>CM072886.1:145304977-146564977 GCA_037013685.1 Acridotheres tristis | reverse complement strand
AGCTTCACTCCTGATTTTCTCTGCCTTTCCTCATCTCAGTGGCAGAGAGGAAGGGAAAGGGGGGTTATGATCAGCTCATCCCACTGTCTCTGCCTGGCTTCCTCCTCAGGGACAGAACTTCTCCCACGCTTTCCCTGCTCCAGTGTGGAGTCCTTCCCATGCGAGACCAGCCCTCCATGAACTTCTCCAACACAAACCCTCTCCATGGGCTCCAGTTCTTCACAAACTGCTCCAGTGTGAGTCCCTCCCACGGTTGCTGAGTTCTTTAGGAACTCAGAGCCACCACAAATTCCCAAGTTCTGCCAGCAAACCTGGCATGGGCTCCTTTCTCCACGGCCCACATCACCACATCAGACACAAGGGAATCTTCTGCAAGGTTCTCACAGAAGACACCACAGCAGCCACCCTTCAACCAAAACCATGGCTTACAATCCCAACCCAGCTCATGGACACACAGGGCAAAGGTTGTGCAGTGAAGGGAAAGCCAAGACCAGGGGCTGTCAAATCTTATTTCCATCTTCAAAAAGGCAAAAAGGAGGATGGAGGGAATTACAAGATGATCAGAATTATTTCCTGGGAAAATTAGAGAGCAAAGCTTCATATAATTTATTTCCAGGCATCTAAAGGACAAGAAGATCATCACATGCTGCTGAGGAGAGGGTGAAAGAATTGGGATGGTTTATCCTGGAGAAATTTGGACTTTAGAGGACTTAAAAGCAGCATGTCAGTATTTACAGGGACAAAGCTTTGATTCCAGTTATGAGAGGCTGAATTTCTCAAATATATTTCTCTCCCAAATTTTACTGTTTTTCAGCCCTCTGTAAGACTTCTAGGACAGACCTAGAGAAAAGCTGTGACTCTGTAACACTCAGGGTCAGGCCCCATTTCACCAGCAATAGGGCCCAGCATCCCCACCTCAGAAAATGAGGAAAGGGAAGATTTATACAAGGGAGTGTATACTTGGTAGTCAAAGAGAAAATGTCCTGAGGTCTCTATTGCCTCAAGATGCCTTGGCATTCATTCCAAACAACACTTGTTGAAGGAAGAAAATCTAGTTTTAGGCTAAAAAAAATATGTTCTGCTTGTCCCTGTTGCCTGCATGTCTTCCCAAGGGTTTCTCTCAGTTTTGAGTTGCTGGCCCTGCCTTCTGCCTCAACAGCAAGGGGATAAAGTGTCACCAGACCTTGGCAGATTCATACACATTGCATGGTGTCAGAAGAACAGACCTGCTAAAGAATAATTGCTCCTGATAGCCTATTGACTTTGATTAGGAAACACACATTAACATCTTTCTTCATTTAAGCCTCACTTGTAGAAGGGAGCCTCCTTAAATGTTCTGTTGTCTGGGATATTAGACCAGGAATTAAAAATGACAGGATGGACAATTTGGCAGCAAGTGTTTAATTAGGCAATAAATTAGAGTCCCTGAGAGCACAAGAATCTGTGGCATCTCTCTCCTTTTGAAAATAAATCATAATGTTTGTCCAATGTACAACACCCCCCTATTATACACTACAGATGGAGCTCCATGCCCCGTGCTGTTGGTTTTGCTAAAGCCATATTGACAAAGAGAAAAGAGGAGTTTATTAAAGCCATATTGACAAGGAGAAAAGAGGAGTTTATTAACATCATAAGTGTTTTCTGCTGATGGATCTGGGGGACTTTCCAATATGCATCCTGTTCCAAGATTAAGTTATGACCAGGCTTACAGACCCAAACCCAGCCATTTCATGGTGTATTTTCCCTGACCATATATTTATGATTTTAGCACCTCTTTTTCAGAAGGATGAAGAGCTGGAAATGCCTCTCATGTTCCTGAAAATCCAGTGGGTGGGATGCCAAATGTCACATCATATGCTGATATTGGATATCAGATTCTTTGGTGGCTCAGTGACTTAGAGTGGGGAGAAAGCCAGAAGTTTTTAGCCATGCACAGTCGTGTTTTGTAGCTAAGTGACTTCTTTGTCCTGCTCTGGGCCCTCACACTGTCATGCTAGAATGGGGACAATGTCATGGTCCTTGGCCAAGAGCATAGGATAACAGATATGGTGGCAGGAGAAGAGAAAGGACAATTCCTTGAGCCTCATGGAAAACAATACACAGTGGACAGCTTAACGACCTGATTTGTATTTCTCTGATTCATTAACAGTCAAATTTTCAGGTCATTAAATTATCTTCCAAAATTTTCACCTTCCCATCTAATCCTTCCTTCCTTCCTTCCTTCCTTCCTTCCTTCCTTCCTTCCTTCCTTCCTTCCTTCCTTCCTTCCTTCCTTCCTTCCTTCCTTCCTTCCTTCCTTCCTTCCTTCCTTCCTTCCTTCCTTCCTTCCTTCCTTCCTTCCTTCCTTCCTTCCTTCCTTCCTTCCTTCCTTCCTTCCTTCCTTCCTTCCATTTTTCTCCTCCCAGTATATTTTCACATGAAAAAAGCTGCTTCTGAATGAAGATTCATTTGTACAACACAGACATGAAGTTTCTCATTGTTTTGGAAGATGTTACCTAACCCAAGCAAAACTATCTGCTGGATTTTACTCATTTGAGAAAGAGTTTTTCTGTTCTTTTGAAGCTCTGTAGTATGGTACAATGTGATGTCTGACCCAAAATTCTGCATACTCAAGATGAAGCTTCACATTAGTGATTCCCTCACCACTCTTCCTGTAACAAGCATTTCCTTATCCCATGGACCTTATTAATCTCCTTATTAATCCCTTGCAGGCAAGGGATATATAAAATCAAAGTGGTACAGAAATGTTTTGACTAGCGCTTCTGATAAATAAGAAGAGCTTACAAGGAAGATAAAAGTGATGCCCAAAGTAAAGAAAGGAGCAAATGACAACCAGAGTCCATCTTTTATATGGGAGGACTGGCCCAATGCTCAAAACTCTCTTGTCCCTCAGTAATCTGTAGCATAGTCACAGGGGTTTTTTACACTCTTTTGCCTTTGTGAGGTCTGCTGTGTGTGGCTGCTGAAAGGCTGCTATAACTTCTGACCACACAAAGCCACTGCTCATGTGTGGACCATTTTCCTCATCTCCTTTTTCCTGGCTGGTGTGTCTGAACTCACCATGCTAAACCTGAGCTCCCTGGGCAGAGGAGGTTTTAATTGATGGGTTTGAAATGTGAGTTTAGAAAAATAGTGCCTGAGAATAAGTCTGTCAAAATGAACAACACTCACTCTATGGTTACAGCATCCATCAGTCCACGGGGTTAGCTCCACATCTATCATTTTGGAGAATGGAAAAGGAAGAATCTGGAAACACATCAAAAAACCTCCTGCCACCAAAATCACAGTGGATTAATCAGGTTGGCAGAGATTCTGCACATCTCCCTGCCACAGCCACACTTATGAGGTAATTCCCAGACAAAAATGTACTGTCAAGAATAACACCAGCAAAATAGCTCAGTAATTAATGTATTTACAGAGTTTCTTGTGCTGTTCCTTTAGCAGGCTGCAGTTTCCATGGCTTTGCATTATTTCTGTTGGTGGTTAAAAGGATGTTTAGTGGTGTAAGTGACACACTCCTGGGATGGTGAGTCTGTTACACACCACTTGTGTGTGCAGCAACACAGATCCAATCTTATTTTCCTAATCAGTGAGCCTGCAGGCCCTTCAAATCAGAAAAGACATGGGGAGGGGAGCAAGCCTCAGATGTTCACTTTTCAGTAAAAGAAACAGCAAGCATCCAATTTAGATAGTAAATGGCAGATTAAAAAAAAAAAAAAAACAACAACCAACACATAGTTCTTTACGTGGTTAATCTGTGAAACTTCTAGTCATAGGCAATAAATAAATCTTGGAAATACTCTACTGATCTACAGGAGAGATCCCCCCATGCAATCACTTTCTTGCAGAACCAAGTATGTGAAGGAAGAAAGGGTGAAAAGAAGATGGAGAAATATTTTTTTTTTTACCCAGAGGCACACAGAGAAAAGAGGATGAACATAAAATCCAGGCAGGTGCACCCAATGCTATTAAAGCATCTGGTCATGCAAATATTACAAGCCCTTATTGTACATTACAAGCCTTGTTACTGCATTGTGAACCAGAAGGAAGGGGAAAGATGGTAATTCATGTTTCATCTATAAAAATAAAGTGTCTGTTGCTGGATCAGCCAGGCCCAGCTGCACGCCTGGTCAGTGCCAAGATGAATATCTGCCTCCTTCATGGGTATTAACTTTCAGCTGAACACCTTTATCTGTGAATTATAGAACACCTTTATCTGTGAATTACAGAACATCTTTATCTGTGAATTACAGACCTTGCTGTGGACCAGGGCAAGAGTGGGGTTGGTGAGGGCAGAGTACAAAAACATGGCTTGCAATTAAGGGGTTAGCAACCAAAGAGGAAGGACATGGAATTATCCAGCTCTATAAACTGATAATCTGGACAGGACAGAGGTGGAAATGATTTATGCACTTGTGCATTTCAGAATGGAGAAAGTCAGGAAAGGGTCTGGAGCACAAGTCTGATGAGGAACAAGGGAGGGTTCAGCCTGAAAAAAAGGAGTCTTTGAGGGGACCTTGTTGCTCTCTACAACTCCCTAAAAGGAGATTTTAGCCAGGTAATCAGTTTTTTCTCTCAAGTAACAAGTAATAGGATAAGAGGAAATGGCCTCAAGTTGTACCAATGGGAGGTTTCAACTTTGAGATACTAGAAGGATATCAGAAAAAAATTTCTTCTCTTGATATCAGGATAAATTTCTTCCCTGAAATTGTGGTCAGACATTGGAACAGGATGACCATGGAAGTGGTGGAACCACCATCCCTGGGAGCATTCACAAAATATGTGGACGTGGCACTTGGGGACATGGTTTAGTGGTGGACTTGGCAGTGCTGGGTCAATGGTTGGATTCAATGCTCTTAGAGGTTTTTCATCCTTAATGATTCTCTGATTCTATAATGCAAGCTGAAGATTACCATAAAAAGAGAATTGTCTGCTTTTCAGCTGTTAGCAGCAAGCATTGAACCTGTCATTCAGCAATCCTTTTGATGGAACAAGAGTTGTTACAAGAAGAAAAATAATGAAATGTTGTTTTCAAGCTGATGTTTAGGGATAAGAAAGGTTTTGTTTTGTTTCTTAACAAAATCTAAATGAAATGACATATTCTTGTGCCAGAAGGAACAAGATGTTCCATTTGATCAAAATTGGAATATGGCATTTTATGTTCAGACTATTTTTAACTATTTTGCTTTCTTTCTAAGAGAAAATAATCAATTCCTAAGTGAAAACATCATTTTTGGCTAAAAACTAAAAAAAAAAGGTTCTTCCAGGAGCTGCGAAAATTACGTTTATTATCTATTTTGTTCCTTATACATTTTGAATGCTATGTTTTCTGAAGTCAATCTGTTCATTAATAATTATGGTCACCACAAAAGGTGGGGGGTTTTGAGAATTTACTTTTTAGCAAGAAAAATAAGTTGCTTTCTTTTCTCCTGCTTAATCGGTGAACAACTTTAGGGTCCTTGTTTTGCCTTCTATGCCTTCATTTCTCTCATCTGTAAGAGTGGAAATTGTATTTACTCATCTGTTGGGGGGAGCTTTGGAGGTGATAAACTGTGCATGAGTGATTTAAATATTGAAAGTGTCATGTAAGAAGCTACTTATGCATTCTGGGGATCCTTCCAGCAGATTTCTGAATGAAGAGCAGACAAATAAAGCCAGACCACCCTCTCCTGACAAAAAGCAATTCTGTCAGTAGTTGCATCACATAATCAGTTATACACAATAAATTCAACCTAACCCTCTGTCCAAGCTATTGCCTCCATTCACAAGATCAAATGGGATTCATAATTTTCTTCATTCCTGTGCAGTGTCTGGAAATGGAAGTTCCTGGGACCTGAAGGAAGCGAGTTATGTTCTGCTGCAATAATTCTCAACAAATCAACCACAGAAATCATTTCAGCTCTGCACATGCTGAGGAAAACAATTATATCATTTCAGTGATTTATTAACCCAACAAGCAGAAGTAGCACAGCAAGGCTGAGTATCTATTGCCATGGATCTGGGAATTATGTTTTAATTAACCAATTTCTCTAATACGTTGTCTAAGCTTCCTACAGGGGAATTGAAAAAAACCTCAAGCAGCTGCAAGGCTGAAAGACTCTCTAGACATTTGGTATCCTTGTTGTGTTTTGGTCTGGTTTAGTGAACGCCCCTGGTGACAAATGCATATTGATGAAGCAAAGAATTGGCTAATTGGAACATTAAAGGAAAATTTAATATATTCTGCTGGTGGCAGAGGGAAATATTAAACTTGCTCACAGTCAATTGTTATAAAATATTAAACACAAAAATGGAAGTAGAAGGAGAAGAGAACAAGGATTATCTTCAAGTGAATCAGATCTCTGGAATGGGCCAGGATAGCCACTTGGAGCCTGGGAGTTATGAAAGACACCACAAAATCTGGAATATGTAAGAACTTTCTACATGTGATTGCCAGTAAACATCAACTAGACTTTAATCCTTACACACAAATGATTTAAAAATCTGCCTGTTCAATGTGTGGCACATAATTTTTTCTATGAACCATGGTCTATGGTTGATTTCTCTTCGCCTGCTAATTAAGCATCACCATTTCAATTCCATTTCAATTCCAAACTCCTCTGAGAAGGTCTAAAGCTGCACACTGTGCTCGTGTAGCTGTCTCTGCAAGAGGTCCACAGTGGGTCCTCATCTTTGTTTCATATTGAACTACTCCACAACATAAAGAACAGCCAGATGTCTTTGCTAGTTTCTAAATATTTAAATTATATTCACAAGTGTATACATTGCAAGAGAGGTTCAAGTTGGATGTTAGGAACATTTTCTTCACTGAAAGAGTGTTTAAACATTGGAACAGGCTGCCCAGGGAAGTGGTGGAGTCACCAGCACTGGAAGTGTTCAAAAAATGAGTGGATGTGGCACTTCACAATATGGGTCAGTGGGCATGGCATTGTTCAGTCAAAGGTTGGACTTGATGGTCTTGGAGGTATTTTCCAATTTTAATGATTCTATGATTCCATGATTCTATGATATTGCATCTCTTCTGCCTTTTAAGTCATGTTTTTCCAAGCAACACAGAAGGGATCTTCAAAATTACTTTTAAATACATCCAAGTGTGGGCTTTGGATAAATTCATCCAAAGCTTCAGGTACTTTGACCCACAAACATTTTGTGTATCTGTGAGACTTAGAGTTGAGTAAATCATAGAGCCTGAAACAATGTCTGCCATAAACTTCGTGTAAATACCATAGGAGGTGTTTTCCACAAAGTTTTGAAATATTAGGAGGCAACATGAATTTCAAGCGTTGAGTTCTGGGCTTTTCTCCTTTATCATGGCAAGTTTGATGCAAAGTGGAAGGATAAGGGGGAATGGCATTAAAATTGGAGTGGGTTAAATCAGGTAGCAGAAAGAAATTTTTTGCTGTGAGAGTGGTGAGGCCGTGGCACAGGTTGCCTGGAGAAGTTGTGGATGTTCCATCCCTGGAATTGTTCAACACCAGGCTGGATGGGGCTTGGAGCAAACTGGGATAATGGAAGGTGACTCTGCCCACGACACGGGCATGGAAGAAGATGATGTTGAAGGAACCCCTTCCAACCCAAACCATCCTGTGATTCATGATTTTTCTGGTCTTTTCCTGATGTCCTGGACAGACCTTTGTCAGAGGTTTGTTTGCAGTACGTGTTCCAGACACGAGATGTCACTGCATGATGCAGAGAACTGCACAGATGGTCCAGAGTGTGGTAAAAAAATTGAAAGAAGGTGGAGCCCGAGCTGTGTGGGCCGAAGTTTTCTGCTCTCTTTACGGACACTTTCTTTAGAAACTTATTTTGTTGAAGAAGAAATATGATTAGGCACATCATTTAGCAACAGTGAGCCAAAGGATGACCAATGAACTGATCTTAAAACAGAGCACTTAACCATTTCACCAGATTTTATTATCATAATGGGAGATTTATGCTTGGCAAAGTGCTGGAATATAAATCCTGTATTTTAATCGGAAGTATTGCTTTCTGAATTAATTGCAAAGATGTCACTGTAAATTATAGAAATTGATGAAGCTGGGTTTTTTTAGCTTAATAATTTTCCATTGGTAAATTGCATTTACCTCTAATCACAATCATCATGCTCAAATAACAGTATCGTTATTAATAATTACAAAAACAACACAATATCAATTTAAAATATTAACCAGGAAGCAAATACATATCACATAAAAATGAAGATTGATTAATAATTACAGCACAAGCAGCCAGGAGAAGAATAATTACAAATTATTTTTCAAGCAAGTTCTTCATGAGCAAGCAGAGCTATGGAGGTAGGAATAATTGCAGGCATCATCCCAAGTGACAACTGCCCTTTCTACCCTGGAACTGGACTGAGCTCAGTTTCCTCCCAGCTGTGTCCACACAGGGACCAGGGACAGGATGAGTTATAGAGCCTAAAAAGACATCTGCTGCAGAAATGGCCCTTTCAGGCACCCACAAGGGAGAAAAGGGGAGAGATTTAATTTTTACTGCAATTCTGGCAGTGTTTTCTCAAGGCAGTTGAGTATTTTGTGTGTTTCCACACATGGTCCTGACTCTGAGCTTTAGCCATACGAATCTGAGTTCCTGACTTTTCCTGACTGTCTTGCTGTGTTGGTGGGGAGATGGTTTTTACCTTTTTGTTTCTGTCTTTTCTATTTCCAACTGTGTGTTCAGTCTGTGGGAAGTTAAAACAGCTCCCTGGGGCTACCCACCTTGGAGAATAAAGATAAATTCAAGGGGTTAGTGACCTTATATTCAGAAACACTGAAGTGAGAAAAATGTGACTGTGCCACATCCTCTACTGGATCTGAGTTTATTTAGGGAAAGACATCCAGACACCCTGGTTAGTCTTACCTACCCAGCCAATAACAGCTGAACAAACTATCTTCTGTAAGTGTGAATGGGCAACCTGCTCTTCCTAATAATATAAAATGTAAAAGATAAAACGCCCCTCATCTTCAAAATAAGCTGCATCTCTGAGGGAGAATTATCAACCCTCTGAATAGCCACAGTGCTTAGAAAGGGTCTAAGAAGAGTTTTCTTACAGTCTGGTGAAAGTCTCTATAGAACTGAACAAGGATATTTCCCTGATTTTTCCTGTTGAGGTACAAATGGTGGGAGGTTCTGTGCACCAGCCAGGGAGCTCTGTGTGCAAAATGAGCTCTGTGAGACAGGTAAAGCTCCTGCGCTTACTCACACAAGTCTGAAACCCTTGATGCGTGAGTATGAAAAGTGACTTTCTTCTCCACACAGTCAGAGGATGTAATTCTGCCCTAACTAGAGCCTGGCACTGCAAATTAGTTCCTGCCTCAACACGGGCCTTCAACATTTCACAAGTACCAGAAAAAAAAAAAAAAAATTGCTTTAATCTGTATTTTCTCCCATTCACAGTTCTTGGTAAACTGAGATACTGTACATTTTTTCCTGCTCATCTCACACTATCCAGACTCCTTCTCACCTTTTCTCCATCATATTTTTCACTAAGGAGTAAGTTAAAGTGTGGAGTTCCAGCGTGCTCAATGCTAAGTCTGGAGTATCATTTTGATCCCAAAGAAGCAGAAGAGTCGTGCCAGTCTTTAGTGGGCATGAGGATGACAGGAGTTTGTGATATTTGTGCTTGGAGCCATGCACAGGTCTTGGTGATAGAAAGAGAAATTCCATTGCACCCCATCCCAGCTGAGATGAGCATTTGCAGGGCAGGTGTCCCATAGAAATAAGAGAGTCACAGAATGGGTTGGGTTGGAAGGGACATTCAAGGTCATCCATTTCCAACGCCCTGCCATGGGCAGGGTCACCTTCCACTAAAACAGGTTCCTCAGGGCCCTGCCCAGCTCTGAACACTTCCAGGGATGGAGCAGCCACAGCTTCTCTGGCCAACCTGTGCCAGGGCCTCATCATCCTCACAGGGAAGAATTTCTTCCCAATATTTATTCCAAAATGTCTTCTGTCAGTTTAAAGCCTTTCTCCCCTTCCCTGTCACTCCAGGCCCTTGTCCAAAGTGCTTCTCCAGCTCTCTAAGCCACTTTAGGCACTGAAAGGGGTTCTCCCCAGAGTCTTTTCTTCTTCAGGCTGAACCCCTACTCTCTGAGTCTTTCTTAATGGGAGAGATATTCCATCCCTCTAATCTTCATGGTCTCCTCAGGACTTGCTCCAACAAGACACTCTAACAGTGAGAATATTTATTTATTTTTTTATCCATCTCCTTTCCTCACTATTTTTTAAACTCTAAGTCATTCAGTTCAAGGACAATGTTCTGTCATGACAATGCCTTCTTAGAAAACACTTGGTCTGAAAAATGCTCACAAATTACTTGAAAGCAATGGCAAAAAAAAATTCCATCAGGCAGTAATCTGCAGAACAACCACACTCTAAATTGGTTGATTTTGAAGTAACCTTACAATCCTCATGCTCAGATATACTGGTTTCATTTTTATCTTTCTTTGAAAGAAGAAAAAGAGAAGAAAAGTCTGCAAAAATGCATCTATGTGTAATATATACTCAAATGTTTAACATTTATTGGGCTTTACAGAAGTTTTAATACTTCTGAGAGCCAGGTCCTTGCTCACTCTCACTCTGTGTGCCCCCTGTGAACACATAAAGATGAGGCACCTTGATATCCTAAAACACTTCAAAATTATCATTCCAGTGATTTTCCCAGCAGATGATATGCAATTCCAGAAGGATTCAGAGGCCAAGTTCCTTTGTGATGAGCTTTTTCAGCCTGGCATTCTAACTAATTCTAATTCAATAGTTTAAAAAATATGTGTGAACAGGATAGAGAAGCCTCTTAGCAAAGACACCTGCCAGGAACCCTTTTAGTGGCCAGCAGAGTGACTCTGAGTGCGTTGATGGATGGATGCTCACTTCAAGATGCAAGCAAAATCATTTTAGAGCATACTGCATTATAAACCAGCTTCCACTGAGCTACTGTATAAATCACCTCAGAAACTGGGTGTCAGCCCAGGCTGTGGAAGCAATTCAAAATCAACCTGTCAGAGGGATCCCTCCCTCTCCCATCCAGAGATGGATGTGAAACGAACCAGGACTGATGAGTGCAAACCCCTGCATAAGTCACTGTGTGGCAAGAGGCAAGCAGTGTGTCAGCAGGGAATGGTCGTGTTCAGAACCTCTTGTGTGTCCCCAGCATCTCTGGAGGATGGCTGGGTCCCATCAGCTCTATGGAAAAACATTCATTTACCAATAGGGAAAAAAAAAATTACTGTGGTCATAAAATGCAATATTCCTGCACAAATATGAAATACTCTCTCTTTGTCACTCCCGACAGCTACTGGAGTGACTTAACTTTGTAATTCACTGAAAAGCAGATGAAATTTTCTTTCAGTCTGGAGTGTAACCAGGCTGCTCCATATTCATTCCACATGTATGGCTGGTTTGCTTTGTCTGCTTTTCATCTTCAAATTGTTAATGTTCATTTCATGCCTGACATCTCAGACTAGGAGAAAGTTGGTGCTGCCATATTGGGACAGACTGGTAAATATATCCACTAATTCTAGCTACAGCCTGGTTCATCCACCACAGACTTTTCCTCCCATTGACTTACATTTGAATTATATCATCAAATAATTATATAATGGACTAAGGTAATTTTTTTTTATTTTAAATGTCTGTTTAGGGAATCAAATCCATCCGTTTCCTACTTACAGAACAACAGAAGTAAGAAAAATTCCTGCCCAGAGGACCTTACAGATAAAATACATCAATGAGAGAAGGGTGATGGGGTTTTGCTAATTCCATAGATGGGGGAAATGCACACAGAGTGCTAAGGGATAAGTCAAAATATGCATAAAGCTGAGAACTGTGCTCAGTCTTGCTGAGTTGAGTTCTCCATACCACCCAAAAGAAGAAAGAGGAAAGATTTCTCCATTTCTCATTTCCAAGTTGATGCCAAAATTAAAAAAAAAAATTAAAAAAAAAGAATTTAAAGCACTGCTTTTTAAAAAATTATGTTTTTCTAGTGAAATAAGTGCACTATTCCCCACCTTTTTTTGAATTTTTTTTAATATTATTTTTAGGATAGGATTCACATAAACTGCTTTTTTCCTCAGAAATTTCAGCCAACTTCTAAATTAGCCAAATGAAAAAATACATAGAAGTGAATATCAACTTTTCACAATAGATTTTTAAAGGTTCTGAGAGTTCTTTCGTTTTTCATTACAAGAATGGAGGCACTGGGGTGCCAGTAGGTAAGTATCCTTCCTAATTTTTCTGCAAATCACAAAAACAGTAGGAGGCATGCACAGAAACAGGAATCATTCCAAATAGAAATGTTCTCCTTGCCCACTGAATCTCAATTTCTTCAGTTTTGCCCAAAAAGAAATATTTTGCACATTGCAACTCTTAAATTAGAGTCCTAGGTTCATAATAAGAACATATTTTTCAGTTTATTAAAGAAGTACCTATATTTGCAAAATTCTGGGCACCTGATGTCTGCATTACCTCCATGTCTTCAGCCCTACATGTCTTGATGTGAAAGGTGATTTAGCTATTGGTAACAATTCTCTTTTCTAAGGAATATTTCAACACAAAACTTTAATACATAATCTTACAACCTAGAGAACTGATTCTGCAGGGTCAGCCGTAAGGAACCATTTCAAAGGGATGCAAAAAGGTCAATTTCTATCTCAGGGCTTGGCTTCAATGAATTTCATGACCTCCGTTAAATGTCTCCACTATGAAATGTCTCTCTTGGTGCTCCTGCTGAACAGGGGTAGCAGCACACACCACAACCTTCACTGAGAGCTTGTCAGGACAGATCCATGAATCTCTTGGAAGTGAGAGTGATGAGAGTGACTAAAAGACGCTGTAAAACCACGAGCCTGTGAGTCAGCACATTCCCAAAGATCTGTTATTCCTGCAGTTCTGACCTGCCCAGAGCCACTGCTTCCCTCCACAGCTTTCCCTGCACTGTCCTGCCCTTGACATCTTTCACCACCCCCTACCACGTTCCCTGGATGGAACCAGGTTCCTTTGGCTGCCTGGTACACATTTGTGTGTAGATCTATATCACTGAATCACAGAATCACAGAATCACAGAATCACAGAATCACAGAATCACAGAATCACAGAATCACAGAATGGTAGGGGTTGGAACAGACCTTCAATATCATCTCATTCCAACCCCTACCGTGGGCAGGGACACCTTCCACTATCCCAGGTTCCTCCAAGCCCTCTGCAGCCTTGGGCATTTCCAGGAATGGGGCATCCACAGCTTCTTTGGGCAACCTGTGCCAGGTCTTCACCACCCTCCCATGGAAAAATTTCTTCCTAATATCTTATCTAACCCTACTCTGTTTCAATTTGAAACCATTGTCTTTCTGTCTCCAATTCCCTTTGCACTTCCCTCCCCAATGAAAGGTATCTCCAGCTCTCTCCAAACTGGGTCACGGTCAATCCTCTGTCTCTCTGTCTAAATCAAGATTAAAATGAAAGCCTCAGAGATGCCTTTGGGATAACCTGTGGAGTCCCACTGGACAATGCCCAGTAGAAAACTGCCTGACAAAGTGAGGAGAGTCAAACAGTGTCTGATCTTCAGGAGCTGGGCAGTAAATGGAAATAAATGAGATCTCAGCTCCTGAAGTCACAGTGGTATTTGTCATACTCCTAGAAGCTCATTGGTACTGTCTGGAGACTACCTGTGAATGGCCAGGCTTTGACATCCTGGTTTGGAGTGAAAACTTCTTGATTATGGGGGTTTTTTTACCACAATATTGAGCTATTTCAGCTGAGATTAAGGCCTGGGAGGCCAACAGACAGACAGACAGACAGACAAGGTGATGTTGGAGCAATTTTAAGGAGAAGCTGTCTAAAGCATCATACAGATTTGAGAGCTTAATCCACTTCTCCAAAAAACATTTGAGGCTTTGTCTAGGGGACCATAATGCCTCAAAATCTGTCCCTCATTGCCCATATTGAGCTCCAAGTTGGGTTCTGAACTTCACACACACAAATTGCTGCATTGTCTGAGATCATCACATGGGCATTCCATGGGCCCCAGGCAGTGATGAATTTCAGGGTGCAGCATTCCCTGTGGTTTTCCCTCATTCCAGGAAGGAGATTTGGCAGTAATCTTCTCCCTATACCTGGCCTTGAGGCTCACACATGTCCTGCCATCCCTCTGCCCACGCAGGGGTATCCCCAAAATCAGTGCCAGCAGCTGAGACAGGCATTGGTTCTAGCCCTGCTGTGTTTGAAGTGCTGCTGCCCTCCACCTCTCAGCCCCCTCCTGAGTGAAGATTTCCCAAACTGTGGCTGGGAAGAGGGGTACAACAGGACAGGGGAAGGGGGAATTTGTAGACAAGGATTGACATCCACAAGTTTCCCGTTTCTCTCAGTCTATTCTCTGCTATCAGTGGAAATGTGACCCGTCTGGTGTGTGAAGCTGCCTCATTTTTGCAGCAATTTTTCCTTCTCTTGGCTTCCATTTTGCTGAGTTCCCTCTCAAACCAATTGCGTGTCACTCACATATGTTGGGAAATATGGGCACAGCTGAAAGAAACTAATGATTTCTGTTAATTCTGCTAAGTGAGACGCAAGGACAGCTTGTTAATGAATGACTAATTGAGATGTAACTTAACAATTCCTCAGCTGAACTTGCTTGGATTACCAGCCATTTCTGAATTTTCTTTAGGGAGACCAGACCTCAGAATGCATGTGGCGAGTGTTCTCCAGCCATTAAAGCAACTGAGTTCAAACATTTGAGAAATGAAAATACAAAACTACAAGAAATAAGAGCCCTAAATTATAATTGGCTGAGAATAACCATTCCAAAATCTGAGTTCTTGAATTTCCATCCCCCACAAAAATCACAGGTTCTATCCCTTGCTCCTGGCAACAGCAGGTAAAAGTCTGAACAGCTATAATTTTGGTAAAGAGTAGTTAAAGATCATCTCGCTGACCTTGTGTGAGAGTAGAGAAGGTAGAGTTGAGGCCACCTGTGACAGCTTAATTAGAAATGCAGGTATTATTCACATATTTGATGTATCTCTTAATTATTGGCATGGGAATAAAATATAAATTTGTTATTTTTGTAACTTTCTAGATCTAGAGAGTGGAACAAATTATTTCCGTTTCTGACTCTGTTACAGATTTAGGGATACCCTTGCTTACATCATTCAGACTATTTATATCTGCTAAATATAGACGTCTACACCTGACTTACCTGCACTGAATCTCTTTGCAGACAAGGAACTGGGAGCCATCTCCCTGCAAGGAGCACAGCATGAAATGGTTTTTCATGGAATCCATCCCTCTGATCAACTTGGTGCTACCTCTGGACTTGGAGCTCCAGCAGCTCCAACAGCTCCATGTCCTTCCTGTGTTGGGACCCCAGAGCTGGATGCAGTTCTAGAGGTGGGGTCCCACCAGAGCAGAGGAGAAGGGCAGAATTCCCCTCACCTGCTGCTCACACTGCTTTGGATGCAGCTCATGACAAGTTTGGTTTTCTGGACTGCAAGTTTACAACTGCTGAGTCATGTCCAGCCTCTCATCCACCAGCACCCCCAATTCCTTCTTGGCAGAGCTGCTCTTGATCTGTTCATCCCCCAGCCTGGACTGACACCAGGAGTTGCCCCCGCCCAGCATTTGGTCTTGTTAAACCTCATGAGATTCCCATGGGGCTTTTTCTTCAGCTTCAGGTCCCCCAGGGTGGCATCTGGTCCTTCAGGTGTCAACAGCATCACTCAGCTTTTTATCAGAAGCAGATGTTTAAAATGGACCAGGCAAACGGTACCTTGGAGAGTCTTTCCCTCACAAGTGATTAGAAAGGGATTGTGATAAGATTCCATTTTCACACTGTATTCATGCTAAAGAAGATGAGCCAAATCCATTGGTCCTACATCTACCCACTTGAGGAGAAGGGACAATTGGTCATCCAGTGTGACAAGCCCACTGTGGTTTCCCATGAGACACAACTCTCTCAGGATGTTCCTGTGATCCAGTTGTGTGGTGGTCTGTGAAAAACAGGAGGGACTTGGGGAAAGACCTTGGCAAGAAGAGTAAATAACATTCCTTGGCCATAGCTGAAGAGTTCCTAGGAAAGATATGAGAAATTTTTCACATGGGCAGACAATGATAGGACAAAGAGATTTAGATTAGATATTAGGAAAAAAATCTTTACTATAAGCATGGTGAAGCCCTGGAAGAGGTTGCCAAGAGAGGCTGTGGACTCCACATTCCTGGAAGTGTTTAAATCCAGGTTGGATGGGAATCTGAGCACCAGGTGTAGTGGAAGGTGTCCCTGTCAATGCAGGGGGTGGAACAGGATGATCTTGAAGGTCCTTTCCAACCTAAATCATTCTATGATTCTATGAAAAAAAATGTGCCCAGAAAGAAATACAAACTTCCCCACGGGTGTTTGGAGTGCATTGTTATTAATCATTTACAATTCCAACTGCACAGTAATGCTTCTCTTTTAATTGGGACTTAAAGAATCACGTTTATGTCCTTAATGTTACTTAAACATGAATCCAAACCTATGCTCAAATGGATCCATCCATCCATCCCCCCGAGATAGCAAACAGGCACACACCCCAACAGTGAAATGAGGAATGTCACTCCCATCTACTGCTGGCAGCTGGTATTGGCACTGTGTTAAACTTTGAGGTGGGTTTCCAGGGGAAGCCATACAAGGAGCAGCTGAAATCACTTGCTCTGTTCAGCCTGAAGAAGAGGAGACTGAGGGAAGACCTCTTTGGATCTTCAACATCCTCAAAAGGGGAAGAGGAGGGGCAGGCACTGATGTCTCTGTGGTGACAGTGACAGAACCCGAGGGAATTGACTGAAGTTGTGTCCAGGAGGTTTAGGTTGGATATTACAAAAAGGTTCTTCACCCACAGGGTGGCTGAGCACTGGAACAGTTTCCCAGGCAAGTGGTCAGAGCACCAAGCGTGGCAGAGCTCAGGGTGTGTTTGGACAATGCTCTCAGGCACAGGATGGGGTTGTTGGGGTGTCCTGTGCAAGACAGTGGTCACCAGTGTGTGACATCCCCAGATGTCCCTGACAGTGCCACAGAAAACACCTGGTCATGTGGAGAAACACATCATCCTCCTCCTGACTTATCAGGACCTTCAGCAATTCCATTGTAGCATCAAGCAAAACTCTTCAGACACAGCGAAAGGAAAGGAAAGGAAAGGAAAGGAAAGGAAAGGAAAGGAAAGGAAAGGAAAGGAAAGGAAAGGAAAGGAAAGGAAAGGAAAGGAAAGGAAAGGAAAGGAAAGGAAAGGAAAGGAAAGGAAAGGAAAGGAAAGGAAAGGAAAGGAAAGGAAAGGAAAGGAAAGGAAAGGAAAGGAAAGGAAAGGAAAGGAAAGGAAAGGAAAGGAAAGGAAAGGAAAGGAAAGGAAAGGAAAGGAAAGGAAAGGAAAGGAAAGGAAAGGAAAGGAAAGGAAAGGAAAGGAAAGGAAAGGAAAGGAAAGGAAAGGAAAGGAAAGGAAAGGAAAGGAAAGGAAAGGAAAGGAAAGGAAAGGAAAGGAAAGGAAAGGAAAGGAGGGACATCCATGCCCTGACAAAATGACATCATTTGTGCATTTAAAGAACATGTTGTTCTGGCACTCATAATGCAAAAATAGTGGAAGTAAGAAATTTAGAGGACAGGTCAGTTCTCAAAGGCGATGAGTGCCTCATCAATCATTCCACATTTCCATATTTTTTTACTTCATGGCATCACCAGTCATTTAAAAAATATTCATAAATGTCACTAATGGATTATTGCTGCATCCTGAAAAAAAAAAGCTCATTTATTTATGCAGGAAATGTCGATTAAATTGAGATAGATATTGAAATTAATAAGTACCCAGTAAAATGTAAAGCGCACAATTGATTTTAGATCTTCTGTTATATGCATGGCATGTAATTACCAGTAGTAAATCTAAAATGAAAATATAGAAGCTTATGAGATGCTTCAGTGCAGTTGTTCATTTAGATCCACATAAATTCAGGGGACACACACTACAAGTGCCAGCACTAGCATGAAAGGACTAAGCTATAACTACAACCTTCATGGAAGAACAACAAGAAAAATCCTTCAACAGCAGAAAAAACATTTTAAAAATATATAATTCTCATCTGAGAAGGTCACAGTCTGGTGTTGTTGTTGATGGTGGAGGGTAAAAATGAACATATAAGTAACACATCTGGCAAGATACAAAATAAAAATGCCAGGAGAGTCAAAGGTTAAATTTTCTTTATTTTCAAAAAATAAGAGAAATTGGTACATCATAGTGCATCTACAACAACTAAGAGCCAAATTCATCTGGTACTTTTTACTGCAAATGATAGTTTTGCAATGCAGTTTAATATGTTGCTTGCAAGTCTAGTAGGAGGCTTCAGTGATTCATGCAAAGCTACATTTTGTTGCGCTCTGGTTCCATTTTTACACTGTGCTTGTCACCCTGGTATCTGAATTCCTGACACATTAAGATTTCACTCACATTCTACACCATTTTTCTAGGCAAATTCTTTAGTCTTACAGTCTGCTTTTCTAAGCATAACATGGGCTTCTATCAGTGCTCTTGACTTTCTCTTGTCATCTGCCAATATTTTGGGATGGTCTGTGTTGCATAAGATCAGGCCTGTCCATAATATTTCTATTATATCAGCCATTAGGAATGAGTCTGTACAGAAAAGAGAAATCGTTGTAAACTCTGAAGTTAATAAAGATCATCTTAAATATCTTGTGGAGTTAAAATTTATGCCAGGGTTTGGTGACACTTTCCTGGCATCCCTGCCCACAGAAGGAAGGGAGACACATTTCACCTGATGAGGTCTTCAAACCACAGACTGGTAAAAATCTTCAGCAAAGTTGACCTTAAACATCTGCCAGATGTTGGAGGAGTTTGGCTTTGAATCCACATCCAGAGTGACCTTCCCAGATCCAGTGGATAGAATTCAGTGGCTTTACACACACATGTAGTGCCATTGTAGATGCTGTAAAGGATTAATTCCTCTTTCCACATGCCATTCCAGAAAACCACTTCCCTCATGTCCTGTGGCATATCTGTCATGCCCATCTTAAATAGCTGGGTTTATGTAATACAGAGTTTAAAATTAGGGTAGATCCTCCAAAGGACCCCAAGTTACAACAGGACCCTGGATTTAGGCTGTTAATTGCTGTTGTCTGTACATCCATCTCCTCCACTTTCACAGCCTGAGGTATCTCTACATTTCCTCTGGAAAGGCTGGGGAAAAAGGTGTCCAAGAGCTCTTGAGTCACTGGTATCTTCACCCAACAGTAGGTTTTAACCATTAGCTGAGGAGATAATTCCCATTCCACTGGCTTCTGTTTAATGGGAGAGGGTACACAGAGCATATCTAATAGCATTTGGCTGCCACACTGCACAGCTGAGGTTGTCTCACAGAAAGAGGCTTTCTCTCCCTGGTTGCTGGGTTAGAGCAAACACACTGATTTAGAGTGGATTATTCATCCAAGAACATAAAAGGAATTAGAATCTCCAAGAACCACAGTGGTTCCAGTGTTTGAATGGGAACAAAAAAACCTTAGACTCTGTATCTGCACTTCATGGAGAGGTAATTCAGACACTTAAAATATGAATAATAGGCTTGGTGTCTATGAATGCAGACTTCTGAATATTTTTAACAAGCTCTGGCCACAGATCCTTTATGATCAATGAAATATAAAGTAAGCAACAAGGATCAGCTATTCCTTACAAAGCTAAAATATTTCTCATCCACACCAAAATTATCTCTGTGGATGGCTGGTCTCTGAGTAGTGATAAGCAGATATATCAGAAGAGAGAGTTTCAGATGTATATATAAAATTTTATTTAATCCTCCTAAGTAAACCATGGCCATTCAAAAACTATCTTTGAAAAGAGGGTAAGAAACACAATTTTAGAAGGGAATTTTATGTTAAGAGGGTGCCTTTGAAGGATATGGGCAGAGCCACTGAGGCCAGGAGGTCTATCTGTGTTTTTTGTGTTGAAACATTGCCCAGAATAGTTGGGACCCAAACTGAACTACATCCATTAAAACAACCCTATGAACAGTGATTGTGGTGGTGAAAAGGTCAGCTGGATTCCATGTAGGTATTTCTATGGGGAAAAAAATATCCTTAATTACCCACAATAATTGCACCTTCCTGGCTGCTCCACAGCATTTGCAGGATGAGGCCCCTGTGAGGCACCTCCCCCTGTGAGGAGAGAAAGGAAAATAAGGAATTCTGTCTTCTTAACATATGTGCCTATCATTCGTCCTGGCTGGACATGATGCAGCACAGAGTTCTGCCAGACTTCCAGGGAAAACTTCAGTCCGGGCATCTCTAATGGGCTCTGAGGAATCATGTAGGAATTTAATTATCCCTGAAATCTCTATACCTGACTCAAAGTTGGTTGAAATCCAACAACATTTTTAAAAGGTGCTCAGTGACACAAAATAGGGAATCTGGATAAAAAAGGACAATATCAAAACTAATCTTGTGTGACATCTCCACTATTCAGCTATCTCAGTAAAACTTCTGTCATATATGGGAATTCCCAAGTATTACAAAAATTCAGAAATACTATGGCAAATGGAGAAGCAAATCTTCCTTACTACTCACAGAGAATAGGAAAATTTAAGATACGACTTCCATGTAATTTTTAGCCAGACTTTTCCCTAGATCTTCTACAGGCTAAAATATAAATTCAATGCTGAAATCAGGATCTCAGAAGATGGGCAGCTGACTGAATGATGATGGGGATGAAAGACACATTATCATCATCCTCTTACTGGTAACAGAGCTCCCACCTTCCAAACCCCACCATTACAACCACCTAATTTCATACTCTGGCCTTATATAAAACCACACTTTTGTGCAAATTTATTCCCCCTACATCTCCTTGTGTGTCTCTGTCTCAGCCTTCTGTATTGTCTATTTTTTCAGAGCAGCAGGGTCAGATAATTGGGACCTGAAGAATTAGAGCATAACAATCCATTTTATCCTGTTGATTCATAGCAAACCTGTGGCACTCAAATTACATTCTGCCAAGCAGACCTGTGCTGGAGGGGCTGGATAATGAAAGCATACAGGTGTATGCCACCAGCATCCCCATTGATTTGCAAATTGGTCCCCAAGAGACATCTTGGCAAATATTCCCCCAGCATCTGAGAGCTTTGCCTGATAGCAGCTAAAACAAGCTAAAAAGGAAATGCTAATTTCTATATCCTGCACTGGTTTTAATTGAAGTCTGCCTGTTCTAAAGCCAGAGGGATGATAACAGTTAATATATTCTCCACCTGAGAGGCAAGGCACCTTCTTCTGTGCATCTAAAAGACTGGAATTATGATCCTGGGAGGATTATAAATTATAGCATTTTCTCTTGCCCAGGGTAGCAGAGTTTTCCAGACCTCTTCAGTGTAATTTCATAAGGATTTGCTGTTTTAAACCAGAAAAAGCATGAAAGAGAAAACTACTGGTGTGGGCACTGGCCAAGAATGTCTCTGAAAAGGACTGACAGTTTCTGCATGGTTTCTTTAAGAAGCAAAGTTTATGTTCCATGCTCTGTGTATGTCTCTAGTGATCTTTCCCCTTTTTGGACAGAATCCATCCAATCTGATACAGAGGGAGAGGTCTCAAAGTTATCAAGCTGTCAGAAGTTTAACAGAAACCAGGATCGGTGATATGAGCTCATCACCTCTCAGACACACGGAACCTACACAAGAAAGAGATGTTATAAAGGTTCCTAAAGCTTCAGAAATTGTAGCTTCATGTTAAACATGTGAAAATGCAAAAACAGGAGCTCTCCCCCCTGTTCTCTGAGCAGATAATCAAATCAGGGCTTCCTTAATTCTACCACCCAGAGCACAATTTGCTCTAAGGGCATCACAATTAGTCACAAGAAAAATCATCTGCAGAGCAACTCACCAGAAGGAAGCCATAAAGAGATATAAAATAAGCTTGTTATTATAGCATCAGATGATGGGTGAGGATTCTGCTCTACAAAATATTCTTAGCTTGACAGGTCTGCAGTCCAAATAGTGGAAAGGTGGTACAGAGAGGAGTCTGAGGCATAAAGATGTGAAGAAACCAGCAAGACACTGTTTTTAAGCAGTGACATCAACAGGGCCAGAAACAGTGTCATCTGATTAATAAACCCCTACAAAACAAAATAAAAAACTAAGCAGCAGTGCCCTAGAAACTCCCACTCTGGTTCTCCTGCAAATCGATTTTGTACTGTCAGTCCATGGCCAGTGAGTGACAAAATAAACCTGTGTTCAAACACTAAATGCATTTGTAGTCTATGGCAGGAGTCACCCAGATTTAGATGACTTCAGGGTAAACTTCTGAGTAAGTCACCCCAGGCTTCCTTGGAAGTAATGAAGATCAAGTTAATAAGGTTGAGGATCTTAGAGTGAAAAAATGCACCCGTCTATTTCAGAGTGAGACGAAAAACATCTGGAAATCCACTGTATTGCAGAAACCAATGTAATCAAATTTATCCCACTCCTGCATCTGTTCCAGAAGGACACGTGAACTTGCAGACACCTGCAAGATAAAGAAACAACTCCTTTTTTTTTTTTTTACCTGGTAGCTCTTGCTGACAAGACTTGGCCGTTTCACAAGTGCTCTTTGTGTCAGTTCTGAAGGTACAAATTCTGCTCTCTGTTGGCACATCCCTGAACTCCCTCCCTGGATGTTTTATAGCAGCCTGAAGAGTTTTCTTATGTTTTGTCTCCTTCTCTTTGTCAGTCAGTATCAGAAAGGTATTTAGTCACATCAGCAAAGTGATCCATCATGTGAAACATCCTCCTGGCAGGAAAAGCCATTACATTTATTCTCCTAATGCAGCTAAGTAACATTAATATCTGTAATTACTATTTAAATGCAGACTGACTGATTCCTCTGTGTTCCTATCATCTGCAGACTGCTCTGAAAATCACAGTCTTGAAATAATACTGACTTTATCTCATTTGTTTCTATTATAAACAGTTCTGAGCATGGACAGTGCTTTCATTGATCCTATCCTTACACAGGGCTCGTTAAGGGCATGGATTTGTGGACGTGAGGAAATTATTTTCATAGTCACAATTGTGTCTGGATAGTATGGGGGAATGGCTTTAAAATGAGAGTAGGTTTAGATTGAATATTAGGAAGAAATTCTTTCCCTGTGAAGCTGGGGAGACCCTGGCACAGGGTGCCCAGAGAAGCTGTGGCTGCTCCATCCCTGGAAGTGTCCAAGGCCAGGTTGGATGGGGCTTGGAGTGACCTGGGATAGGGGAAGGTGTCCCTGCCCATGGCAAGGGTTTGGAACTAGAGGATAGTTAAGGTCACTTCCAACCCAAAAATTCTGTGGTTTTTTTAATACATGTCAAGTACTGCCCTCTCCTCACGAGATTCAGGAGTTCAGATCCTGATTTGTAAGTTTACTTACATTTGTGTGGCCAGAATTCTTATTAACAAAATGTACAAAAGTTGGATGAGTTTGGAGAGATATCCATGGGTTTGTTTATGCTTCTAAAAATCTGATTGGATGAGAATTGCTTCTAGCAGAGAAAAGATGGGGGAAAGCTGCTTCTTTACATTAGATTCTCCAGTATATTGGAACTGAAGGTTTTCATGGGTCTTTCTTTCTCTTTCTTCCTTTCTTCATTTTCTTTTTCTTTCTTTCTTTCTTTCTTTCTTTCTTTCTTTCTTTCTTTCTTTCTTTCTTTCTTTCTTTCTTTCTTTCTTTCTTTCTTTCTTTCTTTCTTTCTTTCTTTCTTTCTTTCTTTCTTTCTTTCTTTCTTTCTTTCTTTCTTTCTTTCTTTCTTTCTTTCTTTCTTTCTTTCTTTCTTTCTTTCTTTCTTTCTTTCTTTCTTTCTTTCTTTTTCTTTCTTTCTTTTTCTTCCTTCCTTCCTTCCTTCCTTCCTTCCTTCCTTCCTTCCTTCCTGGAATCCTTCACTGACTGCAGAGTGGGAAATACTTTGCCTTTAACTCTGGTCTCAAGTTCTCTCTTTTTCTTTGAAAACACCCTTTTAAAGCAACTTCTTCAAACCAACCTCCTGGCTTTTCTCAGAGTAGAGGATCCCTCTGTGTGTTTTCTGGTTAACTGTTCAATTATTACCCTGTTTTCCCATGGAAATGAAGCCTAGGTGGTCACACTCCCACTGTTTATTTCTGTATGTGCACTGCCAATAACTTCTGACCTCATTAAACAAAATGATAGAAAAGCCTGAAGCCTCATAGATAATTACATTTCATGAAGGCAGAAGACAGATCTTACAAGCACTGCCACTGCAGGAAAATAAACAAAAAATAAATCTTGGCATAGATGGGAAAATCCACATGGGACAGAGCCTTTTACAGGTGCCTCAAGCACAAGAAAATCTTCAGTCATAGTTTAAACCTTGCTTAAAGCCAAAGCCAATCTACCACAAGACACACATCCTCAGGCAAAGAAATTTAATTTATTCCCAAAATCCTTAAGTAAATTTTGGGTTCATTCTCTGCAATATCTTAATTAGGTTTGTATGTGAGCTACAAGGCAGTAAGAAAGTTTGGGCCAACAAATAATGCACCAAGTTTCTATAGTTGATTTAATTCTGAATCTAGAAAGTATTTAAATTTCTTGGTAGTTATTTGTTTGTATGTGTGACTCAAATTCACACAGTGGTTCTTTCTCCAAATAACCTCAAATCTCTGGCCATTCACTAACCTTTAAAGTTAACAAGATTCGTGTACTCAGGTCTTAGCCAGGGGTTTATAGATCTCCACCAGCCACCCCTCCCAGCCTCCATAAAGATCTGTTAAATCTCCCCTTGGCCATGCTCTCCCTCTCTTTGAGCCAGCACCATCTTTCCATTTGTCACCAGGATGGCAGCAAAGGAAATTGCACTAAATTCTCATTGAAGTCTCCATATGAGATTACCTCTTGTTTAGGAATTTGGAAATTACTGGAAAGCGAGTTTTCTCAGGTAAATCACATTTTTCTGGTCATTTAACTTTTCTTGTTACTGGCCTGTCAAAGGCAAAGCAAGGGGCTGGACAGACCTATGGTGCTTTGATGGTCTTTTTTAATTTCTGCACCATCTGAGGATGGTAAGATTTTCTGTGGAAAATCTTTTGTGGAACAAAGCCTCAGTCCCAGACCTTAACAAGGGTTTTTTTCCCACTGCTTGGTGCAGATAAGAATTCTCTAAGGTGAGCAGTGTAAGAGCAAAGCTTGCTGTGCTATTTCCTACAGAAAAGAGAAAGTAATTGCTGGATAATATGTTTTTCCATTTTCCAACTCATGTAAAATTTCCATGGTCTTTTTTTTTCCTTTTTTTTGGAGGACTTGCTGATTATTACCCATAAAAGATCGCCCAGTTTCTTTGACACAGTGCAAATCACTGCATTTTTTCCTATTTAGCTTCTTTGATGAGGTTTTTCTTGCTCAGTTTAAGGATCAGCTACTCTTTCTCCTGTTGGGATTTTCTTTTCTCATCTATGAATTACTGGCTTTATTTGTGTGGTAGTGTCAAAAGGTTCACAAATACAGGGCTTGTTAAGATTTGTGTGTCCCTTTTCTTTAGGTTAGGACAATAAAGATGATTATTAATGGTGCTCCCCCAGAGCAGGACTGTTACCTGGCACAGCCTCCTTCAAAAGGAACAGCAGACTGCAGAGAAAAAGAGAAACTATGCACACCCCTACTCGGTGACCTTCCTTTCTTCTGCAAAAACTACCAGTTTAAGAAAAATCTCCACAGTCATAAATCACCATCACTCACCACTGTTTGCAAAGAGCTGGATGATTTTGGTACATTTATCATGGTTTAAGGAATTTTGACATGTTGTTCTCCTCTGAATGCTGAAGTTCTTTTCTTTGTGGTTGTTTCCTTCCACCACACGCCCACATTGCAGGAGGCTGCTCAGAAAAGTGACAATATCAATTGTCAGGGGGGAGAGGAGGCACGCTGTCCGTGCTCCTTGAAGATGGAAACATTGAAGGAATTTGACCTTGACTGAAGGAGCTTCCGTGGAGGATTAGAAAAAACAACAGCTCACCAAACAGATGCCAGGTCATAATTACCACTAATGGCCACCTCATGCGTCATTCCAGGCACCTCACAACAAAAAATGTTATCTTTTGACAAAGCTGTTGGCAACTACACACGGAAAAAAAAAAGTAAGGTTTTACCCATTATTTTCTAGCTTTTTTTTTTTTTTACAGACTGAGAGTTACTTAACTTGACTGTAAGTAAATAACCCACTGAAGACAGGCAAGTAGTCCAAAAGTGAGAAAAACGCTTATATACTATGAAACTATCTGTGGAAAATAAGATTTATAACTAGAAGGGATAAAAAAAGGAGATTTCTACAGTACTGAGCAATTTTTATGGTTTTTTCTGCCTCAGTGTCGGATTTAAAACACAAGCAATATTGGTTTAAAAATGACAATCCTGAAAAGTGCAAGTCATAATTGTTCATTTGATTATTCTTTTTTTTAATATTAAAAAACATCTCCACTGTCAGGTACAAACATCTTGCTTAGATTTTTATTCATTAAATTGAAATTAAATACTTCTTTTTGATTTGACCTGAACCTATTTACAACCTTCTCCCGTTAAACTGAATGGTAATTCATGAGTCCCTGTCACTAAAAGCATTTATGGAATATTAGGTTTCAGAAATTGTTCCAGCAGCCATTTAAAAATTTCTCCAGGAGTGGAGAGAAAAATATTGGCTTATTCTTCTACAGAGTCATCCTGCAAGGAGTGGACCTCACAGCTCAGGCAGTCAGGATGATTTTAGACCAATTCAGCTGGGGCAAAGAGAGGAGTATATCACAGTGGGGTGTGGGGTGTTCTCAGTTTGGTTGTTTCAATTTGAAATCCCACACCAAGGCTAACTTTGGTGCTGTCCAAAGTGTGGAAATTTCAGGAGACCTCTGTGTGAAGCTTTCATAACTCGAGGAGATCTGATCATCACAGCCAAAGGTGTTTAAGCAAGTCTTTGACATTTAACTCTAGTGGAAGTTGTCCTTGCCCACGGCAGCAGGGTGGAACTTGGATAATTTTTAAGGTCCCTTCCAACCCAAACCATTCTGTGATTCTGTGATTTTTCATGTGAAACAGCTTCATTTATTTCAAAAACATCTGAGAATTAAGGAAAGTGTCTATTTCAGCAAGGTTTCTTTATATGGAGACAAATGTTTGAAATTAATTATTAACACCTTTTCTGCGATTGCTTTCCGTCTGTACTCTCCTGTCACTATAGCACAGAAAAGAATAATTTAATTGGAAAAAAATCCTCTGGTTTAATAGGGAATACCTTTTTGAAGGTTTAACTATATTCTGTCATTTCACAGCATTTTCCTGTGTTGAAACAGTTTATTACATATCCCTAGACCTGCCACCTTTGAATAATAAACTGGTTCTACAAAAAACAATCAGAAAACATCAGTTTTTCAGCCTTGCTTGGAATTATTCTCTTCTTTTCACATTGCAATTACTTTTGATGAAAATTTCTGGATGGAGATTGATAAATAAATGAGAGCTGGCTGAAATATTCACAGTGGAGCCTATCTAAGCACAGGGTCTTCAGGGGAAAGCCTTAGGATGAAATATAGCTGCACTGTTTACAACAGTGATGAAGTGAGTTTTTTAAGGTCTGAAGTACATCTGTGAGAGAGATCAGAGGTGGAGAAGGTTTATCTCTCATTCAGTGCAGCTCCACACAGTTGGCAAGGGCTGAGCTGGCTCAGGGGGGTCAGGACTAGAGGTGGCTGCACAGGTCCATGCCCAAGTTAAATCATTCCCCCAAGCCCTCTTTTTCTCTGGTTCCCTTTCCATTCTGCCCTAGAAAAACTTCCAGTGGAGTGAGATAACAAAATAAAGACGTATTTCTGCATTATGGAAAGTACTATCTTCTCTAAATACAACTTAGGGCAGACAGATAAAGCCCAGAATTACATCAGCAGTGCAGCCAAAGCCTCAGAGTCACCATTTGTGTTGATCAGGAAAAACCAAGGGGTGAAGCTGAACCACTCACAGTAACTGTCTCCAAGAAAGAGGATGAACAAGGTGTTTCCATGAGGGATGAAAGCTCATGGAGTCAGAATTCACAAAAATGGTTTTTTTGTGCATGAGGCTCAAAGCCACCTTCAGTCAATGCCAGCTCTGCAGACAGAAACATTTCTGAGAGCAGACAGACAAATTTATAGGACTATGAATATATTGACTCATTAAGGTTTGGACTAAAAAGATTCATAAGTCTGGAAATTAGCAACAGTTTGAAAGAAAAGAAATTATATTAAAACATCATCAGCCAAAAGCAATATCACCACTGTAACAACAGACACTAGATGAAATAGATAATGGAACTGAGAAATCATTAAGCAGAGTGAAAACAGATCCACTGGATAAAAATGAACTCTTAGCATTACAGACAATAATTATCACTCTTCTCTAATGCCTTGATGCCCTGCCTTGACCTTCTTGTTGTTGTCAGGCTCAAAAAAAGTCCAAGACCAAAATTCACATATTGATTGAGTTGCCTGAGTGAACAGAAAATATTCATACCAAGGAAATAAGGTGAAATCAATAGCATACTGAGAAGCAAAGACAATAGAAGCTATCAAAATCCAAGCATTAATTTGGTTTTGGAAAGAAAAATAATTTTGAATTTGCATAGTCTTGAACTAGAATGACTATATCTTAGAGAAATTGATTAAATTTGCCTGCAAATTTTCCTGTTTCTACTGTTTCAATTGTGCTAAAAGGCCAAACAAAGTATTTCTTGGGTAATTTATTCAAAGGACTTAACTTCTTCATATCTGCAAACTGCATTTAACAGCTTTTGATTTTTTCAAATTTCTTTGCTACTCAAAATGATTTGATCAAAACATGTACTAATAGGTTCTGGCAGATTTCTCAGAAACTAATAATGGCCTTGAACTTTGTTAATTTACTTATTTAATTGTGCATTTGGTCAACACACATTCTGTGGCAGTGATAATGGTGACCACGAAGCTTGCAAGTTTGCTTTGCAAATATTTCTTGTCTGGATGGACATGCATAAAATGTGAGATGGGCCAGGGGAGGCACAGCAGGTGTTGATATTTCTGTATAATCTAATCCCTGCAATTGATTTATTATGTCAAAAATAAATATGAAAACTTCTCTCTGCTTGGTGTGCTGTCCAGGATGCAGAAGAACAAAAATCTGTCTTAGTGCCTACTCCAAACACAAGAAGAGTGAAAATGCAGTCACAAATATGATAAGAAGTGACCCCAATCAGCTCTCTGACTGCTGGACATTTTCTGACAAAGAGAATCTTCAGGAGGATTTGAAGAACGGGTTGGGTTTTTTTTGGTTGCTTGCTGATAGCACCTTCATATGAGCAAATAAACTGCTCAGAAACTGTTGAAAATTAGGCAAGGAGGGAAGGAAAGCCATCATCAGGGACCAGCAGATTATGGACTGGACATGTCAGTAGCACAAAGGAGGTGACAGCACTGAAAGTGGGTAAAAGCAGTTTCTTTCTGGCTTCCTGATTAATGTTGTCCAAAATCTTTATTTTTTCCCCTCATTACTCCAATGCAAGGCAGTGCAAGCATCCCAACAGAGCCTGCAGGAGGTGAGGTGTGCAAGCAATGCTCAAGATGCCTGTTAGTGACCTGAGACCAGGCCACTCAGGGCACAGGATGATGAACAAACCCCTGGCTCACTTTATTCTTCTCTAGTTGGAAAATACCAGATGCCATGTCCACCCAGGCCTGAATGTAAGAGTTCTGATGGTCTGCAAAGGGCAACAGAGCAGGGGGGATATGATGGAGTCACAGCATCACAAATTCATCATGACTGACATTTTTATCACTATCCTGTGTCAATACCCCATCACTAATCACGGTCCCTATTCCTGCAGACTCACCAGCTGTACAAACCCAGACCAAGACAATGTGCAAGCCCTTCCCCAAGCAACTTAACATACAAGCCACAAAAGGTGGGTGCAGCAGGAACAGAGACTCATGGAATGGTTTGGATTGGAAGGAACCTTAAAGATCATCTCATTGATGTGGGCAGGAACACCTTACAATCTAGACCAGGTTGCTCCAAGCCCCATCCAGCCTGGCCTTGAACACTTCCAGGGATGGGGCATCCACAGCTTCTCTGGCCAACCTTTCCAGTGCCTCACCATCCTCACAGTAAAGAATTTCTTCCTAATATCCATAGAGATGAGGAAGGAACATCCCTGGCTTGTCCAAATTCACTCATCAGGAGCCTAACTGCCATCATCCAATTGTGAATCAAAAGGGATTAGAAAAGAAGAGCAAAGTGGCTCCATGGTTATTTTGCAGAGATCTTCCTCCAAGGTTGAGACATTTGCAAAATACAAAGCTGCCTTCAAGGAACCTAAAAATCAGTCAGCAAAGGCATTATTGACCTCATGATTGCAAGGAAAGAAGAAGCTTCCTGACAGCCTGATGGGTTTGGAACAGTCTTCATAGGTTTTGGAAACAAACCCAAGGCTCATTCACAGGCATGTGAAGAAAGCACTAGATGTCACAGAGATAATGATTCAATTACCACAGTGTCTCTTTGGTCCAATGGGGATATAATGTTATTTTCTTCAGGGTGATGTTGTGAGTGGGAAACCCAGATACTAACAACCAGAATATGGATATTGGGGAAAAAATACCTTTTCTTAAAGAGTGATTAAGCATTGGGTCAGGCTCCAGGGAAGTGGTGGAGTCACCATCCCTGGAAGTGTTCAAAAACTGAGATGTAGCATTTTGCAATATTATGGGCATGTTGTTATTCAGCCAAAAGCTGGACTTGATCATATTAGATGTCTTTTCCAACCTTAATGATTTCATTATTCTATGAAATCTTCATATTTTGCAGCATTTTATTTGGAAATCTGTTCTCCTACATATATTAAATTGGGTAGGCTCTTTGGGGGTGGACACTGTAAGGTGGAGAAACATAGCACCACTTGGAAGGACAAAAGCAAATAGTGGAGGAGGGAAAGGGGAGAAGACTTTGGAGCTGATAGTACTAGTGAAAAGGGCTGGAAGGTGCAGCTATAAATGGCTCTCTAACTACAGAACAGTTTAGTTTTACAAGCACAGAGTCCTCGTCTCTTATTACCCAGCACGGAGTATGTGATGGAGTAAACGTTCAGTAAAGATTTGGCAGCCCGGCCTCTCTCACAAGAAATATGACAGGGTCACAGGTTTCTTTGCTTTGTTTCAATAATTGGATTTTCTGGGCTCTGACTGCTCCCTTCTGAGGTGTTAGGAGCAGACGCAGGGGTGGAGGAAGCAGGATAACAAAAAAGGAGCCATCATTTCTGTGCCTGTGGAAATTCTGATCTGCATCTCACAAGGAAAGCTCAAAGGCATTTCACAACTTGCACAATTCCATGCCTAACAGGAGCTAATCTCAGGAGCACCACCAAACTTTGCGTTTGGAGGGTTATTTTTATTTTAATTTGTCTCCTGAGGCAGCCTCATTTGAGCTGAGTTTTAAGGACAAAGCGGAGGACTATAAAAGCATCTTTAAGCCCACAACTGCAATACCTGCTACTACCTAAATCTCAAGTATTTAATGGTTCCTAAAATATATATTGCCTTGTTAATGCCTGCAGCAAAGCATACAGTTTATGGGGAGCGAGCAGTAATGCCCCTTTAGCCATCTGGCCAGCAAGAATACAAAGGGGTGTTTGATAACAGCTTTTTTTGTGTCTGCAGGAGATGGCTGCAATAAAAAGAACAAACAAGCACATTTACAGGGGGCTGCAGTTGGCCACCGAGCCAGACAAGGAAACATAAGAAATTTAATGTAAATCTCTGCAGCCCAATCACAGACAACTCCATTGCTCCCAAAGTCAAATGGAGCTTGATGCCTTCAGTTATGCAAATGGACACCCTTAATGAAACCAAACCCACCCTTCACGAAAGTGCCTGAAGAACCTTGAGGGTCTCTGCCACCATCATTTTCATTTATTGAGGCAATTCTTGGAAGATTTTTAACTTGGAAAAAAAGCCACCAGAAGCTATGGAAATAGCACCAAAGAAGTATGTATGGTGGAACTGATCATCCTGCACTTACTCTGTGGTCCTAAGTGTTTGATGGAAAGACTTCAGTGAATTTTGAATTAAAGATATAATCACCTTGTCAAAATAAAGCTATTGCAAGGCATAGGTGGGTTGGAGCAACCAGCAGATCTAGAAAGGATCTGAGCTTTCAGCATGATAAGATTAGATATTATGAAAAATACCTTTATTGTGAGGGTGGTGAGGCCCTGGCACAGGTTGCCCAGGGAGGTTGTGGACTCCCTATCACTGGAAGTGTCCAAGGCAGGCTGAATGGGGCTTGGAGCAACCTGGTCTGGTGGAAGGTGTCCCTGTCACAGCAGAGAGTTGGAACTGGATGATCTTTAAGATCTCATCCAGCCCAAATTATATGTGATTCTATGAACACAGAGAAGGTCTTCAGCACAGTGATGGGGCTGGAGATGAAATTTCAGCAGGATCAGTTCTAACCTTTCTATCACTTTGTGTATTACGAATGTCACAATTCCTATCCAAGTCACGTTTCACAAAACCACTTTATTTCAAGACATACCGAACTGCTGTCTCCTTTCCTGAGCATGAAAATCACATTATATGATTTCATTCCTCTGCCTGTTTGTGCACCGGTCACACAAAAAGTTGGGAAACTACAGCCAGGCTTTTCAGGCTTTTAAACACGCAAATATAAACTGCTATTAAGGGTACATCACATTTCCTTGCTTAGTGCCTGGCTCATAAAATGTAACAGCTCTACAGTCTTTCCAGCACTCAAAGTTTTTCCCTTAAGCCCTAAAGGGAAGGAGGAATTTATGTCACCTAATCTCAGCTATCTAAAAATTAGCCATGTAATCTAAGATAGTCATCTATGTCTTAGCTGATGCAAGGAATGGAGCATCTTGAGAGCACAATTCATGCAATCGTAAACCAGGATGAGAATCAGCTCTGGGGGAAAGGCCTAACTGGAAATGTTTTCATGTGCATTGGGTTACAAACCTGATTTCACTCCAGAGGAGTCTGTGGCATGTTTAGTTCCCTAACTATGGGAACTTATTGGTGCTCCAGGCACTACAGGGTGTTCCATACAGCCTTCAGAAGGGGGTGATCTCCTCTGATTGTGTCGTATTTCCCAGCCCATGTGTCACCACAGGGCACATGATGTCCGTGTTCAGGGAACTGAGTAATTCACCAATTTCCTGGTCAGCAGAACAGCTTTCCCTATTTCATTAACTGCATTAACACTATGCCCATTGTTTATAATGAGATTTCAGACACTTTGTCATCACTTAGACGTGGAAACCTAAACTGCAGTTATTTAATCTGGGGACTGAATCCTTCCCTAATGTTCCTGATGTGCATGGGTCTGGATGTGGAAGCACATTTCTCTTTTTGCTGAGCATAAAGAGATCTTAGATAAAGAACTTTGACTAAACCCCTAATTTCTTAAGAGCTAAATCATAGCAGGTATAAATTTGAATAAAGGTGCTCATAGTTTTGATGTTCATCTTTGGAAGTAGAGGATCTTTAATGTCCCTTCCAACCCAAACCGATTCTAGGAAGATTTTGGCTTCAAATAACAGAACAAAATACTAACAAGGACAGTGATCTAATAAATGCTTCTGCTGTTCCAAAAGCAATCTTTTCTTCCTTATAGCTGTTTAGTTCTCTGTTAAACTTCCAGCTGGTAATCTCATAGCATTTCATTCACAGACTTTGATGTAAATCTCCAAAACTTTTCTTCACATAAAGGCAGAAGCTTCACCATGAGCAGAATCTACTACAGGACAGACGAGCAGGAGTCCAAAATTTACATCTTCAGATGCCAACATTGTAAATCGTAGAAGCAACATAAAGAGTGGAATTCGATATGCAACTGAGTGTAACAGTATGGCATTAGCATAAATCAGAACATAAACATTATGAAACAAAATATTGCTGCTTTGCTGCTTGAAATAAGTTGTGAATTTCACTCAGCTTATGCTTGAAACAGTGAGTGCAGCAGAAATGACAAGTGTAGAAAACAGAATAAAAAGGTGAATTGAAGCTCTAACTTATTTTCTTTTTTTTTAAATATAATTTTCCAGGAACAGAACCTGGCTGCATATAAAGCAATTGGATCCACTGACCCCAGAACAAATTACATTTAGTTCAAGTTATGGTTATGTGGGAAGAATATTTGTGACTAAAAATGTTTGTCTTGGAACAGATGTTGAGTTAACCAAAAGAAATTACTAATTTTAAGGTCAACACAATCTTTCACTCTTTAAGGTCAACACAATCTTTCACTATTGAATCGAGTAATCTACTACTGAGTTTCAATTTTGACATACCAAGCTCACTAGTTTGATTTATCTCTTGCTTACAAACAGAAACATATTTGGCCACTGACTTCTCATACAGCATCATTCCAATATCTGCCGACCATTTGAAATCTAAACCCATAATTAAAGTTTGGGGTTTTTTTTTATCTCAGGCTGATGGTTAATAACATTTTGCAGCCGCTGTAAAAAGTAAATTTTATCACCTCTTCCAAATAAAAGTGCCTCTACAAATATTTATTTGCATCCTCCACAATAAGGTGAAGCTTAGAAACAACAAGCTACCAACACTTATGTTAGTTTTGAGCTCCTGGGGGATAAATTTCCTGTATTGGGAAACTATGTTTTTATCTCTGCTGCACAGAATTGTTCAGTTTGGACATAATCTGAGACATAAAATCCAGTGTCTCCTTCAGGACACGATTTGGGAAAGACATCAGTTCCTGAAAGTTTATGTTTTTAGACAGTCTCTCAGTCTATTCTTGTCCTGATATCTCACAGTTCATTATAGCTCAGATTATCTCTTGCATCACTGGAATAGGTCTATATTTCATAAAACACAAAGTTTGATTTCTGCAGTGATTGATATCACTATTTATCGTCCATTTGTGAGATAACTCTTCTCCTTGAGCTTTAGTGCTGTAATCAAATGAAGGAATGCTTCTGGTTCAAAATATTATCTGCCAATAAATGCACTTTTAGGATGGTTCAAAATGATAAGTTTAGCAGTAGGGTAATTTACAGAAGTGGCAATAAATGGAAAATTACAAAAAAAAAAAAATTTCAACTTTTGTCTGGAAACACAATTTGGTCAAATTTCCCAGGACTTAAGAGAGCATTAAATGTGGTAAGACCAAAAAAAAAGAATAAAACATTGATAGACTCAGATGCTCATGTAACAATATTTTGTGTTCTTTATGCTGAAAATAAAGGAGTAATTGTAAAAAAAATTCATGCTCTCTGCCCTTCCCATCATTTAAGTGGCCACCATAAGAAATCTCAGCACAAGGAGGACCTCAACCCACTACTGGTGCCTGGATGGACATGGTCTCTTCTTGATATCAACTGCTTTTTCATAGAGTATTTTTATAATCTCTGTAATATATATTTTGTCTCAAGATATTCCAGATCTTTCAAAAAAGAAGTCTTCCAAGCCCTTGAGTGGCTCGATTTAACACTAGATTTATCAGCCAGAAAATTCTCTCAAGGAAGTTTGGTAGATTAGAGCAGTTCCACTGTGCAGAGGTGCCTGAATGGGGCAATTTGAGATCCAAATTAATAGGTCTTAATTAATGGCAGCTTAAATCTGAGAAAAATTCATCATTTGTGCATCATGTGCTCTTCCTGGGGTTATTATCTTACATCATGTCTGCATTAAGTACTTAACTGGTTCATTATTTCATCAACACACTCAGTTCCAGCCATTACCAGCAAATGTGGTCAGTTCATGGAACAGATCTTTAAGTAGAACAGTTCTAGTCTGTAAATCTCTTCAAACATGGGTATTTGTCCTGGTTTAGGGCAAATTTGAGAGTGTTTCAAAAGAATGAGACCATCTATCTCATTAGTCTAATAATCTTATCTTATAAGAGACATTCTGCAGCTCCCCAGTATTCTAGAAATACAGCTGAAATAAGAATTTGTATTTCCCAGACATTTATGTCACTTCTTTGACCAGTATCAAACAGACTGAGTGCATCTGGATGGTTTTGAGCCTGCACAAATTCATTGTAGATAACAGTCATACTCTTTTATCTTAAATGAAAGGAATTTTTTGTGCAGATCACAGCATCTGAATTAATTCCTCAGCAATGCTGTGAAGGTGGGCTGCTCATGCTGTACTCAGGGAATAAACATAGAAAATATTCATCCTTGAAGAAATCAGCATTGTACCATGAAAACTACATGAGATGAAAAATGGAACACTCAGTCCAGTAGCAGAGAGAGCCAGGGAGAAACTCCACATGAGGGAAGGAGGTATCTATCTTCAGGTGTCTGAAAGAAGGTACCTGTATGGTTGTGATCCAGCTGCCTAAATGCAAAAATCTGGAGTCATCATGTCCCACCTGGAGTGCTGCACCCAGCTCTGGGGCTCTCAACACAAGAAGGACATGGATCTGTTGGAGAAAATCCATAGGAGGCCATGAAGATGCTCTGGGAGCTGGAGCACCTTTGATATCAGAAAGGCTGGGACAGCTGGGGATGTTCACCCTGGAGAAGAGAAGGCTCCAGGGAGACCTCAGAGCTCTTTCCAATGTCTATGAGAGAGCTGGAGAGAGACTTTTTATAAAGGTAAGTGGTGATAGGAGAAGGGGGAATGAACTTAAGCAGACAGAGAGCAGATTTAGATTAGATATTAGGAACAAAGTTTTTATAATAAGCATGGCTGAAACCCCCCAGTCCCAGCCTGGACAGTCTGACTGGTGATTTCTCCAGGAAACAGCTCTGGCAACTTTATGGAAAGTTCTTTTTTGGAAAAAGAATTTTAATGAGGTAAAAATAACAAAGAGGAAGTGCACTGTACTAGGAACGAATCTGAAGAAAGCAGGGTCCAGGTAGAGCAGGGATATTTGTACACTTGGGTGCAGGGAGGGGTTAAGGTGGGGTCTGAGGAAGAGATGCACTGGGAAAGAGCAATTAAGAATATTATAATTTCTGCAGAGAAAAGTAACCAGTGGTCACAAAGAGAACTGAGAACTTTACATAACTGAACAGGGGGATCTTGAGAGTGAGCCTTTCACTCAACATGACTACAAAAGGTTTTCTCACAGCCTTAGGCTGAGGTTTTCTTCTTCTGCTGAGCCAACCCAAACATCTCCCCATTTTTATTTTTCTAAAAAAGAAAGATAAACTGTCTTTTTAAAGGTTTTGAATGTTAACTTGAACATACAAGTGGAAACAACTGTTATTAGTATGAGTATCAACAAGATTAACAGTCTGGTTTTAACTACTGAGGTGATAGGTTCCAGCCTTTGAATAAGTTGTTGATTCAGTAACTTCATTGCTCAATTTGTAATTTTCCAACTCCCTCCTTCAGAAGACTTATGCTGTGGTAGATAAACTCACTCTGATCTGATAAATTCATGCAGCATAAGCCTTTGAAGTCCCCACACATGTGCCAGAAGAAGAAAATCAGTCACAGCTCTGTTTTGTAAGGTAGCATGTCCTACAGCATTGACATCTGTTAATAATTCACTGAAGGCAACTGATGTAGCATTGGTTTGCTTACTAAGCCAGCACCCAATTCCATCTAGTTGTTTTAGGGCTTTTGCAGCAGCCACCCATGGCAATAGGGAAGACATTCCAATTTCAGTGGTTTAAGTCCAATATGTAATTTTACTGTTACAATTCCCACAGCCTTAGGCCGAGGTTTTATTCTTCTCCTTCTAAGCCAACCCCAACACATGGTCCTGGCACAGGTTTCCCACAGAAGCTGTGGATGCCATCCCTGGAAGTGTTCCATGTGAGGTTAGATGGGACTTGGAGCAACCTGGTCTAATAGAAGGTGTCCCTGCCCATTGCAGGGAGCTAGAATGAGATGATCCTGAAAGTCTCTTTTAATCCAAACCATTCTGTGAGTCTGTGATTCTATTTGAGTTGTAATAAGGTACTCAAAACACTGATATTGTGCTGGCAGACATCTCACATAAGAGACAGAAGCCCTCCTGAAGCATCCAGTGTCCAGAAAAGAGATAATAAAGGCAACTCAACTGGTACTAGATGACCACAGGAGTAACCAAGTCCTATATTTGCCATCTGAACTCTCTTTATGGTTAGTGCAGCTCTAAAGCTGCCCCAATTGCTCATGGGCAAGGGACACAACATTGATTTTGGGCTGGCAGTCAAAACACTGGATAAAGAGAAAGTCAGACTTTTCTAGAGTTACCTTGAAATAGCCCAAACAACACTAAACACTTATGTTTCAGCAACTGAATCTTGCTCCTGTCTTTGATTTTACATTGCACAGAAGATACAAAAAGTTTTCCAATTCCTCAAAAATAAATCTCTCCTAGAAACAACAAATATTTCTTAAGCAAGTCCTGGAAAGTACCAGGCTCAGATGTTACCAGTGGATCCAGATAAAGAAAAGACTTGAAACATGGCAGAAAAAAAAAGGAGCAGTTGCCAAATTGGCATTTGTACACACAAACAAGCAGCACTTTAATCCATTCTCATGTATGTCAGCTGCACCAAGACACAGGAGCAGGCAGGGGCTCCTTTCCAAAAGAATTCCATAGTAAGTCACAGATGGCTGTGACCTCAAAGAACCTGCTGAGCACCTGAGGCAGCAATTTCTTCACCTGAAGCATTTGGTAGTGAGGTTTCTACAGAGATACAATTTTAGACGCTCAAGCTGAAGACAGCATAGACATTAAAAAAAAAACAAACCAAAACTGGCCTGGACCACTGCCAAGAGCTGCTCCAAAACTGACTCTAACTGTTCCATTTACTCTAATGATAAATAGGATGGTTTAATGGAAACACTGTACACAAAACTGTACTGCTTAGGTAATTACCTTGATTGAAACAAGTGTTTTTACACTGAAAGCAAAATTCCCCTGGAGTTAAACCAAACCTCAACAAGAACGAGACCTCTATGGAGATGCAGTCATAAAAACAAGTTTGTGTGCTAATTATTTTCCAGTGGTTCTCTTAATGAGTCACTTGCTAGAGTCCACTGGTCACAAAGATGATTATTTTAATGATGATTCATAGAATTTGGGTACACACTGCAAACACCAAGTGCTGCACCAGTTGCTATGGCAGAAAAATGTGTACAGTTTGTTCCTCAAATAGCAGAATAAATAATTGCATGACAGCTTGTTCCTCCTCCAGAGGGTCTCCCAGTGTTGGAAATGGTCTGCAGGGAGCTCGCTACATTCAACATTTCCACCCCTTGCTTCTTCTTGAGCTTGTGGATAAAACCTTTAAACATTTATTTTCCCATGCAAAACTCATTTTTTAGCTTTTTTTCCCCAGCACTGGAGACTTGGAGCTTGATTCTGGTCTCTGTTATCTTGATGCAAATCAGGAGCATATCTGGGTTTTTTTCAGGATAACAGTATTACCAGACTCTCCAGCTACAGAAAACAGCAGACAAAAAGCAAATGCTCTCTCTTCATACAGGGCAATGAGGAACAAGCTGGTATTTAAGACAGGTAAAAAATACTCAGTTTTAACAGGGTTGCATTTAGTCCTGCCCCCATTGAAGAGCACATACATATTCCAGAAAAATCTGTGTGATTTTGACCTAGGTGTTTTCTAAATCTAAATTTTGGATGTATTTTTAAACTAAAAGTACTGAAATAAGACCACCATCACCACAGCACCGGGAAGGGAACAGCAAATAATGAAAAATAATTTTAAAAAGTATATGAGAAGTTGAATTCCTGGTAGTTACCCCTCCTGAGCACCCGAAATTAGCAGCAAGTATAGGAATAAAAAAGTGACATATAGAGCTGAAAATCCATTTTAAAGGGGAGGATGATAAAGGGAAAAAGCAACAATGTGGGTTAATCTGATGGAAGTGGGTTTTCTCATCACCAGGGATTGATAAACCTGCCAAGGAAGGTAGCTCTGCTCAACAGTTCACTTCGCTGAGGCTCTTAAGCATCTGCTTTATCTGAAGGGTCTTTATTCTAAATAAATGTTACTCCTCCATACGGCAGCTATTTGCTCACAGATTGCAATGCTCATTGCCCCAAAAGAAGCAGAACAGCGAGGCTGAAAGCTAAATCAGACTTGATGCAGCTATAATTGGTATTAGGGAACTGCAGAGGGGAAAATCTTTCCGGGGGAAAGGTACAGATGATGCCAACTCCCTTCACGTGATGGGCTGGAGCCCAGAACCAGAAATAAATGATCACTGAATGGGACAAGGGAGAGTAAAAATCCCTCCCTGGGAAAGAAATGTTATGGCAGCGTCTTAAACCCTTGAGGTGGTTCCCCTGAGCTGTACAAGCTTTTAGCAGGTTGTTAAATCTCGGTATAACTCATGTTCACAGGCCATTAATCATCCTACAATTAGTGGAGTGCAGCTGAGATTTTCTCCTGCCTGCCGGGTGCCCAGCTCCTCAGGAAGGACAGTTCTGCTGTGGGAACATCAGAATCTGGGCAGCTGTGGTGGTTTGGGCTGGGTAAGGTTAATTTTTTTCACAGTAGGTAGTATGGAGCTGTGTTAGAGATTTTTAATGAAGACAGTGCTGGTAAGACGGTTTTGGTTTTGAGCAAAGTTTACAGTCAAGGCTTTTTCTGCTCCTCACCCCACCAGTGAGTGGGCTGGGCGTACACAAGGAGTTGGGAGGGGACACAGCCAGGACAGCTGACCCTGAGAGACTCAAAGGATACTCCAGACCACACTGCACCATGTTAGACTATAAATCTGGGAGAGAAGCAGGACGGGGGGCACGTTTGGAGTGATGGAATTTGTCTTCCCCAGTCACTGCTATGTGTGATGGAGCCTGGCTTTGCTGGGAATGGCTGAACACCTGCCTGCCCAGGGGAAGCAGTGAATTAATTCCTTGTTTTCCTTTGCTTGCATTTGTTTTTGCTTTACCTATTAAACTGCCTTTGTGTCAACCTATGAGTTTTCCCACTTTTCATCCAATTCTTTTCCCTGTCCCTCCAGCAGGGAATGAGCGAGTGGCTGTGTGGGGCTGCGTTGCTGCCTGGGGTTAATCTACAACAGCCCTTTTTGGCACCCAGCACAGGACTTGGAGGGTTCCAGATAGCAGCAGACTTGATTGGCATATGCCGTTCGAGCTGTTATTGCTGTTTAGCTGTTAATTGACAGCTCCTGTGCTTGTCATGGGACTCGTTTGCCTGTCTGTTGGAGCCCAGTGCTTGTTAGTGGCTGCTCTTTTCTTCCACCTCTCGCTGTGGTGCTGCTCTGCTCCTCATCTGAATGTGCAGGGAATGCTCTGGTAACAGCAGCAGGGATGTGCCTGCCCTGGCAGATGGCCAGGGAGTCACTGCTGCTCCTGTGCTGCTTCCCTGGACAGGTTGGAGCTCCAGTGTGGACTTGAATGGGAGGGACAGTGATCTATGGATGAGTCCCACATGGGAGCAGAAAACCCCAAAATGTCTGTGGCCACGAATCAGCCCAGACAGAGCAAGTACATCTCGATGTGACTGTGTCTGTGCTGCAAGTGTCCATCTGAAGGGTTGGGGGCCCCAGGCTAAGTCTGTGCTCCATCACATGGACCTTGAAGCATCAGTGGCTGTGCACAAGATCAGGCTGGGGGCAGAGCAGAAAGAAATGAAAAAAAGGAAAAAATATGTATTAGTATCCTTGTGCTATGAGATGATCATGTAAAAAAGAAAATACAATTGGATTCTGCATTGTTTTCCCAAACACTGATGATTAGAAAGTTGGAACTCACAGGTTTTGGAGATATTTCTGGAGAACGTACAAAAATTCAGGAGAAGTACTTTACCAGGGTTTGCACTGAGCTTGGCAGTGAGCTTTGCATGGGTAGAACATAAACAGTTTTCAGACCTGCCACTGGTTTTGCATCCTAACAAACATTGAGGACAAGATGTGTGAAATTGACAGTTCCAGAATCTGGGAAAGAGACCACACTGCAACAATGATGATGAAAGTAAAGAACCATCTGCTGCTATGGCTTAGGCAGCAAAAATGTTTTCACAGCTCCAAAGGGGAGGAGGGGGAGGCAGAGCCCTGATAGGAACCCAAAACACCACAGTGTGAACGTACACAGATGAGGCGAGAGGCAGAAAAGGCTGCAGATGTGGCAGTGCTTCGTTTGGCATCCACTGAGACATCGCTGTAAGGAATTAATAAATGTCAGAAACTGATGCCTGCAATCCCAGAAAGGAAACAACAGCAGCTTTCCAGCCTGATCCAAACATGGGCTCCCCACCAGCTGAGCCAACAAGAGCCAGTACAGAGACACCATTCAGACAGTGCACAGCCCATGGCTGAGACCCACAGCCTCCCATCGGGCAGAAAGAGCCAAAACGAAGCTCCAGCTGGTAAATGAAGTAGACTAAGATGTTCAAGACCTTGCTCTTTGCATCTTTGAGATCTTCAGCAGCCTGTCAGGGCCCAAAAGACCCAAGGAAAAGCACAGAGCAGCAGCAGCCACAAGAAGGTGAAGACCATTGCCTGCTGTTGGGTTCAGCATCTCCACAGGTTTTCAGACAGCAGCAGCTGCTCATAGAAGTGAAAGCTGGTTCTTTCTCAACACCAGGCCAGAAGGAGACCTTTTGTGAAGAAGAGGTACTTGGCCAAGAAGAATTGAGTTTTGTAGCAAACACACAGGCAGCCATGCAGAGTTTGTATTTGCTTAGGTCTGTTGTTGATCAGAATGTCAAAAGGTGTGTGATCTCTGGAGATAATAACAGGCTAATAACATTTTTATAAAAATATCAATTTTTAACCTGTCTCTGACATCTCATAGAAAGACTCCAACCATTGCTCTGAGTTAGAATGTAGTAATTGTTCTAACTGTGTGGTCACCAAGCTTTGCTTAGGTATGTTCTGAGATAAATGACAGCAGAGAGGACAGCTGAAAGAACCTCCAGTTTCTTCATCCTCTTGAAAAATTAATATAATTGTTAAGGTTGGAAAATACTTCTGGGGTTATCACCAAGTCCAACTTCCAACCCAGCACCCCACCATTTATCCCCTTGACTTCTGTCTGCCCTCAAGTGCCACATCCACAAGTGTCCTGAAAACTTCCAGGGATGGTGACTCCACTGCTTCCCTGAGTAGCCTATTCCAGTGCCCCATTTGCAGAAATAAAACAGATGGGGCACACTATTGACAAAATCTGAAATGTATTGATAGTTAAAGTCTCAAAGCTGAGCAAAAATTCTGTAGGGTTTTCAGGATGTAAAACTTTGAGTTGGGTGGTAAGAGTAAATGAAATTATTGTCTTCTTGAGATATCTTTACTTCCACCAAACCTATTGGGACAGCAGAGAGCTGGCTTAGAAAAAGCTCTTAGCTTTTAGGCAGCTAAAATTGGATGGTATAATCATCTAACACACTCCCCAGCCATTTTATATATCCAGTCCTGCTGATAGCTGGGTCTGCTCTAAAGCACCACAGAAAAATGATACCACAGATCCTTGAAGAAAATAATGTCCCAGATAGTGATGGAAAGGAACACCATCTGTAACTCTGAATCTCAATTTTGTTCTCATTAGATCTTCATTATATCAGCCATCATTGTTGTGCAGAGACCTGAATCTATCCCCTCTATATTCACCTGCAAGCTATTTCCTTTAATTGCTGTGCACACAGAAAATCAAATGCATTCTAACAATGCTGATTCATTGGCTCAGCTGTTAAATGAAATTTGTGCATCTCTCTATACAGTTTATTTATCTATTTCCCATCCCTACACCATCTGAATGCCTCCCAATCTTTACTGAAGTTAACCTTGCAAATATTTCCCTAGCTTCACAGGGCACATGTGGAAGAATAGCCAAAATCTATTCCCTGTAGCATTCTCCTTAAATGTTTAACTTCCACTGAAAACACAAGTTTACAGGTCAGCATCCTAGGGATATAGAAAACAACATGGACTAGCATCTGTCATACCAAGAGATGAACTCTTGGCATGGAAATGTCTCATGGGGGAGCTCTGAAGTCAAATAAATAAATTGGGAATTTAGTCTGAATTGGACTTTGCCTAACTTAGCTGCTTATGTGACTGCCCTACTGTAACTAGATCGAATTCTTTGGTTGCTTCATTAGAGGAGTAGAAAGAATATAATGAACCTTTAATTGTGCTGCTGGGGAAAGAAAAAATATTGTTGATAGTCACTGCTGAATACATGTTGATTTCCTGGCACGTAGGAGAGCATTTTGCCAGGATCAGGCAGTGCGTTGTGCAAATCTTAGCAAGAGACTTTATGTTACACAGTGTGGCAATAATATCTTGTCCTTATGTAGGATTATTTGTCAGATGAATTTGAAGAGCATCTGGGTAGCCCTGGGAGTATTACATTATATTTTTTCTTCTTTCAGAGATGTCTTCCATGTTTGTCACCTTCCCTGTTCTCAACACCTCCTATTTTTAGGCTGCCTCAGCCATAAAGTACAGTAACGCAGCATTGCATTTTCATATTCAATTAGAGAGATTTGGTGACACATATTCCCAGAATTCAACATCCAGCCATCAGTTTTTCCAACCCTCCCCACAAAATCAGAGAATTCTAGAATATCCTGAGTTGGAAGGAGCCCACAAGAATCAGCCAAGTCCAGCTCCTACCATAGGTTTGGCTAAAAAACAAGATTTTAAATGAATGGTAAACACACTGGATTTCTGGGGGTTGGTTCCTTCTTGTCTGCCATCTTATGTCTGAAATTTTTACATATTTAAGGTTTGGGTTGCTTGTGAGCAGCTCTCTAAACCAGAGTTTCATAGTGTGTTGTGTGAGCAGAGGAACTAGCAGAGCACTGTTTATGCAGATCCTGTTACGAGTTGTGAGGGCTGGGCTCTTCTGACAGGCTCCACTTCAGGAGGGACAGTCATGGCATCTCTCTGCTCAGTCTAGCAGTTCAACAGCATTTCTACTCTTACACCTATTTTAATAAAATAACAGGAAATTAATATTTTTGAGACCTCTGTCAATCCATCAACTGTGATACAGACACAGAAGACACCTGGGTGAGCAGACAGAGCACCCAGAGGAGACCTGATCCCAAAATTTTTTATTTCTGGGATTTGCCATTTAAAATTAATCTATCACAACTGCAGAACTCAGTGATTCTGGGAGTTATGAATCAAGTCATGTCAAGTTTTGTGGTTAGTTTTGACTCCAGAATCTTCCTGGGGTGAAAATGTGAAGTGAATCTCTGGGAACTTCAGAAGTAGCTCTAAGTGCATAACTATATACATTTTTAAAAATATATCCCCTTAAAGATGTGCTAATAGTTTAAAACAGCACAGCCTCTTGCTTTAATGTGCAAAGCTTTCAGGCTAACAAACAGAGGAAGCTGCAGGTACCTGTAAACATAATAAAAAATGGCTTAAATGGAGCTTATTCAAGGTAGGTACAGTGTGGAACAGATTTACCGAAGTTCTTTCAATCAGACCAATAAATGCATGGTACAAATGCACCAGATGGTGGAGCAACTGTAGAAAACAAAATTATTGAGCTTATATCCCAGTTGGAGGGAACCAGACATGATTAGCAAAAAGAAGGATGGTTTTCGATAAGCACAAAATGTAGTTTAACTTGAAAGAGTGTTCAGGGTTGGCTGCAGAAGGTGTTGAGCTCTTTGTTCCTCCTCATTTTAGCACTTAAATATTCCTATTCAAAACCAACTGGGATATGAAGGTGACAGAGTTTTTCTGCTGACCTTTGCATAACAAAAGAAAAGGATATCTGATATAGGCAAAGGGAAAATAAAATGTAGGAGGAAATAAAAGCTTTCTCAGACAATGAACCACTTGCCACAGTGGAAGAGACTCTCACAAGGCACCACTCAAGTAAGAACTGGCCAGATGCAAACCCCAGTGAAAATCCTTTGTCACGGATAAGAAAAATAGCCAAAGTTTTTAGATGAAAACCAAAAAAACAAACAAACAAAACCAAAAAACAAAACAAAAAAAAACCCCAAACAAACAAACAAACAAAAACCACCAAAACTTTAGCCTAAATAAAAGCCTTCAGTCTTGAAGTCTTAAACTCGACTCTAGCTACCCAGAGAAAAACTCTGTGCCCAACCACAGAAATCTTGTATCAACATCCAGTGAGGATTTGTACACTTCCTTTGCAGTCAGGTTAACTGGAGAGAATGCTCTTGCTAGATCCTGAATTTGATCCAGGGTGACAATTAAAAATCATCCCCATCAGAGAGGCCTATGACCTGCTAACTGAATCAAAATCCCAGATCAGAGGATTGTGGAACTGAGGCATAAACCACCCAGTGACTGACATACTGAGTCTTCATCTATAGTCTCACACTTTTTATTTTCTCTGAAATATCTTAACATTAATTAAAGCCTTTTCTCTTTTTATCTTTCTGCCACAAAGCATGATCTGTTCTGATTTGCCTCGACATGATGCTGTCAGCAAAAAGCAAAAAGAAAAGGATTTTCTTATAGGAAATGTCAGCAGAATTATGTATCTCTCAGGGGAATAAGAATACAGAGGCAAGTCTTGGCAGGGGAGAGGGGACAGCCACCTCTGCTGTCCCTGATGTCCATGGAACCTGCAAGTGCCACTCTCTCTTATCTCTGTTGGTGACAGATGGAGTCAAACACTTTCTCCAATGATGTGCAGAGTCATGTGGGATGAATCCTACCAGGAACAGTTCTGGCTGGTGAATTGTCCTTTTCTGTATCACAAAAAGAATGCGGACACCATGGAAATGAATGAGCTGCAGCTCAGCCTGCAAAACTCTCTAAAAAATTAACTCCTTGTTAAATCAAACAAAGAATCATAGAACCATGGAAGATTTTGGGTTGATGTAGACCTTATAGGTCTTCTCATTCCAACCCCCTGCCATGAGCAGGGACAGCTCCCACTATCCCAGGTTGCTCCAAGCCCCATCGAACCTAGCCTGGAACATTTCCAGGGATGGGGCATCCACAGTTTCTCTGGGCAACCTGTGCCAGAGCCTCACCACCTCTACAGTAAATTTCTTTATAAGATCTCTAAGTAATTTATGAGACTGTTTATATCCTCTGCCCGCAATGTAAATGCCTGCATATAACATCATTCTTGTGTCCCTTCAGACTTCTAAAATTCAGATTAAAAATCCCTTCCTTCCACCACTTGTTAAGCAATTATAACTTTTCAACAATATCTCATTCACATTTATCTTAATTTGTGCCTGAATAAGCACTTTTGAACACTTTCACCTCCCCTCTTTCATTTGTGACTATGGTTGTTCAAAGGAGCTCTCACTAAGTTTTTAGACCTATTTGTGGCCCTATATTTGGTCTCAGCAAGTTTTTTAAAATTTACCATTTGTTTTCAATCTGCTTTCCCTGCTTAGTAAGCAAATCAGTGTTCTCATCTCCCTCACTCTTTGCCCTTCTAGATTTTATTCGTGGTGCTTTTTTTCAGTGAAGGTCCTACCTCCCTGCTGGTCTTTATTTACTGGCAGCAGCAGCAGCAGCGTTGCCTCTGTTTAAATTGTCCCTGTGCAAGGACCAGATCTTTTTTTTTTGACAAGATGGATTTTTGAGATTTCTCACCAAGTCTACATATCTAAAATCTGAAAATACCCCAAAGAGTGATGGAACTTAAATTTTGTTCAACATGAAAGCAGATCATCCTCCTTCCAGCAAAGCTGAAGAAAAATAATTGTGGCTGCTTCTGCTTTTGTGCTGAGCTGGTTTCCAGACAGAAGCCACAACCAGAAATTGTATTTTCAAGCAAGAATTTTGTAAGGCGGGGGAGGTAAAGAATGCCTTCACTGAATTCTAGAAAATTCACTCATATGTCTGGAAGTGTTTTCTCATTTGTTCATAGAATCAGAATGGCTTTGGTTGGAAGCGATTTAAAAAAACATCTCATTCTGGTCCTCCCTGCCACAGGCAGGGACACCTTCCACTATCCCAAGTTGCTCCAAGTCTCATCCAGCCTGGCCTTGGGCACTTCCAGGGATGGAGCAGCCACAGCTTTTCTGGGATAGAGGCCTCCTGGGTTACTACACAGCATCTCCAAGGACAATGATTTCTACGTTTAGACACCAGAAATTACGATCAGGTAACTGAAAGCATAAAATCATCCTTGCTAACTGCACATCCTCTTGCTGTGGTCAGTCGTCTGATCACAGAATACAAGCAGACATGACTTCAACATAATATTTCTGGGCAGTGGAATGAGCACAGCTTGCTGTGGTCCTGCAGCCTTTTAATGTCACCTCTACTATTTTCTGGGACACTTCTGGCAGTAGATGCTGAACACAGAGGCAGAACAGAAAAAAATCCCCTGCCCTGTAAAGGCTTAAATTCTCACCGGAGGCATGACATTTTTACAAGAAATCCAGTCATAAAGCCAAACCATGTGTTGGTTCTATGTTTATCAGCTTTCATCCCCTCTTTCTTTTTAAACAGCTTCAGGCTGATTTATCAGCACCTCTGTCAGCCTTTTGTTCCAAATTGCCCTTTCCTCCTCCGCTGACTACAGAGGAAAACTCGCCTCCTAAGGCTAAAGCTAACCTTTGCCAACTAAAACTGGTTATAAAGAGAAAAAGCCATGGTATGGATAAGCTAATATATTTTTAATTCATCTCTGGCTACTTCAATTAGCTGCTCTCAGTATAGCCTGTATATACAGGGATCTCCATCACTGGCAGAAATCTTGCTGCTGCTATATGGAGATAACAGATACTGGTTATTTCTTGATTCTTTGCATTGTTCTTTCTGATAACTTCTATATAGCAAATTCAGAAACACTAAAAGCAAGTCTCTGCTTCTGCAAAGTCCCTGGGTTCAAAGTGTTTTAGGCTGATCAGATATTCATGAGAGCAGTGCTAGACTGTTTTATGCTCCTCCAAATCATTTGAACTCAATTTACGGAGCGTGGATGTGTGAGAGAGAAAAGATTAGTCCAATCTTGCACCATTAGCAGCATGAAAGATCTGAGAGCTGCATGTTGGGGGATGATTTGTCTTAGTTTTGAAATGCCCTGTGTGTCAGGGCTCCTCCAAGGTGGTGCAAGGAGATGAGCCAAAGGTTAGGGAGGAGCACAGAAGAAGTCAGAGGGGAATAGGGGAAGCCCCTTGCTGGACATCACTCCTTCTCCACTTATACAGAATTCACATCCTCTGGAAATGTGTTTATTACAAACTGCTTTGTTCTTGATCTTTGATGAAAAGGGGAAATTTCAGTAGAAAGCAATTCTTCACAGGCTTTAAACTTGAAACCAGAAGGATTGAAATGCAAAGGAAGTTTAGGAGACTTTTCCTTGGCGTGGGAATTTAATTTTCAATCTGTCATGATATGAGAAGTCATATCAGGGCATTATTAACAGCCGGTACCAAATACATTTCCTAATACTGATTAACAATGTGATTCCCACACTGCTTAAGATAAAAATTCGTAATATCAAACTTCATGTACTACAACTGCTAAATGGCTTAACAAGAAATATTCAGTATTGGAAATAAAATTTCCTTCTAGGAATGACATGGAAAATGGTCAGTGAGATAAACAGCCACCACCACAAACGTGGCAGCAGCCAGGACAGGTCACTGATTTGATGGACTATGACAGCCACACTCAGAACTGTACAAAAAATCAGTTAGGATCCACCTTCTTCTGCAGGAAATTCCAGCCCTGGCAGCATCCTACCCTTGATTTATATAAAATGCACTGCTTCTCAAACTCTGCTTCTTCAAGCACTATTTATAGCATGCAATTTAAGGAGACAGGGAGTGAAGGAAGAAGGGAAAGGTAGGAAAGCTATTTGCAAATGAGTCATTCCCCAGGAATGCTTTGACAGGCTGTCAGCAGAGATCTGATAAAGACATCCAGTTAAAATACCCCACTGTGGTTCCAGGTGAAGGAAGATTGACGTTCTGGCGGTGTGCACAAGGCAAACTCCACCCAGGAGATGTTTAAACTCTGTGGGAAGCTTTCATACAGGCTGAATGATTCCAAAGTCATTTTGCCTTTTAGCAAATAATGAACATACACAAGAAGTAAGTTTAAAAAAAAAAAAAAAAACAAAACGAAAAGGAAGAGAAACCTACTTGGAATAATAATCTCTCCCACCAGCATGTCATGTCAGGCATGGTTAGTAATGAAGTGTTTCTTCCAGTACTGCTCTTCAGTCTTCACAGCACAAGCTGTCCAATCATTAAATATTCTCATCAGAAGTCCAGCACTTCCCATGGAAATCTCCTGATACAGAAACTACACTGTCCTCTGCTTTACTCCTAATGGTTATTCATGATGGTCCCTTGACTCTTTTCTTCCCTGACTTAACATTTTACAAATATTTGCAGTGTTATTACATTCTTCCTTAGCTGGCATTTAAACCACAGACCATTGCAGGAAAACACATCAAATTTTCCAGCTGTGTCCCCTTGTAAATACCAATAACAAAACACGCTGACAATAATTTTGTCACCTGCCCAGGCCTGTTGGTTTTGTGCCTCAGTTTCCCCAGCTTTCAGCATTGTGCTGAAGACAGAGCTATTATGGACTAAACTGGATTCTTGTACCCCTGTGAACTTGACAAAGGGATTGGCAAACATGTCCTGGCCATGTTTAACTTACTGAAACAGAATTATTTCCCACCTTGGTGCCCTTTGTGACTCAAGGGACCAAGTCTCCCACACCTATGTTCTCCTGAAGGACATATCCATGTGTTATTTCAGGGTGTGCTTTGACCTCTGGAACAGCCATTCACCTACTAAGTCCTCTGAAAATCACAGAATCATGGAATGGTTTGGCACCTTAAAAGACCATCCAGTTCTGCCCCCCTGCCATGAGCAGGGACACCTTCCACCAGACCAGGCTGCTCCAGGCCCCATCCAACCTGGCCTTGGACATTTCCAGGGATGGGGCAATGGTTCCTGAGCCTCACCACTCCCATAGTAAAGAATTTCTTCCTAATATCTGATCTAAACCTTTCCTCTATCAATTTAAATCCTTTCCTCTTTTCCTATCTCTCCATGCCCTTGTGAAAAGTCCCTTTCTAGCCTTCCAGTAAGTTCCCTTTAGGCACTGAAAGGTGCTGTATGCTCTCCCTGAAGCCCTCATTTCTCCAGTCTGAGGAAGAAACTTAAGCATTGAAGCACAACTTCTGGTAAAGCTCAGAGTAACCCATTTTCTTCATAAAATTCTCTTTGTTCTAAGCAAACATATGGAGAACACATTTAACCATCTGCCTTTTTTTCTTTTTGAGTGAAAACACACTAAAAGCAACAAGGACAAGCTCTATGAAAGGAAGCAGGTGTTAAACTTGTGGTCTGGAGGTTTCTGTGCACACTCACTCTGTATAATCCTATTAGGAAAGGAGATAGGACTTATCTTTCTGTCAGAGCTGCAGGACCCAAATTCAGAAAAAAACCTTGCACAAAGCCTGCACGCCTCAGCATGTCTGCAGAGGTTATCTGAAATTTTCCTCTTCCAATTTCTGGTGCTTTAAACCAACTGTTTTAATGAAATGCTAGAGTGCCAGGGATGATAAAGATCTGTCCCAGGATGAAATAGCCAGCAGTGGCCACGCCAATGGCATAGATGTATTACAAACCCAGGGCACATCTCACTTCCACATGTGGCTGTCCTGGACACCCCACAGCATCTCAAGCAGCCCTGGACACCCCTGCTCACATCCCCCACATTGCTGAAGGTGAAGTTTATTGTCAGCACCACAAACATATGGTCAGGATTTGTCTCACCTCATGGATACTCGATTATGCAGAGTGGCATTTAAACAGCTCACAGGAGGCACAGAGATTTTCCAAATCAACAGAGGAACAATGATTTATTGTATCAAAACTGCAACAAACTTCAGACCATCTCATTGTTAACGAGTGTATAATACACACTTATGCAGGACACATAAAAGGAATTCATCAGGCCTCCCTTGACTCTGCTGAACGGTTCAGTAACCTTGGGTTGAATTTACAATCTGTCACTGCCTTTCAAAATGCCATACACAAGAGGAGGACAGAGCCTGGGGAATTGAAGTGCCTGGAGAGGAGAAAAACAAACAAACCAACAAAGCAGCCAAATTTGATCACATTTGAGCTTTTGTTGCCGTTGAAAAATTAATTTTAATTCTCCACACTTGAGTTGGCTTAACTTAAAGGGAAATGGTCATAATGTGAAATTACTCTCAGGCTACTTGAAATGGTTTGATGGATACAGAAATGCCAAGTGAAAAAATAGATTGTGTGTTTTAGCCTGCTTTCCTTGATAGGCCCAACTAAATGAATTAAAAGTAGTGCCAGACTGCAGTTACACTTAACAGCACACTGTTTAGGATTCAAATTATAATTGGATGCATTATCCTCCTTATAAATTTCCTGTATTGTTCTTTTCCATTGGCCTTATTTTTTTTTCTACTAACCCTGCTAAAAGAAAAATAAAAAATAAAAATAAAAAAAATTTAAAAAAAAAAGGAAGATGCTAAATCCTGTAAACAATTTCTCTCTTATGCTCAACGTTTCCTGAGCTCTATTGAAGCTGTATTTAGAAAGAAGTGTACAGAGATTTGTGGTACCTACAATGGGCCAGAGGACAGGTCCCACCTCACTTTCTGGAGAAGATTCTGGAAATGTGTGATATTAACCAAAAATCCCAATGGACAGACTGAGCCTCTGGGATTTGTAGGAGCTCACATTGTTCTGTGTCCCCATCCCCACAGAGGTGCTGGTGTCCATCTGCATGAAATCACTGTGCATAGGCCAAGGGGGGTTGGGTTATGCTTTGGTCCCCAGTGTGTCCCTGCATCCCACAGGCATTCCATGTGTTCATTCCCTCCTTCTCCCAGGTGTATTTTCCTTTCACAACACCAAAGCATTGCTTGCATTTTCAGCAGTAGAGGACACCAAAGAGACCAATTCAGCAATATTTGAAGAGAGAAGCCTGTTCAACGAGTTAATGTTCTTATGCTCTTATGTGCAATTTGCAGATGTCCTTGCTGTCCATCATGAGTGGTTGTTATTCTGTAAAAATTCATGTAAACCCTTAAGTTCCTCTATCTAGATGTCACAATTGCACTTTTCCAGTGCCCTCTAACTGAACTTTTGTGATTTGTATTCATACCTTTGAGGTCTGGTAGAATCATCTGCTTTACTTTCAAGGGTTGTGTTTATAGTCACAACAATCCCTTCTAAATTCCCTTTTTTTTTTTTTTCAATATTAGCCACTTAAGGACAGCTTTTATCCAAAAAATATATGTCAGGAGCCCTCATGATCAAAGAGCTGTTTGGCTGCCCATTTCCTTTGGACCCAGGAGTATTCATAGATAAAAATATGTACATATTTTTAGAGATGCAGATTTCTCTATATATAAATATAGTGAGTACAAATATGTGTGATATTATACATAGATTCACTTTACATACATATATTTATATATGCATATACAGTGTGTAAGTATACATTATGAATACATATAAACTGAGTATATATATATAGACATACAAGTGTATGTAAGGACTAAAATATTCTTTAACAAGAAATAGAGATGTGAATAATTTAATGTTAAACGGAATGGAAAATAGTAACAGTCAAATGGAGGTTTGGAGTCCCTGACTTCAGCAGGCTTCTCAAAAAGCCCCAAGGTGTTTGGGATGGGGCAAGGTAATTAGGTCCATCAGGCCCCAAAATGGGGGGAATGAAAACATTGGAATATGCAAATAGAAATGTTGGAATAACACTTTAAAGTGAACTCAGTACTTGTTTTTTCCATTACTCTAAAAATTTCTTTTTGTCTGTCCTACCTTTTTCTTGTCCTTTCCTTTCAAACCTTTTTTGGTTTGTCTTGGATAAACAGGAATTTTATAAATTGAATAACAGAGGCTGAGAAAGTAGCAAGACACATCATAACCCTCACCAGAATCCAATAAAATAGAGATAATATGAAGATTGGATCAGATTAAAATTTATAGGCAAAGTCATTATGTGGAAGGAAGTAAACTGTAATATTCCTTTGTAATCCTGAGCCAGGAAGGAGGAAAGTTTACTGCAATATATTGCTGAAGTACCTGGGGCAAAACCAAGAGAGATTTGTGAAATTTGTGAGGTGAAAAATATTGCATCATAAGAGGTAGCTATCACCTCTTTTTGTCAGCATGTACCAACATGTCTACGATGTATTAGAAAACAGAGGCCCAGGAAAGTTCTACAGCTGTGACAAATTGTAGAAAAAAATATGTTTATACTGATATGAATCAAGGCTGAATGTGAGGGCACAGGAACAAAACAGCAGAAGAAGAAGGGGTGCCAAATGGTGTTTGCTGCTGACACTTACAGCAGGAGGTCATCGAGATCCCAGCACACAACTTCCTGCAATTTTTCCTGACAAGCAGCTCTGGAGCAGAGACAGTGACTAAATCCTGATGACTCAGAGAGGTGGGTCAGGATAAAGAGATTAATCACTTTCAGCTCCTTATTGGCACAATGAGACACATCCCAAACCAACAGCATTCACTTAAAAAGAAGACATGAAATGTGGGGAGGGTCTCAAAAGTTGATTTCCTTGTCCTCCACTCACTGCAAACCATCCCAGACAGACTCCTTGGAAACAGGTGCCTTAATGCCTGAATTATGGGCAGGCTGTTTAAAATAAAAGCCTCTTAGTGCTCGTGAGTGTGAGAGACTGAAATTAGTTGTGTTTTATGCAAATTAATCTGTCTTTGTGTGAAGTATCCCATTAAACTACACTGTTGCTGGAGTGCTGTGGTATCATTTCCTACAACAACGTAGGCTGGTGGGAGGAGAGAAAAAAATTAAATTGGACAAAGACTGAAAACAGTTAAAAATGAAAAAACAAAAGCAGGTCGTATATTTTATATAGGGCACTATATTGACTAAAACAGAGAATGAACTCTCTGAAATTGTCCTGATCTGACCCTTCTTTGGAATATGGTAATGCCCAAGAGAAGTATTTATCTGAGAGCTCAGTTTCTTGCACTACCTGATTACACAATGTCTCCTGGCACTTACCTGCTGCCTTTCTATTCACAATCAAAATATATCACAGTCAATATATCACAATCACAAATACTGGAATCACAGACTAGATAATCTGATTTTGTTTTTCATGTTTGGATAATTTCCTGTTCCACAGATGCTTCAGTGAAAATAATCACATTCATAGAATCACAGAATTATTTGGATTAAATGGATTTTAAAAGATCATCTCATTCCAACTCCTCTGTCAAGGGCAGGGACACCTTCCACTATCCCAGGTTGCTCCAAGCTCTATCCAACCTGGTCTGGAACACTCTCAGGGCTGAGGCAGCCACAGCTTTTCTGCTCAACCTCTGCCAGGGCCTCACCACCCTCACAGGGAAGAATTTTTTCCCTAAGATAAACCTACTCTTTTTCAGTTTGAAGCAATTCCCCTTTGTCCTGTCACTACACCTCCTGAGAAAAAGTCCTTCCCCATCTTTTCTTATAAGGCCTCATTAAGCACTGGCAGGTGTTCTAAGATCTCCTTGGAATCTTCTCTAAGCTAAACAAAATCAACTCTCTCAGCCTGTCCTCATATGGGAGGTGCTCCAGCCCCTGATCATCTTCATGGGCTCCTCTGATCCACTCAAGCTCTTCGTGTTGGTGAAGGGCAGACAAAGAGCTGTGTGCAGATCCATTTGCCATCATTTCCCTCACAGATTCATACCCAGCTTTCCCATTGATCAGGGGAATTATACAATAATTTTGGTAATTGTGTTAAGTTTTCTCCAGGTACCATAATGCTAGAAATGTCTAGAAAAATATATAAATGTGTGGAACACATATTGAGACAGTAAAAAAATTTACAGCCTGAAAAATATTCCAGGCTGGAGCTTTTCAGCTCTGTTCCCAGCCAATAAGCTGGTCCAGCTCAAGGCTAGGGAATATTTCTCCCAGAGTAATAATCTGATCAAAATAAAAAGGAATTAATAACAAGATAAAACACCTGTTGTGGTGTGTGACCAGGCCCTGGGAATAGGGTACCTTCTCTCCGAACCACTCACCTTTTCTCTACTCTTGAAATTGCAAGTCATACTATAAAACCAAGTGTGTTTCTGAATGAACTTGTCTCTTTCTTTCTATCATGAAAAATGACCATGTAACTGTGCATCTTATTTCTGCCGCACTTAAAGGGTTAAAACCCCTTTCCACGGCTACATAAATGTGATTTGGATTGAGGGAGAATTACACTGGACTTTGCCTCCTGATAATGAGTCCACTTTCTGAGGAGAGCCAGAGGCATTAGCCTTGCTTTCCTATTTCTTTGTTTCCCTTTCATCCCAGTCCATCACTGTTCATCTTTTCACCTACCACAGTATGCTGAGAAACAAATTTCAAAAGCAGAGGAGATAAAAGTTGTTCTTCTCCAATCTGATCACAAAAACAGGATTGGCAAGAGGACCATACAGCCACAGGACAGGTCATCCCCACTGGATGAAGGTAGCAAATGTGTTCCTGAATTTCCCCTTTCTTTCAGTTTGTTTTTGTTCTGCTTTCCTTTCCACATAACAAATCAAGCTGGCAGGTAGCAGAGATAATTCTAGCTGACAGAAGCACAGCAATACGTTTAAAAACTTTCATCCAGCTTTCTCTGTACATCTAATAATCACTTTCTCCAGTCCAGAGGAGTTGGCAAGTAACACACTAATACTTGGAGTTCTTATATCTCCCCAAGTGAAAACCAGAATTAAAATGAAATAACAAAAAGTCAGAAAACATGAAGACTTACCAGCAAAAGTCTGCCTTTGTACTCCCTTTCAATCTCATTTTTGGCTTCCAAGGAAACATTAGGAACAGGGAACTGATAAATAGAGTTTGACCAAAGCAGCCTTACCTATTTAAATGTGAACATGATGGCAGCAAACCACTGACTGGAACAGTCCCAAAAGAGAAATGTCATGAGCCTTGTACTAATTTAAAATTACAAATTACTTGGAGCTGGTAGCTTACCCAATTTAATAGTGGAGGCTAAAACTGAGCACAGATTGCTGGAGCTATCCACAGTTATCCACCGGATCATCAGGCAGAAATACATTTCACTGACACTTGCTGTTTGCTTAATACAATCTCTTATTGACCACCTGGCATTGCCACTGTGTTTTCTTCTGATTTATACAACACAAGAACTTTGGAATGGTATGTTCACACACACACACACACACCCCCCCACACACACACACACCCACCCCGAGAAAACCTCAGCACGCCTGTTTTCTTTTGTTATGAGTAAATAAATTATGATCATTAACGAATTCTTGCATAAATGCTTTGCAAACCCATTTCTTTCTTCTCTATAGGTAATGACGCTTGTGGTCTTGTGTCTGTGAAATCCAAAAAATCTAGTCTGAAACCAAGATCCTGTCAGAAGGCTCCCACTGATAGACACATGCTGATGTGCTCCTCTCCTGAAGGAGAAGTTTATGCTGCTTTATTCCATTTCTGAATCTGTTTTTCAGAGAAAAGAGGTGGGACTTATGAGCAGGGACTTTTTGGAAATTAGGAAGCACAATTTCCTTTATCAACTCAGCCCCGGCTAGGTGTTGCCATTTCTTTTTATGAATGTGCCAGTTTCTTGAGCTGTATAGTAGGAATGACAACAATCACCTGTTTCACAGGGTGTTACTCAAACTCTGTGTACCCTTGTTAATACAGTCTCTGTCCAGGTCTACACAACCTTGGAAAAAGCATCTGCAAAATAAGGTATGCATGAGGCACTCAGTGGCACAGAACCTCATATCTGGGCAACACTATCTCTGTGCACTGAAGACACATAAACAGAAGACAGTTTACATTGAGAGATGTATCAAGACCAACAGCAAACCCCGCACAGCTCTCAACCACACCTGCTTTCACACCTAAATCAGTGACTGTGTAATACACCAAACCCCATCACTGTTGATGTTGTTTATAGACAAAACCAATCTTGGCAGATGATGAAGAGACAGGAGGGGGATTAAGGGAGAGGCTGAAAGAGATTCTATTTCTTCCATGACCCATTAATTAATGCTGTTGCAGAGCAAATTCCTGAGTGTAACTGTGAAGTGGCCACATCAACCTCCCCCCTTCCTTATTCAAATAGATGGATTACTGTCTGGATTCAGAGCAGTGAGGAGCACTGGCTGAGACAGGACTGTGTGAGCAACACAACTTCCAGCAGATCCAAACACAACTATCTGCCCAGAAATAAAGGGGTTGATGCTTAGTGAACATGAGCCCTGATCCCGTAGCATCAGCACATCTGCACAGGCTTTCAGGAGAGTCACACCCTGCAATCCATAGCTATGCTGGGAGGTGATTTCATTTCTACATCAGGCCAGATGCATGATTTAAGATTCTGTAAAGAGAAAGAGAGAAGTTTGAATAAGGTAAAGGACACCAAATATTTTATTGTATCATAAGACAGGAATCAGAAGTGTTTTGATTATAGAAAATTAAAAAATTCATGGAGGAGAAGTATTAGATGCACTACAGCTCTTCAGTTTTATCCCCGATGACTGGAAGCTAAATCCACACTATTTTCTACTGGAAGTTAGTAATCACTTTTTGTAAGGCTGAAGATGATTAGACTGTAGCAAATTTCCTGCAGGAAGTGGTGAATTCTTCATTTTTCACATCAAACTTTGATGTCATTTTAGTCCAACACAAATAAGTGCAGTCAATATTTGGCTATCAGGGTGAATTCCAGTGGTAAAAGACTCTTCATTTGTGGATTATGCTGAGCCTGATGTATTAGAAAAGTGAAATTTAATGGGAATGCTTCCCAGTTTCTGGAGTGAATGCTAGCAGCCCAAAGGACAATTTTAAGAGGTTTACATGTTGAGTATGGGCAGAGGGCATTGCTTTCTATAATGAAATGTCAGCTCTTTCCAGGAGGAAGAAAATTATTTTCTGACAATCCTTTTGTCTTGTACTGACTATTCAAAAGCCAGAACACTGTGCACTGCTCCAGTGCCATGCAGCAGTACCTCTGTCCTGGGATAAAGGCATCCAGTGACTACCCTGTCAAACATCAGGCAAAAAAGCCATCCACGAGGCAAGCTCCTGCACAATTTTTTAGTCTTGTGGTTTATCAATTTAAGCGGCTTGTTCTTCCTTTGTGCTTCATTCTTAGTCATCCAGTTCCCTCAGACGCTGTAATTTGACCTTTTTCCGATATCTCAGCCCTGCATAATGGTGCAGGAACATCATTTTCCCATGGCTCATAGGACAGAGCTGAAGAATGAGAGAACTGCAGGTGATGCATAAATCTGTCAGATAGCAGCAGTGAATGTTTATAAATCTTTATGAATTTAGAATACACATTTCTTGTTTCATTAGAGAGTGATGATTTACAGATTTCCAGATTACAAGGAGACTAGTGATGTGTATCTGGACCCTGCTGACACACATCTCCCATTACATGGTGGTTGACTACATAAAAAATTAACTTCCCAGTGGCAACACTTTCTGCAACAGCTGCTGAAGGAAAATCAGTGATGGGTAAAGGACTCTTCTATGATTTCAATCAGAGAATTTAGACATAGGAAGCACTCGGATTTCTTCAATGACAGGGTGTATATTTTTGTTCTTGTTATGCAAGCACGGAGAATATCATTAGAACTCCAAGAAATCTGATAAGACTATGCATCTCTTTTCCAGTAAAGATATCTGAACTTCTCCAACAAAGCTTTTCCAGATCTCTTTAACATGGACAGAGTGCATTTTAGGCTCACTTGGGCCAAAATATTCTCAGTTAAGTTCTCCTGGGAAATAACAGCAGAGGTTCATGTCAAGCAACTCCGAGATTTATAGCTGAAAATCTCAAAAGACCAAAATGATGTATTGGTTTTCTGAGTCCACTTATAATAACCTGGAATGACTTATATGTTTTATTATTGGAATTGCAATGTGTGTGTATATATATATTGCTGATATGAATGAGCATTAGATGCACAGCATACACATCCACCAACAGGACTGAAATATATACATATCCATCACTACAAAATGAGAAATTGGTCCATACTGTTTTGGGTTTTCCAAGTAAAAAAACCAATAAATACCTACAGAAAATTTTGCTGAATGAGGCTTAAAACTTTCCTTTTTTTTTTTTTTTTAATAAAAGCTTAAGCTAGAGTTTAAGGCACCAGATGGACTGCAACCTGGGATAAATCAAGGAAAGATAATTGTTAGCAAGGATGATAATAAATGGCATAAAGAAAGCTGCTATGCAAAAAGAGGTAGAAATGACAACCCACAGCTTGTTTAACTGTATTCTAGCTCAGCTCAACTATCAAGTTATATTAAAATGCATCTGCTTAATGTTACTATACAGAATGAAATGTCTAAAATTGGAGCTGAAGGATGATCACCATACCTGGGATTTACTTTGCAGTTTCCAACTATCCTGCTATACTCATCTTGACAGGAATATAAATAAGTGGGCATCCTGACAGACTCTATTTACGAAACAGAGCTGAGAAATGATCCTAAAACAAAAGTCAAAGTTAAGTTGTTTGTTTATTTTCCCAAGTCATGTTTATTTTCATTTGTTCCAAAGAAATATTTCTCAGATGATATAAATCTGACAGTAACACTGCCAAAATATCCATTTCCATAGTTGCTGCTGTGGGATCATTGGAGAGTCACAATTACCCATAGCAGAGGAGAGAGATCAGGCAAAAAAAAAAATGGTCGGGCAAGGGATGGATGACGTCTGTCTGGCTGAGTTGTCACCTAAATGGACTGAGTCAGTAACAAGGAAAAGAAGGATGGTTTTTGTACTATCATTCTGCTAGTGCAGACATCCCAGTGCCTGATTACAGTCTATAATACAGTGCACAATTCTCAGAGATAAGAAAACTCAGGCTCATCACAAATATGAAAAATTATACAAAGTCAGTGACCTTCAAAGTTTTTTTAGGGTTTAATTCCTACTGATTTCACATTCAAATTCAGGCATTTAACTGAGGTAGCTTATAGAACCACAGAATGTTTTGGGTTAAAGGGATCTTAAAGCTCATCTCATTCCAATGCCCTGCCATGGACAGGGAGACCTTCCACTATCCCAGGTTGCTCCAAGCCCCATCCAACCTGGCCCTGGACACTTCCAGGGATGGGGGCAGCCACAGCTTCTCTGGGCAACCTGTGCCAGGTCATCACCACCCTAACAGTAAAGAATTTCTTCCTAACGTTTAATCTAAATTTCTCCAGTTTTAGTAAAGCAGCTGCTGTAAGTACCTTCAGAAGGTAAGGAGTGGTAAACACTAAGATGATTAATTTAATCTTCACTTATCTCCAGTGATCAAAGAGAGCTGGAGGTGACTAAGTTAATTACAGGCTCCCATTTAACATCTCATAGCTAATATGTCTTGAGGCTGTAAGCCCTGACCCTTCATGAGGACCTGGAGCAAAACAATCAGCTGAAGTTAACACCAGCAGCCAGGAACATAGCCCATAGCCTTCATGGATGCTCCAACCATTGGATCATCCACAGTTTTCTGTACAACTGGGAAAGAGAAAGCCACCAGAGCCAGTCCCATCAGATGCTTCCCATTCAGTGAATTTACATTTCAGCACGAACTTTTCATACTGACAGGTTGCATGCAGGACTTTGGGTTTAAGTCCTTTTGAGCCTTTGAGCAGAGTTTTTTTTGCGGCAGCAAAGCTTGTTTAATTTCTCAATTTCCATTGGTAAAATTTCCTGTGAATTTTTCGCTGAGGCTGACAGTAGTTTAGCAGCACTGTTACAGACTTTGAGCTTCCCCAGATGTTGTTGGCTCCTCTGTGCAGACTGTCAGGGGCTGTGCCTTCCCAAGTGCCTCATCACTTGTTGCTGTTTGCCCCTCAGGTTTGATTGCTTCCTTTTGCCTGCATCAAGACAGATTGTCACATCCATTAAAATTATCAAAAAAAAAAAAAAAAAAGAACTGTCAAGCGCTACCTGGATGATTGTTTTGCTAGTTATGCAGCTTTATGCAGCCATATGCTCAAAGGTTAAGAAAGGAAAGGCATCTTTGCTAGCTATTAGCAGATTTTTCATCAACTGCAAGCTCTTTATGGAGGCTTCACTGGAAGACTTCCAACAAATACTTAAAGGGACATCAAAATATCTCTTTGAAATAGGTGTAACTGTGTGCATAAGGTCTGCATAGATGCCTCTTCAGACAAAGGAGTTTTATTCGTCCGTGGATTTTATGCAGAGCTCTACAGGACACTAACAGTGTGCTCTGCAACTCTTCCATACACAGATTTTAGGAGCAGAGGCATCATTGTCATATCAAGTCTGAACAAAGCACAGCCAAAATGCTGGTATCAAACACACACAGTTTTCACAAATATCATCACAGATAGGCAGGTTCTGTTTAGTATCTCGGTCAATTATTTGAGGCACCTTCAGTTTGTTTGCAGCTGACATAAATTTGGGTGGGGGTTTCAATGCATGGACAGGATGAATGGATGGTGTGAGGGCAGCAGGATGAAGTTCAAGAAGACCAAGACCTGGGTCCTGCCCTTATTTCTCAAGAAGCCCCTGCAGTGCCCCAGGCTGGGGTGGAGTGGCTGCAAATCTGCCCAGTGGGAAAGGCCCTGGGGGTGCTCTGGCTGCAGTGGCCAAACATGAGCTGGCATTGTCCAGGTGGGGAAGGAGGCCAGTGGCCTCCTGACCTGTGTCAGCACTACTGTGGCCAGCAGGACGAGGGTGGTGATTGTCCCTCTCTGCTGGGTACTATGGAGGCCACAGCTCAAGTGTTGTGTGCAGATGTGTGCCCCTGTTCAGATGCAATTAGTGAGAGATGTTTTTGCCCAAATTAAGGTGACAAGACCATCTACAAAACTCAACGACAGGGATTTTATTTAACAATAAATGAGGCATAGAGCTATAAGGATAGGAAAAAGGATGGTGAGAAGGAAAGAGCGGGAAAAATGGGAGTAGGGTGTGGTGGGGAAGAGCAGGGCTGAGGTGAGGTAGGGAAGAGATCAATCAGAACAGTCCAATAGGCTTGTCTCCAGCGCCGTCCCGTTGGTCCTTCCCAACATTGAACATCTCTGCACTGGGGTCCCGGAGGTTCTTGTGAAGGTGAGCACCCTGGGTCATTCATCTGGGGTTAACACCTTTCTCCACTCCATGGTGCAGATATCCAGGGAAGCATTATGATGTTTGCCATGTGAAAGGAGGATTTGCCTACGTTTACCTACAATGCTGAGGCCCACGGAGCATTTCTCAGATCCTAAACATCCCTTCCTGAGGGGAGAGCACAGACGCATCCTGTCCCACAAAAGCTGCCAGTCTAAAGTCAGATTCTGTGGGATTCTAAAAGATAGAACTATCAACCATCTCGAGATGGGTATCCCTGACCAATCTTCCTTGGTGCTGGCATGGGGAGAGGGGCTAGGACTGGCAGCAGGGCCTGACTTGGGCAAGTGGCCGCCTTGGGCTCCATCCACCCATCCTTTGGTGCATCTCCTGTTTGTCTCCCAGGGGTGCCGTTGCCTCTGGGAACTGCCGCTGCCCCTGGGAGCTGAGCGTCCCCAGGATGAGCCGGCATCTTAGGGCATGGTCCTGTTGCCGGCCCTGGGCTCACTCCTCTGGCTGCCCCCTGAGGCAGCTGAAGGAGAAAAGGCGGCGCAGAGCCCGCCGGGCTGTCTTGGCCATGGAGCGCCATGGCCGTGGGGCCTGGGGCTGCGGGACGGCTGCGCTGCCAGCGGGGCCAGCAGGAACACTGGGTGCCAGGGCCTGGGCAGGCATTGGGCAAGCCCCTGCCAGAGCCCCAGAACTGCAGGGCTCTTCCTGGGGAGGGGGGACCCGGACACAGCCTGCCTCAATCCATTCGGCGTCGGCCTCATCTGTGGCATCAGCCAGCGAGGGGCAAATGGCAAACATCTTTGCCTCTTCGGGCAGTGCTACAGGGACAAGCTCACTGTGCTCCTCGTCGCTGAGATTGTTCTCTAGAGCAGTAGGGGACAGCTCTGACTCTTCATCTCGTGATGGGAGGGACAAGGGGCTCTCTACGTTGCTGTCCCTCGCTCCTGCATCTTCTTCTTCTTCCCACTTCTCATACAGCTCATTTATATGAGTTTCCATCGTTGGCCAGTCGTCAAAGTCAGACCCTAAGGCTGCAGACAGGTCAGGAGATGCAAGCTCTGAATAATTTTCTGTCTCTGCTGTGGTGCCTTCGCTCACACTGCAAGCGCTGTACAACAACGAGGAGCCTGAAACTGGTTCTGGAGAGGCACTTGATGGATCCCAGAAAATGCGGCTTGACGTCAGGAGCCTTTCCTCATGGCCCGTGGAGGAGGAGATGTCTCCAAACAGCTCTGAGTCCATCTTGTCCACCTCCATTGCCTCTCCCTTTGAGCGCATAAGGCCCAACGAAGCCTCAGGCCCCATGCACAGCTGCCTGTGAAGTGCAGCGTGCTCGGCTGGCTGGTAAGTTGCACTCTCCTCACTGGAGCTTCCAGACAAAGAAGAAGCTGAAGAGTCTGAGGTTTCCTCAGACTCTGATGTGAGGAAGAGCTGGCTGTGCCCCTCGTCCCAGGCATCTCCAGACAGGGCAGAAGATTCTGCCTCTGCTTCCTCATCTGTCAACACGGCAAGCGACGCGCTCTCTAGGTCACTGTCCCTCTGACCTGCAGCCTCTCTTTCTGGGAGCTTCTCCTCCTCCTGATTTTCCACTAGGTCTTTTAGAATAGTGTCCCAGGCCTGCGAGATTTCAGAGGCACATCTCTGCTCTGATGACTGCGTAGGGGACAGGAGCTCGGAGCACTTTCCTACATCTGCTGTGCAGCCTTCAGTTGATATGGAAACACTGGAAAGCTCCTGAGTCTCTGCATCCACCTCTTGGTGGACACTAGACTGCTCTTGGGTGCTCTTGGACACCATGGGCCTGTCTTGTGACAGGTATTTGCTGAATCCTCCAAGACAGTCTTTGGAGGTGTTGCCACCCCACCCTTCCTGCTCCTCGATGAGCTCCTCTATCTCAGCAGGCCAAAGGTGCTCCCAATCCACCTGTGTCCCCCTTAGGAGCCGCACGCCACCTGCGGGCTGCACGGGTGGCAGGAGCTGGCCCTTCCTTACTCCTGACCCGTGCCAGAGCCCCTCAGTTCTGCTCTCCAGGGAAAGGGATCCCTGGGCTATGCAAGCAGCAAGACTGCCCCATGGGGAAGGTGGCACAAGCTCTCGCTGGCCCCTGGCTATGGAACCCACAGCCCATGCTGTGCCCCTGGGAGAAGACCCAGAGGCTGTCACTGCTGGCAGAGGGGGCAGCTTGACACTGCCAGAGGCTGCTCCCACAGCACCTGCTGTGCCTCTGACAGAGGATCCAGAGGCTGCTGCTGCAGGCAGAGGTGGCAGCTTAACGCTGTCACAGCATGCACTTGACCGCTGGCAACTGAGCGGGCGGGGAGGTGTCAGTGCCAACACTGGGCCATGGAGAGGTGGCAAGTCCGACACCGACAATCTCCGTGGCCGTGTGACACTGCTGTGGGCCACTGAGTGCCCGCCCTCCTGGCTACCCTTGAGTGTGCAGGATCTGGTGGGTCCCTGTGACCAGATGGGTCTGGGCAACACAGTGGGCCCGTCCCCAGGGATGGGTGTGATGGTCGTCCAGGTGACCTGCGGTGCCGTCTGTGGCTTCCTGTTGGTCACCTGTGGGAAGCAGGAGGAGGTGTGGGATGGAGGTGGCTGTATCAGCACAGTGTCCCTCACGTGCTGGGCCTGGCCCCGAGGCAGGTGCTGGCCAGAGGCAGCCAGGCTGGGCTGGGTTGCCAGCTGGACTCACTCACTCTGGGCCATTGCTGTCCATGGTTCATCCCAGCGCTGTCCCCTCCACAGCTGGAGGCCTGGTGCCAGGCCTGGCTGTCTCTGCCCCAGGGCTTCCCCCAGCTCCCACTGCAGCCTGTCCCTCCATCCCTGGCCCTCACCTGTCGCTGCCGGTCCAGCAGATGCTGCCCCTCATGGGGCTGGCCGTGGGCATTTGCCTCCTGCATCTTTGACATTGTGGGAGTGCTCTGATGAACACTGACCACAATCTCCCAAGAGAACTTCTGCCTCCTGAGAAGCTGCTGCTTCCTCAGAGAGCTGCTCTCCAGGGAGTGAGCACTGCAGGGATTGGTAGCCCACACTGTCACGATGCAGACCCGCGTCACAATAGCCTCTGGGCACGATGTCACAGCGGGTCACAAAGGCCTGCTGGGCATGGCCGCCCCTTGTCCCAGAGGCCTGGCGGTTACCATGCACCTGCCCATAGCCAAAAAACAAGGCCTTTTTTAGACTTTTCCCCTCAATTTTACCTATGATTTTTCCTCTCCAAATGACCTGCAGCACTCACTTGTCCCACCTTGTGCTCCTCCCCTAAACATGCCCTGTGCCATGCCAAAGTGCTTTTCCCACCCAGCCATCCATGTGTCCCAACGTCTGGTAGAAAGATTATCAGAAAGGCAAAAGCTGCATTTGAACTTAATCTGGACACTACAGTCAAAGACTAGAAAAAGTGTTTTTTAAAAATAATTAACAAAAAAGGAGGGCCAAGGAAAATGTCCATTGATTTTTTTATGGTGGGGAGGGCTGAGTGGAATTCTGCTCAGGAATATGTCAGTGGCATCCTCCTGTTCTCTGTCTGTCACAGTGTGACCAGCAGGACCAAGGCAGAGACTGGCCATCTATGTCTGGCTGCGGGTCAGCCACACAGTGAGTGCCTATTAAAATGTGGTGAGAAATGCCCCAGCGTGAGTTAAGGTGCCAAGGAGATCATCTAACCAAGACAACAACAGGGATTTTATTTACAAATAAATACGGGGTAGAGAGATAGAAAGGGATGGCAAAGACGAGAGTGAGAAGAGACTGATGATTGAGAATGGGGTAAGGAAAGGAAGAGTAGTGGTGTAGGGGCGTAGGGAAGATCAGGGCTGGGATGGGGAAGAGATCAAACACAAGACAGTCCAGGATATTTGGCTCCAACACTGTCCCATCGGCCCTTCCACATTCTGCGCTTCTCTGCACGGCCTTTTTGGGCATCGTCCTGGTGCCAGCCCTGGTGTCACTCCTCTGGCTGCCCCCTGAGGCAGCTGAAGGAGAAAAGGCGGCGCAGAGCCCGCCGGGCTGTCTTGGCCATGGAGCGCCATGGCCGTGGGGCCTGGGGCTGCGGGACGGCTGCGCTGCCAGCGGGGCCAGCAGGAACACTGGGTGCCAGGGCCTGGGCAGGCATTGGGCAAGCCCCTGCCAGAGCCCCAGAACTGCAGGGCTCTTCCTGGGGAGGGGGGGCCCGGGCACAGCCTGCCTCAATCCATTCGGCGTCGGCCTCATCTGTGGCATCAGCCAGCGAGGGGCAAATGGCAAACATCTTTGCCTCTTCGGGCAGTGCTACAGGGACAAGCTCACTGTGCTCCTCGTCACTGAGATTGTTCTCTAGAGCAGTAGGGGACAGCTCTGACTCTTCATCTCGTGATGGGAGGGACAAGGGGCTCTCTACGTTGCTGTCCCTCGCTCCTGCATCTTCTTCTTCTTCCCACTTCTCATACAGCTCATTTATATGAGTTTCCATCGTTAGCCAGTCGTCAGAGTCAGACCCCAAATCTGCCGGCAGGTCAGGAGATGCAAGCTCTGAATAATTTTCTGTCTCTGCTGTGGTGCCTTCGCTCACACTGCAAGCGCTGTACAACAACGAGGAGTCTGAAACTGGTTCGGTGGTGGGACTTGATGGACCCCAGAAAATGCGGCTGGACATCAGGGGCCTTTCCTCATGGCTCGTGGAGGAGGAGATGTCTCCAAACAGCTCTGAGTCCATCTTGTCCTCCTCCATCGCCTCTCCCTTTGAGCGCATAAGGCCCAACGAAGCCTCAGGCCCCATGCACAGCTGCCTGTGAAGTGCAGCGTGCTCGGCTGGCTGGTAAGTTGCACTCTCCTCACTGGAGCTTCCAGACAAAGAAGAAGCTGAGGAGTCTGAGGTTTCCTCAGACTCTGATGTGAGGAAGACCTGGCTGTGCCCCTCATCCCAGGCATCTCCAGACAGGGCAGAAGATTCTGCCTCTGCTTCCTCATCTGTCAACACGGCAAGCGACGCGCTCTCTAGGTCACTGTCCCTCTGACCTGCAGCCTCTCTTTCTGGGAGCTTCTCCTCCTCCTGATTTTCCACTAGGTCTTTTAGAATAGTGTCCCAGGCCTGCGAGATTTCAGAGGCACATCTCTGCTCTGATGACTGCGTAGGGGACTGGAGCTCGGAGCACTTTCCTACCTCTGCTGTGGAGCTTTCGGTTGAGCTGGAAGCACTGGAAAGCTCCTGGGTCTCTGCATCCACCTCTTGGTGGACACTAGACTGCTCTTGGGTGCTCTTGGACACCATGGGCCTGTCTTGTGACAGGTATTTGCTGAATCCTCCAAGACAGTCTTTGGAGGTGTTGCCACCCCACCCTTCCTGCTCCTCGATGAGCTCCTCTATCTCAGCAGGCCAAAGGTGCTCCCAATCCACCTGTGTCCCCCTTAGGAGCGGCACGCCACCTGCGGGCTGCACGGGTGGCAGGAGCTGGCCCTTCCTTACTCCTGACCCGTGCCAGAGCCCCTCAGTTCTGCTCTCCAGGGAAAGGGATCCCTGGGCTCTGCAAGCAGCAAGACTGCCCCATGGGGAAGGTGGCACAAGCTCTCGCTGGCCCCTGGCTGTGGAACCCACAGCCCATGCTGTGCCCCTGGGAGAAGACCCAGAGGCTGTCGCTGCTGGCAGAGGGGGCAGCTTGACACTGCCAGAGGCTGCTCCCACAGCACCTGCTCTGCCTCTGACAGAGGATCCAGAGGCTGCTGCTGCAGGCAGAGGCGGCAGCTTAAAGCTGTCACAGCATGCACTTGACCGCTGGCAACTGAGCGGGCGGGGAGGTGTCAGTGCCAACACTGGGCCATGGAGAGGTGGCAAGTCCGACACCGACAATCTCCGTGGCCGTGTGACACTGCTGTGGGCCACTGAGTGCCCGCCCTCCTGGCTACCCTTGAGTGTGCAGGATCTGGTGGGTCCCTGTGACCAGATGGGTCTGGGCAACACAGTGGGCCTGTCCCCAGGGATGGGTGTGATGGTCGTCCAGGTGACCTGCGGTGCCGTCTGTGGCTTCCTGTTGGTCACCTGTGGGAAGCAGGAGGAGGTGTGGGATGGAGGTGGCTGTATCAGCACAGTGTCCCTCACGTGCTGGGCCTGGCCCCGAGGCAGGTGCTGGCCAGAGGCAGCCAGGCTGGGCTGGGTTGCCAGCTGGACTCACTCACTCTGGGCCACAGCCGTGCATGGGCCCTCCCATCGCTGTCCCCTCCACAGATCAAGACCTGGTGCCAGGCCTGGCTGTCTCTGCCCCTGGGCTTCCCCCAGCTCCCACTGCAGCCTGTCCCTCCATCCCTGGCCCTCACCTGTCGCTGCCGGTCCAGCAGATGCTGCCCCTCACGGGGCTGGCCGTGGGCATTTGCCTCCTGCATCTTTGACATTGTGGGAGTGCTCTGATGAACACTGACCACAATCTCCCAAGAGAACTTCTGCCTCCTGAGAAGCTGCTGCTTCCTCAGAGAGCTGCTCTCCAGGGAGTGAGCACTGCAGGGATTGGTAGCCCACACTGTCACGATGCAGACCCGCGTCACAATAGCCTCTGGGCACGATGTCACAGCAGGTCACAAAGGCCTGCTGGGCATGGCCGCCCCTTGTCCCAGAGGCCTGGCAGTTTTCATGCACCCATATAAAACCTTGACCTTTCCGCTTAGCTCCATGGGCCTTGCCCAGTTCAACCACTGATGTATCCCAATGTGTCACTGGTGATGTAACAATGATATCCAGAAGCTGTGAAATGGAATTACCAGCAATACATACTCTCAAAGTGGCAGGCTTCAAAAGCTTATTAATGAAAAACTAATCTTACAAGCTTACACTATGGACATGAACCATTTTTATTTGGAACTTTGGGAATCATTTAACACAGAAAACAACTCAGCTTGTGTTTACAAATCCTTAAATTGCCACATAAAAATACTTGTGTCTTTAAATGGATAAAATATTTAAATAAATTATTAGTGGAAATGTCTCGAATCTTCTTAGCAGCAGTTGTGTAAATTGTTAAAATCACTGCTCTACGCTGTCTGCTGGAAGCTCATTGGGAAGATGGTGTCTGTGATTCCCAGCAGGATGTAGAGCAGTGTGGACACATCTAGCCAGTATCCACCATGTCCCTGTGTCTATTGAAACACACATATACCCACACCTCCATATAATGAGGTTCCGTGGACCTTCCCATTTGTTTGTCATAATGTCTTCTATCATTATCTTAGGTTTGGGTGATACGGAATCACCAGACGACTGCAACGACAAGAACTGATTTAAGATTACCATGTTTTGGGAATCTTTTGGTACTGTTAATGAGTCGAAGTGTAAATAGCCTTTCCCACTTTGCTTTGTGGGTTTTGTCCTTATCTCCCTGTAATGTCTTCTGCAACTGTTCAATTTACACGTACAGTAATAACTCAGCTGCCTCCTTTCCTTCTATTCCCTCTCTCAGATCTTGTCCTCTACATTATGTTTTTTCCTGTCCTCACAGATGGCTTTTGGCAGCTGCCTAACATATTACAAATAATTCCTTTACCAGTTTCAATATTTTCTCTTGCTAATTTAATTTGCTTTGCAGTCACACTCCAGTCATGCCAGTGGTGGTGAGCCCATTCTTCTGAGAATTTGGGACTCGGGTTTATTCCATGATGCCGTAAGCAATCAGGGATACTACTCACCGTCCTGACAACTACATTAGTATGTTGTGAATGGCTGATTTAGATCACTTATAAAACACTGTCAAACTGTTACCTAAGGTGGCTTTAATACCTGGTTGCACAAGTGTGAATTAACAAAGTTTGAGATCAAGAGTCACTCTGTTACTGATTTGCACAGTCGTTTGAAAATCGATTCTAAACTGCCATCTGACAAGTCAAAGTTGCCAAACTACAAGATTATGCACGGTATCAGTCAATTACCAAAGATCTGCCACTGGTAAAAAAGTCCCTCTGACTTCAGAATCATTCCAGCTCAAGGGGAGATCACTGCAATGCAGCCAGGATGCTTAGCTGGGAGAGATCAAAGAAAACTCCCCTTATCCTCTTTGCAAAATAAAGCAGCTGACTCATGGTCAAATTATGTGTCATGGGAAAGGTATAATGCTTCTTGTACCCACTACTTTCTTTGTTCCTTTAAAACTGAATCTTGAGAAAACTACCCACTATTCATGTGTTAATCGCATGATTGGTGTTCAGAGCTCGTGGCACCTCACTGTGTCACTCAGCTCTTTGTGGGTTTTCACAGACCAGATATAAACTAGAGAAGCTCCTTAGAGTCTGTACCAAACTTATGCTGGTTTAGTTAAGATGTCAAGGACAGGCTGCCAAAGGAAGCAGCCACCATCCCCGGAAGTATTTAAAAGGTACGTACATGTGGCATGTAGGGACATGGGTTAGTGGCGGACTCGGCAGTGTTGGGTTATTAGTAGGACTTAGTGACTACAAAGGTATTTTCCAACCTAAAATACTCTCTGATTCTGATTGTCATATAGAGAGATAATGCATTTTTTGGTACTCTTTAGCAAGTGTGACATCCTCTACGACACTGACAAACTTTGTTTATTATGTTAAAGCCCTGTGCAGAAAAGCAACCCAGATTTCCCCATTCACTTCGTGGCACAGCAAGTTACCTGATTACTGCCAAAATGCAAAGCAGAGGCAGAATTTCCTTTGCTACCTCTTAGAGAAAAGTGATTGTGTATTATATGAACAAAATATTCCCCTACCACAGAATATTTTACTGAATATATTAACAGACAGGAGTCACATGCTCCTTCAGTTTACAGACAGATAACTCTATCTATCAAATACCTCTTTGGAAGCCACTGCTTTCTGATTTTGCTCTGTTCCCTCTCTTTATTTCTTCCTTCACTACATAGATCTCATACAGCGTTCACTTCATATGCCTTAACATACTGCAAATTACCAGACTGTCTTCACTGTATTTCTCACAGATTTGCATAGTAAAATTTATTCTACATTAATTAGATCCGTATCTTTCAAAAAGACTGCAGACCTAAAAAAAAAAATCCTTCATTTTGTATGTATATCCTCCCCACCGATAGCAAATCCTTCCCATGGCCCATGCTGTAGTCAGAGGTGTGTTAATGACACACTTCTGGCTCTGAAACACTCTCATAAATTGTCTCTGGTTCCCCCATGGTCCAATTTGAATTGCTTACTTTTTGCTTCCATTGTTTTATAGGTTTTCTTATAGTGGAAAGAACGGTATGGGTGTTCTCTCCTGCTGTAGAAGTCCTTTAGTGAGCTTTCACCAACATTTTTAAACTGTTTTTCTGAGTTTCATGAAAAAGGGCTTCTGCCTGAGGAATTGAGCATAGGACTCCTTGACAGCACTTGCTGTCAAGCATAAACTCCCCTCAGCCCTCGAGGCAGTTATCTGCTGCACAGGTGTCTTCAGCAAGCACTGAAAGGGTAATCAGTGCCTTGCACAGGTAGAAAAAGCAAAGCTGCTGTGATACTAATGTGAAACTAATTCTCCATTGCTGTGAGCTCAGAAAAATGTGAGCTCTGGAGTTTGTCACCCTCTTTGCCTGCAGGACACTGTGTAGTCCTGCGCCACTGACTTCAGTTATCATGATACTGATACCCAATATTTAAGTGTTTACAATATCACGAACATTGTCAAAACAGGAGGAACAGGAAAAATTGGGGTAATAAAACTCTGCCCAGAAAAAATATCCTTTGAATTTTTTTAAAGTATCAGCAAAGTCTTGAACTTCATGAACACGTGAAGAGTGTTTCAAAAAGCACTGACATCTTTCTGCCATGAAAAGCCGTTTTTTAAGATTTCTCCTGAAAAATACTGCTGGAGGTGGTCAGGTAATTGCAGAATGCAGTGGCACTTGGGTGAGAAATGGAAGGAGGGAGGGAGATAAGGGAGGACCGTCACTCTCCATCAGGGGATGCACTGCCAGGTTAGAAAGCCTCAAATTAGCTCTGAACATGCTCATATGACTCCGGGCACAGCTCCATGCTGTAAAAACAACCACGCGAGACCCAGAAAGCTGGGTAAATGACACAGAGGGTGGGTACAAACAATTGACCAATAAAGGGTCCTTAGGGGAGGAGTGGAGGGCAGGGTCTTACAGGGTTACAATCAATGAGGGGAGCAGGGGGAGGAGAAAGGGTCACATGGGGCAATGGAGCATGGAGTAATAGGGAATTTCCAAAGGGGTGGAACAACCAGGGATTGGCCCTGGTAAGGGCAAGACTGACTAGAAAATTGCTGGAACAAGGGGCAGGGTTACAATGATGGACAGGGAAGGGGCTGGAACAAGTGGCAGGGTTACAATGACGGACAGGGAAGGGACTGGAACAAGGGGCAGGGTTACAATGATAGACATGGGGTGGGGAATCCCGAACAAGGTAGTTTTAGGAGTGGATGTAACTTGGGGACAAACCAACTGGGGAAAACGTAGGTAATATGTAGGAACAGATTGTTATAATAATAAACTGAATAGAATAAAATAAAATAAACATGCATTGCAATAGGTAAGTGTGCTAATTCTCATCCTTGACTAATTAGTCCTGCAGTTAATTAGCCTTGTTACAGTATTTTTCGTGATGGGAAATGCCTCTGTGTTTTGGAGTCAGCTGGATTGCCACAATAGTTTGGATTCATTAGCTGAGATCCAGATAGTATTTTTACTGTACTTTCTATAATCTATTACTCCTACAGAGCTAAAATAAATAATTGAGCCAGGAAGAGAGACGACCAGGGTAATGGGGCCCTTATGATTCCAGTCATAAGGGATTGTGGTGTCTTTAATCACCAAAGAATGGACAACTTGTCTGAACACTTGCTATCAAAACATTATACTAGCATAAGTCCAGTTTCCCATGTTTTTTATTGGATATTTGGTTCAGGCCTCCGCATTGCAGGGACCATATTCCTGCTTTGAGGAAAGTAGTGCCTGGTATCAGCAGGGTAGTCTGAAAAATTCCAGCAGTATGCGCTACACTAGAGAGAGAAACAAAGGAGGGAGGAAAGAAAAAAAGCTTACAAGCTTTTCTTAAAAACAGAAAAGTTTCGTTTTGGTGGAAGAGTTTTCAACAACAAAGGCTCAAGCTCCGATCTCAGGGTAGATATCCTAAATGGAAAGATCCAGTGTTGTAGTGGAAATCTTACTAATAGGAAAGAAGGAACATCTAGCCCAGAGAGGTTTCGGATTCCTGATAACATTCAAGGTTGGATGGAGCTCTGAGAAACCTAGTCTAGTTGAAGATGTCCCTGTCCATGGCAGGAGGGTTGGCCTCGATGGTCTTTAATGGTCTCTTCTAACCCAAACCATTCTATGATTCTATGCCAATGTGAAGAAGGAATGTCAAGTTAGTCCTCTCATCCAAAGCTTGAAGCCTTGGGCTCTGTTTTTTCCACTCTTTCCTATTCTCTCAAAGCTCTTGGATAGGTTCAGTTCTTTGAGGAACACTTCAGTAAGCCCCAAACCTGTGTTATCATAAGCCAAATAATCCTCTATATTGGTCAAGCAAGTTCCCTATAAACTTATGACAAGGCATTGGGGTCTGCTCCAATTGCCTGCTAGCAAGATGTCACCTCCTCCAACTGGGAAGCCTGTTCACCATCCCAGCCACTCCAGCTTTAATCCAAGGGATGGTGTCTCTGCTCACACCAGCAAAAAGCATGAGGAACACAAAGCAAGAGGCCAAATCTCCAGCCACTGTCTCTCCTTCACCTCGGCTAACACCTGACATTCCCATTGTCTGCAAGACACAGCTGATGTGGTGGGGATCACGAACATAAAGAAGGAAAATTACTTACAGCTGGAGCAATTGTCAGGCAGGAAGATAATTGAAAGCCAGCAAAACGATCAACCGTTTAATTGCTTACATTAAAGAAATGAATTGACAGCAATCAAGCCAACCTATAAAAAGTACTGAAAAAAATGACATGTGAGAAAATAGATTAATTTTCATGAAGAACAAGTAAAAGCAAACTTGGAAAAAAAATTGAAAACCCAAGCTAGTGTTGTTTATAAGCCTTAATCAATTTAAAACTCATTTTCAATGTATTAAACTTTACTATTTAATGTCTCCCAATGAATTCTGCCTCTGGCATTGTTCAGCAGCCTCACTGAAGCCTTGTGCAGTTAAAAAAAGATTATTCATCAGCATTACCTCTGCCAAACATGCTTAAATCAGGAGGCAGTAGCCACAATCATAAGGAGGGAAGCACTGAAAATATTTTTAAAGGAATTTTTGCCATCTGAAGGAGTGTTGAATTCCCGGAAAGATTTTTTTTTTTTAGAGGCAAAACTATTGAGCTCTCAGAATTTGTGTTTTCAAACCTTTTTCGTTGGTCTTAGTATTGAATCTTTGCATGGAATCAAAGGCCAAATGTTGGGAAGGAGGGAGGTGTCTCCATTTTCAGCCACCCAGTGCAGTAACACTGCACATTGACATTTCATTTGATTCACACATTTTTCCAAATCATGTGCCTGAAAAGTCCTTTAGAAGACCAGCCAAGCCTTATTTTGCCCCTAAGAGCAGAACCACATGTTAGGGCAAAAGAAAAGAAAAAACAAATTCCCAACGCGTAGTAATGCCTCCTGAAATGTTTAGACCCAAACCTGAGGTGAGCAGGGGGAATAAACTCTGTTCTACCAGTGCAAAGTCATTTTTTGGAAGGTGTGCTATGGTAAAGTAATGGAAAGACAGCCAGTCCAGAATGGATCCTTGATATTTCATACTTATTTTTTACAAAAAGAATATGGAGGCTTGTTTTGCATTTTTTTCACACTTATATAAATCATTTAAAATGTTTTATTTTGAGAGAAGAACATAGATTGTATACTATCAGTTTTTCTTTCTATCATCAATTTTTCATTTAATGATAAAAATCTGATTTTGTATGTATGACTCTCAGAAACAAAAGGTAAGAAAATAAAAGAGCCTGAATCCAAGTGCTCAGCTACTAGCTGCAATCCAGCCTCACCATCCAGCTGACTGATCACAGGATGAAGTATCCCCCAGCATTTCTGACCTTCACACCCTGAAACTGAGTTTTAAAAGTTCTACATAAAATCAATATTTTTTTAAGCTTTCTGACCTTTTATGGCTTCCCTCATGTTTTCATCCTCACAGTCTTGTTGCTCATAGCTTATTGTTCTCATGCTGCAGATCAGTCTCGTTTGAGTTGAGCCATGTCCCACCACAGTGACAGCGGGGTTGGAGAGCCAAGCACCTTTCTGAAAACACACAGTGGTCTTTCTGCCCCTCCTCACGTGTTAACCTGGATTTTAACTCTGCATTTTGTACACCAGGGAGGTTCCAAGGGCAAGTCACCACGCTGATCAAAGGGTTAGAAGACAATCCTGAGGCAAATCTTAAGAGAGAAAATGTTAAAATCAGTATCACATGGGTTAGGCTCATTAATTCTTGACAAAACTTAAACTTATTTTTTTTACTGTAGTACATTACTTGATAGCCAGAGAGAATAAAGCAATGAGTAAAAGATATTTCTAAAGGAAGAAAAGTAATCAAATACTTCTCTTCTGAAAATTCCAGGATAACAGATTACTCCAGTAAAATTCTGGGAATAAAGGACTGGGAGGAGCAATGTGTATCTGCAATTGCAGGTACCAGGTGGCAGAGGTTGAGTAAAGCAGTGAATTGACTCCATTCTTATATGACATAGGATATTTCCCCCTCTAGAGTAATCCAAGGACCAAGCACCCAAGACACTGCCACATGCCACAGTAGAATAGATCAAAGGTTTCTTTCTTTTTTCTTTCCATTTCCTGGATCCCAGACTTAAAAGCAGAGGCATCCAGAGTTTTACAGAAAAGCCAACAAATCCAGAATTTGCCAGAATCACTGCGGGTTGATATATACAGGTTGTTGGTTTCTAAATATCTGAGATGTTTCGTAGTTTTAGGCCTGATCAAGAGGCCACATGGCAGAAAAATGTCTTACTTCTCCCTTTTCTTGCCAGGACAAAATTCTGCATGGAAAAAGATCCATCTTCTTAGAAACCTGGGTCTAGAGTAATCCTAACCTAATCTGCACTGTAGAAAAAGACATAAAGGTCATAAAAATATCAATTTTATATTTGCCAATTAAACCCAGAGGGAATTATTTTCTGAATTCATCCTTGTGTTTTATTGACAGCAATAGTTATGATCCTTATAATGGCCTTATAATTCCCTGTCTAGCTCTAAGACATAGTATATGCTGAAAGAAACTAATGAAGCAAAAGACACTTGATACCATCCTTCAAATGAGCTGTTTAGAAAATCCTTTCCAAAGGAAAAATAAAACAGCCATTTTAATAAATTAAAAATCCTGATGCACAGCTTGCTGGATGGCAGGTCCAATCAAGAGGGTTGACATGTCACGCTGTAACTACTTCCCAGTGAATGATTACATAATTTTCAGATTTGCCCTTCTTACTGGCATTGATGCATTCAGGCAAAACAATATATCAATCAGCACTTAGGACCTAAATGCCTGTTATGAGCCAATCTTCTGGGGCTCTCAGCTTCCCATATCTCAAGAATCTCAGCAGTGATTTGTAGCCTTTTGAGTGTTTCCTAATGCTTCACATCTCTCAAATTGGTCAGAGCCCAGCACCAGAGCTATTGCTCTGTTTCACAGCAATCACAAGATTGGTATAGGACAAGTGTGCATTGCTCTATATTCTTACCACCATGTTAATGCCAGTTTCTAATAGTTAAAAATGGCTGGAATCCACTGCTGTGCCACACATTTAAGAGGTTTATGACCTGGTTTATCCTCAGTTCATTTTCACAGCCTTTATAACTGCTCAGCAGAGTTGCTTGCAAAGCAGAAAAATTCCCTCAATGGACAAAGGAAGCACTACTGATGACGCTTATGAGGCCTTTGATTTGATTCCCTACAGCATTCTTACCTCTAAAATGAAGAGACATGGGGTTTTTTTGATGGATGGACTGTTAGATGGATAAGGAATTGGCTGGGTGGCCACATCCAAAAAATTTATAGTCAATGGCTCAATGTCCAAGTGACATCAACCCATTAAAGGTGGTTTTCCTGCAGAGTCCATACTGGGACCAGTGCTATTCAATGTCTTCATCAGTGAAGTGGACAGTGGGATTTTTGACACTGACAGTTTTCAGATGAGTAGATACACTCAAGGAAAAGAATTGCATCCAGAGGGATCTTGACTGGCTTAAGGAGTGAGTCCATGAGAACCTCATGGAGTTCAACAAGGTCAAGTCTGTGTCATTGAAAACTGAGGTTGTTCAGTCTGGAAAGATTCCAGAGAGACATTTAGAAACCTTTCTATCTATAAGGAGAAGTGAGAGACATAAGAAAAACGCAGAGAGAGTTTTACCAAGACCTATAAGGACAGAATAAAGGACAACAGTTTTAAACTGAAAGAGGGTAGACTGACTTTGACTGTGAGGAAGAAAATTTGTAAAGATAAGAGTGGTGAGACACTTGCAGAAGTTGCCCAGATGTGGCTTCCTCATCCCTGGAAATGTTCCAGGCCAGGTTGGATGGGACATGGAGCAATCTGGGGTGGAAAGTGCCCCTGCCCAAGGCAGTGGGGTTGCACTACTGCAGAAGGTTCCTTTCAACCCAAAAAATTATGTTCTGTGATATCATGTCAAATTATGAATGAGATACAGAGAAAGGGAAGACAGATAACAAATGGCTATGTAATCCATTATATATTATAGAAAAGATTTATATATTAGGTACTTCTACTATATTACTGGGTGATATATTTGAGACAAGTGGTGACCACACAAATCATGTTCTATCTCCACCAAAAGAGCAGAGGATGTTGGGTGAATTATACACCCTTCCTATGGAATTGATCACTAGAAAAAAATAGACTTTTAAATGTTTTGAAGTAGTGACAGCCAGAAGGAAATGTATGACCCTCTAAAAGTTTTCATATTTCATGATGCCTGAAAAAACTCATTTATATGAACATTTCCTTGCTTTTATCAGGTTATTGCAACTCTAATATTGAAGCAAGGGCATACTCACCTGAAAACTAAATCACTGTACCTCAAATTTCATGACCCAAGTTTCAAAACATGCAAAGAGATCTTGATGATCTGAAAAAAACATTGTATTGGCTGTAAGTTAGAGCCATCAACAGTGCATTGCAGCAACTGAAACTTTTTCTCATGCTGAAATATTTTGGGCTTGAGGCAAAATACTTTGAGATTTTTTCTAAATAAGAATTACAATGAACCCCCTCAAAACCTATTAAACAAAAATATTATGATGTTATCATGTTGTTTGGGTTTGGCATTTCACTCTTTTCCTCTCCATAAAAAAAAAAAAAAAAAAAAAAGACTTTGTGAGAAGAAGGAATTTTGAAATACATTTTGATTACAGTAAAAATTTCTGTGTTTGATAGAGGAAGATTTGATTTTTTTTTTTTTAATCATGATGAGGTGGTCTTACAAAGAAATAAACTACCAGTCTCAAATGAGACCTTTCAGAACCCCATTATATCTAATTAAAATCCTTTTTCCAAGGCTTAATAGAAGTTCTGGGTGTGAATAACTTTGCTTAAGCAGATTCACAAATCTGGCTGCAGTAAATTACAGATGAGAATTCCCAGGAGCAAAATAAACCCCATCAAGACCCTCATAAACAAAATGCCAGCATCTGGAGCAAGAGAAAAGCACAGGCAGGATTGAGAGAAGAATTACTGATCTGGGATTAGCCTATACATCAACATCATGTACGGTGAAAGAAATGTCTTTATTTATTGCTTAGCAGCCTTCAGGGTGTGTCACTCAGCATTAGCATTCACCTTTATAACTGTGCTTTGATTTACAGCTCCACCCCAGCACAGAGGAAGGAGCCAATTACATGTCTGGGGGAACATGGATGCATTGAGTACATCTCAGATGCTTCCTCTTACCTCTCATACAGGATACATACAGAGAGATTTTCTTGGCCTGAAATAGAGGTTTGAGGGATAGGCTCTGACCTGCTTTATGAGATGAGTGCCAGAAGAATATCATGTTCTGTAGAAATATATGCTCACACAGGTTAAGAACAGAAATACAAATAGAAAATGTAGGAGATGTTAGACGCAAAGATGTTGTTCCACATTAGTCAAAGCCACAGACAGTTTTGCCAAGGCTGGAAACAAAGAGTTAAAATGCACCAAGGCCAGTGAGATGACGACTGTTTCCCTGCCTGTAGTGAACAGGTCCATGACTACTTAGATACTGTACATCAGATCAAATCCCATGATTAAGGTAAAACCTGAGTGATTCCACCCCTCATCTCTACCGAGATCTTTCCTCCCCTCCACTTTCTGGTGGCTTCTATTGTTTCTTGATATTTACTTCTCTTGGTTTGTCTCACAATCCAGGATCAGCTGGGAGGGATGAGCACTCCTGAGACCCAGCCTTCAGTTGAGGTTGGATGCTCAAATATCACTGATGGTAAGAGTTGCTCTTGAGTGCTCAGAAGTTCACTTAATGTCCCAAAACCCATACTGTGAAGCCCTCTTCAGTGCTGATCATAGAATCATAAAACATTAAATGGTTTCAGTTGGAAGGGAGCTTAGAGGTCATCCAGTTCCAAGCCCCTGCCTTGGGCAGAGACACCTTCTAATAGGCCAGGTTGCTCAGAGTCCCATCCAACCTTCAACACTCCCAGGGATGGAGCAGCCACAGCTTCTCTGGGCAACCTCTCTCAGAGCCTCACCACCCTCACAGGAAAGAATTTTTTCCTGTTACCTGCTCTAAACCTGTTCTTTGTCAGTGTGAAGTCATTTCCCCTTGTCCTATCACTACATGCCCTTGTAAAAAAATCACTTTTCAACTCTCTTGTAGCCCCTTTAGGCACTGGAAGGGGCACGAGGTCTCCCTGGAGCCTTCTCCAGGCTAAACACCTCCAACTCCTCCAAGTGTACTCCTAAACCCTTTTTTCTATGCTGTGTTTGCATACCAGGGCTGTTTACAGGCTTGCAGCTTTCCACATCACAGCTCCACATCACTGGAGATGGATGGATACTAAATGTAGTGCTCTGACTTTTGTTCTCTGAATTCAGAAGAGCTCCCATGTCAAAGACCTGCCATCCCACCCAGCCCTCAATTCCCAAAGGAATTTCAGAGGTTCACTACTGATGGCACCTGAACATTTCTTTTTCCAGCTGGCCAGTCACCAGTAAGAATGAAACCAAGGAGATTTTTTAATGTCTACTTATTTATTTCAATATCATCTTTATTTTGTTTATAATAGGAAATACCGAAATGTTTCACTCCCACCATTAGATGAGAGAGGAGTCCCAGCCAAGCTGGGTTTCACAGACAGATCGAAGATGAATCTCCACATATTCAAGTGAATATTATAGGAAAGAATTTTCCTTTGGTTTCAATTATTTTTAAGCTAATGATAAAGGCACACAACTTTAACAGGTACTCATTAGATTTGAAACTTTTGATCCAGTCCCTTTATCCTCCCACATACCCCTAAATAGGCAGCTCCCAAGCACTGCAGAAACTACCTGGCACAATGACCCATGGATTGCACCAACATTAAGACTCTCACAGCAGCACAAACTTTATCCCTCCCTGAGGAGGGATGAAATTACTAATTTTTTCCCTCAAAGGTGATTCAGAGGTCAGACTGTAGCAAAGGCTCTGTGCATGGAGAGAGAATTACTGCTAAGATTTTATTAGCACATAAACACGATGACGTTTTTGATGCCTGGGGCTATAGAAGCACAATCATTACAATAAAGGCCGTATTTCTTTCCATCTTTCCATGGGTCCTGTAACGCACTGAACAATCCATCTTGCTCACATACCCTACATAATCACAGATATATTTATTTCTTTGCTTCTCTCTATTAGCATTTGACCTTTTGAGCACTGCAGGTGTTCTGGGGTGTGACAGCACAAACTCTGCAGCTTCTGCCTTCCAGCATAGCCCAGGTGAGGCTCATGAGCAGGTAAGGACAGCCATGGCACTATCAGGTACCAGATTTCTGAGAGCTGCTATGTGAGCCTTTACCAAGGCTAGAAATGACCAAAAGCAGCACAGTGAAGATGGCTGGAGTTGAGTGGTAGAGGACTGGCAGAAATTATGGATTATACACACTATTCTGAGGTAGAAAATATGTGTTTGCTCACTGACAAAGCAATGCTGATATTTTTATCATCCAAATGTCATTCAAATAAGACACAAACCACTAATTCATAGCATCACAGAAAGGCTTGGGTTGAAAGGGACCTTCCAGATCAAGTTCTAATTCCCCTGCTACCTCTTCACTTAGAAACAGTTGCAAATGCATAAATTTAAAGATTTAGCAACATTAGGGGGAAAAAACCCACATTCTGGGTTGCTGAGGGTTCAAAACACATTTAAGAAACACAGGGATAATCCTTATTGAAAAGATATGCAGTAATTATTTATTATACTCCTTTTTTAGATCATGCAAAAAACCCCCAATTTTCTGAAATTTTCTTTCAGTTTTAAAATGAATAGGAAATACCTCTGCGCACAGTACTTTCATAGAAAATGCAAAACTGAATCCACTCTCAACCTCCATTTCATTGATTCAGTCATGTAATGCACTTTCTTTTTAATTAAATGATTTATATAACTGTGAAGCCCTCTGTGATTTTTACAATTGAATATATCATTGATGATTTTCTGCAATGAGGCTTGAAGCTGAGAATTAAAAAGTTATTAGTATTTTCATTAGGAAAGTTCAGGAGCTCAGATAGTGAAGGCCACATCCCAGAATCCATAGCAGGCTTGTACTGATTTTTTTTTCTGCAGTTGTTCAGAATTTGCTCTTTGTTATGAATTATTTAAATGAAATCCTTCCACAGACAAAAGAATTTCAAGACCAGAAGAGACCATTGCAATCATTCAACCTGATCTGCTTTGTAATGCAGATCACAGTCATCCCTTCATCTTCTCACTGGACTTTCCATTTAGGCTTTGGTGTGCCCTAAAATCCTGTCCTCTGCAATATCTTCCCTGTCCTAATGCTCAGCACATCCAAACTCCTACAGCAACACCCTGATTTACTGGGCCATCAGAGATGAGGTGTTTTCTACCTACAGGTTATTTTACCCTTAGGAATATTTTTTACACTTCTCAACCCTGCTTTGCACATTTATTTTCCCCTGTAAGACAATTCTGCTTGTCAGAGAAGGGCTACTCAGCTGCAGTGAATTAGCAAATAATGTCCATTTTTAACTGCCAAGAATACTCAATTAATTGCATAAAGGCCTGCTGAGGGCTTTTTCCCAAAAGAAACTGATTCCTGTCGGGTGATGCCTCAAATAGAATCATAGAGTCACAGAGTGGTCTGGGTTAAAAGAGACCATCCCCTATCAACCCCTGCCATGGGCAGGCACACCTTCCACTAGACCAAGCCCTGTCCAACCTGGCCTTGAACACTTCCAGGGATGGGACATCCACAGTTCTCTGGGCAACCTGTGCCAGAGCCTCACCACCTTCATGGTATGGAATACAACTGGTAAAGGGTGATCCGTGGATTATTTATAGTTTCCAGACATATCTTTAAATGGAGAGTAAAAGGAATGTAAAACTTCATCCTTGCAGAGGAATTTACTTTAATAATCTGTTTTGAGAGTGTGTAGCTTGCATGATGGAGAAGTGAAGATATTTTCCAGCTTAATTGGGGCACCAAAACCTAGACTAAGACTGAGCCTGTGCCATGGGTGGGTGGAGTGAATCACTCATTCATCAAGATGAATGGACACAGTCATGTTCTAACAACTTTCCATCTTACAGTCACCCTTCTCCACAAGGGAGGTAGAGATGAAAGAATTTTGTGAATTCTCCTATGGTAATCATGAAACATACCCACTCTTGGCTGGAGCAGTCTCGCTGTCCATAACATGTACATGTATGTTTGGGGTATTTTGTCCTCAGGACATAAATCCACCACAGAAAAAAAGATAGGTTGCATTTAGATTTTGGTCTTGAATAGAGGCTTTATGATAGGATCAGTCATGGAATGGTTTGAGTTGGAAAAGACTTTCAGGATCATCTCATTCCAGCCCCCACCATGGGCAAACACCACCAACCCAGACCTCCACATTTTTCTGAATCATTTCCAATTTAAAAAATATTAAAAAGAAGAAAATTATTCATTGTTTTAAAGCCTTCAGTCTTTCTAATGTTATCCCCTCGGACCTTAGAGTCTCAGAAGATCCTGGCTAAAGCACAGAGAACAGTATTCTAAATTTGTAAAACCATAATAACTAACTGAAAAAATGGGCATGAACAGCAAAATCTTAACTTTTGCTCTTCTTTGCACATTGAAACATTTGTGCTGTTTGTTTTATTAACTTCAAATACACTGAAAAGCCTTTAAAACTGTGAAACTAAAGGTTCAGTTCACTCTCTGGTCTTCAGTCATATTTACATTTTACCTTCAAGGTTGTGGTCTTTATACTGCTTTTTGTTTTTTGTTGTTGTTTAATCTTGAGGGATCCATCAGTGCCTGAGAGATGTATTCTGTCCCCATCCCTTTCCAAACAACGATTTTTTGGGGGATGACCTGAGCCAACAGAATCCAATATCAGGAAGACTTAGTGCATTTTCACTTCATCACTCATGTCACTGAGAGATAATTACAGAATAAATAAGTCCAAAGATGAGTTTGGAAGTGACAAATGAATTTAAAAACACCACAGCAGTCTTTCCACTTTAACACTTTCTTTACAGTTAGGAACAGAGGCCTGTGCTGTTAAACAGATGGTGGGAGATCAGCTCTGCTTTGGGAAGTGTGGTGGGAAATATAATCTGGCAGGATATTTTGCCCACAAAGCAGAATAAGAACATGAGATCCCAGTGCAGCACAACAGCTGTAGCTGCACTTCACATGGAAATCTTTCAGCTTCATCTCCCTTTCTTCTTCTTTATCCCCTCTTTTATCTTCACAATTATTGATCACTCCAACATTTATCACTTTGTTGAAAACAATTGTGCAAGAATTTAGAACTTAATAATCATTGAAAGAAAACTTCCAAAGAGACAAATCAGTCTGCAAGCTATCCTCAAAAGCTGAAGGGAGCAGATCCTCCCTAGATAGAAATTAGGCATGTTGGTGCCACCAACAGAGCCTCACTGATTTTCATCCCCTAGAAGTGCAAAAACCTTTCTATAATTCATGCTCAGTAAATCTTTCCAGGTAGGTAATTAAGGCAGCACATCCCTTTTACTGCCACTGAAAGACTTGGCTTACAATCTGTTCATTATTTGTAGGAATTACTATTTATACTTCACTTATTATTTTCCTCCATGAATAAAAATCTCTATTTTTTTCCACCAAGCACAGGGCCTGTGCTATCTTGATCTCAAAACGATCTTCTGAGCTGACCAGGTGACCATTAAGAGTCTGTTGGGAAACCTTGAAGTAAGGACCAATGTCAGTGATTTTAGAATTCCTTTCAGTTCTCTGCTCTGAATATTCACAAGATCCTCAAAGGCACAAAATTCACTCACTTTCCTGGTAAGACCTGGGTGTACTTTCTCAAGATATACTCTTGGTTGTCAGAGGATTTGGATGTATTTGGTGTCCACTTTCTGATAGCAAGCAGGAAGGAAATTGTACTGGGAACACTGGAATTCCACCAAACAGCTTAAACTCTCCCCAGAATCCAAAAGGAAGACTTGTCCCAGACCCTCACTCCCTGCAGAGCTCTGATACCCTTGAGTAATGAGGGCATTATGTCACTGCACAGGTAATTACAAGGAGCACACTGGTGACTGTTTATTTCTTTTTTATCTTGTATTATGTTTGAATTCCATTAGGATGCAACTGCCTGTCCTGCAAATAACAAATAATGTCATTAGAGAGGCACTGAGATTCAACCCCTTTCCCCCAGAGAGAAGTCAAGCTATTGTCACAGCAGAGGTGGTTTCTTCTGCATTCCCAGGTGATTAATATTCATTGGAAAAGGCACTGTAGATGATCCCTTTGGAGGCAAGGTTATACAGGCTGTGAGGAATGAAATAAATAAAAAATGTGTCCCAAACGGAGCACTGTGTATACTGTCATTTTATTTTTATGGTCTTGGCACTCAGGTATCTGTGTCACAGCCACAGTGTAGCTTGAAGGCTGGAAACCTGCCTGCACAGGACAATATTTTTTATTCCACTGTCGCCAATTTTCTGGTCTAACTGCATGATTGGCTTCTTTTCAGTTTTATTTAGACCATTTAGAAAGCAAAGTAAAGCAGAACAAGTAATGCTATTCTTAATTAGGATAAGAGTATCTGACTGGGAAGGACTGAATGAAATTATTCTGCTTACTCCTGACATCAAACAAGTATAATTGTACAGACATTTTTTTGGACCGCTTCAGTCCGTCTACCCAACATGCCTAATTTAAGTCAAAATGCAGATATTTGTTGAATTCTTTCCAGTTCTCAATGCAGTCTTACCACTGCCAGAAGCTGGAAGTAGTACTGGGGCTGTCAGAGCATGGATGTGCACTTTGTTCTGCCACCTCTGATGGGACAAGCTTGGGATAGAAGGATACCAAAGTGAGCAAGACATCTTGCAGATGGCAAGGTTTTAAAGAAACTGAGTGAAGTACACTCAAACTCCTCCATCAGAACTTCAGAACAAGATAAAAAAGAAATAAACAGTTGCCAGTATGCTCCTTGTAAATATCTGTGCATTGATTGTCATGCTAAAGGTTTTAGCTTTTTATACATTTTTCAGATGTTTGTAGCTTTCTAGACTATTAATACATGGTTCTATAGCTCTGGGTATTTTCCCTACCCTTTCTTTCAGATATTAGAATAATAAGCTAACCATTCTAATACATACTTGGAATTCTGTTTAGTCTTTTTCTTAAGAAGCCTGACAAGGACATTTTATTTTCCACTAGAACTTAGAAGATATAAGAGAGTCCCTGAAGCAGCTCCAGTGGGGCAGAACCTGGGGAGAAATGACCTAGCCAACTGCTCTTCTAATTGGACAATATTTGTTAGATATGCTAATTTGTTAAAATTATAAAAATTGCAGAAATCCAATTTTACGTCTGCCCATAGCCATGGGGGCACCTGAAAGTTTGCATTATAGACCTGCTTTTTATGTTATTATTTGAACACTGTTGTAAGTTTTGGATTGTTGATTTTAGGCAACAGGAGAAGGCACTTTGTCACCTGCCAAGGGGTTAATGACTTTGTAATTCTTCACTCTCCTTAGAAAAGTCAAGTGAAAAATAGGACACCCCTTTCTGTTCTGTAGTAGCTCCTGTAGGATTGATTCTTGGAAATTCTTGGAACTTCTGATGGAGGAGTGACTTCTAAATTGGAGACTTGAAAGACTCAAGTCGGAGACTGGACAGTCAAAAGCAGAGCCCAAGAGGTTCAGCTAAACCACAGTAACTTTGGTCTGAGACAGTGCCAGGCCTGTGGAATTACTGCTTTTCTATTCTTATGTAGAACTGGCGTAGCCATTTGAAATAGCAAATATAGTTGATCCAACACATTTTAAAGAATTTATTTTGATAAGGATAAATCTGGTCAGAGAAAAAAAATTCTTGCTCTGTGTAGGGAGAGCCATACATGTAAAGTGTCCATGGACATAGTTTTACTCCTCAGAAGTCAATAGAAAAACTCCTGTGGCAAGAAAGACACAGGACTGAGCATTTCCTTCATACTGAGCTCTTCAGAGATTGCCCTATCAACATCAATTACAGATATGTAAAAATATGCAGAAAATTGTTCTTCTTTCAGCAGATAAACAAATGAAAAAATACTCTTCTTATTAAAGAGATATCCTGTTGAAAGGAAGTTCCACATTTACAGACCCTTACAGATTAAATTACTATTGCTGTGGACAATTGGAAATACCTGTCTAAACTCCAGAAGAAATTATTTTTTATTTATGAACCTGTTAAAATATATCTCATCCACATAACAGAGCAGGATGTTGAGTTTTCAGAAAAGAAAGAGTCATGACCACATGATTGAGGAAAAATATTTTAATTTACAAGTTCTACCCACTTTTCTTCAACCCCAGTCCTCTTGTCTTAATTTAATAGGTAACAGAGCATTGGTGAAGTCACCCAAAGCACACACAGTACAACTGAATCTTGCTATTTGTTGCTAAACAGAAAAAGTTATTTGCCCACACCTGTTAAAAATGAGATAAATGTGTGAAGTGTAACAGAACTGATACTCAAGAACAGCTTTGACTACCTACTTTACAACCTAAATAATGGAGAGAAAGGGAATAGCAGATGCCCCTTATCCATCCTTTAAATAGATGGTGAAGGAAATACAGACATATTATATAGTTTTAATTGGATTTCCTCAGACTGCGTTCCAGTCAATAATTTTGGTGGGAGGAGAGGAAATCATCTCCTTAATGCTTTCATCAGCATTAATCACATCTCATTTGTTTCTGCAGAGGCCAAAGACAACTGGAAAGAAATTAGAAAGCACCAGCAGCTTATGGGTTCAAGGATTAAATACTCTGAGGTTCTCCTTGCTCTGCTGAATCTTTCTCCAAGTATTCTAGGAGCATCAGAAAATGGGAAAGCAGGAAAATTACATCACTACCATAGTAGGGGAATATTCAAAGGCATCTCACCAGCACCAAGCAACACAATTTGCCAAACAGAAAACATCTGAATTCCTGAAATTCTCTAAGGTCTCTTAGGTTGCAAGCACCTGGCATGTTTTCCCCTTATAGTCCACATTACTCTGATTCATTGCTTCTGGAGAAACCACATGCTCTGGGCTTTTAGGTTTGACTCAGTAATCCCTTTCTGATTCAATAGATATGGACAATGAATGCAGGGTACTACGGTTCAGCAACTTTTTTTCTGTCCCCAGGCTGTCAGTTTTTGAGGTCATGGCATTGCATCCCATGCACTGCTGTATGTTCATGCCTAGTGGTTTACATAACCAGAGGAATTGTTTGAATACAGAGCACAGAGCTGGTTGTCAGAAGCAGCATGTTCCCTAAAGAGAGACAAAAATGAAATGTCATTTAGACACTAAGAGGAAGCTGCAACAAAATGAGATAGTTCTGTAGTTATCTAACATTCATCAAAGGGATCACAGTGCTTAATTGCTGGCTTGAGAACTCCTTTATTATATCATCTGCTATTCAGTGTTGGAAAGTACATAATAATTTAGAGAGATCTGTTCACTTTGAAGCAGAAAATATGCACAGACTTGCATTATATTTAATCAGCATCTTCATTCTGCCATTTATGGCTGGACAGACCTCTACTCCTTCCAGAAAAGAAGGTCTGACAGAATATCCCTGTCCACCTGAAAGTGCTTGTCTACACTCAGAATTTGTCACCATCTGAAGCAGTTAAACATCTAAATCACCTTCTGCAGGAACCTCCTTTTCTCTACTGATTTTCCAAGGAGCATAGGGCAGATACACATCCCCTGCAGACATCTCAATTAAGTGATTGATTTCTCCTTCTCCGCCTGTCTAGAAGAAAACTTCTTGAACATGAAGCTTTGGTTACCTGGAAAACATCTAAAACTTTGTCATATTTACAATAAGAAATGCATCTCCAGGTACTTCATAACATTAGCTAATTAATTAATTTCTATCAATGCATGCACACTAATAAATAAGTACTGTAAAAAGGGAACAGCTTGATAGCAAAATAAGGTTCAGTATGGAAAACATCTGGGAAAAAAAGGAGCCAGAAGAAAGGGTTCTCATAGCAGGTGAGCTCCTTCCTGAAGCATGGAAAAAGTAATTTTTAGTTTATGAGGCCATCTCTTCTTTAGGCTTTAGAGTAGAGTGTTCTTTATTTTCCACCTTTGTTTTATGTAGTTTTTCACAAGTCAATTTAGTGCTCAAAAATCTCTTCTGCTTCTCAGTGTGGTGAAGAAATTGTAACATTCTGTTATTTCTTCCTCACTTTAGGTAGCTTAGGTGGTGGTTTAGTTTTTTATTTCTTTCTTGTTCCTCTACTTATAAGATCAACATCCCAACAGTCCTTAGCAAACTGATATAGTAATTTTGAAGCTCTCAATTTCTTAAATATTTTTGTATATATTTCATATCATTGCTGCAATCTGTAGGGTGGAGGCTTTCACTTTTTACCTGCCTGTTTTATGTCCTCATGTCCTCTTTTGTATCTATTTCCCAGATGCCAGAGGATAGACCAAGTGGCCTCTTTATTTTTTCCAATCTTGCCAATTTTCTTCTGTGAACGTGTGGTATTTGGGAGGGGGGAATGTGTCACTTGCCAAAACAGTTCACATAGAAATGGCATTTATTTAGAAATAGTGTTTGCTCCCTTAAATGTCACATTAAATTACATAACTCAAAAGATAGGCTTAGAGTATAATGCATCTGCTTTTCTAACCCTGTGGGAAAACAAATGGAGGGGCAAAAGACACTGTCCTTGTGAGCTATGGAAGTGTTCCTGGGATTTATGAGTCTGTGTCCATCATTAAAAGGACTTTACCTGGTCTTAAATGCATAGATCTGCCTATCCAGAGCCAAAAGAGAGAGCACAAATGAATAGCACTACATGAATCTTTAATGTCTATTGGCTTTGTCTCCCTAATGTATTTATGGCTGCTTCACTTGCAGCATTTTTCATAGAGTTTTGTAGGTAATTATGTTTAGTGTGCTTTCCATTTTTCAGCCTGTGCTGTCCTCCTCCCTCGTTTTGCCCCATCAGTCCTGCAGAAGCAAAGCCTAAGGCAGCTTAAGCCACATTTGACAGACATGTAAATGTTTCAGAGTTACAATTTTGTGGAATTTTATGGCTGGCCAAAAGGATGTGTTAATTAGCAGCACACTCACTTTTGGGACCTGATTCATCTGGTCTATTCAGATATTTAAAATCCATCAGATACGTCTGGCCCTAGAGCACTTATTTCTTGCCAGCTGGTATAAAATGAGTCTGGTGCATCAGATCACACCTAAAAATCTTCACAAAAGATAACTAAAGTTAAGTAGCTGAATCCCACCCTTTGAGCTCTTTCCAGGATAAAATCCAAAAAGAAAAGGTAGCATAGGAAACCTGGATTTCATAAGGCTTATACCTGGTTTCTCCTCTGTTTACTGGCATGCTGGGCATTAATATTTCCTGTTCCAGAAGCCACTGGTACTTCATGGTGAGACAGATCATCCCAAAAATTCACTGTCTGCATTGACTGCATCTTCATCAGCTGTGGTGGGAACTGATAGCCACAGTTATGTTAGACTGAATCATGGCCCTGGGACACCAGCCAGTTGCCTAAAAACAGGGTTTTTTGTGATAATTCAGCCATCTTAATGCATCTGAGACACCTCCAGATGATGTGCCAGACTGATGTGATAAAGAAGATGCCACAAACTTGCTCAAACGTGGCAGGAGGGAATCCTAGGAAATACTAGAAGGGGTCAAAGTCTCAAGTTTAGTCAAAGGACTCTGTGAAGAGCAGAAGGAAATCACTCATGACCTTATGCCTTCACATGCTTTCCTCTGCCATTTAGATTCTCTTTCTTCCCTAATACTTGTCAAGTCACAGCAAAATCTGGTGGTAAGGTCCTAGCACAGGTTGCCCAGAGAAGTTGTGGATCCCCCATCCCTGGAAGTGTCCAAGGCCAGGCTTTGAACAACCTGGCCTAGTGAAAGATGTCCCTGCCCACAACAGGAGTTTGGAATTAGATGATCTTTAAGGTCCCTTTCAACCTGAGCTTGTCTACGTTCTCTCTTCCTGTTGCTTTATTCTTCTGCTCAGCCTCAGGAGTGAATCTCCCAAGGAGAACAAGAGTGCACTTGGTCTTCCTTTACTCCACCTTTTGCAAAAATTTACCCATGATTTTGTGAGGAGGACTCAAAAAAGTATGTTTCTTCATACTATCAGCCTAATTCAAAATAAAGTATTCAAATGATTCATATCGACCTCCAAAACTCTTTAATCCAGTTTTATATGTTCAGTCAGAAAATTTTAAAAATTCTGTTTGGCTCTGTTGCTCTGTCATGCAGAGGTGGTGAAAGTCCAGGAGCAAACGTGTATGAAATCTGTTGGCATGAAGCATTCACTGAATTTTTCTAGATACAGATTTTTTTAAAAAAATCAAAGTGCCTTTTGGAGCAGAAATAAAAGGCACGATTAATTAAATACATGGAACAAAACAAACTGTTTATTCTGTGTCAGATGACAGAAAAAAGGAACAGCTTTTGAAGTTGGCAAAACCACCTTTCTACACAGCAGAACAGAACAACCAGCCCGTTGAAATCTTGTGGAAAGGGCATCTCCCCTGAGAGTCAGAGCTGCACATGTCAAGTCTCATTTCTCCTGCAGAGCAAAGCTTTTCACAACACCAGTTTGGCAGCATAACCACCAAATTTAGCAGGATAAGTGCCAGGATGTTTCCACTGAGACCAGCTGGGAAAATCTGTGAAGTGGGGGCAAGGGACTGGGATTGATTTATCAAAACTATGATGAGGAAACTCAGCTCTCTCAGACATCAGCTGAGGCAGTTCACTGATGCCCACTGCAGTGAGATAGCAGGAGCTGGACTTCACTGATCCTCACAGGTCCTTTCCAGATCAGGATATTCTGATCTGAAGGTCAGTGAGGAATTGTGCTCATGGGCTGGGTCCTCTGACTTGTGTTTTCAGGCAGAATGAAGGTGACACTTGACAGAAAATACAAAAGCTTTTAAGAATTGATAAAATGATGTCTTTGCCTTCTGAGAAATTCAGATCTCCCTCATCAGGCTACAAGGGAAGCTGTTCAGTCATGTTCAACCAGTAAAGGCTAGAACAATTCCTCAATACCAGCTTTCCAAATCTCTTTTGTTTTTAGCTTTCAAATGCACTGTTTCCCATCCAACCATAGTGGCCATGGTGGACCACATGTTTCTAAGCCTCAGGCTAGAATACCCGGATTTACATTACCTGAAATTTAATGTGAATCTGATGTCAAGACTCCACTGGGACCTCTTGAACAGTGCAATGTTCCTTGGCTCAGCCTGTGCCTGTATCTTGCAGTTGGCTTTTCACTGCCTCCTGGTGCCAGTGCAAAGTCTGCACTCTGATTTTCAAATGATCTGATGATGCATATCCTGGAGATGTATCAGAAATCAGATTCTGCACAGAATTCATGCAGCAGATGTGTCCCCCTGGGGCAAAATGAATCACTGAGCAAAGGGCTGAGCATAAAGCATCCTTAGTTAACAGAATCAGCTTTGGGGCAATCTTTTAGAGGAGATTAAGTCATTTGGCACTCCCTGAGATTGCATCTGGCACTCTTTACAAAACACCCTTAAAATTTTGTCATCAAAAATTACTTCCCTTCAAAAACACTGTGCAGGTTTTGAGTTTCATGTCCTTTCCTAGTATTTCCTGACCAAGTGCAAACATGAGCTTTGCCAAACACAGTTGCAAGCCCAGAAGTTATGGAGTCCTCCAGACAATTTTGTACCTCTGATTTCTTAAGCAGAAGGAAAATCAGCATCTCAGCCTGTTCTGCTTCCTGCACAGCAGCACTGTTCAGTCTCCAAGTCGTTCTCTCCTTCATGTTCTTCCTCACATGCCACCATTTTCTGTTTAAAAAAGATTACAGTGGGTGTCTTGAGAAAGGAGCCAATTTTATTAATGAGGAAGAAATTACTCTCAAAAAAATCTCAGCCTACAGCCAGCATGGTACCTGCTGGTTATGTCAACAACGTCTTGAGAAAGTGCCCACCACAAATGGTAATTGAGCATCTCCTGTGGTGACACTCAACTGGGACACCTGCAGCAGCACTTTCTGGAATCATAGAATCATTAAGGTTGGAAAGGAACTCCAAGATTGTCAAATCCAACCCTTACCATGTCTCTTGCCATGTGCCTCCTTATGATAAGGCCAAATATTTTTTTGTGGCAAAACACAAAATCTCCATCTGCTCCCTGCACAGAGCCTGAGGACAAAACAGCCCAATTTGCTTAAGCATGAGATAAACTGATCCTACAGGAAAACAACTGCAGAGTTTTACTGTGGTTAAGTTTCAAAGGAACATGCACTAGAACAGACTGGGGAGTTTTGCCCGTTTTACTAAGAAATCATCAAATTTGACTGTGGAACCAAAAATAAATTTTCCTCCCCATCCAATGCCCAGCTTCTAGGACACGAGTGCCAAAATTATCCATGTGAGTTTCTGTGATTTCATTAAGACTTGACTTCCAATTTATGTTCACCATCTTCATCTAGGCGGTTGAAACAGTAATTGTTTGAAGTATTTTGGGGAGGAAACAGAGAGGTGACGGATATTCTCCACCCAGTTCTCCAATGCTGAAGGAAAGGCAGCAGGGCCAGGCAAAGGCCCCATCCATCAATGAGCAGTTCTGTATTTGACTCTGGCTTATGTTGACCACTGAAGTTGGCTGGTGACCTCTTCTTTGCTGCTCTTCCCAATCCAAATCCTTGCCTACTTTTTTATGAAGTCTTCTAGACAAGAAGGGCTCTTCTTGCCTAATCCTGCATCCTGCTTAATATAGTAATCTAAAACAGACATGGATATTTTGTACAGTTATCCCAGCCTATTCATTGGGCCTCATCAGAGGTAACTCATTTATTCTAGATGTATTAAGGCAAAAAATACACAAAAAAAAAAAAAAAAAAAAAAACAGAGTGGGCTAAATTTCAACTCTAGCTGGACTATTCAAGCATCCCTCTGATCCAAATTAAACTGAGATGTAGTAATTGATAAAAACAGTAATTGATAAAAGGCCTTGGTGAATCAGTGTGGGAAGAGGATTTCTAAACCCCAGAGATTTAGGTGGTTAAAACCTATAGCTTAAACTGTTTCATGATCCAAGCCCCCTGTTCTCCCACACAAAACCTTCTCCTCTGGACACATATTCCTCAAACACAGGCCCACATGGCAAAAAAAAAAAAAAAAAAAAAAAAAAAGATACTTTCCTTTTCAGCCAGCTCAGGGTGTTTTCAGGGAGGGAGGGATGCACCATCAGTCAGATGAGGTGTCTGTCTGTACATCAGGGTGACAGCCACTTTGTTATATTGATAGATTCTAATGGGGACTGAGAGTAGACTTACTCACGATTCATTACACTTTAACATACGATGCTCTCTCACTGCTGTCTAGAAACATTGACTAAGTAGAAGTCCAGCATACTGATTTATTGGAGCTGGCAACTCGAGTCCAATGAAGAATCCAATGCAGGGAACTTTTTGCCAATACACAGTAACTTTGTTTACTCAATAGAGGATGTATCCATCTTTCAGCTGGCATTGATTGCCGTTCCATTTTTTTTTTTCCAACATGCCCAGGTTGTAAAGGGAGAAAAAAAGAATCCCGTCACAGAAAGTGATTTGCTTTGGTAGAGTAAAAAATGTTAAATCTCTCCACAGAGAAACCAAACAAGGTGAGAAAGAAATAACTGTCCTCTTATATAGCATAAGGATTTTAATTTGAAGCACAGCTCACACAGCTGATTATTTCCTGGCTTACAAGAAATATTCATTCAGACAGAAGCAAATTGCCATCATTTTTCTGCACTGAAAGGCTTTGAGTGTCATAATGGAAGGCGATGGGGGATGAAAACAACATCGTTTTAGCACACATCTTCACATCTTATCAAGATGGTCATGAAAGAGTAGAAGAAATCCATGGAAACTTCAACTTTCAGACACACACATGAATACCTTCAAGCCATCTGTGGTAGTGTGAAGGGTTCAAGCATGAGGAACATCTCATCTGGATTTGGACAGAGGGTTTGTGCTCTCACATGACAGACAAGGAGGTCGCAGGGGACTGCCAAACACCTCTTTCTATCTATTGATCATATAATCACAGAATAACAGAATGATTTGGGTTGGAAGGGATGTTAAAGACCATCCATTTCCAATCCCCCTGCCATGGGCAGGGACATCTCTTCATGGTCCCTTCCCACCTATCCCAGGTTGCTCCAAGCCCCATTCTGGTCTTGAATGCTTCCACAGATGGCACATCCACAACTTCTCTGGGCAACCTGTGCTGGAGCCTCTCCTGCCCATGGAAGATGGATAGAAAAAGATGATCTTTGTGGTCCCTTCCAGCCTAAACCATTCCATGGTTCTGTTGCTCTGCACATAAGTACGATTTTTGTTGCTTGTCTAAGAATGGGCCAGAATGTGCTGTCCTTTTGGAGAAAGAGCTTAAAAAACATCTCTTGACTTTAATACTTCAGAACAGCTTTGACATTTGTAGCAGGGCATCTAACCCCCCACAAGAGCTTATCTGTTGATTGTTATCCAGTCAGATAACTCAAGCAGGAGAAGCTGTCTTGTAGGGAGTTATTTTGGTGCCATGGGGTTAACACTGGTCTGGCATCTCCCAGTGGAAAATAAACATCTTAGTGTTGAAGTGAGATTTGACAAGATAAGCTGGATTTCTGACCGACAGACGCTCAATTTGCAACTATAAAAGCCACACCAAACTTTCACAAAGTGGAAATCTTCTGCAAATTTCCCTCGAAAAGTTTGGAGTTTTGTGAGTGAAGATGCTGCTCTGTAGTTCTTCCCAGGGGTTGAGTGAAGGAATCTGTAGATTATCATCATTTTGTTGTAAATTACATTCAGGTTCCAATCAATACCACTTATTTTGCTAGATTTACTATAGATACCTTGATATAGAGGACTGTTTTATATTATGCTGTAATCTATTAGTAATTCTTCTAGTTTTAGACTGTGCACTAATCAGTAACTCTGATTAAGGTCTTTCATCCATTACCTCATATATGTTCAATAAATAATTCATTTTTATAAATAGACCTGATTTGCCATCCTTAGCACTTGAGCCAAAGTGATTTCTGAAATTCAAGCTGTTCCCAAAAATCTGAGGCAAGAAAGGATTTAGCTTTATTTAAACCTATTCCAGTGAAAGAGTTTCAATACAAAAACAAACTCCTCCTGACCCTCAGAGTCAGCAGCAGGGCTTCTTTATTGAGCTTTATTCTGAAGCTTCTACTCTCCCTCACAACATTTACTCATAATTGCTCACCTTGGGCTGGGCTGATGTAAAGGTAAATAAATTCACTCACAGAGCATTTCTTGGTCCTTATCTGCAGTCTCTGCAGCTTGAAAAGTCTACTTCTTATTTGTTTCCTCGTTCACAAAACACAAGAAGGACAACTTTCTGTGTCTGATTCCTCAGGGAATTTGTCCAGGAGCAGATAGACAGGAAACAACCAGGGGGATTTTCAGCCTTGCCCTCATGTTCTTGCAATGCTCCTCAGGCTTTATGAGCATTCCAGCTTTTACAATAACCAAGGGAAATGCAGAGGTTGTAGTTTGAACCCTAATGCAGAGCCTGTGATTGAAGGGATACAGAAGGCTGGGATGTAGAAATGTATAGCACCAACACGACATTTATATTGTGAGGCAGTTTCATGCTAGGCAGGCTGCTCACCTCCTCGGTTAAGCTGGGTCACAATTATATCCTGCCATGAAAACACTAAGAGCCCACGAGTTTAACTTTTCTCCTCCATTTTTTTCAAGATCAGGTTTGGAATATGAAGAGAACACCTCCAGAAACTCTATCAGAAACTTAATCTGGAAGATGGTATTCTGTTGTCTTTATTCACCTGTAACAGCAAAGTTCTGTGTAGGGCTTGTCTTGATGGGAGATATAAGGTGAAGGAATTAAATCTTATATGCAGATAGCTGCCAAACAGGACAGTTTTCAGTGCAAAATTTGTTGACAAAAAAGCTTCAGAATCCAATAGAGTTCGTGTGGTTTCTGATAAACAACATTAAAACAGCGTTATAATTCTGGATAAAGGATTCTCCAGCTCCACATTTCACTCTACATATATTTTGATAATTTTTCTCTCTGCAAGTGAAAAAAATCCTCTCCGGGAACAAAGCAAAAAGAATCTCTTGGCATTGAAAAAACCTTTAGAAACAGTTACTATGTGCTGCAAATTGCACTTTGCACACACCACCCCTCCCACGCAGACAGCAATGAACACTTAATGCCCCAGGAGTGCAAGGAGGCAATTCCTCGTAAATGTTAAGTGCTGCCTGTTGCTGCCTCCGAAATGTCATTTCCAACAGTAGTGATTGAACGAGCCAGTTCTCCTGCATCCTTCCCCCACCAGCTCTCCTACATCCTGACACATCTCCCTGAATTCCACCCGTGGGGAAATGTGCTGCATTTCTGACAGGCGTGCGAGGGGCTGAGTGGGCTCCACCAATGCAACAAGGAGAGGAGAGAGTTCAGATGCCTGGAAAAATGCAGGGCAATTTCACCTGATTTTGCTCTGTAGGAGTCACACTCCCTAAGGGTATTTACTAAAACACATTTGATGAACTAGAAGCCCATTTCCCCCCACTGCATATACAGGCAGTGTTAGCAAGCAGCTCAAAGTTAGACATGTACACAGTAAAAACATAAAACATACCTTTAAAAGTAAATCTGTATTTAAAAATTTAAATCCTTTTTTTTTAATGGCTATTTATTATTAATAACATATTGACAATGCTGCCTTTTAATAGAAGAAAATTAGATTAAGAAACATCTCTGCTGTAGGCAGACATTTTGGAGAATGGAGAAGGTAATGTAAAGGCATTGAGGAGGTTGATCTTCCTAACAAAGCATGGAGCAGCTCAGGATCATCAAATCATCAAACACCAGAAGGGGCACAGCCCTGCTTGGGCTTCAGCAGGAACCCTTTGCCTGTCTGAACACACAGCCCAGTGCCCTGAGCACTGAGTTAGAAATGCTGATTTTATGGAAATGCTGATTTTATGGAAACTAAGTCCAGCTTAGTTTCTTCTTCCAAGCAATGAAAGTGCATCCTTAATAAATGTGGTAGAATTTTTGTTTATCCTGAGAAGTCCAGATGAACACTCTAAATAAGCAGTAAAGCTATTGTAGAATATGATACTGGAAAATTTCATTGTGGCTTTTTAAAAAACAAAAGGGAAGATTCCAATCAAGTATGGATAGCTCGAGACTTAAGAAATTTGTAGTGAAGGATGATTCTTTTTTTGCTATGCACCCTAAAGTGTTATATACTGTCTCTGAGCACTTTCAAACAGCTGCTTCCTTCAACTCAAGAGATTTCTGAACATTAGTGAAGGATGAGACTTACAAATTTAGAAATTGTTTGGGGAACTTCCCTGTGTAAGTAAAATCACAGAATGATAGAATGGTTTGGGAAGGACCTTAAAGATCTTCTCACTCAACCCCTTCCATGGCAGGGACACCTTCCACTAGTCCAGGTTGCTCCAAGCCCCGTCCAATGTGGCCTTGGACACTTGGGACATCCAGATCTTCTCTGGGCAGCCTGGTCCAATGTCTCAACAATCCCACAATAAAGATTTTTGTTCCAATATCAAACCTAAACCTGCCATTCTGGGCAGACCAACAGCCCATGAAGTCTGGCATTTTTCTCACGAATCACATACAGCAGAAATTTCTTGTCATTAATTAGAGTGTTATAAAATGGTGCCTACCAGAATTTTTGATTGTATTTAAAAATCCACAGATTTATATTCGCTACATTCCTTGCCTAAAAGATTGTTGGTCTTTCTTATGAAAAAGTAATCATAAAATTTAAAAGTAATAATTGAACAACACATTAAAATAGATTTAAAGGAGTTTAATTTGCCAGTTCTTCAAACATTTTTAATTGGCATGGTTCCACTACAGTCCACTGAAGGATGATGATTTTTAGCAGCTGAGTGTCTAAGAAATGTCTGAAAGAGAAAAGGGAGATCATGGGAGGGTGCCTGTGTGCAAATCCTACAGAAACAGTGGAACTAGAGGGACTGTTTAGGATGGGTGGGGAGGGCTACAGCAGGGTGGGATCCCTAGAACAAGAGAGGCTGGAATGTGAATTGGATTCAGCTGTCAGTGCACAATTCATTCTAAGTCTCTAAGCAATTTAATTTCCAGCCAATATGCATGGGTCTCCATAGCATGGGATTTCAGAGCATGGTAGCTGACAGGAAAGTTAACTGGAAACACTGTGATAAAATTCCAGTGGTTTGTAACCCCCTCTAAGCAGTTGGAATGGTGCAGCAAGGCTGGGGGAAGATACAATGAGTTTGCTCTTGGACCAGTATTGCTTCTTACAATCTGACCTGAAACACTTCTCTGAAAAGTGACCCTGGCCTTGCCAGTTCCTCAAAAACTCTTCTAGAAGCATCCTCCACATCCCAAATATTGGTTTAAATAAAAGAGCAGACTTCAAAATAACAGCAACTCTCAGATGAAGCTCATGTACAGTGAAGGCAATAAACAATCTTAAACACCAAACCAAACTGTATCAAGAAACCCTGATCTCCTGTTGTGAAATGAGCTCTTCTTTTTTTGCTTTAATTGCAGATCTCAGCAGGCACTGTGATATAAAACCCTGTGAGATACTTGATAATAAACTCAAACAGTCCCATTTTCATTTCTTTACCCATTAAATAGATGATCACAATTGGAAAGGAGGAGAACAATTCTCAGCATAGAATAGTTCATTATGGATTTGTCCCATCCTGGGCAAATTCCCTCTGGGATGGGGGTTAAGTTGCTATCAGACTGGGTGATTGCCATTTCGACCAGTGCTTGTGGTTCTCAGAAAGATAATTCCAGTCAGGAGTGGTTTGAATTTTCATTTGAATGCCTCCCACATTCCTGCAAGGTTCTGGTCAGAGAACATGCAGTTGTGTTTAGTGAAAACCTCATAAAAGATTAATCCAGCAAAGACTGGCCATAAACATTTACCACTGTAATTCCATAAAAGTTAATGGTGTCAGTAAACAGGAGGCTGGGACAAGCCAGGCTCCACAAGTCATGGTGGGGAGGGAACAAATCCCAGGCTGGAGCAGCAGCTTGCAAAAACACTTGGCAGGACTTGCTTTGCATGTGGCATTTGGAAAGTGGGAATTGCTCCCAGTGGATAAGGCTGAAGTGGATTCTGTCTCTTGATTTGCTTAGGAAAATGATTGTTTATCCCATCTGTTGTTAGGGAATGGTTCCCCACAGAGAGAGGATCCAGTGCAGGCGTGGAGCTGGCCCTGGGGAGGGATAGGAGACACAGGCAAGTCAGCAGAACAGCTCTGGATGAATTTGTGGTGGTTGGTGCCTTTCTCCAGGCAGCTGTACCTGAGGAGGGAAAATTAATTCATCAGTTGCATTCAAAGGGCAGTTTGGGAAAGGCACTTAACAAACATAAACTGGGAAACTGCCCAAATAATGATGTTTGATGGCAGGGAATTTCTTACTGAACAGAATCCCTTGTTGAATTTCAGTCAAAATTGTTGCAGCCCCACTCATAAATAACATTTTTCTTTCCTTTCTGTTGCCACTGCTGATGATTATTCATTGCATGCTATTTATTATATGTTAACATTACATACACAATGGGAGAAAAAGTCATATTTTCCCTTAGAAAAGCAGCCTGAAGTACAGACAATATCATTATACATATTTATGCCTACAAGCTGAATGCCAGTGCTTTTATTATGCTTTATTAATCCAGAAAGAACTTTATAATCTCTTAATGTAACAGTTATATTCTATTCAACTGTCCTATAAAAATGTATCAAAGCTGGGAATGGTAAATAATTATCTAATCCATTAAGACTCAATGTAATGGGCAGTGACTCTTGTTTCATTTGGGGGTGTCTCAAAACAATTCCCAACTCTTTCTCCTCCTACCCCATGACATCAAGTAAAAGTTAATAAAGGAAAAATACTTCCAATTAACTTACATGTTAAAAGGCAACACAGAAAGCCTAAAATACACTGGGAAAGTTCAAAAGAGCAGTAATTATTTTAGAGTGATACAAAAAAAAACCCTACTGCTGCATATCAGAAAAAGCAAAGCAGCATGAATTATGTACTTATGTAAATAAAGTTAATAGGCGATAACATTAATTAATGGCATAAAACTTCTGCTCATCATTCTGCAGATAGCAGGTATTCATTTGTGAGGATTAATTTATATTTTAATTAGAAATTTACATATTTAGCAGCATCAACAATTAGCAACTCCAGTGCATTTAAGGATTTTCAATTTAGACTAAACACAGTGAATTTCAAAGGGTCATTTTGGAGCAATTTGTCTCATTTCACAGCAATGGAGAACTACACATTCCCTTCATATCCACTCATTACCTTCGGATAAAAACTCCAAAGAAGTAGTTTGTAATACCTGAAACATGATTTGGTCTCTTCTAATTCACTTCTCATGAAACATTTATGGTAAATATTAATTGCTAGGGAAGGTCTCTGTGGAGGTTGAGGAAGATAAAATTATTCACAATTAATAAGTTTGGAGCGACAGTAAATCAGCCTTACAGGTGCTGGGTGAGTGGGGAAGGGGCAGGAGTGGTTGGTTCCGTGTATAATTAAGTTTTAGGTAAGATTAGTGAGTTGGAGGTTAAATAAATTTCAAATAATTCCATAATGTGCTGGCAGTATATAGAGCATGAGGTCTGATCTATATGCAAAGAGTGAAAATAAAAATCTGGGTTGGGTGCCTTGCATGATTCATCCCAGATAAACGGAAAGATTTGGGCTCTGCTCTCCCCACCATCAAGGTGAAGGCAGGGGAACTCCACCACAGACACAGTATGAGATGTCTCTTAACCCACCACAAATTTTCACATGTTCACATCTGTCCTGGTTCAGGGCAAATTTGGGAGGAAACCTCTGAATGAGGTCCCTCAGGAAAGGGGGGGGGGGAATTGGAGAGAAGTGGAAAAAAAGAACTGTTTATTCAACAGGCACACACCTCCAGCCAACAATGACAATATCAAACAGCAAAACCTCTCGCCGGCTCCGAGGAGATGACAGATTCACCAGAGTTCTTCCGTGGCTGCGGCCATCAGTCTGTTCTCAGTCCCTCTGGTGCTGGGAATGCGCGGCCCAGGCCGGGCCTGGTGGGCCACAGGTGTGAGCTCCTGGTGCTCTTCTGGGCTCAGTCCAAAACAGGTTCAACAGTTCCAGGAAAACAGGAAAAAAAACAATCCAGGGGTCTTCTCTGCCTCAGCTAGCCAGCAAGGAAAAAAAAAACCCAAGAGCAAAGGAGAGCTCTCTTTCTCCCGCTGTCCACCGCAGACAACACAGTCCGAGAGCAGGAATGCGGGGGAGCCCGTGCAATCTCTGATAACAAACTCTGCACTTCTTCCCTCTGCCCTTCCACTCCTGGAACCAGTCTTAAAGTTGCAGAATTTAATACTCAACACCAACAGAACTGACGATTTTTGGGGATATAGGCATCATACAGTCACCCCAAGACAACATCCATCAGAACACAGCCCAAAAAAACCTCAGACTTGTTTCATAGCAAGAAGTGAAATAATTTTTCTTTACCGAGGAACCAGGTTAAATTCAGTTTAGACCAGGCATATTCCCAACTGACCTGTGCTCATTCCTTATCCTGCAACAGAAGCTTGGGCTGGAGGATAATCCCTGGGAAGCCCAGAGCACAACACCAGCACCTGAAATTCACCCAGAGCTCATGGGGTGAAGAAATGCAGCCCTTACCTGCAGCCTCTGGTTGCCATCATGCAAATAACATTGCAGGCAAGATAAAGGAGGAGGAAGCTGACTGCTGGAGCTGCTCAAATAATATTTAATGGCAGGGAATTTCTTCCTGAGCAGCATCCCTTTTTGAATTTCAATTGAAATTGCCACATCCATCCATAAATAACATTTGTCTTTCCTCTCTTTTGCCACTGCCGTTGGCAATTTATTGCATACTAAATGTTACACAGTAATATTACATACACGATGGACCAAAAATTAATATTTTCCCTTTAAAAACCAGCCTGAAGTGCAGATTCAGGAGTAGCAGGATGCTGTATGATATCCTAGGATGACTGGACAGTAAGTTTGGCTAGGACTAATGTTTCCGATGAAGTCTTTTTTTAATCAAGGCAAAACTTCCATCAAGACATGGTCATTTCTTTGTGTTCCTCTCTCAAACTGCTGCCATGGGAACAATTATGTGCCAGGATCAGGGGACAATCGTTCAGCCCCACCAGCTCCTGCATGGCTACAAGGGCACAATCTTCACCCCAATGCATTCAGTGTCCTGTATGATCCACAGCAAGATGAGCCTTGCAACTCTCTTGGATTCAGCTTCTCTAAATGGTAAATAAAAGTGAATTCTCATTAAGGTTACTGAAGTATATTTATTTCAAAAACAATATTTTGAATTCCCTACAGGACTTTCCTGAGGCATAAGGAATGACCAGAAGCACCTGCCATCAGTTCTAATGCTGGGTGTTAATTGTTTCCCCATCCCTAGTTGTGCTCAATTGCTCAGCCCAGCTGTGCCTTACAAAGCAGGGCTTCATTAATTATGGTGTGCAAAGCTCACTGATGCAGCTTAGAGAAATCAAACATAGAGGACTCTTCCAGATCTTCTACTCCACAGCTGCTGACACCTTCCCCTCTGTCAGTATTTCTTTTCCTACTTAAACAGGATCTTCACCCCTTAGAGTGGGCTCTAAGAAGTGCCTGTAAGTAAGACCTGCAGCTGGAAACATCCCTCCTTTGAAATAGTGAGGTTTATGCCAGCACTTACATAGCCAGCACTTTCCTGTCTCGCTGCCTTGCCATGAAGGATGGAGCAGTTTTCACCCAATATTACCTTTCTCAATATTTCACAAACTCTTCTGAGTCCTTGTGATCCCTCCTAGGCCCTTCTCTGCTAATGTAAGGAACACTGGCCATCCTCCTGCACTTCAGTTCCTCTGAGAGACCAATATTTCACTGACCAGCCAGAAGAAACTAAAATATAAGCAGCTAACTCTTGGCAGCTGGTGCACAGCCCTAATTCTCTCTCAAGGCACTACTGACACCTGAACCCTTTCTCCAGTTATTTGATAACCTGTGCCTAAAAATGGGCAGTGATGGATAGAGCAAGTATTGCTTCCATAGGTACTCATTTTCTTTGCTATTGCCCCAAAAGATTTTTTTTTCCCTGAAGATTAAATGTAATCTTTTTGTCCTAGTCAGAGTGTAGAGACCTGTATTCTCTTCTATAATTGAACCAATCCCTTTATTCCAATCCATCCTCCTCAGTCATGAGTTTTTTTACCAATGTTCATTCGGCTGTTTGGCCAAACATTCATGGTTTTTCTTCTTTTTCTGTGCTATAACAACAGCTTGAAGACCCAGCCAAGGTTAGTAATGGATTTTGCTGGATTGCTCAGTGTTTGCAATTTCATATGTATAAGCACATGTATTGAGGGAAAGGCCCCTGTGCCCAAGACTTGGATTTATTTAGGAGGGATAAAAGGCCAGTGAGTGCTCAGGAGGAGATAAACATCACCCAAAATCTGTGTCAGACATGGACAACCAGCTCAGGTTCTGGGTAGCATCAGTCACACGCAGCAATGTGTCCATTCAAGGTCTTTAATGGATTTAAGTGTCTGGCAGCCAGTGGCAAAGAACCAAAGCAGAAAAGGGAGAGGCCTGCAATGCAGATGAGTTTCTCTTTTATCAAATGGTTTCTTTTCAAAAGATCAACAGAACAAAAATGCCATTAATGTCCTGTGACTCCCTACATGTGCTTCACAAAAGCACTTCTAGCCAGGACTCACCTGAAGTTGGCAATTACTGATCATGACTCTGTCATATTTTTTGCTTTGGAAGGTGCCAGGTGTAGGTCCATACAAATTATGCCTAGGTTTTTTCCCTACAGTTATGATACAATCACTTTCCTGCCCTGAAAGCTACCCCTACCAGCTGAGAGACACTTTTCATTCTAGCAAAATTAAAATCTCCCAGATTAGTCAGTAGCTGTTTACAGAATATGGCAATTTCCAGAAGAAAATAAAGATAAAAATTCCCAGGTAGAAAATAATGCTATTAAAAAAAAAAAAAAAAAAGAGAGAGAGAGAGAGACACCTGCAAGGGTTTGGGTTTCAAATGCGAAGCATCTTCAGGAAAATTTTGTGTTCTGGGGTGCTTCTGATTATTAGGGACTTTTCACAGGGGCATGTAATGAAAGGACAAGAAGGAATGGCCCTAAGCTAAAGTAGGACAAATTTAGATCACATATTAGGAAGAAATCTTTTACTATGAGTGTAGTGAAGCACTGGCACAGGTTGCCCAGAGATGCTGTGGCTGCCCCTGGGTTCCTGGAAGTGTCCAAGGCCAGGCTGGACGGGGCTTGGAGCAACTTGGGATAGTGGAAGTTGTCCCTGCCCACGACAGGGGGCTGGAATTGGATGAGCTTTAAGGTCCCAACCAATCCAAACCATTCTATGACTCTGTTATTAGAGGACACACTTCCTTATGGTGCTCACTCCCTTAGATTCACTGAGAGTCAGCCTGGGAAAAGTTATTTTTTAGTCATCAAATCCTTTAGGATGCCAATTACCCTGTAAGCTCACAAACACCTGGGTCACTGCTATCCGAGAGTAGAAGATCATGTCTGGAGTGGCTCCTACCTCCCCTAAGGTACTGGAAGAATTCTGATTCATTCTGGTGGCAGAACCATCAGCATAAACATAGTGTCAAAAAAAAGGTCATAGAATCATATAATCATCATAAAATATTTTGGGTTGGAAGGGACATTAAAGGTCACTCAATCCCCATCCCCTGCCATGGCAATGAACTGAGCCAAGCCATTGACAGCTACTGATATCACTGGTGAATTCTTGGCAGCAGAAACCCCTACAGGAAAGATTTGCACTGAGTCCCAACAGCACAGTCGAGCCTCAGTTCTCCCACCTTGGAGGAGATGTCTAAGAAACCCAGCATAAGGAAGTGCAGGAATTCTGGGATCTGTGCTCAGAACTACATTGTGGACATAAATTAGACTAGATACAATTTCTCTAGGCTTGGTAGACAAACATAAAATAAATGCCCTTGTTCTATAAGACTAAAATGGACTAAATAGTAAAACTTAAGTGTGAAAGTAGGAGCTGTACCTGGCAATCCTTGTAAGGCCCTTTCAACTCAGGATATTGTGTTTCTATGAAAGGCTGTTGTTTACTGACAGGGAAATGTGTGTTTGCTGAAGGAAGAAACCTTCAAAGAATGAACAGTAAGACAGAAATCCACACAGCAAACAAGAGAGACAGAAAGTAGACCTTGAAGTCCTGTTCTAACTGAAAGCATTAAACAAAATTAAAATACAAAATGTCAGTTCTTCATTCCTTCCTTCTAATCTCTGTTCTGTAATAAAAGAACAAACATAATTTCTTTATAAAATGCTATTTTCTTCTTTTCAGCTGTTCTACAAAATCAGGTTCTTTATCAGAAATGCTGTGTCTGCTTTTCTCTTCTTAATTCAACCAGAACAGTACACGTTGGGTACCATTTTCTTTTACTAGAAAATATTTTTTATGTATTATATGATTGAAAATATTTTGTTTTTCAGTATTTTTCAAAAAGAAAAATACCTTTCGTAGTTTTGTAGGATCATGAACAAAAAAGAAACGAAACCATCCTACATATTAGCTGTTCTTGTCAGTATTTCATTCAGAACTATAATAATCTGTGAAGCATCCCTGGTTGTAAATACACATAAATGACCAATCAAACAAAACAATGACACTGGAGGTTTTTCAATGGCCTGAATTGCAGCCTGTTTGCTTCCAAAATGCGTGAGCAATCTTCTACTGCTGGGAGAAATTAACAGAGCAAATTGCTCAGATGCAGAGCATAATCCTCTCTGCATTGGCCTCATTCAAATTGATTTGAATGGTCCTGATTTGAAGCTGCTGTGAAATCAGCCAGAGTCAAAGCAGGTTGTAGGTTTTTATACACAGGAGATCTTTTCCAGGACAGCAATGGCCACTGTGATCATCTCACCCTGGTAGAATCACAGAATCATTAAAGTTGGTAAAAAACTCCAAGATTATCAAACATTTGACTGGGCACCACTTTGTCAACTTGACCAGAGCATTGAGTGTCACATCCAGTTGTTTCTTGAATACCTGCAGCAATGGTGACTCCAGCACCTCCCTGGGAAGCCCCTTCCAATGCTTGACTGCCCTTTCAGTGAAAAAATTCTTCCTGATGTCCAGCCTGAACTTCCCCTGGTGCAATTTGAGACCATTTCCTCTTGTTGTCTGGGAGAAGAGACTGACCCCTACCTGGCTACAACCTCCTGTCAGGGAGTTATGGAGAGCACAAAGGCTTTCCCTGAGCCTCCTCTTTCCCAGGCTGAGCCCCTCCAGCTCCCTCAACTACCTAAAGTGCAGCTTTCAGAAAGATCTTTGCTCTGGGCTTCATCTCAGCTCAATGAAAATGTCTGCAAAATGTCAGTCCCAAGTGCACCAACAGGCTCTGCAGCCCATGCTCCTCCGCCATATTGTCAATTATTTCGATTTCCTTTGGAAAACTTTATATTTACCCCACAAAACATGACATAAAACCAAATTAAAGAAATTGCATAAGTTATATATCTATATCAGAAGGCCAATGTGGGTTGAGTTTACAGCTTGATACCAGGTTTAGCTTTGAATGTGGTGTTGCAGACACTCCAGAATTTATTACTGATGGATTTTAGATTCAGGGGAATAGATGAGTCTATACATGAAGCTTTTGTTGGAACTACTTACTTCAAATATACATCTATCTCCTCTATTTAATCAACCATCTTTATCTGAATGAGGAACTGTGTCAATACTCCCTGCTGGATTTTTCCAAATGGAGCAATTTAGGAAATGTCTGAGGAGCAGGATACAGGAGCAGAAGCTAGGAGATGTAACAAGGAAAATGTCTTGGTTCCACTGAAGTCTGGAATTTTTTATTTTTCTTTCATTGGGACCATAGTTTCACTTCTAGACACTCTCATTTCATCTACTGATTCATCAAGTGACTTTGGACTACTACCTGACCTCTCAGATCACATATCTGTGAAAAACAATTATTTAATTAAGTATTTCTATTGAATTTATGTAGGATTTAGATTAACCTCACAAAGCAACATTCTACAGTTTCTCTCATGCTTTCCTACTTCCTGGCATATATTTGCATCCAGCTTGCCTCAAAACCATTGCCTCTTCCCTGCATTTTACATGCAGCTGTGTAGTGACTCACAGCCATCACCTAACACAACAAAATCTCCTTCATGTTTACTTCCAGATGTTGTCTGTGCTGTCCCTTCACTTTACTGCACATCCTATAATCTGTAGCATTATCCAATTCACAACATGTTTACAACAATGTGCTGCTGGGAGGTTTTCTCACAGATTGCAATTGGACAATAAAGAAAATCAACCAGACAGGAAGTCAACTTGCCAGACATCTGTAGGACAGCCTTGAATTTTTGTACTTCTGAGATGAAATTGTTTGGGTTGACTTTATAAAAAGAACTTCACAGTGAAAAAAAACCATTCAGCTGATCTCAACATGGACAATTAGTGCTTTGAATTGGAATTGCTTTAGCTCTGGTGAGATCCCATTTGCAGAGCTGCCTCCAGCTCTGGAATCTCCAGCACAGGAAGGACGTGGAACTTCTGGGAGTGAGACCAGAGGAGGCCACCAAGATGATCAGAAGGATGGAGCACATCTCCTGCAAGGACAGGCTGAGAAAATTAAGATTGTTCAGTCTAGAGGAGAGAAGGCTTTGGTGTGATCAAATTTTGGCCTTCCAGTACCTGAAGGAACCTACAAGAAAGATGGAGAGGGACTTTTTACAAGGGTCTGGAGTGGCAGAACTAGAGATAATGGTCTCAAACTTATAGAAAGTAGCCTTAGATTAAATATTACAAAGAAACTCATTACTGGGAGGATGGTGAGGCCCTGGAACAGATTGCCCAGAGAAGCTGTGGATGCTCCATCCCTGGAAGTGTCCAAGGCCAGGCTGGATGGGGCTTGGAGCAACCTGGGATGGTGGAAGGTGTCCCTGCACATGGCAGAAGGGTTTGGAACTCGATGGCCTTGAAGGTCTCTTCCAACCCAAGCCATTCTGTGATTATGTGATGGCCATATCCAGCTGCCTGGTCAAGATGATCATGGGCCATTGTAACTGCATTAGAAACTTTTTGAGAGGTGACTCCATAGGCCAGGCCAAAGCAAGTGCCAGTATCTGAGAGTATTTACTTGTGCTGGTTCATTTACTGGTGTACAAGAAGTTTATAGATTGCCATATGTCTCACAATGTATTGACCAATTTGCCACATATCATGTTCACACACCATAAATACACAAATACACATGCCATTAGGCCTGGCATGACCAAAGTAAATATTCTTCCAAATATATTTACATTTTGTGCTATTTGAAAACATGATCAGTCTTCAGATTATGAGCCATGACTAAAACTGGACTTGGGGGAGGATGTCCAAGCATCCTATTCCTTGTTTTTCTTTCCTTGGCCTGTTAACACTCCAAGTATCTAGCTTGTATACAGCTAGAGGCCTGCAGACACCAGGATGGGACAGATGAAACAGGAGATGATCTTTAAGGCCCTTTCCAACCCAAACCATTCTGTGATTCTATTCAGTTAGAGGTTCTGTATGTGAGCTGAAGTCCTTTAGTAGAAAATGCAGAGGGACAGCTCTCTCCAGTGTCCATCATCTCATCCTGGGGTAGATACCTGACCCACTTCAGATGAATTTCCACCTAGACACACTCTTTTATCTTCACCAAGTCAAAAGCAATTATCTCACTGAAGAGCTGTACACCAAAAATACCTGAAAAGAGGCAGAGGACATCTCTAAACCTACCCCAAAACTAACCCCAAGCCCTGAGAGCACACAAGGCTGTACAGAGAGGGGATAAAAACTGAGCAGCATGGTAGCTCTCCCTTCCTGGGGGTCAACACCCAGCAGGGTGGGCTGTCAGAAAACAGCACATTCCCATCCCCACAACCACGTTTCCCAGGCCAACCTTCCAGCACAGAAGATGGATTGACAAAGACGTGGCTGATAGAGGCTGATGAAGGCACGGATGCATTTTTGATGAAGTTTGCTCCAGGCATCTACAGAGCCTTTCTTTCTGTTCATGTCAGACCTGCAGAGTCTCTGTGCCAGCCTAGCAGGCAGCAATGACACCACACTGCTTCCTGTCTCGTTTTTTGGCTCGTTCTGGGGTTTTGTCCAAACATATTTTGGGAAAATCTCCTTTCACACAACAAAACTGGGCTTCAACCAGAGGATCTTTCACATCAGTCGTCCACCTTCATTGTGTGAATATTTACTTCCATCCTCCCCTTTGTCCTAGTCAATGACAAGCTTTCAAAGTACATCCAAGGGCTGAATTCCAATGTTTGAGTTTTGCAAATTTTCTATTGCAGATGTTGATTATTAAGTATTTACCAAGTCATTACCCCTTAGGATGTATCTTCTTGCTTACACTGGAACAGCTAGGGAGTAGAAGAGATCTCTCAGAATTTGGTTAATTAATCCAACTGCAAACAGTAATTAGATTTTATCATAATCAACTAATTAATTCTTCCAACTCAGTAGTCGGTGTAATGAGCAAAGGAAACACAACAAGCTTTTGCAAGACATGAACCTCATCTTAGAAAAGAAATGAGCAAAGGCCATCTAAACCAATTAAAAGAGAATATATACATCAAGTTACTCAGAGGGGAGGTGGTTCTGGGATACATGACACAGCTAAGCTGGCATTTTTTCCTTTTTGGAATTGCTTTGGATCTGATTCCTAACCAACCTCAAATGTCTTCCAGACTTTCCCCATTATGTGCTGAGCCTGTCTTGACCCTTCTCCCTCAACTCCTCCTGAAACTTACCTTGGAAACTTTGTTTCTTTTAATTCTCAAAATATTAAACAACCTCTGAAGAGGAGGATGTTATATTCTGAACATATCAGTGCCTCCTCCTTGGGTAAGGCCTTTACTGGGATGTCAGTAGGAGCACTGTGCATTTTCTAGCACTTTGTCATACAGGCAACACTGCCTTGTGTGTCTTGGGTGGCAGGAAAAAAAGCCATCAGCAACATTCTTCATGAGGGTTCAGTGAGACCAGGCTGGGTAGTGCCATGTAAAGACTTGTTTAGGAACTTAAACTTGTTTCAGGCCTGTTTTAGGGGCAGTTCAGGCATTTTGCAGTGTGAACACATCTAAAAAAAAGGAACACGTTTAATCATGTCAGCATGGAAGGTCACTTGTGCTAAGCAAAAAATCACAGCAGCAGTGGATGTAATTAGCATTTGTATGTAGATTCATACATCCAGAACCACAATTCACAGTGGTCATGGCACCTATACAAATGTACTGATGTTGGCACTGTGCAGGTAAAGCAAGTTCACCCTCTCTGCAGATGCAATATTTAGGAACTATCAATATTGGATTTTTAAGTGTACAAGACAGGGAAAATTACTGGATTGCTGTAAACAGACTAGCAAGGCTTATAATGATGTCTCTCATAAAATCCTTCTGGATGAAGGGATGAAGTATGGACTACATAAGTGGGCACTGAGGTAAGAGTGAAAAGCAAGTGGAAATGCAGGGCACAAAAGTTGTGATCAGTGTGGTGGAATCCAGCTGGAAGCCAGCCAAAATTATCTGCCAAGGATCAATACTGGGGACAATACACTTCAGCAACCCTGTTAATGGCATGGATGGTGGGGCAGGATGGACCCACCAGGTTTGCAGATGATACAGAACTGGAGGAGTGGTTGTTACCCCAGGTGGGTGTGCTGATCATCAAATGAAAAGATATTTCTCCTGCTCAGCTCGAAGAAGTGAGGGAAATATTTGGAAGCTGTTTGAGTCAAAACTTTTCAATCTGCACTCACTGCATTTAAGGCTCATGCATTCAATCATTAACAGTGTTCAGCTAATGAGAAATAACTTGTTAAGCTGAGGTGACTCAATTCCTTGCACATGTCCACAAATTACCCGGCCACCTCCACAGTAATAGCATTGTACCTTGGGTAGCAGCACAACTGTTGTGAAAGAGCATTTTGCCTTTGTCAGACAGAAAATCTATTAAAACATTTCCACCCAGCACTCATTTGCCCATTGCATCTTTGCATGCCCTTTAATTAACTCAGTGAATTTCTGAGAAGCACCAAACCCTGCCCACTTGTTTCTCCCCTTCAGCAAGTTCTTGTCCTCCCTGAGATCTGCCCCAGCCTCCTGGTCATCACTTGGTGTCTGTGGGGTCTGCACTTCCACAGGTCTTCAATTCTGTGCTGAGATTTGCAAATCTGTTGTACAGTGTGTTCAACTGCTGCCTGTCAAGAGTGGGTTCAGGAGGAGCCCAAAGGAAAGAACGGGGTCTTCTTGTTCCTGACAGCCCATCTGACATCCTATTTTCAAGAAACATAAAGTCAGATATATCAAACTCACATCATCCATCAAAATACATTTTAAAAACTCGTTCCTGCTATCTCTGTCTCTCCAAGAATCATCTCCAATCTTCCTGCCTCTGAGATCTCTGATACATTTTTGCTGAAGTAATTTGTGGCATTACCACCTTCAGAGCCATCACCACGTGAAAAATCCAGGGGATCATTACCTGCAGGTGAAGCCAGCAGACCGTGGCCTGTGCCCTGACCTTGTCAGGTTAGAAGCAGAGATGACACTCAGCTAAACTCCCTTCCTCACTACTGGAAGCTCCTGCCCCTCAGCTGAGCAGCACCATCAGGCCCCAAGACACATCCAGCCAAGCCAGGTTTACCATCTCACTGCACCTCTGTGGGCACTTCAGTCACTCATGTCAGGCTGAGCTCAGTGACCAAAATCCAGACATCTGCATCCTTCTGCATCCTCCCACCCTGCAAGTGTGACAGTCCAGGGCAGCAGGTGGCTGCCTCTCACATCTCTGCAGCAAGATTTATCTCCCCTTGTCTGTCAGAGTCTTAAATCACCTGGCAGCTGTGTAGGTGGCTAAAGGGACAGGAGCACAAAAGCAATAAAGAAATAGCTTCCTATAACTCTTAACTGCTTTACATTTGAGAATGAGATGAGAGAATGGCTCAGCTTTGCTTTCTCTCTGGGAACGGGCTGTAAGTCAGCTGTGATGCTGTGCAGGAGAAAATAAAATTGTTGCCTCAGACAGCAGCACTGCTGTGAGTATTTGGTAACTAATGGCACTATTCAAAGGCACTGTGTGAGTCTGGGCAGGGCAGAGTGCAGGCAGAGGAGGTTATAAGGGATATGTAATCATGCATGATGTTTGTAGATGAGGAACATTTAGATAGATACAGTGGTGATGGATGAGTGATAAAGAAAGAGAGAGGGAGAAAGTGATGTGCGTTACAAAACAGCAAATAGAAAATCTTATAATTGTGAAAATTTGGCATTAAGGAACCATAAGAAGGCAAAAAGGGAGTCAGGAAGAAGAGGGTCACTTTTATCTGTCTGCTAGGCATTGGAAATTATAATTTTACACTTAATTATCAAAAATTTGGGCTGACAGGACATCAAGAACTCATGTGCTAGGCCAGTTTCCTGTCCCTAGGTTGTTCCTCCCAGATGCTCACCCATCACATTCATAAAGCCCTTTGGCACATTTAACTCAGGCAATTTGCTCCAGCACTTTTTAACTTTCAGTGTCAGAACTTTCTTTGGCAGGGCCTAATCCAAAACTCCATTGTTGTATTAACACTACTTACTTCATGATGTGCTCATGAGGAACCTGAGACTGGTCATGAGAGCAAGAGAACAACAATTCCTCCCTTCTCTCAACTTTAGATCTGTATCATAGAAACATAAAATGGTCTGGGTTGGAAGGGGCCTTCAACATGATTTAGTTCCAAGCCCCCTGCCATGGGCAGGGACACCTTCCACTATCCCAGGTTGCTCCAAGCCCCATCCAACCTGGCCTTGGACACTTCCAGGGATGGGACAGCCACAGCTTCTCTGGGCAACCTGTGCCAAAGCCTTACCATACTCATATTAAAGAATTTTTTTCTTAGTATCTAATCTAAACCAAATGGATTAAGGCCATTTGCCCTTGTCCTTGCCATTGAGAAAAGACCCTCTCCAGCCTTCATGGAAGCCCCCTTTAGGCACTAGAATACTGTTATAATGTCTCTTGTAGTATTATAGTATTTTTCCTATGCTAAATCATACCTCTTCTATCAGTCTTTAATTTTAAATCATGGCAATGAATCCTCTTGCTTAACATCATGGCAAATAACCCCATCCTTCAATTAAATTTTCTTTTAATATTCCTGAGGATTTCCTGAGGACCAGCTGCCACTCACTAAACCCTTTGCCATTTATCTCACTGGGTGTTCTACTCAGTTTTAGATTGAGTGCCTCAGTTTCTGTCCACCAAATTCAGGGCAGTGATTATTCATGTCCTACCACTGCTTTTCCATGGATAATGTCCCTCTCCAGCCTTCCTGTAAAGCCCCCTTTGGGTACTGGAAGGTGCTGTGAGGACTCCCTGGAGCCTTCTCTTCTCCAGGCTGAACAACCCCAGCTCTCAGCCTGTCTCCACTGCAAAGTGTTCAAGCTCTCTGAGCATCTTAGATACCTGTAGGACAACACCACAAGCTTTATGCCAATTTCCTCTTCAGTTCTCAGTACATAAAAATGGATCCTTTCTCCCTGGAAATGCTCACAGTTTATAATTCCTGCACTGGTATGTCATAGGGCTAAGGTTTATGCTTTGCCATATGTATGTGAGACCCCTGAGACAGTGAGGGGTTAAATTTAGTAGAGGCAGATCCAGAGAGCAAACAGCTGTTACCAAAAAAATCTCACTTCTAGACAAGCTCATTTGTAGCTCTGCACCAAAGCACATTCGTTAGTTTGTGGTTTGGGTCCCAATTCCCCTCCCTCTTGGCTTTCTCCTTCATTTTAGTATTTTTTTCTTTCCTTGATAAATCAGGAGACTTTTCTATTGCCTTGCACTCAGCCCTTATCAAGAAGCTTTATAAATAACAATAATGACCAGGCAAAAGATGCAATTCGGTTAACAGTGTAATGACTACAGGGATTAGCACTGCTGTATATTTTTTATGGGTGTAATATGTCGTTTTCATTCTGTTGCCGTAATGAAAATAACAAATTAACAGAAGCATTATGCAAATTATACATTAAAAATGTCATGTTTATTAGTCCATCTTGGCAAAAGAGAAGCTACAGCAATAGCAGTGTTAACTGCTTAATAACCACGTTATAAAACAGAAAAGAAACTCAATTCAGCTCAGTGTGGCTCAGCTTTGAGGTTGTTTTTGGTGACTTCAGTGCCAGTGTTTGTGTGCTCAGAGCAAAGAAATGCTTAAATACATTTCTGGAGAACAAGATTATTGTAGCAATTTGAGTTCAAGGATATTTATCTCAATTGCCTATTCTGGAACAAAATCTCCACAAAACATCTTACTCTTTGCACCTGCAAAATACTTGTGCAACAGCATTTACTGTCAGCTCCTTAAAATCTTGCTGCTACTTCAGAAACTGTTACAAATATTTATCCAAGCATTAAGTTTATTACATTTTCTGCAGGAGACAGTTCTGCTTTGTTCTCTTTGACATTAAGGGACGTGGGGAATTCCTTTTCCAGCATACCCTGAACTTAATTTTGCTTCTAACCTTGAGGCAGTTTATTGAAAATCCAGAGGTGATTGTTTTCTTACAGCATAAGTGATTAACACTTAGTAGTAAAGATTTCTTTGTCCTTGTGTAAAGAACTTTTTACTCACAGGAGGAACAAAGATTAACAATAATCAGAAGATTCAAACTTTGCTTTTGTTTAACAAATACTAGCTCAGTAATAAAATACAGTTATGAGATTTCTGCAATGTACCACATTATTGACATTCATCAGAATCTAAAGACACAAGGAAATTTATTTTCTGTATGAGATTCAGATTGAAGAAAAAAAATATCGTGCTGGGAGCCATATGTTTTTTGCAAGAGAAAGATTCTCATCAATTTGGATTTACAATTAAAGAGCAGAGAAACTCTGGGAAACCACAGGCCAAAAGTAATTAAAAGGGACAGTGGTTTGTCCCAAATGGGAGCAATGGTGAAGTCAGGATGAGTATTCACATTTCAAGGTTTTCACATCCCTTCCTCACTGCCTGAATTGTGTCACCTTTCTGCACTCATGGCTGTGTGAATTCCATATGTCCTGGAGTCTCCATTTGGCATCAATGGGGACCCACAAATTGTCTGTGCACACCCAAGAAGAACAGATGATCCAAGCTCAAAGACTAATTTTAAAAACTAACAATAAATATAATTAAAAAGAAAGGGAGGAAAGGGAAATAGCCATCAGACAAGTTCAAGCACAAGCCAATCTAATCTCAACTTGAAAGAGAAGAGCTTATTTCACAGTTACTGTATTGGAATAAACATTTTCACAGGAGTCTAAAACCCAATAACAATAAATGTGAAGCTCATGGAAACTTGAGAATTCCATTTTGTGGAAATTATGACATCTTCAGAAGAGATTTGTTTTACTGAAATGAAACAAAGCCAATTTTTGACATTTCTCACAAGATTTAATTGCCTGAAACATTCCTTAATTGTTTCAGCTCAATCAAGGCATTTCATTTTGTTTTGATGCATTGGAATATTGGTAGCTCATTTCACTACTGAAATCCAAAATATATATCTAGAGAGAGAAAAGCTGTCTTTTAAAATTAGGGCTTGGTTATGTTTCTTAAATTAAAAATGTAAAAAGAAATGAACACCCATTGCCTATTCTAAACAGGCACTTGGCACTCTAACTGTGCTGGTAATTAGGAGTTAGTCTGGTTATCTTTGATAATCTGATCTCTCAGTGACCAGCTGTCCCCAGCTTCCTTGCTGGTAATTGCAGAACTGAGCAATATTTATTTATTTATCAGAAATCTGTGAGCAGTTTATCTGGATGATGGATTCCAGCTCCTGTAATGCAGTCAGGAGGCCACACTTAGGTCAGGAAACCAAGTCCCAGGTAGGTCTCAGGCTGCTCAGGAAATAGTTCCATGTAGTCAGGCTCTGTTAAAGCCATCAAGTTACAAGAGGAGTCACACAGGACTGGGTAAGAAATAAACAGGAATAGTTAGAAATGCTCAAGCGTTTCTGAAATCAGAAACCGAGCTGCTGAATTATTTCTAGGATGATCAATTTTTCATACTTGGAGAAAAAATATTGTCAAAATCATCAGTTTTCAGAAAAACTTTGACATTTTACAGCAAAAGGATATTCCATATGTGAATTTTAAAGACTTTTACTGTCCAAGGGTGGGATTCAGCTCCATATTTCAGCTGCAAGCCTGGGCCAATAAAATGGGGTGGAAAGTCTACCAAAATTTCTTACTACTTAGGGTAAGATTTAAAACCATCAGAATACTGGGGTGATGAGAGGGGGAAAGAAAGGAAGAGAGAGGGAGAAAAAAAAGAAGATATTACATTTCTGCTCTATCAATAGCAATCAGTGGCTTAGAAAACCTGACATGCAGAGGAAGAAAACAGGAACTGACCTTTTAGTCAAAGAAAGAGAAATTAAAGAGGCAGAATATATCTCTCTGCATTCTGATTTAGGGGAGAAACAACAGTTTGGACTGAAATAAGGGAATTTAGGCTTGGAAAAAACCTATATTTAGTGGGGAAAAATAATTAAAGAAAAAATGTTAACAAACAAACAAAAAATTATCCCCCTTCCAAAAAAGCCACCTTTCTAAAAGGAGCATAAAAGAAGTCTGGGAAAGACAGCACAAAAATGGGCCAATCTCTCTACATGTCCAAAAACATTTCATGTTCTCAAAAACAGTCCAAACATCCATCACAGAATAATACAGAACAGTTGATCCTGTGAATTTTCTTAGTCCCTTCCAACTCTATTTTCTCTCATAGTCTGGAAGACACAGAAAGAGAAAGACATGAATTCAGATCATACACATGTTAGAGGGGTTAGCCTTGATAAAGAAGCAAAGAGGTGAAGGTCTTTCCTAGGAGGGTTCCCATCGAGGGAACCATGTTCCTCTGGATATCTCTACATGGCTTATTATGTCCCTGGATTTTTCACACCAGATCCTGACAGAGATTTGGGAAAAGCAAATCATTTCTGCCCACTATTTCTATCTGTACCTCCCACAAAGCTTCCTTTGATGCTTCTGATCTTTGTGAAGGAGGGAAGAAAGAAATCCAATCCTGATGAGCCTCAGCTTGCCAAGTTTGTTGCTGAACCAATGCATTATTCATGTGTTTGTGACAGAGAGTGGTGAGTTTAATGTGCAGAAATGAGCCTGGAGAACGGTGGGGTTATCACACACTCTGCCTGGCTGTGCAGTGATTTGTGCTGGTTGCTGCTGCTGGGCCAATGCTCCTGTGCAAAATGCAATCCCACCATGTGAAGACGTGGGAGCCTCTTGTTTGCACTGTTTTCTGTTGCAGATCCTGACATCAATTCATGTTTCTGGTATTTACCAGTTGCTATTGGAAAACCTTAATGAGTTGAAAAAATATTGTCCAGTCTAACTTCAAATCCCTCTGGGAAAGCAAATATAGAAGCAGAGAGTCACAGAATGAAAGGGACCTTAAAGTCCACCTTGTTCCAACCCCCTGCCATGGGCAGGGACACCTTCCACTAGAACAAGCCGCATCCAACATGGCCTTGAACACTTCCAGGGATGGGGCAGCAACAGCTTCTCTGCCAATATTTCACATTGTCCCTCAAGTTGTTAGGATCAAGAGAACTGAGTCCAGAATAGGCTAAAGTATTTTATTTTAGCTGACAGCAAAAATATAGACATAAATTTGATACTGTGTTATAACAGTAAAAAGAAATTGCAGATACCACAAGTAAAAAAACCAGGATTATCAGACTAGAGACACTGAAGAGGCCAAAAGACTCTTCTCATTGCCAGTGAAGGGAAAAGGGATACTTATTTTCACAAACCAGGGAGTGGTTTTTCAAAAGAATAGCAAACCCTGCAATTAGGCACCAGAAACATGTAAGATGGATGAAAACTCCTCAAAAGACTGGGAGGAGTTATCATGAGAAGGGTATTCTGCAGATTAAACCAGTCAAGGCTGAGCAAGATTGAGAATTTCAGGTTTTTTGTCTTTTGTTTTTTTATGCCACTACACTGCCCTTCATCACATCTGCTGGGGTACAAACCAAATAAAAGCCTATTTATATTATTATTCCCTATATAAACATAAAACAAAGGTAATATTTCTTCGACTAGCATAATTTTGACCCACTGCATTAATTTCCACTAGGACTGTGTGAAGACCTTCTCCATAGTTCATAAGTGTTGAGCCACTGTTTTACTTCTTATGCTACATGTGGTGCCACTAAAGTCATTAATTTCCTGTGGAATAAGTGATGTTTAGTCTAACTTGCAATCCTCTGCAATATATTTCTCTCTGCTGTAGTTGTAAAGGCTAATAAGAACTTTGTGCAAATCAGATTAGATTAGGGTGGTGTGTTAAGATTATTTCCCTTTCGTTTAGTTCCAATGGCCCCTAGTGTAAGGAGCATTGCAAATCATCCAAAGTTCAAAATATGATATAATGGCACAAAATGAACCTTTGCATGAAAAACAGAAAGAGCTCGATCTCTTTAGTTCAGCCAAAAGAAATTTAAAAGAGCCATAATGAGATTATAAATTTCTATGAAGGGAAAATACCTTGTATAACAGGTGCTTTCAGATTAGCAGAACACTGAGTAAAAATTTTAAAATCCTTGTACCAGGCACCCAAAGAATCATTTGGTGTCCTATATGTTGGAAAAGTGTCTCTCAAATAAAGCAGAGGTTAATGTTGGCATGTGCAGAGGGAAATTAAGTTAAGGCTTTTAATTGCAAGGGTAGCGAAGCACCAAAACTTACTAAAGTCACAGTGGATTCTCCATTACAGAGCAGGGAGAAGGGATTTCCTTAAATTTCAAAGTACTATTCAAATTATCATGAACTTCAGGAAAACTCCTGGTTTATCTGCTGTGGGAAATCAGATTAGGTAACTTCAGTTGTTCCTTCTGACCATTGAAGTTGTCCTTGGAGTAGAAAACAGACTGGGCAGGATTGTTCAGTGTTTGCACTGCTGTGTCTCCCATCCAGCTTGCAGGAGGGAGGGAGGAAAAGTGCCATGAGACATTTGGAAATTGCTGAACTGACAGTTTTTGCTTCCTCCAGAGACGGGCAAATAAAAACAAATGAACCTAAACAGATGGCACAGAATCACAGAAAAGGTTGGAAAAGACCCCTAAGATTGAGTCCAACCATTTACCCAGCACTGCCAAGCCCACCACTAAACCAATCCCCAAGCAACCCAGCTACATGTGTTTGGGAACACTTCCAGCATTATATCTAGGACTGCTAAATCTGAGAAAACAAATACAGGCACAGAACTCCTTGTTCCCAAAACTGGAAGAACCACCTACTTCATCTCCTACCCATCCAGGATCAGTCTCAACAGCACTCAGTTGATTTATTCATGGATGGTATATTTATTGCCAAGCATCTTTTATCATGTGCAGAGTTTTCACTCAGCCGAAAAATCCAAATAATCATTTCCAATCACAACAGTATAATGCCCATTAATTTGTCCAGTATTTGTCAAAATAACATTCATCCTGATGAGCTAATGTGTAATATTAGGTTGAACACCATCTTTATGCTGTTCTTGTTGCTGTTCAGTGTTCAGTGAACTCAACTTTTCCTATCAAAGCACATTTGTAAATAAACAACCCCATGCTTATAAGGCTCCCTGAGCACCATATCAGGCATTAAATGAGGTTGTTATTAAGGTGGACTCCAACACTTCTGGTGATGAAGCTGAGAATCTCTGGGCTGCAGGAGGATGAAAGCAGAAAAAATTTAGTTAATGTCACTGTGCTTTAGCCAACAGTGATACAGAGCAGCTGGCTTTGACCAGGGTAACAAGAATTAGTTTTTGCCTCACCTTCCTTATGAAAAACATTTTTCCTTATATTTATAGGAATTTCCTATATTACTCTTCATGCCTATTTATTCTCATCCTGGTCACTGGACACCACTGAGAAGAGTCTGACTACATTTTCTTTATGTCTCCACACTGGGTGTTTAAATACATTGATGAGGTGTTTTCCCTCTCTGTGGGCAAACATGTCTGGCCAGCTTAGAGATCAGAAGAATGAGAGGGGAGGCCTTGATATCTGTGGAGTGGTTTGGTGTCAGTCAAAATGAAGATTTAGATAATTTCTCCCATGTTTGAATTATGTCAGACTCTTCCAAGATGATGCAGCTTCTCTATCTCTCTGAAGGGTAAAGGTGGTGGCAAGGATGAGAGTCCAGCCCTTCACCCAGTGTCTGTGCTACTACATTTATTCCATTTCTAGGACAGCTGATGAGTTTGGAAAAGCAGTCTCCAAAACAGGAGAAGCCAGAAAAAAATCACCAGACACTGCTGTTCAACACAGATTTTACTGTCCTTCCAGCTTGGAAATCAGATTATTCCTTTTTATCCAGGTCATGACACCTACCCTTGCTCAAGTCCTGGCATTATGAATTAAGTTGTATCCCTCCAAAAATTCTGCAGGTCCAGTCTTAGATCTTAAAATGGATAATAATGGGCAGCCCTGCAGATCTCCCTGGGCCAGGCACAGGCAGCAAACCCTCCTTTCACCAGCCCAGCACAAGGAACCCACTTTCAAATCCTATAATGGCAGATCTCTCAAAACCTTGCAGATGTATCTGGTTAAGATGTTTCTGTTGCTGCATGATTAAATGAGTCTGAAAATCATGGCTTTTTCTTCATGCTCTCAGGACCTAACATTAACTAAGTTCTGTTCTTAACCCAACTGCTTCCTGCTTGACATTTATCTGTAGCTTTGGCTCTAAAAGTCAGTTTGCACAGTCTGTTCTGTTTTCCTGCAGGGAAATCACCATCTGTATTTGCCATTGTTTAATGATTAGCTACAGGTAGCATCACACTCTGCTTTTTCAGGTGTTTGCTCTGGAGAAAGAAAACCTCTTTCCATTGTTTGGCTTATTATAGGTTCAAATTCTCACCTATCCAAAACTTTCTGGTTTAAAGAGCCTGTTTTCTCCCAGTGGTGATAGTTTCCAGCCATGGGATACCACTATCAGGAGTGACTGTGAAAATCATGTTAAGGTCCATTGAGCTGGCAAAAGTCAAAGCCCAGACCACAAATCCCTGTTTTCAAAAGATGCAATCCATTATCCTTGTTTCATATTTGTTAACTGCTCTTGGCACTACAAAACATCAAAAATTCATATGGAAAGAAACAATAGGAGAATTCCATGCTGAGAAAAAAAAATTCAAAACTGTATTTCACTGTAACACTCATGTGACTGGTCTTAGTGTCTCTGCAGAAAAAGAAGAAGGAATATATGCCTGATGAAAGAAGATCTTGCTCAAGAGAAATATCTTGGAAAATTAATTTTTAAAAATTAAAAGCATCAAAGTAATAAGGACTCTGAACTTTCTCTTCCTTTCCTTTTTTCACGAAAACCCTGCCTATTAAGGAATTATTTTCAGATGAAGCTATTAAAATGTGATATAACACTCTTTTTCCACAGAAGCTACAAAATTTGCTGGCCAAGTTCACCCTTGAAATAGTGAGGATTCTGTACGGGGGGAATAAGGAAAAATGTAAGAGATTTGAAAAGCAGCTTTGTTAAATGTACAAAAAACAGTTTAGTGAGGTTATAGCAAGAACTTCTGTGTTTGTGAACATATTTTGCAGGTTCTGCACTTACCAGCCACGGCCCAAAGATTAGAGGAACCTTTTCAGCTCAGAACACGAACAGCAAGACTCTCAAATCCAAGAGCAGGTTTAAAGACTGAGCTCCAGAACTTCTTTTCAGAAGAAAACAAAGACTATTTACAGGACCATGTAGTGACTGGACAAAGGGAAATGGCTTTAAACCCGGAGAAAATAGGTTTAGATTGCTTATTAGAAAAAAAAAAATAATCACTGTGAGGGTGGTGAGGTCCTTGCACAGGTTGTCAGAGAAGCTGTGGTTGCCCCATCCCTGGAAGTGTCCAAGGCCAGGCTGGACGGGGCTTGGAACAGCCTGGGATGGTGGAAGGTGTCCCTGCCCATGGCAGGGGGTTGGAACTCAATGATCTTTGAGGTCAATTCCAACCCAAACCATTCCATATTTCTGTGAAAAGCTGTCTCCACCGTGATGGGATGACTGGGTAAGGATCTGAGTCCTTCTCCACATTACTGGTGAGAACTACAGGGAATTTTTTTGTGTATGCAGCCATTGCTGCTTCTCCCCTCACATTGTTTGCTTCTCCTTCTTTCCAGGGTCACCAAACCAGCTCAGTAATATATTTGTGATTTGCATATTCATTACTCAGGTAAATAGAGATGCCATGCACTGATGTCCAGGCAGCAGCAGACAACACCCAGTGCCAACACCCAGCAGTGCAGAGTCCACAGCACCCTTTAAACACAGCACCCACCCTTCGGACTCCTTATTCTGCATGAATTATTGCAGATTAATTATTATTATTGCTTAATTTCTCTCTTGTTAATGTGCTGCATTCACCAGGCAGGTAGCACATGCTCACCTGGTAAACTCAAGTCTGTAGCAGCCTGAAAAATTACCTCTGCACTGCTTTAATAAGATGGAAGCATCCAGAATGTGCTAAGTATGATCTCCTATGAACACTGTCTGTGTCTTCACTCTCACCATTGCACTCCAACCCTTTGTGCCATTTGAGGCTCTTTGGTGTGGGAGATGCCTGCCCAGCACTGACAGCTGGGGCAGAAAACATCCTGGTGATGCAAAAACTTCAAGACATCCTCAAAAACATCTGAAAGGGCAAGAGAGAGCTTTGTCTGAAGCCTGAAATATTAATGTACAGTCAACCAGGCACAGTCTTCATGGAAAAATGGGACATGCTGACCATATTTGTATTAATAGAGAAAATATGGGGTTTGATTTTACCTTGCATTTTTTAGGTTTGCAGGCTCCCTTAGAAACTGAAAGGACATGAGACAAAGTGATCAAAGAGGCATGAGGGATAACCAGAGGCATCAGGAATCCACAGGCAACAAAAGACCCCACAGTGGGTTTGTCAAAATTGCCACTGTTACAACATTCCTCTGTGCAACAGAAAATCAGAGCACAGCAAAAACCAAATGAAATTAATAAAATAAAAAATATGGGTAAGCACATAAAGGAAATGAGGGGGAAAAAAAGGAAATTTCATGAGGTTTTATGTCATCTAATTTTTTTTTTTAATATCCAAATCTTGTCTGCCTAGAGAAGAACATGTCATCCCCATGGTTTATATTTCTCTAAGATAAGTTATTAATCTGTTTAAACTGCTCCAGACTGTAATTATCACCCTTTTCTGTGAAACCAAAGCTTGAAATTTTTTGATCTTTGGTATTATTTACTGAAGCTGTCCCTGACTCTACAGCAACTTCATAATAAAAACTGTAATCAATATCTTATTATGGATTTTTTTGAGGTAAATTAGCTTTTATTCCACAGACACCTATACATTTTCTTGTTTTTCTCACTGACCATCTACTCCCTTTTCATTTAATCTCAAGTCAAAAACCAGATCTCACGATTTATTTTGAAAGGAAGCAAAACAAATGGAATTTTCAGATGAAGATGAAAGTCTGTACAGTGGAAGCACCAGGGAGCCAAGAGACTCGAATGGTCTCATCTGGCTGTGATTTGAGAGATCTGAGACTGAAGAGAGACTTCATTTCAAGCTGTAGCCACCCCTTCCCTTCCAGCCATGGCTGTACCGTGCCTTTTAGTGAAATAAAATGGGTAATCTTTGTTACAGCTCAACTGTAACTCAGGAAGGAGGAGCAGCTGCAAGAAATGATCTGTGGAGTGATAGTGAACCCCATGCTGATTTCTCTAAACAATATTCCAGACAGGGAGAGTTTACAGGCCCTGTGAAAAACCCTTATAAACTCTGAAAAGTTCAAAATCCAGAGCAGACCTCTTGCTCTCAACCTGGTTTTCTTGAGTCATTATTTTTAATCAGTATTTTTTTTAAATAATCTTTTTTTTCTTCCTTATTTTGTTAAACAGAAGAACTGCAGTGAGCAACCCAAACGAATGACCAATATTTAGGACTGAACCCATAGCAAAATCAATAAATTTTTATTGTTCTGGTTGCTGGGCAATAAAGTTACAGTAAGGATATCTCAAAATTTTCAAAGACGTCTTTATCACAATCTTCATTAAATAAAAAAAAAGTGCAGTTTGAAACAGTGAATAAATCATGTTCATACTATTATGTAATGCGTTAAAATAATAGAAATTAAATTGGGAGGCTTCCAGTAGCAATGCAAGACTGAATTGAAATGTGATGGATGGGTTCGGAGAGATGAAACTCTTTGGAATAAAAGAGGTAAAAAAATGAAATTACAAGAAGAAACTGTTCAGAACCACAAACGAACTTGATGGAAAAAGAAAATGGGAAGAGTAGCAGTCTGGAATTGCAGAGCAGGAGGCATCTTTATTGTCATGTTGCTGCTGCCTCAACCTGATGTCCAGGTTCACGTGGCCTCTCAGTCTCTGTGTGTTCCAGGGCTTCTTCAAGGTATTTGGCCAGGGAAATCAAAAGCAAAGAAATCAATGTCCTTATTTTGTATCCCATGTTTTTTTTCATGGACAGGACTGAGCCAGACCTGCTTTCCATCAGCCTCCTGTTTCTAACTCTCTGCACCCACGAGCCCCAATTGACCCCAGATATAGCACAAGCTCATCTTTATCCTGCACCAAAATTTCCTTCTTCTCCAGAGGCTTTTCCAAGGTTTCCCACATCACCAACTAAGCAGATAGATAAATTCAGCACCCCACTTTCACTTCTCATTCCACTGCCAAGGTGAAGCAGTCAGGGGCCAAACCTTTCCCTGCTACACTCTCTACAAACTCACAACTCAACTGTTTATTGCTATAATGGGTTTAAATTATCAATCTTCTTTTTTTCACAGGGGTAGATGGTATTTATGGTATGTTTAGGAGCTGTGGGGGAAAAGGGACAGAAAATTTATGCTGACCTTCCCATCCTGCAGTGTCCAGGACATTTTCAGTGTGTGGAAATGCTCAGCTCTGTGGAGGAAGGCACTCTGAAGGATCTCGGTCAATCAGCAGTCAACATTTGCTTAACGTCCCGTTAATATTTAAACAACAAATCTGTCAACAGATTAATTGGCACTGCCACTTTCCAGCAGTTTTATGGGCACTTCAAACCACCAGCAGTCTATTGCTAAAAAGAAGCATGTAGCATTTAAATATGTATGCATACAAGATAATACGGATATTAAGCACCCTGAAGAAAAAACAGAATTGTAATCATGCTGTTCTTGTGCTGAATTCCCAATGCTTCCTGCTTTCTCTAGAGAAGTGTTGACAGAAAGAGGTCATCAAAAATATTTAGGAATTACTTGGGCACTTTTTCCCATGGCAGAGAAGACACTGATATCAAGGATCAAATATAAACTGGAATGAGCAAGGAGGGAGAGATTTTAGATAATGTAAGAAACCATTTTGTGGAATCATAGAATCATTAAGGTTGGAAAAACCTCTGAGACCATTGAGTCCAACTGGTAACTCAGCACCTGCTCTCACTGGGGGCTCTCCTATCCCTTTCCCAGCTGCTATTGAGGGAACCTGGACAGTTTAGATTTCAACTGAGGCTTAAAAGCTGAAATTTGGTGAAGGGAACTTTACCTGTGGTATAGCACACCACTCAAGCCTCATTTACTTGAATTCAATGGCTTTCCCACCTCTATTTTGACAGGCACATCACAGTTAATTACAGGAATCATTCAGTGAAGTGGGCATAGATTAATGCCTGTGCTTGCTCAGATCCATGCCAATAGATCTGGGAGAAAATTTGCATGAGTGACAGACACTACAGTGCATAATTCCCCTGCTCCACTCATTAGCCAAGCATGTACCAGTTTCAGAAGCAGTGATCCAACCTTATTTGCCCTGCAGAGAGATAAAATCCACAAACAAGTGGGAAAGAGAGGAAAATGGGCACAGAGATAGAGACTGCAGCCCCTAATTGATCCTTCACAAAATGTATTTACTTTGTTTTTGTTCCCTGCTGAATTCATTAGCTCTCACTTAGCACCATTCTTTGGTCAAATGCTCAGGGAGGAGATAAATTGAAGCAATTTATTCTATGACTCATAAAATACTGGTTTATTTCCACTTTTTGACTATGCAAGCCATGAAAGCACTTACTCTTTGGAAGAGAAATAGTTCTCCTCCTGGCCTCCAGAGGTTGTTTTGCAAGAAACTCACACAAATGTGTGTCTGTGCGTGTGGCACACTCATGGCAAATTTCATAACAATTTCATAGTGTCACTGCCAACAGCTTAGGAACAAAATACAATCAAGGCATTTGAAGTTTCCTGCCAATACTCCAAGATTTTTTCTAGAGCCTTTCTCACTGGCACTGCAGATTAGACGGGTTAATCAAACCTTCTTGTGTTCCATCAGATTCCCTTCCTCAGCCAGAGGATGAGTGAATGAGAAAGAGCTACATTTCATGTTTATAAAGACTCACAGCTCTTAATTTTACTTTTAATTTTAAGCAATGAAGTAATACTTGTGTTCATTCAGCAGATGTTCTGTGCCTCTTTGGTAAAGCATGTACCTGCCCATTTGGGAACTAAGAACACATTTATGCAAGATCTAAATAAAAATGATTTTGAGATTTACCACTGGGAAAGCTTTTTAAAGTTTACCTATTTACCCTACCAAGCCATCACTCCTTGTTTAATGAGTGTTTTCTGGCTCCATCTCAAGGCTGTTTCTTAATTGTGGATTTCTGTAATCAACATTTCACTTCAAACTTAACACAATTATTTGGCTTTACAGCTGGTGCTTGAACTGAAAACTGATTTTTTTTTAAAAACAAAGACACATTTTGAGATATTTGATGCTTACTTTTGTTTCCCTTGCTGGGCTGTTACTAAACACACACTCCTTTCTCCTGTAGTGCAATGTTCCAAATACCAATAGCTTCAGTTGAGTTTGAACTTCAGAAATGGGCAAATTCTAAACTTCCAAGAGTCTTTGATCCTCTAGAAGCTCATTAAAGTTGCTCCTGAATACAACACTCTATTTCTGCAATCACTTTTCCAATTAATGCTAATATCACTTATTAGTAAATGTGTGAGTTGCCATGGCCTGATTATTTGAAATAAGAAGCTATTCCTGGTTTTAACAGAGGAGCCACATCAATAGAGCTTTGATAAGATTCTGTTACGTGGCTGCAAATTAACTGGCTCTGCATTGATGCCTGGAGAGGTTACCTGGAACAGAGTCTAGGCAGAGTTAAAGGAATAAAGCAGGTATTTATTAAAAGGCCTTCAAATCATAAACCTTGGGCAGTACAAGAGCCTGGCCAAGGCTCCACCCAAGATGGACAATGGGTCACAAGTTTTCACACTTTTAAAAGTTTTAGTCCATTTACATTTTGGGGTTAATTGTCCAGTTACACCTTCAGGTTATGCAGTCCCATCCTCCCAGATTGCTCTCCTCAATTTGCTTTTGTTTGCACTTTCTGGGCCTGAAGCTGCCATGGTGTCCTTGGGCTGGAAAAGGATTGTTTTGTCTGACTGAACTGTGAGGAGAACTTGCTAGCACTTTATATGAAGTTCAGAGTTATATACTAATGCAATACAGAATCTGGAAAATATGAAAGCTAAAACTTAAGGCATCATTATCATGAGTAAATTATTTAGTGGTAAAAGAGACAAATTCTCTCGAAGACCCCCTCCCTTCAGCTGGAAAGCTGGCATCATTGTTCCTTTGCCAGAGTCTTCCCAATGGAAGAGTATTATTTTCAGATTTTTTTTTTTATTATTATTGTTGTTGTTGTTGTTTAAGTTACCATTCCATTACAAGTTTTCTTCCTTCTGCACATGAGGGAATGAGAACACCAATAATGTGGAGACTTCTGTCTTCAAGGAAAGACATCAATATTTGATGAAGAGATATAATTCTAAGGAAACCCTGGCATGGTTATAATTAACACCTCCAAGGGTGTCCATTTTCATTTCTTTCTAAGCTGTGTTACAGCTTTAAGTATTAGCAGAAGTCAGCTGAGAATTTACAGCTTGGAGGCTCAAATAGAAACAGCTTCTCCTAAACTGTACCAGAGCTTAAAATGCAATTATAAATCATGTATTTAATTACACTGCAATCTCTGTGTATACACAGAATATTCCAGTTAGCATAATCAATAGGAAAGACAGAGAATGAATCAGTGTGAACTCTGAAATCTCAGATATAACAGTTAATTTTCCCAACACAAGCACCAAAGCCAAAACAGCACTCCTCAAATCTCAGTTGCTGTAACAAACTTATGGAGAAGCAGTTTGCCTTCAGAATACTTTTCACTTAGTTTTGAAATCTGCAGTTCAGAAAGGAATGAGAGGAAATGGTTGTTTGCAGTCTCCATCCATGCAGATACTTGAAGCCCAAGGGCACAGTCTTTGCAGTGTGCTTTTCACCTCTGCTTGAGGGGGTTGTACTAGATCGTCTCCAAAGATCCATCCCTGCATCATCCTTTCCATGACTCTGTGAAGTTATGGATAGTTATCCCAGAACAACACAAAAAACCAAATATCAGCCAAAAATAATTTAATGGCTTACATTTCTAAGCACCTAAATTTCTTAACAGCACCTGTCTCGTACTGACACACAAGGCAAAGATCAGGAATAGTGTTCTAGGAGAATTAGACCAATAAAACAATCTTAAATATCCTTCAGAAGATCTTTAAGAAAGATCAAGCATATGCATGGAAGTGGTTTTTAGGTTTTGGGGGTAATTCTAAAGAGATCTTCAAAGGCAAATTTAGCAGAACTGGACAGAGATTTTCAGAATATTGCTTTACTGGGAAAGCAGTTATTCTAGTACAAACAGGTAGGACGAAGAATGACAAAAAATAGCAGTTAAATGACAAAAGAATTAACTTTAATTTACTCTAATTAACCTAGAGATAAATTGGTCTTTGCCACTATATTCTGGCATCACACTATGGTTTTTATAAGTTATTTTTATTGGTCAATCCATCTTCAATTCGACTTTCCTTCTTAAGTCCTCATTACTATTTCACAGCTCAATAGCTTTTTTTTTCCATTGGACATGTTAAATGGGGGAAAAATAAAATGGATCAATACAGCAACTCAATTAATTTCTCATCTTAAATTCTAATAAAATCAATTTGGAGAAGTGTCGTATCGTTAAGCTTACATCATAATGCAGTAATTAGAAACAACTTTCATCTTGCTTGTTCCTTTGAAGATTTTAATGGCAATCAATTAAACATGCTTTGCTTCTCCATTAAAGACTTCCAAAATGGAAATTGGATGAGAAGTTAAAGATAAGGTGGCTGATTGCACAGTCTTCCCACCCACCCTCATTTCAAATATTCCCCCAAAATCTGCAGACTCACCATTAAAAAGTTAGCATGAGCATAGTAACCAGCAATAAGTTTCCAGTGAATAGATCATGTTCTAACAGAGTGCTGCAGCACTTTGGGATTTGCATATTTACCAAGCAGAGATTTTGGTGATGCTCACTGAACTCAAATCTGTTTTCAGTTTTACACGCAGACACCTTTAGGAGTTTAGCTATTTTTAATTAAAAAATAAGCTTCTCTGTATACTATTTAAATTAAAATGTTTCTGCAGGTCTTAGAGAGAAAAGGATAAACATGATGTTTCATTAACAGTAATAACTGCAGCTTAGCAGTGATCCCCCTATACCAGGTACTGCACAAAAAAAAAGAAAGAGGACAGACCCAAGTTCAATTTTTCTACAGTTTAAACATAAACAACCAGGTACTTCCACTAATTTTTGTCCTGCTAGGGATTTGTGCCCAGGAGGAATTTGCATTCAAAAAGAAAACATGCACACCCAGTCAATGGCTAAGCATCCAATTAGCTGCTTCTCTCTTACATCAGAAAAATTCAAATTCCTTAGTTGCTTGTGTTTCACCTTATTAAATTCCAACAGCATCTCTCCAGATGTCAGAAATGCACATGCTGTCCCCAGTGGTGTCCCAGCATGGACCCCACATCTTCACACCCTCCTCCCCCTTGTTATCACCCCATGGTGCCTGAAATGGTTCTCAAAGAGGCTTTTTCAGATTTTCTGAATTGTTCACAACTTGTGTATTAACACACAACAGATTATAGAATCACAGAATGGTTTGGATTGGAAAAGGACCTTGAAGATCACCTTATTCCAACCCCTCTGCCATGGGCAGGGACACCTTCTACTGAACCAGGTTGTTCAGAGCCCCACCCAACTTGAACACTTCTGGGAATGGCACATCCACAGTTCTCTGGGCAACCTGTACCAGTGACTCACCACTCTCACAGAGAAGATTTTTTTTCCAAATATCTGATCTAAACCTACTTTACTTCAGTTTGAAGCCATTTCCCCTTGTCCTATCACTCCATGCTCTTGTGAAAAGTCCCTCTCCTTTCTTGTGGCTCCTTTCATCAGAAGAAGATCAGAGTTATTGCCACTGAGATCATCACAGCACAATAGAGGGTTTGGATTAACTCCAAACCATGAATACCATTTATTCTCCAGATCTTTCCATTGTCTCTTGTTTCTTATTTTCATTCATTTAACTATCTGTCCTTTCTACAGTCGAATAAAAGACTAACATTTAAGTAAAAAGCTCTTCCAAGAATTGAACAACTTGTTCTTTAGTCAATGTCACTGGAATTTTATAGATAAAACTATTTCTGGATATGTCAGTAAAAGAGACCTCATTGTGCCAACATTTGCAGTCAGCCTGAGTATTGATGAAAATATGAAATGGTATAATTAGAGTTCATTGTTATAATTAGAGTTCATCACTCTTGAGTTCATTAAAAGTTAGCATTTTGTTGAAAATGTAAGATCAGCTTTTGTTGAACAATTTTTAAAATTCTTCCTTGGACATCTTATGAAATATTAGTATGTGAAAGCAATTCTGTGCTTAACTTTTCCTGAACTTTCTTACACTTTGAATACAAAGTGCAGAAAAATTTAGGAAACTGCTTTAATGTAATGCAGTCATAGCTAGAGAAAAAAATCTAAAAGGAGGAACAAGAGCCAAAGCAAAAAGGACAAACCAAAAGTGGAAGAGAGGAAAATTTTCTTTTTTGTTTTAAAAATGGCACCTTAGAGAAAGGACCTCAGATTAAAAAATATTGATTTACAACATTTCTAAATAAACTTACATTATTCAGTCAAAACCTTATGTGAGTTGGGTTCATCTCATCAAAAGGTCTAAAGGCCTACTCCTGAACTAGAAATGAGTGTGCTTTTAGAGTCAATGGGAAAAAATAGTTCATCTTAGGGGATAACTCAGATGTTAAAACCAGTCAGATACATAATGTCTGTTCCTTTGCAGTGCCTGCAAGGTGAGTCTGGTGTTTCCAACACTGAGCAAGGCACCAACCTAAGGGAGGTGACATTAATGCCACCTCTGGATTTTTAGCCCTGCCAATGTCACAGGAAATCTTATTTAGAAGGAGAAGAGGTGCAGGGTCAAACATCTAAGAACCTACAGGCAGGTGGAAGCTGTGACAGGATGAGATAGCAGAATTATTGGGTTTGTGAAAATCACAGAATCACAGAATGGTTTGGGCTGGAAGGAATCTCAAAGCTCATCTTGTTCCATGGGCAGGGACACCTTCCACTATCCCAGGTTGCTCCAAGCCCCATCCAGCCTGGGGCTGGGCACTCCCAGGCATGGGGCAGCCACAGCTTCTCTGGGCAAGACCTCAGAGGTTTCCATGGCTGCATGAACAGCAGAACTGGAACCATCCTCAGGTCATTTTTCAGAAACTGGTATTGGCAATAACTTAACCTGGACTTCACTTGGAGTTTATCAGTAACCCCGAGTTTTTGCATCAAATGATCAAATTGTTAAAAAATCACTTTTTACATCGCTCAAGTGGTTTTTGCACTTAGGAGAACATTGTGCTTTTACTTCATAAAATTGCTCCAGACATCCACAGGTTTAAAGGAAAGCAGGTTATAGAAGGGTGATGTAAATATCTGACAAACTAATTCCACATCAGTGTCAATGCCTGAACTTGGCTTTGAACAGGTTATAATTTTCAAAACAGCTCATGTGAGAAACACTCTACAGCTCCTGGATGTTTCACAGAAAGCCTCTGGAGCTGCATCCCCTCGGCCACTGTCAGTGCTACTTCTGAGTTAAATAAAGATACAAGGGCACTGGTAACTGAAGTCTGTTAAAGCAGAGGTCTAAGAGAACTCCCACACACCACTAGAGAGATCAGCGCTGCTTTAAAAATTATCAACCCACAGCAAGTCCATCACTGAGTTTGTATTTTCAAGACAAAGGATAGGGAGCTGCTTGCTCAGAAAGTTTGGGGAAAAAAATTAAACCGAACTCGTTTCCATTAACCCTGGCCTTGGATCTGCCCTCAGGGACAGCAATCACAGGATGTATTTGCCAGCCACAAAGCCCCAGAGAAACTGTTTGGTTGTAGAAGTCAGATCACAGTTCAGGAGTTGGATGTACAGACCCAAACCTCACAAACAGCTGAGCAATAAATCCCATTTAAACTTGTCCAGAGCACTGAGCTGGATGTGAATTCCTTCACAAAACAACTTTATAGGTCCTTTCTTACAAGCTTTTCCCTCAGCTCTGCCTTGCAAATGCTTTTTTGGCACAGCAAATACCTGTGGATTTCATCCCTGAAAAGTGTTCAAAGCCAGGCTGGAAGGGCTTGGAGCAACCTGGTCTAGTGGGAGGTGTCCCTGCCCATGGCAGGGGGATGGAACTAGGTCATCTTTAAGGTCCTTTCCAACACAAATTGCTCTGTGGTTTTATGATTATTCAGTGTTTTATTCATCTATTCAAGAAGTGCAATCCAAGCAACTGTAGTGGAACCATGAGTCATTGGAGATGCTGGAAGAGAAGGCAGGATAAGGCTGAGTCAAAACATTGAGCCAAAAACACCTGAGCAATGCTCTCCTTACAAATACCCACCACAGGATATTCACCAAAGCCAGAATTCATGCCAACATCCCTTGAGAACTTTGTGATGGGGCTCCTGAGATGTTAAAGGCTGTCCTTTTGTTGTGCTCTAGAGAGAAATCAAGCATGAAGGAAAGATTATTTGAAAGATTATTTATAAGAAAATGCCAGGAGTTCTTGCTGTGTGATTTAAATTCTGACGGAGTGTCACAGTACTCTGCTAATCTGTGCCATTCCCAACCAGGTATCTGAGATTCACTAATAAAGAAGTGAAACACATCTTCTACCATTCCTTAGCAACACAAGGCTCCTCAGATTTTGGAAAAGAAGTTTTACAGACAATTAACTGTCTAAAAGTCTCCCAGGTATTATTTTGCAGTATTAACCTAAAGGAATATGCCAATCTCTGATTAGAAGATGAATTTTCATAAAAATACCTGATAAAAGTCTTAATTTTAAAAAAACTTTAAAAAAATTTCTTTTCTACTACTTCTGTTTTTAGATAAACATACAAGTCTCTTAAAGAAAATCACATCACATAACTACATTATCTACCTTAGCCACAGTTGGCATCTGATCTTTCTGCAGAAGCAGCAATACAGACAAAACAGAAAAACTGAAGAACATAATAAAAAAAAGGATTGGATTGCCTAAGAGAGACACAGAAAATTCTTAAAGACATTAATTTTACAAAGAAATTAGGGGAAAAAAAGCAAAAGCCTACAGAAATCCTTCGAACAGAGAAGCTGCAAAATTCCCATCAATAGAGATATTTAAGGAAAGGTTAGACTGGTGTGGTTTGAACTGAAGTCAATACCCTCTTGAGGAAATGGCTTGACCAGAAATCTTCTCTAGCCCAGCTTTTTCTACAGCATTCTCACCCTCTTCAGCTCTTCTATGCCAATTACAAAAGCTGAAGCTGCACAACGGGAATTTTGCATCTTTGATTTTGAGCAGAGCAAGGGGTTTCTCCATGTGAGACCTGCAGGTACCAGCAGAATTTTCTGTGGCTTCATTTTCTGTTTCCACTGCCCAGATCCTCAGGCTGTTGTGGGCTGGGTGACTGCCACTCCCACAGCCTGGACAGGTGGCTGTACCTTAGTCTTTGGGTCATCCAAAATTTCTTCTCTGTAACCAAGAACTTCTGAGTTAGATGCCACAGAGGCACCTTCCTCTAGGGAAAGGAATTGTGTGCAGGCTGTAAAATGAGATTTTTGCTTTGCTCTTTATGTAAGAGTTTAGGGATAAAGACCAGGTTTCAGGTTTTTTTAAAACAAAGTGGATAATGTTATTTGTGTTATTTTCTGCACATGGAGGAACTCTTGTGCCAGGGAATGGCCCAAACAACAACCAGACAGAGAGCAACAAACTTTAAAAATGTTAAATATTATAAATTGCTTTGATTTATGCATCCCATGCTACTATTCATCAAGCAGCATCTCTTTCTCCTCCCTGCCCCTGAAGTTACCCTCTAATTAAGGAGGGCTTAACTGGTTGTCCAGGTTTACTGGGTTAGATCCTGACATTTATACTCAAAATCAGGTGTGCAGTGAGTTTCAAGTGCTGAATCAGGTCCTAAATCAAAAGATAATACTGTGTTCAAGCTCCTTGTTCTTATCAGAGGTGGCCTGTAAACATCCCACTTCAGCTTTAACATGGTCTATTTAGAAATTAAACTATTTTAAGCAACCGTTCATTAATATTGTTATTGTTAATATTATCTCTTCATTTTTATGAAATCATGTTTGTGTATAATTTTCATGCTTATGAATCTTTGGTAGACCTTTACAAGGATTTGTCTGAGGCTAAGCAGCAGTGGCTTTATCTGTCCCTAGTGGGCAGTTTTTCTCCTTTACTCTCACACCTTCTCTCTCACTGGTTTCAGATGCTTTTGCACGTTCCTTATTCCCAAAACTGAGAGCTCTGCCATTTTTAATTCCTACAGATCCCCACCAAACAGAGTCCTGACTCTCTCATGAGAATCCCTGGTGCTGCAGTGAGGCAAATTCCTCACACAAGGCTCGAGAGTTCCCCTCCTGGTGGGTAATTTTGCTGTTGGCCACTGTGCCATTGGCATTCATAATTTCCAGGAGTGCTTCAGTACAGCAGGAAAAGCTTGGGAATGAGAAGCAGGCACAGAAAAAGCTCTGAAGTGTGGAGAACAATCTGCTGCCCAGCAGAGTTTGCAGTAGACATCTCAACTGGGAGCTCTGCTCACTCATCATCAAACCCCTGGTTTGCTTCCAGAGCCTTTGCTCTCCAAACCTTTGCCCATCTGAGGACTCAACAGCCTCTGTGGCAGTGGCCATTTCTGCTCAGGAAAAAAGAAATACAACTGGGAAAGAACACCCCTAGAGTGGGAATGGTCCTTGGAAGTGTTCAAAAGGTGTGTGTGGATGAGGCACTTGGGACCATGGCTGAGTGCTGGGCTTGGCAGTGCTGGGCTAACAGTTGAACTTGATGGGTTCAGAGGTCTTTTAGAGCCTAAATGATTCTGTGGTCCACTTTCTTCACAAAGAAAACAGCTGTGTAGTCTCTGTCCCTGGGGCTGTGACGTGTCTTAGACCCTGGTGGCAATTAGGACATAGGAGAGTCTGATGTTCTCCCAAAATTGCAAAACATTAAGTAGAATAGAGACAAAACACGACCCATCTTTCCTGCTGCTACCGTGCTGGTGTCACTGTGCTCTCCTGTGGCTTGCCTTACAGAGCTTGGGGATAAAATGGGAAGCTGTTATTGGGCTCTTTCATAATTATTTATATATCACTCAATGCACAGAGATAAGGGAAAATATAGATTTTTGTCAGCGTCTGCCTCACAAACCAAAACAGCCACAGGAATTTTGTTGCTTCCCAAGATGACAGGAAAAATCAGAGACATCTCATTGTGTATGAGTCTGTTCTACTGTGCATTTCAATTACTCTTGTCGTTGAAAACATCTTATCATGCATTTACTAAAGAATCAACATCTCCGCTTGCCTGACCCCAAATTTCCCTTTCCTATCCTTAATCAGTACAGCTGGCAGAAACAGCCTTGATTATTCTCCATAAGATCTGATATTGATTTGAACAAAAAGTCTGTCTGAGGAGGAGCTGAATTCAGAGAGTGAAAATCAGTACCAGATAGGAATTACATCCCTCTTCTAATGCACGTGGAAATGTGCAGAGAAGGAGGTTGAAACAGTGGAGGAATCAGAAGAATAAAGTTTATATTTTTCTACAGTACAAGGACTAAAGCCCCTTGCAGTTGCCAGAGACATTCAATCTCATCTTTCAAAACACCTTTGCCAGGAAGAAAAGTTCTACTTAAAGTAGAGAGATGTAATTACACTAAATTGTGCAGAGGTAAATGAGACTCAGTCATGCATGTGGGTCTTAGGAGAAGAAAATGGGGCAGATTCTGTGGTTTCCATGGGATTAGTCTTCCTGTGAATCAATTTGATCTGAAAAGCTGGGCTGAGCAGTCTTTCTGGCTTTTATTATTATAGCATCAGGAAATTGCAGAGACTTGAGAGGCTACCCACAAACCAAAAAACACTTTTACAATTCTCAGACACTTTTGCAGCCTTTCAACAAAATTTAGGGATTTAAAGTGCCTGCCTTTTGGTGTGCTGTACATTTTCTGAATTTTGTTGTAAGTGCCTCCAATTGATTAAATGAGCTGTTTTTATTTATTTTTGTCTTCAAGTCCTGCCTTTTTACCACCATCACTACCTGCAATTTTTTGAGAGTTAAGGCAGGAAAGTGAAGACATCTTCTCTGTGACTAGCAGTTTGTGATCCAGAGGGGGATGAAACACTAATGCATCTCCTGAGGAGCAGAGAATGAGGGATTGTGCTGTACAATAGGAAGCAGAAGAAAACATAAAGGGTAGGGAAGCCATAAAATGACCAAATTCACGTACAACAGTAAAGGGCTGTTGAAGGCTCTGCTGCTGGGACAGTAGAGACAGGAACTAGAGCAGTGGAATGGTTATTTTTCTGAGTGCTTGCCTCTTGTCCATGCTGCTATTTTCTTTAAATGAATCTGTATGTAAACAAATAGATCTCTAAATCATTAATTTGAGTAGGAGCGGGTTCTGATCTCTGTGCATATGCAAATAGAAGCACATGGATCAACCATTTTATTCCAGGCCCTGGAATTGGGACATCAGAAGGTTGGGGCATCAGAAGGAGGTGAACAAGTGAGGAAAGAGTACAAGAGGTCCTGACAGCAGAAGAGTCCATAATCCTTCTCTGGACAGAACTATAATAGATAAGTGTGGAAAGTGTTTAGGAAAGTCAAGGGCAGGCCTGAGCAAAATCTCTACCTCTCATATTTCCAGAGAGCTGGAAATTAATAGAAATAACCTTTCAGTGTCAGTTTACCATCAGGGATACAAAAATTGCTGAATTTGTGAGAGGTGAAATACCTGCAGGAAGCTGGAGAGATGCAGAACCTCAGCAAACATAAGCATAGGAGAACCCTCTGAACTTGGCTCTGGAATTTGCCTCTGGAGAACACCTTGGGAGAGATGCAAGACATTACACTCTGTGATTTCCTTTGCAAGCCAGGACTGAGTGAAAAAAACTAGCTGGTGTCCTAGAATCATGCCAGGCATCTCCCCATCCAAACCTCATAAAATCTCAGATGGACATCAGGACAGGTTTTCTCTACATGTTACCACAACTGGTGCCTTTTCTTGTCTCCTTCTCTGCATGTGGCTGGGCTCAGATGAGTAATTCAGGCTTTCCTCTGTCTATTCTCAAAGCTTTCTGCATCACAGCCTTTGCCTGGTCTTTGAAGCTGCTAAATTTAAGCAAGAGCTGCTGTTTTTCAAGCTCTCTTGTGTCTATTACCTCTCTGTAGGCTCACAGCTCTCAGACTCCCCTGAACCTTTATTGCAAAAACAAACACCAGTCCCCGTGACTTTCATCCATGGCACTCTTCAACCAAAGGCAAATGTGTTACAAGAAAAAAGATTTGTTTTTTGACTCTGGAAACCAGAAAAGGGTGGAAAATACCTAATTAAGAGTAAGGTGAAGTTATTTTCATTCCTTTTTTTAAGTTTAATGAAGTCCACAGGAAAGAGGAACTATAAAGTGAGCAACCTACTTTAGTGGAAGCTGTCTCTGACCACAACAGGAGGTTGGAACTAGATGAGCTTTAATGTCCCTTCCAACTCAAACCATTCTATGATTCTACAACAGCTCTGTCATGACTGAATGCAACACTACCAGGAAAAAAAAATGAGACACAGGTCTGAGTTACTGCAGCTCCACAAGCTGTAGGTCACCCATTGACAAAAAATATGGAGGAAGTTTATATTGACACAATTCTCCTCACTCACTATATGTCAAAAGAAGTCCCTGTGATTGATAACCTGTGCAGCCAGTGCAGGGTGAACTCACTTTGCCTTGGTAACTCCACTTCCTTGTGGGGGCCTCCAGGATGACCATTTTAGCAAACTATTTAAAATACTGACAAAATGAAATTTGGCTCCAAGATAATTTCCCGAAAGTCATAGAATAAAGGGTAACAACATCAAAATGATATCACAAGCCCACTGTCTACTTTTTTATTTCTCTTAAGGACCAAGTGGGAGCCCAACAGAAAAACATGATGCAAAAAAGCCTGTCTGGATGCTGCTGGTACTGCAGGCTTTTTTCCCATAAGCTGTTCTATTTTCCTGACAGAACTGCAAATGCTCTCTGCCTTTCTCAGAGCCTTAATGCATCACATACGTGCAGCAGCAGAGTTTCCCTGGGACAGGTCCCTTTGCTTGGCTGTACAGCTCGGGTTGGAAATTGTTTTAGATTAATAGAGCCTGTCACTTCTATAGTAACAGCTGTTACTCACAAAATTGGACATTTTCCAGCTAACCACTGCTCTGAACAGAAGAGTAAATAGAGACCATTTAGCAGAGGCAAGAAGCTCAGCACTGCTGGAGGATCAGGACTGTCACAGGTGACAGGTGTCCTCTGAGTGGGGAGTAAGGTCAGGCAGAAGCAGAGTCCCCCCATCTGCTGCTTCTTCAACACTAATTGTCAGCCTTATGCTTTACATTGGTGATTGCCTCGGGTTGCATCAAGCCCTGACGTCTCTCGTCTGGAATAAGCCTGCTGAAAAGAGAACAGAAACTTTTGAAAGATGTTTGCAAGCTGTTTATCCAAGCAGCCAGACACTGGAGGAGCTCACCTAGGGAAAGGTGTAAGCCCTCCCTAAAAGAGCTTTCAAAAATAGGTTCAATGAGCTGCTGTAAGGTGACAGCTCTGTTTGTTAACATTTCCATGGAACAAGGAGACAGCTTCAATATTCCTCTGTTTCTCGTGAAACACTGAGCTACTAAAAGCTGCTGAAATGCCCTACTAGAAAACACAGATATATTGAAATGGTTAAAAAAATCAATGATCAAGCCATATGCTTATGTGAGTAGATAATATTTGTCACAAAAAATCATTAAATCATTAAAACATTAAATCATTAAATCATGGAATGGGTTGGGTTGGAAGGGACCTTGAAAATCACCCATTTCCAAACCCCTGCCATGGACAGGGACACTTTCCACTAGACCAGGTTGCCCCAAGCCTCTTCCAACCTGGCCTTGAACACCTCCAGAGGTGGGGCATGCACATAATAATAACAATAAAATCATAATAAATAATACATAATAAATAATCATTATCAACATGAGGGTCTAGAACTGACCTGCTGTGAAAGACATTACTAACTTCAGACCATTTTCTGTTAGGCACATCACAGCAGAACAATTCTGGAAACATTCCCCAGGAAAGCCCAGAGGTGAGAGGTGATGGCAGTGCTCTTGTTCCAGCACAAGCAATGAATTTGTGGCAGAAATTGCCAACTGAGGAACCATGCCCAGAATCTCAGGGTCATCTCATTCCAACTCCCTGCTATTGGCAGGGACACCTTCCACTAAACCAGGTTGCTCAGAGCCCCATCCAGCCTGGCCTTGAACATTTCCAGGGATGTGGAGTACACAACCTCTCTGGGCAATCTGTGCCAGTGCCTCAACACCCTCACAGTAAAGAATTTCTTCCTAATATCTAATCTGAACCTACTTTCCTTCATCTTGAGGCCATTTTCCCCTGTCCTCTCACGACATGCCTTTGCCAAAAGCTGCTCTCCAGCCCCCTTTATGTAGTCCCAATATCCCAAAATTTCAGTGCATACTACAGAGACCATCCCTGGCCAAGAGTTTGTCCCAAACTGGATTTTCACATTAACTATTGTCAAGTCCTTCATGAGAAGAAATTAGAAGAACATGAGAGGAAATGAGAGGAAATGAGAAGAACATGAGAAGAAATATCTATGAGCTCTATTTTTAAAGGGACACAGTACCCTCAAGCAATGTTCAGGTCTGGGTTTTGCTTTTAAAAGTATTAAATGAAAGGCGGTGCCGGTGAAAAAGGGAATCCTGATGCATTTCTTTATTTGTCAAACAATGCAGGGCCTAAAAAAAGCTTAATTATTCTCATATCTACTATATATCCAACTGAATCCGGTCCAGCAAATGTATAGAACTTCATCATCATAACTTTTGGTATCTTTTCTATTGAGTAGTGAGGCATGACAAAAAAAAGGTCCCTAAAATCAGATACTAATTTCAAAAAGGTTGACGCTGACAGAATTTTTTCACAGGCTTGCACTGAGATAAACACCCCAGAAGGCTGCTGCCATCTGATCTTCAAGGCACTCCCTGGCAAACAAATCCCTTTTTCTCACTCATGAGGGTTTGTTTGAGTGCCTCCCAAGAGAGGTCAGAACTGATGTGTGAAGGGTGCACCCACATCACACACCCAGGGAGTGACCTGCTGTGCTTCCTCAGCTCCCTGCCTGAGAGTGCCAGAGCTCTGTTCTCTCACACAGCTGATTCCCTTCTGCCTTATTAGCTGAAACTCAGCCCTGTATGGAACACAAAGAAATGAACTCCCAGGCCTTTTTTTTTTTCTCTCCTTTTTCAGTGCCTGTACTCTCATGCCAGCTAATTTAGATGGGGAAATGTGCTGCGAGCAAAGAGAGCAAAACAAATGATTCTCCTTTCACTTCAGAACACTTCCAATTTCTCAATTTAAACTGCATTTGCGTTGAGCATCTCAGTGCAACCTCACAGACACAAACAGAAAAGCCCCCACCAACACTCCTGCTCTATCATCACCATCCCCTCAATTAGAGATCAGCTCATCACTTGCTGAAAAAGTCTTGGTTTTATGACTGTTCTGTGACCAACCATACTCTTTGGAGGTCTTTATATCAAGCTATAGGCAGTGTCTTACACATAAATGTGTGGGTGGCAGTAAGATCTCCAGAGCCATAAGGAATGTAACGTAACAGACACTGCAGATAGAAATTCCTGTTATATCCACATCCCAGAAAATCTCTGATGCACCATCCACAGAGCTGTTTCCCAAGTCAACAGACCTTGGCAAGTGCTTCTGCTGCCAGGTAAAGGAAAATAAGGCAGCATCAATCTGAAAAAGGCAATGGCAGCATGATAACTCTGCCACAGAGCTGAGAGAGCAAGGACGAATCTGCCCTTCCTGCAGTCTCTGTCCTGCTGGTGCTGTGCTGCAATGGTGAGTGGTGACTCCACACTGGTATCCACATATTTGCTCCTATTTCACTACTGTGATGACAAGCAGCTCTAGGAAAGAGTGGGAGAAGGGAGCAGTGTGGGCAGGAAATGAGGGAGGAGGATTGGAGAGAGGAAGAATGCTAATGTGCAGCTGGAGAGGGATGTGGTCATAATAAAACAATGACAGAGTGGGGAAAAAAAAAAAAAAAAAAAAAAAAGAAAAAATCCAAAACTCCTATGCTTTCATTTTTAACCAAAGAATCCTGAGGACACTGAAAGCAATGTCCTTGTCAGGTCAGTGTCCAGTAGGATCTCTTTACTAAAGCCCATCAGCAGCATTGCCATCTGCCCTCTTTCCACTGAATGTGCCACCAGAAATTTAAACCATTTTAAACTTGCAGCCTCTGTAGGGAGCTGCTATCCATGGGTCTCACTGATGGCTTGAGCACAATGGGGACAGAGGGGACACTGAACTTGCTCCATCCATCCATAGGTATGGAGGATAGTAGGTAGGCTCCATCCATGCCTTCATCTTTCTGTCCCTCTACCCCTTCATCCCTCCCAGGGAAAGCAATAGGGACAAGGCTTGGCTGGGCCTGCCCTTCTGTTGTGACTTATTGGAGGAACACAACCTTCCTTAGTCCCATCAGACACTTTTCCCACTGCTGCACTTCATTCTCTAATGGGGATAAGACAGAGAAAAATAATGGGCTTCAAGTTTTCCCATGGAGCAAGTTCAGAGCAAGCCCAAGATGATTCATCATGAAGGTGGGGAGCTCTTCACCACATGATGCTGTAGGTGCTGAGAAATCGTGAGTTTTCATGGGTATGTTCATGCCAGGAGAGCCAACGATTTTACAAAATACACAGAAGCCACCCCAGTCAGGAAATCTCTGAACACCAAGTGGTTGGATGACAGAAGAATAATTTAGTGAAATATGTTTACCTTGTTCTTATACCTGGTGTCACCCTGGTGTCACTGCCAGAGACAGGATATGAGGCTACACAGCCAATACAGCCTCTCTCATGTCCTGTTATCCCAGGACCTGTTCCATACTCCATGGAAGCAGTATCTCCTTTTCCCTTCAGTAAACACACAATCCTTCCCTCCAACAGGCAGCTTTATTAGTATGAGCAACTGGTTTATGGTTTTTAAGTATGACCAACATCATCTTAACCCCTTTAACATCAGTGTCATGCCAGTCCCTCAGACTCTACTTCCCAAATTGACCCCGTACTTCTAACACCATTTTAATCACTCACAGTCTCCAGGGACTATGACACCAGCTCTGCATTAATCTCAGTAATGCTTTACTCCTTCTGCCTCAAGCCTCCCACCAAGAACATCAGATTCCCAAAGTCAGGTTTGGGAGATGGAAGGAAGGTGTAAAAAGCAGGGAGAAGTGATTTGGGAAAGGGAGGGTAAGTTAAATAAATCCACAAAACCAGCAAGAGTTCTACTTTAAAGTCTGCACTGGTTTTTTTACTCCTAGCTTACACTTTTTTCCCTAGTCACCAATGCCAACATACCCTCAGAAAAGATGCCTCTAAAGCTTTTTTTGCTTTATAAAATGCTATTTTTGTTGTGAGGTGTTATGAGTACCTAAAAATCTCTTGTACCCCTGTCAAAGACAGAAATCTATCTAAGGAAGAGGTCTTTTCTTAGGAAACAGCACAAGCTCAGTCCAAAATCACACATAATTGCTTCCAATAACTTGGACTGTCTTAGTCTTAGCAGTTGTTGGCCAAAAGCACCTTGTGTAAAGGGAAAAAGTGCAATATTTACAGGTTGGCTTAGGGCATCTCATTTAACAGTTCACAAACTATTCATGTTTTGCTTGCCCACAGATTTACCCCCCACTTCCTCAGACAAACGTGTCTGCAGGCAATACATGAGCTGAGATTGACCAAATGCCATTGACTCGATTCTCCTGCCAGAAGGGAGATGAAATATACACCCAGTACCCATTCAAGCACAGAAATTTCATCAGTCCCACCTCGGGGTTGCAGCATCTTCCTGCAGAAGCATAAGAAATTGTTTGGTCTGATGACAAACATCATCACAGCAGTGAATCTGCCTTTTCATGCAGCATTGCTGGGCATGACTTCTCTTTTCATTTTGTGAAAATGGTTCTTTATTAGGTTTCTGTGATCCTGAAACTCCACCAGGGAGGGGAGTGTGTTGAGAGAGAACAGGGAACAGTCAGGCCACCCTGATTAATAGGACAATGATGAATTGTGTCCATAACCTGAGTCATTATTTGTGTTTTTTTCACCTCGATCTGAGGAAGTGGCAGAGCAGCCACTTGGTCAGGGCACTGCCAAGTCACAGAGCTCTGAGAGATGCACTTTCACATGCAGAAACAGTGGTTATTTTTCCTTTGTGTCACATTTCAGGACTCTGTGCTGTTTTCCCTGCGGCAGGAGAGGGAGGTGAGACCCTGCTGGCAGAGGTAAGATCACACACAGGTCCATGCTCAGAATATTTATTTAACAGGACAAGAGTGAGGAGAGGCAGTACAGGACATTCAAATCATGTATTATCCACAAAGGTTGCAGAGGTTGTCATCACAAGCTTGACAACATATTTAACAGCTTTCCTGACATGCTCTGACTACAGAGGCATCCCTGTTCTGCATCCAAGCCTTTGGCCACTGTGGTCTGCACTGGAAAAGTAAGAAATAGCCAGGCTTGGGCACTGATTTATCATTGACTGGACCACTTCCATCTTGGAGCAAATTTCAAGCCTTTCAAGGAGGTCTTTCTCAAGCAATGTCTAAATATCATTTGAGGAGCAGCACAAGCCAGGGACTGCTCTCAAAGAGCAGGATGAATTGCCCTTTCCAAGTAAGAATGTTTAATCATACACACACCAACCTGCCATGTCCTCAGGACCAAGGAATGGACTTTGCCCCTTATTTGTCCATAAAACATTGTCATAGAAACCAGACTCTAAAAACAGCTGAATTTATTTGGGCATGAATAGTATAGCCCAGTGGGTATTTTGGAGAGAAAATTAAGACAAAGAAAAACCATAAGCAGATCTTCTTCCTCCACACATCTAAAGACTTGTCCACTGTAGGAAACTGCAAAGAGACAGCTGTTTATGTGTGACCACTGAGGGCCACCCCTGCCCAAATATACCTTCTAACTGGAATTAGGACCATGACAGGAACTTCAGATAAGATAAAGAGAATGCTATTGTCCAGTCATCCCAGGTCTGGGAAGAAGAATGTGTCCACCACTGATACTGGAAGAGACACTGGAATGCTGATGGCTCAAACATTCAGGGGGAAGCTGCTGATGTGCAGAGTACCTGCCCAGGTGCAGAGGGAGGCACAGCCCACCTCAGGCTACAATTGCTGTTGAACAAGATAAGGAAAGAGGCAAACCACCATCCAGCTGAAACTCCCTGCCTCAGGGGAGGTACCTGGGCATTCCCACCTGAATCTGAGTGGATACAAATCCAACAGATTTGGTGTTCCTGGGATTTCTCCAAACACATCATGACTCTGGTCTGTGATCATCATTTTGATCAACAGACATCAAAATTGTAACAACCAAGCTTTATTGTGAGCCCTACAGGTGGTGAGATCTTTCCACTTCTATCTTTTCCTTCTCTTTCTTATATGTTTTTGTAAGTGGTATCTTTATGCTTTTATATTGTCATTTTACTATGGATAACAATCAAAATGGGTCCATACCCATTTTCCTGTGCAGACAAATTGTTCTGCAATAAACCCTACATATGTATATTTGCAAACACTGATCACTTAGTGTTGTTTCATTCTAATCTCACCCAAGGGATTTATGAGCAAGAACCTGGGTTATCCTGGCCTTCTAGGACAGGTCATACCGTGTGTCCAGCACTTCTACAGATATCCAGTGTTTGCTTTCTGGGTTCCTTCTGTTGCACAAGCAAGCAGAATAAAAAAATGGGATAACAACTCTTCACAGATTACATGCTGTGGATTTGGCTAGTTTGGTGAGATACCACTGCTTTCTGGAGAGAAAAAATGTTGGACCTTTTTTGGCTTTATGTTTATATCTTCTTTGAAGTTTTAATTTTCAAAATGAGCCCCAGCCAGTGCAAACTCATGGTTTTTAAAGGGTTTTGAGTCCAGGAGGAAACACAAATTTCAGTATACTGCCTCTGCTTCACTGCAGTGGCTGGAATTAAATTCCCAGAGTTCTTCAAATGGAAGGCTCTGGAATTTTCAAAGGATAACTGCTTCATCAAGAACAATTGCTTATATGAATTAATTAGAGCTTTAGGACATGGAATTCCAACATGCAAAAGAAAGAAATCCAGCCTTTGCTGGAGGGCTAATGGAAGAACTAATGACTGTGACAAGGTCAGTCCTGGGCTCCAGCCTTTGCTGGAGGGCTGCAGTGCCTGAGGAAAGTACAAGAAGGGTACCAAGACAATGGGAATACTGACTTTGTCAACGAAAACATCTTGTCTCTTGATTTCTTTATCAAGGCAGAAATTTCTTTTGAACAGATCAATACAGTCCTGCTCTGACTTTCTTGTATGGGTGAAGATGGGCTTTGCACCACTGCTGTAAATTTTACAAGAGGAGGTATAGTTACATGAAACCATGTGAGTCAGGCAGCTCTCTCCAGTCAAGCAACTTTCCAGCCAAGGAGCAGGAGCAGTTCACAGTAAAATCCATTGACACTTGTCTCTTTAGCTAGATCTGTGGGTTTTTTGGCTTCTTTGCCTGTATTCAGACATATGCACCTGCCTAACACGATGCAAGAGCAGGTGTACTGACCACACTTCAGTGAGATGACTCACACACTTATTCCTGAAAGGCTGGGATTTGCATTAGTAGGAATTTTAGATTTTTCAGTGGCCATATTCGCCTAATAAATTAGACAGTTCTGACCAGTATTTAATTGTGGATCAAGCTTCCAAGAGAGATACAAAAATATGTATTAATAAAATAGTCTGGAGCTCTAGAACATAAAGGGAAGCTTTAAAGATGTGAAATCAAGTCCACAAACAGGATTTCAGAAAGAGAAATAAATAATTAATTCATTTTCCCTCCATGAGTAAGCAAACAGATGGGAAATGATGCAGAGGCTTCAAAAGCAAAAATCATGAAGCTGTGTTCCTTAGGAATAAGCTGTGAGATCCATTGAGATGTGTCTCACTTGTTCATCAAACAGAGGCAACCCAAAAAGCTGGGTGAAATCCTGCTCTGTTGGATGCAGCTTTGGGATTTCTCCCTTCCTCTTTCATCTGGGGTTTCTTGTTTTTCTTGCAGGAGACCAGGGTGACCTTTCCCCATCTCCTTTCCACATCAATGCTGCAGAGCTGAGTGTGAGCTGACACAAACTGGGTTTACCAAGCTGCTTTTCACCTCATTGCTGGGGACTCCTCTGAAGATTGCCAGATGCCATGAGTGACCATTGCTCTTTACGGCAAAAAATATCTACAAGCAGAGCCTTTGCTGGCATAAATTACCAGTTTTCAGCATCTGAGGACTTGCCTCTAGTTTGGTCACTCAAAGGTGGCAATTCAATCCATTTCTGATGCACTGTGTCATCCTGGGAGGTGTGAGCAGCCATCTCTACTTTCCCTCTGTTCGTAATTTAGAGGTGATCTTGCAGTGTTCAACAGGTCTATAGGCTGGGATAAGGAAACCTCAGAACAAAAAGCTTTTTCCAAACATCTCAGACTCTCTCAACTGAGGAAATGGAGGTTTTTACAGAGCAAGAAGTGTTTCAGTCTAGGAATAGTAGTCTTAAATGCTAATGAAAAAGGTATGTAGAACTCCTAAGTGCTCCAGATCTTGCTCACACAACTCAAGTTTCCATGTTGATCAGGCAACTCACAGCTGCCTTCTTTCTTAGTAACTTGACTGGCTCAGAACTTGCTAGGAGAACCATGAATTTGGCACATTAACTGCACAGAAACTCTTTCTCAACCCTCAGACTCTTCTCAGATCATCCAGTAGAAGCCAATTACTATATCTGGTAGAGTTCAAAGCATTATTATGCACAAAACTTTCACACATGCTGAGAGTTGAATCTTTTTCTTGATCGTGGTGGGATTTCTCGTAGTCTTCTTAATTTCTAATTGTAAAAATGCATTTCTATAAAGGGTATATGTCAGAACAAATTCTCAACAAAAATAATCTCTTTAGGAACCTGTATTCATTCCATACAGCATTGGGCAGGGATAAGATTATCTCACACCTAAGAATATCTCTGGTACATTTAAGGCACAATAACTATTGATTTTCTTGCACAAACAGAAGAGTAAATATGACTGAGATGATTTCACTGCTTTGAAAATTCCAGGAAGGAAGAAAAATAAATAAATTCAAGTCTGACAGTGTTTTGTCAGATGAAATCAGGAGGGAACAATATGTGCTTTCTGAAAACATAAGAGAGTCTTAAATGCAATGAAAAGATTCATTTGTTTGGTTTTAAACAAGAAGGAAACAATAAAGGCACAGTTGTATCCACTGATAGTCGCTCTCTGGGCAGATGTGGTTGGTAGCTTTCTCCAGTTATGTACAACACATTGAAAGGAAACTTAGGAAAAGTAAAACAGACAGTTTAAGAGAAAAAGAACAAACAACTGAGAAGTCTGAGAGCAGGGGTGTCAGTAGCTATTGTCTTTCTGAGTGCCAGAAAGGCATCTGAAGGTCAGTAACACCAGGAGCACAGCCTCACAAAGTGCAGTGTGGCAGTCATCTGTGAGCACTGAATGGCTGGGTCGGAAGGGACCTTCATGATTCTCTAGTTCCAACCCCTGCCATGGGCAGGGACACCTTCCACTAAAACACGTTGTTCAAAGCTCCACCCAGCCTGGCCTTGAACACTTCCTGGGCGGAGGCAGCCACAGCTTTTCTGGGCAACCTGTGCTGGGGCCTCACCACCCTCCCCGGAAAGAATTTCTTCCTCAAGGCTTATCTAAATCTCTCCTCTTTCAGTTTAAAGCCATTCTCCCTTGTCCTGTCACTCCATGACCTCGTCAAAAACCTCTTTCCTGATTTCTTGTAGCCCGCCCCCACCTCCTCCCCCCGCCCAAGTATCGAAAAGCTGCAATCAGATCACATTTCCAGGACAAAAGCAGTAGCTGCAAGTTCTGGATTCAAAACAAAGGCTTCCTAACCCTGAGTTTAATTACAGAGCAACTTCCTGAGTTGGACCTCTGTCTGGTGAACTGGGGCAGCAGTTGCCTTGCAGGAGAGGATATGTTTATCTTCCAAGACGCATGAGAGGACACTATCCACTTTACTCCGGGTCTCACACATCTACAGCCACAGGGGGAGTGAAAAGCAAGGTCCTGATGTACACTCTCTGTGCCGAGGGTGTCCAGGAAGACCAAGCAATTGAACTGGTTGATGGATTAAGGATGTGCTCATGCCCAATCATGGCCTTCTCTGGATACTTTCTCCCTAGGGCAACTGTGTCTGCGCTCCCATCACAGCTTCACCATGCTCATTTAGGGCTGATAATCATGTTCTTGCCCAAAAATACACTGCATTATTGCTTCCCTGTCTGGCAGCTTCAGTGAAGCACTGAGGAAGCTGCCTGAATGAGTGCATTTGCTCACCACATAAATTCCTGAAAGAAAAGGTTATGCAAATATTTCATTTCCACAGCAGCAGGCTTTGGCCTCAGGGCAACCTCTGTGGCTGTGTTATCTCTGCTAAGGGCTTCCAACTATGCTCAGATCTGGCATGTGAGATTAATAGCCATGTAAAGGGGTTAGGGTTTGTGCTGAAATATTGTTGAAAGGCATCACAGTGATTCCACTGACTCAAAGGAAAGGAGTCTTTCTGTACAGTTCCAGTTTGGCCAGTGGGATGATTTCATTCCAAATCCTTCAGGATTACAAGTTCAGGACTTTCTGCAGTGCTCTTACATACACATTCTCCAAGGCAGAAGATACTCAGTGGTACTCAGTTCTCAGTAAATAGATGTATAAGGGAAGCAACCATATTCATGTAGCCAGACTCCTTGAAAGGATGAGAGAATTGAGATTGTTGAGTTTGAAAAAGAGAAAGCTCTGGGGAGGCCTTGGAGCCCCTTCCAGCACCTGAAGGAATCTCACAAGGAATCTGGAGAGAGACATTTTACAAGGGCACATAGTGACAGAACAAGAGGGGATTGCTTTAAGCTGAAAGAGGGTAGATTTAGATTAGATATTAGGAAGAAATTCTTCCTTGTGAGGGTGGTGAGGAACTGGCACAGGTTGCCCAGAGATGTTGTGGATGCTGCAACTCTGGAAGTGTTCAAGGCCAGGCTGGATGGGGTTTTGAACAACCTGGTTTAGTGGAAGGTGTGCCTGCCAATAGCAGGCGGTTGGAATGAGATGATCCTGAGATGCTGGACACATCTCCTCAGTGAGCAATTTCTGCCACAAATTCATTGCTTGTGCTGGAACAAGAGCACTGCCATCACCTCTCATCTCTGGGCTTTCCTGGGGAATGTTTCCAGAGTTGTGCTGATGTGATGTGGCTACCAGAAAATGCTCTAAAATGAGTAATGCCTATTATAGCAGGTCGGTTCTAGACCTATATATTAAACTATGTATTTAAACACTTATGAGAACAAAAGTGGTGAGCAAAACCTAGTACAATCAGAGATCAGTTATTTGGCTCAGGGCCAGAACACAGTGACAATTTTCTAGCACTAGGGACTTCCTCTGACAGAGGTGTGACCCTTACATTTAACGGCTTTTGATAGAATTTTTCCCCCCACACTTTTAATTTATCTACAGCTGTTTTAGTGCCTCCAGACTTCTGGTATTCTCACTTACCTGTGGCAATAAATTTAAAATATTCTTGAAAAAAACAGGATGAAGAAATGGAAGAAAAATATTGTTTGATGTGCAAACATTGAGATGTCTCTCTCTCTCTGTGTCCCTCTATTCATCTGATTTTCTGTAGACTTTTCTCTTCTTCTGCTGGACAAAGATTTTCTCCTGTGTTCCTCACTGTGGATATGTCCTTGTCAGAAGCTGTCCTTGGAGCCAGGCCCTCATAGACATTTGAGCACATTTAGCTTTTCTCTCCAGCTTTGGTTTATCTGTTTCCTGTCAAGTCCTGCAGTCCCTCTTCATTAAAACAGGCAATTGGAGAGGAAAGTGACTCTCCGCATGTGTTATCTCCGGCACTAGACCAGCTAAATAACAACTTGTTGCCTCAGGAAAGGGCAACTCTTTCATCTCCCACAGCTTTGTACATCACCCAGTGTGAAGTGCATCTCCTGCTGGTCCCAGGGTTTGATATGTCCTTAGACCTGCAGTGTCTGTACAAGCACACTGGATACAAACAAGTACATGGTATATGAGTATTTCTCATTATGGTGTGTCACCTTCAGGTTCAGCAAAGATTTCTGAACAACCTGGGACAAGAATAGGTCATGGCTGACCTAAAAATGCTTTCTCCTATGAAGTTATATTTTTGCTGTCCCTGCTGTCCTTCCCTATACCTTCTGTAGTTCACTCTCTTTTAAGAAGGGTCCACACAGTTTTCAGAATCATAACAAAATTCAAGGGAGAAAGAGCCTCAAGAAATCCTCCTGTCCAAACCTCTGGTCAAAAAAGGGCTTTGAGATTTGATCTGATTCCTGGAGTCTTGTCCTAGAAATCTGATTAATATCTCCAAGGATGGAAACTCTACAGACTTTCTGGGTAACCTGTTTCAATATCTGGATTAGCATTGATAGCAAGGAAATTTTGGTAATAGAATTTCATCCCAGTTATCTCTAACCAATGGATTTCCACATTCTGGAAAATTTTTGAATGGATTCCTGCCAGGCTGGACTTGATAATCATTGTATCTTTGTGTCTTATTATCAACATCTCAAACTAGTCCTCCTAGAGTTTTGGCTCCAGGGGCTGTTACTGCTTTCAGACTGATAGCCCATGGTCACTCCTTGTTCAGATCCAGTTTCAGAATATTTACATTGGCTTCGTGGCCAGCATTCTGGAATTCACATCCTTCAGCCTTTCTGCCCAATAATGTAAACTTTTTCTTGATACCATAGAAAAGAAAAGTCAATAAATCAAACCATCTGTCTGAAACCCTTCCCACTATTTTTTTTTCTCTCTGGATAACTGGGGAAAAGGGAGAAAGCTTTGATACCTTCTTGCTTTTTTATTTTTTTTAATCTTTCTTTATCAAGACTTGAAAAACATCCTGTTTTCAGGTTTCCAGATGGCCCCAGCTCTATGATCATTTATTGTGTGGACATGAGGAGGCTGGTTAGCAAAAAACAAAGGTCCACAAATTTTCAAAGGAATTCAAACCACTTGTTGAAAAACTAATTAAGTATCATACAGATTAGATGCATGCTACAGTGATTGCAAGTACTTTGTGTCTCAAGTGCTATCTTAGCACAGACATCAACTTCATAATTTTAATTTCCTTACACTCACCCTCTCTTCAGTTCCACCCGAGTGATTTATTTGGGCTTTTCAAGTGGTATAAATTAGCATAAATTGAAATGTCAATATCAGGGAAGAGTAAAAAAAAAAAACCAACAACCAAAAAAATCACTGTTGGGAAAACTATGTGTTTTTTTCCAATTCCCTGAAGCATCCATATTTTTAACTAAGGAAGCATATCCACTTAAAAATGCTCTGACCTCAAGTAGTTTAGTGTCTCTCATAAAGCATAAAGGAGTGTTTCACAAATCACAAAAGGGCTTTATTACTCCATTTGTTTTCTGCAGAACTCTACAGGATATTAACAGTTCGCTTTTGCACCTCTTCCATATACAGATTTTAGTAGCAGAGGCATCACTGTCACATCAAATCTGACCAAAGGACAACCAAAATTCTGGTATCAAATACACATAGTTTTCACAAATATAATCACAGGTAGGCAGATATTCTGTTTAATATCTCTGTCGATTATCTAGATGAGACACCCTCAGTTTGCAGCTGACAGCAAAGTGAGTGGGAGTGTCGATTTTCTGGAGGGCAGGAAGGCTCTGCAGGAGGATGTGGACAGGCACGATTGATGGTGAGAGGCCAGCAGGATGAGGTTCAAGAAGACCAAGGCATGGGCCTGCCCTGGTGTCTCAAGAGGCCCCTGCAGTGCCCCAGGCTGGGGGCAGAGTGGCTGGAAGGCTGCTCAGAGGAAAAGGCCTTAGGGTGCCTTAGCTGACAGTGGCCAAACGTGAGCTGGTGTGTGCCCAGGTGGCCAAAGAGGCCAGTGGCCTCCTGGCCTTTTATGTCAGCACTAGCATGGCCAGCAGGAGCAGGGCAGTGATTGTCCCTCTGTGCTGGGCACTGGGGAGGACAAACCTGGAATGCTGTGTGCAGATGTGTGCTCCTGTGGAGATACAATTGGTGAGAGATGCCTGCGTGTGAATTAAAGTGCCAACAAGACCATATATCAAAGTCAACAACAAGAATTTTATTTGACAATAAATGTGGGGTAGAGACATAAGGATGGGAAAGAGGAAGGTGAGAAGGAAAGAGGGGGAAGATCGGGAATGGGTTGGACTGGGCTGAGGTTCAGTGGGGAAGAGAGGGAGTAGGTTGGGGAAGAGATCAAACAGGACAATCCAAGAATCTTGGCTCCAAAGGCATCCTCTGGTCCATTCCAATCTGCGCTTTTCTGCGCTGAGGTCCCAGTGGATCTTCTGGAGGAGAGAACATTGGGTCTTGTATCTGATATTAAGAGCTTTCTCCAGTCCATGTTGCAGGTATGCAGTGAGGCATTATCCTATTTCTCATGTAAAAAAAGGACGGATGTGCCTGCATTTACCTGCAATGCTCAGGGCCCAAGGAGAATTTCTCAGCTACTAATTCAGCTTGGGTTCAGGGAGGGGACATAACCCCAATGCAACCCAGGTCTAAAGTCAGCTTCTAACTACAAGACAGCATTCCTCCTTGGCCAGCTCTCCGTGACCAGGCTGCCTTACTGGCGGCATAGCGTGAGGGTCAGTGGCCAGCACCAGGACTTACCTTTGGCAAGTGGTTGCCTTGGGTTCCATCCACCCATCCTTTGGTGCATCCCGTGTTTGTACCACATGCGTGCCGTTGCCTCTGGGAGCTGCCGCTGCCACTGGGAGCTGGGCATCCTCAGGATGAGCCGGCATCTTTGGGCATCGTCCTGGTACCAGCCCTGGGCTCACTCCTCTGGCTGCCCCCTGAGGCAGCTGAAGGAGAAAAGCCGGCGCAGAGCCCGCCGGGCTGTCTTGGCCATGGAGCGCCATGGCCGTGGGGCCTGGGGCTGAGGGACGGCTGCGCTGCCAGCGGGGCCAGCAGGAACACTGTGTGCCAGGGCCTGGGCAGGCACTGGGCAAGCCCCTGCCAGAACCACAGCCCCACAGGGCTCATCCTGGAGAGGGGTGGCCTGGGCACAGTCAACCTGAATCCCAGCTGCATCCTGCTCATCCACGGCATCAGCAGGGGAGGCACAAACCCCAAACATCTTTGCCTCTTCTGGCAGTGCCGCAGGGAGAGGCTCGCTGTGTCCCGCGTCACTGAGATCGCCGTCTGGAGGAGTAGGTGCTGGCTCCGACTCTTTTTCTCGTGGCGGGAAGGACAATGGTCTCTCTACGTTGCTGTCCCTCTCTCCTGCCGTTTCTTCTTGCTCCCGCTTCTTCAGCAGCTCATTTAAAAGAGTTTCCAGGGGCAGCGAGTCGTCCGAGTCATATCCCAAGACCGACAACAGGTCAGGAGACACAGCCTCTGAAAAGTTTTGTGTCTCTGCTGTGGCGTCTTCGCTCACGCTGCAAGTGCTGTGCAGCAACGAGGAGTCTGCAACTGGTTCCGGACTGGGACTTGATGGACCCCAGAGGTTGCAACTGGAGGTCATGGACCTTTCTTCATTGCCCATTGAGGAGGAGATGTCTTCAAACATCTCTGCGTGCATTCTTTCTTCCTCCAGTTTCACTACCTCCTCCCTCTTTGCTGGCATAAGGCGCAACACAGCCTCAGGCTCCATGCTGGCCTGCTTGTCAAGTGCAGCATGCTGGGCTGGCCAATGAGTTGCCCTCTCCTCACAGGAGCCACCAGACAAAGGAGAAGCTGAGAAGTCTGAGGACTCCTCAGGCTCTGATGTGAGGAAGACATTGCTGTGCCCCTCGTCCCAGGCTTCTCCAGCCAGAGAAGAACATTCTGCCTCTACCTCATTCTCGTTCAACGAGGAAAGTGATGTGCTCTCTAGGTCACTGTCCCACCCATCTGCAGCCTCTGTTTCTGGGAGCTCTTCCTCCTCCTCCTGCTTCTCAGCTAGGTCCTTTAGAGGAGTGTCCAAGGCCTGTGAGATTTCAGAGGCAGAGCTCTGCTGTGCCAGCTGGGCAGGGGACAGAGGCTCAGAGCAGTTTCCTGCCTGTGCTGTGGAGCCTTTGCTTGACCTAGAATCACTGGGCAGCTCCTGGGGCACTGCATCCAGCTCTTGGTAGAGACTTGACTGCTCCTGGATGCCAGTGCACACGATGGACATGTCTTCTGACACGTATGGCCTGAATCCTCTAAAAATGTCTCTGCACGTGGTGTTGGCATGCCTTTCATGCACCCCTATGAGATCCTCTGTCTCAGAGGGCCACAGGTGCTTCCAAGCTGCCTGGGTGCCAGTTCGGAGCGGCACGCCGCGTGCAGGCTGCAAGGGGGGCAGGCGCTGGCCCTGCCTTGCCGCTGACCCATGCCAGAGTGCCTCAGTTCTGCTGTCCAGGGAAGTGGTTGCCTGGGCTCTGCCTGCAGCCAGAGTGCCCCATGGGGAATGGGGCACTGGCTGGTCCCTGGCCATGGAGATCACAGCACGTAATGTGCCCCTGGGAGAAGACCCAGAGGCTGCTGTTGCTGGCAGAGGGGGCAGCTTGACACTGCCAGAAGCTGCTCCCACAGCACGTGCTGTGCCTCTGAGAGAGAACCCAGAGGCTTCTGCTGCTGCTGGCAGAGGGGGCAGCTTGACTCTGGCAGAGGATGCTCTTGATGTTTGATAACTGCTCTGGCTTGGAGGTGCCAGTGGCAACACTGGGCTGTGGAAAGGCGGCAAATACGACACGGACAATCTCTGTGGACGGGTGACACTGCTGTGGGCCACTGAGTGCCCGCCCCTCCAGCTACCCCTGCATGTACGGGATCTGGTGGGGCTCTGTGACCGGATGGGTCTAGGTAACAGAGTGGGCCTGACCCCAGGGATGGGTGTGATGGTTGTCCAGGTGACCTGCAGTGCTGCCTGTGGCTTCCTGTTGGTCACCTGTGGGAAGTAGGAGGAGGTGTGGGATAGAGGTGGCTGTATCAGCACAGTGTCCCTCACGTGCTCGGCCTGGCCCCGAGGCAAGTGCTGGCCAGAGGCAGCCAGGCTGGGCTGGGTTGCCAGCTGTGCTCTCTCACTCCGGGCCATGGCTGTGCCTGGGCCATCCCAGCGCTGGCCCCTCCACAGATGGAGGCCTGGTGCCAGGCCTGGCTGTCTCTGCCCCAGGGCTTCCCCCAGCTCCCACTGCAGCCTGTCCCTCCATCCCTGGCCCTCACCTGTCGCCACTGGCCCAGCACTGGCTGCCCCTCACGGGGCTGGCCGTGGGCATTTGTCTTTCCCTTCCTCATCATTGTGGGAGTGCTCTGATGAACACTGGCCACAATCTCCCAAGAGAACTTCTGCCTCCTGAGAAGCTCCTGCCTCCTCAGAGAGCTGCTCTCCAGGGAGTGAGCACTGCAGGGATTGGTAGCCCACACTGTCACGATGCAGACCCGCGTCACAATGGCCTCTGGGCACGATGTCACAGCGGGTCACAAAGGCCTGCTGGGCATGGCCGCCCCTTGTCCCTGTGGCCTGGGGGTTTCCACACAGCCACCACTGGGCACAAAAATGGCCTTTTTTAGGCCTTTCCCCCTCGGCTTTGCCTATGCTTGTTCCTCTCCCAATGACCTGCAGATCTGTCTTGTCCCACCTTATGTGCTTCTCCCCTAAATCTCCCTAAAGACACCCTGTGCCATACCCAAGTGCTTTTCCTATGCAGCCTACCATGTGTTGTAGCCCTCGCCCCCAAACTCTGCTGGAAAGATCATTAGAAACTCAAAAGCTCCATTTGAACTTAGTCTTGTCACTATTGTGAAAGTCTATAAAATGTGAGCTTTTTAATAAAGCTTAATATCAATCTAGGGCCATGGATAATAGAAAATTTCCATTTTTTATTTCATAGGGGCAGAAACTCTCGTGGGATTTTGGTCAGGATCAGTGGCCTACTTGTGTTCTGTGTCAGCCATAGTGTGGCTAGCAGGACCAGGGCCATGGTTGTCCCTGTGTTCTGGGTACTGGAGACTCCTCACCTCATATCCTTTGTCCAGCTTTGAGTTCCCTAGCCTTGTGGCTACATTTTATCCACATTACCTACTCCTTTATTTGGCAATACAGTTATCTATTGCCCCTTTGTCATAAATATGCGGTATATAGCAGATCAAGTGTAAGAGTACAATTATTTTATAAGTTTTCTAGTTTATGGGTCAGGATTAATATAATGATTGAACATTTCATGTAATCAGTTCATTGTATGTTGTTTACTTTTTAGATGGTGTCACAGTTTTGGTTCAACTGGGCAGAAACATCACATTTGTCTAGTGGTTTTGGTTTGCCAATTTGAGATTTCCCAGCCAATGCACTAATTGGTGTCGCAGTTTGGCGTTTGCCAAATTGCCAGTGCTCCCACTGGATTTATTTACTCATTTCCTGCTGTGAGACTGTGAGATAGGATTAGGAGGAAGGCGAAACAGGCTCAAACTTTAAAGGGTAAATAGAAAAACTTTATTACTAGAAACTATAAGAAAAAAGAAAAAAGCTGAGAATAAAACTTTTAGAACACTTCTCCTCCCCCTACAACTTCTTTTCTTTCACCCTGACAACATACAGAAACAAGTCAGTCCATTTACCATCTTTAAAAAAAGTCTTCCACCTATTTATTTGGGGCAGGAGACTTCTCTCTTCAGTCTATGGAGATTTCTACATAGGGAGCAGTTTTCTCATGGCCTCAATGTCACAGTGATCAGCCACCTGGGAGAATGGAAATCTGATCACTATGTAAAAATCTCATCCTCGACTAACGGATTTCTCACAACTGTTATTGAAGACCATATCAGTTTATGGGGCACACTTTAAGGATTACAACAGTTCAAACAAAAGCTCTCTTCGTCTTTGAAAACAGAGGTCTTTCTTCTTCTTCTCTGGGGGGCAGCAGGGATCTTCATCTCTCTGTTCAAACTTACGGAATCACAGCCATTTCAACATCTGCTTATTCTAACACAAATGCCTCTGCTCATATCTACAGTTAAATCATTCATCCACCCCATAATCTCTGTGTATTATAGGGAAACAAGAGTCTGTTCTCCATAGCTTACAAAAAAGAAGAAATTTCAGTTCACTACTCTCCTCCTTCCCTCATCTGGGACCTGATTCTTCCCTTTGTCTGATCTCAGTGTTTTCATGCTGTTTCTGTGTGTATCTATATCTTGGTCCTCTTCTTTCACTCAGGAGAGAGAACAAACTATCTACAAGTCTCATTCTGGGCGGTGAAAGAATTAAAACCTTGCCCAGGCAGCGGATGGTCATGTGATCTCTTCCAAGTGGACTGGAGCTATTTACAATAAAGAGTCTTTCAAGGCCGTGCTGGGGCTGGGCTAGGATTGTAAGGGCCCAGCCAGAAAGCAGTGGTGGTTTTTCTGGCTCCATGGCTGTTTTCTGGCATTTGCTGCATTCAATTCCAGCTGCGGGCTGATGGTCTTCCATCTCCCTGCCCAGCAAGCTAAGGGTGGGAGGGAGACTTTGCCAGAACAAGGCCCAGCTGTCTCTCCCCAAGGCCGCACAGGCACCATGGCGAGCGCAGGCCTGGCCGCCTGGAGCTGCTGGGCCCCACAGACCCCCTGCAGAGCCCAGGCCAGCAGCAGGGCAGGGTTTTAATGTCGGCTGGATGTTCTGCTCTCTGCCTGCACTGGAGGGAGGGAAAACGAAGATCTTAGCACCCATGCAGGCCTCCTCCTTTCTATCAGGGCCCTCGGCTGAAAACAGGGCCTGGCAGGCTTCACAAACACGGCATCAGAAGCCACCCGGCCCGGCCCAGGCCGTGCAGAAAGCGCAGGCCAGTGTTACCTTCTGAGAGGTCAGAAACAAAAGAGAACTTTCCTGGCGTTTGTTCATTTTAAAATGTGAATTTCACAGAGGCATGCCCATCTCTCTCAGTGGTTTAACCAGTTGTCAGTTCTCAAAACCTATCACTGGTTGGTTCTTGTCAGACATAGAGGAAGCCTAGTTGCTCCTCTCAGACAAAAATCACTTCCTTGGGTTGTCTTTAGTGAGCAGCACAGATGGATATAATTTGGTTTGTCTTCTGACAGGATATACAGGATGATTATAAACAGTAAACACAGTAAAGGCAAAACTAACAAAACTACAATTGGATGCGGCATTAAATTCAAAATTCCAGTTGCTGTGGGTGGCCATTCAAAAATATTTTCCCACTAGCAATGTTCTCTGTCTTTCTTCACTATTTCCGGGACATGATGCATCTTCTCTGCATGATGATGAGTGGTAATCCAGGTTCTTTATCTGTTACGCTGATTAATTGTAGCGACGGATTCAGATCATCATATTGCAACAGTTTTCTTGCCAATGCCAGATTGACTCCAGCAGTGACAAGCAATGAAACTTAACACAGTGTATAGTTGGATTGTAGCAATTGGTGGGTTGTGAAGGAATTGAATAGTTCAAGCTACATCCCATAATTTTGGTAAAACTACATACGTAGCTATTAGAGTGATCATATGTGTCTACAGTGGTGTTTTCTGTAAACACGGAGTCACAGAGTTGTCATACAGATACATCCATTTCCAATATATGCAAGTACAGTCTCAGGGGTTTCAACATGATGTTGATATTTTGTTAAACGTCAAGGCAAATGTCTTAGTTCCAATCCTGCAGTGGCTAACCTGATCTCCAAAGGACATGTGCTAGTATCATTCCCGATACCACAGAATCACAGAATCATTCAGGTTTGAAAAGAACTCCAAGATCATCAAGTCCAACCTTTGACCAGTCACCACCTTGTTAATTAAACCACAACACTGAGTGCTATGCCCAGATTTATAGATTTATCTTGAACACTTCCAGGGATGGTGACTCCACCACCTCCCCATTCCAATGCTTAACCACCCTGCAGTCCATTTCAATGCCTAATCACCTTTTCAGTGAAGAAATTTTTTTTGGATGTCCAATCCAAACCTCCCCTGGTGCAGCTTGAGGCCGTTTTCACTTGTTTTGTTGCCTGAGAGAAGCATCCAACCCCACCTTGCTACAACCATCCTGTTAGGGAGTTTAAGTCTCCCCTGTGCCTCCTTTTCTCCAGACTAAACACCTGCAGACCCCTCAGCCACTCCTCATATGTCTTACTCTCCCAATCCTTCACCAGCTTTGTTGGCCTGCCCTTCCTAGAAAGGCAAAAAACAACACAAGTCTCAGTGGAGTTTTACAGAAAGGTCACCCCATAGTGGCTCAGCTTGTCTAACTGCTCATATTAAAGACAGAAGCCCCTTTCTCCACTTGGAATGTCTCTGTTCTGTCTCTTTGAATTCAGTCAAGTTAAACATTAAAGGCCTTATTGTAAGAACCACACACTGCCATCTGGCAGGCACCTGTTTCATGTGGTCAAAACATCAAACCCAAAAATACTTTTGTTGTGCTTCTTCATCACAAAGTGAGTAGATGAATGTGCTCCTTGCCTGGGTGCCATAAATTAAATTTCATGGTTTGGTGAATAGCACTTGCTCCATTTTCTCTGGTGACTTTAACTCTCCACAACCCAGGTCACATATCCTGCTTCTTGGCATCCTATCATGTTAGTGCTGAAATCTGTGCTCCAATTCTATTAGAAATTTCAGCTGATATTGTCAAGGACCATTATTCTACTTTAATGGTGGGTATAGTCTCATACTCAGAGGAATCTCAGGGAAACAACTGGTCATCATTTCCCTCATCACAACCATCAGGATATACCACCATCCCAAATACCACCATCCCAATCTTCTGGGGACACTGTTAGTTTCCTGATTTGCATGGGGCTAGAGAAATGTGGGGCCCTCGTGTGAATCATCTAGATCTTTTCTTCCAACTTTTGTGTTTTCTCCTTTTCTCCCTGTAATGCCTTCTGTAACTGTTTAATTTGCATGCTCAGTACTAACTCAGCTGCCTCCCTCCCTTCTATTCCCTCTCTCAGATCTTGTCTCTCTACATTGTGCTTTTTCCTGTCCTCACAGGTGCCTTCTAGGCAGCTGCCTAACATCTTACAAATAATTCCTTTTCCTCTATCATTTTCAATATTTCCTCTTGCTAATTTAATTTGCTTTGCAGTTGCACTCCAGTCATGCCAGTGGTGGTGAGCCCATTCTTCTGAGAATTTGGGACTCAGATTTATTCCATGCTGCCATAAGCAATCTGGGATACTACTCACCATCCTGCCAACTACACCAATATGTTGTGAATGGGTGATTTAGATCACTTATAAAGCACTGTCAAAGCTATTAGCTAAGTTGGTTTCAATATAAGGTTGCAAAAGTGTGAGGTCAAGAGTCACTCTGTTACTGATTAGCACAGTTGTTTGAACGTTGATTCTAAGCTGCCATCTGACAAGTCAAAGTTGCCAAACTACAAGATTATGCACAATATCAAGTCAATTACCAAAGATCTGCCATTGGTAAAAAAAGTCCCTCTGACTTCAGAATCATTCCAGCTCAAGAGGAGATTGCAGCAGACTGAGGCAATTCATCTCTGAGTGCTGCCAGTCACCCCCTCCTGGCACAAGGTACTCTGCCTGCAAGGGTAGTCAGAACTTACCATTATCTTAAAGGCAGCAATGAATATATTAGAGATGAGGCACAAAGATGGTAAAACTGCTGAATGTTCTTTTTGATAACCTATGAGCTCTCCAGTTGCTCAGCTGTAGAACTGCAGTAGTGTTTAGGGCAAGAGACACTTCATTGCTTATTAGTTTCTCTTTCCAGCTCTTTTTAGAAAGAGAAGGATTCCCATTTCCTAAGGCTAGCTGTTAAATATCTCTGTGCCTATGCCCTATTTTTATGACATAACAAAATTCTGGAGCCAGCTGTGTTAGTTTGCATGCCTATACAAGTAAAACTTCTCAAAACAGGAAATCCGTTCATTTTTCAAATTCACTGCACTAAGGGGAAAGCCACCTCCCCGAACTACTTTTCTGAATGTTGGTGACAATAAACTCAGAGAGTTCATTCTCATCTTAGGTAAATTGGCATCAACCTGCTCATTTTCCATTGCCCAGTTAACTTCAAGTTTCCAGGTGCAATACTGATACCTTCTGCACTTGAGGAAAGAGATCACAAGACTTAGTTTCATTTCTATTTTGGAAAAAAGATTTTTCTGATGACCTGCAACCCTTTGCCCTGCTAGAAGCTTTAGCTTTAAGAATTTTCTTATTTGTACAAAGATCTAGGTATTAATTTCTATCTGAAAGTCAATAAAGTTTGAAATGGAAATGAAATGCTTATTTTAACAGAGAATAAGTAATTATTGGAGCTGATTATGATGGGATGAAGGGAAAATCTCTGCTGTTTGACCTCCTTAATCGAAGTCAGATATTAATCTAAAAAGAGTTGTGATAGATCATTAAGCAGCAATCTGAATGAGATTATAGAATCGTGTGGAATGTCCATGTTTCTCCACACTCCAAGCCTTTGAATCTATTTATTCTTTGGGTGGATCTAACATTCAAAGTACTAATTCATCACACCCTCCAAGTTCATCAAGTAAGTTAACCCTTCCAAGTGTTAGCTTAAAACAAAATATGTTATATAGTGTCAGTGCCAATCTGAAGGCTTTTGACAAGACTTCTACAGACAGGTGTGTGTTTTTCATTTAAGAAAAAATCAGAAATCAGCAGGATATAGCCAAGCTGCAGCACAGAAAGGGATAAATCCTGCCAGTGTATCATTATCCCCTCCATTCTTCTGTCAGTCTCTTCCCATTCTGGATTTTCTCCCTGTCAAAAGACCAGATGCTTCATTGCAGCATCTCAGGGAGCAATGGCCTAAGAATCTAAGAATGGACAGACAAAGGGGGAAGACCCTCTTCAAGCAAAGAAAGCTTTAGAGGAATTTTTCTAAAGCATCCTTATATGTTGGGGTAAAACTGCTGTTGACATTTGAGGAACTCCTTTCCCTTTCTCTTCCTGTTCAGATACATTTACCCAAGATATGATCTTCAGGGAAATGGAATCAATCTTCACCTCCTAGGATTGTACAGGGGTTTACAGCCAAGGCACTCCAGCACCTGAGGCAATGTAAACTTCCTTGATCTTTCTTGCTTTCTTCTGAGAATGTCACCCTTCCCTAGGGATTTTTTTTTTTCACTAAAACTATTAAATTTGTGAAAAGACAGCAGGAAAAGTTTGGAAGTGGAATGATCTAGCCTGAGTACTCTTACCCCATTTCAGACCCAGCTTTCCATTCTGTGGCTGGACCAGCTGCTGGACACAGTGATTTCATGGATCACTGGTGACCTGTGTTAAGCAAAGATCTAAGAAGCCCAAATCAATATCATGGGAGACTTAAATTTTCCAAAAAGTGGACCAGTTGAAGTTCAGAGTGAAACCTCAGCGTTTCTTCCCCAGAGGAGGACAGAAACCTGGCTTTCTGGCTGACATTGCCATCAGCACTGGAGACTCCAGAGGCTGTGAGTTACTGACAGGTAGAGTCCATCAAGGATGCTGCTGGCACAGTGCTGGCAGGCAAACCCCAAGCAGAGGAGGCTGGTGAGCAGTTTGCTGAAGAGAAAGAAAAATCACACTAAAACCTTCCTCAGGATGTTGCAAATGACACAGATCAACAATTTTGGTAGCAGGTGTGTTTTTTCTCAGCATTTTCCCCACCGCTTCTCCTTACAAGTTCAATATTTCCTGCTGTATTTCTTTGTTCCCAGACACTCATTGCTGCCTGTCAGGCAGAGGGATGTTTCAAGCTGTATTCTGCCCTGCTGCAGGAAAAATCCTCATGCTGGTTTTGGCCAACTTAAATTTCCTGTGAGGAGTGTGTTTCCCAGGTATTCAGTTTGGTAACTACATGATTTTCTGGGTCTGGATCTTATGTTTCACAAATAGCAAAAGCTATCTTTTAACAGAGAATGAATAAGGAGAAAGCTGCTCTTGACTGACTGAGAATCGCAGCCTTTAGCTAACAGTTAAAATTTAGAGATGCTGCTTTGAAGGAATGACTTGGAACAGAGCCTATCTTCCCTCTGCAAAGCAAAGACCCATTGCAGCCTAGGAGCAACACTCAATAATGTGCTAATTAATCAACTTTCCTTAGAAAGATAACAGAGAGAATAGTTCCCAGACAATTCAGCTGGACAAGTGTTTCTGAGTCACAAGAAGCAGATGTGATTGAGTGGATTAAAGGAGCAAAAGGGCACAGGCACACATGGTTCTGCAGATTTACCCTTTCCCTTTCAAAACGCTGCCCTAAAATACCGCTCTGGGGCAGATTTGTTTGATGGGGAGTGATTTAGGGTAGCACTTTCCCACAGCACATCCCCATTTCACTCCAAAGTAGCTACAGTTCTGAGCAGCAATAAAAAGTAAATTACATTTATTAAATCCCTTGATCCCACCTTTAAGGACTGCCAGTAACAGCATTTTCGTAAAAGGAAATGTCTCTCTCAGGCTCCAGATCTTTCCATTTCTACTGGAATTTAAAGTGGGGAATAATTTCTTCAGAAAAAATTTCTGCCACTGCCTGACACCCATGTTAGGCATGGTTAATGTTTAATAAAATGTTGAACATACCATGCTGTATTTCAAATTCTTCAAAGACTAGACACTAGATGAATATCATGTGATATTTCAGTGTGTGAAGTGAGATTTCAGTGTGATTTCAGCTTTATGGAACAGTTTGGGTTGGAAGGGAGTTTGAAGATAACTCATTCCATGGATACCTTCCACTACACCAACTTGCTCAGGGCCTAATTACCAACCTGGCTTAATTACCAACAGTTCATTTCCATTGCTCCACAGACTCCAAGCTTCCAAATCCCTTTGTGTTTTGGGGAGATTTTTTTGGGGAGGTGGATTCTCATCCATTTAGATAGATTCCCATGATGTTGGGGAAGATAAAGTTCCTCTTGGAAGCAGGAGGGGTTGGGAGGCCCCACAACACAAACACTGCACATTGACTTCAAGACCCATTGGCCATTTGCTTATAACCTTGAAAGGTCTCCAGAACCCGGAGATGACTAATGAGATGAGCCTCTGTTGAGGCCAAGATCAGATGTGTCCTACCCCAGGGTATGGCAAGCACAGGGGAGTCACAGAGGGGTATAAGGACAGATTATTAGAGAAAATAGCTCCTCTCTGATATACCCTAGCATCATCCAGTTTGGCGACTTCACTGATTTTAGGAACTTTCCTACTTGAGGTTAGGACCCAAGGCATTTTTTACATACCTCATACGTTTAATAACAGAAAATCCAAGAGATCCATGGGCTTGCTGGATGAGTGTTGCTAGCACAGCACTCCTATGGGAAGCAGTGGATAAAAGTGGAAGTATGTATTATAAATGAGAGACAAAAGTCTCGATATTTAGCAAAATTTTGATTGCTTTATTTGATATAGAAAGAGCAAGCAGTGCGCTGGAGAACGTGAGGGGTCACCACCCACTCCACGCTCCACCCAGCCTCGGTTTGCAGCCTCTTCTTATGCTGTGGTTTCTCGTTGTAATCAATAATTTTTGGATTTTTGTTGTCATAAGCAGTGGTGGTTGAATAATCATCCTTACACAAATTCACAAAGCCTTTGGGTGATAATCAGTCACAGATAGCCATCTGGTCCTTGTAGATAACCACCAGAGAAGTTCTGGAAGTCTGGTCTTTGTAGATAACCACCAGAGAAGTTCTGGGAGTCTGGTTTTTGGGATAGGCAGTATTGATTAGACAAAGGCAGGAAGGGCTTTTTGTGAAGTCCGATGTTGAAAGCTGGTAGCCAATACAACTTATTTGGAAAACATAACATAACATATAATGTAACATAATACAACATAATATAACATAACAAGGTGATTTTAAACAGAATTATTTAATCATATAATTTCCTTAATCTAGTGTCCATGCTTCACTTCAGAGCTTAGTATTTTGGTTTATACAAACCCAAATGCTTTTGTGATTAACACGAATCTTTTATTAATTATCACATATGGGACACAGGAAAGCTGTTTTGTTCCTCCCTGTTCTCTGCTCTGGGCAAAGGCATCATCAGTTCCTCATTTCATCAGTTTATCATTTCATGGCAACCAGATTTAGTTTATGAATAATAAACCCAGAAAATAAACCCAAGTCAGACCATGGGTTTGTTTCCTGAGCAGATGAAATTAAGTGGATCCTCATCTCTTGCAATGGGAAAGGCACTTTCAGTGACCACCCCACTGCAGCTCCTCTTCTCCTCCAGGTGGAGGGAGGACTTTGCGATTGCGTTATCACAGTGACACATCCACCTCCACATGAAGCAGCTTCCAGGAGTTGTACTCAATCTCTAGCTCATATGGGTTGATAATATCCCACTTTCCTGCTGAAAAAAGTCATGTTGAGATCATCTGTTGAGACCAACTCCTACCAATGCTTTCTGTTCATTCCTAGTTTCACAAATGCTCGTTCCGGTTTTAGACTCCCACCATCATCTTTAAAGTCCTTAGAAAAATGAAATGGGCCTCCTCAGTGAGCTCATTTCTCTACTGCAGGGCTGCAACAGCTGTGGTTAACAAAGATGTGAGAGGGCTGAGACTTTGCCAGAGTGATGGATGGTTATTGGACTCAGTAATTCCCTGGAAGTAGTTGTGTGATGCAATTCAAGCCTAGCAAGGGTAGTACATTTACCAACAGGGATGTCAGGAGACTTAGGCTCCAAATTTATCTGGGAAAAATTCTGTTGTCAGAGATAAATAAATTCAGGTTATCAAAAAACAGGAGGAGGAAGAACATGTCCTCCATGTGTTGCCACAACACTGTAATGATCAAGGAAGGTTTTATTAACAACAAATGCAAAAGCAGAAAACCTTAAAGTTCTTAAATCTTACCTGTTTTTAAATAAAATCACTTACTGGAATATGATCCTCCAAATAAAGAGAAGTGTTACCTCTTTGGACACTTACACAGACATTTAAATAAGAATATGCATATAAAGCCCTGCAGAGAAGGAAGGATACAATCCAGCTGTGGGGATTTTTGTTTGTTTACTGATGAAAAGACTTCAAAATCTTTTTCAGGTCTCTTCCAAAGTAGTCTGGGCTGTAAGGCAGAGCCCATGTTTACACAATGTGGTGCTGATTTAGCTGAGTCTGAGAGAGAAGAGTCCTGCTGGGGCTGAAGGATTGTAGGTGCCTCGGATTTACAGAAGGAAAAGCCTTTGGATCATTCATCTCTGAAGATGAAGTGCCTTCTATTCACTGTACACAAGGGAATAGCAAGAGTATCATTATATAACTATTGTCCTAACCTAATTAATATTTGACTAAGAAAGAAAAAGAGAAAGAATAAAGCTTTTAGAAGTTCAAGAGTATTAGATAAAACCTTAGACTTAACAGTCTACCTCTTTTCATTTCCCTGCTTTAATCTTCAGGTATAAAGAGACTAGTTTGAAATAATTTAGGATGTTTTTATGGGAAGATCACAGACGTGTTGAGTTTAGAACAGAAAACACCTACTCCAACCCTCTTATCAAAACAGGATCAGCCAGAGTAGTTTGCCTGGCTGAGTTTTGAGCATCTTCAAGGAGGGAGACACAACATCACTGGACAAACTGCTCTACTGTTTGTCCACATTCAAAACAAAATAAAAAAGGAAAAGAAAAGAAAAATATATTTTCTTATGTTTAAATAAAATAATAGAATCATAGAATGGGTTGGGTTGGAAGGGACCTTAAAGATCATCCAGTCCCACTCCCTCTGCCATGGGCAGGGACACCTTTCACTAGACCAGGCTGCTCCAGGCCCCATCCAACTTGGCCTTGGACACTTCCAGAGATATGGCAGCCACACCTTCTCACCACCCCACAGAGAAGATTTTCTTTCTAATATTTAACATAAACCTTCCCTCCATCTTAAGGCACTTCCCCCTTGTCCTATCACTGGATAGCCTGGGAAACATCCCAGCTGGGAAGGGATCTACCAGGATCATCAGGTCCAATGTCTAACCCAAGCTTGCAGAGGCTGGTCAGCATGGAAAAGGTGGAAAAGAGGAGACTGAAGGAGAAATAGGGCAGGAACCCTGCAGAGTGTCTTCAGGAAAAGTGAAATAGCTGACAGGATTCAGGCAAGGACTGGATGTTCAAAGTGCTGGTGAGGCACTGCTGGTGCTCAGTATGACAGCAAGATAATTTTTTTTTTGAATGTGTAAAGTAATAGGGCTTACATATTAAAGAATTCCTCCAGGAGGAATGGCAGCAGGCACGAGCTCACTAATGCCTAACAACTTCACAGCACAAAAACCTCTTTCCCCTGGATGTCTGCTTTTCTCACAGAGCCTCTTGTTCTGCCTGTCCTGCCTTCAGCCCTGAGAGAAAACAGCCCACACTCAATAAAGGTTCAGCATCCCCTCTGGAAAACACAGAGGTGAATTCTCAAAGTGATGTGGTGGAACCTTAAACTATCAAAATAGAAGTACCATTTCCAGGATTCTCAGATTAAATTATTTCATAGGTTTCAGGTGGATGAATGCTTCATTTCCACCCGTTTTTCATTTTTGATTTGTTTTGGGTTTTTTTAATAAACATCTATTTTTGTATAAATATCCAATATTCTTTTAGATTGCCGGATTATCTCCAGGTAATTCACATCATCATTCTACATTTGTTTTCTCACTAGCAACTCAACACTCAAACTGATGTTTGGGGTTCCTGTCAAACTTCCCTCTCTTCCAGCTGAGAAAAAAGTCTCTGCCATTTAGATATGGAAGATTCCTTTTTCCTTTGGACATCTCTATGACTTTTCTTTTCCCACCACAAGTTCAATGCTTCCAAAATAATTTTAAATAATCTGAAGTATAATAAATGAAGAAAGGTGAGTAAGGCACAAGGTCTGTTGGTGAGAATCCAAGTTGAAGTCCTTGTGCCAGAGGGCTTTTTCACAGGAGAATCTGTGAAATCTGTGAAAATAGAATCATCTGTTGTTGATGAAGATTCCTGGCTCTGGTGACTGCAGATGCCATGGATTTGGGAAAAACTGTTTGACTGAGTTTTCAAGAAAACAGGTTCTTCAAGGAAAATAGGATCTCCAGGCATTAGTACCCGAGTTTTAACGTTGAAAGCATTTTGTAATATTCCTCTGTGCAATAACTTCAGAGTTACTTCTGAGAAATAATGAGAGACAGCCTTGAATTTGCATCCATTGTCTTGAAGACAAATTAAGGGAAAAACGGAGCAAGTTTCTGGTCACCTCTTTTCTGATTACCTTCCTAATTGTAGGGCCATCATCTGGTCTTTAACAACTACAAACAGTGGTACAAAAGCATCCAGCCTCGTTCCTGTGGTTTTAATTAACAGACAGAGCTGAGAGACCCTGAGATTGTTTATTTCTGTTCCTTAGATGAGTGAAAACATTGAGTGGCACAACAATATTTGTCTTCTTTTGGATCCCTGGTTCAAAGTGATGGCAAAATACATCAAAACACAATGTGAGTGTATGAGATATTCATTACTACAATTACACATGGCAGCCACATTAATTAGTCATCCCAGCATAGATGGAGGAGAGGTGAGATTATAAATTGAAACAGGTTGCATCACAACAGTAACAAAGTCAGAATATAAGCCAAAAAGACTTGTGGGAAAGAGATAATATTTTAACTATCTCTATTTTGGAAACGTTCATCAATTGTGAAATGCCATAGGAGTTAAGAAAACATTTTATCTACTAAAACTGATTGAGTGTTGTTTCTCTGTAGAGAGGAAATTCTTGCCTGTTTCTATTTTTTGTTTCTTCAGAAAAATTTTGTCTCCAGAGACTATACCAGGATTCAAGCCCTCTTGAACCATTGCTACTAGCCATAAGCTTGAATATTTTGTTTTGTTTGTTAAGGAATAAGCTTGTAATTTTGTCCCAGTAGTTAAATTAACTTTGCTTTCTGCACAGTTCCCCAAGCCCAGAATAAAACAAAATATCAGCACTCATTTATTAGAGAAAAAATATCAATACTGGAAGCTGAATTTTGCTGGGTTTTTAGCAAGAGATTTTCTTGCTTCTGCAAAAATAAAAGACAGCTAATTTACCTACATCCTGCATGTTGTGTTCCAGAAACCTCAGTTATGAACAGTTCAAGAATGTTTGGCTTCATCATTGATCAAAGATGAATAACCTAGTGTGCCACAATTTGATTCCTTTTTCCTATAAGAACTAATCAGCTCAAAAGTTTTGAGGTTTTTAAACTGTGATTTTGGAAGATGTGAACAATTTAATTTCATTTTATGAGTACACATCTAAAACATGGCTTTTGAGAACTTATCAGTAATAGGATTTGAAGAAATTTTATCCTACTCTGCCTCCCAAGCCCCTGCTTTTCTTATAGAATCATAAAATCATTAAGGTTCAAAAAGCCCTCAGAGATCATTGAATCCAACAGTTAACCCAGCACTGCCAGGTTCAGTTTAGTCCACCACTAAACCAGGTCCTCAAGTGACACATCCTTTGGGGATCCCCTACCTCCCTGGGCAGTCTGCTCAACTGACTGACCACCCTTTCAGTGAAAAAAAATTTCCTAATATCCAATCTAAACCTCCTCTGGTACAACTTGAGGCCATTTCCTCTCATCCTGTCACCTGGGAGAAGAATCTACCCCCACCTGGCTACACCCTCCTGTCAGGGAGTTGTAGAGAGCAATAGGATTCCTCCTGAGCTCCTTTTCTCCAGGCTGAGCCCCCTCAGCTCCCTCAGCCACTTCTCACCAGATGTGCTCCAGATGTGCTCCAGACCCTTCCCCAGCTCCACTGTCCTTTTCTGGACACACAAAGGTGTCCCCTCTCCTTCACCACACTGAACAAGGGTGCTTTTCCCCACACACCACCTGTGACATGCCCACAGCTCTGCTGCCTCTTTTGCTCTAGAAAAAAAGGGTATCTGTTACAAATGAGAGAAGGCTCAGATCTCTGACAATTTCTCAGGATAAATCCAAACCCTTCACTGCTGTGGTGGTGTAGCAATTCCATCTCTTCACAGCCTTCCATCCCAAATCTCCATCCTGCTGCACAATGCAAGATCTTCTTGCTCCTGTTCTCCCACATTAGGAGCAGCTCAGCTCCTGCCCCGATCAGTTCTGCCTCTTGCTAAGAAGCCTTGAGCCATTTTTAATGCCAAAATGGCACAGAAAGGACCTTGAGACTCTATCAAAACTAATAAACCACTGTCCAGAGGCATCAAGGACTACAGAGGGGATGTGATTGTGAGTCCTGGCATATTTTCCAACACTGAAAAGGAAGAGTTTTGGTGGGCAAGGCACCTGGGAGGCCTCAATAATCCCCTAAGTGCAGCCAGAGTGAATTCCTTGAGCTGGAGGTAGGTCTGCAGCCTTCAGCAGCAGAATGGGGTTTGCTAAAGGGAGGATGGATCTGTCCAGCCTTGACACATGCAGACCCCATTTCCAACAACCACTCACCTCCATTTGTCTCCTGGATCTCTGGGCCTCTGCTTGCCTCAAGCTTTAAATCTGAGATTTTTGTAACCTAAAAAGGGCAGAAAAATAGTCAAGACTCATGCGTTTCAATTTGAATTTTTTGCTGTTGGGGGAGCAGGGGGATGCAGGGGAATTGGCTGGTGGTGATGTTATTTTGGTCAAGATAAAAAACATTCCAAATATAAATGTAGAAAATAATTAATTATGAAGTAACCACTCCTACTTCTTCCTTCTTGCAGATGCTTGAAGACTATTTCTCTCTAAATGGAAGGACAGCTGCAGAGAGATACATTTTTGCAGGAAATGCAGCTCTGATGAAGATCAGTTGCTGAATTTCCTCTCTGTCCACCCTGAAACATTTCACCTCTTCATCTAATGGCTTTTTGGAGCAGCAGGGCTGATTTGTCCTTGCCACAGAGTGAAATGGCTTTTAACATGGATTTATCCTAACTTCATTTTACAGGAGGCTCAGTTCTCTTTTCCAGATCAAGTACCTGTGTCACATAAAACCCAGATATTCTGGGACATGGAGAACAGAAGACCATCCAGGAAAACTCTCAAACTATCTGTGACCTCTGGCAGCTTGGATTTAGTTGGCTTTCCTAGGAAAAAGAACATAAAAATAAAAAATATAAACATAGAAAGAACATAAAAAACAAAATAGTACAACATAATAGTAAAAAAAAAAAAAAGCATAATAGTACAACAACCAAGAAGTTGCAAAGGAGACACTCTGGTGTGTGAAATTCCCCTACCTCCAAAGGATTTTATGTTAGGTAGCCTCAATACCATGTGGGAAGACAGAAAGGGATAAGAGTCAGAAATGTAATAAAGGATTTGATATGGAAGTTCACAAGCCAAAAATCTTGCCCCAAAATTCATTGTGTAAACCTCTCAATGTGTGCAGGATTACCATGTGAGCTGAACAAATGGGAATGTGAGGGGGAGTTTAATTTTGTTTTCTGGATTTTAATTTTTTGTAAGTACTTTGTGCTGCACACAGAAAACATGCAGAGATTCTGACTGTGCCACAGGCTGGACTTAAAAGAATTTGACTGAGGGGCCAGAAATTTCAAACAGTTCAGACTGGTTTGAGCTAATTTGGCTACAGCTGGAGGAGAATGCACACAAGTAGTTCTCTATAATTTTGTGTTATGTATTAAAAAAAAAACCCATTGGACACTTGGTTGTATTAACAATTTTTCTATTGTTATTCCATAAAAATAAGCAGACTTCTGCAATTCCACCTTAGAGATTTCCACAAGGGTGATATTCCAAAGACTGACTCCTCAGACAGTATCTAATAATTTCAGTGGGAATTTCATATGAATAACATGTCCTAATGAAGAGCTCGATTTCAAGTCGCTTTCAGTGATAAGGCTGGGGCAGACAGGCAATCCTAAGGTAATATCATTGAAACCCTCTACAAAACATCAAACTTCATGAGACAGCTGATCACCTTGGCCTCAAAGAGCCAAAATTTAACTGTCTTTTTCAGCCAATTTTATTCATAATCATAGCTAAACATAATTTTTCTCCCTTCAAAAAATTCACAGCCACAAAAAATCTTCTTGGTCTCCCTTATATTTCCTTTTGTTGGTTAGATAAAGGTTACTTTACAAAACACTCTGTGCCTGTTTATTTACATATAGTTTAACATAATGAGGCACTAATCTTGTTTGAGGCCTCTGAGCAGTATTGAAATATAGATTGTTACTAATAACCATAGCACTTCCACGTTACTGGTGCTGAAATGGCAATCCTTCCCTCCCTGCTTGCCTATGGAGCAGAAGAGAATGTTTGCTCAATTTCCAATGAGCACGTCAGAAAAACAGCATCAAGCACAGTAGAAACTCCCCACTTCACTGAAATTGTTCCTTCTTTAAAAAAGAAAAAAACAAACCCACAACTCTTTTAGCCACAAAAATGCCATTCTTCAGGTGTGCCAGCTTTAAAATAAGTTGGAAGCATTTGTTACACAACAATTTTCCACCTGTAAACAACATTTCTTGGAAACAGAGACATTGTGTAAAAATATTTTGATTTTGATGAAATATCTGATGGGAAATTTGGATTGTTTTGACTTCTTCATTTCACTCTGATGTTGAAGTGTTTTGTTTCAGTAAAGCAGAGAGGGTTTGTTTTGACTTTCTTACTCTGTTTTATTTCACCCTAATTTTACATTGCCATCCTTCCAATACTGTGTTTATGTATTTGCCTGTTATAGTAACAGTTCCTTTGGCCATCTGAAAATATGCTGAGATGAAAGAAAATGAGTATATTTCATCTTCTCTCTGAGTAGTATTGATTACTTCACAACATAATGTTTGTACAATCACTGATGTTTTGGATGGTTTTTTCTTTTCTCATTTCACTAAAGTTCCATTTTGCTGCAAAAGCAATTTTCAAAATGGCACCTTTTCCCACAGACAGGGACATTTATTTACCATCAGGACTAATGTGCTAACTAACAGTGTCAAATCACATTCAGCTGCCATGACAATTAATTTCCCACTGCCTGGCTATGGTTTCCCTTTTTCCTCCCAGTTTGCAGGCCCTCATTGTACAAGCTTCCCCTTGCACTGGAATAAGTTATTTTGCCTCCTTGCTGGGGAAATAAGGTGCTAATTCAGGTACAGTGGTCTACTGGGAGGTGTCCTTGCCCATGGAAGGGTGTTGGAACTGGGGGATTGTTTAGGTCCCTTCCAGCCCAAACCACTCTGTCATTCTGTAATCCTCTACAGTGTCCACAAAAGGCAGGTTTTGACTCCTGATTCAAGGCAGTGGAAAACCATGGCAGCAATCAGCAATCAGGTTAAGTTGCACATTAATCCTTGAGAGGGTGTGCAGAAAACCTAGGAGTAACTCCAGAGAGTTGGGAATCTCGGTTCCAAACAGCATCCTTGGGATGTTAATGGACAGTGGCAGAGTATCTCCACCAGCCTTACCCCCAGAGTGCCATCTCATGTCAGCTTTTGATCCAAACAAATCCCAGGAATTACAGCTGGGGAAGATCCGTGCAGTCACTGAGGTGGGAGAAGGATCTTTGCTGAAGATTTGTCTCCACCTGGAAGTCTAATAACGAAATTACTAAGCCCAAAGCCAGGTCTGTGTATAACGCTGTGTCCCATTCTGTATCCACACACAACCCTGGGACCCCCTTGTTAATTCCTACCACTGTCCCAAGGCAATAAACCCCTTTCCTATTCTTTGTAGCCCAACTGGTGTTTCCTAATGCTCTGGGATGTGACTTCAGGATGCTCTGGTATCCATTTGATCTCTCCTGTGCTTTTAGATTCATAACCATTTTCCCCCACTTACCTCTTAATATTCTTTATACCCACCATGCATGAAAACTCTGATGTTTTATTCAGGGGCAGTTGTCTCTGGCCATACTTCTGCCAAATTAAATACCAGCAGCATAACAATGCTGTTGCATAGCTTCATCTTCAATGCTCTGACAATATTTTTATTGCTCCAGATTTTGTCTCACATATTCGTACTTCCCAATGCTTTCCTCGTTCTCACTTCTATTTCTACCTCTGTACTGCTGTTATCTATTATTACCAGGTTGCCACAGTAACTGCATTCCTCAACACTCCTTATTTGTTCCACACCAATTGTTATATGGACTGTGTTTGTTCCCATCGTTGCCAAGATCTTGATAGTTTTTTTGTTGTTGTTGAAATGTCGTCCTGTTCCGTGGTTTGGAAGCTTTTGGCTGCACATCATGGGGCAAGAAAGAAGAGAGTGAACTCCTCCTCCAGGTCCCCACATGCACAGCTCTCACTGAAAATATTGCTGTTCTCTGAGGCAGTTGGCTCTCACACATCATTCTCTGCAGGTCATCAAGTTTTCCACCTCTCTGACCATCCAAGGAGCAGGATTGTCCCTGTTCAGCCTGGTGTTCTCTGCAGGACTGCTCTGAGTGTGAGCTACAGCAAACTGCCCACCCCAGCAAACTTGTCCAGGCTGCAGAAACATCCCCATGGGCAGCACCAGAAAACCCCAAATCCCACTCCACACCAGCGCACCTTTCCTGAAACTGCGATATGAACCCCTGCATGCTCAGCGAGGGGATTTCTTTCCCTCTCTCGGAATCTCTATGTTTTGCTGCCCTCTCCTGCTCAGCTAGGAAACCTCTCAAACCTCCCAAACTGGGGACTGCAGAGCCCACCTGGAAATTTTGGGCTCCCTCATATGTATGACAAGTCTTGCCAGAACAGAGCATCCCTGATGGGAGAAAAGTGGCAGAGGCAGCAAGGAGGGGTATCAGTGGAGACCAGGATAAACCCTTCCTATCTGTTCTGGGGGAAAAAAACAAAACGAAACAAAACAAAACAATAAAACACCAGCAAAAAAACAGCTGTAAAGCAGTTGCTCTACAAGAGATGAAGTACTTAAATGCTTCTGCAGCTTGACCCAAGGACTAAAGGGGGTGTTATCCCCTTTTTCCTTAACTCTCAGGAGCTCAGGACGTGGTGGTGTGAGGAGGTCAGAGAAGTCATTGCAGCATTGTAGCCCCTGCTGTAGTGGAGCTTCTGAGCTCTTAGTTTGGAGATCCCAAATGGTCCCTCCACGTTCTTCACTCCCACAGCAGCAGCAGCAGCAGCAAAGGTCAGTGACTGTGACCACTTAAAAGAGCAAAGGGCAGTGCTGCCACCCCCTTCACACAAACCCTGTCCCTGGGAAGCACCTCATTGCCAATGTTCCAGTCTCAGCAATGTTATTGCCTACAAAAATTCTCCATTTCAGGCATCACTGGAGTGATTTCATGATGCTTTTACTGATTCGTTGATTAATGACCTTGCTGTGCTGCAGAACAAGAACCTTCCTGGGGCTGAAACAAGCCCAGCACTAAGGGCATGAACTGCTACACTGCCATCCAAGCACCAGGAATGGAGCTGCTTTCTCCCACCAAAATCTATCAGAGGTAAGAGCAGATTTGGGCTGATTTTAATGGTTTCACTCACTTTATTCCTGAAGGAAAGGCAAATGGTTTCCTCTAACTCACTCCTTGTAGTGATGTGCCAGGCCATCCCATGGTAATGCAGCCAGCCAAGCCATAAATCAGTGAATCTTGGAATATTTTGGGTTAGAAAGGACCTTTAAAGGTCCAGAAGTCCAACTCTCTCACCATGATCTGGGACATCTTCAACCAGATCAAGAGCCCTGCTCAACCTAAACCTGAAAGTTTCCAGGGATGGGGCAGCCACCGCCTCTCTTTTTCTTCCTTCACTGCTCTCAACTGGCAGTTGTACACATTGTTGAACCCTTGGCTTGCTTTAGACATCAAACTGTTTTCCACACCTGAAAACAGATTGGCAAAAATGTATGCATTGCAACATGTGTTTTACACTCACATCTTCCTTGTGTTCTTCATAACTTATTTTCTCTATGAAGCCATGGTAAAAATATGGAGAAAGCTAATAGGGACAGCAAAGCATAGAATTTAACTATAAGAAGAAATTATTTACAAGAAGGCCAGAGAGAGACTTTTTACTCCCCCTTCCCATAGTAACAGGACAAGGGGTAATGGTCTTAAGCTCAAGGAGAGGGGATTTAGATTAAATTTTAGAAATAAATTCTTCCCTGTGAGGGTGCTGAGGCCCTGGCCCAGGTTGCCCAGAGAAGCTGCAGCTGCCCCATCCCGAGAGTGTCCAAGGCCAAGTCGGAAGGGACTTGGAGCAACCTGGTCTAGTGGAAGGTGTCCCTGCCCATGGCAGGGGTTGGAATAAAATAATATTGGAAGTCCCTTCCAACCCAAGCCATTCTAGGATTCTCTGGATGTAATTCCCAGCTGACTACCACAGCCACCAGCTGATCCTCATTCCACACAAGCAGAGAGGAGAGACTAAGGTGGTGCTATAGATGCTGCACAAACATGGACATGGGCATAAATGTGACAATAAAAAAAGTCAGAGAAGAAAAGCTGAAAGAAGGTGACCCTGACAAGTCAACTAATGCAATATTTATTGGCTTTTGAAAGAAGGGTTTATTGAACAAGAAAGAATGACATCAGCCAATAGAGGGTGAAAACAAGCACCCGATAAGTGTTGGCTTAAAGCTCTATCCAAGCATAAGTGGAGGAATATAAAGCAGGAAGAGGGATATATCCAAGACAGGGCTGGTGGATATGTTATCTACATGCTCAGTGCTCAGGGAAGTGCTGCAAGTGAACTGGAGCAGTCAGTATCATGGAAAGAACATTGTACAGCCAGCCTGTCACCAAATTACCCCAAATCTTTACCAAGAACACAGTCTCTTGTGATGATGTCAATATATGGAGTTTCTAATCCTAAGTAACTACCTGGGGAAAAAAAAATAAAAACAAGAACAAAAACAAAAACAAAAAAACAATCCAAAACTCATAAAACCTGGTATCAGCTACAAAGTGCATCCTTTCATGGGAAAACTGGAAAAAAACCCACCAGTTTTGTTTTAAATTCAGATACTAACATTTGCACAGAAATGTCAAGCCATAAGAGAATGGAATCAACTGAGCCTGTAACAGCAAAATAGGCCACATTATTAGACAGCACTTTTAAAATTAGTTTTGATGTTCACTTAATTATATCCCCTTGGCTGAGTCAGGAAAACAGAACCTTGCCTTATTATTACCATTTCACATCATTATGAAGGTCCTTGATTGGGTTCAGTCGATGATCTCAATGGGATCTGTCAAACAATAGGATAATCTTCATTTCAGTGAAAAAGCTCTCTCTCCCAAAGGCACGGTTTTTTGATAAATGGATCTTTCATGTAGACACAAGCCTAGCAAGGCATTGAGTCATGTGTTCAAAATATAATGGCTTAGATGATTAACAAGAAGTTAACATGGGAAAGGTATAATGTACTTAAGAAAAATTTCTTTATTCCAAGAAGGAAAAGAAATATGGGGTAGAAAAGTAATATTTACTGCCAGCTCCACAGCAAGTACATCCACACACAGTATAATTATTCAAATTCCACTCCCCTCCAGTAAGGTGGGGGTCCAGGGAACTTAGGACAATAGATCACCTGGAGTTGCCTAAAAATGTAACTCTATTGGAAGAAAATTCCTTGATAAGTTTATCAAAATTATGAGCAGTTTCTTCCAACACAGTTAGAACTTGAGTGTAAAATGAATCAAATCAGTGTAAGCAGAAAGGTGCATTTGTCAAAGCAGTATTACCAGCAAGGAAGCACATTACAGCAAAAGTGTGGAAAACTGCACTTTCTTTGCTCAGAAAAGCTATAATTTGGCAAAGAACTTCAGCATGTGCCTAAATTATGAAGTACATTACATATGATGGAAATCAAGCAGTGAGGTTGTTATTCCCCAGAATGTTGTAACTTAATTTCCTCCATTTGTCAATTAACAGTGCATGGGAAAAATACTTCTTAAATCCAAGAATAAATATATCCAGAGAAGTAGGAGCACAAGTATGATTGGTACAAGACTTCTGGCTGTGATGTCCAGACCTCACAGAGCTTGTACAACCACATCAATTTCTGATTCACCTGCAATTTAACACACTACAAATCTGCCAATAAACCACAGTGCCTCAGGCCTTCTGGTAAACCCATTCTACATGAGAAACATGAAAATCCTGATTTCTCTTATGTCTGATTTAAAGCAGAATCTCCAGAGCTTTGTCAAGGCTGAGAAACCGTGCACGCCTCAGGGCATGTGGCCACCTCCAGCTAATAGAGGTTAGGAGGAACAACATCTCCCCCCTGGCACCAGAACTACCTGGAGCATCTCGAGGTGTGTGCTATGGGCTACTGTACAAGGCAATTACCTGTCCCTTCTCTAATTCCTCTGTCTCTGCCCACCAGGGGCGTCTCCACAAGAATCTCAAAGGAAAACAGCAACAGGATGAAAGGACACAGTCTCAAACTGTACTGAAGGAGCTTCAGGTTGCACATCAGGAAGAATTTCTTCACAGAAAGAGTGGTTAAAATTTGGAGTGGGCTGCTCAGGGTGGTGGTGGAGTCACCATCCCTGGAGGTGCTTGAGAAATGACTGGACATGCTTAGTGCTGTTTAGCTGACAAGGTGGTGATTGGACAAAGATTGGACTCAATGATCTTGGAGGTCTTTTTCCAACCTAAGTAATTCTGTGATTCTATATCAGCTTTCAGGTTAAACCTGAAGGATGGCAGGAGATGTAGCTGTGCACTGGGAACTAGAACTGGAAATGTGGGGAAGGCAGCAGAGTGGGGAGGACAATCAAAGAGAAGAAAGAAGATTGGTGTGTACAGTGTTGCCCTTTATCTTTTCAAGTCAGTCCTGAAGCAGCCTTAAAACTGTGAAGATGGCTAAGCAGTTTGGACTCAGGCCTCACTGGTAATGTCCCTACCCTCATACAACTTAGCTTCTCTGTCACCTCCAGGGTCTTAATTCCTGATTATCCAGACATGTAAACATCAGTTCAATCCCAGGCTATTTTGCAATAAAGCAGTCTTTCCCAAAACAGTTTCTCATGGGTAGTTTTTTACTATAAAACTCTTGCTCAGTGAGCAGTACATGAGATTTCACCAAGTTTGGCTCTCCTTGCCTTCCAACAGGGTCACCCCTGGCTTTGCATCTCCAGGGCACAGAGCACAATGCAGTGTAAAAGCAAAAGGTCTGTTCTGGAGGAGACAATTCTTGATCACTGTGGAGAAATGGTGGGCATAACTACTGAGGGGAATAGGGAAAGGGATAAAAGGATGGCAGCAAATGGCTGAGGAAACACAGAAGATAAGGGGATGTAAACCCCAGACATTCTAATTTCTCCACGTACAGCACCCCACTGTAAAGCACCCAGTTCAAACTCAGCACTGCAGCCCCTTTCCCCAGGGTGCTGACCTCTTATCTCACCTGCAGAAATTATGGCCAAACACAACAAAGCTGAACTCTGCAGGGCCAAAATTTCTCGTGGAATGGTTACAGCTATGGTATGCTCCAGTCTGTCCCAGTAGAGCTGTGTGGAGTTTTGACAGAGGAAATCTTGGCCCAGTCCTCAAGAGTTCATGAACCTTTCAGTAAAATTGGCCCCCAATCCAAAAAATCCTGGGCTCACATCCAAGAAAAACTCCAGCTCCAAGTACATCCTGCCTTACCATAGCTCTTCTACATCCATCCACCCAGACCATGCCAGGAAATGCTCGATGCTCTTTTCATCTTGAATTGCACACACAGAAGTGCTGAGGGATCTTGGTAGCAGGAAAACAAGCAAAAGCAGAGGGGCCAGGTGTCTGTTAAAACCAGCTTGAAGGATTCTTTTCCCTCTCTAGTAGCTGATTTAACAACTGGGTATTAGTTCACATGAAATTACAGCTGCATTCCTATGGAATTATACACTCCATCCATCTGCTCTTGCACTGAATATCGAGGAAGAAAGATTTTAGACTTTTCCTCCTCTTCTGCAAGCAGAAGGGCATTTGGCTTTCCATATATTTCAGCCTACTCTGGGAAAATGACTTTCAAACACATGCCATGAACCCAGAGAGCTGCAAATAGAAAAAGAGATTTGATGGTGTGTGCCCTGGCAGACAATAGCTTTGCACAGGCATTGTTAGGAGAGGCATGGCCAGCTTGCAGCTGCCAGGCTTCAGCTGGTTCCCACACAGCCCAGAAAAGGCTCTCATGAACATCCCTGGCCCTGCAGCAGTGCTGAGCTGCCAGGACCTATCTGGCTCCTCGAACACTGTAGGAGATCAGCAGAGGATGGACAACCCAAACCCTCTGGATGGCTGCTGAGGCTCTCTTTTGCAGCCCAGACAAGTTATGTTGGCCAAAGCCCCTGATGCCATCAAATCATAGAATATCCTGAGTTGGAAGGGTCCCACAAAGATCATTGAGTCCAGCTCCTGGCCCTGTATAAGACAGCCCCAAAAATCCCACTGAGATTGAAAGCAGAGTCCAAACACTCCTTGAACTCTGGCAGACTTGGGGTTGTGTCCTGTCCTGCCTGTGGACTACCATTGGAACACTTCCAGCTCTCCAGATATGTGTGAATAAACTACATTTTTCAACCCTCAGCAGTACAGAGAGCCTGGTATGCTGCAGAGAGGTTTCTACCCTAGAATGACACTGTGCACCCAATATCTGGAGTCTCCTTCCAGCTCCTTCTTTCAGGAATAGGTGAGGCACACTCAGGGGACTGAGATACCCACTCAGCCACAGCAAAGGGCAGAGTGCTCTGTGCCAGGGTGTGAACTTCTTTCAACCCCAGGACACACAGCAAGTAGCACAGGGGTTCACTAAGAAACCTCAACGTGGATTTTTTCAGGTTTAGTCAGACAGGGTTAGACAAGCAGGCTGCTGTCATTTGCACTGCATTCCTGTCTACTGCATGCTCAGTGAGCAGTGAAACTCTGCCCATGATAGATTTACTAAGTAGGTAGAACAACAGTGGAACAGCTTAGCATAACATCACTCTATAGCCTATACCACTGACATTGATTTTTCCATTCAATCAAGAAAAAGCAGGGGAAAATTTTGCTTCTACCACTGCCACCTCCAGGAATTTCCAATCGTCCGTGCAGAGAAGCCTGTTATCATCACTTTGCAGATGATGAAGGAAGCAAAAACCCTGCTGTTGATTTGACAAGCAGTGTCAGCCCTCTGAGAAACAGGTTCAGGTCTTCCTGACACCTCCCATTCCCTCTACTGCTCTGAAAATGTTGTTTGATCTCTCTGTGTCCTTCAGATCTGCCCCTATAAAACGAAGCTAATGCTGCTGACCCAGAAGGCTGTTGTAAGGAGAAAGGTCTTCACTCATCTCTTGTACCACACATAAAGAACCAAGAGAGAGCCTAAAAAGACTAGAAGGAGGTTATGTTCTGCTCCGCTGCTTAATTGAATAAGTTGCTATTTGCAAGTAATTAAGGGAAAACTCAAGTGTCTGTGAGTGGGGTGAAAGAGGAGAATTCCTCTAATTTACATCTCATTGCCACTGAGATAAATATGCTTTTCTCATTCTTATCAAAATGATTAACGAGACCTTCCTTAATAGCGATGCCTTTTAACTACTGTTATCACCTAATTATTAAACTAATGGGTAGCTAAAGCCTGGAAGTTTCACCTGCTTGTTTAATGAAAAACAATTTCTCCCTCCAGCTTCCCATCCAGTCCCAGCTACAAACTCCAGTTCTGCTACAGATTTACCCAATAATGGAACTGCGAGAGGTTAAAGCCTGTTTAAATGATCCACATGATCCATGCCAAGTCCACATGAGTGGTTGTCAGACTGTTTGTCAGACTGTCTGTAGCCCAGACAAAACAGACACGTGATGATTCCAGAAATCCAAGCTCAGGTACCTCCCCATAGGTTGCACTTTTCCCTCACATCCTCCTCAGCCTACATCATTTGTACTCCAGCATTCATGTAAGTGATGAGAACTTCATCACTTACATTTCACGTAAGTTCTCATCACTTACATGAATGCTGGAATACAAAAATGAAGTGTTTGGGGTTGGACCCACACATGTGCTGGATCAGCCAGAAGAACAGACCTTTGATGATTGCACATGGATTTGGATGAGGATCTACCAAATACAGGCCGGATTTGAGCCTCCCCAGGCTGACATCACAGGCAGCACTCAGGATTTAGGATATCCACGTGTAGGTGTTGGCTGTGATAGTGTTTGATCTCCCATTAAAATCAAGGCAGACCACAAGCAGCACTCAAATGCTTAGAACAGAGATCTCCAGTGTCCCTCTGCCACTCCCAGGAAGTTTGGGTATCATGTAAAATTGCCCTAGAAGTCCAGAAAATCAAGTCCTTTCTGTGGTGAGTGGAGTCAGCTGAAGAAAGATTCAGTCTAACACAAATGCCTTTGAGCTATTGATCCAGAAAGAGGTCGGTCACTCATAAGTTCTGGGCTATTTCTGTCTTGCCCATAGAGATTTTTGTATGCTGCCAGGCATGTCAGATAGCATTGGGCATCTTCATTTGGCAAATGAATCCCACCTCTGTGCTGTAATTTGTAGCAGCAAAAAAAAGGCAATAAAATGCTTCCAAAAAGAAGTCATACCCAGTGCCAATGTAAACGGTCTCATGAGGTTTAATGTCGGTGAAAAAAAACATAATTTTGGGTCAGTTTTTCCTTTCTCTAAGCAAAATTCCTTCCTGACATTTTAAGCTTGCAAGAGTGCATTAGATAGCAGCACAGCACTTAACTAATTGTACATTTAGATTGCCTCTCACCTGTGTTTGCTGCATGCGATGCTCACTCTGCTCCTTGCCAATAAGAAATCCACACAAGAAGAGCAACATTAATGATCAGGAAAAAAAAACAAAAGGTAGTCAATAATAACCTCAGTGGTAATTTCATGGTGAGAAATTTGCTCGCTTCTTTATTTGTGCCTGGGAGCTCTCATTCTTATTATGAATCCTCAGGCATAAAATAGATGTGATTTCTAATTTAAACAGAGCTTGTACAACCCTATGAAAATGAATCTTCATGAAATGATAAAGCAGGGTTTTAATACTGTGAAGGGTGCCACATGTTCTCAATAATGTTGTAGGTGCATAATTGAGCAGGCAGCTCTGGCTTTAATGGGACCCCTTTGAGGTTCCTCACAGACTCGATGTAGCTACACACTAACATGGGGTGGACAGAGGACCTGTGCTTCTGGAGAAGACACATTTCACTAGCCCAGGTTGCTCCATGCCCCATCCAAACTGGACTTGAGCACTGCCAGGGATGCCTGTATTGGAAGGGACCTACAAGGATCAAGTCCGTGTTTTGTTCAATGTGCTCTGGTGTAGATGATGCCTCACCCTGAACACCCGAAAAAGAGTGACACCTATAAACCCAGAAACTACTGACAGGCATGAGACTCTCCTAGGAGTAAATGGAGTTTTCTCAACTGCTACAAGTTATCTAAAGACATTTTTTGCTCTGACATGGCACCCTAAGCCGTGCTACAGAGCTCGTGTGGACACCAGTGTTGGCACCCTTTGCACATCACAAAGCAATGTGGCATTTTTTTCACTCAGCAGAGAACCAACAAAGCACCAGAGCCCTGCTCAAAGGATTCCCAGACCCTTAGATATGGCATAAAACATGAATTAGCTCCATCACTTGACAAAATTAAGGCAGGAAATAATCTATTTATTTGAAGATAGAGTTGCATTACTGTGGTAGAGTTAGAGGAAACCACGATGTCAGATTTTTTTTCAGTTTTGCAGAATAAAGACCTTTCTTAATTATTGCAGTATCTCAGACAGCTTCTGTCTCCTGTTCTGAGGTGAAATATTTGTTCACACATTCTCTGGTGTTCACACTGTATAAAGCAATTTGAGTGTCAAATACAAGTTTTGAAAATGTCTTGCATGTCCTTCCTTTTACATCCATCCCCTGCCTTGCAGTGAGAAGGAAGAGGGGTGGTACAAAGGTTTCAAGATCATTTAAAATATCATTTCCCAGTCTTGCTCAACTCTTCATGCTCATTTCCTTCCTATTTCCTCCCATCAGTGCTGTGTTTTTACCCAACTTAACACCCTCCTGACCCCACCTCCCTGTGTCTGCCTAGAACACACTTGTAATACTCCTGAATGTTAAAAGATTAAAATTATGCTATTAAGCATAATTCTGCTCACTCCTACAAGGAGGACAAGGACACAGGATCTGGCCCATTCCTGTAACAGGGAATTCCTGTGTCTGGGAAAGCAGAGCCTCCATGAAGACTAAATAAATCCTAAGGTGCATGAAGAAGTAAGCAGGACTAAGAAGTGGTTTTAACTTCTGTACTGTGATCTCATGTTCAGTCTGGGGCTACCTGGGCTGAAAAATTTTTGAAAGCCTAAATTAAACACTACTCACATTGTAAAAGAACTATGGAAAGATACTTTGGTGAAGGTTTTGAGGAACTGATCACACAGAGGAAGAGGCTGATTTGATTCTTACAGAGCAAACTGAAGATATTATTTCACAAAGCACAGGAAAAAATGGCAATAAGCTGGTTTGTCAGTCAATATGCCACCTCCTCTTCAACTCTGCCTCTAGAATTTAAGGAAAATCAGTACCCAAGGAACCGGTTTACCTTCATTTTAAAATTAAAACAAATTCTCTACTATATTTTCACCAGCAAAAAATATGAATAAACCACCATTCTTCTGATCCTGGACAGCATTCAGAGCTCTGATATGACAGAAATAACTGCAGAGCAAGAGATGGAGTCAGGACCCTCGAGGGGAAGGGTTTGGAAACTACCTCTGGGATTCAGAAGGGTGAGCAGGTCTCAAGCATATGGCTGAAGTAATTGTTCTCACTTCCTTGCTTCACAGAGCAGCTCAGGATATCCAGCATGGCCTCCCAGCACAGTGGGGGAGAAGTCAGAGCATAAAAAACATATTTCTCTTCTATCTTAGAAAAGAAGAACATGTGATTTGCACATTCAGCATCAAATAGGCATCAGTGACATGAAAACCAGGTCATTGCCAGGTTATGCTGGAAGGTTAAGGTGAACTTGAGGGAATGCTGGATGATGGACATGAAAAAAAAAAACAACTTAAAATCAAAGGCCCAGTATTGTTGAATTTCTCTGTCTTGGGAAAAAAACAGTTCCTGGCAGGAAAAAGGTTTTCCAATGTACTGGCATGTGAATTAACCCCTCCCTCTGGAAATCATTTTGTCTTATAACATAAGTGAAAAATTATCAGTTCTATGGCTGTAGGGATGCCAAAATCCACTTTAAATGACAGGTAAAAAAATTACCAGGAAGAATAATCTTATCTGCATCATATATAGAGGGAAACGGTGGCAAGGAAAGGGATTGCTGGGAACTCAGAGGGGCAGGAGCTTGAACTCAGGGGTTTGTGTCTGGCAGCTTTTCTGCCTGCCTGTGAATCTCTCATGGCCCAGAAACTTATGGTATATACTACACTTCCAATAAAAGGAAGAAAAGCAGTTAAGAATCTTTCATCAAAAAACTCAAGGAGGGGACAGAGCCCAGAGATCCGAGCCAAATAAACCAAAAAAAGCCACTTATAAAAGTTCAATCTTCAGAGATGACCCCACAACTCCAGCACTCATCCACATGAACCCACTGAAACGTGGCAATTTTTTTGTGGAGGAGGTGGGAACCAGAGAGAAGAGGGAGAAGGGAAATTCCTGGCTGAATTCACTGATGCCAAGCAGAGGGGTGGGGTCACCCACCAGCCCCCCTGAGCTGACTCCCCACTGCTCCACACTGGGAGGACAGCCCCCATCTCCAAGACCTGAGGTCCAGCTCCCAGGGTTTGATATCCCCATCCTGCCAGCCTGATGCTGAGATTTTCCCAAGATCTGTTAACTGAACAGCAGGAAAACAACATGGGAAGGGATGGAGATGCCTGAATTCTAGAGTTAGATCAACCTCACACTTTGAGGGGTTGATCTGGGTGTCTCCCACTCTTTATCTCCCAACAAGAAATTCCAAACATCTTCCCTTACATAGCAAAAACAACAATAACACTGGTTAAATATTTGTATTTCTTTTATTGGATCATGGATCAGCTTTGGGGTGTGGAAATCTATATTAAAGGTAGTTTGTGATTTCATTGCAAAGGTTTATTTGGTAAATAAAGTTAATTTGGCAATTAAATTAAAAGAGGAAAAAGAGAGTACTCTCCCTTTTACTGGGCAATAAACTGGGGGTAATGAGTTAATAAAAAAGAAAACTATCATTGGGGACAAAGATGGTATTTTTTCAGCTTCCTACCTTCATCTCAGAAAAACGCAAGACTACTGGAAACCAGAATTCATCAAAGGATGATGGATGGCTACACACTTCCCATATTTCTTTTCTGGAACATGTCCAACAAGCTTCGTGAGCACAAAGAAAGTCCAGCAAGCATCCCCTACACACCACTCATCAAATCTATCCTACATTTGCTGTGCCTTTCTCCATCCCTTAAGTACTCTGAGCCATGACCACCAACACCTGGCAAAGGAGCAAAAGGAGGCCGTGCCTGCTGGGCCAGCAGTGAAACCAACTGGAAAACAGGTGAAAATGGAAATCAAACCAGCAGGCACCCACAGTGTTGTGAAACTGGAGGGGGAAAGATCCTCCTGGGGAAGGTTAAGGCTGTGGGAGCCCCCGTGCCCTAAAGAGATGCTCAGCAAAGGATGCTCCCTACAGCAGGTCTGCCTGTGCTCTGTGGGGTGAGAGCTCACACCCCCCCAGGCATCAGCAGCTCTCCCTGCACGGAGCAGGCTCCCAGGGGAGGATGTGAATCCCAGGCACAGCACGGGTGAGGCTCTGCCCTTGGCTCCAGGTCCTCGGGTTCGGCCGCAGACGGCAGCGAGGGTGGGCAGAGCAGTTTCACACGACCTTCCTCCCTGAACCAAAACTGCTGACGTCCACCCAGCCCCAACCCTGGGCACGGGGCCAGGGCCTGCCTGTGAAAATCTGTCCCCCTTCCAAAACACATCAGCTGGAGTTGCTGAGTCCCTGAACCTGCTCCGGGAACAGCCCTGGGCTGTGGTTTCACCTACATGTGAAAACAGCCTCAGTATTGCACAGCTCTCCAGCAATAACCTGCAAACCCCCACTACACCCCTGAAATAGGGCTGTGGAGACAAAAAAACCCACAGATCTACTAGGGCAATCCATAAATGAGACTTAAAATTAAGTATCCTCATTTTATAGCCCAAACCCTGTCTGTCCTATACAGTTGGGTTTTTCTTTTCTTTTTTTCTTCTGTTAGTCTTATTTTTCACCTAAAATAAATAAGGAAATTATTTCTTTTAGAGTTGTCCTTATCTCTAACAAGATACCTGGATTTCCATATCAAGGGATTGTTTCTTATTTCTTGGAGATACTAAAAAAAAGTGCTCTGGGGAATTCTGATTTACATTCAGCAGCTTGTGAGAAAGCTATTGATAAAAACTAAGAAATATCCAAGGAAGGATTGAACAGATTGTGTCTGAGGATTATCTCTACACCCAAATGTATGTGTAAAAAATAAATAAAAGCAATAAAAGCCATTCTGTCTGAACAGAGATAGAAGCAGGCTTCTTTTGCAGTAAGAAAAGCCATTACTTTAGTTATTATTTACAGAATCAGAGAGGTTTGTGTTGGAAGGGACCTTAAAGGTCATCTCATTCTGTCATGGGCAGGAACATCTTCCAGTAGACCAGGTTGCTCTGTCTGGAACAGTGGAGGAGAAAAATAAACAAATACTGATTAGCATAATAACTTTTCAAAATAACATTTAAAAAAATAGTGTTTTAGCCTCTCTCTGCTCGTGGGCTGGAAGGAAATGAGTTTAAAGAAACTTTTAAAGAAGCTGATAACTGCATTATGCCAATTCATTCCTCCCTCCAGCACAGGTCCTTTAATGAGACCTTTTTGCATTGGAGAGGGGTCAGAACCAGCTGCCATCCCTTGGCTGACAGCCCAAAACCTCCCCTCAGTGAGGTATTTAGCCCCAGATCATCTCCCTTATGGAGCTGCAAGTATCTTCTGTAAGATTAAAACAATTTCTGGGGGAGATTTTCTGAGAGAAATTAATTTTCTTGGACCTTAATTTGTCCTTGGGAAGATCAGCGTAGTCTGGGGGCTTTCTAGTGGAGAAGGCAGGGGTAAAGACATCCCAGTGCAGAAGGTCTGAACAACAGCACTCAAATGGCTAAACTACTTATTGAAATTCATGGAATCAAAGAATGGTTTGGATTGGAAGGGACCTTCAAACACCATTTCATTCCAGCCCACTCCCTTGGACAGGGACACCTTCCACTATCCCAGGTTGCTCCAAGCCCCATCCAACCTGGCCTTGAGCTCTTCCAGGGATGGGGCAGCCACAGCTCCTCTGGCCAACGTGTGTCAGGGCCTCATGACCCTCATAGGAAAGAATTTCTTCCTAACATCTAATCTAAATCTCTTCTCTTTCTGTTTAAAACTGTTTCCCCTTGTTCTGTCACTAACTGCCCATGTAAATACACTTGTCTGCATAGACAGCGGTAGCTTGGAAACCTCCAACCTCTGTTCATGCACAAGAAAAGAAAACATTTAAGGCAGAAAAGTGATATTTGTCCCCATCAGCCCCGCAGCTCAGCCCTGGGAGTAGAAAAAGATTCAGACAATGGGTGTTCCCAGGTGTTCATGCACTGCAGAGCATCCCAGCAGCAGCTCCTTCCAACCCTCCTGGTCTGAAGTCACCTGCTCAGCACATGAACAGTGGCTGTCCCCATCAGCACTGTGCTCCTAAAAAGTGGCATCAGCAAGAAGAAAAGGTCTTGGAAATCTGGGAAGGCACAGAGGGAGGAGTGTCCAGGGAGGACTGCTGGCATCCCAGAGAGGTGCAGTGGTGGTGTTGACTGAGGATGAGGCCAGACAGCATTTGTCACATCACAGCCATGAACTGTGGCCTCTCCCAGCCGAGCCCTGGACAGGCAGATACCAAAGCACTTGGGACAAACTGGAAAATGGCCTCAACTCCAGCAAGAAACCTGAATGGGTGAGGGAGGAGAAGAAGAGGCAGGATGTTTTCAAGGCTGGAGAAGCACCATCTCTTGAGGAACCAGGGGCGTGCCTGCCTTCGAGTGGGATGGCTCTGCATCTTTCTTGTTTTCCCTGAGTTTTACCAGCACAAACAGGACCTTCCAAACCCCCCATGATGTCAACTCAGAGGGCTCAGGACTAAAGTCATGATTTGGGGTTGTACCACAAAGATGTTCAGGTCTGAAAAGAGATGGGTTATTTACATGGAAAATTAAACAACTGTCTCCTTGCTTGGCCTTGGATTTCCTCAGGGAGGCAAATGTTTGATACAGGATTTTGGCAGACATTTGTGCACCAGAGACATGAAAACCACAGAAGGGATGGAGCAGAAGGTAGACATGTACACTGAATCCCAAGCATATTTGCCTGATGGGGGTGTAGCATATACAAGAATTTCAGCAAAATGCCTGTTAATTAAGTGAAAAACTGATTTTATAGAAAGTCTTTCATACTTTTGGAAATAAGTAGCAGCCCTATTTAGGCTGACTGTTCATAAACAAACCCATGCCAGTGGAAAATTTTCAGATTTATATGAGCCCTAAGATTTATATGTTTTATTAATGATCAGCAATGTCATATTTATCAGCCTATGGGCCAAGAAAGAAATTAACTGATGGAAGCTAAAACCTGTGCTTGGTTGTGCTGACTGCTCCCATCGTGGTGACTGGCATTCCAGTCAGCCCCAGACACTGAAAAATCCTGAGTCAGGCCTTAAAACCCACATGCCCCACTTGAAAACCACAAAAGAATTTGACATTTATGAATAATAACTACAAAAACAGCAGCAGCAACAACCTTGCTGGTTCACCCTTGGCATTCTGCTCTATTTCCAGCTTGTATTCCTCAGCTAGAACTTATTTTTGATAATGAAGCCTGAGAATATAATGGGTTAGAGGGTCCTAGGAGTTGGATGCATCAGGAAAAAAAACCTCATCTATTGCAAAACTAACAGTAAAATTACACAACAGCATTGTGCTCAGCATCTTTGCAAAGCAGGAATATTTCTATTTTCTGCACCTACATAGACAAATCTACCAGACATCTTTCCTCTCCAGCATCTAAGGGACTTTATGGAGCAGTAAAAACTGAATGAATAAACTCAAATAAGAAGCAATAAATGATTGGCTTGGAGAAAAAATAAAGAAAAGAACATACTTGTCTTTCAAAACATTGGAGCTGTAAAATCCATCAGGAAATAACTAAGCAACTTTATAGCGGATTTCAGTCTGTGGACTTTGGGAGAACAGGGGTTTGCATCCCACTGACCTTCTGCACATGAAACATTTATAGGCCTCTTTTTGTGTATGTGCATTTGGATATTTTTTTTGTGCCCTTCTCTCAATTTATTCAGTTTTGCACTGAAAAGATGGAATAAGAGAGCAGCAATGGGAAAGCCAAAAATACCCTTGATTTTTATTTTCCAAAAATGGCCAGTTTGGAGGCAAAAAAAAAATTGTTTAGTGGGTTAAGGCAAAAGGCCCATTTTGAAATAAAAAAAACGCTGTTTCCAATCCAAACAAACCTTCTGGCATTAGGAATTATGTGATTGGATTGTGCAAGTCGAACGTGTCCCAGAGGACTGAGGGGCAAAGGGAGCAGCTTTGGGCATGTTCAGGGCTGCAGTCACAGTGCTGGCCTCTGTCCCCTCCTCCCTCCCTCCTTCAACAACCTTCAGTCTGCTGCCTCAGTTTCTCTCGGTGTAAAACACACTAAAAATAGCGACTCTCCTCCCGGAGAAAGCTCTGAGGAGTAATTAACTAATGCTTGCAAAGTGCCAGCCAGCACTAATTACTATCATTATGCAGGAGAGGAGCAGTCAGGGTTTGCTTTGGTCCTAGTGGTGCTTGTTTTCCTGGACTCAATGAACCACGGCATCAATGAGCCACTGATGGGGCTGTAAGTGACTCCTCAAGGCACTGCAGCAGGCTCTGAAAATATAAACATTAACAAATTAATTTAGCTCTCCAACAGCCTCCGGGAAAGTGAAGGCTCCAGCCTCCCTCACAACCTGGCATGCTGAGGAAAAGGGAAAGAAAAGTTATTCCTGCTATTCCAGGCTGATAAAGTGCCTGGGCTGAGCTGTACATCCCCATTCATCCTTTGATTTGCCCTGCAAATCCAACGTGGTCACACCAGCATCGTGGTGGCTCTGGTGCAGCACCTGGAGCTGTGCCCTGGGAGCAGGAAACTGGGAATGGGGCCAGGCTGGTGCAGGAAGGATGGGGGAAAGCAACTGCGTTTCAAAGCAGGGAAAGAGAAGGAAGAACTGAACTTAAGGAGCAAGAGTTAAGGTGCTCCCTGCACCTTGTGGTCAAAAATCTGGCCAAAAACTGGGAATGGTTTGTGGAAGATTCAGAGACAGGGACATTAGCAAGTTCATCTATGGAACAGGAACTTCTGGTGCAGACAAGCCTTTCTTGAATGCAGAAAACCTCTCTCTGCCTGAGAGAGCAACAGCTTCTCTGCCATCCTCAGTTTTCACATCAGGAGAGCTGCTGGGTCAATATAAGCTAGAAATTGTTAATCCCATGGCAGGGGGGTGTAACTAAATGATCTTTAAGGTCCCTTCCAGCCCAAACTATTCTATGATTCTATGAAATTACAGCAGGGTCCAGAACACACTGTTGTTTACAATCTGCAGAGATCAACTCCCTGCAGGGACTTTCCCAAAGGATTTTCCAGAGGTGGACATCCCCCATGGCCACAGCATCACTGGAGCCTGCAGACTGAAGAAAGGCTCTCTTCAGGCTTGAAAGAGGAACAGCCACACTCAGGCCAAGTGCAGGCTGGGAACCTGAGCTCAAATTTAATTGCACTCCCCAATTAGACAATTGAAAGGAAATAGATTTGCTGAATGCTATCTGTCTGTGAAGACTTAACAAAGCAGGGAGATGGGAATAGTCCTAGGCCTGGACATATTCCAAGGTGGTAGCAGTAAAGACAAGGAGATATTCCCACAGGAAGAGACAGTGTGAAGGAATCCTCTTTCACAGTTCGTTCCTCTCTGGCAACAGTTTCTCAAGTTAAATATTTATATATGTATATATGCATTCATGTAGATACCCTCACAAAGCAAGGCAAAAAGTCGAATCTTAGTGTCTCAAAAGTGTATCTAATCAAGTAAACTATCTTCAATCTTGAAATTTCGCTTAGAACACTCTAAACTGTCTTATTTCAAAGTACAACTCAACTTTCCAAATACAAAGTCATTTATAGATTAACATTTTAAGTATAAAGCCTTTGAAATCCCTTTTAAACTTCCCAAAATGCTTTGAAGATCAGAGGGCTCAAGCTTACAAACCCCTGGGAAAGAAGGTGCCCCTTTAGACCCAGATGAGCCTGATCATCCTGTTCACTCCAAAAACCCTACAATTAGTAGAATTTGGAAAACCCAGCGTGTGTTACCCCAATATGACATTAGATGTCAGCCATGCACTGCATTTACTGCCTGTCCCCCTCTCCTGGTCCCCACATGGGAAAGTAACAGCCCATTCCCCCCTCACACAGAGGACTGGTGATTCAAGCTGGGGGGAATCTCAGGATATCACACCAGAGAGTGCCAGGAGAAATGCCCACAGCCTGGACCTGATACCTCAGCCTGGAAGAGGTGGGATAGGAGCAGTACCCACGGATAGTACCAGTATCCATCAGTATCCTATCAGTGGGATAGGAGCAGTACCCACGGATAGTACCAGTATCCATCAGTATCCTATCAGTGGGATAGGAGCAGTACCCACGGATAGTACCAGTATCCATCAGTATCCTGTCAGTGGGATAGGAGCAGTATCCACGCCCCCACGGTCTTGCAGGACAGGGGTGGGTCTTTGGACCCACGATATGGTCCAAGATGCAGATGTTTAACTCTGTAGTGTCTCCAACCCGTGCCAGCCAGACTGCCCATGTCTGGGGGGGCTAAAGGGTTTGAAGATGAGTCCCCACTGGGATGCACCCCTAATTTAGCATGAAGAGAGTACAGCTCTGTGGAATTTAGATGTTCTGTGCCACACACACGTCCATGGCCATGAAATGGGTCCCCAGAGGAGACTGGAGCCAGAGATGGCACAGAGGTACAGGGAACAGCCCCACGTTGTTCCCTTGGCTCAAGGTCTCCTTCACACGCCCTCTCCTCCAGGGACCATTTCACCCTCCTGTTCCCTTGCTAAAGGAGGAGAACCAAAACCCTGGGAAGGTGGCCGTGAGGCTGGAAAGCTGGGATGGAGCCAGCTGAGCAGCCCCATGCTGGGAACCACCCCTGGTGCCATTTGGGCACTGTCCCAGCCCTGCACCAAGTGGGACAGGATCTCCCTGAGGGCTGAGCAGGGCCGGCAGGAGGAATCCCATGGACTGGAGAAGGAGCCCGACCTCATTAAAGCCATGGAAATCCCCTTCCACATTCCCGGCTGCGGTGTTTCCTCTCTCACAAGAGTGTGAGGCGGTGGCAGGCGGGGGGAGGCACTTTGGGGAACATGTTTACAGAACTCCTGCCAAACCACAGGAAGTCCCAGCTCCTGGAGATGAAGAATGGGCGGAGGAGGAGGCAGATGTGGCCAAGGCTCTGTCAACTCCTCTCCGCTGCCACTGGCAAACAAAAGCCAGAGCAGAGCAGCGCTGGCCATGTGGGATGCAGGAGGGCCTGGAGTCTTCTCACTTTGCTGTTTTATCTCAGAGCAGCTCAGCAAGTCCTCCAGCAAAGAGGGAGAAAAGCACCTGAGAGATAGGTAATTTTTCTGCACACATCTAGGGTTAAGCACATCTCAGTGTGCTTCTGGCTGTGGCAACTGGGAACAGACTCAGAAAAGCTGACAGTTGTATCAAAATATTTTTTTATGATTTCTTAACAGCATTCATCTGCCACATCCTGTTTACCCACCCAAGGAATGCCACCTTGTGGAATTCTCCTGGCTTCTGCCTGAAGGGCTGGCAGCAGAGCTGTCCAAGCATCCAAGGAATCTAGAGGAAGGTGTCCCTTCCCATGGCACGAGAGCTTGAACTTAGTGGTCCCTTCCATCCCAAACCATTCTAGGGTTCTGTCATTTTATGAATCTGCTGCCTCTGCCACCACTCGCAGCTGTGACATGCCACTTGTCCAGTGAGGCTATCAAAGGTTTGGGCAACAGCTGAATATGGTCCTCCTTGATCAGAAGGTGTTGGATACCTCTGCAAATACATCCTAGAATGACAATGAGCTCTTGAGACTGGGCACCTTGGGGGTCTCCTTTGCTGACACCACCTGAGCAGGATTTGAGCAGCAGGTCCACAATTCATTATTTTTCCACATTTCTTTTAATTTCATGAGGGACAGAAGCCTTACAGCAGTCAAGGATTGTGAGGTTAAACCTTCGGGTGCTCTTAGGCACCCAACTTGTTGGGTTGTTTTTTTTAATGAGCAAAACAGCTAATAGATGTTATAAAGTTGTTTATTGGAGAAGCACATCAGTTTTAAAGCAAAAATTATAGGTACTAAAGTTTATGTTAAGTTTTGGTATAAAGTTTCAAAGAGAAGCAGAAGCAAAGGAAAAGCAAATGGCAAAAAGCAAAAGCAATGGCAAAAAGCACCAGCTCTCCCCAATGCATGTTCTTATATAGAAACTTTTCAACAAGCTAAAACACAAACTTGGACCACTACTTTTAAACTTACTAGAATTTTAGTTTCTTAGCATGCCAGGCTACGTATAAACTACACATATGGTTTATCTTGTTCTATTTTTAAAATGTGCTATAAATTTACTATAGCTTTATTATGTTTAAAACTATGTTTTTAGAGCCTTCACAGAACTTTTAGTATTTAAGATTATGTTTTTTAACCTTCACTAGAACTCAAACTTTTACACTGGTATTTCAGACATTTTACCTACTTACTAAAAACACTTAAAACCTATTTTATTTACTTACTTACTTGCTTGCTTATACTAAAACTTAAACTTATACCTCTACTTTATGTGTGAGTGGTTTAACATACTTTAATCTATTTAAAGGCTTTAATTCAATTTTTGCACTCTGATTTTTCTCTGAAGCATTCAGAGAGACTTTTGACTTACTGACTCTAATATTGGATCGTTCTTTATCTCACACAATCTCACACTACCAGTGGCTTTGGCTGCATCCTTGGTGAAGACCTTGCACTCATAATGGCTTAATGGCTTTAACCTGAAGGTTTAGATTATATATTAGGAAGAAATTCTTTACTGTGAGGGTGGTGAGGCCCTTGAACAAGTTTGCCCAGAGAAGTTGTGGCTGCACCATCCCAAGAAGTCAAGGCCAGAATGGATGGGGCTTGGAGCAACCTGGTCTAGTGGAAGGTGTCCCTGCCCATGGGAGGGGGTTGGAATGAGATGATTTTTAAGGAATCTTATGACCCAATTCTGGGATTCTGTGATAGGTATCTACAGAGAAGCATTACCCACCATTCCCCAAAGTATTCAGCACAGCTGTTCCCTGTCCTCACCATTTCAGTTGTTTGATGAGGACAGACACTCCACACCCTAATTTATCTATCAACATCTGCAGGGGTACAGACAGGAATAAAAACAACCTACCTACAAAACATTGCCTCATACTGCTTAAGCCAGTGAGAACTGCAAATTGATTCATAACAGACTGAATTTAAGACCTAAAGAAAAATACAAGTTCATTTACTGGACATGCTATTTCAAAATGAATAATATAGTTCTTGTTTAAAAGCCACTAAAGAGACAGATTTAATAAAAGAAAAGAGCAAAGTTTCCAAGAGGTTTCATCTGACAGTGAATATCATATTGAACATAGTCAGGAAGAGAAGTTATTGTAGTCTATATATAATTAGTCCTTCCCTCCACCCCTGTTTGGCAATCACTTTATCAAATTACAGATGTCCAGACTGAATTAAGTGTTGCTGGAATACCTTGCAGTCAAAATCTTTGCACAGTGTTCATTATCATTAATTAAGTGTATGCGATCCCTGTTCCCAGAAGAATGTCCTCTTCTATTAGCTGAGCTATATTTAAACTCAGGAGAATTCAGCATACATTTTTAATAGAAATTCAACAGACAGTATTGACATTTCTTTTTGGTTTATGGCAGCTTTTTTACATCACACAAACCATCACAATGACCCAGGGACATTGTGCTTCTCCTCTTCAGCTAAAACCTCCAGTTCTTTAAACCTTTCCTCCTCAGGCTGATTTCTGAGATCTTCCTATCACCCTATTCTAGACTGAGATCCAGAAATACCTTGCTCCACTTCTAAGTAGAAAACCTTGAGTTTACTACTAGGCAATATGCTTGTTTACGCCTTTATGGTGTATGCTCTTTACTCTCTCCAGAGGGTGGATTTCCTGACTCACAGTGCCTGTAACCCATGGCCCAAACTGGTTGGTCCCCATTTTGTCTTTATGCAGCTGAATGTTCCTTCTGCTTTATTCCACCCCACGTGCCTCCCAGCTGAATCTCACCCTACCTTGGAAAGGCTGTTACTCCACAGACTGAGGGTCTCCCTCCTTCCCAATTTCATCCTCCAGCACCTTTCTCAGTCCTTCCTGATTCTGCATGTCCAGCAGATTGAATAATCCTCCTCTGGATTTATTCATCCACCCTGCAGACCCGTGTTCATCATCACCATCCCTCTCAGAAGTCCTGTTAAAAAACATGTGAGTTGTGCTTCAGCTGTTTTAGAAGATTATTGATGCAAGCCCTGCTGGAGCCAAGGCAGCTACAGCATCTCCTTTCCAGAACATCTCCTACAAAGAGAATTTGATTGATCCAAAAGGTTTCTCTTGACCTGTCCCTAATGGCTGATATTAATTTCCTTCATTACCTGTCATGTGTTTGTAAAATGGTAATTTAATTACCTGTCCTTTGCTTGTTTCTTTCTAAGAGTGTGTGTTTCCTATCCTGTTTACTCTCCCATTTTACTGTACAAGTACTGAACACTCAGTCTTGCTCTCCCTCATCATCCCTGATCCTCAGCATGAAGCAGCCCTGTTACAGGTCACTAAGGGGAGAAAAGCCCCTCCAAAACATATCTGCTAAACATTCCCAGTGCCTTCAGTGAATGTTTGGGTGTTATTCCTAATCTTAGTCCGTTAGACCCTAAAATAACACTTTAAATACACAACACATCACCAGCTTCACCACAGGTCTGCAGAGCTTTGGCTCTGGTTCATAACATTGTGGAGACTAAATGTCTCCATCCGTGGGTTAAAAAAATGCTGGTGATGCTTATCTGTTCCAAGGAACACCTGTGAAATGGATTCACACATTGAAACAACTTGCGTTCACCTCGTTGGATAAATGAGAACCCAGGATTTCTTCAGTTCTTCCCAGCCAAGCCCATACCCTTGTCCTCCTGAGAAGGAAAACATTCCCACGAAGGCTGGGCTGAGAAGCAAGGAGAAAATCCAAATTCAATGAAGAATTGTCTTCCCCCAGCAGCATCCCACAAGGTTTTTGTGTAGGAGCTTGTTCGTACTTGATGATGCAACTGAGACCTGTGCTAAAGTGGCCTCAAGGGACTTTAAAAGACACTTGACTGAAGCATCTCCACTAAAAGCTGCTCCCTGGGGTCCTTATACAACCAAAGAAATGGCAGAACATCACTCCTGGGGGTCTTTAGGGATCCTCAAGGTAGCAAGCATGAATCCCTACTAGTAGGGATAGAGGTTCTCTACCCTTTTGGGGCAAGTTGCTCACAGGTACAACAGTGAAGAATCAGAGCTTGCATTTCTCTCACTGCTCAGCTGAGACCGTCTTCAGACTGCTCATCTCTCCTATGTGAGATAAAATTCATCACAAAGCCAGTCCCTCCTTGCCAGAAGATGGAAATGGTCCAATGCAAACAGGACAAATAAACCAGCTAACGCCAACTCTCTGTCAGTCAGTCAGCCTTCCCTCTGAAATGAAAAGCAAAGCAAGTCCCAGAGGTCTCTCCTGCCCTGAGCATGGCTTTACAATTATAAATTATCCCAAGATTATCTCTGTCCCCAGCGCTGCTGAATTCACCTCCGCTGTGTTTGCTGGGGGATTAATTGCTGCTGCATTGGCTGCACTGCAGAACAAAAGTGGGGATGCAGCACACTCCGAATTGCCACCATCATTCAGCAAGGGATGATAAATTTACAGCCAAATACACAGGAAACACTTTTTGATTTAGCACAGTCTGCAATTAGCCAGCACAGACCACTGCTGGGAAGGGAATCAAAACAAGCAAGACCAGGCATCCAAAGGATGTAAGCAAGGACAGGGATTAGGGTGTCACTGGGTAAAACAGCAATGCCCAGAGCTGACCATCCTGGCTTCAGCAGGCACCATCCAAGGACAAACAGGTGCTTCCTGCTCTTCCCACATCCTAGAATAAAGTCTGACAGTGCCTGTATGCAACATCCAACTTATCCCTTGATATCCTCTTCCATCAGGAAACTGCATTGGTGCCAATTTCTAGGACTTTGCATTCAAAAGAGATGTTCCAGGACAGTCCTTCCATCCCACCTCTTCTCTTGACAGACCACACATTTCACATGGGGAAATGTGAAGATATCTGAGGAGAGAAGATACCCAGAAATCTGGTGCTATTGCAGAGCACTGGGCTTGCTTTCCAGATCAAAGTCTCTGGTTCTATCTTGGCTATCTGAGTGTGAGGAAAGGAGGAGCTTCATTTCCAGCAGAAATATCTCCCACTTGCAGAAGTCACCCACAGCCTCACCATCCTTGTCCATGGTGGGAACAAGCAGCAAACACACTGCTCCTCACTGAATCTGGGCTGGATCTGAGGAAAGCTGAGATCCATGGGATTGCAGGAGGGCCCTGGACATCAGCACTGCTGTCATCCCACTCTGGTGCTGTGGGACTTCCAGGCACATGGAAATGTGGTGAGAGCTCCGGACCCAGAGGCTCAGATGAAACGCCAGAATCTCCACAGCCCTGAGTGGGACTGGGCTGAAAATCTGTCAAGCTTTCTCATGAGATTTCCTCTCTCCCTCCTGGTTCTGTTTGGACTGGAAACACCATGAGAATAACTTTCCTCCTTGCATTTCAGCAGTTTTGCTTCCGGGCCTGGGCTAAACAAGGAAGTGCAGAGGCGTGGGAACCGAAGGGAGACACAAACACATGGGAGCACAGGATGAATGGCTCCAAATCCCTGCATCCAGCTCACTGCCTCCATCAGGGGTCCTCCTGCCAGTTGAACTCCTCTGCACGGGCTGACACTTTCAGGTGGAGGTGGTTATCTGTGGGTCAGATCCTTCTCTCCCTTAGGCAGCAAAGCACTCCCAAGAATAACTCAACTTTTACTGCTATGAGACAAGAACATTTTGGTGTTTGGAGACAAGAACAGGATCTTGGTGCCTTTTAAAGACACATCACCCAGCCCACAGCAGAGCATTTGGACACAGAGGCCAGAGCTCCAGAGCACAGACCTCCAAATCTTTGTCCTTCTGTGGTAAAAGGGTTTGACTTCTTGATGCACTCATCATCTCAGCACCCTGAAAACAGAGTCCATTTCAGGTGTGGAGTACCACAAACCACTTCATGGGAGGCTGACCCATTCCTCCAAGATCCAAACTTCTTCACTACTCCATGCCTTCAGCATCCACTTACAAAACAAGTTGCACCCACAGGAGCAGGTATGGCATGTAGGGATGAATAATGATCCTATCACCACATACATATTTCAGGATAAAATTCCAGCTTCACCACAGCCTAACGCACCACCCAATATGTGTTTACACCAAACAATCAGTAACTCAAAGCTACAAAGAATGAGGAAATGGGAAGGAGTTTTTCCCATACCAAGCAGCTTGCAATTTAAGACATTGCTCTTTCCCATAAGTCTCCACCAGGTTGGCATGGAAATCTCTTTGGGATTAAGTAGATCTATTCAGCAGTTCAAAGGTTAATTTGAGCTACACCAGCATTATGAGCAGAAAGGAAGGGACAATTTCTAGCAGCAAGGTCATGTATCAACTGAGCACTTCCCTCTAGAGCATTCATCATTATTTAATTATCACTGTACTAATAGCTAGCATGAATTAAAGTATTCAGGGTCTCTTAGGCTTTGTGGAAGAAGAAAACTTTCTGGGTTTTTAAAGAACTTCACAACAGGAGATAGTAGAACATCCTCCTGGCCCAGCTGGCCCTGTCTCTGAGCACTTGGGGCAAACAACTGAACTTACTTGACTCTACAACTTGTAGGCAGGACTGGCCCAGACCACAGGCAAAGACGTTCCAGGGGAATCTTAAGGACTTGCAGACAGCACTGACTCAAGCCAGGAGAGGATTCAATGACTAGAGAGGCCATTTAAGTGGCCTTAATTTGAACCAGGTTTAGAGTAGACACTAGGAAAGAATTCTTTACAGTAAGGGTGATGAAGCCCTGGCACAGGTTCCCCAGAGAAGATGTAATGCCTCATCCCTGGAGGTGTTCCAAGGACAGGTTGGATGGGGCATGGAGCAACCTGACACAGGGGAAAGTGTCCCCTCCATCCTGACAGAGGCTTCTCACTGAGCAGGTTACATCTGAATTTGAGCCCATTAATACCTGTTGCAAAACCACCTTCCCCTCCTGGACGGTGCTAGCTGGTAGCAGCACCTAGACAGGTTCTGCTGTCCTCTTGTCTGCATCATGTTCCTGCTCTGACCACATCTCCAGAGGCATAAGCACAGCTTCTCCATGTCCTTGGCTCAGACAGAGAAGCACAGCCCTGAGCTGTGTCCTCCTCTCCCTGTCAGAAGAAGCAAGAGAGGCAGAAATGCACCCAAGAGACACCCTCTGACTGTGGTCCCTGCCAGCTCTCTCCAATCTGCCGTGCCCAAGGCACTTTTCCCTGTCACAGTCTGGCACATCTATTTGAAATGCGGAGGATTGCCACATATCACAGGGAACAAGAAACAGATTCCCACTGGGGAAGCAGGGCCCTGGAGCAGAGTGGCGTCAATGACATGCCCTTGAGGTTCAGAGAAGGAGGACACAACTGCTTGTTAATCCTGCTTCTCAGCTGGTGATTTCTAGGGATAACCTAGCCAGGGAATTCTAGGGAAAACGTTAAAAGAACTTCTAGTAATGCACTGTGAGAATTAAATCCCCATCGCTGCAGCTCACAGGGAGGCAGTACTGCTAGTTGCACAATAAACCACGTGAACCACTGGACACGGATCCAAGGATCAGCAAGCAAGCAACAAAGTCTCCAGCAAAATCACCTCTTTCATTACCTGGTTTTAGGAACCCAGATGTGACTCCCTGTGTTAGGGTAGATTACATGGTGGTCCCAAGTCCACCTTTCAACCCCACTTTTCACAAGTCCAGTATTTTCTCATGTTATCTTGTGCCTTTAATTTCTCATGTTCACATGTCACCCCTACAACATTTGCCTCCTTGCCCTTATCCCAGGCGCTTTCTCCAGCTTCTCCAGCCACCATGAGCTCTCAGCATTGCAGTCTTGAGCTCTTCAGACTTTGCCTGTGACTTTATGCTTCAGCACTTTTATTAATTCAGAGACGCCTTGTCTTAGAGGACAGAAAATGTAATAACCTGGAGGCACAAGGTAAGGCCACATGGTTGCAGCCCCAGAAGACAAGCACATGCTACCTGGCACAGTCCTGCCACTGAGAGCCAAGAAATGAATCAAGAGCACAGTGCTGCACCTTTACACAGGCAAGGAAAAGAGGCAGAAGTGAAGGTAAGTCACAAAATCAGAGCTGCATTACTCAGCATGGTGAGTTTGTCATTGCAGCACGATCCACCACCTGAGTCACAGGAGTAGAATTCATTCCACTTAAATTTAGACCTCTAGAATGTAGAATCTTACGTCTGGCCATGCAGATTCAGCTTCCTTTACAGTCTGTGATTCATCTGACCTCTCTCTACTATTGTAGATTGAATCACACTCTGATTCTTCCTATTTTTCTGCAGTGGCAACAAAGGGAGCCAACGGTGACTACTTCATCCAAAGCCAGACATTTCAACTCTACATGCCAAAATAAGAGCAAAGGAATCCCACTCTGGGTATTGTCATTTCTCCCTAATTGAAGGGCTTAAAACTTTCAAAGCAGAAGGACAATGACAGCTGAATTTGTGGTGGGGCTTTTCATGCCAACATTCAGAGACTGTTCCTTCCCTGCCAGCTCACTCACTTTAATTCATGGGAATGTCCAGAAACAGGAGCCCCTGGAGCACAGCTAAAAAATGAGCCAGGCTCTGGCATTTCTGTGAGCAACCAGTTCTTAATTATTTGACTAATACAAGCATTGTGCAGCAACCATATGTATTGAGAGGTTTGTGGAGGTTTCTTTGTCACCCGTGTACAAACCTCCATAAGGGTCTAGGGTTTCTGCAGAGGTTTGGGTACGAGAGCACAATGCCAAATTGCAACTCTTCTCAAGGTGTTTGAAGAATTTATATTGAAACTGACCTTAGTTATAATTGAGGTCAGGAAGGATCAGAGCACCAGGAAAGGTAGGCTAATGCTGATCAAGCAGGAGATGTATCCTGGGCATGGGGCAAACCCTCCCAAGTTCTGGAAAAGGCAGGAGCATGCTGGAAGCAGGACTGATGGGAAAACCACAGGAATGGGGGGTTCTGCACAGAAGGGACAAAATTACGCTGGGAGGAGGCTGCAAAGAAGCTCTCTGAGCCATGAAAATGGAGACAAAATTACTCACAAACACCTGGATGGTGGATACCTGTGGAGACGTGGGCTCTCCCTTCACTAGGAAATAGATGAAAAATGGTTAGAAATTAGGGTTTTATCATTTCAGCTCCCCAGCCCCAGAAGTATTGCTAGTTGAGGGCTCTGAGGCAGAGCAGAGCCAGGAGGGAAGGAAATGTCTTGGGCTGTGCCCAGGGGCTGCACTCAGACCCCACAGGGCTATGGCAGGGCCAGGAGGAGAGCGCTGGGGAAGGAAGTCTTACGGCAAGGTCGGACAGCAGCTGTCTCCAGGAATGAATCCAGGAGCAGCATCCTCCTGGGATGGGCCAGGAGGATCTTGCGTTGACTGACTGCCCTTCCTGAGCTCGGGAGGAAATTAATCTCCCACCATGGGCTCCAGTTTATTTTTACATTGCAAGTTAGCCCAAAGGGAAAAAAAGAAAATCATAAAAAAAGTTCTATTCCCTATAAGGAATCACAAATTTCACAGCGACCTAAGGAGATTAGTCAAATCCCTGTGACCGTCAGCAGTTTCACTTAGGTCAAAGCCTGGCATAACTCAATCTCTGTGAAAAGGGAGGAGTGGAGTGGACTGCCCAGCTCTGCAGGCTGGCCAGCCTCTCCAAGAGGGCCCTTCTGCAATATCTGGAGGGAAATATCCCTTTTGCAGTCCCACAGCAAACAGTCAGACTGACCCGGAGTGCAGACTGCGAAAGGGAGCGTTATCTCTTGCAGATACCACAGTGAGACCTTCCAAGCTGGGAAGCAAGAGGAGGACCAATTTCCCAGGCTGGGAGACATCAAAGGCTGTGTGAAACCTTCCGAAAATGCTCACCCTGAATTTCTCATGCATGGGTGGGCATATGGGATAACTCTCCATAGGGTCAGGGAAATGTAGAAAGTGGAGCAGTCGGGTTCTGATTCGCCTCTTGCTCCGGGGGAGAAAATGAAGAGAATTTAGCTCAAAATCTAAAAATAAATATGCCACCCATAGGTTTGGCTTTGCACAAAAATTGGCCTGAGTTAGGTAACCTAAGGCATTTTTTGGATTAATTCATTTCCATCCCCTGGCAAACATGTCTGTGTTAATGGGCTCGCAGAAGCATCAGCCCTTCAAGCTCTGCCTCAGACTTCATCCAGGGTATCAGGAATGTGGTGGTGCTGCTGTGGTGTTGCTGCTGCAATGCACTCAGTGAGCAGAGAGGTGTTGAATAAATAAATTGAGGCCAAACTTTTGGATTTGAAAATGTTCAAGACCAGGTCGGAAGGGGCATTGAGTAACCTGGTCTAGTGGAAGGTGTCACTGGCTCTTGCAGAGGGGTTTGAACAAGATGATCTTTAGGGACTCTTCCAGCTCAAATCATTCTATTCTTCTATGTTATTCTAAGGAGAAATAGGGCTTTCAGCTCATACTCCACAGTTAAAAAAAAAAAAAATACTGCTTCCTTTTCAGTGAGAGGAAGGGGCCTCTCGATGGAAACCCAACAGAATGTCTCCTGCTCTGTTGTGCAAATACAGAATTTGCTTTACATGGTATCATGAAGCCAAAAATGATGGGAAGTTCCAACGTCCTTCTTTCCTTCTTCTACTGCAGAGAGGCAGGAGGCTTTTGCAACTGTTCTTCTCTCTGATAAAGTTGTTGGTGCAGTTCTTAAAAGAAATAACAATTTTTACAATACTTAGCTCTCCTCACAGAGACACTTGCTCTCTCTTCATGGCTTCTCCATCATTTGAACTCTTCCAGTAGCACCAGATCTGAACTTTTCAAAATTACGAGTCAGGAACTAAAAAGTCCTTACACTGATTTAGAAACTAAAAGAGTAAAAACAAAACAGCAAGAGACAACCCAACTGCAGGGACTTTTGAGTTGCTTCTGGTCTTTGAGCTTCTAAAACCAAGAGTGGGACAGTTCCATTGCGTTTTTTCCAAGTACCATCACACCTGCTCTTCTATCTGCTGTTTCTTTCCCGTGTTGAGTTCTCTTCAGACCAGAAAGCATCTTTCTGTGCTATGAATGTGCAGCATTTAGCACAAGGTGGTCTTCAGGCTGGATGCATTCTTCTGGGCACAGGAAAAATGAAGGTGAATTGTTACAATCAGCTGGTTTACCTACAAAATACATAATTCCAGAGTAAATATTTGAGAAGTGAAGACAGCAGCTGGGATAAGGAAGATAGACACCATCATTATCCATCACAGCTGGCAACACTCTCACTCTTATTATTTTCTCCTGATCCAGTGAGAGCTTTCCTGTGGGGAAAAAGGAACAATAAATAACAGAGAATCATAGACTTAAAGAATGGTTTGGGTCAGAAGGGGCCTTACAGATCATCTCATTCCAACTCCTGCCATGAACAGGGACACCTTCCACTAGACCAGATTGCTCAGGGTCCCATCCAGCTTGGCCTTGAACACTTCCAGGAATGGGACAACCATATCATCATCATTAAAAATATTGCTCATCATCAACACATGAGAATATCCTCTGCTATTCCTCTAACATCAGGGTGACCAAAAGCATGAGTTTGCACTAAGTGGGCTCAGATTAGTCAGAGATAGCATGGCCCTTTGCTCCTGATGATTTCACCAACATGACATTTGTTCTCATGCCTTTCTCCAGCCTCCATCTCCCTCAAAAAACCTGGAAATGCACTTTCCCTAACTGGAAACACACATTTCATAGTAACATTTTCCAGACCACTTTGCAATAGGTAAAGTGAGACGAATGTTTTCAGTACAGCTTTTGTGGAAGCTCACAGCTCTTACCTGGCCCTTCCTGTGTGTATCCTGACATATTCCTCCAGTAATCCCCAAGTCCTCTGGCTTCATCTTTTTGTGGTGTTTGTTTCTTTGCCCTTCTTAAATAAACTATTGGCAGTTCCTATGGTAACATGCCTCATTCTTTCTCTATCCTCCCTAAAAGTCTCTTCCCATTTAATAGGCTTTTAAAAAGGTTCTATTTATACTTTCCTTTGTTATCCTGCTCCTGCTCCCTTGCAGTCAGACAAGGGCAGGCACGGAGCAGTGCATGCACTACCCTGTGTTACTAATAATGGCCATCCATAAACACGAGAGCGAGCCGTGGGGATCAAAGCTGTGACCTTCACCGGGAGATGCTCTGCTTCTTCGAGCAAAAAGAAAGGAAACCTGAGAAACGGCTGGCTCGGGAGGGAAGCACTGTTTGCAGGGCCATCCCCACCCTCCCACCCTCCAGCAATGAACTGAGGGGCTGCAAGCCCCCCAAACCAGCATGTGAAAAACAACCTTGCTGCCTCTGCAGGCAGTTTCCACCTCCCCTCTTTCCTCAGTGTCAGACATTCATCTACATTACCGGTAATTGGATAAAGAGAAAAATATGAGCTGTGTTTCTTTTTGCTTCCTATTCCACGAAAAGAAAAGCTCCTCTCCTCTCTGCGCTTTTTCCTTTTAAATCTCGGGGCTATTACCAAGCATCAAGGTTTATTTCCTTAAGGTTCATCATATAATTTAAATGCAGATTACAATTTATCTTAACCCTAGCTGAAGCAGTAGGTGGATTTTTACGATGACAACTCTTTGTTTCTCAGGCATTTCTCCTAATGAAAAACAAAGGGTCTGAAACAGTCCAAGTATAATTTGGTTCCTTTCTCCATCGAGAGGTTTCACTTGCACAGTCAGACGGGTGCCAGAAACCACACGTTTTTTGGTCATCTTTAGGGTGTTCCAGGAAACATATTGTCAACAGATCTCAATTTTTCAGTAGGAAAAGCAAGTAGCAGAATGACTCCCCAGCCTTCCCCTTTTTTTCTCTACATAAAGGCAGCTTTCAGGGCTTCTTTATTGATGAAGAATGACCCCAACAGTTGTAAATCCATTTTTTTTCCTTACTTGTGATCTCTCCTCCCTGGCCAGCAAAAGAAACTGTGATGCCCTCAAAGTGCCATCGCAGAAAGGGTTAAGGTATCTTAAACTACAGCCCCAATAAGCAGCTCGCAAAAGTGTCCTGTCCCCAGGGTAGGATCAGTGTATGAGAATTTACTCAGATCATTTAATGTTTGTAACTTGATTTCCTGCCGGAAAGCTTCAGTGGGCGGAGTTTCTGCTGAACCAGACAGAACTAGAGCTATTTCCTTCTCCAGATTGCTTGTGCATGTCCAGTCAAGCTCAACTGAATTAATAGCAACCGGCTTGTTTCCCCCACACACCCCTTCCCATTCACATTTTGCAGTGAAAATACAGGAAGTGAGTGATAATCTTGCTGTCAGGGCCTCAGGAGATGGGATGATCCTGCAACCTTGGGAAGTCCCATTCGTTCTCTGCACCTCTGGTCCACTTCTTGTTAAATTCTGGAGAAAGGATGCTCTAATGACCCGGCTCCTGCTCTACTGATTTCCTACATGACCTTAGGAAAGTCACTTAACATTTGCTTGCCTCCACCTTCCATGAAATGGAGAGGAAATCATCAGAAGGCTCCACTCAATGTGCTGCCACCACCAGTATTAAACCATGGCCCATGAGAACTGAAAGTAGAATTCTTTAAGCTTAAAGACAAGCTGCTATTTTCTCCTGAACAGTGCAGACCTGTGTTGGATCACCTGTGTTGGAAGCTGAAACACTTCTGCAAGGAGAAAACAGCCCTGCTACCCCCACCACACTCCCAGCTGCAAATTGATTCGTTCATCTTCTGCCTTGGCCATCCCAGGCACCAGGAGTTTCTTTCATATTCATCACTGAATGCAACCAAACCTCCTGGGAAAGACCAGATCCTTGTGCTTGGTTTTTTTACCAAAGTTTCAGGTTTCATCGAAATAGTCTGAGCTAAACCCCATCAAAAATGCTTTCATCAATACTGAGAACATCTACAGAGGGGTGAATGCAGGACCAGCCAAGTGGGATCCTATGGATCTCATAGGAGAACTAATGGCTCGGGCCAGAGATCTACCCTATGTACAGCCTCAGATCTCTACTGGTTCGAATGGTGTCAGGTTAATGTATTTGATATTCAATTGGTAATCCAGACACTTCATTATTGAGGTGAAGGTGGGTAGGCCCCCTTCCCTCAGTCAATTTTCAGCAGCACCATTTGAAAATCCTCCCCAGAGTAAACAGCACAGTCACCCCAAACAAAAGAAATGAAACTGTGGGGTTTTTCCTCTAACAGGACCAAAGAGGAAATTCCTCTGAGACACAGAGAAATTTCTTAGTGCTGTGTTTCTCACCCTTTTCCAATTGCTGTTTCCACACCAACCTGTGAGCTCCAGTGCTGGAAGCCTGGGGCAGCACCCTCCCCTCAACCCAGATAGCATCAGGTCCTTAGGATGTGTCTACACTCCCAGGTGGAGCTGGTTAGGGAGAATAGTCCTTTCCTTAGGCCTGGCTAAGTCTGGAGGCCTGGGCGTGAGACAGAAAGTAGGCACTGTTCCTTATCATCCAAGGAAGATTATGCAAGAATGTCCTGTAATGAGGAAAAGCAGGTGCTTTGAATAGGTATGTGGGGTTGGCTGCAGGTAACTTCTGGCAGCAGCAGGGCTCTTGCAGCATGGACCAGCCCTGGTTTCCAGTGCCAGATGAAGTGAGGCAGCCAGCTGCCCCACACCAACCTTCCTAAACCAAATTATCAATTCAGCTTCTTTCACAAAAATAACACAAAATTTGAGGACAACATCAATGAAGGAACCATCACCAGGACCTAAAACTCAAAATCTTTATCAGCTACTGTTACTTCATCCTCATCTCTGATTGCTGGCTCACATGCAAGGGAATGCAACGTGTATGGTTTCATTTTCTTAATTGCAATCATCCTGCAGACCACCTTCAGGCACGCTGGGGACCACCAGTAGTGCGGGGACCGCATGTGAAGAAGCCCCGCCCTGGGAGACCCATCCCGCCTTCCCTGATGTGGTTAAAATGCAATTCCAGATTGTGGTGCCTGCAAGGATTTAACGATGTTCTCAGCCCAGAGGAGAGCCCTGGACTGTGCCCTGTGCCTGAGAAAGCAGGACTGAGCTTCAGCTGTGTAGGAGGGCAGCTGTAAGGAACCAGGATATCTGCAGCAGTGGTAGAGTTCCCTTCATAGCCTACCCCATCTTTTTCACATGCAAGTGCAACCTCGGAGTCTCTGGACCGAGCTCTTTCTGTTCTGAAGCCTTCGCTGGCTATTAATACCTGGGGAATCTGTGAAGTAGGCAAACAAGGTTTTGATGAGTGTGGGAAAAAGAAAGGCGTTACCACGTATGAGTGAACTTCAGTTTCGCTCATGTGCTGAATTAGTCAGTGCCTTCAAGTGAATTCCAAGTGCTGGTCCAGCTATTAAATGAGTCTTCTTGAAGAGCTAAGTGCTCCATTTTTAGCTTCTACTGGAGGAAAAGCTAATTTTAAAAAATAATACTTGAATCAGAACTATTGCAAAGACTTTGGGATTGAGTTTTTTTGGTGTGTTGTTTTGGGGTGCTTTATTTCACATTTTTCAACTTTTTTATCTCTCCCAGAAAGAAAAAGTAACCAGTAGTCAACACAAAGCAGTTTCTGGGACTTCTGCAAGCTGGAGAAATCCGGGTCACTTGTCATGCCCGTGAATGTGATGTCTAAGTCAGGAAACCTCACCCAGAGGAACATGATGCAACAATTGCCTCACCAAAGGACCAGAATACCTGGTGTAGAGGGTCAAGAGACAAGCTCCAGTGGCTGAGAAATTCAGTGGAAGACTTTCTTAATTTGAACATTTAGTAGATGGGAAGGAAGTGTCAGTGCTGGAACATCAACAGTGACATCTCAAGAATTCACGTTTCACTTCCTACCCTGGAGGAGTGGTTCCTCCTGCAACGTTTCCAACTGAGAATTATCACTTTTCTGCTGCTTCCCCCTCTAACACAGCAGCTATGAGAAGTGTTGTCTGCAGGTGGCAAAAAGAAGAGTCATTTTTTCCATCAGTTCACTGTTAATGGTGTCCTGGCTTGAAGAAAGTTGAGTTTGGCTGAAATGGAAATGACAAAAGGGGCAGGAAAAAAAGATTACAGAAATTTAGACAAAGCAGGTGTATGGATTGCATTTCTATTCTTTCTGCAAACACGGAGGCTGTGTGGGCTAGATCCAGGAAAGTGTCCCAGCTGTAATACAAGCACTTTGACAAGCACACATTAAAAGATAGCCAGGCTTTCCACAAACACTAAGGCAAACAGCCCACTGGGATTAGCAGCTGTGCAGAGGTTACAATCCTTCCACATTGCTTTTCAGTGCATTAGGCTGAAAAACATGCTCAAGGATGCTCACGTGCACAGGAGATTGTCGATATTTGTGCTGAAAATCCATTCAAATGCAGAAATTATAGCTAACATGAAGCCTACTTGATCCTCTTAAGGCTGTGACCTGATTGTGGAAACATTTCTCTTTGCTTGTTTTTCTAAAATACAAAGAAGCAAGGCAGAGGCTTGACTAAAGATGGATTCAGGCATGCCAGGAGACCTGAAGGTGTTCCCCAGTTGCATTGCCCATCAATTTTTAATGCCTCCCTTTCCCCCTTAGCTCACAATGGACAAAAGCTCCTCTAGTCAGGATATTCTCTGATTCTGTGGTGCCCAAGAACATCAGCCAAACTGGTATGAATTTACACCCCCGGCCAAGAAGCAACACTCCCAGGCACAACAACCCTACAGCCTCACCCATGCAAGAGGGATCAAGCTGGGTTTGACAGCACTTCTGAGGGCATGTGGTGGAGCCTCATGCTGTTGGTCCTTTTTCTTCTGCCAGAGCTGTCAAGCTGAGGTTGTGCCTGAGTGCTACGATTTGCCATGTGACATTTCAGATGGGAAGCAAAAGAACAGCTTTGCCAACCACCATTCTCAGGTTCTCCACTAAATAAAAAACAGATTACTGACATTTGCTGTGTCTGAGAGAAAGGCGGGTCTGTTGTTTTTACAAACAATAAAGGATGCAGAAAAACAAACTTATTCCCTCAGAGCCAAGCACAGTTCCCCATCGTGCCTGGGAATCCCCATGGAAGGGACAGGCATCATGCTGTTCTAACAAGAAAAGATTTCACCAAAAATACCCAACCAAATGCAGCAACTGTGACATTTTTCTTTGGAATTTTTTGTTTGTTTCAGTTCTCAGGTTTTTTGGCTTTTAAAGAAAGCAGTCACAGGCAGACTTCTCCGTGGGTCCCACCATCACCAGTGTTAGCAGGGGGACCTCTGCCCTCCAGAGCTTTCCCTGGGCTTTGCCAGACTGATTTTAGCACCACCAAAAGTCACGCTCTGAGTTTTCATTAAAAAAATGTTGATGTGAAAAACAGATCATTTTCTCACTTCGAAAAAGTAGCATGGAGGCAGACAGCAGAATGTAAATGTCAATAGCAAGGGAAGTCACAGGTTTTTTCCTGTTCTCAGCAGACTTCTTTGCAAGGTGTGAATTTGCTGATGCCTAACCAAGGTTAAACTTATGCTCTGCGTTGAGAGGGGAAGGGGGGAATGAAAATCCCTTTCATCCAGCAGTGTGTTTAAAACTTGCAGACACCTAATGTCTTGAATATCCTTTGAAATCAATCAACAGATTCCAAAGTTTTTTATCGAAGGATCCATTTTATACATTTACACATATAACACTTTTAGTTGCATAAGATTCAGGGTGTTAAGAAACTTTGGTAAATTTTACTTATTTCCTTTACTCTTTTGAAACAGTCATATGCCAAATCAGCCCTTCTCAAGTCCTGCTGGAGGACTTGCTATAGGTTCTAACAGGTTGGGATGTCAAGGCTGTGTTGTGAAACAGCCTGAAGCTGTGTCAGGGAAGGTTTAGGTCGGATATTAGGGAAAGGTTCTTCGCCCAGAGGGTGGCTGAGCACTGCAACAGGATGCCCAGGGAAGTGGTTACAGCACCAAGCCTGACAGAGTTTGAAGCATTTGGACAACCCTCTCAGGTGTGATTTTTGAGGTTGTCCTCTGCAGGGCCAGGAGTTGAACTCCTGAGGAGTTTAACTGAGGATATTCTATGATCTATGCTTCCAGGTCATCCCTTAACCAGAGAGGAGGACTACATACTTTGAACAATGTTCTCAGAAACATAAAGCACTCTCAGACCATTCTGGTTTAGAGGACATCAATTTAGTGCCTTTCAGGGAAGAGGTAAAAATATCCTTAAAATGCAATAACATCTGAGGATCTCCTGATATTCATCTCTACGTGTTTGTATCTCCTGAGGAATCACCTCATCCCTCTGTGCCTGTGACCCCGAGCCCCCTATTATTCTTTTAATTTTTTTAAGCCCTTGACTGCCTCTGTGGTAACTTCTGCTAAGAGAGTCCTCGACAAGTTAGAAATGAATGAAAACTTGCAGTGGCCTCAGGTGCTCTGCTCCTGTTCCTCTGAATGTAAGGTGGTTCTTTATACCACAGATCTAGATATAGGTTGTAGACACAAAGGTTGACAACCTGAGGAGAGGGCCTTGGCTATAAAGTGACAGCAGCTCCTGAATTGTGCCAGCTTGAGCCCCTGACACACTGGGTGACCCCTGTGCCTCACGTACTCAGAACCACTAATGGGAGATGTTAAATATATCCTGTATAGCCTCAGGAATGGGCAGCTTCCTCCCTTCATTGGTCAGGGGACTCAGGACACCTCCCCCCAGAGCACAGGGGACACTGCTGCACTGAGCCCAGGCTCTACTGTCTCCCCTTGACTCTGCCCCCAGGCTCTCCTTTGTCTTCCTCAGCTTCCTCTTTGTCATCTTTGTTTTCTCCTTCTTTTCTACTTCTTCTCCTTCTTCTTTCTTCTCTCTCTTCCTTTTCTTTCTCCTCATCTTCTTCTTTCTCTTCTTCCTCTTTCTCATCACTTTTTTCATCTTTATCTTCTTTCTTCTGCCTCTTCTTCTTCCTTGTCTTCCTTCTTATTTCTTCTTCTCCTCCTCTTCCTCCTTGTCATCACCATCTTCTTTCTTCCTCCTCTTCTCCCTCCTCATCATCTTCATTTTCTTCTTCTTAGAATCACAGAATATTTTGAGTTGGAAGCGACCTAAAGGTCATCCAGTTCCAACCCCCTGCCATGGGCAGGGACACCTTCCCCTATCCCAGGTTGCTCCAAGCCCCAATCAACCTGGCCTTGCACACTGCCAGGGATGGGGCAGCCACAGCTTCTCTGGGCAACCTGTGCCAGAGCCTCACCACCCTCACAGAGAGGAGACTTTTCCTAATATCCCTAAACCTGCCCTCTGCAGTTTAAAGCAATTCTTGCTTCTCTTGTCACTCCACTCCTTTGTCCAAAATCCCTTTCCAGCTCTCTTGGAGACCCTTTAAGCATTGGAAGGGGCTCTAAGTTCTCTGCGGAACTTTCTCTTCTCTAGGCTGAACATCCTCAGCTTTCCCAGCCTATTTCCACAGCAGAACTCCAGCGTCTCTCGTTCCGTTTCTTTCTCTTTTTCCTTTTTCCTTTTCCCCCTTCCCTCACGCTCCCCTCACCCCTTGACCCCGCCCACTCCCCCAGGCCCCGCCTCTTTCCCGGCCCCGCCCATCCCACCCTGAGACCACGCCCCCTCCGCAGTCTGTTCCCTCCCCATTGGCTCCTGCGGGCGCCACGTGACGTGGCGGTGGCGCGCGCGGGGGCGGGGCCGGGTGCGCGGGCGCGCTCGGGGCGGCGGCGGCGGCGGCGGCTGCATGTGCGGGCGGGGGGCGGCGAGCGGGGCCGGGCGGGCGGCGAGCGGAGCCGGGAGCGAGGCGAGAGCAGCCCAGAGGAGCCGAGCGGAGCCGGCGAGCAGGTTAGTGCGCGGGCGCGGAGGAGGGCGGGCGAGGGGAAGCGGCGGCGGTGGCCGCACGTGGGTCCGCCCGCGCAACAATGCGGGCGGGAGGGATCCGTGCGCCGCCGGCTGCCAGGTCACCGCGGCGTGCGGAGAAAGCTGCGCGGTGCGATGTCCCCACCGGAATGGGGTGATGGCTCCGCTGCAGCCGTCCTGAGGCTGTCGTGGGGGGCCAGCAGAGTGCGTTCCCCCCCGGCCCCCAGCGTGGCTGCAGCACCTTCAGATTGAACCCAGAATGAAGGGAGGGGAGCTACAGCCCTGGTGTGCGGGGGTCACGCACGCTGCTCCTCCCCGCCGTAGCCCCGCTGGGAGCCCACGCGCGGTGCCGCAGTCCCCCACCCCGTGGGGCGGACACGGAGCATCCCGGCAGAGCCCATCCCGCCGCGCTCCGTGGGTGGGATGCAGCGTGGCCACTGTCAGGGCTACGCGGGGCCTCTCCACCCCCGCCCGGGGCCGGACGCAGCGATCGGTGTCACAAGGGGCCCAAGGGGGGAAGCGCCGTGTTCCAGGCTGTCCGGTCTCGCCATCCCTAAGGATGTTTCCCTCTTCGTCAAACGAGTGGGGCTGGCCTGCGTCGGTAGCTGCGGCAGGGATGGCCTCTCCTGGGTCGTGTTTGGAGCAGGCTGCTGAGGGAAGTGGTGGGATCACCATCCCTGGAAGTGTTCAGAAAACGTGTGGCTATGGCACTTGGTGACATGGTTCAGTGGTGAACATGGTGGTGGTGATAGATTGATGGCTGCACTTGATTATCTTAGAGGTCTTTTCCAACCTGGATGATGCAGTGATTCCCTATTTGAGCACGTTTCGTTAGACTAACAAGCCATTCCTGGCCTTGCCATGCCGTGGGGGCTTGGGAACGCCAGAAGTTCCCATTCCCTGGGCAGGCAGGTCACATAGCAGGAGGACACCCCATGCCATGCCTTTCCCTGCTGTAGGTAAAGTGGATTTTTGCATGCGACTGGAATTACTAATCCAAGCAATTAGCTGGAATCTGTCAAGTTTGTGCTGCTGCCAATTTCTCCAGTTCATTTGGTTACAACTTCATCTTTCTGCTCAAAGGAACTGAAATGTAAACGGGGCAACCAAGTGTCTGGAGCTGCTGGGTTGGTTTATGTGCATCCTTCTGGCCAAAGGAGGATCAGCAAGGAAACTGAGTCTTAATAAAGTCGTATATTTATTGGCAGCAGTGGGAAAAGAGTAATGTGGATAAATGGAGCTAGTGGCTTATTTGTATACAAAATGTCATGAATCTCCCTACCGGGTTGTGAGCTGGATTTAAATTCCACTGTTGCAAGGATCACTGATTTCTTAAATCACATTGTTGCTAATAGCATATGTTAAAAATGCTGCAGGTGGATTTAAAGCTGAGGGCCTTGTGGGCTCACCAGTGTTCTGCACCAATATTTATATACATCCAGGGACTTAACAGAGTGTTGTCATTTGGCTTCAGAGTTAACGACCTGGATGCTGTCTGGCAGGGGCTGATGCAGCACAGTCCCTGACACAGCCACCTTCTGAGGATCTCAGATGCCACTAAATTTGACAGTTGGGCAAGTGAAGAGACTTTTAACCTTTGGTAAATGCTCTAACCTGAAATTCCTTCCTTTTGGGAATATTAAAACTTTAGCTTTGGTTAACTTGTGTCAAAGGTGTGTGCCATGAGCCATCACCCTGTTGGCTCTGCTTAGGGAGAGGGCTGCTTGCAGAAGCAAAAAGCTTTTGTTACAGATATTTTATTTTTGTGTGTGCCTTGATAGCTCAAAGATCACTCGGCTTCCAGTCAAGGCAATCCTGGGTGAGAAGTATCCGCTGGGATTGGGCTGTTAAGTGCATTTCTTTGATTTGACAGCAGAAGTGCCCAGAGAAACATCAAAAACCCCAACATTAAGGCATGTTTCCAGCTTCATCATCTCCTGGAAGCCATGGAAATCAGTGGCTTGAAATCCAGCAGCACTTGATGTTAAAATAGCAAACAGTAAACATCATCTCCTATCAATAACTTTAATTATGGTTTGGGTTTTGTCTTAAATAGACACACATTGTCATAGAGAATCAAAGTTTAGCATCCAGGCGTGCTCAGTGGGGTGGTAGCGTCTTTGGACAGGGTGTAACACGCTTTTATAGCATAAATTAAAATAAAAAAGGGGTTTAGCAGCGTAGCATGCTGTTGTGTAAGAAAACTGCCAACTTTTGGGCTGAGACTGCGTGGTTTCTGGGCATTGTGTGCTGCAGCGTGTTGGCGGGTGGTGTTCCCGGGCATCTTTGGATGGGGTGAGCGAGTTTTACCACTCTGCAGCTGAACCCTGACGGGGTTTTTCAACCATAAAATAAAGTGCAGAGAAGGCTTGGTGTGTGCCACGGATAGCCAAACTGAAAGCAAAAATAAACACCCGCAAAAAGCAGGGTTTTTTTGGTCATTGACAGAAAAGGAAAGTGCCGGTCTAGGGGCGGGTGTGAAGTCCCGTGTTCGTTACGCTCCTAATCTGGAAAATACAGACTGTGGCACATGGCAGCAGTGTGCGTGGCTAATTTTGCATCTTGTCCTTTTCCACTTCTTATTTAACCCAAAATTAAGGAAGGGAAGCAGCACCCGTTGGCCTATTAAATGTTCATTTTTGCCAAGTTACGCCACTTTGTGAACACGAGACACGACCGGATTCCTGTGGCAAGGAGCCCTTAAAATTTCAACAGCTCTACCTATAAATATAGTCACCGTGAAAGGCAATCCGGCTTTAAAAGAAAAAAAAAAAGCAACCATGCTCTTTTTTTAGTCTCACTGTATCTGCCTGACTTTAGTGCCATGCGATGCATCTCCAGCCGGGTGGTGAAGCTGAGGCGGTGTGGAACATTCAGTCTCCTGATTCCTCTTGCTAATTTATTTGAAGAACGGGTGCAAGCAGAGGGAAAAAAAAATGGTTTTACTTGTCCTGAAGGTTTTTGGGGATGGGATGGTTGGGCTGGATCTCTGCAGCCACATCATGGCCTTTTGCAGAGGGACATTTGGTGATTGCTTGGTCCTGGTGAGTTCCCAGGAACTGCTGCACTGTGGGGCAGTGCAGGATCGAGCCTGAAGCATCCCTTGGCTCTAAAGCAATGTCCCAGATGAAAATTAAAGGGAAGAAAAAGAAAGAAGCTGGCTGCCACCTCACCCCAGAGGTGTCTGGGCTCACCCACTGTTCTCTGATGCAACCACAGCAGCTCAGGGAGCTCGGGGGCTGGTTTTGGACATGCCCAGGGTTGCCCAGGGACAGGCTGGCCTCAGGAACGGGTACAGCATGTTCTGGGCACTCCTCCAGGCCAATGGGACCCCCACCAGCCGCAGATGATCTAGTAGGGTGATGGCCACTGGCACACCTGGTGGAAAAGTCAGCACTGCCTGCAGGGCTGGGATTTAGGTGGAGAAGCTCCACGGGGGGGTGGTTTTGCAGCTTAGTGATGCTTTTCAGCGTGCCCTGCGCTTGCATGGCAGAAATCCACCTTTGTAGCCAGAGTAGCTGGGTCACCTTGCTGTGCCAAAACCTGCTGGGTATGGTTGGGATGGGGCACGGGCTGGGAAAGCGTGTGGGAGTGGGGCGGGAGAGCTCGGCGCGGGGAATTGCTGCGTGTGCACTTGGGCCAAGTGCTGAGCCCGGGCTGCGCGGGAGCTGCAGACAGAACCCACACGTGACCGTCTGAATTTCAGATGATTGCTGGACCGCTTTGCCAACAGCTTCTCGCAGCTCATCAGCTGCGATATCGCTTCTTCTTTCCCCCCCCCCTTTTCTTTTATTTCCTTTCCCCTTCCCCACCCTGCCTGATTTCTAAGGCGAAGCAGGAGGGATGAATACGACACCGAGGGTGGCTGCAGCTGCGCAGGGTTTGTATCCAAATGGTTTCCTGGAAGGCAAGTTTTTTTTGTTGTTTTTCAATCTTAAAAATATTTTTACAGCGAGTGTCTCGTATCGGGGCTGTTTGGATGTCAGGTTTAGTTTCCCATGACATGGAGTGATTAGAGGAGGGAGGGGAAGGAGGGGCTGGGTGCTGCTTTATGTGCACATCTCTCTGCAGCAGTATCATTGTCTGTTGATGGTAAATGTGTTCCCTCTCATCTTTGCGATAGTTCTCGGAGATTTCCTCTTTTACGTCACTGCAGTTAATAAGATGTTTAACTTGGGAGCTGGGGGCGATGTGCTGTGTTACCGTGTTGCAAGGAAAGGGGGGATGACGAGTTCCCGTGCAGACTTGTGCTGGGAAGATCGTATCAATGCTGGGGAGAACAGCTGGGTTTGGAGTCAAACCATTGCCTTTCACCCTTAATGAACCTGACCTGGCTGCATCTCTTGTTTTTTATAGTGACAATTATTATCTTCCTTCTAATACTGAGAGAGACAGTTCAGTCCTCTCTATCTACTGCATTGCTGGAGTCAAGGGTGCACCTTAATTTTTTTTTTTTTAAAGCAGATTGTGTCTGCCTGGCTGAACTTAAGCTCTTTTTTTCCTGTTTTTTGGGGACCACTGAAGCATTTCATAAGAGCACCTGATGGCTTTTTTTGGTGATGCTGCAGGTGCAGTAACTGCAGAGCCAGAGCCCTCTCCAGGAAAGTCCTTGACTGTGTGTTTCGTGTGTCACAGGTTGATTATAGAGTTAAGAAAGTTGCTGTTGTACATGCCTTGACCAGGAATAGCCTCTCTCCTGCCACAGTTTGCAAGGCCAGCTCATCGAGGGCAGGCGCGTTGGTCAATAAACACTCCAAGCGGCACCCTAGGGAATTGTGAACCAAAATGGGAACACTTGTGTCCTTCAGCTCCTCCTTCCTTGCCAAGTTGTTTTCTTCCCCCAGCTCTTTCTCCAGCTTGCCACTCAAACCTCTTCGTTTTGCTGTGTTTTTCCACAAATGTTTTTCAAGCGTGACAGGAGGGAGAAGAAAGCCACGAGTTCTGCAAGGGGCTGATGCCTATCAGGCCAACCCTTGCCTGTGGCTTTGGGGGCCCCTTCTCTTCAGTGACTTGGTGGCTGCAGGTGGGTTCGCATCTGGCAGCTGTTGGGCTTGGAGTTGGCTCTGTCTGCCACAAGACCCAACCCAGACACTTGCACCTATTCCAAGGCTCCCAGCTCATCCCCAAGGTCTGAGTCGGGTGGGGTGACCATGGTGTCCCTATGTAGGTGTGGAGGGGAGAAGGGCTCTGCAACCCTCTCAAGGAAATGGGGACATGGAGGGTTTGCAGGAGGAACAACCACACCTCTGGTGGTGACATTTTCCAGCCTTCCATCAGGACCTGTTGCTCACAGTCCTAATGACATTTAGCTGCTGACTTGCTGACACTGATTTTGTTCAATAACCCATTTCTTTTTAAGATTAAAATGCTGCTTAAAAAACAACATGCTACCAACACATTGGGATGTTGATTTGGTTTCTGGGAGGCTTACAGCCTCCCAGTTCTGCTTTTGCTCTGGGGAGGAAGCAACATGGTTGGGTGCAATTTTCAGCCCTCGTGGGAGCGGAGTCTTAAAAGATAACCCTACCCCATCCCAGCTCACGCCCTCACTGCTGGATGTGGGAGTTAATTTTTCTCACTCCTGCCATGCACAACAGCCCCTCTCTGTGCTTTTGCTGTGAGCTGGGACAAGGGGAATTTTGGGTGCAACTCCAGGCAGTGCTGGCTCGGCACATGTCCCCAAGTGTCCCAGCTGGGCGGCTGCCCGGGGCCCCCTTCATGCGAACGGGGTCAGCAGCTGGGAAATAGCAGAGCAAAGTGCCTCCCTGGTAATTCCCAGCTGCCGTTAAAGCGGCTTTAAAATAAATTCCCTCAAAGAGCAATTCCAAGTATTTGAGGGTTTGAACTTTTCCGGAGAAGGGTTTGGGAGCTGCTGGCTACCGCACTGCACCCTGGCATGCTGGGGAAAGGCGCCAGGGCAATTTCCCTGATTATCCCAACATCTAAAAAACACTTTTTTGATGTCTATATGATGTTTATTTATTAGCTGCATGTGCAACACAACTGTTGGAAATGGGGCACTGCTGGAAGCAAAGATGTGCTTAACTGGGAAGATGAGTGGCTGGGTAATGTCCTGGGCTGGAGGCAATGCCCAAGGCTCAGTGACTCTCACTCTGTACCATCCTACCTGGCCACCAGTGCTTACCCAGGAGTGCAGCACAGCCGGGTGCCCCTGGCCGCACATTCCATGGCCAGCTCTGCTTGGTAACGTGGGCACAACAGAGAACAAACTTTGCAGCAAGCTTTGCTCTCCCAGAGCCCCTGAAGCTTGCTTTAAAAAAACAAAAAAAAACAAAAAAAAACAACTTTGGAGCAATGTAGTCTTTCTTTTTTCTCATGCTCATGAAAATTCTCATACCAAAGCAGTAACCTCCACTGCCCTCAGTTCATTATTTTTTAAGGTGGTGTTAGGGGGCATTTAAGGAAAGGCTTGTCCCAGCCTCTGTTTTCCCTCCTCTCCTACATCCCGTCATGGCAAATTACAGCTTCATCCATGCTTGTGTGACAGGCACTAAAAGGGGGAGGTTTGATCAGCAAACTGGAAAGTTGGTCTCATCCCTGAAAGGCTCTCGATGTCCCTGTGCTGGTGCTCCCCAGGGTGATGCGTTGCTGCATCCTGGCTGGTGCAACTTTTTGGTCACGGGAATGTCCCCATGAGGCTGAGTACCCCGAGCTGGGGACAGCCAAGCTTTTCCCTGCAGAGACAGTGCTGGGCTCTTGCCCAAGTCCCCTCTCCAGGGCCCTGGCACTAGTGCAAGTGCAGCCAGGCTGAAGGCTGATGATTAAACCCATGATCCAGGTCATTCCTGCCCCTCTCAGTGCCCCAGAAAAATAAGGATGCTGATAGCAAGACTACATCCAGTTGGGGATATTGCACCTCTCTGAGCGATTCAGTAGGTTTGGGGATGAGCTGAGCTAATTTGGGGTAAAACCACCCTAAAAAAAACATTGCAGTGGGAGATTCTTCTTCATATACCCTTCATTGCAATGGCTAAGCTGCTCCCAGCTCAAACTGGTTTCATTCATGGGCTGACCTTTACTCTGGCAGCTTCTTACTGAACTTTCTATCATATATGTAATTTTAAATTTTTTTTTTCTGTGTGGACATGACAGAGCTGTCTCCTGAGGTGGCAAAAAACTCATCTTGCCTCTTAAGGACAGGTGGGGAAACCTGCACATGGCACAGGGAAGTTTGCTGTGGGTGGGACAACACTGGGTACAGTCCCAGCCCGAAGTCACATCCACTGGACCACACACTTAGCTCCGTTTTTTTTTTCCCTCCCAAACTAATCCCTCCAGCCCCTTAGGCTTTTTTGTTGTTGTTGTTGTTGTTGCTCCTCTCTGAATTCCTTCTAATTTGCAGGCTCACTGCCAGCATCCAACGCTCTATAAAAAGGGGACTTGTTCTTCAAGCTTCCCTCTGGTATAGAGCGTTTGCACAAATAGCAACACGCTTGACAAGTAGGTCTGATTCCCCCTGCTATTACTGAAATGCTCGTAGGGTGCTTGGGGAGTAGAGCTGCTGTCTCAAGACAAGCCAAGCTGAATTTCACACAGGGCCCTGAGCCCAATTCCCAGCCGGTGTTTAAGCTCCTGTCAGCTGGAAAAACGGAGCTGTGTGTTTTTGTTTTCCTCCTCATGCAGCCTCCCTCCCTCTTGGAGAGCGAGCGGATGCGGTTGCATCCCTTCGTATCCCACCAGCACAGGTGGGATGTGGCTGTGGCTGCAGACCCATGTCCTGCTGAAGGCAGCCCCAGGGCCACCACCAATTTTTGGCTGGTCCCCCCTTGCTGTTACAAGCAGCCATGACACAAACCCCCTGCCAGCTTCCTTCTTAAAACTAATGAGCTGTTTGACCCTGGCAAGTCCTCTGGGAAAGCTGTTGCCAGAGCCTTGCTGCTCACACGGATACAAACTGCTCTCATTTCCAGCTTAAATTTATTTGTGGATGACTCGTACCCATTTGGCCTTGTTCTTCTTGTACCCACACTGGCTTTTAGCTTGGATGGCTCCTTTTCCTGCTCTGGTATTTATCCTCTGGCAGGCTCTACCAAGTGCCGTGGGTCTGCCAACCTAAATAACCCCAGAGCTTCTGGTGGAGCTTGGATGGAGGCTTGGATGTAAGGGCATCTAGGCTTCCTCATTCCTGCCGTGGAGACAGCCCCAGCAATTTGATTTGGAGCTCACCCATTGAAAAGGAAAATCCACCATGCTACCATGACATCCTCACTGGGAATAGTCACAGCCTGCAGAAGGACAACCCCAGCCATCCTCACCATTGACAGAGGCTCTCCAATTTGAAACCATTATCTAATTTCATTAGCCCACTTCTCTTTTGCAATGCAAAAGCCATTTTGGCAGAAGATAAGCTTTTTTTTTTTTCCTGGTGCAGCCTTCAGTAGCACCTTTCCCTCTCCTTTCTGGTAGTGCCAGAGCTCGTGTTCCTGCCCATGCTAATCTCAGCCCTGGTGTTGTGGAGCAGACGTTTCCCATGCACAGCTGTGCCAGGCACTTTGCTCAAAGGCTGAAGTGGATTAAAATGTGAAAGTTCATCAGGTCAAAAGACACACATGGCTCCTTACCAGTGGTCCCGTTTTGGAGGTGTTGGACCATCCAGGATGGTATGGGAAGAGCTGCAAGGTATTTGCTTTCCCCCTCAGGATGATAATTTTTCACCATACTTTTCACTGCTGTATCTTTGCCATGGGTTTTCTTTGCCTTTTATATGCTTTCTTTGGGAGCTCTGTGCTTATTCCTGGTAATGCTGAGATGCTTGAGATGCTGGCTTATCTTTCCCAGTTTAGACCCCTGCCTTCTCCTTGGCAGGCAGAACTTGACTGGTACCTTTGATGGAAGGAAGGATGCTCCAGGTGCCATTGCTCACCAGCTCCTTATTTCCTTCAAGTTTCCCTTTAGTTAAGAACCGTTTTTTTTCTTTTTTCATTCTGCCTAATCTAAACTGCACCAGCGTGTGTCCATTTGAGGCAGGATTTTATATTCCCCTGCAGTGTCCTTCCATCATTCTATGCCCTCGTTAAACCACACGTAAATTAGCATCATCGAGGAGGAGCTGGCCTCTGCAGTTATTAGCAGGATTATTCTCATCTCCTGGTTTCCAGTGAAGCTGCTGGGCTGGTGTAACACAGTTCCCACTAATGCTCATCTCCACTATCAGAGAGAACAATGCTGATGGGACACTGAGCATCAGCAGCAGATAAGCAGGAGGAAACCAGCAGACCACATCACATCTTTCCACATTAAGTGATTTTTGACCCCCAGCTTCTCTCCTCCAGGCTGTGGTTGTTTAACACATCACAATGGGCATTAACTTCCCCTCCTGAATCTTTTCTGAGCAGCCCATGGGCTCCTTCACAGCTGTAGCTCCAGCACAGGAGTGCATCACATCCTGCACTCATCGCTGGGTTTGCTTTGTGCATTGTGTTTTCTCACTGCCTGAATCAGTATCCACAGCCTCCAGCACCCAGAGTGGGTACAGCTGGGCATTTTCTGCCTGCAGTTGATCTTCCTTGTTCGTCTCTCCTTGTTTATTTGATTTCTCACTGTATTTAAAGGAGAGGTCAGTGTGTGTTTTGCAACCTTCTCCTCCTGTTATTAATTTCTTAGAAACAAAGGGGAAGGAGCCACAAGCAATAAAAAGCCTGAGGTTTGAGGACTGGCTGTTTATTTGTCAAAGCTAGAAATGCAGTGACTGAAGAGGAAAAGAGAAAATCCTCAATGCAGATGCACCTCATTTAAGTTTAGACTTGTGTAGGTTAGATTAGGGTGGGGGTGTGGATTTCCTCCTGCTGCAGTTTTAGATGGAGCTGTTATCACTGTCATTACTGCAAATAGCATCTTAGTTTTGCCTTGTGTACCTCATTTTTGCACCCTTCCGCCTGACTTTCCTGCACCATGCCCATCTGATGCTGGGGAAGCAGTGGTGCCCATCTCAATGGAATCATGGCACCCCATGCAGTGGGATTGGATTGCATGTGTCTGATGGAAAGTGGGTGGCAATAAACCAGTCCTAAGGGTGCAAGTGCTGCCAAGGAGGCTGGGGTTGGCCATCAGCTGCCTGGAAGAGGGGATGAGGAGAAGCAGGGTGGCTCAGATGCTGAAGCCAAAGATGCTCAGAAGCCCAAAAGGGACAAAAATAGTCTGGGTCACTCAAGATGGTTTGAGGACCACTTAAGATCTTTTCCCTCGGAAGCAGCAATTACCAGATGAAAGGGAATGTCTTCAAGCAGGCATTTTGGAGCATATGGTTTGTGTTTGGAATGTTCACTCAGGGAAATGGGGAAGGCTGCAGGGTGGGTTGGTGGCTGGGCGAGGCAGAGGGTGTCCTTCAGGGGCTGAGTCTGGTTGCTTACAAAATGTATTTTGACACCAGGAGCATTCCCACATCTCTCCTCTTTTTTGGACTGTATTGTCAATAGCTTTCCAAAGCATTAATGCTGGGCATGAGCTGGATTTCTGCTTGTGGGAGGTTAAAGGGTGTCCCCACATGAAGTGGTGAATAGGGGGATGCACATGTGGTTTTCTTTTTAGGTTTCGCCCTTCCTCGCTACAGAGGAGGCATTGGCATGTAATTACTGCCAGCTTTAATCCAGCCAGACCAACTGCCTTTCTGGCAAACCCAAATACAATAGGAGCCAAAGGTTATTGCATGCCCTAAATAAAAAACCATTACAGCCCTGGGGCCTCGCCCAAGCCCAGACCACAAAGCATCCAGGACCGGCTCCATTCAGTTTTTCTGGAAGATTTGGTTCAATGGCAATGACCCATAACTTTTTTTTTTTTTTTTTAATTTTTTTTTTTCTTACTTTGCCCCTGCAAAGCCACCTGCACACTTGCAACCACTGTGGCACCTGCCAGGAGCAGCACATCTGGCCAGCATTAGCGAGCCTGCCAGGGATGCACTTGGTTCAGATTTTTCTTGCTAAAATCATTAGTGGCTCTAATTGAAAGCAGAGGTGGATGAAGGCACGTCACACAGACACACCACGACGTGCATGGCTCAGCCCAGCACGTGGCTATGACCAGTGTCCTCTCAAGCTGCTGCCAAATACAGCCCAATGTTCTGCCCATCCATGGATGGACTGAAATTTAGGCAACATTAGGACCCATGTGGCCTGGAGTAGCCACCCAGGAGCCAGTGCCTCCCACTGTGCTCTTCTCCCAGTTACTGCTCCCAACTGGGATTTATTCTGAAACCTGAAAGATTTTACTCTCTGTCCCTGAACAAATACAGCCAAAAGTGATGCAAATGCGTGACCTCACCCAGATCTCAGGAGGTAAATATTGCATCATGACAAGCACGCCCAGAATCCTTTGCCCCAGTTTGACACACTCTGAGTCCATCCTGGTGCAGGGACAAGCCAGGCCAGGGAGGAGATATATGCTAGGAAAGGCTTTCTCTTCACCTCCCAGTTTAATTATCGGTGTCTCATGTTTGCAGCATGATGGACACTGATTCTGCCTCCATGCAAGGCTGCTCTGGTTCCTGGCATCCCCACAGAGCTGCCAGCAGGAAGAAATTGCATTTCACAACCCATCTTTCCAGGCTCCCACAAGATTACTGGAGAGAGAGGAATGTGCTGAAGAAAATAGCCCAACTGCTGTTAAAAGGCACAGCTTTCCCTGCCCCTCTCTGGATGGCCATTCCTTCACTGAACCAAACACCCTCCTCCAGCTGGCAGCACCCACTGGAGCCAGCACTGTGTCACCTCCCCGTATCACCCTGGGGAGTCTTTGCCCTCCTGGCCTCCCCTTCATGTGCAAATAATTGAAATTGTGATAAGCAGGCTCTTTTATGAAGAAATTCTACTTTTCCTTGCAGTGCTCCTGGGACAGAGCTCAGTCACTTTATATCTGGGCAATAAATCTCCAGGCACTCCAGGGTACACCCACCACACAAGGCAGTAATGGGCCTGCCAGATGCTGTTCTGTCTGGGTGAAGAGCTCGCCAGCCAGTGCAGCATCTGTTAATCATTTGCCAGGAGAGCCCAGGCAGTGAGGGAGTCTCAAGCTGAATCCCTTTTGGCCAATCTTTTTGAATCACGGTGAAGGTTTCTGGGCTACCTAGAGCTGAAACAATCTGTGAGCTGCAGCAGCCTGTGATCCTGGACTGAGGAATGCATCCCACACGTCTCAGGAGGGAAGGTGAGAAATCTTTCTCCTTGTTCCTTCTAAGAGGCACAAAATCCTCACCAGGCCAAGGGTAAGGTAGCCCTTTTCCTTTCCCATTCATCTGCTTTTGCTTCAAATCCCTGTGAGCATCAGATGATGAGATGTGATCCTGGGCAGTGAGAAGCACTGGGGAAGCTTGAGCTGGTTTGGTGTTGAGTCATCTCCTCCTGGGTGACGGCATATGGACAAGGCTGAAAGTGGGGATGGCTTTCTGTAATGTTTCTTCTCTGTTGATTCTTCTTTCAATATTCCACAATCCCCGTCCACGCATTTTGCCTCCAGCAAGTAGAACACCTCCAGGTTCTCTGCAGAAGATCTTGTTGCATCTGGGGGTGATGGTTGGGCTGTTCCACTCATTTTGATTTCTCTCCCAGGCAAATTACAAGCCTCTTGGACTCTCTCAGGTGGCTTTGGCAAGTGCTTTGCTTTTCTAGTGCCAGTGCCTGAGAGCCCTGGCCACAGCCATCAAGTCTTTCCCCAACTATTAGAAAGCGGTTTTGCTCCTTGTGTGTCTTTTCATTGCCGGAAGCTGGTAAGTGGATGGATCCTACACAAATAAACTTCTCAAAGGCAGAGAGTCAAAATATCCCTAGGCTTGTTTGGTGGGAAAAGGTTAACCAGCATGAAGTCTATGAATTGCTGCTGACCCGACTTTGTTGACAAAATACAGTGTTATTAATTGGACTTGCAGGAGAACTGCCTGGGGATGTTTAGAAGGAACTTGTCCATCGCAAGGGCTGAGATCTCCTTGGGAGAAGATCTGTCTGGGCTCTTTGGAGATGGGCCTAGGCATTGGCCATGGCTCTGGTTTGGGGTTTTGTTGTTGAGGATGAGATGTGTCAGGGTCTCAGTCTCCCACACTGGCCATGGGGCCACACAGATTGACCAACAGCAGAGCTGTAGCAGAGAAGGACAGGAGGAGCCTGTCAAGAAGCCTGGGACCAGGTGTCTGAAATGTTCTCCTGATCTACTGGAAGGTCTCCTTCCTCATTGCAGGACTAAATATCGTTGGGCTAGACAACATTTGAAGTTCCTTTCCAACCCAAACCATTCTGTGATTTTTGTGATGACTCTAATGAGGCTCCTGGGTCCCTAAACTCGGATTTGTTCTCTCAAGCTGAATCCTACACAAGGCATCATTACCTGGACAGGAGCAGAGGCTTCATAATGAAGGTGAAGTTCTGGAGTGTTACCTGTGCTGTTGTCAGTGTGGTCCTAAATCCCAGCAGCTGTTCACTGCTGCGTTGACACTGATGACACTCCCTGTCACCCTAGCCTCAGCCCAGTGGCTCATTTTTGGTTGTGGCAGGGCAGCGGTCAGTGCCTGTCCCTGGGTGCCATCACAGCCTTTCAGCCACCGTCATGGCAGCTCCAGAGCCAGCTGCTCCTGTCGTGGCTGGCGAGTTCCTTCACAGCATCTCACAGCCCTGCGTGACAAACAGCTTGCTTCCCTTGGCCTGGGAGCGAGCAGAACACCCATGCTGGCACTGGCCCAAGACAGAAGCTTTGGGAATCCTCCTTGACAGCATGACAGCAAATGCTCCTCTCCAGCAGGGCCGTGCTGGGAGGCTCCCAGCAGCAAAGCCCATCCCAGTGCAGGAAGAGCTCACCTTGGGCTGCGAGGTTTCCTGCACCTGCATGACTGAACGTGCTGGAAAGCACCTTCCATGCATGCCAGCGTGGTGGAAATCCAATTGCCAGCAGATAAACATGCCAGTTGCCTGTCCTGCTGTGCGTTGAGGAGGGGGGTGGCACCTAGTGGAGGTTGGGCAAAGGGGCTATGCCCTTTCCTCAGATTCCCTAGACAGCTGACAGTTGCCTCCTAGGTGAGGTCAGTCACATCCAGGAGGAACCTCATCTATGTTAACTCTGCTCCGCTTGTAGCCCACAGGTGAAGCCACCTCTCTGGGATGCTCCGCCTTGTCTAATTCAGGTTGGGCCATGCAAACACAACCTGGAAGAGCTAACGGGAACAAGATCCATTTGCTTGTTCCTCTTGCACAGCCACTGGACGTGGTCTTGCCCAGGCTGAAGTGCCCCAGAGATTAAATGGTCCATCCAGGCTGGAGTTCAGAGCAGCTTGACCGTTCCCTGAGAGCAGCCATGGCAAGCAGCCCACGTTTCACAAGTGGGGTTTTCCCATCAGGCTCTCCAGCTGCTATAAATAACAGGAAACGTTTTGTCGTTTTCTGCTCCAGAGAAGGTCAGGAGCTGGATTCTGTGGTCTTTGGAGCTTTAATAAGGTTGGAGATTTATGCAGTGTACCCAGAACTCCCCTGAGAGAGCTTGCCTGAGGCTCTTTGGCTCCTTGGATGGAGAAGTCCTGAATGCCAGCCTTTGACAAAGTTACCTTAGCCACCCTTTATGAGCTGTCAGGTCCTGCTAAATCCTTAATGTGCTCTTCATCTCCAGGCCATGCTAACTTTTGGATTGCTGCCGAACCAGCTCACAAGAGGTTTGAACCATCCTCTATGAGTGGTAGGAAAAGCTTCCACCATGGATCCCAGGATGGATGGATCTAGAGACACCAGCCACTGATCTCATGAGCTTGCTGGGAGCTCACCTTCACAGAATCATAGAATATGCCCTTGTGAGACCCTACCTGGAGAACTGTGACCAGGTCTGGGGCCCTCAGCACAAGAAAGACTTGGACCTGTCAGAGTGAGTCCAGAGGAGACCACAAAAATGATCAGAGGGCTGGAGCATCTCCTCACGTTTATGTTTGCAGCAGGGTGGAAACCCAGCAAATTGAGTGGGAAGATCTGTCCTCGGGATTGCTCAGACATCTAGACAGCTTTTCTGGGTCCTGGAGAGCCCCAAGCTCAGGTCTGTGCTGCCTGTCGCCCCAGCAGCCGTGCAGGGAGGAGGCAGAGCCCTGTCTGCCGCCTCTCCCATTTCCCCAGCAGATGCAGGAATGCTTTGATGTCCATTTCCCCAGCCCTAGTGCCCAGCACCAGGATTAACCACCAGTCAGATGCCTCCATCGACTCCAAATAAATCTTCTAAACTCAGGCAAGCTCCACTCAGAGGGGTCCCAGCATTCTCCTCTTGCAGAATGAGGGTTAAAAGTAGTTTTTCCCCTTGCACCTGCTCCTCTGAAGCTAAGGCTGTGTTTTATTTTTAAAGCCTGGTTTCTTGATGGTTGACTCCTCTCCTGAAGCGTACAGGCCAGGGACAAATAGAAAAATTGCCCATCTCAGTGGTACAAAGGCAGTGTGGAATGTGCTCACATATGTTGGAAGAAACTCTTCCCCCCACCTCCAATTTCTTCTTCCTATAGCCAAGATAGAAATGCAGCTCTAGGGATGATCCTTCAGAAAAATACTGAATTTTGCTCTTTTTTGCATGTTTATGAGAGTGTTTTATTTGTCTCTAAGGGGTTTTTGGGTCAAAGTTAGCATGCCCTGTGCAGATCTCTGAGGCCTGGCTTAGTCCCACTTAAATGGTTTCAGTGAGGCTGGATTATTTTTTGTTAAAGCCCATGTGTTTACATTTCATAAGCTTATTTTAAAACACATGTGTATACAAGAGCAGGCTTATTTATATGGCAGATTGGCCTGCTGTGTCCTTACCTGACTTAAGTGTCAAGGAAGCAGCTTTTTTTAACTTTTACAAGCACAGTTTAAAATAAAATACTGGTTTGCTGTGTGCCAGTGAATCTGCCCAAGAGAGGAGGTCAGGACAAGGTCTTGTTTTCCAACTGTAAAATGTTATTTTGCTTATTTACAGAGCTTCCTCTCACCAGCCATCATTTTAATGACAACTATAGGTAAAAAAAAAGATCATTTATGTTCCCCAGTCTTGGCAAGCCAAAATCCCAAAGTAGCCAGGCTTCCCAGTGAAACAGCTTTTGGGAACTTTCCATCAGTAAAGCTGGATTTGCTGGGTGACCCATTCTACCCAGGTTCTTGGCAAGATTTCTGATTTCAAGTACCCCAGGGAAATACTTGAGAAAAGCCTATGTGGAGGGATCTTGGCATTTTCTGCTTGCCCTGGAGGAAGGATTTTATTCTTGATTTTAATCCTATGAACTGGTAACACATCAGTCCAGCTGCAGGAGGGGGAGGAGCACTTACAGTTGTGCAGTTCAGTGTTGGAGTGTGAGGAGATATGTGTGCACCTTAAAGCAGGATGGGGAGGGTGAGGAGAGTCCCAGGGAACTACGAATTTACATGAAAGCAGGGAGAAGCTTTGACTGGAGGACATAAAATTCATCTTTCACAAGGGATGAGAAGCCCACGTGTTTTTATGCCTGTGCTTGGAGAACTTCTCCTGCTTCTATCAAGCTTCCATGTGGGGCTGGTGGATATGGACATGAAGACCTAAGAGGTAATAAGAAAAGTGTCGACATTTACACCCAGGAGAGAGCTGGAGCAGACACAGAGTGAGGGATGGTTTTCCATCCAGAGAAGCTGCAAACCAAAGCCCTGACCACTGGTGGTTATTTAAAGACTCCAGCAGCACTTCCTGCCATGGGAAGGTGCTTGGCCCACGTTCAGCCTGGACGACTGCTCTCTGCAAAGCCAAATAAACAGCAGCCACTTGAACTTTCCACCTTGTGGGCTCGGCCAGATGCCTCATCCTGGGCCATGACGGGGCACTGTGCCTTGGATGGGCTTTGTGGATGAGCCTGCTTGGAGGATCCAGAGTGATCACCACATTTTGGGGTTGAGGGTGCATTTCCTGTCTCTGAAAGACCCTAGTGAAAGAGTTTGGTGCTGTTTGGAGCTAAGAGAGGGCATTTGTAAAGGGACATCTGTGTCTCTATGCAGGTCCGTGTCCTTCAGTGACCTTGAGCAGGGCAAAGGGAGGAAATTATATCCTTTAACTCCAGCTTTAGATGCTACATCTCCTCAGAGGAGCGTAGTTCAAGTAGCCAGGACCAGGAGCCTCATCCATCAATCAAGGCATGGTGGTCACTGTGTGACTGCAGTGGCCATCTGGTCTGCAGGGTGTCCATGAGGGTGCCAAGGCATCAGTGGTGAGATGTCCATAGCGATGCTTCACCCCCTGGGGAGGTTGGAGGTGATCCCTTCCAACCTCAGCCCTCCTGTGACAGTCGATGTGAGATGTCAGACAGTTCTCTGTAGGTATTCTGTTGCTTTTATTGAGTCGTAGTCAATATGATCCATGTCCTTCCCCACTTCTGGCCCTTCCCCGGTGAGGTGAGACGTTTCAGCAATGCACATGAACCCTTGCAGTGGAGGCTCCTCACATCCAGATCCTCAGCCTGGGAACTTTTGCAAGACTTGGCATCAGGACTGTAGCAGGAGTGTTCCACACAGGACCCAAAAATATTGCTGTCGGTGCAGTGTCGGCCTGGATGCAGGGTCAGGTCCCTCAGAAATCAGACTGTTGACGAACAAGCTTGAGCACATTCAAATGTTTCATCTGATTTTCTTGGACTGCAGAGTTTCCAAGGGAGCCAGAAAGCTGGCTGCTCCTCTTGTTGACTCTGCAGACCAGAAATACAGCTGGGTTCAGTGAAATAAGGAAGCTCACAATTCTTGTACTGGTGTAGCAGAGAGGGAAAAAGCTCAATTTGGAAAAGCTCAAATGTCTTTCTAGAGGTAAAAATAAGTCCAAGGTGGTGCTCTCTGCCTGTGCTCAGCATCAGGGATGATTGCTCAGGCAGCCCCAGGACCAAAGTCCTTGCTTGACATCCCTCTGAATTTCTGGCGAAGAAACAAATCCAAGGGCACTTCACTTAATCAAGTTCGAAAAGTGTATCCACACAGGCTTTGAGGAGTGCAGAGAGAAGCTGTGCCAGCACTGAGTTGGGATGAGAGCACAGGAGACTTAAGGCAGGAGGAGAGCATCACTTTAAACTGTACATGAACCCTGGAATGACAAAAGACTTGAAGCAAGCCCACATTTCGGGTCAGGCTGGCCGTGAATCAGCTCTAGAAAACGAAAGACAAAACTTTCTGACTTCAGTTCGAGTTATGAACTTATAAACTCTCATTTATCTGGTTTAATGGATGCAAGCCAGAGACATTTTTTGAGGTTAGTGGATGGGACAGCTTCCTGAAAATGAACTCATTGAAAAAGGCATGATTTGGAGACAAAGTTTGTCTCAAATTCTCATATTGTACAAGGCTGGGTTAATGTGACACAGAGATACGTTCTGTATATCCCAGAGCTGCTCTTGAGCATCCTCCATCCATTTAGTGCTCTCTGCTAAAATGTAGAGGCATGATAAATCACTTCCAAAAATGAAAGTTGAAAGAAACTAATCAGATTTTAAACCCATCTGAATGACAACAAATGTGCAAAAAGCTTTTGCATGGGACAGCCATGTAACCTTACTCCAAGATAACGACCAGAGAGTGGCAGTGAACTGTGGACAAGAGGGTCCAGCTTTGTGATTTCATTGCCCAGAAATGGGAGTCAGAATGGGAGTGTCTCACATAGTGGTAGGTTTTGTCAGCAAATCTTAGTAGGATTTTTTCCAGAACAAGACTATTTTTCCTCCCTCTGTTTCCCTTTAAAACACTGATTTATTTTTGCCACTGCTTTAAAAATGGCTATGTATTCCCCACAACTGTCTTCAGGCATTACAAAAATCAGAATATCTGCCTGAAGCTAGGCATAAAAATGCAGCAGAGGCGTCATGCAGGCAGCTGGGCTAAAATTGGTATTCACTAAAGTTAGGGGAGATTTCATGGAGCTGTTGTTAGTTTTACTGAAGTGGACAGGTTGAAGACCTGTTTTTATCAATGCCCTGGCGTCAGAGGGGTGCACTACTGGTCCTGGATGCTGTGAATCTTCCTCATCCTTGGTGCTGTGGCTGCAAGCTGGAAGGGTGACTGGGATATGCTCCTGGTGAGGAGTAGATGATGTCAGCAGCTTTGGAGGCAGCGATGCCACAATGATGCTCCTGCCAGTGGTTGTGCTGGAGAAGTGGGTGAGCTCAGAGTTAATCTTTAGTGTTAACTAAAAGCTCCTATTCCTACACTGTGCCACTCTCCTGGGAGCAGATTTGGGGCAGGTATTCCTCTGTGCCTGAGTTAGATGATGGCTCCATTGGTGCACCCATCCAGATGCAGGTCACCACAGTCCTCAAGGCTTGGGAGGCTCAGACAGAGAGACTGTGGGTCCAGCTGCATGGGAGAGGTTGGTTGGCATTTCCAAACTTTGCAGGGAAGTCTCTTGCTGAGATTCACACAATCTTTTGGGTGCCACTGTCTGGTGGAGCTTGAGGAAAGTCCCTCTGCTGTGTTTCTAGTAAATGCCAGCCCAGGACGTGCTAATGACAGCAGAGAGGATGTGCTCCATCTGTGTGACGAATGACACTTACAGGAGATCTGGAAACAGGATGGGGATGATTTATTGACCAGCTGATAAAAGAAAATGCCAGAGAAATTCCCATGTGGGAACACACGGCAGAGTTTCACCCCATGCCTCAGCATTGAATTACAGTGCTCTTTTAGCAACCCTCAGCTGCATGTTCCAGTGCTGCCACAGTGCCCTGCCAGTACAGCTGCCTGTTTGTAGAGAGATGAGCTGGGAACAGATAAAGCTGAAAATAAACTTTTTATTTATTTTTTAAGTCCCCCAAGGCAAGATCTACTCCATGGTGCCTTTGCCAAGATGGCCATCGATGTCACAGTGGCCTCGTGCTGGTAGGACTGAGCCAAACCAGTGCCTGCTGACTTTGCAGTGGAGCAAATGAGCCCCATGTCCTGTGGCTGGAGGGGACATCTTCAGTGTCCCTTGTCTCTGGTCTCTCTGTCCCACTGTGGTCCAGTTTTGCTGTTAGTTGTCACATAAAATGCCAAATTTAAATTATTTGTGAAACAGCAAAACATCCTTTGTGCTGACTGCTGGAGTACTCTGTACGTATCTGTGCCTGTAGGGTTTTTCTTCTAGGACAGTTGAAATAGTGTGGATTTCAGCATGGAGCCAGGTATATTAATAGTGCCCTCAGTTGGCTTTTTCTCTGTACCAAAGGAGCTTACAATGGGGGAATTAATTGAGCCTTAAATCAACACTGTGTGTTCTGCAAAGTCTCTATAGATATTCCTCAATATTTTGTTTTCTGTTTGTGGCAGCCTGGCTCTTTAGGAAGTAGCATGAAAAAGAGATGGAGAAAAGCCCTCCCAGGATACACCCATGGCCAGTAGAATAGGGAATGTCTGTCTGCCTCCTCCCCAGGCTGAAACTCTCTTACGTGCCCCTGGGAGCAGAGGGACAGGGACCATTCTGGACAGATCTCAAAGCCAGTATTTAACCCAGACAACTTGTTACTGATGTTGCTTTTTCATTCACCTTCTTTCCCTTTTTCCCTGCTGAGAGACATAGCATGTGCATCCCCAGAAGTATTTACTGTCAACAGTTGGCTTCATCATAAATGATGAACTTGGTCTTGCAGCTTCCTTTACCCAGGGAAGCTCATTTGCTTTCGGCTTGATTAGAACCTGCTCCAGCACAGCAAGGGTGGATGGGAAATACCACCCACGCCAGGGTGTCAAAATGCCTCAGAAACCATCCGGGAGCCAGGGAGCCAAGTGGAGCCGGGAAACCAAGCAGAGCCAGAGCAGCTTGCATGTCTCCAGGCCATTAAAGCTCACCCCTGGGGCTGGGGAGGATGTGCAGAGCACGGATGAAACGCTGCATCCTGCCTGTCCCATCCCTGCTGGATCCGGCCGTAGGAGCTGAGGAAGTTTTCCTGCTTAGCAGGGTGGGGAGGCTTCACATCTCAGCCTTTATTTAATTTTCAGGTGATAAAAGCGTCGCTTCCTCGCCTGGCGCGCCAGAGCAGCCAGCACCTTCAAACACTCCCCCTTCTCCAGGGAATTTGCATTTCCCTAAAGGCAGCACCGGATTTATGCAAAAGTCTAGATGAAAGAAAGTCAAAGGCAAAGCATACTATAAGTAGGCTTTCCTGGGTACTTCCTGAACAGTCAGATGCTCTCCTTCCAACCTTTTGGCATTCTGGGGAGAAGTGATGCTGACTGCAGATTCCTCCAGCCCCAAAAACACTTGGTGGTGACCATTTTACCTCTGTGTTGTCCCAAGAGTGGTATCAGTCTGGAAAGGTGCTTTGAGGTTGCGAAATCCCACTGTTGGATTTGCTTTTCCTGGATGCACCATTCCATGGGATAAGGCATCCCCTCTTGTGGTGTTCACGTGATGTTTCCACTCTAGACAGGATGAATTTCTTCCTCATCCTGCCATTCCCCTGAGGAGGTGACACTTCTCCTTCAGTGATCTCCAAAACCACCTGGGCGCAGTCCACCAAAGCCAGCTGGCTGTGCTGCATGACCTTCTCCTTGCTTTCCCTGACAGGACGGGAAGAGCACCAAGTATCATCATCCCACAGCAGCTCTGACACGAGCTTTTTGCTCATGCAAATCATTGCAATTTCCCTTCCTGAGATACCAAGGCATTTGCTGGCTTTTACAAAGCCACTGCTGGAAATCCTTCCTGTGAATGACAGGAACAGGATTGGATGACTGTTCATCTTCTGTATTGAGAGACAGTTCATTTAAGTTCAAGAAGCGCCAGGATCTGTATAGTTTGCCATCTTTTTTTAGCTGGTTTCGCCTCCAACAGTGGCTAGGAGCAGCCTTGGCATGCCAGAGCATCTCTGTATGACAAGTGAGGATGTGATTTAAAATGTGCTTATCTGAGGCTGCAGCAGCTGCTCTCTGGTGTGCAGCCCAGAAAGGGACAGGCTTGATAGTAATTGGGGAGCCCATTTCTGCTGTCCAAGACCATGACCCAAGCTGCAGCATTGTAGGGCTCCAGCCCAAAATATTTTTCATCCCATTTTCCTAATTCTCAGAGTGTCCTGTTCCAGCAAGGTTTTTTTTAATACCTTGGTTAAACTTGAATCCAGTTTGAACCCCACTTGATGAGAGGCAAGTGGGAAGCTGGGTGGGAGCTGATGTGGAGAACCTAGGGAAAAGGTCCTGGTGACACCCAACCACCCTGGCCATCAGGCAGTCAGAGAATCACGCAGTGGTTTGGGAAGGAAAGGACCTTTAAAGATAATCTAGTTTTAAACATGCTGCCATGGGCAGGGACACGTTCCATTGCAACCAGGTTGCTCAAGGCCTCATCCAGCCTGACCCTGAGCACTTCCAGGGATGGCACAGCTTCTGGGGGTGACCTGTTTCAGTGTGTCACCACTCCCATCATAACAAATTTCCTCCTTAAGTTCAACATGAACCTGCCCTCCTTCAATTTAAAGCTGTTGCTTTTTGTACTGTCACTACAGGCCCATGTAAAAGTCTTTTTCCATCTTTTTTTTTTTTTTCCAACCTCTCTTTAATACATTGAAAGCCTGCAATGAGGTCTCCCTGGCCACCAATTCCTGAGCTGGAGAAAGAGCCATGGCCACACCCTCCCCTTTTTATGCCTATCTGAGCTCAGCTGCAAGGTGCATTTCCAAGGGGCCTTGAGTTTCAGGAGTTCTGTAGTTGGGAAAAGGCCTCAAGGGGAGGTTCAGGTCAGATATCAGGAAGAGTTTCTTCACTGAAGGAGCGACTCTCAGCACTGGAAAGGGCTACTCAGGTAAGTGTGTAAACCATCCCTATAGTGTTCAAAAATGGGTAGACATGGTGCTCAAGAATGTGGTTTGGTGGGCAGGAAGGTACTTGGTTGAAGGATTAACTTGATGAGCTTGGAGATCCTTTCCAACTTGAACGATTCTACAGTTCTGTGATTCTGGTTTGCAGTCCCTGAGAAGTCTGAGCTCTGCACTGCCTTAATCAACTTCCTCCAAAGTGATGCTTGATCCTCCCTCCTCCTCCTTCTTCCAGTTTAGTCCCCATCTCCCATGTGGACAAGGTGCAAATCATACTGAGGACATGAGGCAGTGCTTTACACACCAAGCAGGCTCTGCAGAGCGAGTGGAGACATTATGTTCCTCCAGCAAGAACAGCTGTGACTTTCAGCATTTCATGCCCTTTGATCTTTTATTTGAAAGAAAACCACCTTCATTTGCTCTGCAAGCTCCCACGGGTGGGGGACAGCTCTTGGCACAGCTCTGGGGTTTTGCACAAGGGCGGCAGGACCAAAGGATTTTGTCCCTCTTGCTGAGCATGGCTGGGTCCGGGAGGGTAGGAGAGGGTGCAGGGGAGCAGGAGAAGGGTGCAGGATCAGACCATGCTGTAGCCATGCATCCAAAACTGGCAGCTTAGAAGTTCTCACCTTTGTCTCTAGAGCTTTGTCTACATGTTACTTTTGCAGAGCACTTGTCCTGTGGCAACCATGGAGCTCTGCTGTGGCTTTTTGCTGGAGCTAAGGAGTTTTCTGGAAGAGGGTTTTAGGTTTTTAGGACCTGAGCTTAATAAGAGGAACCACGAGCATGATATGCTGGGGGTCTTGATAACACTGCCAGACATTGTCACATCCTGCCTAGAGCAGCCTATCTTCCCATCACCCTTCACTTGCTCCATGGCTTTTAATTATCTTGGCTGACACTCACTCGTGTTTCCCCCAGGATGTTGATAGTCCTGAGGGGACACTTCTCACCTACATGCAGCATTTCTGTCCCATCCTGCTGGAAAAGGGATATCCCTGGAGGGGCTATTTCAAGGGGCAGTTTCTGCTGTTAAAGTGACAATGGCCATGGCTGAGGAGGATGAGGAGGAGACAACCCAGGGGTTTCTGTGCAGCACTGTCCCCATGGGCTTGGTGGCTACTTTCAGAAGTCTTTGGTGTCCACCACAAAGGAGAGGGCTGGTGGTGCTGCCACCTCCCAGCAGCCTGTCATGATACATTTGACCCTGTCTCCATGGGGTTAAATGTGTAAACCAAATAGTGCAGAGCAAAAGTGAGATGGTTTGGGTGGACAACCCCACACAGCACAGGGTGTGGATGGTGAAGGAAGCTCAGAGACCCACACAGACCATCTAAACCTGGTGCCATTGACTTGGAAGAGCTGCCTTTCTCCAGAGCTTGGCTTCTCTGGACAATCCTGACCATAGATTGATGCTATCAAAGATCTTTGCATGGGACACATCACAGGCAGAGCATGTTCTGTCCTGTGTTGCATCCCCAGCGTGTCACAGAGCACTATTTCAACATTGTCTGCAGGTCAAAATCCACCCTTTGGGTAGATTTGAGTCCCCTGGAGCCCCCTTCATCATCAGCAAACTTCCATCAAAGCCACCGCAGCCTGTCTGGGTTGGGGCTTGTGCAAGAGGTGCCAGTGACGCAGACAGGGCTCTGGTGGCCTTGGGTCAGGGCTCTGGTGGTCTGACAAGGTTAGAACAGGTAACGTAGGGACAACTTCCCATCAGAATCCCACCACCGAGGAGGGACATGGCAAATAGCAAAGTTCAGATCTGGTGGGACAGGCTCAGGCTCAAACTGTCCCTCAAAGGGGAGGTCCTGGCAGCTCGTCCCTGCCCTTCCCAGGAGTGTGCTGCTGTTTCTCGTGTTCCCTTCAAAAATGCATCATTCTGCGCCCCCACCCCAAACTTTGCCACCTGCCACAAGTACTAAATTTGCTCAAAATAGTGTGAGAAACCACAAGAAAAAAGTTGGGCAGACGTTCAGCTGCACCAGAGTTTCAGGGTGGGAGAGACACGTGGCAGTGGCACTTAACCTATCTGGGGGGAACCACTGGGGTCAGTTTGCCCCCAGTGTGTGTTTTGGGGTGAGGGTGCTGCTTTGGGATTCTTTTCTTTCCAAAGATGCTGTTGGACAAGGCTTGAAGCCTGGAAATGCCTAACAGCACACAGGATTGCTGATTTTTTCCTGATTCTTCTGGACAAAAGAAATCCCTGAAGGATGGGGGGAGCTGGCCCCCAGTATTTGGGGTGCCTGACTTCCCTGTGCTTCGGGCACCGGAGCGTGGGGACCATCTGTCCCCAAACGACCAAGCCTTTCACTCCTCCCCAAAAAAACCCTCTGGGGCACACCCTCTGCAGATTTGGGAGGCAGCCAGCCCCAAGCCTGTTATTACTTTTCCCCGTGGAGTTGGCCTCTCTTCCTCCCCCCTCTTTTTCTTTTTTTTCCTCCTTAAAATCCAAGCCAGGAAAAGCCTCTGACGTCGGCACCAGGGCTGCAAGCTCCTCGTGGCTGCTGGGGGAAGGCAGTGGAGGGGATATCCCTGATCATAAACCCAGGATCTCGCTGTGAGCAGGGCCACTGGTGGCTGCCTGTGAGTTGTCCCCTGCTGGGGACAGGGTGGGAGGGATGGATCGGGGACTGTTCAGCTGGGAGGGTTCCTTTTCCCCATAGTGCAGAAGGTTTAGTGCTTTTTTGTGGTTTTTATGATCCTCTGATAGCTGAATCTCTTCTGGTACAAAAAAGAATTAGATTAAAAATCTGTCCATGGAGACCTCAAATTCGAGTTGCTTGAGGGCTGCATGTGAAGGGGAGAGCTGAAATTCCAGCTAAAGGGCTGTTGAAGGGGTGCTTGAAGCATCATGTTTCCTCCAGGGCATTGCCCCTTGAGCTCTGGACAGGAGAGACAGCCCTGACACTCGTGGCATCACAGGAATCCCAATGTGAGCACAGGGTCCATGTCCAGGGGTTGTGAATCTGGGTGAGAGGGAAAAACAACTCCCAAAGGACCTTTGTAGACACTTTCCACACTGTGCCTCAGCCTCTTTTCAAAGACAAAAGGTGCAAATAAAAGATAAGAAGGGGTTGATCATATTACCAGTGCCTCCGGTGCATTCCCAGCTTGCACAGTGCTGGGAAGGCTGTGCTCTTCTTTTTATCTGACTGGCTGGCTCACTGCCTCAGCTTCCCCATTCCTCCCTCTTTCCTGGTATCCCGAGTGCCTCCTTGCAAATGTCCACGCCAGCATCATGCTGGCATCTTTTCCTGCTTTCTAAATGATACCAAACTCCTTAAGTCCAGCTGGAACTATAAAATCAAGGATTGCCACAGCTCTCTTCAGTGAAATTTCACGTTAGCCAGTATTTACTGCACACCAAAAAGGATGTGGGGAAAGATGCATGACCTGGTTTATCTTGCAGGTGTGTTTTCATGGGCTGCCAAGAGCCCCTCCTTGCTCTCCCTCCTGCACCTGGGCATTTTTAATCCTCCTTGTCACATTTTGCTCAGAAAACATCACATGCAGCAAGAGAAACAACATAAAAAATAACCCCTTGGAGGAAAAACCCCACAATGCTTCCCTGGCAGATGGTGCCAGGCACTGCTTCGCTCCTGGCAGCAGGTACCCCTCAGCCACCAGGGTACCCAACATGATTTTTCCAGGACATCCCATCTGCTCTGCCCAGCTCTGCACCTGGAGCAGGACCTGTGGCTGCTGACACCTCTCCCCACAGATGCTGGCTCCTGCCGGGTATTTTGTTTCCGTTCTCTCCTCCCGGACCTTTACAGTTTCCTTCCGTGCGGATGCAACTGGAGGAAATCTCAGCACGCTGGCTGTGTCCCAGCTGCAGTCACAGGCTGGGGACAGCACTGTGACTCTGTGTCCTAAGACCTGCCCTCTCTGGCAGTGATGGTGGCAGTGGTGCTGCTGCTCATGCTGGTGACAGTGGTGGTGCTTGTGGCAGTGGTGGCAGTGGTGGTGTGGTGCTTGTGGCAGTGGTGGTGCTGCTCATGCTGGTGGAACCCAGTGGTGGCAGTGGTAGTGTTGCTCATAGTGGTGGCAGCGGTGACACTGGTGGCAATGATTGGAATGGTGGCAGTGGTATTGCTGCTGATGCTGATGGCAATGGTGGTGTTGGTGGCAGTGGTGACATGGTGGTGACAGTGGTGTTGCTCATGCTGGTGGCAATGGTATTGATGGCAGTGGTGCTTCTCCTGCTAAGAGCAGTGGAGACACTGGTGGCATTGGTGGTGCTCATATCAGTGGTCATTGTGGTGGCAATGATGATGGTGGTGCTGCTGATTCTGGTTGCAGTGATGGTGGTGTCAGTGGTGACAATGGTGTCAGTGGTGATGCTGGTAGTGCTGCTCTTACTGGTGGGCAGTGGTGGTACTGCTGGTACAGATGTCATGTGTGCAGCTCAGCCTCACAGACCTGCTCCCCATGGTCACTTGTGTCAGTGGCAATGGATGTGTACAGAAACTTTGCTTGGTGATAACTGGAAATACTCAGAAACTTGGGTTCAGTTTTCAGGGTGATGGAAGTGCTTGTTGGGAGCAGGGAGAGCAGGACTTCTTCAGCCTTAAGGGAAAAGGGCTAGTCAGTGTCTTGCTATGTGAGCTGAAAGCAGGAGAGAGGTCGAGAAAGTGTGACACAGCTGGATGTTTTGCTGGGTTTCTCTGAAGGTGAACTTTGAACAGGAGATGTGCTCACTCCGAGATCGCTATATTTATATACGGGTGAGATACACATTGTGTGGGTGAGTAAGAGCCTTTGTTCCGAGTCCCGCTCCTAAAGCCCATGTGGAGTTGACACTTTGCCTCTGCAGAGCTTCCTTTTCCTTTGCTTGGGGTGTGCTGTGTTTAGGAAAACCAGACTCCACCATCTGTGTCCCGCTAGCCAGGTACCCGCAGCGCAGCCGTTGGGTCCAGCATCTGCTCACCACTCCAAACAAGCTTTTCCATTCACTCAGTAAAGAAGATCTGACCTTTATTTTCCATCAGGTTGCTGTGAGGAGGATCAGCCTCATCCCTCTGTTGCAGGCTCAGTCCCTGGACATCTGGGATGAAGCCAAGACATCTGTAATGGTCTTGCCACACTGCAAAGGAATATTTCAGAGAGCTCTGTGATCCCCTCAGCTTTGGGGTTTAAGACAAGGGGATGATGGCTCAGTGGTCCCCATCCCCCAGAACAGCATCCTTCACTGCTGTCTTGCCACACTGGTGTGTGTTCATAGTGGATCCTCAGTGGGCTCTTGGCTGCAAAATTCTTGTCAAAGAAGCAGAAATTTCCACAGTCATGGTAAAAAGAAAATCACAGAATCATAAAGTTGAAAAGGATCTCTGAGATCAGCTGTTAACCTAGCACTGCCAGGTCCACCACTAAACCATGTGCCACATCCATGCCTCTTTTGAATACTTCCAAGGATACTGATTCCACCACTTCCCTGAGCAGCCTGCTCCAGTGTCTGAGCACCCTTTAAGTGAAGAAATTTTTTCCTTATACTTAATCTAAACCTCTCCTGGCACAACTTTAGGTTGTTTCATCTTGTCCTTTCACTTTGTTACGTGGAAGAAGAGACCAACCCCCACCTGGCTACAACCTTCTTTCATCAGGCTTCCCCAAGATGGGTTTGAGCCTGACAGGCCAGTGCTGCATTGCTGAGCATCCTCATCCAGGGCTTGTTCACTGTGTCCTCACATGCTTCCTCTAGATCCCCTGGAGCGCTCAAATCAGAAGGATTTATATTCCACTTGGCAGGTTATTAATATTAGCTGAAATTCCCTTTTCCACATTGTTCTGCCATGCTTAATATGGAGATCAGCATCGCAGCCTGAAACGCCGGGGATGATTTGTGATTGAATATCCATTAGGGATTTATGGGGCTGAATTGCTGGGACGTGCAATTGCCAAAATACTTGAAACGCTTCCACTGGAGTGGAGACCTTGTGGGAAAGGAGCACTCGCTGTTCTCGTAGGCAGGCGGTTCCCACTGAGCCTCCGTTCCTGGCAGTGAGCACACCCAAGCCAGTAAAAAATTGTCCAGGACCCGGAGTGCCGATGGAGCATGAGCTGGGATGATGACAGGGGGCAGCGCAGGCCTTGGGGCTGGCAGCAGCTCCCAGTCCCACGGGGTTGCTCAGCGGGTGGGATTTAATCCAGGACATGGGTAAACATGGGCACAGTTCGTAATAATGTCCCTGGCAGCCAGTTAAAATGAGATATGAGGTTGTTTGGAGGGAGAAAAGTCATTTTTTGATGCTTTCCCCTGTGCACCTCTGGTGTGTCAAATCAGATCAATGATCACAACCAGATCAAATCATTAGGACAGATGGCATTAAACACACTGGAAGCCTGAAGAGCAAAGGCTTGAAAAGTAAAAGCAAAAGATCCTCAAGTCCTTTGTTTCAGAGAAACTGGGCTTCCAAGGTAGTGGTATGGGATAATTCCAACTTCGCATCAGCTCTTCCCTTTGAGCAGGAAGATGTGGCTGCCCATGTCTCCCACCTCCCATCTCTTTGGAGGGTGTTAAGCCCTCTTTTCCTTAAAACGAAAAAGATTAACCTTGCTGAGGGGATTGCCAGCAGGCTGGCTCTTTTTGTGGTTGTGCTGGCCAGCAGATTGGCAGCTGGACATGTAGGAGCCACACGGCCAAAACCAGCCCAAAATTACCTTCCAGAAATACCAAATTGGTTCTTACCCAGCCGTGGTGAGATCGTCTTGGGGAGAAGTAGACCCCATAAACAAAGTGATGGGTGGGATCATCACTGAAAAAGTATGGTGAACACTGTGGGGAGAGCAGGTTTCCAGCCCATCTTGCAGGATCACTGCAAGCTTTGAGCAAAAATTCCAGCTGCTGTGGTCCAGGTGGGGAGGGTCAGCTAGCCTGGGGGGCTTAGCATCATCTGTGGGCTGAGCTGCTCTAAATCACACCTAAAATGCTGCAGAGAGGCAGCTCCCACCTCACTCCCTGCCTCAGCCAAGCTCCCAGCCTCCATCAGCTGCTAAAATCTGATTGCTCAATGTTGACTGGAAAGTCTTCCCCCCTGAATGTCTCACTGATCCCCTGCAGCCCAGGCAGGATTTGAACTTTGCAGAACGTCCTTGCAGGACTTTGAGCTAGCATTATCCCCATTTTTATGGGCAAAAAAAAATTAATGAGGTGTGATGGGACATGGTTGTTGGGAAGAGTCCGCGATTTTAGCAGCCAAACTGGGCACATTCAGCAGAGCAGCTCTGTGCTTCCCCTGACATCTCACCTGGCTTTTTTCCTGTTGTTGTTTAACTTTTTCATTCCTGGGTACCACTGGAGAAGCAAGAGCTGTTAAACATGTTGTAAATTATTCTGAGGCCTGGACAAACCCATTGTCAGCACCTAGGTGCTGTGATGAGCTGGTCAGGGCTCAGCTCATCTCTACTCCCACCTTGTCTCATTGCATAAGGGTGAAACAATCCAGAGGGGAAAGTTTCTGGCTGCTGTGAGGAGAGGCAAGGGGGTGCCTGCTGGCCTGGCTCGGGTTACTTATGTGCTTATGGGCTATTTTGAGGCTCTGGCTACTCGGCACTAAGCAGCTGCTGACCCGGGGGAAGGACCAGCTTCAAAACAAGAGTCCAGTGGGGAACAACCTGGGGAGGCTCTGGCTGGGTTTCCCTCGGCTCTGAGTGGGGCCAGCAGAGCCCTTGCCTCCCTGCTGGGCCTATCATCTCATGGATTAGCTATTTCCACTGTGGGAATTGATTTTCTTTTTTAATTCTTCCCACTGACATCCTTGAAAGCAAAGATGCCACAGGTTGAGGGGCTGGGCTCCGTTACTGCCAGCAGTGTGGGAATACAGATGAGCAGGCAGGAGGACACATCCGTCACTAACCCTGGCAAAACCACACACATGCAACCCCCTCCTTGCCCCCCCCCTCCCCAAGATAGCTCATTTGCAGGCAGCTTAATTCTCCTAAGAGCATTAGAGGTGCACTGGTGGACTTGAGCCCAGCGCCAGGAGCATGTGGCCGATTAGCGGCAGCGGCAGCTGGTTTCAGGCGCAGCGTGCATTTGGGGTGGAGATATTCAACGTGCTTTTTGGGGACACAGAGGTGAGGTCTGGGGGGTCTGGATGGGTGTCGGGGGGGTCAGCTGGCGTGGATTGGGTGCTTAAGTCCACCAGCAGGTGCAGATGTTGGATGCCATATGGGAGCAGTAAGCCATGTGCTTTTCCGTTCTAAGGGTGAAATGTGAGTTACCCTCTCTGGCTTTCCAGTGCCATTTCAGCTCTCCAGATGATATTTCAGCTTAGCTTTAAATACCACCTCGCTTTCTAATCTGTGGTCTCCTGTGAAGATGAAGATGGTCAGGGTTGCTCCTACAGGATATAGAAAGTGATGGTGCCTTCAGGGGCACCCACACCAGGCAGGGGCTTCCTTGGGGAGGAGGACACTCACCACTGCATTTCCCTTTCTCTCCCGTGCAGCCTCGCTCTCCGCTGGGATTTATGGAGGTGCTGAGGAGCAGCTGTGAGCCCCGCAGCCCCCGTGAGCCCACCCAGTGAAGCAGCCCCCCCGGCCGCCTCTCCTCGTCTCGCCCAGCACCCCGACCCTCCGACTCAACCATTCAAGGCTCCCGTGCATGGATCGCCCCAGCGAGGCACCGCTGCCGGACGCCGCCGACGCCGCCCCATAGGCTCCCGGCCCCCGGTGCTGCCCCCAAGTACTCCACATACCCCGATGGGGTAACGTGACGGGGGTCACCCTCCCGCCACCACCACCCCCCATATGCAGAGGCCTTTCTAGAGCGCCCGGGAGCGCGCGGCACCGGAGGCAGCAGCCGCTCGCCGTCGCACACACGCAGAGGACGCCAACACTACAGCAAAGGGATTTTTTTTTTAATTATTATTATTATCATTAATATTATTTTTTTTCCCCATCTGGCTTTTTTCCCCCCTGGGGGGCTTGTGGTGTGTCAAGGAAGCCGGCGCACTCCCAGGAGTTGGGATTATTTGCACAACGTCTGTATATTGAGTTCTCGATCCTGTTTTTTTTTTTTTTTTTTGAAGCGCAGAGGGGTTGTTGGGTTTTTGTTCAGTTTGGGGTTTTTTTGCCCCTCCACACCACACTTGTCTTGGGTTTTTCCCCTGCCACTGTCAGCACCACTTCACCTTTCCACTGTTCCCACCATGGCCCGGATGAACCGCCCTGCGCCCGTGGAGGTCTGCTACAAAAACATGAGGTTCCTCATCACCCACAACCCCACCAATGCCACGCTCAGCACCTTCTTGGAGGTAAGGAGGGGAGACTGGAAGGTGGGGACCAGGGTCCAGTTGCATCTTTTGTGGCTAAAAGCTGCTGTCAATGGGAGGGCAGCACATCCTCTTTGGTACCACAGCCTCTGGTGGCATCCTGGGACAGTGGGTCCAATCATTGTCAGCTTTTTGGGATGGGATTTTTTCAGGACCACAAGTGTGATGTTTGGGCACAGTAGAGATGGAGCAGAGTTTCCCCATTGCCATTGCATCCCCTGCCAGCTCCACTAGCACGTCATGTCACAGGGTTTTGGAGCAGTGCACATGGGTGCACACAACATGCCCTGTCCTCCCAGCACCTCAAAAATGGCTTTTCATCCCAAATATCCCAGCATATTTCCCATGCCCGGAGTGTGTTGGGTGATACTAGAGAGCTTGGTGTTGAAGAGCCAGCACTGGTAGCAGCTGTGTGAATGCCACTGCCTCAGGGTGACAGGAAGGTGGCTGTGATTTGGGGACAGCCACCCCATATTTTGCACGCTGCGCACAAGGCGATGGGGACCCCACCAGTGGGAAGGGAGAAAAATTCCCCTTTCCTCCAGTCTCCTAGACTTTTGGCCAGGCTGCTGGGCATGCAGGGCTCACCACGGTCTGGTGAGCACACATGGGGAACAAAGGAGGTGGATCATTGGCGAGGATGATCTCATGGTGCCCGGCGAGGCCGGCGCACCAGGCGCGTAATCCAGGGGCAATCCTCGCAACGGGCAATGAGCCATGCTGGAAGCATCCCAAATCCCACGCCTGAGCCTGCAGCGTGTTGGAGTGATGATGGGATATGGCAGTGAGGTGGAGAAAGAGCCCCTGAGCCATCTGTGAGATGCTGAGCTCGGCTGGTGGGGCATGCTATGACTTCCCCCCTCCAGCTGCCTCCATGCATTTCTGCATCAGGAGTGTGACCTCACCAGGTACAAATAATTTCTCCTTTAGAGGAGATGCAGTCATGTCAGGGATGTTTCTTTGCCTGGGGTGTAAAATCCCTGCTGATGTGGCTGTCAGGGCTTAAAAATAAATGGCCCCATTGCTACTCGTGACTCTGAGGTGTCGTGAAGATACTGGTTAGAAATCCTATAAGGCCACATGACTTTGGTGTCCTGCAATTTCATGTTTCCTTGTGCCTGCCAGGCTGGATGGACCACGGGTCAAAGGTTCAGAGAAGGGGCACAGCACTGTTTTAGGGTCCATACTGCTCCACATGGTCATAGCAAGGCTTGGATGTGTTGGGGTTAACTGGGGTGCATCTGGCAGGGTCTGCTCAGACCCCTCCTTCTCCTTTCCTCCCCAGGACCTGAAGAAATACGGTGCCACCACGGTGGTGCGAGTGTGTGAAGTGACCTATGACAAGACCCCCCTGGAGAAGGACGGCATCACTGTCATGGTAGGTGGGCAGCAGGATGGGGCACCGGGGGAGCTGCCCCACCACCACCCTTAAATATCTCATCCCTTGAGGCTCTTAAACACCCTGGTAGCATCACACTGAGGCAGGAGCAGAGTTGGAAGCCCAGCTGAGCCGAGCTGAGCTGAGGCTGGTGCTTTAAAAAGAGAGGTGCTGCCCACGCAGCCGAAACTGTGACTCACCCGGCTGAGTCGGCAGCTGCCTTCCCTGCCTGTTGCTCAGGCTCTGAAACATCCAGGGATGAGAGCGCCTGATCCCACGTGGAAGATGCGCGTGGTTCCCATTACCCCCGGCGTTATCTTATCCTGGGGGGTGGTGTGAGGGTTTTTTGCTTTTCCAGCAGCCAGCTGGTGCAGCTGGGGGGGATGAAAGGGAGCAGGCAGCAAGCTGGGAAAGGCAGAGCAGGCAGCTGCCTGGGCTGTATCTTGGCTGATAAGTAATTGGAGATGATGTCAGGCGTGATAGCCCTGCCAGAGAGTTCTGCTCCAGCTGGGAAGTGAGGCTCTGCTCATTATTTAGGGAAGGGTTTGGAAGTGCCTTGTGTCTCCTGGGGTGGTCCTCTGTGTGTAGGACCTCTGTCTGTACAATGTATGTCCTAGAGAGAGGAGGCTCTGTCTTAGATCCTTGGGGATATAGGTGGATAATCCCATGGCTCTCTAGATACAGATCCTCCAGATGCAGATGTCTCTAGATATAGATACAATCTGTGTCTCTACAGGATATATCTTGGAAAGATTGCTGTATCCCACATATATAGAATCCATATGTTGTCACTTACACACCAAATTCTGCCTTTTACCTCATTTCTAACTGGGGCCTCCAGTCTGAGTTTCTGTATCTAGGGTATACGCACCTCTTTACATCTCTTATATCTCTCTTATGTGGAGAGATATATATCTAGAATATGTTTTCTATAGAGAGTTAGAGAAACTATACAAGACACTGTATAGAAACTAAATAGCTTCTATGTCAAAGTTTCTATAACCATATAGAAGCCATATAAGGTAAATCAAGAGATATCTATAACCTGGTTTTCTATAGATAGATGTATCTCTGCAGATACAGAAATATCTCTATAATTATATAAAATCTCTATTTTTGAGATATATATATATATATATATATATATGGTATACACAGTTTGGTATCTCTGTATCCTGATATATATATATTTGACATATAAATATATCTTGGTGCACAAATTTGGTGACGAGCAACTGAGGGTGTTTAGCCTGGAGGAGGCTTGGGGAAGATCTTATCCTCTCTACAACTCCCTGAAAGGAGGTTGTAGCTAGGTGGGAGTAGGACTCTTTTCACAGTTAACAAGCAGAAGGGAATGACCTCCAGTTGCTTCAAGGGAGGTTTAGATTGGATATTAGGAAAAAATTCTTCACTGAAAGGGTTGTCAAGTATTGAAACACCCTGCCTAGGGAAGTGGTGGAGTCACCATCCCTGGAGGGATTTTAAAGAGCTGTAGATGTGGGACTTGGAGGCATGGTTTAGGGGTAGCCTTGGCAGTGCTGGGTTAACAGTTGGACTTAACGATCTTAGAGGGCTTTTCCAACCTAATTCTATGCTCCTGTATATAGACTATATGTAGGTCTATACATGGAGAAGAGAAGGCTCTGGGGAGACCTTAAAGCCTCTTCCAGTCCCTAAAGGGGCTGCAGGAGAGCTGGATTATTTACACAGGCATGTAGTGATAGAACAAATATCTTTAAAGACATTTAAAGAATGTCTTTAAACTGACAGAGGGCAGGTCTAGATGAGACATAAAGAAAAAGGATTTTATCCTGAGAGTGGTGAGACATTGACACGGGTTGCACAGAGAAGTTGTGGCTGCCCCATCTCTGGAAATGTTCATGGCCAGGTTGCAGCAGCCTGGGATAGTGGAAGGTGTCCCTGCCATGGCAGAGGGTTGAACTAGATGATACTTGAAGGTGCCTTCCATCCCAAGCCATTCCATCACAGGATGATTTTGTGGTGTGCTTTGTCATCCCTGGTGCGAGCCCCTGACCTGCACTCGTGACTGCAGGGAGGACATGGCCTTGCAGGACAGGCACAGGCTGGCTGGGGGGGCTGCCTCAAGCACTACAAATACCCTGAAGCCCAGCATGCTCCTTTGCTATCAAATCCCAACAGAAATCACACCACCTGTTCAAACACTGGAGTGAAGCAGCTTATTTTGCTATCACACACCAAGGATGACTCCAGCACAGCAGCTTAGTGACTCACTCCTCAAAATCTGGGATTAGGGCTCGGTGCCCCCCACCCTTTGGGGCTCACCAAGCCATATCCTCTCCAAGTGATGCTGTCCCTTCCTGTCTCTCTCTTCCAATGCTGCATAGACAAATCTGTTTTAGGAAAGAAATCCCCATTTTGGGACACATAACTGAGCCCAGGAGTGAGGGGTATCAAATGCAGAACCCATTTGACCAACTTCCTCACCATGCTCCAATTTTGAACCCCTGCAACTTGAAGATGAAGCTCAGAAGAAGATGGGATTTTTTTTGTCCCATAGTAGCCTTTCCTGAAGGATGGTATTTAAATGGCCCCATTCCTTCAGACTCTCTCTCTGAGGCTGTGTTAGGGGGTCCCCAGACCATTCTTTTGGTCTTCCCCTCCATGTGTTGCAGAAAGCTGAATTTCAGCACCACATCAAGTTCTGAGATTTCAACCATCTTCAAGCCACCTTTGCTTAAATCCCCTACTATGTGCTCCCAAGTACTGGAACTAGCAAGGAGGAGGATGGGAACTGCATCACCCCAAAGCTCAGTGAGGTCATCTAGATGGGGATGGAGCATGGGGTGGCCATCCTTGTCTGCAGAGGCAGGAGGACACGGGGACCATGTTGCAGATCTGCAGGTGCTCCTGAAGGCTGAATCTGTCCATAGGAGGTGGAAAGACTCCAGATCTAGATTTGTGTGGTTTCAAACCCTGAGCCAGAGCAGCCAGGGAATTCCTGTATGCCAGATGATGCCACAAAACCACCTGTATCCCCACAGAGCTATGCTGTGAGCCCAGTTCTGGCACTGTTCTACCTCCCTGCAGCTGAGGCCTCAAACACCATCACCCTGAGTGAAAAACAACCCCTGAAAGGTTTTCCCTAGAGACTTGACAGCGTTTCTCTCTTCCCAACCTTGCAGGATTGGCCGTTTGATGATGGAGCACCTCCTCCCAGCAAGATTGTGGAAGATTGGCTCAACTTGCTGAAGACCAAGTTCTGTGAGGACCCTGGTTGCTGCGTGGCCGTGCACTGCGTGGCCGGCCTGGGGCGGTGAGTCTGAGCCCAGCGCCTCAGCTGACCTCCATCAAGAATGCAGGAGAGGGAAAACCATGCCAGCTCTCCTCCTTCCATTCCCCAGCCCCCTCTGAGCAGGCTTTTGTCCCAGCTTCCACCTCCCCACGAAGGCAGGAGAGGGACAACCATGCCAGTGGTCCTCTTTCCTTTTCCCAGTCTTTCTTTGAGCAGGGTTTTGTGAAACCTTAGTGGGAATAGGTGTTGATGGAGGCGATCTGAGCTTCTCCTTGAACTTTAAATGATGGATATCAGCCCCTGGGCTGTGTGACTGGGGAGTGACAGCCACTGCTTTTGCCTTTCAGTGCTCCCGTCCTTGTCGCGCTGGCCTTGATCGAGAGTGGGATGAAGTATGAAGATGCCATCCAGTTCATCCGGCAGTAAGTGGAGCAGTGTTGTGGTGTTGGGACAGAAAGTCTCTCTCTGAGGGAATGGAGAGATCTGGCATGTCCCAGGGTTTGATTTTTTTGGTGACACCAGGATTGCTTTTCTCTCCTTTGGGAGTGGGAAAACAAGGCATTGACATAGAGCACCCTGTGCCTTTGCAGGAGGCTGGGGCAGCAGCTGGCAGCATCCCTTAGGGGCTTTTGGCAGTCACCCCACCTACCCCACATGTTTCTTCCCCAGCTCTCCATGTCCTGGGACTCAAAGGGTGGATGAGCGAGGAAAGCTCAGTGGGATCAGTGCCTGTCTCCATCCCTGGAGGGTGCACCTGGCTTCAGCCTCCAAAATCCCTTCCTCCTCCAGGCAGGGGGGCTCAGCACCCTGACAGGGGTGGTTTGGGGTGGGGGGATCTCATGCCACACATCTGACTGTTCTGGAATTTCTCTGTCCCCACAGGAAGCGCAGAGGAGCCATCAACAGCAAGCAGCTGACGTACTTGGAAAAATACCGACCAAAGCAGAGACTCCGATTTAAGGACCCTCATAACCACAAGAACAAATGCTGCATCATGTAACCTCAATGACCTCTTGCCAAAATCCGTGCACAGACCCCCGGGCACTCGCACACATCCCACTCCCTCTCCTCCTCGCCCAGCCCTGTGCTCCCCACACGCCTCCCCTCTGCCAGGGCTGGGCTGGGGACATGGAGCAACTCCAGAGTGTTCCAGCACTCACAGCACACTCGTCTTGCTGGATCCCCAAAAAAGGCTGCTGTCTCCAGCTGCAGCCCCGAGGAGGGAAGGCAGCACTGCCCTTTGACTCTTGGTTTTAGCAGGCAATGAGCTCGTGTGACCGTTCTTCATCACCATCCTCCTCCCCCCTTCCCCCCCACGTTGCACTGAGAGGGGTGGGCAAAGGGTGCTTGGTTTGGGATGATGCAGGCAGGGCTGTGCCAGCTCAGAAGGGATGAGGTGCAGAAGGGCCAGAGCACCCCCAGAAAAGCCTTTCCCCACCTCTTCCCCATAAATAAGGGCTGCAGCAGCAGGGATGGAGGTGGGGATGGCACAGTGGCCTCAGGGGGGAAGTTGGTGATAGCAGGGAAGGGTGACAGGGGCCCTTAGCTCAGTGTCCCTAGTGACCAGGGGAGGGGCTGAGCTAAGACCCCCAGCACCATTCCCTTTCTCCTGGCCCCTCTATCAGCTCACCACATCTCTGTTGCCTCAATGCCAGCCAGGATGCTGCAGATGGGGCTCGCTGGGGACTTGCTCCAGTGAAGGCAGAGCTGCTGGCATCCTCGAGGACCACGGCAGGGCTTTGAGGCACTCAGCTTTGTTGGGATGCTGGATCAGCACTGTGTCCCCCAAAGTGTGGGGTGCTCTTATTTATAGCTTCCAAATTCAGTGCCCAGAGTGATGGGTTCTCTGCTGTTGTGTCCCCATCTCCGACCTGTGGCACAAACCCCAATTCTGGCTGCAGTGCCCTGGGGACACAATGTGCCTCTCAAGGCATATCCATGTCCTCCACCACCACTGCATTTGCTGGCCAAGGGGCTGGCCTGCAGCTTTCCTAGGGGATTTTGGGTGTTCCTGGCAAGAGCACATCACCTAATTTTGCACCTGCCTTTTCCATGTCTGTACTGAGGCATCCGGCACCCCCGGCGCACACCCAGGTGGGGTGGGCTCAGAGCTGCCCCTGAGCTGGGACATTAAACATCTCTCAACTTTCTGCCTTTGAACGCTTGCAACAGCTGGAGCAGTGGGCACGTAGAGGGTGTGGGGATGGTTTTTTTTCTTTTAATGAGGATAAAAAGAAATTTGCTAATTAAAGGAAAAAAAAAACTTTAAAAAATACCCTGTTTGTCTTCCGCACATCCTCTGGCCTTTCTTTCTCTCATCACTGCCCAGTAGAGCCCGGGAGGTGACCCATGGTCCCCCAGACTAGTCCCCAGCACAGTGTCACACTTGTCACAGCTGGCTGCCATCCACTATCACTAGGACATAGATGGGGCCCAGGGGATGCTCTGGTTGTCCTTTGGGCTCACTGCTGCTCACCCCTCAGCTGCAGAGTTGTTGGGACAAGGAGGGCTGATCATCCCATCTCTTGGAGTTTTAGGCTGACCAGCTTGAGATGCCCTCAGTGTCCTGTGTTTGGTCTCTCCAAAGGTTTGTGTGCCTTCCAAAATGTAGATATCCAGAGACATTTACTTCCAGGCATTGATCCCTTGGGACAGGTGGCGAGGAAGGCTGGTTAGACACCTTCAGTCCCTGCAGAAGGTTGGGGACTGCTTTGTACCACCACATGGGTGTGCAGCAGAGGTGTGTGGAGCTGTTTCCAGCGTCACTTCACCTGTCTTGATGGGGGACAATCCCAACTGCAGGGCAGGGAAGGCCATCCTTTGTGATAAGCTGTGGTGCTGAGTGAGGTGGGGACCCTCCACACATGGCCCTGGAGTTGTCATGCCACTCACCTTGGGCCTGTCCAACCTTGTAGGACAGCCCTCAGTCCCTTGTGGTTCTCCTGCTCTAGCCCAGGCTGTTGGTTCCCATAACTCATGGAGAAGGCAGTAATGGTCAAAGGGTCTGTGGATTGGGAATAGTGTGGATTGGGCTGATAAAAAGGTGTGACTCTATATCAGAGCACCCTGCTGGGTGGGTCACCATCCCCTTCCTGCTTGGGTCTGTCCTCCTGCTGCTAAAATAGGTGCTGCTTCATCCCCAGGGACATAGGAGGTGGATTGGCATTGTGGTGGTGACAGCCCCAATCCCTGCTAGCCAGGAAACTTCTTGATCCCATGCCCTTCCTTAGAACTGTTGCTTTATGGGCTTTCTGTCCCAGCAAGATGAGTTTTCCTCACCCATGCTCATGGCAGCATCACCTGGAGCACTGCCCAGGGCAGGAGCTCCTGGGATTCAGCCACGATGCCTTTGAGTTGGAGTCAGGCTGGGGACAGAGGGGTTTGAATTTAGCCTCCTTCAGCCACTCTTGAGAAAGACTTCACTCAGCTTGGGGGGCTGGCTTGCTTTATGTAGCATCAACCCAATCACCTTAAAATTAGGGAGCCTCTAGTATAAAAGTAGTCCTTGACCTGGCCATGTGGTCAAATCCTGAGGGCATCTGGCTGGCAGAGTGGCATCTTGATCCTTCTCAGTTTATGAGTCACTGAAAAAAAAAAAGCAAACCAAATCATGCTGATTTAATTATCCTAGATCTTTTTTTTTTCATGGATATCTCCCCCTTAACCCTAAAATGTGCTGCTTCCACAGAAAGGATACCTTCGCAGCCCAGGAGCTGCTGTTTTGCATGGAGGGCTGAATTCAAAAGTTTCTCTGGGTTGGACTGCCAAATATTTGGCTTTTTTTTATATGGACTTGGACTCCTTCCTCTGAGGTACCAGTTCCTCGATGTTTCAGCCTAGAGAGGGTTACAGAAGCAACAGGCTGGGGAAATTGAGGGGTCTTCCAAGGGGGATTTGGTTTGGAAATCTCAAAGATCTCAGAAGTCTTGAGACAGGCAGAGGGAAGGTTGAAGTTTAGTAGACAACATCAAAGTGAGGCCTAAGCAAACAAGGGCTCATGGTTTGGGCTGGTCTTGGGTTCTCTCCTGGTACACTAATCCTCATTTCACTTCAAATGCCAGGATGCTGAAAGGAGAGCCTTAAAAATGTGATCTGTTTGCCAATGCTGTCACTGCTCCGGTTGTTTCCATTGAGTCCTGGCAGATGTCACAGGGAGCAGACACCCCCATGGCTTTGGCTACAAACCAGCCACCTCATTCTGCCCTTATCTCCAGAAGCAAAGGCTCAAACTGGGTTTTATAATTTCTGACCCCTATCAACCCCCTCACGCTTCATGGAAAGCCACCACGATTTGCAGGGATAAGGCTCCAAATTGGTGCGAGAACTTTGGAGACCCAAGGGATGGCAAAGCAAAGATGCCCCAACCATCAAACCAAGAGCCTGTAGGCTTTACCCAGGCGTCAGTCATAGCTGAGCCTCATGTGAGGGAGTAAATCTGAGCAGGAACTTGTAGCTGTGTCCTCTCACCAGTGGCACATGGCACACACATGCCCTCACATATCCCTTCTGTTGTTTGTTTTCCAGTCAGATGGAGCACGTGGAGGGGGTGGGTTGGTGGGAAGGCAGGAAATGTGGCCATCACAAAAGCCCAGCTCTTCATTTAAGAAGGTTCTGGTGACACATTTAAAGACTTTGCATTTGTAAATTCATATTATGAGTCTTGCAGTAAGGCTGACACTGTGGTGCTTGGGCTGGGAACTTCAGAGGTTTATGAGGAACAGATTTCCCGAGAAAGCAGAGTCTGGCTCTACCCACAATAGAACGAGCCGTTTCCTTTTTTATTTTTTTCATTGGGTTTGTTTGGTTTTTTATTAGTCCCAGTGGGAAGGCGCACAGGGAGATTCGTGACTTCCATGCAGTTTCCAAGGTCTTGTATCTTATTTGCTGCCAGCACGCTGGGTAGGTGCAGCTTGGCGGGTGGGTTTGGGTGGGATTCTGTCTGGTGGGAGACAAATGTGGCTGGTTTCTTGGCACAGAGGGGGGGTCCTGGGCTGGGCTCTTGCAGACATTCCCGGGGAGGGGGCGTTCCACCGCTTCCCTTCAGACTATGATCTCCCAATGAACTCTCCACTTCCCTGCTGTTCCTTTCTGTGCAACAAAGAACTGCATATTTTCCTTTTTAACCCCCTGGGCGACCATAGTAGTGTGTAGATTAAGCCCAGATGACTTTTTTTTCTGTTGGGTTTTTTTGGTTTTGTTTTTTGGTTTTTGTTTTTGTTTTTGTTTTTTTTGTCTGAGCCATAGCTAAATTATTGTACCCAATGCTTTTTGTATCAGATGGCATCACTTTGAATATGCAGATGAGGTATAGGATCTTGACACTTTATAATCTTTTTAAAAAGAAACTTGTCTGTTTACTTAACGTCTTATGTAAAAAGGAAAAAAAATGTATGCCTTCGGTAATCACTTTTTTTTTTTGGTTTTTTGAGTTTTATGAAATTACAGTGGTTACACTCCAGCAGCGAAATAAAAAGTGTTCACTGTTTTGTACATCCCTGTGTGCCTGGTGCTGCTAACGGGAATCGTCAGGAGGTGGGAGGTGAAGGCAGAGCTGAACTCTGGCCAAGGGTTGAAGAGTGTGGGGGAGTTTGTTCCAGCTGGAGAAGAGAAGGCTTCAAGGAAGACCTTAGAGCACCTTCCAGTGCTACAAGAGAACTGGAGAGGGAATTTGCAAGGGCTTGGATTGACAGGACAACGGGGAGTGGCTTCAAACTGACAGAGGGTGGGTTTAGATGAGGTACAAAGAAGAAATTCTTTACTGTTAGGGTGGTGAGGCCCTGGCACAGGGTGCCCAGAGAAGCTGTGGCTGCCCCATCCCAAGAAGTGTTTTAAGGCCAACTTGGATGGGGCTTGGAACAGCCTGATCTAGGGGAAGGTTTCCCTGGCCATGGTGGGGCAGATGGAATTCTATGATCTTGAAGGCCCCTTCCAACCCAAACCATTCCGTGATTTTATATCCAGTAGAGCATGGCCTAACCTTGATGGGACACCCTGGAATACCCCAGAGGGAACGCTACACACACCCCACCTGATCTGCTCATGAAATCACCTGGGTTTTTAACTCTGCTCCCCATCACCAAGGAAGGCAAAGACTAGAATCCTCCACTAGAGGCTGAGGAGTTGGAGCTTGCATGAGCCAGCTGGTAAGCAAGGAAAGCTGACAGAAAATTGTGTGAGCTCCCATGTAATTACATGGGGTTGCATGGAAGAGTGGGGAAGAAATTCCCCTTGAGCTGCTCTAGCTCAAGAAGGCTTTTAAGGCAGATGCCAGCTGGGAAGAAGAGGTGAAGCAGGGTGGCGTGGCCAGAGCTGTCCTTGGATTCCCCCAGCACTTCCCAAGTGCTCTGCACGGCAGATCCTTATCTCCTGCAGGCTTTGAACCGCAGCTGCAAGGGGCACTGCCTCCTCCTTGTGCAAGAAGCAGCCGGGCCTTCAATCAGCCTAATTGCTGCCTCTCCTCTCAAGCAGGAGGGCCAGGGGGACTGCTGAACACAGCGAGTGTGCTGGAGGAACACCCACCCCGCTCCTGCCTGTACATGCTGTCTCCTACCTGCTGCATTCCTCCTTGCTCTCCGTCACCCAAAAACGTGCACCCCTTGGCAGGCTAGATCCCAGCTCTCTGTGTGAGGCTGCTGCCACTCCAAGCACAAGTCCCTGCCTCTCTAAGAGGAGTACAACGAAAGTTCATTAAATTGGGGGGTTCTGGAAAAGGCTAAGTTGGCCACTCACAGGGATCAGCCCAGAAAAGCTGTGGATGTCCCATCCCTGAGTGTTCAAGGCCAAGCTGGATGGGGATTGGAGCAACCTGGTCTGGTGGAAGGTGTCCCTGTCTATGGTGGAGGCAGGGGTTGAGCTGGATGATCTGTAAGATCCCTTCCAACTCAAACCATTCTATGGTTCTCTGATCTCTTCACAACTGGTGCCATGGTCCACAGTGCCTTAAACCGTTCTCAGCAGAAGATGTTGGTACCTGCAAGGCCCATCACAACCCCATGTTACTGTGCATTCAATCCTGCCAAAAATAAAATCAGTGAGATCCCTCCCCCACCTCAAGGTGGCTGTCCACAGCTTGGGTTCATCCCTGCCTCCCTTCCCAGTCATCAGAGATCAAGGGACAACACCACAGATTCAGGAGGGACTGATCTCAGACTGTCACGGACACCCCTTTCAGAGCTCCACCAGCACAGAGGGACCCCCAGAACTCTCAGCTCACACAGACACATCCAAACTGGAGACCCCAAAGCCTTGGGAGATGACCCATGGCTCACACTTCTTGCTCTCCATGTTCCTAGCTCACCTCATCAAGCCAGGTCTCCACAGAGCAAGGAGGCAAAGGTTGCAGGGTCTTCAGTAAAGTCCAGACCAGCCACAGTCCAGCCTCATAAGATTGGATTAAAATATGTGTTCTGAGGGCTGCCTTGGTACATTCTGAGCCATGATGAAACCTTCCTTTGATTATTTTGGACTGCTGCTGGCTGCCGTGGCCAACACTGAATCTTCCCAGGCAAAGCACAGCTCTCATCTCTGATCCCATCTACCTGCTTGGGATCAGCCCTTTTGCAACACCTCCACCTGAGGACCTCCTGCTGCCTGAAAGGGTCTCCCCACTTCCCTCTGTGCCCAGGGAATCTTGAACCATCAGCTGTGCAGGGGTAAAGGTCTCACCTGCCCCCAGGACCTGGCAGCCCCGTGGGTCTGGGCACAAGGTGCTGGAAGGTGGGAGGTGCTGCCCTGCTTGCACTGCAGTATCTGGGAACTCCCATGCTCGTAGGGATGAAAATGTAGGGCAGGTCTTGGGTTGGAAAGAAAATTAAAATGTTTGCAACAAATATAGCTGAAAAGTCAAGTGGGGAATTAGGCACTGCTTGGCAAAGGTACAGGAACGCGGATCACCAGGGGTGGGTTTTGCCCTGGGAGCTTTCCCTGGGAAACAGAACAGTGAGGGGAAGGAGAAACTATTTGCCCAGGCTAACACAGCAGCCCCCACGGTCCAGAAAGGGAATCCTGCAAATCCCTGCTTCATGCCATAACCACAGCAAGGAACCGTGCTGCCCTGGGCAGGACCTCGGGGCAGAATTCGTTTTAACCATCGGAGAGAAAGAACATTTGAGTGGCAGGAGGACAAGAGGCTTGCAGGGAGCTTGGAAAGGGCTGAGTCACTCGCTGTCGGCGTCAGCAACTGAGGAGAAAAGCGTGACTGCCAAAGAGCCACCTGGAGCTTTGTCAGCTCATCTTTAAAGAAAAAAAAAAAAAAAAGAAGAAGAAGAAACTCAACTGACAGCCTCTCCCGCATCCCACTGGGGAGCTGGATGTGCCGCACGCAGCCGGGGAGCTCCGTGCAGAAGCAGTGGCTGTGAAAAATGCCCTTCCCTGGCTGCAGGTGCTGGTTTCTGTTGCAACACCTCCCTTGGGGCTCGCAGAGCAGAGGAGGCAGCGCTGCTCTCCCACAGCAGCCGGGCAGCCTCCAGGGACGAGGCACGGCCAAGCCGGGGCTCGGTCCAAGCACCGGGGGCGGAGGGGATTAGAGAGACCTGGCGCTGGCAGGAGGATGCAACGCAAGAGCTGAGATAACTGCGGCTGACTTCAGCCAGCGACTGACTCACCTCAGCCAGGGCATCTTGTCTGGATATCAGGTGGAGACAGGGAGAAGCAATGCATTTAAATGAGCTTTGATCTTTAAAGCAAACAACGCCGCCTTGTTTTGCAGCGCTCAGGCAGCCGTGGGTGACAGGCAAGGACGGCCAGACTGGTTTTGGGGGGCCCAGCTCAAGGCACTCGGTTTTCACGGATGGGTACTCAGCACTCAAAACAAAGGCTGTGATAAAGGGCTTATCGTGAAAACTCACCTGGAGCTGCCAAATACCAGCTTGTGGTTCTGTCTGCGTTGCAAATCTGCCTGGTTGGGTGAGAAAACACAGCTGGATAACGCAGAGAGACAGACTGTGACTACCCAGCTGCAGCCAAGTGACACATCTGGGAAGAGAAGCATAGTCCTTCTATTTGCAGCTCCTCAATTTCTTCTATCCAGTCTCCATTTTTGGGAATATTTCAGGGTAAAGCTGTAAGGAACTGGGCTGACCCCCATAACTGCCCTGCTTTGAGCAGGAGACCTCCTTCCAGCCTGAATCATCCCGCAGTCCTATGAAGACCCCAGAGAAGAAATGGATATCTTATAACTCTTAGGGTGCAAAACTGGGTCACTGAAGGAGATTCCAGAGAGATTCTCCCCCTGGGGCATGCACCTTCTCTTGACACTGCACCTGTCTCCTCCAGCTCCATCTGTTATGGTTAAAAAGTCCATGGCTGCAGAGGGAATTGTGTCCAGGCTGCCTGCTCCCCCCCAGACAGCTCAGTATCCTCTCTAAAGTGTGATTGTACTCAGTTTCATGGAATTTGGTGATCACAGAATGATTTGAGTTGGAAGGGGTCTCAAAGATCATTCAATTCCAACTCCCTGCCATGGGCAGAGACACCTTCAAATATCCCAGGTTGCTCCAAGCCCAGTCCAACCTGGCCTTGAGCACTGCCAGGGATGGGGCATCCACAGCTTGTCAGAGGATTTCAACATCCACAACTCCTCAGATGTGGATTGCAGGCCCATCTAAAGCAGTTAAATCACTTCCCTACATGCACCCATAACTCAACCCGTCTTCTGTTTCCTCTTCAGAGTGTTTCTATCATGAGATGCTGATTTACCACACTCAAAGCCCTGCAATGAGATGTCTGTGGCTCCATCAGCTGTTGCCATTGTGATCCACCATGTCCTGAAGAGGCTGAGCTGGGGCCCCTCATGTTTTGATCCCTCAATCCACCATTGGGGCCCTTTCCAGCTGGATGGACTGAAGTCTGCATGGAAATGCAGGTGCCAAAACATGTCCAGAAAAGGGCAGCATAGCTGAGGAAGGGTCTGGAGAACAACTCTGATGAGGAGTGGCTGACTCCAGGTGGGGGTTGGTCTCTTCTCCCAAGTTAGAAATGGCAGGACAAGAGGAAATGGCTTCAAGTTGCACCTGGGGAGGTTCTGATTGGACATTGGGAAAGACTTCTTTTCAGAAGGGGTGACCAAACACTGGAACAGGCCAGCCAGGGAACCTGAGGGGTCACCATCCCTGGAGGTATTTAAAAGGCATTTAGATGTGGCACTTGGGGACACAGTTTAGTGGTGAACATGGTGGTTCTGGCTTAATGGTTGGACTTGATGCACTTAGAGATCTTTTCCGACCTTAATGATTCTATGATTCTGTGAAATGGTTTCATACTAAGAGGGACTGACCAATCCCTGTGGGTGTTTATCCTTTTCCACCCCATTTTTGTCCCCTCGCAGCTTCTTCAGGAGCAATTTCACATTTATTTCCAGATCACTGGAGGAAAAGGCTGCATAGCTTTGGGCCAAAGATTTTCCACTGAAGAAACAGATCCAGGCCCTGCTGATTGTCCACTGATCACCACTTTTTGAGATCTGTCAGACAGCCAACTCTTAGCTCATTTAACACATGCTCTACTGATGTGTGGTGCTTTTCCCCCCACTGGAACACCACACTACAAATCTAATATTTTACAAGCATGTTGCATATGCAGTTATGTTTATGGGCCAACCTTATGATGCAAAATTATGACATCAAGCTGGTACAACAAGACCCCTGTTCCAGAAAACCACACTGACTGGCATATTTTTTATATTTCTGTTATTTATGCTTTCGTGAATCAGATTCTAGATCAGACTGTTTTTATTAACAATCAGCCTGTTATTACTAGCCTGACATCACTCCTAGACATGTCTGGCCCACAAAGGCAGTTTTGCTGCTCAGCAGGCTCCTGAAGCTTAGCACCACATCAGGTACCAGAGACCAGGAGAAGATGTTGGCCCATGCATCAAGGCCTTTGCATCTTCCATGGATCTGAGCTCTGGGCTTGCTTGGGTTGAGCCTGAGGCAGCTGTTCTACATCCAAAAACTGGTTTCCTTACTTTGTCCTGAAGTTTGTATGAAACTCCGATAGAAAACAGGTATTAGGGCAGTCCCTAAACTCATGAGGGTTCATGGTGTCTCTTTGCACAGTGGCCAAGGAGACGAGATGGTTGTGGGGAGCCCAGGAGGATACACCAGGTGAGACCTGAACTCACCTCCCTGAGCTGGAGGAGGGGCACAGCCACAGTGACCCTGCAAACCTCTTTGTGTATGACAGCAGGGTGCTCTGGTCTTTGACCCTCGGGCTGTGGGACAGCAGGAATCAGGCTGGATGTGATTAGAAAATCACAGAATTATTAAGGTTGGGAAAAACCTCTAAGATCACTGAGTCCAACTATTAACCCAGCAGCAATGTGTTCACCACTAAACCATGTCCCCAAGGGCCACATCTAAGGGTCTTTTGAACACTTCCAGGGATGGTGATTCAGTGGACAATGCACAGTTTTAGGATGCACAGCTTTAGGAAACTGCTCCTGCCCCAAAAAGATTAGGAAGCAGCAGCACCATTTCAAAAACATCAAATCCTACCCAAAATCAAAGGTGAAGCAGCTGATCTGCTGAGACCACTAATGCACACTGTGAAACCCTGTGTGACCATTTCCATACAGACAGACCCTCCTGTTGCTTCATCTCAGGCTCTGCTTGGGGCATTTTGTTACACATATGCTTCCTCCATTGCATGTGCTTCAATTCCTGATCTTCTGGATCCCCTGGAAACTTCTAAAGCTTCAGTGTGAAAAAGAAAATACTTCATATATTGAATCAAACCGAATCCTGGTGCAGAGTTTCACCTCCTCGCCCTGAGCTCGCACCCAGCCCAGCCTCCTCCTCTCTCAGCCTGTGCTCCAGCAAAATCATTTGCACACTAAAAACCCTGCCAGACAAAGACCCAGCCGCCCACCCGTGCTCTCAGCCTGCCACCGGCGTAGAGAATCCCCGTCCTTAAGGACACAGCCTTGAACAAAAGCCAGGGAAATTAAAAATAAAAAAAAAAAAAAAAAATACAAAACTCAACAAAACAAGCTTCTCTGCAGCCTGACCTTTTATTGTCTGAACGGGGCTGCCAAACCAAACCCGCGCTGCGGGTCCTTCCCGCTCCTCGCATCCTGTCCGAGATTCCTCCCCTCCCTGGCTGCGTCTCTGGGGCTTCCCAGGAGTGAGGAAGACAATGGGGGGATTCTCGGGGTGGTGTGGGCGGCTTCCTCTTCCTCCATCCAAGGAGGGCCCGGGGGTTGGCTCAGTGGAGGGTGGGATCCGCAGGTCCTGGCAGATGGAACAGTGAGCAAAGGTGGAACAGCATCCGCAGCCTTGCGGGGTTGGCAACACGAGAAGGACCAGAGGGGACACGTCAGGTTTAAATAATCTTTTCCCCTCCAGGGCCCATACAAGACACTTCAGGAGGGAAAAAAAAAAAAAAAAAAAAAAAGAAGAAGAAGAAGAAAGAAAAGATAATCCCCCTGTGAATGCCTGCTGCCTGCTGCCAGAAGAAAAGCTTGACTCAGGACTGTGCTTGCCCCAGCAGAGCCTATCTCGCTTTTGCTGCCCTTCACATTTGCCCAGCACCCCCTGGCTCAGCCCGAGAGCTCCTGAGGACACGAGCTGAGCTGGAGCATCTCTCATCCATCAGGAGAGCCCTTTGCCAGGACGTGGCAATCCCTGCCCTTCCTCCCTGCCTGCGAGCCCGGAGCCGGGGCTTGTCCACATCACACAGCGCCGGCTGCCTCTCATTAGCACGGGGCCATAAATCCAGGGGGGAGATGACAGCCCAGCGGGATGAATCCAAGCGTCCTACCCTTTCAATTCCCCTCCTCCCATCACACATGGCTGGGCTTGCCTGGCCCCATCATCTACGGATAGCTGTATGCCATGGCCCCCGGATGGGGGACGAACCCTAAGGAATGGAGCGTTTCCTTTGTGTCCTCCTGGTGGGAAGCAGAGGTTGGCCCAGCCTCGCTGTCCTGCTGAAGGTGAAAGGAAATGCCAAGAGGTCTCCCCTGTCGGATCGTGGAGAGCTTCAGCCACTTGTCCAGCACAGACTTGCAGTGCCAGCTGGCCTGGAGCACCACTTTGGTTAGAGACACAGCTTGGGTGAAAAACCACCTGGTCTCGTGGTTTACTCCAGTGTCACTGTCCCCTTCTGAAAAACAGGCTCTTGCAGTTGCAAATGGGATTTATGGAAGCCCATGTTCTGCTGTGAACAGCCAAGAGAGGTGGTGCCCAGCATCCACCCCTCCACAAGCCTTGATCCAGCCTGGCACAGGAGACTGGAAGGGGCTTTAAAAGCCAGTGTGCCATGGATGAGGATCCTGCATGGAGGATGGGTAGAGGCAGGTGGTAGAGGGGCTTCCGTGGATCATCGAATCATAAAATGGCTGGAAGGGATCTTAAAAGGTCATCTAGTCCAGACCTCATTAAACCAGGTTGATCAGAGCCCCATCCAACCTGGTCTTGAATGTTTTACAGAACAGGGCATCCACCAACTCTCTGGGCAGCCTGTGCTGGTGTTTTACCACGCTCACTGTAAAAAAACTTCTTTCTAATATCAAATCTAAATTGACCACCTTTCAGTTTAAAGCTATTGTCCCTTGAACCATCACTACAGACCCTGCTAAAAAGTCTGTTCTCATCTTTCTTATACATCCCTTTTAGGCACTGAAAAGGGGTCTTCCTGGAGCCTTCTCATCTCCAGGCTGAACAGCCCCAACTGTCCTAGGCTGTCTCCAGAGCAGAGGTGCTCCAGCACTCTGAATATTTTCATGGCCCTCCTCTAGACCCACTTCAAGAGGTCCATGACTGTCTTGTACCTGGATTGATAACAGGCATTGACCCAACCCAGGTGCAGCACCAGCACTTGGCTTTGTTGAACCTCATGAGATTCCCATGGCTTACTTCCATGCTTGTCTGGGTCCCTCTGGATGTCACCATGTCCTTCAGGCACATCCTTCAGGGTGGAGAGGCACAGCTCAGCCCATTTTTGCACCAATGATTCTCTGTCCTCCATCCTGCCAAGCACAGGGAGGGGCCCCTCAGTGCCACAGTCCCAAGGACAGGGGCTGCTTTTCCCCTACAAATCTGGAGGGAACAAAATCTCCTCAAGGGCTCTTCTACTCAGCATCATTTGGGTTGAAACTGCCTGGATTACTCACATAAATCTTGCTTCTTTAGGAAAACAACAGATAAAAGCTGAGCTGTGGTGTCAAAGCCCTTTGCTGTGCCAAGAGCATCCCTGCTGGGTTTGCAAAGCCTTCCCTGGGGTCTTGCAACTTCTCTCTGTCACTGGCACTTTGGGGAGACCATAAACCATCACTGGCCTGTCATGTTTTTGGGGACTGCCAGCCCCAGGGGTGGTGGAGAACAATGTCCTCTCTGCAGACCTACACAAACTGCTCTGAGCCCAGCCCTGCTGCTGTCCAGGGTGGACAAGCTGTGGATTCATCCCCTTCTGAGGAAAAAAAGGGCTCATGGCTATTTCTCAACTCTGACCCCTGAAAAGAAAGGGGGCACCTCACTGTGGAGTTTCTGCACAGCCTTATACAGTTGTGCTTTGGTTTATGGTGCATTTTCCATCATACCAGACTTGTCTGTAATAAAAAGTCAGAGAAGATGTAGAAAGATGGAAGCTGCAGGTTTGGAGTTAAGTCAGGGTGGGACACATGCTGGATTGGGAAAGAAGAGCTGTAGGATGTGGCTTCACGGTGATGTTCAGTTACATTTGGGAACACCTAGTTCCTTCTGGAGGCATCTCAGACCCTGCCACCAGTCTGGGGAGGAAAACACCGCTGTGGGTTGGAGGATGAGGCAGCAGGTGAGGGCATGGATGCAGAGACAGAGGTTGGATGGTTGAGGTGCAGCCTCAAACAGCCACTGAGCTGCTGGTAAATCAGTTCTCCTCTTTTTGGAGCACAGTTCCATTTGGCTGTGGTGGCAGTGGAACAGTGGGGTTGGCTGGGACATTTGGCCAGGGTGGGAGAGCTGCAGACCCAGCTGCTCTCAGCCCAGCCCAGAACTGGCCCAGACACATGTGGGGTATCAATGACCTCTCTAGGAGCCCTGCAGCACCATCACACCCTGGGCTTCCCCACATGGGACAAGCAAGGAAGGGTCCTAAGGCAAACTCTGTGCTCTTAGAGGAGAGAAGGAGGCAGAAGGGATGTAATTCATGACACGGCAAACTCACTTCTCCTTCTTTCCTCCCCACTAACCTCCCTGGAGAAAACAGCAGGGAAAAATAAAAGGCTAAATAGAACAAAAGAGAACACCTGGGAGAAGGTCTTTGTAACTCCAGCTGGACTGGACTGTTCCTAAGCCAAGCCTAACACACTTGAACAAGACCAACCTGGCCATCCCCCAGGCAGGCCATGTGAATGACAAGTGCATCAGCCATGCTGGCAGCTCTCTTTCATTAGTTTCTTTATAAAGAAATATTATATAATTAACTGCAGGCCAATTAAACACATCAAACAATCATTGTTGATAACCCCCGCCCCCTGTGCTGTCAGGAAATGTGAGAGTGGAAAACAGGTCTGGCCCTCAGAGTGGGAGTAACAACTCGTGTGGCTTTGAGGATGTCAGGGATGGGCCATGGCTGGTCACCTGGACACTGGAATGGCACGAGGCTCCTCCACATCTCCTGCCTTCCTGGCTCAGGTGGATGCTCCCAGTGTGGTTAACCAAACCTTCCAGCACCACAGCTCTGAGACACCAGAGAAGGAAGACACAAAAAATGAAACCAAGAGCCCTCCACAAGCTCCTGTCTGCATGGCCAAGGTTTTTTCTGACACTCCAGAGCTCTCAGCTTTCTGCTGAAGCACCTACAGCAGATTTGCAATGAATTTTCTTTAGTGTTTCTCCCCTGCTGCTCCAGGCTCTGGGAGAATTGCAGCCACTCACAGCACACAGGTGCTGGAAAACCTACAGGTGTCAGAAAAACAGCCCCAGGATGTTCCAGACCGAGCCATGCACGAGGGTGGAAAGCTTCTGTGGGCATAGGTCTGCTGCTCCCTGGGCTCTGCTCTGCAGAAGGATCCTTTGCAGCCTGGAGGGGAGCAGATTCCCTAGGGCTGGTGGGCAAACTCTGAACACAGCAAGGGATGTTTCTGTCACAATCGTTACAGGAGATTGTTCATGAAATAACTTCACTGCTTGGAGCAGCTGGACCCAACCCTTCTTGAGTGAGCTCTGTCAGGCCCAGCCCAAGAAATGACTCCTGGATCTTGTCTTTTAAGAAGCCCAAGAGTCTCCAGAGCACTAGAGGGTGCACAAGGGAGAGTCCTCTTCCAGAAATTTTCCAAGAGGAGAACCACAGCATCTTGAGAACACTTTTACTAAAGCCACACACCTCAACTTGGACATTCAGTGTTCCCAGTTAAAGTATTCCTCAGAGGCTGGGGAGTTAGGAGGTGGCTCCTGGTGGGCATTTCTCAGTAGTCATGTACAAAAAGAGGCTTCCCCAGCCCGGAATCAGACAGCATAGGCTGAGTGCCCCTCAAATCCAGCAAAATATCTAAGAACCCTTTCAGCTGACAGGTGGGGCTGGATGTTCATGGTGCCTACATCAAACTGGGTAAGGGGGGCTGAAACCCCTGAGATACCTTAGGAGTGTTGCCTCAGGGTTTTTTCTCCTTTAGGTCATTTGTACTCATTACTATTGTGTCATTATTTGGGGAGTTGACACTGAAAAAATGGTCCCATCACATGGTGAGGCACATAGACGTGAGAAAAGGCCTTTTATTTTTGGGGCTTTATCTTAATTACACAGTTTAAATGCTTTTGGGAGATTTTCTCTGCTTTTTATTTCCAAAACAAATGGAATGGGCAATAATGCTTTGTGCTTATATGTAGCCATATGATGTGCTTGCTTACTGGGCTAATAATTACTGGGAAAAGATTAATGAAGGGCAGATATTTTAATAGTTAAGTACTTTTTCTTTTTTCTGTTTTTGTTAAATGAGAGAAAGGGTCGAGAACCTTGACTGCTGCACCAGCCATTCATTGGATCCATAAGATTTGTGTTCCCTGTGTTCTTGGGCTAAGTTAACAAATATTTACAGGCTGGGGCTGTGGTTCAGCAGAGCACTCTCAGCTGTGTGCTCAAATCTCCTTGGCCTCAGTGGTGCTTAAATGCAACCTTGTGCAATGTGCTAGATGTGAGGACCTTGGATTTTTTGGATAACAAAGACAACATTTGTCATTGCCAAACCAAGGGTCACCGAGTCACGTTGCTGACTAGCACAAAGCCCTTCATCCCCTTTGTTCTCTCTGAAATGGTGAAATAGTAGCTGACTAAGTGAATTTCACAAGTTTCTACTTTTTTTCTATGTGTGTTTGTGTGTGAATGTTGTTGATTTCTGAATTACCTGTATGAAAATCTTTTAACCTCGATCCTAAGTTCACACTTACTTGATTTGCTTTTTTGTGCTGCTGCTGTAATGTAATCAGGAGATTTTCTCATATCCACCAGCAGAAGAAAGATTACTGAGAATGTCTGATGTCCCTTTTTCGTGTGTGAAAATGCAGAAGGACTCACTCAGCAGGTGGCCAGAAGGGTCTCCTCTCCAGAGGGCTCATTCATCCCTGAGCCAGGCTCATGGAGCACCTCAGATCAAACCCCCTCACATCCAGTGTGTGCATTTCTTTTCCTTGCTCTTGCACTCCCTCTGCTGATCCCAGGGATCTGTTAGAAGAAAAATACTGGTGCCGGAGATAAGCAAAGTACAGGGGGGAAACAGCTGTATGGCAAAAATGAATCAACTCGGCCCAGGTGGAAGATGCCTGCAGTTCAGAGAGAAAAAAAAAACAAACAAAAAACAGAGTGATAAATGAGGATGTAGCAAATATAGCTCCTCCTATCAGCTGATTTCTTCCTTCTGCTGACCAGTGACATGACCCAAGGGAATGGCTGGAGCTGTGTCAGGGGAGGTGTAGGCTGGATTTTAGGAAAAGAAAGAGATGAGATGAGATGGACCCTCCTCCCCCTTTCCTTTTCCCCTTTCCCCCACCCTCCTCTGTAGATTCCTCTTGATCCTTTGGGGTGAACTTGAGCTCTACTTGCACATTGAGTGCCTACCCCTCAGAAAAACCAAACCCAAAATTAGAAGACTCCTTGCTCAGAAATGCTGTGGCTGCCCCATCCCTGGAAGTGTTCAAGGCCAGCTTGGATGTGGCTTGGAGCAACCTGGGATAGTGGAAGGAGTCTGTGCCCATGGCAGGAAGCTGGATGGTCTTTAAGGACCATCCCAACCCAAACCTTTCTGTGGTTCTATGATTTTTGTGATTCCACTTTGAGGGCATGAAGAAACACAACCCATGGGGGGCTCAGTTAACCTTTCCCCAGGCCTTGGTTTTCATAAGCCAAAGAGATAAAAACTAATGGGACTGCTGGGAAGCAGGGAAGAAGCACAGAATTGCTCTATGTGTCCTTTGGAAGGTCCCAAAAGGAAAAGGTCCTTGACAAGGAGTTTATTTTCATTAAAAATTACAGGCCCAGCTCAACCAGTCAAATAAACAAAGCAAGTCTGTAAAACAGCAAGTGCAAAAGGTCCTGGGTTATTTATAAAGGGCTTTTAAGTATATTAGGCCTAACACCAAGATAAATCAACCCTGCTAGGATTCCAGAGGCATATCACATGTGGCCCTAGCTGTTGTCAGCTTTGTGCTGGAATGTATTTAGTGGCCTGTTTCACTACAAACCCTCACAGCTTTTTCCCTGGTGACTCCCCCTTGAAAAGGAATACATTGGGACCAGACACAGGTTTCTGTCTTCAGTCACATATCGACTTGATCAAATTCTCCATGGAATCATGGAGTATTTTGGGTTGGGAAACATGTGAAAGATCATCTTGTTGCAACCCCAGCCATGGGCAGGGATACCTTCCACTACACCAGGTTGCTCCAAGCCTCATCCAACCTGGCCTTGAACACTTCCAGGGATAGGATATCCACAGTTTCTCTGGACAACCAATTCCAGTGCATCACCATCCTCACATGGAAGAATTTCTCCCTCATACCTAGCCTAAATCTACCCTCCTTCAGCCTACAGCCACTCCCCTTGACCTCTCTCTGTATGCTCTTGTCAAAAATCACTCTTCTCAACCATTCAAATCCATGCCACTGCATTCAACAGATATTTTGCCACCCAGTGTGTTACAGAATGGTGAAGGACCCTGTTCAAGACCAGGTTATTGGATCCAACAGGATTGGGGTTGTTTTTTTTTTTTCCTTAAACAGGATATTCAGTGCAGAGGGTCACCAAAATCTTCCACTGCAAACTTCAGTTCAAATAAATCTCAGTGATTATTTCTCACCTGATCAGAAGGAAGATGATAATGTTTGGAATCTTGAAGGATTTTTTCACATTTGAAGACCCTGAGCAAAGTCAGTGCTGGGAAACAGCCATGTGCTTGTCTGCTGCTCCAGCTCAACCTCCCTGTATTTCCAATCACTCCTCACAGTGATCTGGCACAAACCCAGAACTTCTTTTTGGGTGCTTTCTTCCCCAGTCCCACCAGAACAACTCTGCACCTTCCCAGGCTGCAGACCAAGTCCAGCACAACATGAGGTGTCCAGGAGTGCACAGAGCAGAAGGTTTGGCTGGGAATTCATGGTGTGATTGTTGGGACTGTCCTGCGAAGGGCCAGGAGTTGAACTCAAGGGTCCTTGTGGGTCCCTTCCAACCCAGGATATCCTAGGACTGGCTATGGAATTGTCTACATGGGCTTTATTTTATGCTAAGGGTGTAATTTGCAATTTAGTGTCCTAACACAGGTTTTTCAGGCCAGATGGGGTGTTCCCATCAACCTCCAGCTGCCTCAAGAGGATATGGGTGTCTTATGGCTTTCCATAAATATCTGTAGGGTATCCTGGAGTATTTTGAACAGTACCAGATGTTTAGGCAACTTCATAATTCTCTGTAAACCCCCAGAAACTTGGAAAAAACTTATGCCATTTAGTGCCTTGCACTATAAAGTCAGGGATAGCCCCATTTCCAAGTATCATTTCTGCTTTTTATTGCTCCAGCTCCCGTTTGGAAAGAATGCCACATGAGGGAAGGGAACGTTCTAGAGGGAAAATATTCTTAGAGCAACATTCAGGTGGGTGCCCATCATTAGGATCTCAGTCTACCCCCCAAATAATCTGGCTGGTTTGGCATCCCTGCTGGAGCAACCTGGACAACTGATCCACCCTTCCAGAGAGGATCCAGGGCAGGCTTTTCTGCCTCATTCTGTGGTGACATCAGACACCTCTGTGATCCTCTGCCTAGGAAGGGGATGATGTTCTTTCACTGTCACAAGGCCAAGGCCAACATCACAGGTAAGTTTTCTGAAAGGGAATGCAGAGAGGAAAGTACCTGGTTTGGGAAATCCTTTGGATTTTCTGTTTTTGATGCCAAATTCCTCAGCTGTTTCCAATTTGTTGAAATTAACTCCAGTTCAGTAACAACCAATAATTGCCTAATTGGTTTGAACTAATGGACTACATACAGCCCAGAAGATGCCAGCTGGTGATCCCCTGCCTTCCTGAAAGGGCTGCAGGAATTGTCTGCAGGAACAATTGCTCAGCAGGAAAGACAAGTTTTGCAAAATCAAGCTTTGCTGTGAGAAAAAGCTGTGGTTTTGCTCAAATAATTCCGATATTTTTGTTTGTTTTTCTTCCCAGAAAACTCAAATAAAATATCTTCATTTGAATAAGGTTAATGCCAAATATTTGCTTTTAACTTTGTGCCACGACACACACAGAGCCCCAGATCCTTATTTCAGCTGAGCTGTGTTGGTCGTGCCTGTGAACACAGTTTTGTTTTCTCCTTAGACAGAAAAGAGCAGATGAAAACACTGAGACTGAGGAAAATAAAAATTTGGCAATTTGGCTAGTGAGTTATATAATAACTTCTGTAGTTATATGCCCCCATTACTAGAAAATAAAACTGTCTTTTTTTCTGGTGTGATCTCAGCTCTCTATCTTAAATATAAAAGATCATCTGTCTTAGAGGTAAGTTAAAATCCTTTAGCAACCCCACAGACACAGATGCTCCCTATGAAAACAGGGGTCTAGCCCCCACTGCTCATTACTTTTTTTACTTTCCTCTATCCCAGCACTCTTCAACTTGTTCTTTGATGCCCCAAATATTTCTGGGGGGAAGATCAGGCTGAAAATGCTGAGGTTGAAGGTCATCTCTCCTTGAGCCGTTCAGCCCAGCAGTGCTGGCCTGGGACCATCAACACCAGCGTTGTCCTGGTCAGTTTTTCAATCCCAGGCAGGTATTTCCATGCTGGAGCTGCTCGGTTAATTCTGGGAACTTGCACCAGATGGCGATGCCAGCCCATTTCCAGCTTCATCTCTGAAAAGTAAAACTCCGAGGTATCCCTGGATTGTTTGGTTTGGGGTTTTTTTTTGTGTGTTAATGGCTTATACCTGCTGAAATCCCCGAGCCAGGCAGGTGTCCCACTGCAATGTTTCCTGCTAAGGTGTGCTCCCATAGGAATTCACTGCTGTATCTTGCCATTATCCTGTGAGGAACAGATAGGCAGAAGGGAAAACAGCCTTCACTGTTTTCAGGACAAGGAAACATTTACAGGGATTAAAGCATGGCTTTAATAAGGGGTCAGAGCAGAGAGGGATGAAAGCTGTCAAGAGCAAGGTCAGGGCTGAGCAGAACAAGCCATCAAGAAACTGTCCTGTCCACTGGCCCAGCAGAATCAGAATAGTAGAATATCCTGAGTTGGAAGGGATACATAAGGATCATCAAGTCCAGCTCCTGGCCTTGCACAGGACAACCCCAAGAATCCCACCATGTGCTTGAGAGCATTGTCCAAATGCTTCTTGAGTTCTTGTCAAGCTATGACCACCTGATCTATGTAGGTATTCCCACCTCAGTGGGTTAAAGCAGCTTGCACAGAACCCTGATAAATGCATATCTCTGATCACTGATCCCCCACATGCTGCAGCACTGATTTTGCAGTGATGTTAAGCAGATTTTGTAGTCTCTGAGTTTTTTGGGGCTCCCCTCCAGCAGCTCCCAAGGGCCCACTCTCAGAGACAGATTGCAGGCATTCCAGTCTGCCTGGCCACAAGCATTTTCACCATCCTAATGCACTTTCCAGTGCTCCCAGAATCTGTCAGGGAGCTGCTCAGTAAAGAGCAATTGGATTTACAAAGTTCATTCTTGGATGGGAAGTGCTGGCAGGGTGACAGGACAGATCCTGCACGTGCCATCTTATCCCTGTCCAGGTGGGATCACAGCCCTGCAACCCGAAGGGGGGGAGACAGAGCTCATGCCACGAGCTCTGTAACTCATCTCCTGACAATACTTTGGCTTGGTTTGGGATGCAGCATGAGCAGGGCTTGGGCTGCACACAGAAACACCTGCATGGAGACAAAACAGCGTGATGAGCAGAGCTGGACATAAAACAGACCTGTCACGACATTCAAGACATTCTCTGGGAAAACTGAGCTGTTTTGACATGCTGATCTGAAAAGCAGCAGCCAGCAAGAGGGGACTGGCCCCATTATCACACAGGGAAACCAGACTGGCTTCACTGGGACATGACATTTGCCATTGCTACTGCAATGATAACTACCTGCTTTACCATTGTTTAAAAGCCCAGGTCACAGCCAGTAAAAATTTCCATCCCCTACTTGCACCTGCAAGCACAGCCTGATCCCAGGGGAATTCTGCATCAGAATCAAAATAGATCCTAACATTAACATGTGCAAAGGTTTAGACCACAGCTGTCAAACAAACCCTGATCAGTCATTGTTTAGCAGCTATGGATCCAAGCTACATAAATTGGTGACAGAGCTCACTGGGAATTCATCCACATTTCTCTTCTGGAAGTTCTCAAGGAATTCAGCCATGACCCAGCTGATCTCTTCAGTGAGAGGATGTGTTTGCAGGTGGTGTCAATCCCCTGCATGACAGGATAAGAAACATCTGAACACAGGAAGAGCTCAGGGAAGAGAGACGAAGGATGAACAAAGAGCAGGATGAAGGCAGCTGGGAGGTAGATACTGCACAGAGTTTCTCTCCCCTCTATTCCATGGAGTGGGTAATACCATGATTTCCTTATTCTCAGAACTTCTGACCAAGAAAAAAAGTTGAATCATCATTTTTATGCCCAGAAAATCAGAGGGAATGGAACAGATGTGGTTACTTTGGCTCACCTAGCCCACAGACAGGTCACTTAGCAGAGTTCACATTTCTGTTCCATCCTCATCCAACCCAGCTATCCAGCTTCCCACCACTGCCACAAGTGGAACTGTATTTACCCCTGTTATTCCAGAATCCCATGGCCTGAAAAGCTACCAACCTTTCCCAAAGCTGGACTCAGAGCCTTGCCCAGTCAAGATAACAGAGCTCAGTACATGGTTAATCATCACTGCAAAGAATCTCTACTGTCAGGTCTGTGTTGCTCCTCTTTCTAAAAGCTGATATTCACAGCAGCAGGGATTTCAAACACTGTGATCCCTGTGCTGTGGGAGTTCCACATCCTCCAGGCTCAGATAAAATGGCACACAAACTCCCTGCCTATCTGGTTTTGGCCCCAAATTCAGACTGGGACCTGAGAAATTTTTCTCAACTGAGGTTTCATTGAAATGGGTATGTTCCCATGGAAAGTTTCAGTTTCAACTATATCAGCATTTTTATGGGGAAAAAAAATTAATCAGAAAACATTCCAGTCAAATCTAGACAAATTTGCTAATATTTACCCAAAAAAGACATTTATGGCAGACTTGTGCCTCATTATCAAGATGTTTGGGCTTTCAGGTTATACCCAGAAATCTTTCTGATGTAGAAACAAGTCATGAAAGGCTTTGGATTGATGACTTTAATATGTCTGTCTTTCCTTGATTAGGAGTGTTAGTGTTGGCCTGCCTTTGTTCTGCTGAAAAGCCTTTTCTGGATTCAAAGGCATATTTATTGCAATCTCTAAATTCTTCAGCTGAACAGGGAAAGGAGGCTGAATCCTTTATAAAGACTTCCTTCCTCCTAGTGTTATTTATTCATTGGATAAAGACAGGCTAAAATAAACACAAATTACTCATAGACTTAAAAACTTCAATGATTAAAACATCATTCTCCTATGAATGCTCCACATACATTTCTTGATTTCTAGGACACTATTTCTCAGTTTCTTCCATTCAGCCTAAATGATCTCAGATGGCAGACAAAGCCAGTCTTTATTGTGAGTGAAAGTTACAGATTGTGGGAAATAAGGCCCTGTGTGCTCTGTGCTTTCTGAGATGGAATTCCTTAAACTGGGAACCAGTTAGGGTAAAATATAGCAAAAAAATGTTTTGACTGCTGATCAGGCTAGAACCCAACCAGTATCCAGAGTCAGGCAGGCAAAGGGTTTGATACCATCAAATGGAAAGGGCTTTCCTTCTACACATTGTATGTAATTAATTGATGGGACTCATTACCAAAGGGGGCAGTGAAGGCCAAAATTATGCATGAGATTACAAAGGATTTATTAAAAATTGTGGAAGAATTTCACTGGGATAACTTAGCACAGTGATCTGGCTGTGACTTCTACATCAGGAAATCCCTAAAATACTGAGAAACAAAGATAAGGTCTGCCCTGGTCTGGGCATCTGTGTTTCAGATCCACTGAAGGGGCAGCACACTGAGGTGCACTGGCAGAGTTTAGCAGTTATTTATTAACCAAGGTGACAAGGAAAGATCGGGGATTAAGGATATAATTCTGTATTTAATAAGATGTGGAGAACATGTTTTCACAAATCAGTTTGTGTTCCCGGTCTTCCACAAGGCTCCAGAGATTTTCCTTTCCCAGGGATCTGGTTCTTTTTGTCTTTTCCTGACTGTGAGGACATCAATTTCGAGAATGCAAAGGGTCCTGCAAAGCTCTTGAGACTTGCTGGAGTTTTCCTCGTGTCCCTTCAGTCTCTGGATGTTCACAGGACCCTGACTGAAGTGCTGTGCCCACACAGCCCATGCAGGAGTCTGATGGAGTTCAGGCACTTCAGCACCGTCCAAATGCAGGGGAGCAAGACAAGGAGCCTTTCTCCAGTGCCAAGCTGCACATCTTCCTCTCTTCTCCCTTGATCTTAAGATTTTTTCTCCCCCTTCAGAACTGCCTTCAGCAGGGAGGGGAGGATTTCTTAGGAGAAGTGCCCCAAGAGTACTTGGAAGGGTTTGATACAGTGTGGATTTCACTTAGCAATGAGCAATATGGACCTCTTAGGATCCACCAGCCACTTGGACTTTGAGAGGCTGGAGAAAGGTATAAATTAAGTTCTCTAAACTAACTATGATAAGAAAAGCCAGAAATTAAGGCAGAAACCCTCTCTTGCCAGCAGAAGGATACTATGCATACTAAGCACAGAGCCCCCAGCCCTTCTCACAGGACAGCTTTATCTCTTCCTACAGCATTTGCCACCATCTCAAAACATCTTGAGGTTTCTTTCCTTGCCATTCCCTAAATAAACTTTTCTAATATCCATAATATGAGCTGATCCCAGGTTCTCCAAAGACAGATGGATCTATCACAGATCAGTACCAGATACTGACGTAAGACTTCAGAACTTTGCCTTCCTCACTTCCCATCCCTTGTGATACCCTATTTCACTAAAGTAATTCCCAATCAGCAGCCCAGCAGTTGAAAATGATAGGTAGAGAGGAGGTCTGCTCCTGCTCTGGAGGATTTATGCCAGCTAACTCAGTTTCTGGAGGCAACTAGAGAGAAAGTTTGCCTCTAAACAAAAACAATTTGTCTGGCAAGTTTTGTGGTTCCTGCTGGTTGACAGAGACTCGGCCTGGGATGGTGGCAGCCCATGCAAAACAGGAGATTTCAGACCTTTCTCTGCTGGTTTGATTAGCATAGATCCCCCACAGAACTGACATCATATGCCAAGCTATTTGGGATGAGAGGCAACATCCATCCCCAAGCCAGTGTCTTTCCCTGTGTGAGTCAGTGGGGTCCAAGGCTTGGACCAGCCTCACCCAGAAGGCAGAGCTGTGGCCCAGGGGAAGATCAGAGGTTCACCAAGGCCTGGTGCATGCCCAGAACTCATCACACTTGTTTTTGTCAGGGGTCTGATGTCTAGGAGGTCTTCTGGGTGTCTTGCCTGCCCGGAGGTGATGCTGGGCATCTCTCTGGGTGCATGGGGAAGGCTAAGCCTGAGCTGGCCCATCCACACCACAGGGCAATGTCTGCAGGAGGGTGCCCTAAGTCACCTCAACTACATGAGGCAAAGTGGGACACATCAGCATCAGGGGTATGATCCTTACTGTGCTGCATTTACAGCTTTCCTTCTGCCTCCAGCCTAGTGAATCCCACCCCCCTGGCCACTTGCACCAGCCTGCAGAGCCCAAATGCTGACAGAACTGACACAGACAGCTCCTGTCCCCCATGTGCTCCCATCACCCAGCCAAGGCTACTCCACGTGAGTGTAACAGAGACATATTTCAGAGTTAAACATCCTGCAGTTCAGAAGGGGCTGCCAAAGGAGAAAAAAATTAGTTTCCTTCCTTTCTTTACATTTTTCTGGCTGGATACACCTCAGGGCCTCTCTGGTGTTCATTAGTCTTCTCTCCCTGTCCCCACTGGATGGATGCATCTCCAATCCATCACAGGCCAGGAGCACAATTCAAAACACTGAAAATCCCATGCTTGATACCAGGAATCATATCATTTTCCCCAGTGCCATCTCTTATGTCCAATGCTGTGTGATTAATGAAGATCTCACTCCCATTTTGCCATCTCAAGACAGCACCACTGTGCCCTCTGAGAGCACCTCCTTTCCCAGGCATGCTTTGGAGCCCCCTCCCATCTCTGAAATAGAAGAATAGGGCACTGGGTTGAGCCTAGAGAGATATCTTAGGTGTCCTCACACTCAGTTTTGTTTTCAGCATCAATTTCCAAGGAATTGCACCAAAAGAAACCTCACCAGGAGGTTGTTGTGTAATGCCACCCAGTTTGCTTTTTGATATGTGTGAAAAAAACACTTCACCTCCCTTTGGGCTGGTATCTCTTCTGCTCCTTCTGCTCCCAGCCCTTGATCCCTTTCTCGTCCCCAAACAGAACTGGAGAAAACAGCAGCTTCTCCTGAGCCTTACACCCTGCAAAGAACTCAGAGTAACCCCAAAAAACTGGGCCAGTTTAACAATACGCTGATTTTATCCATTCAATTAACTCAGCATTTTCTTCCTGATTTGCTTTTGCTGCCCCTTCAGCACAGTTTGCTGCCCTGCTCCCCACCCCAGACCATCTTCCCAATCCCAAATCCCTGCAGCAATCCTGCCCATCATCAGAGGAAGGACCCTTTGTAGCAGATAGACAGCAGCAGAGGGGTTTGCTGGCTCTGCCTGTTACCCTGGGAGGCTCCAAGCTCATTCTTTCACTCCATGGCATCCTGTCACCCCTGTGGGTTCAACCACTGTCCCATGGTAGACACTGGCAGGGACATGAGCTCCCCTGAGGAAAAGGAGACCAGGGTGCCCATGGACATTATAGCCCTGACAGCTGGATTTACACTTTGTTCCTCTGTCTTTACAACTTGCTGCTCTGCTTTCTGTCCAGCCCTGCTTCTAATCCTCCCTCCCTCCCCTCCTTTTATGTATAGATATTTTATTGCAAACACTCTGGCTTTTACAACCGGATTTTTCACGCTCTGGACCACTTCCCCCCATCAATTCTTTTGTCACTTTTACTGTCAGCTGCTTCTGGATAAAAATAACAAGAAGAGCCAGGTTTTTGTGAGCTGGTGTGTCCTCTGGAGGGAACCTCCCAGAGCAACCTGCCAGGAGAAGGAGTTGCTAATAATAATATGCCGAGTGAAGAGCCCACACTGTAACTCACTATTTAATTGAAATGATGACCTCCTTTGAGACCTTCATCTGACCAGAGGGTTCATAAGTCAGCCTCTCACAGTCCACTCCAGCCTGAGCTGGAAGCACACAGATGCTGCTGTAACTCCCCAGTGAGACCCTGTTTCCGTCAGAGCTGAGCTTTGTCCTGCTCCCACCCGACCATGGGACCCACCAGCCCCTCCCCTGGGCAACCCTAAGTGACTGATTTAAAAGGCATCACGCATGAAATTAATTCCAGAGGAAAACTCATCCATTTCCAGACCCCGGCACCTTGCCTCACAGTCCCATACCAGCAGTGTTTTATTAGGCATGGGAAAGCTCCAGAGTCAGGGAAGGCTGCTGACTCTCCTTGCTTGCACCCTGTGAGCTTTGCAGCTAAGAAAGAAGAATAATCCCTAATTGCACGCCTGATGTAACTAATGCTGGTTTTTTACCATCTTTGAGTAACTAGAAAGGGACTCTGTTAGAGAGGGATCTTCATAAAACCCACAGGAATTCAGCCAAGCAAAGTTGATCCTGCTTCTTTAACCCAAGCCCAAGAGTCCCTATTTCTATGTCAGCAGGAAAACACTCCTGGGATCACACTGGAATGTCATTTTTTATACTGTCAAACCAGTGGCACAGCCAGCATTCTCCTACATTATTCCCTAACACAAAAATCAGGAGTTAAATCCAGTCTTTCCCACCATACATTGCCTTGTCTTGGATGTAAGGAGTGTTCAGCTGTACCCTGGTCATTCCCACAGAGCTCAGGGTAGTAGGAAATTCCCTGACTCAGGAGAATTTACTGTTGCAGGCACCAGTGGCCTGTGCTGAGGAGTTGGCATTGGATCTGCTGCCCTTCTTGCCCAAGCTCAAAATGTAGAGCTTTGTAGGACTATTCCTAATGGGACCAGGAGTCACTGTGCAAGCCAGAGACCTTGCTCCATGTTTACCTATGTACTGGTTTGAAGGCAAAACCAGTGAGGGACTCCAAGTCAGAAATACAATTTAATAGGAAAAAAAAAAAAAAAGATAAAGAGAAAAAAAATACATGCAATAGTACAAAAGAAAACCACTGAGAGAGTCAGAATACAACCTGTTACCCTGCTAGTTAGGGTGCTGGTAGCAGTCCAGATGAAGTGGTCTTGTTGAAGTAGTGATCCTGTAGAGAGGTCTGGTAGCTGTTGTCCTCTGGAAACCAGTGGATAAGGGCTGCTTTGGTGTTCCAAATCTCAGATTTTATCTAGGTAGGAAATATTTAGCTCCTCCCCTGGTTGGAGCATCTCCCAATGGGATGATGTAATTTTATCAGTCTGGCAGTGGACTCAACGGCCCATTAACAGGAGATATCTCCTGGAGGGAGGAAGGATGGGTTGTGGAAAAGATAAAGATGACTGCCCCACCTGTTTTTAACAGATGGCCCATTAGCAGAGAATATCTCCCACAGAGATACATACTTTTGGGCGCATCTTTACATTGTAACCTAGGACAGCCTACAAAAGCAACTGGACCTCATCCTGCACAGCAATTCCCAGCTGCTGTGACCAGCAGACCTGCTCTCTGCTGGCCTCTGTGATCAGAGAAGTTCCATCTCTCTGCTTGTCCTCCTCCAAAGTTGTTTTCCTGGGCTTCCCACCCACCAACACCCTGGTTTTAGAAACTGCCAGACACCTCTCAGCCTGTGCCTTTCTGTACCTCCACCTTCTGCTCCTCCTGCTGCTTGTACTACTCAAATTATCTTCCTTTTAATCTTTGCAAAACAGACCTTCATTGGCTGGTTCTCAGGCTGGAAACAGAGGGCACAAGCAGGCATTTTTCTTCTCCACAGCACAAATCTGTGGGCTGCAGTTTCAGCTCTTTCCCTTTCCTTCCCAAGGCAGTATTGACTGCGCTTCCCGTGACAGCTCACAAGAGCTTCCCAAAATTCCATAGAATCCTTAAATGGTTTGGGTTGCATAGGACCTTAAAAATCAGCCAGTTTTGAACTCCCTGCCATGGGCAGGGACACTTTCCACTATCCCAGGTTGCTCCAAGCCCCATCCAACCTGGCATTGGACACTTCCAGGGATGGGACATCCACAACCTCTCTGGGCAACCTGCGCCAGGGCCTCACCACCCTCACAGTAAAGAATGTTTTACAAATATCTAATCTAAACCTGCCCTTCTTCATTTTACCCCTTGTTTTATCATCCCATGTCCTTCTCTTTCAGTAGATTGCCATTTTCTGGTAGAATAAAAGCTGACTCTGAAAAGCAAACAAGGCACTGCTGCAGTAACAAAAGAGAGAGCAAAATTCATTTCACTATACAACAGGCCTCCAACAGTTAAGCATTAAAGATGAGCCCATCATTTAAATTTTTCTCTTATTAGTATCTGAACAGACCATCTCATGTGTATTGTAGCTGAGTCTTTTCAGATGTTAATTATTTCTGATAAAAATACCTTCCTATAAAGACAGGCTTTTCTCCTTAAATGGTTTGCATATCTGCCATATAACAAGGGTTACAGTAAATGAGGGCTGGCTTTGGCATAGAATCCAATTTGTTGCAGAGAAGCAAAAACTTGATTTAGAGTCTAATAATTTTCTTTTGAAAATGTTGCTGAAAAAATAATTTCTCAGGGCTTTTTCACAAGCATGGAAGGTAATATGGCACAGCAGCTCATAAACACCTGGAAAATTATGCATCATTAGCTCATCTCCAGAGATATGAATTTCATTTGTATTACAAACTAAACAAAGATACTAAAGTTGCACTGGTTTTTTCATTTGCATTCGTGAGAATGAGAGTTTCACAGACAAAATGACACAATTGTGACTGTAATTGGCAGGAGAGTGCAGTTCCCAAGTTGACAGGAAAAAAATTTCCTGTCCAAATTGGATTCATATCAGTAAATGCCTCATTTTTAGTTTCCTACAAACTGGAAACTTTCCAACCATGGTGCACACCCACCAGAGTTGGCATTTTATCAGTTCTGCATCAGAAATTTATACCAACTGTGCTGCAGTGCCATGGGCAGTGCCCACGTTCCCCTGCTCCTGGGGTTAATCCCTTTGTGAACTCACCCAGGGCTCCAAAACTGGCAGGTTCCAGAGTTCCTGGCCCATATTCCTGGCCAGCTTCCACTGAAGCCTAACCTTGGACTCAGTAAAATCACTTTTAACCCAGGTTTTTTTCAAATGAAGAATTTTGTGTTTGCTGAATTGGTATTTTCCCATGACTCGTTAGCAAAAAAATAATTAAAAAAAAATATATATTTCCAGTTGCTACAATAGGGTTTTTATGTGCCTGTCCTTGATTTTACACGGACATCTGTGAAACCCCTCCTACTCAACCAAGGGCCAAGCATGCATAATATAACCACATGCCTAGTAAAAGTGGTTATTTCAGACAGCCTGGAAACAGTAGATAAAACCACAGATTAAAAATAACTTAAACCTACATGAAGTCAAGGTTGAAAACTTATCAACATCTTTCAGGTAAGTAAGTTACAGACTGTAGGTGCCATAAAAAAAAAAAAAAGCATTGCAAACACTGGGAAATTACTTCAAATTTAAAGAAATCCAACCACTTTAATGTAAAGAAACACAAAGGTAGGATAGCCAAAAATATTAACTCTAACTGTAGCAAGTTCACATTTCACTGTGATGTCTGCTCTAATTTGAAGTCATCATATAGATTGAGCTGCCCAAGGTCACCTTCAATGCTCTCACTTTTCTCTTTCGTGATGCAATTCGGACAAAATTAACAAAACGGACGTCAAGAGCCTTTAAAAAGTGGTTTTGCAGAAGGACATGTAGGCAGTGGAATGTTCTTGCAATAACAGTCCTCTTGCTGGGGTAGTTTAAATCTGGATGAGGCGCTTGAGAACGAAGAGAAGGGACGATCTCGTCCCGCTCCTGCCGGGGCATGTGGACAGGATGACCTAACAAGTCTTTCCCATCTGCCATCCCTGTGGTTCTCTGAGAAATGAAATCCCACGAGACCCAGGGCCTGATCCTGAGAGGTGAACCCAAAGGACCAGACTTCACCCTGCTTAAGCTTTGCTATAAATAAATTTGTGTCGGGGCCAATTACTGGCATTTGCCTCTTTCTCAATCCTTTCAGTCAGAACCTCTTGGCATTTAACGATGTGATTTTTCCAGCAATATGTGAATTGCTTTCACTTCTATGTTTTTTCCAGCTGTGTGACTCAGAAATGTGGGCTGACTTGGTTAAATCAAGGATGCTAAGGAGATGGATAAGATGTAAAAAAACCCAAAAACCTCCAACCAAAACAAAACAAAAAAAAACCCAAAACCACACCTTTATTTTGCAAATATTTGTGTAAAAGAAGAAGTGAATCTGTCTCTTATGTGTCTCTCCTTTGCTGATTTCATAGTGAGAATGCCAGTGGATGGCTTTTCTGGCAGGAAAACTCGTGTATAAAGCACACATTAAGTGAACATTCAAAAATAATTCAAGAGGGTTAATTTTCATGGTGCAGCCTCATCGTAAATGTAATTAATCTCAACAAAGATCAAAAATTTTGCTGTTTAATCTGTGTACCTTGCAAAAAGTTAACCAGACATGAAACTGTCACTAACAGAAATGTTTACCACCACAAGATGAAAAATAATGTCCTATAATATGTGCAATCAAGAAAACCTTCATCCCCTCGAGGACAAATTAAAAACAGAAAAGGAGGCTAAATTCCTGGCATATGTTATTCAACTGAATTACGTTCTCAGCCTTCATTTCATTTTTTTCATATATGCCTTCCAATCTGGGAAAAGGATTTGACAACATTTTAGGACTGTTCAAATTTTTTTTTGTGAGAAACTACTTATTTGCATGAAATCCACCATTTTCTGTCCAACTGGTAATTTACACAAGAAGTTTTCAATTTTTCTGCAATAATTTTGGCTTTCAAAAATGCCTTGGAACAGACATCTCAGTCAACCTAATGGATGTTATCAATTTAGTCACAGAATCACAGAATGCCTGAGGTTGGAAGGAACCACTGGTGGGGTTCTGTGGTTCAACCTCCACCCTCCAGAGTAAATTTCCAAGAACCTGAAAATTATTTTCACTCTTCTTTCAAACATGGAAAATCTGGAATATTAAATATGCTAAAAATCATATGAAGTTACAGAAAATGGCCTTTTTTTCACATGCCCATCTGGGGGCAGAAGGTGACCTTGTAGCACATCCAAAGTTCTTCCCCACATGCTGGCCCCACTTACAAGATCAGCAGTGTTGATGCCAGCCTGCTTTGGTGTCCTGTGTCTGGCAGCTCCAAGAATTTGTCATCTTCAGGGTTGTCCCTCAATTCTTGTCGGAGAACTTCTTCCCTTTCATGCCCTTGGGTCCAGAATCAACAGTGGAAAAATGCTGATGAAAAAAAGATGGCATCTGATGAAGATAAGAGTTTCCCAGTTACATTAAGCAGCACACATGCCTGTTATAATTCCTGCAGCAAGAGTAGCTAAAGAGTTTTTTCCAGGCCTTTTCTCACTCACAGAGGGTCCGAATCCTGGACAGGACTTAACTACATCTATTCCATCACAGTCCTCCGTGATTCAATAATGAAACTTCCATCCAGCCCAACTTCAGACCAGAAAACTGTTCCCTGACACCCCAGAACGAGATATAAAGGGGTCTTTTGGTGTACAGATGGGTGATTTGCTCCTTCTGATTAATTCTCTAGTTCTCATTTGCCACTTCCTGTCCACCCTTCACAGAATCACTGTCCATGGTGAAGGTGAGGGATGGATCCAGAGTGGAGCTGCTTCAAAAGGCCACTGAGCAACAAGATCAGAGGTGAAGATGTCCAAATTGAATGAAGAAAATGTCGTGGTAGACATTGGTACCTTGACGATGGTAAGGACCTGAGGATGGGCAGGAGGATTTTTAAGGTCCCTTCCAACCCAAACCATTCTGTGATTTTGTGGCATTCCTGGCTCTCTGTACCTTTTTCAATGCAGATTGTTCTGTGTCCATCTTGGACAGAAACAGATCATGCACCTGATAAAAAGGCAACAAAGAGAATATCCTCCTTGCCCTGCTGTGCTTATATTCATTGTCCCTACCCTTCCACCCAAGGAAGGAAAGTACTGAGTCCTTCCTGGTGGAAAAATTAGGCATTTTCTTCCCATATCCATATCATTTCAGCACTTGAACAGCTGGACTGTGTCCTGAGCTTCCACCCAGCCTGACTGGGCTTTGGAAGTTGACAGCCCTTCAGCAACACAGTTAATCTGTAATAATCAGATCAGTTATCAGTGATAATGAGAAATGCATTTTGGGGGAAGGCTGGGGCCACACTGGGGAATGACTCCACATAAGGAAAAGACAAATGCATGGTCCTTCTCCCAGGATATTGCCTGCACTGAGCTGGAAGACAGGCTGACCAGCAGGTCACCAGGCAGGCAGTGAGCTCAGAGACTGCACCTACTGCCAGTGGTGGAGATGACTGTGCTGCACCTCTCCAAAGGATCTGGCTGTAGCTCCCACCAGCAGAGATTTCTCAATACAGTCGATGTATAATTAATGTAGGCAGGCAGAAAAACTTTCTCTGATTTAACAGCAAGGGTAAAAATCAAGTTCTTGTTGAAGGACAGGAGAAAACACACTGACCTCATTAGAGCCAGGATTTTCTTTAGAGGGCAGGTTCCTGTGTAAGCTGGTAATCACTCCTTGTCACCTCTGAAATAAATGGAAGAACATTAAGACTTCAGTCTTTTCTATCCAGACCTCCCATTTCTCATTCTGTGGTATGAAAGGGCTATGTCTCATCTTTGGTTTCTCATAATCTTAAATTTTAACGTTGGCATAGCTCTATCTCCTGAAGTTTTTCTGTCCTTCTCTTCTTTACTTACAACCCGCCAAAGGCAGCTTCTTTGATCAGTTTAGTATTTTACAGGCACAGGGTAGTTTTCTGGAACAGGCAATATTTTATGGATTGGTGGGTTTTTATCATTGGGGCATTTAATGGTGCTACAAGAGTTATATCTTGTTACCCTGAGTGGTGGAGATGACTGTGCTGTACCTCTCCAAAGGATCTGGCTGTAGGCAGCTCCCACCAGCAGAGATTTCTCAACACAGTCCCAGGAAAGCTATCCCAGGAAGTGCATAGTGCTGCCTGGTCTGCCCAAGCCAAGGCACAAACCTTCTGTCCACACCAGTCGAGTCTTCAGTCCAGTCTATGCAGTGCCTTGCCCTTACCAAAATGACTGGTTCCAAGGGGCAGAAACTGAGACCTGTTTATCTGAGCCCTGAGAAGAACAGAGGCAGAAAAGGTAGAAGGAATTAGGGCTGCTTTGTGCCTGGTAGGTTTGTGCTTCTGTACCTCTAGCCATGAATGAAAGCTACTCCTCTTCAAAGGAAGATCATGTCCCTGTCTCAGCCAGCAGCAAAACATCCAGTGGTTTCAGTGACAGCAGAAAACAGTCTTGGGGAAAAAAAGGACAAAGAAAGGCAGCAATTTCACTGTTGCCATAAATGTACCTGCATGTCAGCTTTCTGTCTGAAAAGTCCTTGTGTGAGCCCCATCACCACGAGCCTGTGTGTGGGTGGTCAGGGCAAGCTCATGGCAGGGTGGACGTACATCAAGGAGCTGCTGAGCATCAGAACCCTTCTCTGCCCACAGAGAAGGCCCACAGGTTGACATGGCCCACATTAGGTAGTGCTCAGGAGAAAGTGGATTTTGCTAATCCATCATGCCAGAGCAAGGAGACAGACGAGGGAAATCAGCTTGGGGCTGGGACCCCCAGCATTGCCACACAGCAACATCATCCAGTGGTTGTTCATTGTCCGTTGATTTCAAAGGCTGTCCTCATCACCTCATGCTGCTGACACTGTGCAGACAAAGATGATGGTGCTGGGAAGGGTTTCTGGGGTGTTGTTTCAAAACACAGATTTCTTCAGGATTCTTTTTTTCCCAGGAAATGGAACAGAGGCCAGGTTCCAAGGCAGATAGCCATCCTGGAATCTCCAGCTCTGGGCATTTCACCTGTGAAGCATCCTGAAGGTCCACAGAAAGCCCAGGCTGCACAGAAGCCCCACATTAAGCAGCAGATAAACATGGCAGGAACCAGGCAGATGTTCACTACAGTCCTTTTGATTGGAGCTTTATCAACCCAACTGGATTTGCTGGCATGTCAGTGCCATGCAATGCTCCAAGGTATGGGAGAGTCTGGACTACATTCCCACTATAAGGATAATTATTCTTTATTCATCTAGTTTATCACTTGGGCAGTTTGTCTGGTGGGGCAGAAATGAGTTCTTCATTTTATGTATTCACAACACCTCCTTTCTTGTGCAGAGAAAATTAGAATACGATAGACTCGGAGATGCAACTTTTCTCTTGGACATACAACTATTCTCCTGGAGATATGCCAATTTCTTTTTCTTTTCTCTTCCTTTTTTTTTTTTTTAGAGACAGAAGTGTTGACAACCTTTATGGGGGAAGGAAGAATACATATTTTATAAGATGAAAGAAGGAGGCAGGTGTGACATGAGCTCTCATCTTACAGAGCTGTGGCCATAGAGAGAAGGATTAGGGCTTGGTATTTTCAGACATTCATCTCCAGCTCTTGTATAAATAAAATTCTTATCCATCAAGTGAAGGCTTTATGTCCCAGGGAATGCAGCATTTTTTCCTGAGAGCTCTTCAAAGGAAGAAAGGAAATGTAGTTCCAGAGCTGCACAACTTTCTGTAAGCCATCGTCACAGTTGATGTCACCATAAATAAACAAAGGAATGCTGGGGCCAACCATGACAAAAATGTCAAATTCTTCCTAGAACAGTTACCTTGCCTGCTCTGAGAGCAAAGCAAGCTCTTGTCCTGCTGGACAGAGGGGTCTTTGGGAAATGGAACAGAGCCTGGAAAGGCCACAAAGACCTAATTGCTGGCCCATATTGTCACAAGTGCCACCATTTTCGTCAGTGGACAGAAAAGCCCTAAGAAAATTGTACTAAAGCCCAGTCCTTCATTATCATCCCTCATTTGTGTGGCCAAGGGTTTACATGTGGAGGATGGGGGCCTAATCCTGTAACAAAACAAATGTTTGTTCTCTCCTGAGTTTGCCAGGGAGGAATGAAAACAGGATTAAATGGTTTGCATGAATGGCACCTAGGAGGCAGTGCAGGTTGAGACTCCCTCCAGGTGAGGACACCCATGTTTAGGTGCTCCCATGTAAATTTGGTGTCTGAATTTCCACTATAGGCACTGAAGTTATAGTCAAGAGCCCTAGGACTCAATCCAGCCCAACCTCCAGTAGGTACCCAGCTTGGGGTGGATATACTTGCCTGAAAGGAGACACCTAGAAAGGTGTTCAAGGGTATCTAAGTCATCCACATGAGGCTCCTTAGATAAGACACAAGATCTACTTCAAATGAGGAGTGTTTCAGCAACTGAATCCTATCCACAGCTGCTCCATGGGGGTCAATGACATTGACAAATCAGGTACAGATTTGTCCTCCAGGAAACATAAATGCTGTGTTTGCCTTGTGTTTACCTAAATAATGCCACAAAGTTTGGAAACAGTGTTAGGCAACCGTGCCATCTTTTCTGTGTAGTCTGAGAAAAAGCAAGCTTTCAGCTTCCAAGGGTGCCAGAGCAGCATTTTTCCTGAAAGCTCTGAGGGCAAACCTCAAAAGAATCACCATTCTTCAGCTCAGTATCATGCTGTTTCAATATAACCTCTTGATTTTCAGAAACATTCATTATATTTTGGGCTTCTTACTATCCATACACCATTTCCCACCTAGTCGTTGCAGTGACTTCACCAGCGATGTTAGAACCCTGTGCAAATTTTGGTTATCCTATTTGATGTGAGTTTTTCATCCTACAAGGCTACAGTTGAATGTCAGACATGTCAGCCTGTTTCCACTAGCTCAACAATAAGGATTCAGAAGAAAACCCTGAGTCACCAGGCTGAGTCTGAACCCAAGGTCTGTATCCTCGGGGCTATTTCAATGTCTCCGCTTGGTGTAAATATCTCCACACTGACAGTTCCTTCAGCATGGAGGCTGAGACAACAACAGAACATAACTGCATCCATTTTCCCACTAAAATAAGGATTTCTTTGACTCCATCCTAGATATTTTTGTTCCCTGGCTCTGGTGCACCAAGCTGGACATACATCACCTCTCCTGGACCCTTCAGCATTCCCCGGGACCAGCAGGAGAACAACTTGTGTGAGTCAGCATCCTGCCTCCAACAGTGGACGCCCAAGAAAGAACATAGGCTTAGAACAAATATGTAACAATATTTCCTTGAAACACTTCCCAGCATTCAGCAGCTTGTGGGTTGGGAATTTCCCAGGTAAGAAAAGGGACCTTTGCATTTCATAGTCATCAGTAAACTTTTCTCCCAGACTATTCCAGTCTCTTTTGGACTATACACAAACTTTGTATATCCACAACCTCCTGCAGCAAGGCACTCTAACAGGTTTTATAACACAGTGTGTGAACAAACACCTCTTTTTTTCTTGAAAGTGACTCAGTAATTTCACTTGGTGTCCTGTAGTTCTCGAATTGGCAGGGGCTGTGCAGAGTCATCCCTGAGTCCTCACCTTTGTGCTGTTGGAGTAATATTGCCCTATGTCCTTTCATCCTTCACTTTTCCTGAAATCCCAAAATTTGGCTGCACTGCTTCTCCTCACTGCAGGTCAGCAGAGGGAGCTGATGGTCTGAGACCTTCCAGCAGCTGCTGTCGCTTTTCATGTTCCAGCTTTTAGCACTCAGTCTAAATATAAAACAATACCCGTTGTTTCTCCCGGCTGCACGGCTGAAAGTTTCAGAGGAATGAAATCAAATAGCCAAGAAAGGCAATGTACTCAAAAGGAAGAATACTGGTAAATCAGATAATGTTTTATTCCAAACTAAGACAAATTTCAGGGCTTGTCCTAAGACAGCAGCCAAGAGAAAAAGACAAGTCAGAAAAAACAATCCTGATACAGACTCCTCAAAGAGATTGACAACTCGACTTTTTTGGTTTTTCTTAAACTAGTTTCCCTCTTATGTATTATCAGAATATGAAAGATCTTGCCGTGAAGGTCACATACAGCGGGGGTCTGCAAGAGGAGAGCTTGACTTTTGTAGGAAACCAAATTTAATTCTCAGAGATGTCATGTGAAGTGTCTGTGTCTCACTTTCTCCACTCCTCTATGCTTTATCTGTTTTATTATAGTTGCATCAGGACAAGGAGTATGTCCTAGAATCACAGAGTATGGAATTATTTGGGTTGGAAAGCAACCTAAAGATCAACCAGTTCCAACCCCCTGCCATGGGCATGGAGACCTTTCACTAGACCAGTTGCTCAGAGTCCCACCCAGCCCAGTCTTGAAAACTTCCAAGGATGGGGCAGCCACAGATTCACTGGGAAACCTGTGCCAGGACCTCACCATCCCCATCACCCTTGTCACATATTAATTTGGAGAAACTTATTATCTGCAACTGCCTGAAAAAGCTCAGTTTCCAGAGTCTTTCCCCAAATTCTTGAGCATGTTTCCCCTGAATACTTTCTGCACTGTAAAAGGACTTTGCCTGAGCATAGGGGAAATCAGGAGCTTGTGTCCCAAGAGGAGGTGAGGTCTGCCATGGGATTCAGGGTGTGGGAAGCCCTGTCTGCAAACTCTGATCTCCCCATGTGTCCCTAACCCAAGCCCTGGACCCACCAGCTGAAATTTGCTCCCTGGGAAACCAGCTGCATCAGGACAACCAGGAGCCTGATTCCTTCCAGTCTTCCAGAAGCTTCAAAGGGAAACAAATCTGGTTTTGGTCCGATTTGGACCCAAACCAGCTCATAAAAAAAAAATTACAACCCAACACTTGATGAGATTTCCTGCCAAGAGGAAAGCCAGTGAGCTCTCACTCCCCTCCATCACCCCTGTTTTTGGCATCCTCCAGGGCCCATGTGCTTTGGCCAAGTTTTGTTTGATCCACAGTGCAAAGGAGCCCTACATCTCTGCTTCTGGCAGCTGGATTGCACCACTGGGTAATTCTGTGGCTAAACTGTTTAAATAATGTTAATGTCTTTACAAATTCACTTTTAAAACAGCCTGAAGTGTAAAGCCAGTGGAGCTGAAGCAGCATGCTGGGGCTTAGGCATGTTTAGATAAGAGTGGATGCAGTGTAAGCTTTCCACATGAGCTGCAGGAACCAGAGATAGATGCCTCTTAACCACCTCTCCTGCTCTGCAAAGGGGTGGATGTTTGCTGCAGCAGGGCAAGGATGGAAAGCCAGCACAGCTAGAGGCTTTGGGATCAGTAGTTTTGTTCTTCTTGGCAGCCATCTCTCTCTGTGGCAGGTGCTGTTGGAGGAAACCACAGCAGAGCCATGGGTAGTCTCAAGTTTTCAAAACAGCAATAAATAAAGTAAGAAATAAAAAATAAAAGGGTGAGCTGACAGTGCTGAATGTACGATGAAAAATCAAGATTTAACACAGGGCAAATCTGGCTCCTACCCACCTACTCGAGGCAAAATTGCAATTCTCTGGCAAGTGTCCTGCTCTTAGCTTTTATTCACGATGCTCCCTGGCTCCTCAGCTGATAAAGAGGAGTTTGAGGAATGCAACAGAGCTTGCTGGAGGACAAAACTGAGCTATATGAACCTGGGGAGAGTGCAAGGTACAGGGATACAAGTCCAAAAGCAGAGGCACAAACGTGGCAATGTGGACAGTGACTCTATTTCCCCATCCAGACCTTTTCTGGGCTCAGCACAGAAAGCTGGGAATACCAGAGCTCCCCGTGCTTGTGTGTATTTGCACACTGACCCTGCCTGGTACCTGCACTGGCTCTGTGCCCACCACGAGTCATGCTTTGATGGTGATAGTCCTAACAGCATCATGCAGGATTATCTGTGCCTCTCAGCAGCCCAGATTTCACATGGGTCACCCACTGCATTCCTGTAATCGCAGTTGTACTCAATAATCTCTCTTGGCCAAATAAAAATAGGTTGGGGCTATGTTTGTACTTTGATTTACATCAGGATAAATCAGTTGTTCTGCCCCAGTGGTCGGCTGTCTACAGGCAAAGGAAGAGTGAGGTAAGGTCAGCACAGACCTCAGGAGTGTCTGCAGGAGTGATTTAATGTCTGACAGCATGGCTCAAACTTGTGTTTAGGAAACCAAACAAGTTCAAAAGAAAAATTAGGCACATGGTTAAAAATACGGACAATAAAACACTCAAACAAGTCAGTAACGGGAAGGGGTGGATTTGCCACTTCTTGATCCTTTAAATCAAAACCAAAGACTTTTCCAGTGAAACATAACTTACAGTAAGTGAGATGCTCTCTGAATCACCCTTTGCCACAAACTGTGGAAGATTTGAGGGTTTTATCAAGCAAGAAAGATGGGTTTGCAGCCAGTGCAGAGCCATCCTCACACTGATCCTGCCACCAGCTAAGAGGAAAACCAGATTTGGCCAAGCAAAACCCAAAGCCCACACCCCCAAAGCAGCATTTATCCTGTGTCCCAACACAAACCAGCAGCTGCCACTTCCCTCTGGATCCAACCCTTTGGTTGTGCAGTGCCACTGCCAAGAGCATCCACGCTTGTTGCATCCAAGTGCAAACCCAAGATCCCAAGAGAAGAGGAGGCTCGGGGGGACCTTATTACTCTGTAAAACTCTCTGAAAATAGACTGGAGCCAGTCTCTTCTCCCAGGTGACAAGTGAGAGAATGAAAGGAAATGGCCTCAGGTTGTGCCAGAGGAGGTTTAAATTGGATATAGGAAAAATTTCTGCGCTGAAAGGGTGGTCAGGCACTGGAAGAAGCTGCCCTGAGAAGTGTTAGAATCCCCATCCCTGGAAGTGTTAAAAAAACATGGACGTGGCATTTAAGGACATGGTTTAGAGGTGGACTTAGCAGTGTTGGGTTAATGGACTTGATGATCTTAGAGATCTTCTCCAACTTTAATGATTCTATGATTTATGAAGCCACTGGCTCCAAACATCCTCTGCAGAGCTGTTGGTGGCACAGACCTTGCACAGTCCCAGGGCTGGTCTGGTGGCACAGTTTCATGCTCAGAGCTGTGGGACATGGTCCATGCTGCCATGCCATTCCCATGTCACACAGTGCTGGCACACCTTCCATTGCACTGGATGGGGACTGCCAAGAGTTCCTGCTCTCTCATGAGCTTCTGCCCTCAAAGTGGTGAGAGTGATTTTTCCAGTCAGCTGCACCCTGGAATAGAAAAAAAGCTAATGCACACAATTCCATCAATCTGCCCCTTGTCTTTCTCCCTTCCAACTGCAATCCCACAGGTTCTGCTACAAAGGAGCATAAAGATGGGAACAAATAATTTAAAATGGGAAGTCTGGGGAAAAGTATTTCACTTTGTCAGGTCAGTAGATGCTCTCCAAATATATTTTTCAGTCAGTGCACATCTGGAGTCGATACAGATCGTGAATAAGAGCATCCAGAGACCTATATGTGATGGCTGGCCACTGGTCATCTACAGGATCCTTTTTCTTAATACTTCCTCCCAAAATAGTTTTGGGCAAATTACCCAGCAATGATGCAAAATCCTGAGGCTTCTGAAGTCAGAAGGAGATTTACCAGTGACTCTGAAGATTTGCAGTCTGGTTTTAGTCCTGATAGGAAGAGATCAAATCATGGAACCATGGAATTATTGAATATCCTGAGTTGGAAGCAACCCACAAGGGTCATCAAGTTCAACCCCTGGCCCTGCACAATCACAAGAATCCCACAAAGTTCCTGAGATGGTTGTTCAAACACTTATTGAGCTCTGTCAGGCTTGGTACTGTGACCACTTTCCTGGGGATCCTGTTCCAAATGTCCTTGCAACCTGTCCATCCCTCACCTGGGGCCGGGGTCAGGACCCCCCTCAGGCTCAGGTGTGTCAGAGTAACCCTGCTCAAAGCACCCACAAAGGAGGCAGCACAGGGAGTCCACGTTGGTGAGGCTGGACACAGCCCAGCAGAGAAGAACAGCCTGTGCTCCCACCCAAGGGGGCTCAAGGGACTTTTCTCTTCCCACACCTTCAGTCCCCACGTTCTCAGGGTCTCTCCCAGGCTGCAGGAGGACAAAGGCACCTCATGCTGCTCCAGGTTTGCTGTGGCTCTGCCCAGCTCAATTTCCCCAGCAGTGTGTCCTGCAGACCTTCCCCAGCTCATGCCCTGCCATGATTCATGGCTCCTCTTCTTCTATTCCTTATATGGGGACTTGGAACCTCACATTTCCTGGCCTAGGAAAGCCAATGCCAGAAAGTGCCTTTTTCTCTGCTCTGCCACCAGCCTCCTTTGTCTCCCTGGTGCCCTGCCCATGCTGGGCACAGACCCAGTCTGCCCCACAGTGCTCCCCACACAACAGTTCCTTGGGGTGCCCCTGCCCCACACCATCCCCTACCCCACAGATGCCATCCACAGACACAGGTCCCTTCCCCATATGGCAACCCCTGGTCATTCCCATGTCCCCAGATTATGGTGCACATGCAGCAGGGCAGATTGTCCAGGGAACACATCCCTGCTGGCCCAGACATGGTGCAGCAACATCTCTGTGTTTAATCCTAAGATGTTCATTTTCATCTAATTGCAGTCAAATAAGAATTTTTGCTTTCGTGTTTTGAGGTGAGATTTTTTTCTATTTGAAAAAAAAACAAAAAAAAAAAAAACAAACGCCAAGGATTCTTTTAGGGAACAAAATTGTAATAAAATTAAAGTAAGTAATAAAATCAAGTAATAAAATAAATATAATACAATAAATTGCAATAAAATAAAATAAAAGCACAGGAGTGTGGTAATTAACTCTTAGAGCCATTAAACTGCATGTTTTTAACTGCCAAAGCCCTTAATGGGAATATTTTGGTCTGTAATGACAATCGGCCTTCTCAGCAACCCTTTCTTGTCCAGTGTTTTCCAGACAAGGGTTTGTCAATCCTGACTATGTCAACCAGTTTGAAAATTCTCTTTTTGCAGCCAGGGAAAATGGCAGATATGGCAAAAAGGGATTGGCAGATTCAGGAAGGCAATTCCCAGAAAGAGAATCTGTCTGATGAGAAGAGAATGGAAAGGAAAACTCTCCTGAGACAAAACATCCTTTGGAGGTAAGATGAGATGATGCAGCACTTCAGACACCCTAGCTCTCTCTCCAAACATCTGCTGCTCCAGAATATACAAAAGGACAAACAAGTGTGGATTAGGACTAGGTTGGTCAGAAATCCTGGAAAAGTAAAAACTGGTTTTTTCCAAACATGCTGGATGGGAGAAGAGCATCCAGCAAATGGGTACCCAAGCCCAACAGGATGGAGAATCATTGAACAGTTGTTTCTCATCCATTCCCTCCCACCTGGTGACAGGCACAAGACCCACAGTGACAACCCCTCCAGAACCATTGCAGAGAGAAGTCTGAGGAACAGAAAAAATCGATCCTGCTGGGTCTTATCCAAAAGGTAGAATGAGTTTTCTGCAATTTCCTCCTCCAATGCTTTCCTCTGCTGTGTGTCAGGGTCGCTTTGATCAGTGCTCATTCCAGCTGCTTTCCAGTAGGATAAGCCTTCTTCCCTTTCCAGGCAAAACCAGCTTGTCCAATTCTCCAAAGGACTTCAGAGGGATGGAAGACACTGCAGGAGTCCCCAGGGCCCTGCTGCAGATGTGCTCCTGGAAGGAGTGGGGATGTGTGGCCAGGATGATTCCTGTTTGCTGCTCTCACATGCTCAGCTGGAGTTTGCAGCCACAGAGGTTTGGCTCCAAAGCCCCGGGTGTGATTTCAAATCCCACAGTCCGTGCTGCCTTCCTGAATTGCAGCTGCTTTTCCATGTCCCTGGCAGGTGAACAAGGAGGAGGTGACACGTACGTACTCTCATGGGCCTTGGGCGAGTATTTCTTCTGCTGTTCACATTTAACAGCCACATGTTGCCACTGACATTTATCTCAGCTGCCTTCTGTCTCTCTATGAAAGCATCACAGCTCTCTGTATGGAAAATTTAGCTGCTCTGAGGATCAAGCTGTGCTGCTAGTTCCATGTGGGAAGGATCGGAAATGGATTAAACGGGGTTTCAAAACACAGATTGAAATGATGGGCTGGAACAAGATTTTGGTCCAGCAGCACCATGAAAACATCATCTTGGATTTCAGCATGCTGAAAGTTAGGGGAGAATTACACGCCAGGATTTTTCAGGCTGGGGAAAAAAAAGAGGGAGCAATAGGATGACAGAGATTCATAAAACCAGGAAATGAGCAGAAAGGATAGTGATTTTTTCACTGTCTCTTTTAATGCAAAATCCAGGGAAATCTAATTAAACTAAAACAAGGAATCTCAAGGCAAAATGCAAGTCAGTTCTTCATGTGATATGTGGTCATACTGTGAAAATCCTCATCACAAGATTTTGTGGTGCTAGAAGAGTTAGGCTGACCAGTCAGTCACTCCCAGGGTCCTCCTGCTCATTCTTTTTATTCTCATTAAAAATAAGTTCAGTGTTTTCCTTTGGGGACTTCACCGACTGCCATGACTTTTAAAATATCTGAGAGAGTGGCTTGGCAACTGCATCAGCCAATTCCCCCAGGATTTTGGGATGCCTCTTGTCAGATCTCACAGACTTATACACGCTCAGAATCTTCAGGTCGTCACGAACCTGATCTCCTACAGTGGGAGAGACTTTGCTCAGCCAGTCCCTGTCTTGTAGTCCATCCAGTTTAACTGTACAGATCATATTTATAATCCTGGGATGCTCCTGAGTAATTGACTGCTGTAGGCACAGCCTGTGCACACATGAAGACAAACAGCACAAAGGCTGAGCTGCAGTGACATCGAGGTGTTGGACAAGGTGAGCTCAGCTGTGACTTAAATTCCCAGTGTTCTTCATGGCTTACAGCTGTCTAGACATCTGTGGAGAACATTATTCACCTGATCCAAAACTGGTGCTGATGTTCCCAAGCATCAACAATCACTCAGCATTGATTAAACACTCAGTCTCCCCCCAAGCTTGTCTCTCTCCTGCTCTCTGCTCTCCAGTTCAGTCTTCCCTCAGGGGAATTGCTGCACAACTTGGCTTTAACCAAAATAAACTGTCCTGGCACGAGTTTCTGTTTTTCAAGATATAGCTTTAAAATAACAAGGAGCAGATTTTCCCCTTCCTTGCTCTTACAGGCTCCATTGTGAAAGCTTCAAAGATTGTCACCTACAACACCATGGTGACCCAGAGCACCCATATATTTATTCTCTCATGAGAGGCATTTCTGTGGTCGATGGAGATTTATAGGTTGAAAGCAGACAAGATTTTCCATTACTTGTAAACTTGTGGAAAAATCGGAGGGACAAAGACAGCTTGGGGCTTCCAAGCTATAAAACAACACTCAGCCCATCTGATTTTAAGTGCTTTAGACTTTATATCAATATTGTTCTTCCATGGGGGGGGGGGGCAGGAAGAGGGACTCAGTGGGAAGAGGGACTCATCTGCCCCAACAGCAGGAGAAATCTTTTAGAAACAACAACAAAACCACAGGCCTGGGTAATCCCTGTTAACAAAACAAAGCTGCAGTTTGGATTGCATGTACAAATGGTAATCAGGCATTCCCGTGGTGCTGTGGGACCAAAGAGATATCAAAATGGTCACAGAAGCATTTTGGAAATTCACCAAGTGCATCCTTTTGTCATCTTCTCTTTTCTACTTCAATTTGAAGGAATCGAGCCCCAAGTACTCTAATCCAGCTTGGATCCCCCACTCTGCTCCTCCTGTTATTTTAACTTTAGGCACAGCAGTCCTTTGAAAAAGTGCCCTGTTCCCACTGCCTGGGAGCTATGGGAAAAAGCTATCTTGGTCCTATCAGGAATGTGCCTCGCTGCTGCCCTGCGGTTGTGTTGCCTTTGGAGAAACTGGTGTCACGAAGCACTGCAGAAGGACAGGCCACAGCGTTCCCTTGGAAAAGCTGCGGAAAGGAGGGGGACAAGTGGGTCAGGCTGTGCTGTTCCTTTGCTTCTGAGAAGCTGGAGGAAAGCTGGAGATACCTGGGCTGTTTTTCCCAGCTCCTTGGAGATGTTTTAGAGAGGTGGAAAGTTTAGGACAACAAGCAGCCGGGATTTGAAAAACCCAAACCCTGTGAGAATCTTGAGGCTGAGTTGGATGTGATGATCTTAAAGGTCTTTTCCAACCTTAATGATTCTTTCATTCCAGGATTCTAAGGGAGATGCTGGGAAGCATCTCACACAATGCTAGGAACCCACACACTCACAAGTGAATCAAGACTTTTCTGGCTGGTCTCTCTCCACAAGGTATAATGGGAATTCTGACACCTAGAACACATGGATACACAGACATGGAGACTCCCACACGTGTGGGTCTCCATCCAGAGCTGAATCTCACCCTGGAGACAATTAAATGGATTCTCACACACCTGGCCAAGGGGTTTTATGGGTGTGGGTACCATGAGAACAGCAAGAGTTAAATGGGGAAGAACACCTTATGTAGCTTCAGTTTGCTGCATGTCCTACCCAGCACAGCTCCTGGAAATTCACCTTTCAACCCAGAGGTTCAGCTCCTTTGAAGGTAGAAGAGCTTTAGTGAGAAAGAAGGAGTCCAATGAGCAGGTAGAGACCCTTCATGTGAGCACCTGTACTTGCCTTCCACCCAGAAGGGGTGTTAAGCTGGAATACATTGAATGCTGAAGATACACATCTGCTATTTCCCAAATAGAACCATTGTCCATGTAAAGTTAGAGTATCCTGCCCCAAATTCCCTAGCAGAACTACAAGGAGTGGCCAGAAGAGGCAAGCTGAGAAACTGGGACACCCAGCCTCAGAAGGATGAGAGCCACTGCCCTCCATCCCACAGCCTGTGCAAGCTCCAAGCTCCAAAGGTGTCTCATGTCAGTGTCTGGGAAGTCCACCTTCAATGGACAATATTTGTCCCTTTAGGAACTACAGTAGATCCATGACTTTCTGAACCAACTGATCAGCCTGTATTTCCAAGGGTATCTCAAATACCACTGAATGCCCCTGTTGAGGTAACTGGAGCCTGACCATTCCTGACCATCTGACTCAAACAGTTTGATTTCAAGGAGCATTTGGACAACACTCCCAGGAGCATGGTGTGCTCTTTGGGGTGACCTGTGCAGGGCCAGGAGTTGTACTTGATGATCCTGGTGGGTCCCTTCCAACTTAGATCATATTCTATGATCTCATTCAGCCAAACCCGGCACCTCTACCAGATTTGGAGTTTTAGCTAGTGACTCTTGGTTGCTCAGAGTCTCGAAATGGGCAGGCATTTCTCCCCTTTATATCCATAGCAAAATTCTCACTGAGCTCAGAGAGAACCAGAAGTCAAAGCCCTCTGTGGTGAGAAATGCACAGACAAGTGATGAGGAGGGAAATCACAGAAAACAGCTTGGCTAAAGCTCCCCCAAATCACTGTCATTGCCCCCTTTACCTCAACCTACTCCTCAAGCACATGGACCCCATCTGTGTCCCCAGCTGCCAGGAACATTGCACTTGGCACCTGATGTGCCTCCCCCACATACCCTCAGCTGTGCAGAGCATGCTGGGCTCCAGTCTGGAAACACAAGCCACTCTGAGAAGAGCTCTTCCCCCACTTGCTGTGATGGAACAGAACAGGTTAATGTTTTTGCAAGGATGCTAGGCCAGCTGCCAAGCCTGCCTGTGGGGAATCCATCCAAACTTGACTCATCCTCAAGTGATTCAGATTGTTCCCTTTAGTACTTTGAGAAAGGTTATCAGTCTTCTTGCATCAGGCCAGAGCAGGATTGATGGATGAGGGAGAAGGCAACATGCACCACACTTGGTCTCCTTCAGAGTGATTTGAGACTGGATATTCACTCACCCTCCACAGAAATCCACTTTCCACATGAGAAATGAAGGGGTTTGCACTTCTCTGCAGTATCTGAGTACCTCAGGAGATGACCTTGGGCTAGCCAAGCATCCTGGCTCTACTGGACTGGGACCCCATAAAAAGCAAAGCAAGGGCTGAGTCAAGCCCTTGGTATGCTGCCCTTGCAGCAGCACTCTGCAGTAAATGCACTGGCCAGAGCACAAAGCCCAGTCAAAGAAACAGAATGTCCAGTGCCAGCACTTCCTAGAACTGGGAACATCACACTCTCCACAGATATCCCCAAGATCACAGTTTTCCATATTCTGGAGAAACCTGGGAGAAAATGCCTCACTTTTGCTGAGCCACCAAAGCCAGGAGAGAAGATGATCAGCGTCAAGCCACAGGTAGTCACTGCTTCTTTCTTCCTCCCTTGGAGCAAACAATCTCCTCATCCTCATACTCACAGGTGGGTAGGATCACCCTCACTGGACATGTCAGAGTGTTTTCTGGTAAATAACTATTATGAACCTGTAGGAGTGGAATAGGAAGAGCAGGAGGGAAATGGGAAGAGCAGCAGGGACACCTGGAAAGGACTAGGGTGAGCTGCTTCTGCAGCAACACACTCAGCACCACCAGGTTCTACACTTGGTCTTGGACACTGTCTCCTCTTCTACTGAGCCCACATCTGTCCTTTCAGGGATGCCAGGGAACTTTTAAGACCCAGGATAACTTAGAAGGAGATTTAAGAGTCCTTTTGACTCAGTAATGCTGAAAGTGAAAGAACAGAACTGAAACTAAGAACAAAGAAGATCCGAATGTCACTTACAAATACAAACTTTCCAAATAGTGGGATATCACAATAGCCCTAATTAGATCAAAGATATAAAAGACAGATCATAACAAATATAATTGAGATGGGAGGTCATGATTATGTCATTGTGTCCCATCCAAAGCAGTCAGAAGTGACCTTGGAAGACCTCAAAACCAGAGGTCAATTCTGGTAATAGCACAGAGCAGCCACACAGTCCCCATTTGTTTCTCAGTTTGATATGGGTTTGCCTCGGAGCTGTGCTGGCAGACAAAGATAAGAAACATCAGTTTCCCATTAATCTATGGCCACACAGTCATAGGGTGCATGGAATCAAAACAACATTGCTGAAATCTACTTATTTCCCCCATTTTTATACCCATGGTCTTTTGCCAAAAACTCAGAAAGTCATCAATAAAAACAAATCAATGACAGGACTAAAATAATTTCCAGGAATGAAATGCATACCTGTTTCTAGTAAATTCCTAAAGGAAAGAGCTTGGATTCCTTGTTCAAGCACACAGAAAGGATTTATATAGTGCAAATTTTAAAAAAATAAAGAACATACCAATGGACTAGCTATTCCTTAAATATTTTACTGCTGCCTTTTCTGTCAATGCATTTTCTTGACAGGCTTTTGGCTGAAGGTTGATGGGTACCAGCAGCTGTGTAAGTAGATGGAGCTTGATGCTTCAGCACACATTGGCCAAGTTTGCACAGCACATTCCCTCCAACAGGTACAGCAGCACAGGGGTGATGCCAGAGGCCAAGAGCACATCAGAAAAGAAGCATTTTCTGAGCTCAGAATGTTAATGACCCGTGGCACTGTGTTCTTACCAGCATCTGCCCAAGTGTAGCCTTGCAGTCACCTCCAAACTGCTGCAGCAAAGGCCAGTCCTGCTTCACCCATCACGACCTCCTGAGCACACACGAGCTCCCACGCTCCTTTCCTGCAGAAAGGCTGGTTGAGGAACTGGTCCAGCATGGGATTAAGCAATGTTTCATTTTTCCAAGACTCTTTCACTTTCAATTCTCTTCAGTCAGTTCCTAGGAACTGACTCCAGCATTTTCCAAGTGCAAACGAGGCAGGAGAAACGTGCAGTTGGATGGGAAGGGAAGGTGCAAACACTGGAGGGCTCTGACCAGAGGAAACAGAGGAAACTACCAGAACCTCAGGCATGACTCCTGTCCACCCACAGACAGAGAGGCAACTTCACAATGTGGCCTCCAGCCCTAGAGAACAGCTCCTTGAGAGCAGTAACTACCACTGCTACCAGACCCTTTTTACCTTCTCTGTTACTATCTTTATTTTCTCCATGCCAGAGGAGACATTAAAAAAAAAACAAAAAACCACCCACCATACTATATTTGCATCTTTTTAGGGCTCCTTTGCATCATCAGAGGAAATTTTGCATGTTTCAGACCCAGGCTCACAAGTGGATTTGTCTATGGAATATATCCCTGCACATACTACAGAGCATGTTGATGGTTTGCCATATCCATACAAGAGCTTGACCACTTTAAGCTGTAGTTCAGGGACAACCCAGAGAGTTTCCTCTCCAAAGCAGGTTTCTGTTACCCCCTGCTCTGGGTGTAGACAAGGCTACTCAGTACATACTCATAGGAAAAGGAGCCCTCAGCCATGAGCAACCTGGAGTTTATACAGAAGATTAATTAAAATAATTTCAGCTCAATCTCAGGTTTTGATTGGGGTTTTTTTTCACAAATTTCTTTGAGAAACTTTTATCCAAAATGACTGTTCTGTTGAAGAAGACAAGGAACAGCTAATACATCTCAAGTAAAGACACATGAAGTCCTGTGACAGCTCTTGTATTCATGTCACAGTGCATGACACATGGTCTACCACAATTCGTGTGGAAGGTCCTGCCTAGAAGCCAAAGGACAGAAAGGAAAACTCCCACTGATTTCATAGAGCCAGAGAATCATGGAATGGTCTGAATTGGAGGGGACCTTAAAGATCATCTTGTTCTAATCCTGCTGCCATGGGCAGGGACACCTCCCATTAGACCAGATTGCTCAGAGCCACTTCCAGCCTGGCCTTGAACACTTCCAGGGATGGAACATCCACAGCTTCTCTGGGCAACCTGTGCCAGGGCCTCACCACCCTCACAGAAAATAGTTTCTTCCTAATATCCAATCTAAACCTGCCCTCTCTCAGTTTAAAGCCATTCCCTCTCATTCTATCACTACATGCCCTTGTCAAAAGTCCCTCTCCACCTTTTTCAACAGAAACTTGGCTGCAAAAGATTAATTCACTTGATTGCATCAGTAATGTTCATATTCTTGACACTTACTCATCAACACGACAGGATTGCCGAGGAGTCCACCTAATTCCAGCCAGCTGACTTTGGCCCAATAAAGTCCTAGCAATTCCTCCATTGGCTGTGCTGGTCTACATAAAACAAGTGTGTTGTTTCCTTTCCAAACATCTCACTTCATCTCAGCCACAGATCTTTGAGTTTGCTACACACTTACAGCAAGCTGGCTGAGAAAGAGCAAGGACACACTTAACAAGAGTAGGGCAGGCAGAACATGAGTCCATGAAGCTGGAAATTAAAGAGAATAGATTTTCCATCCCTTTTTCTACTCTGGTATAGAGAAATCCCTCTAATGTCCAAGCTCACATATTATCAGAGATGGTCACTTATTACATACCCACATAGGAAATTAAACCACAGAATCAGAGAAAAAAGACTTCCAAGATGATTGAGACCTCCAAGATCATTGACCAGCCACCATGTCAAGCAAACCACAGCACTAAGTGCCACATCTAGCTGTTTCTTTAACTTAACTTCCACGGGTGGTGACTCCACCATTTCTCTGGGCAGCCTATTCCAACACTTAATATTCCTTTCCGGAAAGAATTGTTACCTGTCAAAGTCATTAAAAGTAGCCAAGGGTCATTTTTGCAGATTCCTGCTCTGTCAAAGCATTTTTGCAATGAACTGGCATTTTTCTGATACCCAGCTTGTGTTAGCCCTTGTTAAGGTTGAGAACCAGCCCAGCTGGTGTTGGCATTGCTGCTGTGCTGCAGGGCACCCATCCCATTGCACAGCAGGGATGGGAGCAGGTGGTTCCACCCAACCTCTTCCATCAAAAGTTAAACTATGGAAAATTCCCACGTGCCAGATGAGCTTCCATTAACCAATCAGTCGTGTGTGCCCTTCTCTGACAAGCTGAACTAGGACCCATATGAGTTGTGCTGTTGACTAATGGAAAGTTAAGCCTTAAGGGCTCTGAAGGTTGGGCCACTGAGCCTCAAAATTGCTGTGCTTTGCCAGTTTGTCTGAGACACTTTGGGCTGTACAGAACATTGCTGTTGGGCTTTTATTTTTATTTTTAATCTTAATTTTAGCCAGAATGGCAGAGCAAGAGGATGGAAGAAATGTAGTAAGTGTATTTGAAATGGGCATGGAATTTTACACAGGGCAGAGCTCCCAAAAATAGCTACAAAACAGACTGCTTTAAAAAATTTGAAATGACAGATTTTATTGGTGTTAGAAGAATGATTTCTCAGGGCTGTATTTACTGTGGCAAGCCTAGAAGGAAGGGAACATGTGTTCCTACACAACAGAACGGGGGAGATGTGCCATCACACAGCCAGACAGCTCATGGGACCAGGCTGCTCCACCATATACTCTTATCACAGAGGTACTGTATGTTCAAATGCTTTTGTGGATATTGACTAAAGACTCTTGAAGATTTGCTCACGTCACAGGAGAGGAAGAGGAAAAGAGAAGACGCAGATTGGTTGCAATCTGCTTCTTCACTTGGTCACTGTGGGAAAAAATATCCACATGTTCATGTGGTAAGGAAACTCCCTGGATAGTTTCATGTTTCCCTGGGTCTGGTCTCATACCTAAGTTTGTGTTAATATGGGAAAGGAATAAAAGGAAAAGTCCATAGTAAAATGAGCTCAGCCAAGTTCCCAGTGTCCTCACACTGAAGCTCTTTCACAGAGCTGCAAAGCAAGGAAACTGCAGGCTCTGAGTGCAACCTCCAGCTCAGGCAAAAGCTCCCTGGGAGAAACAATAACCCCTGGCAGGGCTCCAAATGAATCATTATGTCTTTATGAGCCATTGTTTCCCATTGATGGACCTGCTCTCATTCACGAAAAAAGCTGCTTTTGTGAGGCAAGAGATAAAAACACATTTGGAAACACAGAAGCAAGTCTCTGACTGGTTAGGGTAGCATAGGAGCACTGTGAGAATCCAGCTGTTATTTACCCCAGGCAGCTTCACGGACAGTGTTGAAATGTCTTCATGGACAAATCCTCTTGCTGTCTGCTTCTGTCCCTCTTTCCTGTAAACTCTGCAGTGCAGTTTTGCCTTCGGAGCTGAAGTCTGGCTACAGCACCTCTAGCAGTTCCTCTTGCTTTTCCCCCCACCAACACAAACCTCACTGATCACACAGCTCAAGCACTGCTCAAGGGTTTAAATAAAGACAAAAGAGGCTGAAACCTGTTCTGTTTCATCCCTCCATTGATCACTTGGCCAAGTGACAAGATCACTGCCCACCCAGCTTGGGAGAGGGTGCTGGGGCTCAATTTGGTTGTGAACCTGGTGGCACCTAGAGCCATTGGAGTTGTCCCTTGGCACCCAGTCATGGCATGTGGAAGCCCATGCAATCAGAGAAAAGCAAAGAGAGGTGAAGTTGGCACCTCTGAAATGGGATCTACATGTAGGCAGCAGAATTTGGACCCTCCTAGCTCGTGCCTGAGTCTCTGTTTAGTCTACCCAACTGTGTTGACAGGATGTCCAGTGATTGGAGCAGGAATCTGGTCACCCAGAACACAGGAAAACACCAACACTTAGGATTTTTCACACCTGACTGAATCCAGCTCTCTGTGCTCTGATGTCTAGTGATGCCTGAGATGTTTTACTAAAACCTACGTTCCTCACAGGGCTGGAAGATGGAGCACAAGTCCTGCTGAAGACCTGTGAGCTCAGTGGCTTTTCAGCATCTCAGCACCCCCATACAGACAGAGTTCAGCCCCAAGCTTGTCTTCTCTGCTTTCTCCTCTAAGCCAAGCCATGCTGGCCCATGCCATGAAATGCACTGACATGTGGAGCTCAGGATGCCAGGCTGGGCTGGGGACCAGCCATGGGGACATAGCCACAACATCCTGCGTGCCACTGCCAGCTCTGATGCCTCTCACAGCCCAGCCTGGCTCTGAAGAAGGACACAGCAGGATGGCTGGGAAAGGGATTTTTTTTGTAAATGCTACTGAAGCAAAGAGCTCCCACTGTGCTCACAAGGATCCCAAGAGTGGTGTGTCCTCCTGTACTGGGTAAGAGGCTTTTTTTTGGCAGCATGAATGGCTGAACTCTTGTTTGACTCCACTTCTGCATGATCACTTTTGGAGAGGCTTCTACTCTTTCTGGAATGATGCAGATTTGGCTGCCTGCAGAAATGGTTTGGAAGCAGCTGTTGGAGCAGAGAGAGCCCATTCTGCTTCTCTCCCCAGGATACCTGGGATGTTCATGTCTTCAAAGTACAGAGTCAAGCTCCTGCAGGTTCCAAAGGCCAACTTTGCTCCCAGCACTAGTACTGCAGGAAATATTTTCTTCTATCCTCAAAAACTCCTCAGATATGTGCCAGGCTAAATCTACACTCTCCCAGCTGTTCTGTGCTTCCCTACACAGCATGGGATTGGAAAGCTCATCAGTTCATCTAAGTACCTAAAACACTTGGAAGTTTGAAGCCTATGAGTCTGACACTGCCTGGGGCCTCTGTCCTGGAGGAAGAGGGAAGACTGGGAAAGGAGAATCTTGCTTGGAGCCATGAACAGCCGAATATGCACCAGGGCATCCTAAAGACAAGGAGCAGCCAAGTCCTCCCTGCAGGGCCTGGAGAGCTGCTGTTAATCTTTGAAGAAGAAAATATCCCACAGACTGCAGCCACTCAGCAGAGGACCTGTGGGATCCCATCCTTCTGGAAGGTTTGGGAATCTACAGCCTTCCTAGCTCCCACCTCAGGCTCATATGTCAAAAACTGTGATCCTAAACCTCTCCTTCATCAGCTGCCCTGGAACCTGAAGTCTCCAGTGTACCCAGGGGAGGCTTGCCAATATTTTTCACTGTGAGGCTGCAGACACCTTCTCGATCCTAGAGGTACCTGTGCATTCAGATCTGGTCTGCTCACCAGACCCACCTCGCCACTGAGTCTTGCTGAGATCAGTGGCAGTTCAGCCCAGGAGGCTGAACCTCAGCACAACCAGCCCAGCAGAAGAGCACTAAAAAAATGAAGAACCTGCTTATTCAAATATTTTTCATGCAATAGCTTGGAAACTCACTCAAAATAGGGAGAGAACTCTTTTTCTCACTGCAAAGTCCCTCCTGTACACAGCAGGATTCAAATCACATGACCTGACCCTCAGTTACCAACATAAAATATCCAGGGACGAAAGCCTCATATTCATTGCTGTAGGAGTTTCCTGGTTTCCACTAGGACTCCCTGCACAGACAGGGCACATTATCGTGCAGCTACATAGCCAGGGTTATGGAAGAGTCGCCACTCTAATGAACATTAGGATATTTAAAAAAAAACAGACCCTGAGTATATTTCTCCAGAGTTTACAAAGCAAGGACTGCAGGTCTCCAGCAAGGCTTTCTTATCTGTGAGGCATGACAGAGAAAAACTTCCAAATCTCTGCCATCCTTGAGTGTAAGCATCATCTACTCATCACGGACTATGTAATGAGAAGTATACACTTGTCACTCAAGTTGAGAGCTCTGAATCATGGATTTCAAGTTCCTGCAGCCAGGTGCAATCTGTGTAGTGGCATTAGATCTTATTTCCTGGACATCTCTGACAGCTCTAGCCAGGATGTGGCACTTTGCCTTCAATCCAACACTTACATGACCATAAAATTTCCCTGAACAACTCTTCAGATTCGCTGAAAAGTGTGAAAGACTGTAAAAATCCCTCTCAGGTAAATGAAGAGTTAATATTCCTGGGAGGTTATCACTAAAATGGGATTCCTGCCCAGGAATGATGGCTTTATGGGCACAGCTCCACTGTGATGCTTTCTTCAGACCTAGATGATCTGCCTTCCTCTGTTCAGGAGGTCTATTTGTAGTAAAAATCTATAAACAGTCTCACAGGTTGGGAGCAGAGATGTAAAAGGGCCAGTGTTGGGTCATTTAATGTATAGACAAAGACATGTTCACTTCATCTGTCATATAAACCTCAATTGCTCAAGTTTATCATTCACTGCCAAAAATGCTATTACAGCAGCTTGAGATTAGAAAGACAGTTTTATTCCTGTTTCTGACTGACCTTTGGATGGATTTTTCAACTCAGAAGGAAAAAAACACTTTGTATGCTCTGAACTAGAGCTTAGAAAAGTCTAACACATTTCTAAGTATAGATGTGGTGATTTACAAGGAACTCTTCTTCTGTTTTTTATAAGACTCTGTCTTTCTTCAGCCATGAACAGTGTATTGGTTCTGACAAGGACACCAGGAACCTTTGAGAGTAAAATTATTTATGACTGCGAGTGTGTGATCCAATGGATAAGAAACTGGACTTATTACTTGGCTCTGCCATGGACGTACTGAAAAACAAGAGCTTTCCCCTTCTGTGTCTTTTCTTCTCTGCAGAGATGGTACATCAGAGTAAAAAAACTATTTTCTCACTACTGTTTTCCACATAAACCAGTACAGCCCAATCATCTTGGCACCACCAGATGATGCCTCCTTGTCTATAATCCCTGCTCCCTGCAAAGATCTTTTGGCACAGCCAAGTGTCCTCCAAACCAAATACATCAATATCATCAGGTCATATGTGCTCGTTATGAGTCGGGTACCTGGATTCACACAGAGCATCTCAGTGCCTGCTCCTAAAAGATCACAATTAATTATTTGTATCAAGGTAGAGATGGTCATTATTAATGGATGACAGAACAGTTGTATTAAGAGCTGGAAAAGGATCCATGAACCAAAGAGAGCACAGGTTTAATTGTTTAATTGCAGTTGGTCAGCAGCACTGGGGCAAATCTGTATTTGCCTTACCTGAGGCTCTGAGATCCAAGTACTCAATGGTTTGCATCACAGTACTCAACAAAAATCTAAAAAAAAAACATGCCAGCATTTAGGACATGAAAGCCTGAGTCTGGAATTCCTAGAAGTTATGTGGTCATGCAAAAGTACCTGGCTTTGCTCGTGGCCAGAAGAAACCCTAAACTTGGATGTGTTTGATCTGCTGTGAATAATTTGGCATTAGTGATTGCACTCTCAGGTTCCACTTCCTGATGGTGTTCTCCAAATCCCTCACAAGTATCAGCCCTTTCCATGCCCCCCCAAAATGTCCAGGCACACTCTGGCTGCACAGTGGGTGCACAAGGCGGGTGGAGGGAAATTCTTTATGTAGAAGGTAGTGAGGTACTGGACCAGGCTGCCCAGAGAAGCTGTGGATGCCCCATTCCTGGAAGTGGTCAGGACCAGGTTGGATGGCACTCTGAGCCACCTGGTCTTGTGGAAGGTGTAGGGGGTTAAAACTTTAAGGTTCCTTCCAACCCAAGCCACTCTAAGATTTCTGTAATTTCTGTGTGAGGGTCGGATCTACAGTGTACCCATCTTCAGGTGACGAGCTACACCCAGGATTACCTGGTCTCTGTAAGCACCTCTTCTTTCAGCATGAGCCCCTGAAACCTCCCACTCCTGCCTGATCACGTCACAAAAGTTCATCTCCAGCTCATCCTCACTTCTCTCCCTTCCCGACCCCTCCCCTCTCCCCTGAAGACATCCTTTTTACCAAAACGAGCCGTGGAGGCTCGAAAAGACACTGACGTCAACGCAAAAGTAAACCGAAGAGGTCTGGATCCTGTATCATCCATCCCCGCGCCGCGCCGAGCGCCGGGGAGCGAGCCCGCGGCCACTCGGTCCAGGAATCCGGAGCGGGCTCCGGGCTCAGCAGCTGAGCTTTCTCATTCCGGACGGGTGAGTGCTGGCTCCGGCGTGTTTGGGGCTGGGAGAGAGGGGGGAGAGGGAGGGAGATTCACCGGCTGCAGCTTGGGAAGGCAGCGTGTTCTGATCCCAGCTGGGCTGAGAGTCTGGGGATGGGGAGTCCTTGCAAGCCGGGTCGGGAGAGGAGCACGTGGGTTTGGATGCGGGTTGGCTCCACGTGGGTGGGAACAGCACTGGAAAGGAAGGAGAATGTTCTACACCAGGTGCTGGAGGGATAAAGGGGAGTTGGAGAGTTCAGAGCTGGTGCAGAGGAGAAAAGCATCTCATCGAGGGAAAAGTTGGGTTTTCTATAAACTGTACTGATCTATTTGGATGGTAAAGAGTCTTGTGAGGGATTCTGCATGACCTCTTAAGTATTTCTGGTAAACTTCCATATACAGATTACTTGTGTCAAGTCCAGCTACACACACACCTGTGCATCCCACAAGTGTCCCTGTATAGAAATGCAGAGCTAGACACAGGATTTTTAGACTCAGGCCATGAGAAAGTGATCTGAGGAGGCTCCAAATTAGTTTTAAAGTTTAAGGTTAGGAAGCAGAAAACTTTCCCCGGGGAAATGATACGGAAATGTCCTTACTCTGGTTGCTGTGTGAGTGGGGGAAGTGGCTCGGCCAGAGCTGGGATGGTTGAAAGGGATGAATGGCCTCACTAGGTCCATCAGCAAGTCTCTGCCAACTGGGACATGTCTGGCCACAGTACAGCACAGAGAGAGCATCTCCCAGTGTTTACACAACCCGTGCTCAGTGGCAGTGTGATGAATTGGCAACGTGGCTCTTCGGACTCTTTTCAGCTGTGTTTTGGTGACAGGAGGCGCCTTTTCCTCTAACATTTCTCACATGCCAGGGCCAATTGCTCTTCTTCAGCAAAAAAGCCAGCCCTTTCCCTGAAATGACAGCTCCTTCTGCAAAGCTAAAACTCCCCCATTCAGAAATAAAACAGTGGCATACAAGTTTAATCCCTATTACTTGCGCGTGACAGTCCCAATTGAAAACCACCAGGGTGAATACCTCTGTCGCCCATGATTAGATGCAATGCTGCACCTCAGCTCACCCAGTAAATCTCTCCCTGAGCAGGGAAAAGCTGGGCAGCCATGGAAAAAGGGGGCAGAAATGCCACCACTTTCCATTGTAGCATCTGCCAGCATAAGCAAGGGCAGAAGCCTCCCTTTGGCAGAAACCTCTTTACTAAGAAATTTCCCATCTCCTTTGTGCACAGATATTTCTGCCAATACAGAGTTAAAAGGAAAATCCCCATCTTCCCCCCATCCTTTCTTACAAGGACACATGGCAACTTAGCAATGCAGTTGAGCAGCTACTTTATTAATCTATTTCAGAGCATTTTCCCTCACCCAGCTCAAGACTCCTTCCTTGTGTCCCCAGTGCACAGAGATAAAACAGAGACATGGAGCCATTTCTTCCCTTCTCACAGAGCCTAAAGGGGCTAAAAGCACCCTAAAAGTCCTTCTTCCCCCATTTTAAAGCAGAAACCAAAGCCCAAGGAAGGAATTGCACATGAAACATCTCTCACAGCACGTTCTCTCCGAGGCAGAGCAAGCAGGACGGAGGAGGCTGCTGAACACAGCAATAAATCCCACCAGGCGCACGTACAACACCACCACAGCTCTGCTCCCCCCTAAGTGCATCGTGCCCGTGGGATGATGTGGTTCTCACTCCTGGCTCTACGTCCCCTTTCAGAGGAGGAAGAGCAAATCCTGCACTCCAACTTGTCAGAAGGAATGCAGGGTTTTGGCAGTCCACATTTTAAGGGGCTGGAGACAAGTAAAGGAGGATCTTTAGCAGACAGGTGCTCATCATGTTCAGAGAAACCTCGCCTAGTAAGGAGATGTGAATCTTGATGCCTAAAATCATGAACATCCAAATTCCCGAGCCCTTTTTTAAATGGGAGACAAAAATTTCCCGTGGGAGTAACACTCAAAGTGTACATTTTTTTGGACTTCAAGTCCAAGTTGGATGGAGCTTTGAACAATCTGGTCTAGTGGAAGATGTCCCTCCCATGGCAGGGGGCTTGGAACTGGATGATCTCTAAGGTTTCTTGCAACCCAAGCCATGCTGTGGTTCAATGATTCTGTGATTTCCCTTTCCACCCTGGACTGTTATAGCAGATTTCTATAAATGTCCACTCACCAGGTTTAGGAGGAGGTTAGACTACTTATTATCTGAAGGTACATGTTAGTGAACATCCCATGACATCTGTGGTAAAATCTACAGCCCTTTCTGAGGAATGTCTGCTACGTCTTAGCCAGCTCATCTGTAAATGCTGTAAGGACCCTTCCTGCTCTCTCTTTTGCCTCTCATCCATTTTTCACCCATGCATTTTAATTTGTTGCTTTTAGCTGTACATTTTTTGCAGATCACAAATCCTTAGCAGGGAAACACTTCCCATCCAGTAAATCCCAGAGAGGCACAGCAGAGTCCAGCCAAGCATGACAAAGTCCAGAGACAGAAGAAGTTGTACTGAGGTGAAGGATGAATCAGGGGAATAGAAAAGTGAAGCCCAGAGCCAGAGCAAAGGCTCAGTAAAGCCGTGGGGGTCAGATAGGATTAGGCTGAGCTGGCTGTGACAACCAGAGAAATGATGTCACCCATCAGGATGACACTAAGCAGGGATGCTGCTGTTCAGTCTCAGCATGATATTTACTGGGATCAATACACCATTAGTGTATAGACACTAAAGAACTGAATTCTTTATTACCTCTTACACATAATCCATAAAAGATGTACATCAGCCATTACCACACAACAGAAAGGATGGCTTCTTCCATATTGATGCAAAAAAGATTTACTGTCTAATTTCCCTTCTTCTTCATGGCTCCAGCCACCTTCTCTACAAATACCTGCCAAAAAGATGAGACTCTGGGAAATGTCTCTAAGGCTAAAAATGTAGGGAATGGTTTCCAGAGTGGTGGTCCAGCAGACAGCTTGCCATCTTTGAATGCACTGAACTTGTAACCCTGTCTATGGCACACCTGGAGAGGTGGATTTGGGCCACTTTGGGGACCTGCTCCATAGTGAAGCTACCACAAGTAGTCCTTAGCCTCACAGACGAGAGCAGGGATGCCTGTGGAGGTTTACCAAAATTTTGTTTTATTCAGAGCTACCAACAACTGCAAAGACTTGCATCTGAGTAGGTTGTTTGCTGCAGGTAGGCATTAGCAAGGTGAAATGGCACTGAGCTCTGAGCACACTGACCCACACAAAGACCAGCACAGGCATTTGTAACCCACCAGGATCCTCTCAGAGTGGTGAGCTCAGAAGGATGCAGTAAAGTGGGTACCTGGGCACAGCAGGACAGGGCACTGAGTTTCAACAGGAAAAACAGCTTCTTGCATGACATGAAGGAGGTTTCCAGCACTCAAGTGCAGAGGACAGGAGAATGCTGAAGGTCACACACCTCCACCACACAGAGCCATTAGTGTGCAACCAGCCTCTCCTCTCAGTGGGATGTATGGTCACCCTCTTGCTGGTCTCACAATGCTCCAGCAGCTGATCCAGAGCAGAGCACACCTTTTCCTGCACCCATCACAGTCTCACTGGTCATTACCCATCTCAACAGAGAGGCTGATGCATTATTAGGCTTACCAGAATCACAGAAACACAGAATAGTCTGGGCTGGAAGGGACCTTAAACTTCCAACCCTGCTGCCACTGGCAGTGACACCTCCCAATATCCCAGGTTGCTCCAAGCCCCATCCAACCTGGCCTTGAACACTTCCAGGGATGGGACACCCACAACTTCTCTGGGCAACCTCGTCCAGACTCTCCTCACCTCCACAGTGAAGAATTTCTTCCTCATATCTAATCCAAATTTCTCCTAGTTTAAAACCATTCTCCCTTGTCCTATCAGTATCTCCTTGTTCAAAAAGCATAGAATTATAGAGCAGCTCAGGTTGGAAGGGACCTAAAATGCAACATTCAGCCAGGTGCCATTTCACCTTTATCCCCAAAGTCTTCTGCTGGCAGGATGGAGAGAGAAAGCTGAGTTGTCATGCTGGATTTCACCTGCTTGGCACTCACAGAGCTGCAGTTCCCCGGCAGCCAGGCTGGCTCCTTTTGCCTGTGTTGAATATGCCAAGCAATATATCTCTGAGAAAAATCCAGGCTGCCAAGCTGTGTTATGCTGTCTCTAGCTACCAATTATGTGGATAAATTGATTGTACTTAGAGTGATAAAGTAGCACAACAAATACACTTTCAAGAACCAGGCATTTTTCACACACCAACTTCGAGGCTTCCCGCTGCTTTGATCAAACACACAGAAAATTGTCTGTGGTAGAGACACAGACTTGTGGAGGCTGAGGCAAACCAGCAAGAGGTTTAAAATACACCAATTACTCCGCATTTGTGCACTATGGTGCAAGGCAGGTTGATCAGATGCTTTTTGCAGGGGCCACCACAAAGCTCACTCCGACCAGCAGCCGCCTCGGAGGATACCCTGGACTGAAATAGCAAGGGGCAGACGTCAGGAATCAGAGTCACTGGCAGGAGAGGGAAAGGAAGAGGAGTCGTGCTGCCTCTGTCCCCTGCCTAGATTAGATCTGTCTCATACCAGAACTGTTCATCTCCCACTCACAACAGTATCAAGTTCACCCAAAGAATCAGAGCTGCTAAGATGCTGGCATTAACAATTCCCTACTGTATTATTCTTTGTGAGCAGCTTACCTAAGGAAGTGTAAGATTATTTTAAACACTCAGATTTATTAATACACCCAGGATGGCTCAAGCTGCTGGCTCTTGCCCAAGGGAGTTCAGCAGTGCAGCTCAGCATCTTGACTCACAGCATTGGGACTGATATATGACTAGCTATGATCAGATGGCATATCTAAAAATACAGAGCCTGCAGTTTATTTTTCTTGGAAAATGGAAAGACACCCAAAGAAGCAGAGCCCAGTTTAGCAATCACAGCAGGCTGAATTTTTGCTTTAAAGAAGCAAGCAGAATTTGCCCAAAAGAAGGTGCCATTTTGGGTTGTGTGACAGCCATGGGATTAACCTGTGACTCCAGCACTGTGGGGGGAACCTCTGGCTGCTGCTGTGGCTCTAAGTCTGTATTACACAGGACAGGGACGGGGATTGCACATCCCTGCACAAGCAATAGGATTCCTCTTACCCAAAGGAAGTCTCTACACTGAGACCATCACAAACTGGGCTGGTCATCAGGTCCAGGCTGGTGTTAATGAACTAAACCATGCAAGACCAACCCACCTTGCATCATTCCCAGGGAAGCTGCCACAGACATCTCCACAGTTGTTATCAAGTTTGCCTTCTGTTGTCTCCTCTGTAGATTAAACAAGCCCAATCCTGCTGGTCTGCCCTGATGGGTCACGTTTGCTGGCCCTCAGCTCCTTCCAAATGGTTTGGTTTGGATATTTCCCAAGGCAGAAACACATTCCCCTTTCATTAGTCAATTTAACACTATTAATTACATGTAATAGTGGTTTTGTAAAAAATAATCCCTCCAGATGACATGAAAGGCACATCAAACAGCACCTTGCAGCACTCTCAACATAACAAAGACTGAAGTTATCAGTACAAAGATGAAGTTATGGAAAGGAATGGTTCAGCAGTGACAATTTGAGCTTTTGCTCCTGATAAAAAATTTGCTTTGAGACCTTAAACACAAACTGGCGTAGGGCCTTGGTCTTCCCTCCATCATGCCATCCACTGCCCACACCTCAGCGAGTTCAAGACCTCACCAGCAGGGATGATCTGGTGCTCTCTGTAATCACATCTCAGATGAAGAAAATATCCCCTTGGATTTCTGAACTGTCATGTTTCCACCTGACTCGGGTCTCAGCAGATTTTCTCTGCTCCAGATGGGAGACAAAAAGTCCCATGACCCCATAGAAAAACACCACCACAAACAGTATCAGCTGGATTCTGCTGCCCAGCACCCTGCTCCATTTGTTTTTAGGAGAAAATGGATTATTTTGGAATTGTGGTTTCCAGTAAATCACACATGTGATTCCCTCCTTCCCTTCCTGGAAATTTCCCAGAGCACTTCTGCACATTGTGCTTAGAGGGATGGCTCCAACCATAAGGAAATTGAGGCATCTCCCCAGAAAACGTGGTGTTTTTTGTCCCCAGTGAGGCCCCTCACACAGAACTTGCTGCAAGGACAGGATCTGTAATTCTAAACAGCTAAGAACACAAAGGAACACACCCCCTTCAAAATAAAAGAGAAAAAAAAAAAAGAAAAAAAAATCAGCAAATGTACCAGCTTCTTCCAGAGGCAGCAATTTTAGGAATCACTTGTAAGCACGCAGCAGAGTGGTTGTTGGGGTTTTTTTCTTCCCAAATGGGGCCCTTTCTTTTCTTCCCATTCCTATAGGCCTTTTCATCACTGTGGCATTTCCGATGATAATCCCCCAGATTTATGCCGCCCTGTTCCAGATTAGAGCATTGCTGAGCTCTGTGCACGTCTAACAAAAGACAGCCCTGCCCTGAGCCCTTCCAAATCTCTCCAGACCAGGCAAACAAAGGGAATGGAAGAGAAGGATTAACATGTTTGCAGAGAGCAAGCAGGGAGAGGATATCTTTCTCTAAAGTCTTTTTTTCAGGTTTGTGGGTCCAAGTACCAGATTTTCTGAGTTGCAGGTGTCCTTCCTCCTGGGCTAGGTTACTCATATAGCAAAAAACCCCAAAAGTTGAACAGATAGCCCTGGGAGCCTCCTGCTGCCCCTTTCCAAGTTCGTGGTCACTGCTAAATCAGAGCAGGTGGAGATACCAGACTGGGTCCCTAAGTTCCCCACCACTTCCTTGCCATGGGTTTTCAAATGTTCCTCTGATTTCTACATGCTTGCAGGGCACAGCACATCTTGAGTTCAAGGTTTTGTGGCTCAGCCCTGCCACACTGTGCTTCCCACTGCTATAAACACAGAAGCAGAGTGCTGAGAGCTCTCTGGGGCCCTTCAGCCATCCAGGACCAACAATCCTGCCAATTCCTGCTCTGCAGCCTTCAAAGCAGAGTGGGCAAGAGCCACTCCACCCAGCATTGACCTCCCAGGGCATGGTGCCCAAGCAATGCCAAAACCCAAAACTTCTGTAGCTTTCCCCTTCAAGCACCAGTGTCCCTGTGTGCCCAGTGATAAACAAAACCAACAGGAAATACTTTGCTGGGAATGGGGAGAGTTCTGCAGTGAGGTTATGACACTGGACATTAAGTTCTTGGCAATTAGCTTCTGAATCTTTGGAAAAAATAGTAAAAAAAAAAAAATACAAGAGGTGACTGGCCAGACCTGGGTTGGGGGGTCAGAAAAGTCACGGTGGGACCCTGTAAAGGATCCCAATGAGGTTTGGATCAGCTGGGGCAGCTGAGACATTACATGCTTTGTTGGGTGGACAAAGAGTCCTGGTGGCTCACTTCGATGGTGCCTTGAACTGAGGAACCTTGTCAGAACCCTCACAGTTGTGAGACCTGTGCTAAACTAGGAAGACTGGGATGGAGAGAGGGATCCTGGCTCACCCTCATAGGGTGCATTTGTAACAGGTAAAGGACTTCATACCCCTTGTCATGCAAGAACTGGAGATAGGCAGGACTAGTGTGCTCCAAACCAGTCACTCAGGAAAGACTTCAGGGCTGCCCAGAGGAGCAGATCTTTGTGCACTGCAGATATCTTCATTTTTCTTGCAGCTCAACAGGTCCATCTTCAAAATGAGAAGGGAGTTAGCAAAGCAAATTCGCAAATATGCAGCAGGCAGGCAGGAAACTGGCTCCTAGAGACTTCCTCCCCCGTGCCTGACTCACCCAAGTGGAGCCATGGCCCTCATTTTAGGGCATCACTTGTCTTTCCCTGTCCCTCATCAAGCAGATGAATCACAGCTGGATCCCATCAGCAGAGGCCCCATATGGTGAGTCTGATCTCCCTCCTTGCACAAACACACAGATGGGGAATTTGTTGAGAGTCAGGGATATAAAATTATGGTGGCCTCTAGCCCTTGCAGTCCTCTGAGGACAGCAGGTGACAGCCCAGTGAGTGCTGGGAAGTGCTTGTGATCCTGAGCAGCTGGCAGAGGACACAGACTGTGCCCTGCAGAGCTGCTGACGTCAGGTAGGTACAGCTGCCTCTAGACCCTGCTGAGATGCCATCAAGAGAGCCAGCTGAACCATCTCCACAGCCTCTATTGCCCATGCTGGCAGCCAGGTAAAAAGTCCTGGAGGCACTGAATGTCACTGGGGGAGCAATCTAAGCCCTCCTTCTCTAGGGATAAGTAGTTCACATTTCTTTGTCTATTTGGTGTTTCTATCCCAGCATTGCAGGAAAGGGACAAAGATCATCCCTTGAAACAGATTCTGTCTAAGAATTAATAGAGCTCTGATCTTATCCTCCAATCCTTCCAGCTATACCTTAGGCATAACCAGCATAAATGTCTCAGGGTTCAGATCCCAAAGCAGTCCCAGGATCTCCCAGATGTCCCAGCATGACACCTGGATCACCAAAACAACAGCAAAGAATGACCTCTCAGTAGCTCAGCAGATGAAACCACATGTTGCTCTCTTTGGGTCCAAATGGGCAAGGTTCACAAACCAAAAACCAGGCTGGAGACAGATGCCAGCCTCAATCTTCAAGTTTCTTTCAAGTGGACTTCCCTTAGATTCTACCAAAACCACTAGATCTGCTTTCATGATCTGCCCATTTGCCCTGCTATCATTTCCACAAAGTACCAGCTCAGGAGCCACCAAAGAGGAGTATTTGCCCACACTGCTCCCCAAGGGAACACACATGTCACTTCTTTATGATAAGGAAGTGTGGTGGGGTTGACGAACATCTGGCCTAGGTGGAAAGTTCCTACATATTTGGGGAGAGCCCTGCTGCCCACATATTTCCCCCTAAATCAAAGGTGACTCCTGGAGAATGGTCCAGTGCAGAAACTTCTCCACCCCTGGCCCACCTGTGAGAACCTACATGGTTCTCTGATTCACAGTATCCCATAATAGCCTTGGAGACCATGGACAATCAAGATTTTAGGGCCCATAGGCAGAGTATATCATAGACATACATGAATGTTTTCCAGCACTTTTTAAGACCTGAGGATCTTCTAGGGTAGATTTACCATAAGGAAGAGAGTTGGAGAGGGTAAAATGGATGTAAACTCTCCTCAATGCCATTAACTTTATCTGCCATGGGTTACTCACCTGGCAAGCTCACATTGTTGCTTCTCCATCAAGCCTGCTGCTAAAAAGAGGTTTTTCAGACAGGACAGTGAAGATCCTACCCTTCAGTGTCTTCCATGCAGTGAGGATCCCACTCTTCAGTAACCTCCACACAGTCATGACTGTTAGTAAAGGCTCCTCAATTTTCTGAAGTCTGTTATGTCTATGTCCAACACTTTCTTGGATAAGAATTCTCCTTCACTGCTGAATAATTCACTTATGAGGATCTGTTCAGTATAACAGACCCTAAATTCAGCTTCCTAAAAAAGCACAGGTATGTTTGGACACTGGATTTGGGTCCTTGTAGAGCTGGTCAACAGAGACACCTTGAAAGCTGATCTGACCCTGTGCCTTGAGCCCATCTCAGCTCTGTTAAAGTTCATTATGTAGTGCCCAATCTCAAGCTCTTCTCCCTCAGCAGGGGATCAACAGATGCTCAATTCCCCTTTTTGAACAGATCTAGAAGAGTACACCTTTCTCCTGACAAAAACGGGATACATCTCCCCAGAGGGATGTGTGGTATCAGCTTTCTCTCCACCTTCCTCAAGAGCTGTCTGGCCTCCTACTTTCCTGCTCTGTGCCACAGAAGCCTTTTAACCAGAGCCCTATTCTACATGGCAAGGTTAAGGGACTGCTAGGAATTACCACGGGCTAGTAGCATCCTTCACTGACATAATTATTAGTCCTTCTACATGCTGATTTTGACTGAGCCAATACCTTCTTCCACCTACAATCTCACTCCAATACTGTTGTATATTCAGTGAACAAGCTTGAAAATTTTCCATTTACTAAACATTTACTCTTTTTTTTTCTGCCTTACTCTCTCCCTCTGGGAGAGTGATAAATGACTGAAAACCAAGAGATGATAGAAGCTCTTCATTTATCAGCTATGGTTGCAACTCCTCCTGAAGTCGAGTGTGGGAACTGGGTCTGGGACAAAGCGTGGCCCTGAGCCCGGATGTGCCTTCTCCACCTTAACAGCAGCATCTGCTTCCCAATATGGCATGTTCTGCACTATCTCAGGCACAACTTGAAACTTTGCAGCTGTTGCCACTCAGAGCCTAGCTCTAAATCCAGCAAGGAGGGAGAGGCTGGGATAGTGGGGGAGTGCAGGGCACTGATTATCCCGTGCACAGGGATGGGAATGCAGCTCTCATGTATCACGTGGAAGCATAAAACCAAACCAGTCCTCACACTGAAAGGACCAGACAGTCCCAGAGAAGATGGACAGAGTGCAGGTACCAACAGTTCATCCTGGAGAAAGGTCTCTTTCTTACAGTCTCACATTTGTAACTCCAGAGAGCCGTTCCCTAAATATGAAAATTTTGTTGACAGGCTGGGGGAAACGTAAGCATTTGCTACCATAGAGAATAATAGAATCATAGAATTCTAGAATGATCTGGGTTGGAAGAGACATTAAAGACCATCTAGTTCCAACCTCCTGCCATGGCAGAGACATTTTCCACTAGATCAGGTTGCTCCAAGTCCCATCCAGCCTGGCCTTGGACACTTCCAGGGATGGGGCAGCCACAGCTTCTCTGGGAAACCTGTCCCAGTGCCTCAATAGGGTCCAAGTTCATCCACCCTGTCCAACATTAGACCATGGGTTGTTTTTTTCTCTTTGTTATTACCCTTGTTGAACTTCCAGGGTGGAGGGAACTGAAGGCAAGATGATTACCCAGACAGGTCTCATGAAGACTTTCCAATCACACTTGCTTCCCAAGCACAACAAAGTGAGAAACAAATGAAAGTTCAGGTATATTCCTGAGCTAGAGGTCAGTTGTAGAAGGCTGGATGCCTGGATCAGGGGGCTCATAAAGTCAAGGAGGATGTTCCTGAAACTGGGGAAACAATCTGCTCCTCAATGTAAGAAACTCAAAATAGAAAATCAATAAAAAAAAACAGACAAAAAGGATCAGCTCAGTCTTCCTGGGAAAGATCCAAGAGTGAAAAAGTAATTCCAGAAAATGAGGTCAACCTTCTCTAATAACCACAGCTACTGTTTGTGCTCCAGTGAGACATGCATGTGTGGAGTTTACCTCTCCTCTATTTATGGATTTGCCCTCTTGACCTGGAATTCAATGCCTCTCAGTTGATCCTGTCATGTTGTGACAGGCCATATCCTGCGTGTTTATTGCATTGGCACCAGTGTTGTCTTTATCTAAAGCACGATGCAGGCCAGGGCTGATACTAAAATCCAGCATCCATCCTCTCTGTATTTCTAAACAACTAAATTTGATGCAAGCTCTCGCTTTTTTACTGCCTTTTCTCCCAGAAGAAATATCTAAAGCTACTGAAAGGCTCCTGGGGAGAACATCTGTGCAAACTTCAAAATAGATTGGGTTTTGGTACCCAGTTCAGATCAAGAAGTGGGACCTGAGATGGAACTTGGGGAATTTTGAGTCCTTAGTGCATCAGTCAGCAGAGATGTCTTGAAAGCTGCTCTGGCCATGTGATTTGAAACCATCTCACCGATGGGATAATTCATTATGCTTTGTCAAATGTCAGTCTCTTCTCATGTAGCCAAGGGTGTAGAGACACTTAAATCCCCACTCTGAGAGACACTTGACACCCACAATGACTCTATCACCAGTAGGGGAGGGCGGTTTGGGGATGGAGGAACATGCTGAAAACCTCCTTGGTGGAGCCTCCAACTCTCTATTGCCACCCACCTCAGCCATTTCAGCTCTGGATAGATCTCATTATCTCCTCTCCCAAGTGACTGCAGGCAGCACTACCAAAGTGGGCAGGGTCACCCTTTGGTTCCCTGTGCTAGGGGTTTTCATGGGGTCTGGACAGCTGGATTAGTTCAAAGCACATCATGGGCTTTGTAGCATTTGGTTCTGCACCTTCCTGCAGCTACCAGGGATGCTTCTCCCTAATCCCAGTCAACATCAGGAAGATGAAAAGAGGGGTATTTTCCTCACGTCACACATGGTGGTGGCATTGCAGTGGCCTTGAGCTGGCAAGTTCCCAGCAAGGAGATTTGTTCCCACAGAGACGCAGGAAAATTGACCTGGGGGCAGCAACATGAGTTTTGGTTTACTAGAGATGTTCAGGCATTAGCACCGTGAGTATGGCTGGAGCCCTCTTCAGCGTTTACAGCACTTCATAAATTTCAGAGAGATTTAGGGCAAGGAGCCAGATGTTTGGGGAGAAATTCTGAACACTACAGACAAGTGGAAATATTTTTTTTTTTTGGGTAGTGTATATTTTTTCCCATTAGTTGCAAGGCTATATTTAGAAGCAGGGGGCGGGGGGGGAAGAGGGAGAGAAAGCAAGAGAGAGATTAGGCATTTCTTCATATTCTGTAGTCACTCCAGTTGTTCTGCTAGTAGGAACAGATGTCTCTTTCCTGGGCTGATAGCAGTCAGGTCCACAAGGAAATTTTCTTACCAGCAGCACCTCTAACATAAAAGGGAGACTGGGCCAAGGTAAGTCAGTCCGTCATGCAGGAATTTACTGCAGGGACCATTGCAGGGAACGCTTGGGATATCGGTCAGAGACAAAGAGGGGGGCTTGGGATGGGAAACAGTGGGGGGCCAGGAAGGATTTGCTGGATATTTGACTCCAAGTCCTGGCTATTGCAGCAGGAAACTCTGGAAGTGGTGGGAGTGGAAAGGGTCCTGCACTGAACCTGTGGATGAGCAGCTCGGGAAATCTCTGGCTCTGCCCATGCAGCAGGTGTGGAAATGCCTTGGGAAGTGCCTGACCTGAAAATCCAGGCTGTGCCAGCAGTTAGCAGGGGCTGCAAGGAGCTTCTCCCTTGTGACTTTCTTTGCTCTTGGGATTTGAGGCAGTGTAAGGGTATTTGGTTGTTCTTCAAGGAGATGGAGGGTTATGTTAAGTGTGAAAAGTTACATGCTTTCCCATCTTGAAAAGTACTGTGACAGCTCTTGTGAAGAGGGGGGGTGATGTTGTTTGTGCATGTGCTAATAATTACTCCCAGGCGTAATTAAATCTTGGTAAAATGCATTCAGGAAGGTTTTGGAAGCCAGGAAGAGAGATGGTACACTGCCTGGAATGGGGTCAGCTGCGAGTGGGGGTGTTTTACCTGTTTGGCTACGCAGCAGTGTGCAAGCTCAGCTCTAGGAAAGGTGCTGTTTTCCCTCTCTGAACCCACCTGTTGGGCCAGTAGAAGGAGAAAGCAGATCCTTTCCAAAGTCCTTAGCAGACCCCTTCAGAAATGCTCCCTGCTTTCACAGCAACACACTCACCAACAGCACTGAGTTTTTCCAGGTTAACCTGGTGAATCCAAAATTTTCGGAACCCTGAAGGCACTGTGGGCTCTGCACAGAACTGTCCTATGTGCCTTGCTAAGGAAACCACAGAAACCAGTCTCCCAAAGGGTTAAGACATGGTTTTCCATCCTGGGATGACTCAAAAACTGTCTGCTCCCTAACTGGGTCTCCCACCTCGCTGCATTCCCTAGGCCAAGAACACACATGGCTCCGTGCCTTGGTTTCTCCCTGCAGCCAAGAAAGCAGCACAGCTTGGAGTGAGTGCTGGGAGGCAGAGCTGGTACACCTGACCCCTCTGCATCATCCCTTCATCCCTACCTGCACTGGTGCCCCGTGCTCCCTGGGGTGCTAGCATTGTTTCACCAGTCCTGCATTCCCTGGCTTTGCAGGACCCCAGGTATTTCCCCAACAATAGAACTCTGCTGTTGTTCTTCTTTTACTACCCTTCTCAGCTTCTTGCTAAAGGGCAGAGCAAGCAGGCAGCTGAAGGCAGAAAGAGGAGAAAGTGCTCAAAGAATTATAAATTTGCAATTAAAAATTTATTTCTTAAAAGCAAGCAGCAGTACACAGGCCAGACATTGTTTTTGCACTTGCCTGTGAAGCTCTGCATGTGCCTATATGGTAATTTTCACTGCAAGGTTGTCCTTGCACACAGACACAAAAGCTGTTATTCCAAACTGACTTTTCTAGCACTTTGTCTCAGGCACCCTGGAAACGCTCAATGGATTACTGTAATCCCTATAAAATCAAACTCATTTCTCTTCTACTGTTACAACCTCCCAAGAAGACAGGCTCAAATCCATCTTTACTGGCTAGACCCATAGGAGTCCAAATCTATATGTTGTGTTTAAGATGTAACTTTTGTTTAAAAAATGTAAATCATCTTGGAAAAAGAATTGCCCAAAAATATGTGTTTTCCCCTCATGTACAACAGTCCACAAGGGGCAGAGGGGGATACTCAGGAAGTCATGCTCTGATTTCTCTGAAAGTAACAGAGCTGGAGATACACAGCACCTACTGCAGAGATGTCACTCTGTGCTCCCTTGTGACAGATGGCACTTGGTACAAGCCCTGACAGGGTATGAGATATTGGTCTTTTAAATGCTAGCAGCATGATTGATACAGCATTCACCAAGACACTTAGCATTTCTGCCACTCCAAAGCCAAGATCTGATAACACAGAAAAGAAGGACATGAAAGATACAGTAGTATTAATAAGGCATCATAGACATCCAAACGTTTCAGAAGGGACTTTTCTAAACAGTGTGGTATAAACAAGCAAAAAGAGGCAAACCCCCTTTATTATTACCTTTATAATAGGTGACCAGTACTAGCAAGCCTCATCAGAGATGTGCTGGGAGACCTCTAGGTGCCCACCACTGCTGGGTGGATATTTGTAGTTCTGGAGGGGCAAAGTATGTACAATCCCACTTCTCTTTTTGCTTGCACATGCACATCTGGGCTCTTCCTTTCAAAGGCTGAGGCATTGCTGCTGCAAATGGCCATAGAGGAGGTATAAATTCATCAGAAATCTGCCAGTATGTGTATTTTCTCCTTGTGTATCTCTGAGAGCATCATTTCAGGTTTTTTGTGCATGCTCAGGACAAAAGCTGAGGGAAAACCATGCAGACCTTTCCAAGTTTTAAATAGATTGTCTCTGGGGTGTCCAGGACTGTGATCTGTCACCTAGTTTTAAGCAGCAGGTTCAAGCCTGGATGCAGAGAGTTGGCATTTGGTCCAAGCCAATTGGCATCAGTCCCATCTGGGTCACTTTGCTCCATGGAGAAGAGGAATGCACTTTGGAGAGTTGTGCTCTCCTTCCTCTAACTGGCAGTGATCCCTCATGGCCCAGGGTGACCTGCTAGATTAAATCATTGCTTGGGCACCCACAGATTATTTCTTGCCCCAAAATGAGCTAGAGATGTGAAAGGATGTGATTTTGGCCTTGGGTCCATGGAGAGCACAGGATCCACCCGTGTGTACACACAGCATTGAACTCGATGGGGTGGGTGGAGCTCAGATAACAACACAGAGCAATTGTCCATTGCCCATCCACAGCAGGGCCTTGGAGATGAAGGAGAACACAGAGGCAAACTGGGCATCTCAGGCAGGAGGCAAACAGCACAACAGCACATCAACAATACCAGCCCAATGACCATCATTGCATCAGCTTCCACACATCCTCAGTCTGTGATTGCTTACAGGTCTTGAAGGATTACCTCTACGCCTGAGACCAGACATACAAGTTTTCCCCCTTGCTAGATGAGAAATCTGATTCTCATGGCCAGCATTAGAGATTCAAAAGTTAGTGTATGTCTCTTGGCCTTGAGAGGAAGCTGTGTGAGGAGCAGGTGAGGTCACTTGGTCTGTTCAGCCTGGAGGAGACTGAGGAGAGACCTCATCAAAGTTTCAACTTCTTTGTGAGAGGAGGGGCAGGCACTGATGTCTTCTCTGTGGTGACCAGTGACAGGACCCGAGCGAATGGCCTGAACTGGTGTCCAGGTAGACTTAGACTGGATATTAGGAAAAGGTTCTTCACCCAGAGGGTGGTTGGGCACAGGCTCCCCAAGGAAGTGGTCACAGCACCAAGCAGGGGCAGGAGTTTACTCTATGATCCTTGTAGGTCCCCTCCAAATCAGGATATTCTGTGATTCCTGACAAAAGCTGTAATTCAGCACATGACCATTCAAACCAGCAGACAAAGTAGGAATCACTGGCCATTTCATGACACACGGGCAAGCAGGCCATGGCTGAAAAGTGCCAACACCCAGCAATTAGCTATCATCTCTCCCAGACAGGCTGGTTCTCCCATGGTTTGGCATAAATCTGAAATTATTTCTCTTCAGGAAACAACAAGAAGCAGGCAATACTCTCTTTTTTTCATAGAAACCATTCAGCTCTGTTTGCTGTATTTCAATGCCAAAGCAATTGTGAATTTGCAGGGAATAAGACCTAAATGAAAGGATGTGTGGTGCAGAGTGTTAACAAATGCCTTGCAGGTTCACATTAGAGGAAACAAGGATCACTCTCAATGCCTGTTTGTGTGGTTGTCAGCTCCAATTTCCTTCATCCTCCTAATGTTTTTCAATCTGCTGCCTAATTTCAACTAGAATTTGGCAGAAGGGAAAGATCACCTCAATTTTCAGGAAATTAGGCAGCAAAGAAAGAAGAAAGTCAAACAAGTGTCAGAGCCAAAGGAAGAGCTGGAATGTGAGTGCTCATTAAGGCAGCCAAGTGTCCACATGGGAAAAAGTTATAATAAGCATCTCAAGCAGGGCAAAGCATTCCCCCAGCACTGTGAGCTACTGCAAGACATGAGACTGCAAGAAATCAGGTGTCATTTAATCTGACACTCATAAAACTATGTGTCTTGTGTCTCCAAAGTCCCTTTTATGTCCATAGCATTGGAGAGGAAGGAATAATCCAGTTCTCCTCTGGATTTGGCTATTTCCAACTGCAATTGCCCAGAAGGTGGGTGTTTCACACACTTGTTCTGGCCACTCTCAGATCTGGAGGTTTAAAGGAGACCTCAATGCCCAGGAATCAAGTGAGAGCAGAGATCTGATGCCCACAAAAATGGGATCTTATCTGCTCCAAGAATAGCCCCATTTCTGCTTCGGAATAGAATCTGTCTCCCCCAGAATTCTCTCTCCTCTCACAACCCAAGGGCCAGATGGGCACCAGCTTTTTCCTTTCAGCAGCTAGATTCTTTCCCTCTCTCTCTCTGTTCCCCCTGTCAGCAAATCCACCCTCCCCAGGCTGAGCATGAGGCACACAGAACAAGCTCTACCACGTATAGGGCAAGGTCAACATGCACAAAAACACCATATTTGGCCAGTTTGAGCCAGAGTTGAGTGAGAGCTTGCCAGAAGGAGAATCATACAATTTAAATTGAAAGAGAGTGAGTTTAACCCTTCATTTATAAATATGATGATAAATCACCCAGGGAACTTTAAACATGGGAAGGCTACAAAGCTAAACACACACTGCTGCCACCCCAGGCAGCAGAATAATACCAGCAGGCAGGACAGGGTGAGGGGAACAGGGAGGATGATAGAGGAGCCAGGTTGCCATATCAGATGTTCCAGTTCAGGACAGGGAGACGAGAAAAGCTGAAGCTGTTTATACTAAATTACACTCGTGCTTGTTAACGTCCTTTTCAACTTTCCGATCCCAGTGTGTGGCTCTGGTGTTCTCTGGGTCTGCACACAGAGATCCTTTCTGCACCAATAAATAATCCTTTTGGCATGCAGTTAGGACAAAACTCAGTTGTCTGACCTGCCTTTTCTTTTGTATCCCATTACCTGAATTGCTGAGCCATATCCAGAAGTTCCCTGGGCTAAGGAAGTGAACTCCATTAATTTTAGCAAGGTCAGGGTGAGGCTTAAGGTTGTCACCAAGCACAAGGTTGGGTGAAGTGGAATATGGGATGGTCAAGGATCTCCTCCTGGAGCAGACACAGCACTGAGCTGCCATACTAAATTAACAAGTGTGGTGCCAAGCAGTGAGTGAGTGAGTGAAGAGGCTGCAGGACCTGTTTTCAGCACAGTGACCATCTGTTTCCTATTTGGCCCAAGAATGATGGAACTGGTTGCATCATACAACGAGAAAGTATTTCAGAGCAAGTCCCCCTCTCCCAGTGCTGAGCAGGGACCTTTATCAGAACAAGGGAAAGCAGGTCAACCTCCATTCTCTGTCCCTCCCTTTATCCCATTTCTACTCAGATGCCTGCTGTACTTTTAAGGAAATGCTACCCACAGTCTTCCAGCCAGACAGACAAAATCCAGCCTGAGAGGTATAATATAACAGCATAGGCCAACTGGCACGGTCAGACAGCACTCAGAAGGATGTGTGTTTACCCATCTTGGGCTTTGCAGACTGCCAGCTCCAAGAAACAGGGATTGCATGGAAATCTGGGGGGCTGAGTTAGGTATGAAGTAGGCTAAGCTCCAAGCTCTTTGAAGATTTTAGAAAGGGGGTTAACCCAAAGTCAATTTGCTCTGTAAGTAAAGTTGGTTCTTGAGCTCACGCCACAGTCACAAGTAATAAATAGTGCAAAACACAGCAAAATAAACGTTTGCAGGGGCTGCAAAGCTTATCATTAATTTAGCCATGCCCCTCAGTGATTTCCATATGCCACCACGTCATGGTGATTGGGTAGCTGAACTGACTCACTTTAACACTTGCATGAGTATGCCTGATGGTAGAGAAAGAGACCTGGTTGAGATAATATTTGGACTCAGAGAGGGTAAGAATTCAAAATCTTTGGAAATGTTTAGCTTTGCTCAGACACAAGGTCAGACTGCCTTTCTGTGCTACAAAATGGGGCAACCTTTCTCATGGGCTTGGAGTCCCACAATGGAAAAATCCTTAGCATCTGTAAAGCGGAGGTTTGGTCCTGCTCCATCACATTAAAAGCACTCAGAGGAATTCTGTTGCTTTGCTAGTCCAGTTCTCCATCCTTTCTGCTTGTGAGCCATGAGATGACAGCAGTCCCACAAAGAAAGGAAGAGGCCATTCACCCAAACATCCATCAGTAACAATTTGATTAGAGGAAGATTTTTCCCACCACAGCCCAAGAGCCCAAAAGCTTTTCCACAGACTGTCAGAGAGGAAATCTTCAGGATTAATTAAATTTGCCAAGACCTCTTTCATGTAGTTGTTTGGATTTTGAGTTCAGATAGGGCAGCAATGGACTGGGAAAGCTCTAATGCAGCACTTCTTTGCATATTCAATTTGGCAAACAAAGTGTTACCTGTTGTTTTTCAGCAGTTTACAGTATCTAGAGTTTATTTCCTTGTACATGGGGCTCAGTGGAAAAGGTGACTATGTAATGGAGGACATTGTATATGCTGATTATTTTAATTTTCTATTTGTCTGTAACATGCCCTACATCCCTCAAAGGCATTGTGAGGATGAGGAACATATGAATGTATTTGGAGTTGCTGATTACATTGAGACAAGAAAGGCAAAATAAGATGAATATCAGGTGTTTGTGATAAGGGAAATCAGACTGAAGAAAAATCTCCCAGAGGGGCAATCCACTAACAAGATGCAAAATCAGAGCAAACAGCCAGTGTCATGGAATTACAATGAGAAGACAAATACATGTGCAATTCAAATATAGTTTAGTATGAATATTACTATTAATTATAGTATACAGCATGCTCAGGGATGGGATGGGTGATTTTGTCTTCTCCCCTTGCTCAGGTATATGTCTGAACACAGATGTACAAGCTCACACTGCACTCCAGGGGCATCAAAGTCTTTCTTTATTCCTTGGCTTCCACGGTGCTCCTCTTGATAGCAACTGCAAAGAGAAAGCTGGGAACAGATCCAGGCATCTGCTCATTTCAGTTTGTTTTCATAATTACAGAGTGAAGAAAACAAACAGAGAAGATGGTGAGAATTTTAGGAAATAAGTACAAAACGAGCTAGGTCCTCCATCCTCCCCATGCATCTTTCTCAGGTGCCAGACTTTGCAACTCCACTACCTTCAGCCTATTTTGGGGCCAGTTTTTCCTCTATTTCTCTGACAGTGTGCTTGGCACAAAATGTAAAGAGACGACACTCTCCCTCAGGAGTCTGCAGGCTCAGTCAGACCCAGACAAAACGCCATGAACATGTGTGCTACTTTGGCTGCCACCGGAGCTCAGTTCAGGGTGAGGTAATCTGGTCACTCCCAAAACAGATGATGTTCCAATGTCTGGTTTCTTCTGGAGATGGCCTAGAGGTAAAAGGGGACAGAAACTAGCATGGTTCCTCTTTGTCCAGTAGTTCTTTGGGGCACTACAGGTGACCTCAACCCAGGCTTCAGGATTTCAGTCCTGCAGTGTATTCTGGCACAGGATTGGAATTCAGGAGGGATTTATGTTTGAGCAGTAGCCATTCCAATGGACAATTCAACTCCTTGGGCTTCAGTGGCTACCTAAACAAAACAAATTGCCATTTGACTGCAAATAGCTTTCTGAGCTCAAGCCAGCTTTTTCCTTCAAACCCCTTCCACAAACTGAGAGCCAAGAAGAAACTAGAGCAATCCACAGATTCCAGGCCAACAAATCCAAGATCCATCATGATGGCAAAGTCACTTCTCAAGAATTTTTACACCTGGTCTTCTAAATTCTCAGTCCTAATCTCTGCTTTTTCTCATCAAATGCTCTGCTTCACTTTCACCTGGCTTGAATGAACTGAGCAGAATAATCACAACTAGGCTGTAGCATCCCATGAGGATTCTTGATCATGAATGTTGACTATTGGACAAACACTAGTGAGACACATTAGGACTCTTGTATGCAGGAAATGCAGAGAGACATGGTGGGCAGGTAGAGGAAGGCTTTGGCACTCAAGAGGCAGGCTCAGAGCTGCTGTGGTATTCTCTGGACCCAGTTTAGTACTGTCCCTGCAAAACACTTTTTTTTTTTGGCCAGCAGAGACTCTCCTCAGGATCCACTTTTCACTTTTGTCCTAAGCAGCTTCCTCCTCCACTTCGTACAAAGCCACCAATAGCTAGAAGCATCTCACAGGTTATAGAGCACCTTTGGTCCATCCTCCTGATCCCCATAAGCAGCAAAAAGGATTAGAGGAGGGGATAGGAAAAAGCTGCCAGAGGATGGGGTATGCTTGGGGGAGCTGGACATCCAGACTCCCTCAGCAATTCCAGACTTCCACACTGAGACACTCAGCGCAGGCACACTGCAGTTCTGTGAGTGCTGGGAGATGTGTTTGCAGCTCCTTGTCTCCCAGTCCTTCTGCATTTGGCTCATTGGTAGTAGGGATTTCAAACCCTCATAAATCAACTCTTTCAGCATCATTCTCTGCTGATCCAAGCTGATTTTTTTTAACCTCAAAGCCCTGCCCAGCCACTTTGAGATATTCCAGACATTTTTCAACCATTTATTTTTATTGAAACCAGCCAAGTCTCTGTATATATTGAGTCTCTTTTTTTTTTTCATCTTTTTAATATACAAATCAGTTTAAAATAGTGTATAAGTCAGGAATGATTTGCAAATTAAACTGTCAAACCCTGGCAGGACTAGTGGCTGACGCCCTTAGCTTGAAATCTTCCGGCTGCTGTTGCTGTGAACGCGGATCTCTTGAAGATGCCACACAACCTGCTTCTGCTTTCTCAGAAAATTCAGCCTTTCTTTAATTTCAGGGAAATCTTTCAGCTCCTGAAAGCACTGCTGCATGTAACTCTCTAATGGGATCACCTGCCCAAGGCAAGGGATATGATATTTTATGAATCAAATGCTGGGATTATGGTTATGCAAAGGTCTTCTGGACTTAAAACCATTTTTGTTCAAGGAAGAGAAAGAGAAACTTGAAGTAGGGAGTGTGTGTCTTCCCTAAAACATGCATCTGGAACCAGACACTAATTATAAACCCAGGTATTTTCCTTGAGATTATTGATAATCCCATATTGATAGATGGGGATCTACTACTCATGATGTGAAAATATGTTGGTTAAAATGTTTTTAAATGACAAGATTTTGAGCCCTAAGGGATGCTGACATATTAATCACTGTACCTCTGCTTCTTTTCTTCCAGACTGCTGGAAGTCAGTGACCATGCCGACCTCCTCCACCCTTGACTCTACCAACTCCACTGAGCAACCTAACTCCAACATGAACTTGTTCTCCAAGTTCATCCACTCAGATGAACAACTGTACAGAGATTTTTACAGCCTGTGGATTGTCCTGATGGTAGTCAATGCCATCATTTTCCTGGTGGGTGTTGTGCTGAACAGCTTGGCACTGTATGTCTTCTGCTTCCGTACCAAGACAAAAACCACCTCTGTTATTTACACCATCAACTTGATCGTAACTGATCTCCTGGTGGGCTTTTCCTTGCCTGTCCGGATCATCATGTTCTACAGTGCAGGGGATTGCAAGAATTGTTCCTTGGTTCACATCTTTGGCTACTTTGTCAACATGTACTGCAGCATCCTTTTTTTGACGTGCATCTGCGTTGACCGCTACCTGGCAATAGTGCAGGCGGAAGCCTCACGTAAATGGAGGAACCCCACGTGTGCCAAGGGGATCTGCATCTTCATTTGGATCTTTGCCACTGTGGTGACTTTCTCCATCCTGACCATGGCAATAAAGTTTGCCGAGTGCTGCCTCTCCAAGATCCTGGTCCTGATGGTCTGTGAGTATTTCTTCCCCCTCATCATAATCATCTTCTTCACCACCAGGATTATGTGTGCCCTGTCCAAGCCCAGCCTCATGCACCAGAGTCGGGAGAGGAGAATGAGGGCTGTGCAGCTCCTTATCACCGTCCTCATCATCTTCATGATCTGCTTCACTCCTTTCCATGTGCTACAGGTCGCAATCTCCATCAACCCAGACATGCCCCACAACATCAGCCTCCTTGTCTACCAAGTGACAGTGACTCTGAGTAGCCTTAATAGCTGCATGGACCCCATTGTCTATTGCTTTGTCACCAATAACTTCCAGTCAACCATGAAAAACATCTTCAGGAAAACCGAGCCAGAGCAAACGAATGCAGACATCCTGGGTATGAACAAGAACTCCAAGGGCTCCAACGCAATCATTGCCTTCTCAAACACAATAGGAAGCCCTCTGAGCTTGCCACCACCAAGCAGTGTCCAGATATAACCCACATCTGATGGGACACGTTGCAGTAAGCCAGTGCCATGATGCTGGAATTTTGATAGTATGCACAATACTAGTTTTTGAACTCTTTGTGTTTTAGGCTGAGGTTCAGACTGACAGTGGTGGAATTTATTCCTCAAGAACATTGTGGTCTGTTTGCAAATGGAACTTACAATGCTGTTAATACCATACAAAAGAGAGTCTATTAATTACTGTTCCCAGCAGGAATGTTTTCTTTGTATTTTAATACAGACATTTTGCTAGCAACAAACTCTTTATTGTGGTTTTCTTTTCATGTTTGTCATCATAATGCAACACTTTTAGGATGACTTAGAAAGCAAGATAGCTCTGGTTTGTAATGAAAGATTTTTGTGCCTTGGGCATATGCTTAAGAGTAAAGGACAAGAGGGATGTTTCCAGAACTATCCATTACAAAGATTTTAGATGCCAATGGAATGGGAAAGAAAGTATTCTAACCGACTATTGACTATTCATTTGTTCCTGAAAAAGTCTGAACCTTCTCAGGAAGAGATGAAATCAAGCAGTCAAATCTCCTCTTGGCTATGAGAAAAAATACGTGTCAATGTATATATTTTCATACACATTGTCTGTGCTGGGGAGAGGTTAAGGATGTGTTCCACCTGCATTTGGATCACTAAATCCCCTGAATTGCAGATGAGTATACAAAAATCTTTGAAAATGAACATGAGTCCAAGCAAACTCTGCTGTTCTGATCTGTCTCCCTGAAGAACAGCCAAGATGAAAAGCAGAACCAGACTATGATGCTATACTACTCTGGTTTGGTTTTTCTTCCTGGCATGTTGTAACATCAGGGCTTGCTGTCCTAATTCCCCCAGCAGTCCATCCACTCAGTCACTCGAAAGCCAATACTTACAAGCACAGAAAAAGAATGCTGCTCAGGTGTCTAGGTTAAAACTCAACCCAGGACAAACTTACTAGGATGTTTTAAAGAGCCATGTTTAAAGGCTCTTAAAGGCTTAAAGAGGTTAAGGATGCTGCAAAATTCTAGGCCTAATGGTGAGGGAATGTTTTAGATGACATTATATCAGTGAAACAATGCAAATGCAAAAAAAAATTATCCTATGAAAACTGCAAAACCTATGGCATGAACAGCAATAACTGTTGTTGCTCCACATTTCCTCACTCACATCTATGGCCACTCCATCTGGAAGGCTACTATGAATACTTCAAGTCTAGTGATCAGCTTTCCCTAGCACTCACTGGTGTTACCTGTCAGAAGAGCAGGTGTTGGTCCAAGCTAGAGAATCCTGGAGTATTCTGCACCCCTGAGATCTGACTGTGGTACAGCCATCTCCATTCCACAGGAACACAACATAAACAATGCCTCAAATTGCCTCTTGCAACACATATATGTTTCACCTAACCTGTTTCCCTGACCAACCCAATGGGTACAAAATTTGAACCATCAATATCACTGCAATACAGGGAACTGGGTGTTCCAGTACATGTTCCAGACAGTGGAGTCTGTAATTGCCAGTAATTGCCATTGCCAGGCATGTGAGCTCTTTCCTAAGCAGTGCAGCTGAGTCAATGTCCTTCTGCTGGGACCTCTATTGCTTTGAAGAGGATTTTCCCTCCAGAAGGTGGTAATGAGGGGCACCAACACTATGGCACTATCCCATGGGAGGTAAGACTGTTGTCCTGGTCATGGTTTCACTTCCCAGGGCCCAAATGCTCCATGGTCTCCTTCTGCCTCATCTATTTCTTTATTCTTGTAAATCAAATGAGCCATCAGCACACATGGATCAGGTTCTGACTTCTCAGCCAGGCTGGCCACTTCACATTTCTGCCACCATTTTCCACCATTTCCTCCCTTGGAAAAAGTAATTTTGTCCCTCAGGGGTCTGTACTTCCCTGCAAACTCCCGAAAACTCAAGCCCACCAACCCACCACACATGCTCAGATCTTTCCGTGCCTCTCAAGCTGTTTGTAATGAAAATGTGTGTCACATATACAGAGCTGTTAACATCACTGTTCTGCCAAGGCTACTCAGAGAAACAGGAGGAAATGTGCAGGCCCTGTGTAGAGCTTATTTTATCTTCTTTGTTCCAGCAACCCACAGATTCACACCTCCCATTCTCTTGCTATCAACAGTATTTTTGCCATATACAGAAATGTCTTAACATCTTTCTCAATTCAGTTGTTCATTTGAGGTCAGTATAAAATCTCTAAGATGATTTGCTTGGATTTTTTTAAGTTCCTAAACAGTGTCTCAGTCAAAGCTCTGTCTCTCTTCTGTATACTTCACTTGTGGTAGTCTGAATTCTCCTTACTGCCAGTGTATTATTCACTCCCCATAAAAGCCTTCTGAGACTGGATAATTCTCTTTATTTTTCATACCTATTGCCTTATCCAAAGCTTTCAGTTGCACTTCCTCATTTTATACCAGCTCCAAAACAGGGTCTGGTCCCTTATCAAGGACATAGTCTCTGAAAATTGGAAACATCAATTTTTTCACAAACTAACCTACTTTTTTGTGACTTTTTGAGCTTTCTATTTAATCCATACTGTTTACACATCTTGCTTCTCCTCAGGGTGCAGCACCTGCTAAATTTCTGTCCTATTTAAAAATCACCCATTTGTGTTCAGGGCACAAAGCTGAAAACCAGAACCAAAAACTCAGCTATCATCAGAAATACTTCCCCAAACAGCACAGTTTTGGGGGGCACCTTCCATCTGCCAGTTGCCATTGCTGCTGAGGCATCCCTCAGTTCTCTGTGTCTCTGGAGACTGGGACAAGGTCTCTCACCCCCTGATCTGCACTGTCCCTCTGCTCAGGGTATCTCCTTGGGTTGCCTCTTATTGATCACCAGCAGGGACTGGAATTGTCTTGTTCCTACTCCAGCCTGCCTTTTCTCTAATGAGAACAGCCATACACAACAAAATAGGGACGTTTCCAAGGACAATACAAGTGATTCCGTGCATCACTAAATATATACAGACGCTGCCAAGGTAAAACTATTGCAGGGCAGTCCTTATGCAGAGTATTAAAAGATTTAGATGCCTAATTCCTGATGATTTCAAATTAAATCCAGTACTTAGCAGTCTTTGAGGATGTGGATCATTCCCTAGAGGCTGTAATTGGGATGGATGGGCATTGCATGTCAGACTACCACCACCACCAAGTCTGTGGTAGACAGAATGCATACCCTAAAGAACTTAACAGCAATAAAGAGCTCTGTAAAAAACACCAACCTTTCAGGGAATTACAGCATTCATTCCCCTTTGATGTACTGTTCTTCTCCTGTGCATCTAAAATCCTATAAAGCGAATTAGAAATATCCTCTTCTACCAGCTGCCCAGAGGCCAGCATAGAAAGATAGTGAAAAATCTCTCATGTTTTTCTTGGAATCTCAGTCATTCCTGGGACACAAAATCTCTGCTAACCATGAGCCTGAGTCAAAACACACAGATACCTGTTTACATGCCAGGGGATGGGTATCCAGAAAGAGTTGAGTGTCTTTCTGTCCCTGCTGTGAGTCCCACCTGCATTGTATCCAGCACAGCCCATGATTCAAAGCACTTCTTTGCAAGGTTTTTATTCCTGCCCAGAATCCTGTAACAAGGCAAAGCTGTACCACAGCCAACCCTCAGTCATGCTGCAAATATATGAGGGCCCAGCAAAACTGAAGATCTCAAATTCTGCACCAGAAAATGAGCCCCTGACCCCACACGTGGGGTTATCTGCCAGCCTAGCTTCCTCCTGGGCTCTGAGCAAGCTCTGCCCTCTCTTCACAACCTCTTGGTAACTGCCAAGAGGAAACAACACAGCCACGTGGAAGGGCAATTTCTTCCTTCCTTGTCCCTCTGGGGCTTGGTCTCTCTAAGATGTGTGCATTAGTCATGTTTATCAACATTAGTAAGCTCTGCGAGCAGGTGTGGCCTCTGTGGGCAAAATGGCTGAGGAAAGTGGAATTGCCATGCTAGGAATATGAGCACAGTCACTGCCTCTTCTCTACCTGTCTTCCAGATATAAGGGCAGGAGTGGCTATTGGCAAGGATTTGGGAGAAATCAGGTCTGATCTCCACAGCTATTCTGGGACAGAAGAAGATGAGGAAGACATTGCCAAGGAACACAAGCCAAAAACTAATAAAGAAGGAAGGGAAGAAGAGGGACCCAACAGGTTAAACAAGCTGAGTTCCATGAAGGGCAGGGCAAGTAAGAACAAGAATAAGGTAGGACAAGGGAAAGCAGACAGGGAACGCAGGGATATGATACCCTGCAAAGGATGACATAGGAAAACAAGTGAGGGTTGGCTTGCTTTTCCCCTTCTGGACACAATTAGTCCCAAAACAGGAGCTCTGGGGAGGGTGCCAGTGCTTGGATCAGAGCTGGAAGACTCCCATTTTAGGAAGAAAAAGCTTTAAAGCAGAGCACTTTATCGCCTTCCCATGGTGAGGCCCAGGAAAGGGACGAGTGTGATGTCCCCACATTCGTCTGAGCTTTTGTGGTCTTGCAGTAGAAGACAGGAAGGTCTCCAGTGCGCTGGGAAAGAGGAAGAAGGTGCTGGTAATGCAGGTGAGTGCTCAAGGACTCATATCAGCATCCACTGTAAATGCTGGCTACATGATGAGCAGGATTGTCATGGAAAGTGCTGGGTGAGGCTTATGGTAGATGGTGCCACCTGAAATGTCACATCACAGCACATGTCCCATGCTCTGCAGAGCATTCTAGGCATGGCAGACTGGGACTGCAGCATGTCCCCTAGCACAAGAAATAATTGATCACTTTCCTGTATTATTTCAGTGCTATGTGGTGGGCCCTGTTCAGCTATTGGGGCCTAATGGGGATGCCAAGGAGAATTTCCACTGCAACCATAGAATCATAGGATCATTTGGTTGGAAAGGACCTATAAGATCATCATGTCCAACCCTTCCCCCAGCTATGTCAAGGCCACCACTATGTCCCTAAGTGTCACATCTATACATCTTTCAAATACGTCATGGGACAATGACTCACACACTTCCCATCTTTCTGATTCCTTCTTCTTCAAATGTGTCAAAAAGCACCCAAACTTCCCTGGAAGAGATGTGAGTTTCTCTAACTGTTCTTATAAGCAGCCAATGCTGGAAGGATATCAAGGTCTTTATTTGTGAAACTGTCCTTCATTATTCTTGACAATAGTGTCAGAGATCAGATTAATTTAGGTATGCAGGTATTGGTCTGAGTTCTAACACAAGAGATTTTGCTTTTCCTTCATGGCTGTATGCAGAGCTAACAGCCCAGTTCAAGACTGAGGTTCTTCTTTCCAGCTGCTATGCAACAAGAAAGAGCCTGTCAGATGAAATAAGGCCGAGTTTACATAGAGGAGAAGGTCCTTGCTCACCTCACAGCAATCTCAGGGAAAGCTCACAGAGAGGAGCCATCCCAATGAGAAGGTAAGCTGAAGAGTGGAATCATAAAATACCCTGAGCTGGAAGTGACCCACAAGGATCATTGAACCCAACTCCTGGCCCTGCATAGAACCATCCCCAAAGAGTCACACACCATGTGCCAAGAACTCTGATCCAAACATACCTCCTCCAAGAACATCACATGTGATCTTCTCAGTAGGAAAAGCCAAAGAGCAAGGACTAGTCTTAACTTCAGTCACTAAAGAAGCATTCTTGGGGATGTCTTGAAGGCCTTGCAGGAGACCCCTTAGTTTCTCTTTGATCCCTCAGTAGACCTTAGTAAAATCTTCCTGACATGAACTTAAATCAACTAAACAAATTTCCCTCTATGTGGTTCAAGTACCCAGGAGCAAAATAGCAGCAAAGGTTTTTGTTTAGAGCAGTTTTACTTCCATCTCCTCCAAAAGAGGACTCTAAAACAGGCCTAGAAGTGCTTGTTTGTCTCTACAGATGGAGAAAAGTGGAAATTGCTGCAGATCAGTTAAACAGATTCCCCCAAGAGACTTGCCCAGGGGAAGTCCATATGGGAGTAGAGCATGGCATGAAAGCCTTGGGTCAGAGCCCAGTCATTGGCTCATCTGTCCTTTGATCCCACAGTCAGCATCTCTCCAGAGAAGGATCCTTATAAATTCATTCCTGAAGTTCATTAGGCAGGAGCTTAGACCAAAGCCCAATATCCAACCCCTTGATGTTTTGGATAGCTTGGAGACTGTCCAAATCCTGTCTTCCCAGGGAAGGCCTCCCTTGATTGATTGTATTTAGAGTTGGAAAAGCCGCCCTGCCCGCATTGCTTGGAAAACACGGTGCGCTCAAGACGCCGGCTCTGACGGACTTCTCTGCACAGCTGCCCATTTGCAGAGCATGTGGTGGGAATCTGTTGATAGGTTCTTGACAGAAGTTATGGTTTGTTTATCTGGTAGCTTTACTTTGTGCCTCCTACCCAACCCGGAAACCCTTCCTCTTCTAACCTCTTGGCCTGCTATTATACACAGAATCGTCTACACGATAATTTTGGTAACCATGATTCATCTCATGACAAACACTGCATAAGGCAAGCAGATTTGTATTGCCATAATTAAAGCAAGCAATTGGATGGTTTATCCATACAATCCTAACAGTCTGCCACTGCTAATACTGTACCTGACCTGCAGAGGTTTCAGTAAGTCACTGTAGGGTGTATTAACCCATGGAATATCAAAACAGGCACAACCCTGCTGTTTCTCAAGGCTGGAAGGATTTGGAAGCCAGCAGGACTTCTTTCTAAGGTTACTGATTGTCCAATGGAGGTGAAAAAGCCTCTTCCAGTCATCCCAGAATCAATCCATTTAAACTGGAGCCCCTTTTTCAGAAAGCCTGAAGTTCTGCTCTAATTTCTCTGAGGTTTAGAGAAGATACATCTCCTTCTTTGTCTTTGCAGTGTTACATTCCAAAGCCACAGATATTTGTTCTTTGTCTAACAGATAACTACATCCTGAGATGCCAGACCTTTTTTTTCCCCCAGCAAAGGTATTTGTAAACAATCCTCTATTCCTGCATTCCAAAAAAAATTAAATTACTCTGTCTCTTCCTATGAGGCAGGTTTCCAGGGTCAGGCTTTCTGGCAGTTATTTGCTGAGCTTCTTCAGATGTTTCAGCTGCCTTTTCCAGGTCAAGGCATGACAGAAAGATGGGGATGTGGAACAGAGGGGAGTTAGTTCACCAGTTGATTTAAAGTAGATTAAATCTCTTCTTTACACTGGGGCAGAAGCAGGTTGGTACAAATGGATGGAGGAACACAGTTGATATTCCAGGACACAGGAGCATGGTGCTCCCATACCAACCACCCAGAGCTCCAGATCTGCCAGCATCAATGAGCATACTTAAGGAAGCATTTTTGGCTTCCTTTCAGCCACCATACTACCTGTCTAGACCTGCCCAGCAAAGCCCACATATTCTGCACTTGGCAGCTACATGTGAAGCCCTCCCAGTCCCAGACAGATTGGAGGAGTGGGTGGGAGGGTGTTCCCTGTATGTTGTCTCTACAGCTGCCATGTCTAATACCAACAGCAGCAGCTGCCAGTACAAGGGACATGGATGTGCCATTTGTAACTTAACTTTCATGAACAATGGCACAGCTGTTTGTGCTGCAAGGTGCTGGGAGGCAAGAAAAATCAATCGGTTCTGCCATGAGTATCCTGGAGGGTTATTTGTCAGCAACGGTGAGTGAGGGAGCAGCAGAATCCAAACAGGGAGATGCACAGGGAAGGGCAGGACACCTACACAGAACATAGCTGTGCAGGTAAGGGTGGCAAATGTGGAGTGCATGTTTGCAGTAGTAACTGTGTGATGGACAAACTGGGCAAGGAGCTGGCAGAAGCAGCTGCAGGGAAGTCCTTTCCTCTGTGGTAGGCAATAGGGGCCTGTGGGTTGTTTAATATACCCTCAAATTCCTGCTGTGTTATGCAGATAAGACATCACCCAAATCCCAGCCCAGCACCACTAGCAGCCAGGGAGGATTTCAGAGGAGTGTCTGGTGTCTGTTCTGGCTATTCCTGGAAATCTTTCTCACTTATAGTTCCAGTGGCATGATGCAGCTGGGAACTTTGCAAAATCCCCTGCCTGAGGACCCCAGCACCTGCCTGAACACCTGAGGACACAGACACCTAAAAAGTAGGAAAGCAAATTCACAATATATCCAAAAGGGACAGGTTTGTGCAACAATGTGTTTGTGCGTGCATGTGGTGAAAGCAATTATTCAAGGTGACTGAGGAGAGGATTCACAGACACTCACCATCAAGGCACAAACCCTGAAGAGATCAGGGAGATGAGAGGCAGGACACAGGTACAGTGAGGAGGTGTGGGGTGAAAGCAAGAAGGAAATTAAGGCACAGTCTCTTAATTCAGTTTCTAGTGAAAGATGTCAGGAGTTTATTTAGCTACATCAAAGGGTGTCTCTAAGGGGTCTGAGAAGTTTCCCCCTTGCCAGGAGTGTTTGTGGTGGGAGAGCAGACCGCAGCATGGACACCAGCAGATGACATGAGCAGCTCAAAACCACAGGATAACTTTTTGGGGGGAGGGAACTTTTTTATGCAACCTCAGTGAGGAAGGAGAGCCCTTCATTCTCTCTCCAGTTCCCTTCAAGGACAAAATTTATTTCCCGTACATGGCAAGGTACAATTTTTTTCCCTGCCATCAGCAAAAATCTTTGACAGATTAAATATGTTCTAATAGCTCTCCAGAGGATCCTCTTTGTCCAGCTCACAGTGCATAAAATCACAGGAAACAGCCTGCCTAAGGGCTTTCCTCAGCAACTGGAGAAAAGATAAAGCTGCTGGGACACAGGTGTTAATATCCCATCGGTTCTTTTTAGACTTGCGCTTCATGTTGTGAAGTCTCATCCCTTTTGCCTGCAGCAGGACCAGAGGATGCTCAGCACCAGGCAGAATTAGTGTTACACCTGTCCCGGGCATTGCACCAGAACAGATGCTCCATTTGGCCCAGGTCCTTTCATCTTTCCATGCTTTCAGAACCCCTCCCAGCTGGAACCTATAGAATATATTAATTTCGATTAACATGTAGTTATTTTCCGTGAGCAGGATTTTGACCTAGGTTTCACTTTTAGAACCGCCACACACCTGTGTGGGGAAGGACACAGGACTATGGCAGACACACGGTGGGATAAAGGGCTCCAGGTCGGCAGGCAAATCATGGCCAAGTATTTGATTTTATTTTTGAACTTCACTTTCATTCCTCCCAGTCTCCAATTCCTCACAAGCTTTTCTCTGCACTTATAACTGTGTTATAATAATCCCCCCTCTCCTCTCACCCATCCTCACTGACACCAGTGCATCCAGTGAACTGGAACCCAGCTCTTCCTGCACAGAGATGGGATCCTAAAACTGGGCTACTCCAGCAACCCCAAGGCTGCTCTGCACCAATAAGTTCAATGTCATGTCAGCTGCCACCAGCCCTGTACCCAGCAACTGGCCAGGAATCTCCAGCCTTGGCTTCCCTCCTGCAGCAGCATCTGCCATGTCAGCATCCACAGGGAGACCATTATAGGAGTTGTCCCCCAGCATCCCCTTCTCCAGCTTTCTAGAGCAGCTCAGAGCACCTCCACACCAATTTTGCTGTGTTTAAGTAACTTTCCCAGGACCACTTAGGACACACTGCTTGGTCCAGGTGGCTGGTATCCCTGTGTTAAAGGAATCTTTCCTTTTTCCAACATCTCTTCCCACGGGAACAGGATGCCCTAATGACAAGACACTGTATTGTATCCTTCACTCGTATGAACATTACTGGTTACAATTACTGTTTAGGGAAATGTTATAAACACATACAGCAGGTTTAAGCTTTCTTTTTATTTACTTTAATTAAGTACTTGTAGATAACAAAATGCCAAATTTCTCAAAAAAATATCAGTAAATCAGAATATCTAAACAAGGTCAAGGAATCATAGTCTTTTTCACTGGAAACTCTCTTTTAGATTTGTAAACTCATACAGGATGGGAAGAGGGAAGTTTGCTGAATTTCCCCAAGAGACTTCAGTGACCCACCATTCCCTCTGCATTACACTGATGCAAGGCAGGGAGGATCTGCTTGCACCCTCCTTTTCTACAGTCTTTTTTTTAATATATATTCTGCTGCACAGTTATTTCAGGAAATAGCATGGCAGTGGTTAAGAGGTCTGATGCTGCCAGCCAAGTAGTGACCAAACCAACCACTGCCCTCTGCTGAACACAGCCCAGAATCCCCATAGAGCTCCCAGTGATCCAGAAAATTACAGTCAAAATCCTATTTTACTGTGAGGATGGAAACTACTCCTTTAAATCAAGAAATCTTCCCTTCAGGTCAACTGCCAAAACCCTGTATTTCATGGCCGCCATGCTATATTCCTGCTGCAGTAATGGATCTTCATAGCTCATTTAAGTATCTCCTTCAACCTCAGAATATGAATCACTCTGCTAATGAATGCAGTTTGGGTTCAGTTTCCCTCATTACAAGAGCTCAGGGAGCCCTGGGTGTTCCCTCATGCACACCTTGGTGTGCTGGACCCCACAGAAATCCCTGGTAGAGTCTGGAGCTCACTGCTGGCAACAGCCAGCATTGTTTGTTCATGGCTCTGGACAGTAAGCACTGGGGAGACTGCACCCCAAATTCTGTGCTCAGTTTTGGGCCCCTCATGACATGAAAGACATTGAGGTGCAAGTCCAAAGAAGGGCAATGGAGCTGAGGAAGGGGCTGGAGCCCAAGTCGTGTGAGGAGTGGCTGAGGGAGCTGAAGGGTTCAGCCTGGAGAAAAGGAGATTCAGAGGGGACCTTATGGCTCTCTACAACTTCCTGACAGAAGGCTGTAGCCAGTAGTCAATATCTTCTCCCAAGTAACAAGAGAGAAGAAGAAACGGGCTCAAGCTGTGCCAGCATAGGTTCAGATTGGATATTAGGAAAAATTTCTGCATGAAAAGGATGGTCAAGCACTGGAACAAACTACCCAGGGAAGTTAAGTATTCACAAACTTGGAAGCATTTAAAGACATGTAAATGTGGCACTTTGGTATATGGTTTAATGAGGGACTTGGCAGTGCTGGGTTAATGGTTGAACTTAATGATCTTAAAGGTCTTTTTCCCCCTAAATGATTCTATGATTCTGTGATTTCTTGTCCCCCTCAGAACTTGTTGTATACCAAATCCCCGAGGGTCAGTCACCACTACCCCAGGGCAGTCCCTGCTTCGGAACCTCTGGCACAGCTGGAAATGCTCATCAGAGCTGCATTTGGGGAAAAACAGAGAGTGGGGAGACCCTGGCACAGATTACCCAGAGAATCTGTGGCTGTCCCAAGCATGGAAGTATTCCAGGCCAGGCCGGACAGGGCTTGGGACAGCCTAGTGTTGGACAAAGCATCTTTCGGGCACAGCAGCGGGAGGAGGTTGATGCTCAGCCTTGTCAGGGAGGGGGACAGCTGCAGGGCCATGTGCCCCCCAGGCATGCCCTCAGCAATCTGACTGATCCCCCACATGGGCTGGGCCTTCCCCGCTCCTCGTTCTCTTCTTTCTCCTCGTTCTCCTCGTTCTCCTCGCCTGACCTCAGTCGGAGCTCGGCGCCGGTTTCCGGGTGCACCTTTGGCCGAGCTGGGCCGTCCCCGCTCCTCATTCTCCTCGTTCTCCTCGTTCTCCTCGTTCTCCTCGTTCTCCTCGTTCTCCCGGCCCAGCCCCAGCCGGAGCTCGGCGCCGGCTCCTGGCCGTGCCCGGGGCCTGGCCGGGCTGAGGGGAGCGGAGCAGAGCGGGACGGGCACCGCGGCCGCCGCGAGATGGCGCTGAGGGAGAAGCCGAGGCGAGAGAGCAGCGGCCCCTCAGAGACGGGACCGCGGCCTCTCGAGAGCGGGCTCGGACCTCGTCCTCCAGAAACAGGATCTCCTCTATCCTGTCCCCTCTGTAACAGGACCCCCGGTCCCTTGATGCGGGGTTCAGTGTCCCCTCAGTGACCGGATCCTCATTCCCTCCGTGGTGGGACTCAGACCTCATCCCCTCAGTGATCAGACCTCCATCCCCTTGGTGGCAGGACTCTCCTCTGCAGCAGAGCTCAGACTATGTCCTCTGAGGCAGATCCCTCACTCTGTGCCTTGGTTTGGGCTCAGATCATGTCCCCTCAGAGACAGGGTACCCATGCTCTGCAGTGGGGCTCAAGACACACGTGAGGCAGGGCCTCTGTGGTGAGGCTCAGACCTTGACCCCTCAAAGCCAGAACCGACAGACCCTCGGTGGAATGTTCAGACTATGTCCCCTAAGAGGCAGGAGCACCCTACCCTGTGGTGGAGCCCAGACCACATCCCCTGTTCCATCCCTCAGTGGAGTGTTCAGACTTCTCTCCCAGAGGCAGGACCCCAACTCTGCCCCCTTGATGAACAGACCCAGGGTGTTGGAGCTCTCTGGACATTCCTCCAGCTGCCTGCGGTCAGAAGCAGGACCCAGACAAGGTGTTGATAGCTGTGGCCAAGACAGAAACCACTGTGACCATGGCCATAGTAAGGAGCACAGGCTCAGCAATAGAGGGAGCCCATAAATGCTCTGGGCAGCCCTGCTTCCCTCGGCCTATGACACAGGAAAGAGGACATTCTCCTCTCTTTGCCCACCCCCACACATAACATAGCTGAGTTGTGGCCCCATCGCTCAGCTGCTCTGGGCGTTGAACAGTCTATGTGCTCCCAAAACCAGCAGCAGTCAGGCATGGGACATGGTCAGGACTGGGAAGTGTCTTTGGGCATGGTCACAGCTGGGAGTTGGCTTTGGGTGATGCTGTGCAGGGGTATCTCCTCTAGCCAAGCACTGGAAGGAATGTCAGCCTACTACAGACCCTTCTCCTGTATAGCTGATGCTGGCAACTTTACAAAAAGGGTTCCCCTGTTCTTGCCTTGGCAAATGCTTGTGTAATGCCATGGGATAGCCCTGGGATAACCTTTCCCACTACAAATCCTTCCTCTGTATTTGCCGAAGCCCCGGTTTGGTCTAAATGACCCCTTTCATCCTGCAGCCACATGAGGAGGTCACTATCTATGTCTTGACTTGTTTGCTGAGCCATGTTCAGTATCCCAGCTGCTGTCCATGCCTCCAAGAGAACTGTGGTTATGCAGTAATGGGTGCACTGCTGGATCCATGACTGAGAAATGGGCCTGGGTCAGTCACATCACTGGGGCATGTATGGGAATATTTTTTCATTTCCGATACAAACCTGCACAGTTACACACTGCACTAGACTCTGACAGTTTCCTGTCTGAAACGGTTTCATTTGTCATCTTCTTGAGTTGCTAGTAAATCAAAGGGGGAAAAATGCTATGACTTGTCTCTTCCATTCTCAAACACAAAGTGCTCCTGGTTAGGCAATGCCTGCATCACGAATTTCCTTTGGGTTGCCAAGTCACTACGGAAGGAAAAGGTTCTGATGGAAATAAGTCACCACACACCAGTCCTGGGAACCACTTACTTTGGAGCATAGAGCTCCAAAACAGATCACCATGCTCACCTTATGTGTTGTCCCCAGGCAGTAACTGCATGTCTGGAAAAGCTCCCAAAAACATCTGTTCAAGGTCTTGCTCAACTACAGCCCTTCATGGGCATCCCTAGCAGTTCACAATCAAGGAAAGACTTGAAATGTAAAGGAGTTAAAAGCCTCCAAGTACAACGTGCCATTGCAAAAAGGCAAGAGACAGCAAGTATGCTGCCAAGGTCATGGATCCATGTCAAATGATGTCACCCACCCTCTGCATTACAGAGAAGGAAGGACCCAGCCCAGTTCCTCTCTGACGTTAGGTCTGACTCTGGGACAATTTTTGGGTGTGAGAATGGGCACTCAAAAGATTTCTTTCTTCTTCTAAAAGCACAAGTGGAGTGCCCAACCTTGCCTCAAGCTAACTTTGACGTGGGTCGGTCAAATGCTAACTGGTGAAGGACAGAAAAAAATCCCAGCAGCAAACTTGAAGCAAAGTTCTCATTCCTCCTGGAAGAAACCCTGAAACATGGGAATAATTAAACCCTGAAACATGGGAATAATTAAGCCCAGTCAAAATGGCACATAACAAACTGAGAACAGCAATGATCATCTCCTTCCAAAGCCTTCCTCAGAATATTAATAAATTCCACACCCTCACTCTGGTAGTCCCTGTGCAGCCCTTTCCTCAACTTTACCTCTTGCACATTGAAAGAGATTTCCTAAAAAGTCTCAGAGGCTTAGAAACACTATTCTCCTTCCCAAGCTGAAGACGTCCATGTCCAATTTATTCCTACTTGATCCTCCACTGGTTCTACCTTTTAATATAATACCTCTTTTACCACAATATATTTAATATAAATATTTTTCACTCAGACTTCTGCTTTACTTACAAATAGCATCTTTCAGCTTCGGTTGATTAAGTGATTCAGTTGCTTCTAACAAAAAATACATCTTGCTTTCCCTGATCCAAGCATAGTCTGGATTTCCTGAGACTCTGCTGCACTCTGTAGACCTGCTTGTAACACTTGGTGGTTCAAAATACATCAAAGGAGACAATATTTCCCTTATCCAATTTCTGTCCATCATTGCACATAGCTCTGTCAATGACACACAGCCTTGCTGCAAAGCCATGAGGCATCCATATGCTGGGAACATTTTTTGACGTTCCTTTCCTAATCCATTTGAACCCCTTACAATTTGACAGGTCAGGCAGACCTAATAGGTTTTTCTCCCACAGCTGGCAGAGCAGAACAGAAGAGCTCATCCCCCTTTAAGCAGGACCCAAAGGACCAGGAGGCCACATCAGCCTCCAGCCCTGTGAAATGCGTAATTCGGTGAGGTGCTCAGGGAGACAATCACCAGTAATCCCGGAGCCTTTCCCTCTAATTCACACTCACGAGGACAGGGCATGTAACCTGCCTGTGACTCATCTCGTTCTCAGGCAAAGTGCCACAAAGGAAGAACACTCAGAATGGCTCAGGACAACGCTCAGCTGCTTCTCTCCAAGTAAAACAGAAGAAGGAGAGGCAGCTGCAGCGTTGTTTCCAAACAGATCCAAACAGTGAAACGGTGACACAGCAATTCACACAAGTCCAAAACAGAGCACAGATCTGACATAAGCATCCTCTTTTACAACCCAGCCTAAGGAGGGGGGCAGCTCACCTGTTGGGGATTTGATCTATTTCTGAGTGACAAGTCAATGCAGAAAAACGTGGTGATGCATAAGTCAGAAAGAGTTGTGTACAGCAGCCAGAGGACTCATAAACCTGCACCTTCCCTCTTTTCTGCAGAGCTGTGTCCCATGGGTCAACATAGGCTGTTATTTCAGAGGCAGAGAAGTCCCCAGCCTGGCAGATTAAATGTAAACTCCATAGAGGAAGTGCAGTGAGTCACTGCATCTGGCTAAATATCCATATGGAGAAATGGTATCATTACCACCTCGGTACTGTTGTCCATCAAAGCTCTGGGGTCTCCAATACCCTCTACCCTAAAACATTAACCTACTCTGGTAGGTTTACTCTCAGTAAACTTACACCTTGCTTAGACCACATTAAGTTTCTATGTCTGCACTGTGAGAACTAAAGGAACTTTATTTCTAAGCAATTTCAGTCACTTTGTCCTGGTTTAATGCATGCTCTTTCAATTCACCCCTTGCGTAGTCAATTTAAAATGCAAAGATGTCTCTGCAGAGATGACCTCCCACTTAACTGCTCTGTGCTACTGCCTTGGCACACATCACAGGCTTCTTTCTCTGTGCTTTAGTTTAGCCTGGTTCTGGAAGTGGAAGCTCTGGACACTCCAGCAGGAAGGACTAACCTGGCTAGTATTTATAGGGTGCTAGCTACATCCTAGCTGAGACAATTTCAACATAAATGTTGACTCTATTTATTCTCCCCTGCATTTGCTCACACAGGACCCACCTAATCCTCTTCCCACTCACATCCATCTGGTGAGCTGAGCCCAGCCCTTAAGATCTGAGTTGATACCAAAGCTGTAGTGTAGGAGGGCAGAGAGACATGGGGAGAAGGGTAAATACAGCTACAGCCATACAGGGAGAGGAGCTGGCATAAGCCAGCAGGAGCAGATTTAATGGGGCAGGGGTACTGGGTAGAGCAGGTGTCCCTCTGAGACTATAGCGTTGTTGTCAAGTCTGAAGCCATGGTGGTTGAAGGGGAGAGTCCTAACAGCTCTGAGAACAATAGACTGAGTGCTCTGGTCAGACTCACTCAAAACTCAGTTAATCTTTTCCATGTCGGGAAATGTGGTGGGAGAGGCTCCTTCTTCCCTCCCTGAGGAGACAACACCCAAGTCAACCTCATCAGTAGAGGGTGGTCCCAGCCAAAGACAAGGAAGAAAAAAAGGCATTAGTGACTTTCATGAAGAGGCCCTGCTGCATCCCAAATAATCTTCCTTGCTGAGAGTACAGGAGCCAGCAAAGCTTAGAATCACTGAATCATAGAATATCCTGAGTTGGCTTCATGTCATTCCCTTGGGTCCTGTCACTGGTCACAGTAGAGAGACTGGTGCTGTCCCTCTGCTTCCCCTTTTGAGAAAGCTGTAGTTTGTGATGAGGATTCTCCTCAGTCTCCTCCAAGCTGAATAAGCCAAGTGAGCTCAGCCGCTCCTGTAGGACTTCCCCTCTAGACCCTTCACCATCCTTTCAATGCTCTTCTAACAGCTTAATATCTTCCTTGAATTGTGGTGTCCTCAAAAAAAAAGTTCACACAATATTCAAGGTGAGCCTGCCCCAGTGCAGAGCAGAGGGGGACAATCCCCTCCCTTGCCCAGCTGGTGATTCTGTGTCTCATGGCCCCAGGACAGGATTGACCCTCCTGGATGCCAGGGCACTGCTGACTCACATTCAACTTTCCATTGACCAGGACCTACAGGTCTCTTTCTGCAGCACTGGTCCCAGGCTGATCGCACATCCAAGATTCTCCCATCCCATGTGCAGAGCCCATCACTTGCTGTTGTTGAACTTCATATGGTTGGTGTTTGTCCAGCCCTCTATTTCATCAAAATCTCTCTGCCTTTGAGTGAATCAACAACTACTCCCAATTTAGTTACCAGGGTAATTCCTCTTGCTCTTCTTGAAAACTGAGACAACATTTGCCAACTTCCAGCCTGTGTTGCACATAGATCCTACCAAGACAGAGAACATGATGGATGTCTTCAGGAGGGCTATTACATATGCAAAGGGAAGCTCACAGTGAGATAAAATGAGGTACTGTATTTTTTAAATTATGCCTCTGCTTGTACATCATATTTCCCACAGATTGGAAAGTGCTTTCTCAGGAATGTCCAAGCTGATCTGTATCTCTATAAAAGCTTAGTCTTCATTAAACCAAGGAAATGCATCATTTGAAGGAAGCCTTTGTGCACTTCATACACAAACTTCTCCAAAATCACCCCCAGCTGAGACAAACTGCTCCAAGACTTCACCCTTCTGCCGCAGTACAAGCAGTCACAGTGTTTCAGCTGACATTCTGGTTCTGGGAGAAGGTTCAAGTCTGCCCAGGGTTATAACCAATAAGTGAAATTAGCAGTGGCTTCATCTCAGTTAACCTCAAATTGCCTCTGTCTACATAGACGTGCCTTGAAGCAATTGAACTCAAGCTTTTCCTTGGCACTGGATCAAGCACCATGGATTCGCATTTGAGTTTTAGCTCATACTTCACATAACATTTATGCAGACAACAGGCATATATGAGCACTTACCATCAGCTTCCCTCCCTTCTTCCTATTTCCACAGTAAATTGGCAAGGAGTGTTTCTGACAGGCTTTTAAAGCTCAAATGGTCAAAATAAATAGACTACTAAGGCTATAGGAATAAAAATAAGAGCCTGCTACTGAGCTGTAAAACTCAGATTCAGCCTACATTAAATCATGACCTTTAGAGGTCTCTTCTGACCCAAGCTATTTTATGATTCTATGCAAGCCCCTCCACACACAGCCCCGACTTCACTGTACATAGAGATTGTATTGACACATAACACATGGCTACTACAGGTGAAGAATTAGAATGCTTGCAAATCGTTCCTTCATCTCCATCACTCCCAGCATTCTATGGCACAGAGGTCACTGGGACTGCCTTCAGAGATGCAGTTTCACCCACTGAGTCCCACTGCCTTCCCCACTGAGAGACACAGGCAGTTGGAAAAGTCAGTGGCACTCTGGAGAGCCTTTGGTTTATTTCAACCAGGTGCAGGAGCTGGTGATGTAGTTTGTTTATAGCAATGTCAACAACTCTTCGTTCTTGCAAAATAAAGCTATGGGTGTATCATGGCTGCCCTAAAACTGGCATTTCTATGGCTGCCCTAAAACTGGCAGCAGTACCTTGCTGAGATGTGCAGATGTAAGGAAACACTCAGAGAAAATTACTTGATGCAGACAACGACAGTCATGCCCTGTGCCTTCCCAGATCTTCAGGACGTTGTTCAGCACAACACCCTGTGCTTCACCACAGCAACCACCAGGGACATGCTACAAAACTTCAGCCAGTGACAAGTGTCCCTGGGATCTGACTAAAGGAATGCAGACTCAGGCCAAAAGTGGAAGGTGGCCTACATGTAAAACAAGTTCTGCTGAGAGATACCAGACTTCGCTCCCCTCTTTTGGGGATAACACCCACTTGGCAAATTTGAGCAGTCCATAAAAGTGATACAAACTGAATGATGGCTGGCGGAGGTGGCAGAAATCTGTCTCAGAGGTGAGCACAGGTTGAACTACAGCAGATGTCTGCTTAGACACCAGTTAGACAAAATCCTCTTGTCTCTGTCCTTACAAAACTAGTCAGATAAATATCAAGCTCTTTTGATGGTCCTGAAATATTGTGGGGTCTTGGCAAAAGACACGGCAAGATGCCTGGGACTTGTTAACCTGGTGCATGCATGTGGTAGTTCAACAGCATTTCTCAGATCAAAAGGAGAGGCTAGGCCTTTTTTATTCCGAGTGCACAAGGTCTGAAATCCCCAGACCCCTTCATTTCTGTTTATTTAGCACTTTCTTTGTGCTGATTTTTCATTTCCATCTGAAAACCTTCACTTTTGGATTCATGTGCTGTGATGTGAATCAGATGCTGTCAAAGAATAACAATCTGTCCTCTTAAAATGACAAGCCTCTCGTTCTTTTAAAACAAGAGAAATTGGTATCGATATATTTCACAGTTACAGTATCACTGCCTGCTGATCCCATTCCCCTTCAATCTGTCCCCTTTCCCACTGTCCTTCTGGATATGTGAACACTTGCAGATTATAGTCCTGCTTTCTTACCTTCTCATAAATCCTCCCAGAGTCAACCAGGTGCCCACACGTTTCATTGCAAGGAATGTTTTCTACCTCTTCTTTTCTTTCAAACCATTATGCCCTGGAAAAATATCTACATCCATAACTGCTGCTAAATTTCAGACCATCTTTCTCAGTTCTCTCTAGATAACTGCAGGTTCCCACCAGCCCTTAGCCTGCCCTATGGCTGGCTCCACAGCCATGAGAGTGGTAGGTCCTGCTGTTTCAAAGATGATTTTACAGCACAGGCAAGACAGGAAGAAGGAAAATGCTCACAGAAACTTCCAGAGACTCCTTTCCCTAACAGCTTCCAAGCCCTTAGGACCAAGCAGAGGCATCTGGAAGACACCTGTGCCTCCAAGCCCTTCAGAAACCCTGTGGAACATTTCTGCCTGGCTGAGCATTCTCACCACATCTTGGGCAATGAGGGACTGAATGGACTTACTGCTCCTCTGGCACACGTAAAGCACACGTTGCACAGCTCCAAATCTTTTTGCCTTGGCCTGTTTATAAGAAAGGATGTCAGTGTCAGGCACTCTTCATTCACTTGGCTGCACTGCTCAGCACAGGGAAGGTGCTGGATCAGAGGCTGCCTGTTTTTCCCCTCCTAAACCCCTGGTACTACACCTTGTGGAAACTTCAGACTCCGAGCTGGCACAAATGGCTATAGCACCATCAAAGGTGTTTAAGGTGCTGTAAATCAGGAAGGATCTGGATCCTTTGCCTCTGGTGCATCCCTGCATGTACCGTGACTTTATAAGCAATAACTAAGAATAATGTTTAGCCTCCCAGCCTGAGTGCTGTACAGAATATCAAAGTAATTCACCAGGAGTGCAAGCAACATGACTTTCTTCTGTCCTTCACGATCAAAAAAATGTCCTTGCCTCCCACATCCAGGGAAACAGTGAAGTCATTTATCCCCTAAATTATACAGAAATCAACAGAAGCAGCAGAGTCCTTGTTTTACCTGATGTCCCACTTGAGAAGGAGCAGCATGAGAGGCTCTGTCATGGCAACTGCTCGTCCCTTGCAGACGAGCTGTCTCCAGGCCTCTCTGATTACATCTTTGCCGTTATAATTCACATCCTGCACTTATTAATGATAAGGTCAATGGGAGCAATTACAATGGGAGCCACTGAAAACTCTGTTGTTGCACATGCTCCCAACAACACTCACTGTGCTACAGAAACCAAAAATAACTTCCTGGTCTCCCAGAGCGGCATGGAAAATATTTCCCTGTATTTTCTAGGTTATGGATAACTTCCCTTCTTTAGATTTGCAGTGGCTGTTTCTCCAGGAGAGCCAAATACAAATCCCCCTTGGGGCATGTACCATTTCCCTCTGCTTTCACCCTGGAGATCTCCATGCCCTTCTTATGAGGGCAAGAAGTCATTCTCCCTCACTTCTCTGTCTCCTATTTACATGTACACAGCTTTAACTCAATATCTTACCCTTCCTTCTTTCCAGCATCCTCAGACTTATCCTCTTACTTTAGGGCTTTTAATTCCTGTATGAAGGTGGGAGCTCTCAGTGCACACCCATGGCAGGGAGCAGTGACATTGTTTGTGTCCTCTGCTGTTCCTCTAAATAAAACTCACAAAACCCCTGAAAGTCCCAGAGGCTCTTTTTTACTTTCCTTTTAAAGAAAAGGAAGTGTTCCAGGAGCTGCATTTCTTGCCTAAGAGAAAACACATCTGCACTGCCTAGACAGCATGACAGCAATGGACCAGGAAAATTACTTCTGTTCAAGAGATCTAATTTTTCTGCTTCTTCCTAGCACTTTCCCATTTCTTCCTATTCTGTCTGTCACTGCCTTCACCTGGCTCTGGCTCTGAGTGGCAAATGCAGAGACTGCCTCTCCGCACTGGCTTAAAAGCTCATTAATTATTTCTGATGGTCTATAAATGTTATTTGTTTTTGACAAACAGTTGTAAATTACAGAACTACAGTGAGTATGAGAGGAGACAGGAATGGAATATGAGAATCCAGCTGGGTTGAGAGTGAGAAAGAGGTGTATCCAGGGACCTTTATGAAGGTCAAGTCCTGCAGATAAGTCATAAAAGCCATTAGCACAAATTGCTTTTCTAGGAAGAATCTGAATCCCTTTTCTCCGTGTGTTTGAAAATACAGCTCACACACACATGGGGTGACCCTAGAACTGCCATTGCAGTGATGCCTGAAAACCTCAGATGTCAGTAAGGCCCTGCTGTACAGTCCTATGTAGATGAGGTGAATCCCTGACCCCAAGCAGGATAAACTGGCAGGGCAGAGAGGGCAGAGCAGGCACAGGCAGTGCTGGGCAGGGGAAGAAGGGATTCAAAGCCCTTTCACTCTAAATTTATTATTGCACTAGTCACAGACAGAGATTCCTTTGCTGGGACTGATCTGCCTGGCTGATCCCAGACTCCCAGAAAAGCATATGAACTTCTGCAGTTTAAAGTATGCTAAAGGCTTTGACTTTCCTTGAACCAGATGCAAAAACCACTAGCTTTCTTGACAGCAGCAGTTGTGGTAATGACTTGTTATGTCAGGGCAAATATCTGTGTCTTATCTAACATATGAGGCAGCACAAAAAGGGACCAAGTTATTCTATAAAGAAACCTGGTGATCAGGCCAAGACAAGAAAAGCTTTATGCTGGTCTGCACTGCTCTGCAGCCTCCAGAACACTATTAAATGTATGAGGATGTGCAAGGCCTGGAAAAAGGATCCCATGCCCTTTCCTGACCTCACATGCTGCATCCAGTTAAGATACTGATCATCACCATTTGTAAGCAGCCATCTGCTCAGGAAGGAAGCCTGGATTATGTAGGAAGGGTTGAATCCTGCAGGAGTAGGATCTCCTCCGAATGGCAAAATTCCCAGCAATCACTCAGATACCCTCCAAGCCTATGGCCTCCCACCTTCTTCTTGCTCACCTGAAACCGAGATCCCAACATTTGGACTCTACTCTCCATCTTCTTGACCCTGCTCTCCCTGATTCCTGGTCAAGAATCAAGAGCAGCCTTCCCTTCATCCATCCCATAAACCTCACCAGTCTCCTTTTTCTTTCATGCCTTCTACAGCTTCCATAGCCCAAACCTTGGGTATTTTAGAACCAGCCCATCCCAACATAGGGAATAATTTGGTTTGCTCCTGCTGTTTTATGGGATCAGATGTGACAGCAGTGAACACAACAGAAAAGCTCTTCACTGGAGGAAATACAGGGAGACTGGAGTTCAGATCTGATGACTGGGAACCATTTCAAGTGTTAATAATTCTTTGTTGTTCTTTATCCAAGTTGAAGCTAAATCTTAATCTCCTTAATCCCACTATTTCCATGTGAAAGGTCTGCAGGCAATGTGGGAGATAAACTCATTTATTTCTTTTAGAAGTTATCTCAAGGAGCACGATGGGAAGATCCACATAGGCAGGAATTTTTAGGTACAGTCCCCCAGGGTGCAAGAGCCGTGTTCTTTTTTCAAACCTGATTAATTCTGCATCAGCTGGGCACATTACAGACACCATTTTCCTGAAGTCTACAGTGTATTCCCTGGGCCACAGCTGCTGCTTCTGCCACTGCTTTCTATTTGTGGAGTAATTGCATCTGACAAATAGCAATGGGGAGACATTTCAGGAATGACTCAGAGGCAAAGGCAATTTCATATCCAATTTTATATCCAAGGACAGCTCTTCACTGGTTACAGAAATATGAATGGATGAGACTTACTCCCAGTGCAGCACCCTCTTGGGATCTTGTCACATCCTAAGTCATGGGTATCCACCACCCTTCAGCATTTCTCTGCTCCAGGCACTGGGGGCAAACACTATCAAGCCCTCAGCACATTTCTTTGGTTTCTCCCAGGCTGGTGACAGTGTGCCAGGTTCTTGATGTACCTGATTTATCCCTGAAGGAGCTGCCAGTAGTCTCTCCAACCTGAACTTTCTTTGTGAGTCACCAGGATTTACTAACTGGCTTTTCTTTCCCAGTCTGGGTGTCCTGAGACATTGCACGTAGCTATGCTGAGATCTTGCTGATGCGCTCACCTAGTGGCCATCTACATCTGCCATTTTTGCAGTCCTCTGCTGTTTGTCCCTTCTAGTGCTTCTACACCAATCCTCATCCAATTTCCATTCTTTCCAGTCCCAGCATTTCCATTATAATTCCCCAACACACACAAAATCCCTTCTCCAGCTGACAGCATAACAACACCTTCACAATGGGACAAGATGCAGCCACACAGGAATCTGCCCACACAGACCTCATCATCTAAGACATTTCAAACACAGTCTCAAGTTCCTGTGGGAAATACTGCAGGATCAACAAATTCAGGCTGTTGCTCTTCAAATCTTTGCTAGAAACAACTGCAAACTTTTAACCACTCTGGTGTAATCAGCCAAGAAACCTCCTGAGCCAAGGGTTGCATGCTCACGCCGAGTTGTCCCTAGAGGAACATTTCTCTTTGCTGGCAGAGATTGGTGTGAATTTATCCCAGAGAGGGCTAAGACAACAGTAACCCTGCCTTCCTTCCTTCCAGCACCATTCCACAGAGCAGAAGCTCTCTGCCTCATCCTGGGGAGGTCTGTAACATGCTCCATGTCCACCAGTTTCACAGCACATGACACTGCTGGGCAATTTGTAGAGTGGAAGCATGGTTAAGGCCATCCTTACACTGTAGTCACAAATTATCCAGAGTGAGCAACCACCCTGGCAGAACTGAGTGCTCAAGCTCCATCAGGGCAATGAGAATTGAGGCTGTTTCCCTTCCCATCCAGTCCTTTCTGCAGCACTGTCCAAAACCCATTCAGGAAACAAAGCAGCAAGCGGCAGATGTCAGTAGTGCAGCTTGCAAGCTGCAACGTTGCTGAGCTTCAGATACAATCCCAGAGCTGGCATAATCCCCAAACTATTTAAAAATGGATCTTCAGTGCTCAGTTTCCAAAGCACCGAGGATATGAATTACTGGTGACAGAACATCAGTCACGGTGAAATATGGCCACAGTAGTGACTCTCTTATACCTGCAGGACCCACCTCCTAATGAGGACCAAGAGAAGCCTTGTCCCCCACTGTTACCACACCCCTGCTACCCCTGCACAAAGAATCACTGAATCACAGAATCATTTAGGTTGAAAATTACATCTATGATCATTTACAGGCATTAACCCAGCATTGCCAAATCCCTCACTAAACCATGTCCCTAAGTGCCACATCTACACATCTTTCAAATACTTCCAGGTATGATCATTCCACGACTCCCAGGGGCAGCCTGTTCTGATACCTGGTCAGACCACATTGTTCAAAACCCCATCCAGCCTGGCCTTGAACTCTTCCAGGAATGGGGCAGCCACAGCTTCTCTGGGCAAACTGTGCCAGGGCCTCACCACCCTCACAGTAAAGAATTTCTACCTAATATATAATCTTTCATCTTAAAACCATTCCCTCTTGTCCTTTTTCAAAAGTCCCTCTCCAGCTCTCTTGTAGCCCCTTTGGGTACTGGCAGGCTGCTATAAGGTCACCCTGGAGCCTTCTCCAGGCTGAAAAACCCCAACTCTCTCAGCCTGTCTCATATGAGAGGTACTCCAGCCCTCTGAGCATTTTCATAGCCTCCTCTGGACTCAATGCAACAAGTCCATATTCTTCTAATGCTGGGGACACCAGGGTGGATGCAGCAGTCCAGGTGGAATCTCACCAGAGCAGAGCACAGGACAGAATCCCCTCCCTCACCTGCTGCCCTCACTGCTTTTGTAGCTGCCTAGGACACAACTGGATTTCTGGGCTGCCAGAGCACACTGACATCTTGTATCCAGCCTCTCATCCACCAGCACCACCACCAAGGCATGCTCTCAATCCATCCTATGCTCAGCCTGTATTTCTGTTTGGGAATGCCCCAATGGATGTGCAGAACTATGCACTTGGCCTTGTTGGACTTCATGAGTTCACATAATAATGATAATTAACAGTAGATATTAACACCTACTTTTACTTTCATTGTTATTAATATTAATTATAGTAATTGTTGTTATTCCTCTGTCAATTAGAAGAATAATTGAGTTATTGTGGATATTATATGCTGTTGTCATTGACCTGTAACCCTGAAGCACCTCAGACTCCTCATTATGGGTGAGGACACCCCTGTTCCAGGCTTTCTCTGAGCCAGTCATGGTGGCCTGAGCCTCAAAGCACAAGCCAAGAGGCCGCTTGGTGAGATGCTGGAGGGAGGTGAAGAAGTGGGGACATGAGACATGTCAGCTCCCTGGCATGGTGGAAGTGTGCAAGTCAAGGAGTCGAGATCCAGAAGCATTCCCCATCTCCATCACAACCTTCCTGCATGACCTCCAAGGAAGTATTTGGAAAGCCACTGGAGAAAGGAGGCAGATGCAACTTACAGTGCTTAATTGTAGGTGTCTCCTTGTGTGTTAATGCCTGATCTCACATTACAGCCACCAAGGAGCTCATCAGCACTGTCAGTGCAGACTAGCAATTTAACTGAGTGAATGTACAGCTAACCTATTTGCCTAAACATAAGCACCACACGTTATTTGAGATGCTTGGATGTATCTCTGACTGAAACCTGTTGAATCTCTTCATGATGCAGCCCTCCACCAGTTACATGGAGATATTACAGCTTGCTTCTCTACAGCTGAGTGTTCTGACATCCCAACTCCCCACAATAAGAGGAGCACAGAGCTCCTCTTAACAACACAAGTTTTGTTTTGTGGCAAGGCCACAATGCCCAGCACCTGATTAACTCAGTTTTGAGCTTTTATACGAATCTCACATCTGCATGGAAATCTCAAGGTGAGCCAAACACTACATCTATATTTTGAATATATTTACACACTTCAACCCCTCCTGGAAGCTTATAACATCTGTAAATGAGAAGACAAGCCCAGCTACATATGCTGACCACATCATTAACAGTGATTCACTGTTCCAATGAGGAACATTGCAGAAATCAGCATTGGTCCTGCTGGCAACCCTCTGCTCCCTAGGAGTGACACATAACAAACGTGATTCCTTGTCCTTTCCCCAGGTGTGCCACGGGTTGTACTCGAGACCTTCCAGTGTCCACTCCAATCTGAATTATCCTGTAATCACAGACTCCTGCAACAAAGCATGAATGCACAATGTGAATGCTGTGCCCACCAGTGTGGCCTCATGTCAGGAAGGGTTCTTTAAGGGGCAGTTTTTTGTTGATTCTGGAATAACACCAGTTGTGCCATTTGTCCTTCTCTCATATCTCCTCTGTGCCAGGAGGCCTGGGGGGCTCTGCTTTAACAATAGACCTCAGGTTACCCTGAACAGGCCTGGCTGTGGAAAGCCTGCCTAGGCAGCATGCCTGGGACACACCTCTGCCTCTGTCCAGCTCTGAGCAGCAGCACAGCAGGGCCAGAGCATTGTTTTTGACCCCCTTCCAGCAGGTGATTGACCTTCCTGCTTCTGAACAGGGCTTTGGCAACAAGACCCATGATCAATATTTATTTGTGAGTCAGACAGATAAACAGCAGTTAACCCACATCCAGACAAGAGCAACAGAACTGGGGAAAGATTTGGAGCATAAATCTGGTGAGGAACAGCTGAGGGAGCAGGGGGGGCTCAGCCTGGAATAAAGGAGGTCCAGGGGTGATCTTCTTGGTCTCTGCAACTCCCTGAAAGGAGGATGTAGCCACGTGGGAGTGTGTCTCTTCTCCCAAGTAATATGTGACAGGACAAGAGGAAATGTCCTCAAGATTCACATGGGGAGATTTCAATTGGATATTATGCAAAATTTCTTCATGGAAGGGGTAGTCAGGCATTAGAACAGGCTGCTCAGGGAAGTGGTGGAGTCACCATCCCTGAAGAGGACATGTAGATATGGGACTTGGTGAGATGATTTAGTGGTGGAGTTGGCAGTTCTGGGTTAATGGTTGGACTCAATGATGTTAGAGGTATTTTATAACCTATATGATTGTCAATTCTATTTCAACTGCCTTTCCTTATGTGGTTCATTAAGCTGGTGACTTTGAGCCTTGGGCTATAGCTACACAACCAGCCTGCATCCTCATCCCAAGAATCAACATTGGTGATGGTTGTTGGAGCTTGTGATTTCCTTCTCCTGGCCCAGGGCCATGGGAAGGACTCTTTGGTACTCAGCACTCTGTTGAATCATTTACAGCAGAGCAAAAGTGGGGCAGGCACGGTGTCCCTGCTCTCAGTGCCTGGGGAGGTGTCACACTGGAGGGTTTCCCAGCCAGCCCATGCTGCTCCTGCAATCCCACACAAGGCTGACCCGGAGACTCCTCCCCTGCTGTGGCACAGCTCTCTGGGAAGGCTGAGTTACTTCAAGGGGGTTTCAAAACACTGTTTACTCCACATCCAGCCACAGATCTCCCAGGTAATGCCATTATTTTGCTTCACACTATGTGCCTGCTTGACCCACACCCAGTTCTTTGCCCTCTCCACCCAAGGAGAAATTAACTCCTTCCCACCCATGGCAAGACTCCCTGTCACACCCAGGGAGCCCTGGCCATTCCTGGTGACACAATCTCTGTCCACAATGCTGACACTCGCTCTGAGCCCCAAAATGTGCCAGTTCTGGTCCCTCCCTTGGAGTCAGGAGCACCTCTGCAGTTCCCTTCCTCACTACCATGCATACTTCATGCAGGGAGTATTCACATTCCTGGTGGGTGAGCACCTTGCTCAAGGATCTCTGTGCATGTCACTCCCTAAATCCTCCACTCACGGCCCCAGAGCCCCATTGTGGGAACAAGAACATTGGTCAGACATAAACAAGAAGTCAAAACCTGCGTGTCACTGATGGGAGGGCCTTGTGTGTGTGTGTGTCACTGATGGGAGGGCCTTGTTTCCAAAGTAACTGGGTGGATCTTCAAACCACTGAGAGTGGGATTGGGAAGGACATGAGGAGCTGACCTTGTTCTTCCTTCTGACCTACGGCAAGATCAAGCATCAAGCGTGCCTGAACCAGTCCTCAGAGTTCTCAGTTTAACCTGTCTTTGGAACATCCAGATCCACATTTGTTGCCTACAGGTCTGCAAAGTCCTTGCCTCAGTTTCCCTACCTGTAAAAGGAGAAATGGTCAGAACTAGTGGATTCATTGTTGTGTTACTGGAAAGGAAAGAAGTGAGGAGGGAAACTCTTGGTTGCTGATTGATGATTCACTAACATCTGGTGAAAAGCAGTAAATAAGCCTGGAGCATTGTGTATCTATGGGCAGGAACTGTGACCAGGTTTCCAAAGGATACCAAGTATCTCTTTTTAACTTGTAGCAAGCCTTGCTTTTTTATTTTATTGGGCATAGAGAAGCGTGGGAATCACAGAGCTGAACGTCCTAAGAAAGGTCAACATTTGATAGATTAGGCCAGTATCTGACTGCAGGCAGGAGAGTGGCAAGAGGATCATTATTTGTGTCCAACACTGTATATATCTGACACTTGTGTGAGCACATGATTCCAAGTAGACTCAAAAGGATGCTTTTAAAAGGGCAGTATTTTTATGGCACTTACAACCTCAAGACTTGAACTTTACTGCCTTTAAAGACATCTTGAGCCTCCAAAACTTGTTATTGTGGGTCCAGGTCTCTGGTCAAGAAGAGCCTGAAGACAGAAGGTGACAAAAGCTCCAACATGGTCTGTGGGTATCAAAGTTCTTTGGGTGCTGGGGCTCATACAGAGGCTTGAACCTATTTCATCTGTCTGAAACCATGGATGAGCTGCACCTCTGCTGGAAAACATGAGGAACCATGAACAAAAGAAGGCTGAAAAATGGGCTTTTAACCCCAGATGCTCTCCTGCACTATAACAGCATTACAACATACATCCCAGAAACCCCCAATATGACAAAGGAGCAGGGAGAAAAAAAAACAAAACAAAAAAGGATTTTTTAAATCAAATTTGAACAACAGTTTTGGCACATGCCAGAGCAGACTTAGCTGAAGTTGATTTGGTGTCCTATATCTTATTATGTTCCTAATTTAGTTCTCAAGTCACTGCTTCAGCCAGTGACTTGATACACTAAACCTGTGTCATTAAATCATCTTGCAGCTCTCCGGGGAATAGATACAATCCAGGATGGCCTCTCAGCATTACTGTGCAATTTAGGTCTGTTTAAATCCCTTTAGCCAGGAAATATGATGAAAATGTATCTAGGAGACCAGTAATCAGCCATACAGCTTCTATTCTTGACAGATGCACAATCCCAGATTTCTGCTGATAGTAATTGCTGAGAACTAGGACCTCATGATTTATCCAAATTTGTTAAGAGCTTGATATCTGCTGTTCTTCCAGTAGGGAAATGCAAAGTTTAAATACAAAACCTGCCTTGAAAAGTTCAGTGCAATCCAATCAGCCAGTAAATTTCTTACAGATGATAGCACACTGATCCTGGCATAATCCAATGTTTCATAAATGTCTTAGAAGATTAAGGCATCATTTTCTGCCCAAGTGACAGAGGATATTCACATGTCTGCAGAGTACACACTGGCAACACTCTTGCATAAGAGCCAGCAATATTGTTAAAATTCTCCTTTGTGCTTCCTTACAAGGGCAATTACATAACCAGAAGTCTTCCATCTATCAAAATAAATCCTTTTCATTAAAAAAGATGCTGTAGTGTAAGTGCACAAACACATATCCATGGGAAGGAAGGGAAGGTGGCTGGATTGAATTGCCTGACTGACCTGGAAAGAGGATTTTAACCCTGCAGTGACTCATCCCTGCTGGCTGTTCTCTTTGGTTGATTTCTGTCTCTGACTCATGAATAATAGACCCCATGCCAGACACTGTGCTTACAGTCACACATGTCCCATCCTTTATAACAGACAAAGGTTGTGCCTGCAAAGGACAATGGGCCAGAGCAAGACTCTGGCTGAAAGACCTGCAGGTGCAGAATTGCCAAAGAAACCTCACCAGATTCTTGCCAAACTCCTTTAGGGAGTAGGAGTTCTGCTGCTCACTCTGCCAGAGGCTCCCTTAGTTCCCAGTTTATCCTAAACTGCAATGAGATCTGCAAGTTACAGCAATTCCTGTCTGAATCCTAAGGTGACAGCAGACAGGAGCAGGTGTCTGCATGTGACCTTTCATCCAGATTCCATAACATCCATGAGGAGACATTCCCTAGGATGAGATGTCCTAGTCAAGCCTGTTTCTGTCTGACTGTGGAGGGTGAATCTGTCACAATCTGCAACACCTCTGCAGCAGTTCGACAAACAGATACAGCAATGGGCAGCTTTGTCACCACCTCCTATGGTACTACACATAGCAGCTGTCTCAGGAAAAATCACATCAAGAGCCATATACGTGTCCTGAAGAACCATGTCCTGTTATAGAACCAGCAAATGTGCCAATTGCCTTGGAATAAAAGATCCCTGCTGTCTGCTCCCCAGCCAGAGACCCTGGGAAAGCCTGGCCTTGCTCCCTCACAGGAAAGCTGTGGGATCTCTTGCCCTCAGTGGGGCTTCCCCTTAAGCTGGTAGCTCAGATTAGGACAAATATATTGTCTTCAAGGGAGAGAAGGCCAAGTTGTGTAGGGGCTCTGAGGATGCCCATCAGGAGTTGAAATGAGCCTCAGGTCTCTGTTCTTATTGCCATCCATGGTGCAGCTACAAGGGGAAACCTGGGGACAGAAAGGACCAGATTTAATAGACATGATCTCCTCTAGTCAGCTGAGGAGGGATGTAATTCACTGAAGTGTCTTCCCTCAGCAGGAGAAACTTTCCTAACTGCTGATAACGAAATAGCAGGAAACAGTATTTTCCTGCTCAGACCTGGCAAGCACACAGCACAGAGGGGGAATTTTTGACAGAGGTCCTCTCAGAGGCAAATGGGAAGCAAGGAAAAGGAGGCCATGATGGCAAGGTCAGAGTCTGCAAGACAGGTTAGGACAGTTGGGTGCTGGAAAGGGAAGGGAAGCAAGCCCAAAAAAAAGAGATGGAACAAGGAAGAAAGGGGACAGGGAAGTAGGGGCAGGACTTGGGTGTCCCCAGAGAATCCCCACCAGGAGCAGACATACAACAGACATACAACACAGCTGTGACTTGCTGGTGTGTATGGGCCTCCTAAAAGCTCTTCCCTACAGAGCAAAAACATGAAACTAGATGAGTTTATTTCTGAAAAGATCCCACCTCATATTTAGGCTCATCCACTTCTGATCTAAAAGTCTCACATTATCTTCCACTGCCATTTCTCTGGCTCCAATTCAGGCCCCTTGGGTTTCAAGGCTAAAACAATGCAGTGTCATAAAACCACAGAATGGTTCCGTTGAAAAGGACCTTCAAGATCATCTCATTCCAGCTCCCTGCCATGAGCAGTGGCACTTTCCACTAGACCAGGTTGCCCAAAGCCCCATCCAGCCTGGCCTTGGACATTTCCAGGAATGGGCAATCTGGGCAATCTGTGCCAGGGCCTCATCACCCTCACAATATTACATTTGTTTCTAATATCTAAACTAAATCTACCCTCTTTCAGTTTGAAGCCATTGCCCCTTGTCCCCCTGTTCCCCCTCCACAATCCATCCAACTTCAATATGTTCCTGGAGAAAATAAATCCCTGCTTCTTGAAACTGCAGCTGGATCTCATGAGTGGCAAAAGGAGTTGATTTATGCAGCACAGAGATCAAAGCTGGAGGATACTGCTGTGGTCTTCCCTCCCATCACCAGCATGACCCAGGCCACATCCTCTTGCAGTGGCACTTTTTGTGGTGTCTCAGCTCAAGTCCAGCTCCCAGACTGGGAAACTACAAGGGCAACAAGGTAAGGGAGAATACCTAACAAACCCCAGCAAATCATTCACTGCAGTGAGCAAGCTTTCCTTGGAGAAGTGGATCAATGAAACCTGCTTTAAAGAGATTGGAAGAGTTTTTACAGAGAGATTTTGGAGATTTTTAGAACCTCTGCTCTAGGGTAATATGTAGTGTCCTCCTAGCATTGTATTTCCATTAGTGGGGGCACTGAAAAAGACTTTTCCTTTATCCAGCAACCAATATTTGCAAAAGTGGTAGAAATTTTGATATCTACAATCATTGGTGCTTCACCAGACTTGGCTGAAATGGGAAGAGATTCAAAGGTATGGAAGATGAAACAGGAAAGGCACATCAAGAGAAAGTGAGGCAGCATTAGGTATCTCCAGTATATCAGAAATCAACGTCCTTAGCTACTGGCTGTGGCATCCTGCTATTGCAGGAACTGGCCCTTGAAGAGTATGAAAAGATGGTTCAGTAATTTCGGAGGTTCAGGATGGTTTTGCCACTTCCCGTTAGCATTTTCAGGAAAAGCTGGGCACCCAGTGGGAGGAGGAGAGCAAACACAAGGCGATTGTCTGAGTAACTTTCACATACGTTCACATAGGCGGCTGTGCAGTGAATGGTCCCATTGAAAGTGTTTCAAAGCCAAGCACGAGATTGGTCACAGAAAAAAAAGTTTTTGTTGGAAAGTATTAGCACTGGAACTAAATACCTGTTGTGCTCTGTCCATGGAAAGGTTGCAGCTTATCTCCCCAGCATCAAGAAAGCAACACAAGCCCTCCAGCAAAACAGCAAACAGCAGCAGGATTAATCAATAACACCCAAAAAGGAGACAGTGCAGGAACAAGCTGTTACTACTGTACCCAGAGGCCAGACCTGCTCTAGGAAGCCACTTTCAAGCATTCAAGGATGAGACAAAAAAAGGCTTTTAAGATAATTACTCTTTGCAAAAGAGCCCCTGTGATGGAAATTCCATGGGTCCAGGCAAGGTGATGCACAGGCAGGATCCAGGCCCACCATTCATCCTCCGAGTCTCAGCAGGGTAAACACCATGCTTGGGACGGTAGAAATGTCAGATACAAATGCACCAGGCAGAAGGAAAAAATACAAGGAAAACTGCTGATACTGCAGCTGAGGGGATTAAAAAGCTGAACTGACTTGGAGCAGGTCACTTCCACAGTGCTTGGAACTGCCTTCAAATTATCCAGTCAAATGAGCGTTAGATAAGCAGAGTCCTTCTGGGCCTTCAGGGGAATTCAGACAAGAGGGTTATTCAGCAGCTGGGTGATGACTAAAACTTTCTGAGGCAGGTGGGGGATAAATCCCTTCTGTGACCCAAGACTCAGCTGGTGCTGGAGGGCAGGCTGGGAGGGTGCCTAAGGGAACCAGGGTGGCTGAGCTGGGGCAAGGTCAGGGCCTGTATCTGTGTCTGTCCTTCCCAGTCACCACATCCCTGAGCTCTTTGAGGAACTTTATTTCAAGAAGGGATTTTTTTGCTCAGCTTTGTATTTCTGTCAGGTTTCCTAAGTGGCCAGGAAATCCCCATATGCAATTGCTGTGCATGACTGTAACTCTGCCTGCTCCTGACCAACAATTTTTACTTTGCCAGTGCAGGGCTCTCAGAAGTCCAAAGAAAGGTTTTTTCAACATGTGATGTGAAAATGGTGGATGAGGAGAGCGAGGTGTTTGGGATCAAAGGGTTTAAGCAAAGAATGAGATCCCAGTCTCTCTGTCCCCTCCATAATACCAGAGTTGAGGACAGATCCCTGTAGAAAAGCTGGAGGATGCCCACCCTCAGACACACCTCAGACTGTAGAGAAGGACAGGAGATGGAGAGCATTCCCATCTGGTGGGGACCATCTCTGCCTGCCTGCAGCCAGGGCTAGGCCTGCTCTGGGACTCTGGCAAGCACTCTGAGGCTTTGTGCAGAGGAGGGACCTGGAGAGAGCCACAGCTGCGGTCTGGCACAGGGCTATCCTTGGAGATAGCCTGGCTGGAGATGGAGAGGGCTCAGAGACTGGAGTCTGGCTGCTGCCACTGCATCACTGCAGAGCTGGGCAAGCTGCCTGTTCCCTGATGCCTCCTCTCCTGACAGAAACTGGGATACAGATCTGTCCCCACACTGGACTCTGAAATCAGCTGAAGAGGCAGGGGTTGTTCATTAGCCATCCCAAGCCTGTCTCTGTGACCCTTGTGAAGGGAAAGGACACAGTTTCTCCTGCAGCCAGCAGGGCCATGTACACAGCTGCTGATGATTCAAAGTGTATCAGTAAGGTCCACGAAGGACACTGAAGTCATTGCCCCCCCTTCTCTTTCCTTTCCTCTTCTTGTCAAAAAAAAAGACCTTCTCTTTCATGTGCTATCTGAGGAGAATGGAATAATTCAGGTCAGAAAGGACCTCTGGGCATCTCCAGTCCAAGAAGGGTCATCTTCAAACTTTAGTCAGGATCTTACCCAGGTGACTTCTGGTTATTTCCAGGTGTGAAGATAGCTCAGTGTCCTGTGTACCTGTCCCCTCTCCAAGTGAAAAAGGTTTCCCTTGCTATGCAGGGCTCCACAGCAGAAATATTCAAACTGGAGGGAATGTGGATGTTCTGTGTGGATGCACCAGAAGGAACAAATGGTAGGGAAGGGCTACACAAGCAGCACATTCTGATAGCACCTGGCAGAATAAGCCAACAAGGTCCCAGCACCATACACCATCTCAGGGCACTCAGGATAAGACACGAAGGCCAGTGAGTAGATCCTGGTGACTTTCAGACATGGGACAGGACGGAGAGGTTCAACTGGTGACATCCCTTGTCCTCCATGGTTTTGCAGGAAACCCTGGACAGATGACTTGGCCTCGAGTGTTTTGATGCCAGACTGATGGGTACACACAGCTGCTGTGGGCATAAAAGTCTGGGTGCAATGAGTGACAACAACTTTTGTTTTGATTTGGGTTTAATAAATTCCCAACAAATACCTCCTGATATTTGTCAAATATCTGTGTAAGCAGCAAGAAACAAGCTCCTGCACCTTTGGCAGCAAATCTTGAAGTATTTGCTGACAAGAACTAACTTTCTCCACTCCGTTTCATGTGTCTCCTCTGCTCTGCCTGATAAATTGGCTTCCACCTCTCCATCTCTGCTGAGCAAAAACTGATTAGGAGCAAACATAAGAGAAACAAACAATAGAAAGTTCCTGCCGGTTTGGAGATGAAAGGGTGCTTTTAAATCATTAAGAAAATAACTGAGGGGGGTTTCTTCCTCCAAAGCAGGAGCCCAGATCAGCTTTTAATTATTTCCTCACCCCTATAGGCCCCTTGGGAAGTTATTGCCCCGGCTGGTTGAGCTCATTGTGGCCCAGAAGCAAGAGCAGGAGGCTGCAAGACAGGATGTCTGGGCTCCCCTCTGGTTCTGTCCCTGACGTGCTGTGAGAATCACAACTCAGCCCTGCTCCTGATGGGCCGAGCCTGCCTGAGTGGTGGGTTTATGCAACATATGTCACTGGAGCTCTGGTTTTCACTAACTGACCACTATGGCACTCTAATGCTTCCTTGTCTTCTGGAAGTGTCAGGAAGATTAGTTGGTGTTTGCTCAGCACTGGACAGATGCAAGGGGAGGAGGAAGGTTCCCTGACAGCTCTTCCTTCTCACTGAGCAGATGCAATTCTCTCTTATGTTTTCAAGGCCTGCCCAGATTCCTGTGCTTGCCTTTGCCTCTTCCCCTTTTGTGGCCTTTGCAGACCAAGGTCCCAGAGCAGACCCTCTCCACCCAGCATGACAGGAGCCTTCCATGGGAAAAATCAAGGCTCTTAAAAAGCCCTTCTCTTTCACGTCTTGTTTTTGTGTCACCACAGAATCACAGAATGGTTTGGGTTGGAAGAAACCTTCAAGATCATCTTCCTCTAAACCCCCTGCCATAAACAGGGACATCTTCCACTCTCCCAGGTTGCCCAGGGCCCCATCCAGCCTGGCCTTGAACACCTCCAGGGATGGGGAAGCCACAGCTTCTCTGGGGAACCTGTGCCAGGGCCTCACCACCCTCACAGTAAAGAAAAATGCCCTCTGTCAGTTTGAAGCCATTCTACCTATCACTGAGGCCCCATGTCAAAACTCCCTCTCCAGCTCTCTTGTAGACCTTTTAGGTCCTGGCAGGGGCTCTAAGGTTTCCCCAGAGCCCCAGTTTATCTTCTCCAGGCGGAACAACCTCAGCTCTAACAGCCTCCCTCCACAGCAGAGGTTCTCCATCCCTCAGAGCATCTTTTTGGCCCAAGCTCCACTCCGGACAAGCTGAGGAACATCCATAAAGCCGCCTTGACCATCAGCTCTGGCATATAAAAAGTTCCCCTGCTAGCTCTCCATGCTTTCCTCAGCTCTCTGTGCTAATGCAAGCAACACAATTCCTTTCGTCTGAGACACTGTCGGGAGAAACTGAAAGTGGTGACACAGCACCACAGGTGGCACACACCCCAGTGCCACCACAGCAGGGTGCAGAGCAGCCTGGCTGCCTTGCTCTGAGCACACTCTGCATTGCAGGTGCCTTTCTCTCAGGGGTGACCAGCCAAGAGCTGCACCAGCTCAACAGCACAAAGCCAAGGCATATCCTGCCTCTGGCAGGGACATCCCATTTGTCTCATCTATGGTCCTGCTGGCTTGTCATTCCCTATGCTGAGCACTGCCTGCATTCACTGAGCATCTCCTGAAGCCTCCAGGTCTGGTCTGAGCTGGCAGAGAGTCTGCAGCAGGGCTGCTGTGTCCCACAGCTCCCTCCTGCTATGTGGGCACAGGGCAGGGTATAACAAAGGCACAGCTTGTTGGAAGCACAGACGTGTAGCCAAGCTGGTCAATCGCACAGCCCCGTGGGGTAGGTCAGGAGCTCTGGGTTTGTGGCCATGGCCCATTCTTGGCAGACCTCCCCTCCCACCAGGTCCTGATCGCCCCAGCTGAAGCCCTTCCATGTTTCCTTTGCTCCACCCTTTCTCCGGCCACAGAACTGAAGTGAGCACATGTGCTCTGCTCCACTCTGCAGAGAGCTGTGGCCATTTCTCCAAGCCGACAGTGCCATGGGGACAAACACTGTGCTTTTAATGAGCCACATGGGGAATAACCACGGAGAGTGCAGAAAAACAGCAGCCAAGCAGCACCACAGCTCAGCACAACTGAATTACTGTTTGAGGAATGAAGAAATCCTATTTTCGGTGACCCTGCATTTGCCCTGCTCCACTCCCTCTTTGCTGCCTGAAGCTTAGACACTGCCATGATTCATCCCCTGGAACAAAAGGCAGGTTAGCTCTGAGTTACTTCTGATCCCTCACACAGCCTGGTGCCTGCAAAATTCCACGTTGCCATCAGCTGAACCAGCTGCTTCTGAGTGCTGAGCCAGACTCTGAGGCTCCTCTGTGTTGGAGATCAGCAGGGCTGTGGGGAAGGGCACAGAGCAGAGAGGAGCAGGAATACAAAACCAGCAGCATTGCTTCAGGAGAGCAACACATATCTGGCTGCAGTGGGGAAAAGGGAATGAATAACTGGACTTGCTTGCAGCTAAAGGCTGACTTCAGTGAAAAGCATTTGACTTCATGCCAACCCTAGAGCCAGCAGATCTTGAGGGGAAAAAAGCAACCCAACAACAAAAGTTCAAAGTGAAGCATTCCTGTACTTGGAGGGAGGTCTTGGAGGCCTTGACTCACAGGATTTTTTTAAACCTTATCCTTTGCATAACCAAAAGGAGGACAGGAATCTCAGCAGCTGAGGGGACCTTCACCTGGCCAAACCGTTCTGAAAGCTTTGTGACGAGGAGGATTCTCAGGTGACCCAACCATGAGCAATCTCTTACCATGCTGGAGCCTCTGCTGGGGCAAGGCTCCTGCTGCCACCAAACTTCCCAGCTTCTACAGAGGACAGCAGTATGAGGCATCAAGGAGAGCTTTTTGCATCCATCTCCTCGCCCTCCACCTTCTGGTCATACTTCTGATTAAGCATTTTCTCCTTAAAGCCCAAGTGTCCCTCACCAAGCACCTCTCTGGTGTTCTGCATGTGCACATCCCAGTGCCAAGTGAACAGCTCAGGAAGGGGGCCAGCAAACACCGGGGTGGGCAGGACCCTTGCAAGCTTTTCTTGCAGGGAAGCAGGTATGTTGCAGGCAGAGACATTGCACATCTACAAGTCTCCCTCATTTCAGGCACTTGGCTGTTTGTGGTCAGCACAAACAAGGCATGAGGATAGTTCCCTCAAAGTCTCCCCAAATTTATGTGCACAGGAAGCAGAGATTTTGTAAACAATGCTGCAGAGCACCTCCTGGCCATGTAATAGACTCAGAATGCTTCTTATGACTGGCTAAGAGAGACCAGTGACCAGCTGCTGGTTCAGAGTCACAGGGTTTAAGGCACATGGAATGAACGGTGCTCAGCAATCTGCCTTCTTGCAAAACCCAGCACTGACCACTTCTGCCAAGCCCACAATTTCCTTTTGAGCAATAATTTTTCTGTCTTGATTTGGAGATTTCTAGCAATGGAGAACCTAATGTGCACCAGCTACCCCGGGTGACTGGTCACAGTGGTCTGCAGCCTCCACCAGTTAAAGCCAGGAGGGCACCAGACTGACTGAACACATCTGGCTCCTGCTCCACATCACTGGATGTGGTTTGGTTTTCCCAGTGAAGCTGAAGTGTTGTTCACCCCTCAGAAAGTCTTTGCACCCACCTCATCCAGGTCAGCTCCTTCTTCCTGAACTGCTTTGGGCACATCTGTGTCTCATCATCCACAGTGGCCAAGAACAGCTGTGCTCTGTTCCCTGTTCTGATGCCCTCGATTCACCTCAAGGCCACATTACACAAGATCTTATCAGATATTCAAAAACCAAGAGCCACATCAGGGCCAGGAAAGGCCAAATCAACATCTGCTGGACAAGTTTCTCTCAAAGAAATCACAGTGAGAGTGCAGGACAGACACAGGACCCGTGGATGTCATTATCTGGGTGTACTTTTATTAAGACTCAACATCATGTGCTCTCATAGTCTCCACTGACCCCCAGCACACACATTTTTGGTGATCCTGGTATTGCCAGCAGCCTGGGATCTCAGTTTCAGTCATCCTGCCTTCTTGCAGGCCCATGGGTAGAGGCATGTAATCTGTCCCCAGATCACCTCATCCTTTCAGCCAGAGGCTGCTTTAAGCCTGGGGGCAGCCGTTTTCATGGCATTCAGGTCCAGTGTGCAACTTGTTTTCCCCAGGAGCATCAGATCCCTGAAGACACTCTGGGCAACTGAGATGCCCCATGGCATGGAGGTGTAGGGGGTGTGGAAAGCCTGGATATGCCTTGGCCTCGAGTCAAACCGGGCAAGCAGGTTGTTGAGTCCCTGTGAAAACCCACCACCGAGCACTGATAAACCCAAACCCCTTAGGAGCCTTTTTCATTACCTCAGTGACCAACAAACTGCTGACCTCACCCCCATTTCTATCCCTGTGGCCATTCCAGCTCTGCTCTGGTTATCTCCCCAGGGTGTTCTGACTGAAGTCAAACCTCCTCCCCAGCATTCTGTTCCATCAGAGAAGCCACTTTGCCTTTCAGCTGCCAATTTCACGGGAATCTTTGATTTGCCAGCACTTGCCAGGTGGGACACGGCAGGATCCCTGAGCAGTGCAAGAGCCGCAGGGATGATCCACGCAATGCCTGAGCTGCAACCGGATCTGGAGAGGCAACACTAGCCTGTGAGATCTGACAGGCTCATAACAAACCCAGCTGGCTGGCACACACACCAAGCCCAAAACACCCCAGGCCACCCCCCTCCCACCCTTCTGATACCATCACACCCCTCAGCAGTTAATTAAAAAAGGATTAAAGCGAGGCTTTAAGGACGTGGGCGATGCTGAGGTCAAGGGGTGCCTTGCAAACCTGCGCCAAGCCCCGCAGCTGGTGCTGGGACAGGGGGCTGCCTGCTGGTGACTCCAGCTTCTCCAAGAATAAGGCAGGTCTAATCCAAGACCCAGGCAACCTATCAGGGCTGCTTGCCTATGCCAGTGCTGCTCTGTACAGAGAGCTGCAGGGCAAGGATTGGGATCAGGGATGTGGGGGCCTGCAGGGTGAGAGCAAGCAGTCGTGGCTTGTTTGCCAATGCTTCCATGCTGTCCTGCTGGCCTTCCTGGGGCTCGTGTTAGGCTGTGCCTCCTTCCAGAGCTCACACCTTCATCCCACACAAGCCACCTGCACCCATCCCAATCCTGGCAGTGAGGTTCTTCTCGTGTAAGCAGCTCTGTCACAACAGTACAGGCTGTTCCTACCCGCTCCCTGTTTCCGAAAATATTAATGTTTCACCAGGGCAGCGCTCAGAGGCTTTTTCCAGCCAGAGTGATGCCAGGTAGATAGGTCCTTCCCACATCCAGCCTCAGAGGAAGCTCTGGGAATATGTGTGTGGATGAAGCACAATGCCAGAGTCCCTCATCTTACCTGGCTGAGATGCCATGATCATGGATGGCTGAAAAGTCATCTGTGCACGGGGATTAACCCTGGGGTTAAAGCCTCAGTACCAGTACCTTCAAGGGGAGACATTTTTTCACAAGGAGGTAGAAAAAACCCTGGCTGACTCTGAGAACACTCCTACCCTGTTCAAAGGTCTTTGGGAGCAGACTCCATGACATACTTGGGAAGCTCTCACATGGAGAGAAGCAGAGGGCGAAGCTCAGCAGGAAGGGTAGGAATAAATAGAGAGACTGTGGAAGATGCAATTTGCTGACACAGAAACAAGGCAACAGGTCCAGGTCTGAAACTCACCCATGAGGGACAGGACGTGTTGTATGGTGGCAGCAGAAGAGACGTCTCAGGCTGGTGATGGACTGCACCAACATTCCTGTTGGGAACTTGCTCAGCTCATAATCACTGCATGGAGAACTGACCTGCAGAACACAGGTCAGCTCCTCAGCAGCAGCTTCATGTCCCACCCAAGCCTATAACATGGGGCCAGTCTCTTCAGGGAAGACAGGTGAGTCCATGGCACATTAAGTGCTCCTCACTTCACCCAAACCACTCTCACATCCCCCAATGCATTTTGGATCAGCCCCAAGCCCACCTCTTTCAGAGTGGCTTGGCTATAACAAGCCTGAAGACCTCAATAAATTTCCTCATGGTATTTTTCCCTCTTTCTACTATGAAATCATTGCCTCTCCCTCCATTGCCTAAGGGACTCCTGCTCCCTAGAGACAGCTGCTCCATGCAGGACCTGACCACTTTTTTACATCCTAAGTGCTCCCAGTGATAGAATCACAGAATGGTTTTGGTTGGAAGGGACCTTCAAGATCATCTTGTTCCAATCTTCCACCAGACCAGGCTGCTCATGGCTCCATCCAGTCAGGCCTGGAACACTTCCAGGGATGGGGCATCCACAGCTTCTCTGGGCAACCTGTGTCAGTCCCAGTGACCTCAGTAATTGCTGCTGTCCCCTAACCAACCCATCCTGCTGTCACCTAGCCTTGGAAAGTTTCCTCCCTCGTTACCTTGCACTTGCCAGAGAATGGCTGATTCATCCACACTCTGCCTCAGGCATCCCACGCAGCCACTGATGATTGAGTTACTTAACAATTAAGAAGAGCCTTAAATCTCTGCAGCACTTAACATGCATTGACTAATTAATCCAAGCCTTATCTGAGGTAGGTTAGTTCAGTCTTGTGTGTAGCTTCCAAACATGCCCATGGCCGCCTCATTGGTCAAAGGCAGAAGCAGCTCTGCAGAGGTGATGGGAGGTCCACCATCCCCACTGCCCACTCTTCAAAGAGGGAGCCATGTAGCACTGCCCTTCTGTGCTGTGACTTCAGAGATCACTGTGCCCCGGGGACCATGTCCCCAGCCCAGAAATCTTACCAAGCTTGCCCTTGAATGGTCTTTTCTCCTTCATCTTCTCTGGCCCTCCATGATTGCTTCATTCCTTGCTCTCCCACCCAGTGGGGCTCTGGGCATTCAGCAGCTTAAGCCAACTTGCTCAGACAAGCAACAAGTTGCCCAAGGCTCTGCCAGACCTAGAGTGCAGGTGGGATAAACCTTCCCCTGAGGTCTGGCTGGCATCCATCCATGAGTTCTGCTGATGCGGGAGAACAAACCTGGCCTTAGGATGGTGACACTGCCCTGCTGCATCCTGCTGAAGTGACACCCAGGGGAGCCCGGCTTCCCCTCAGCCAATTCACAAGGACTGTCCCAGCCACATCAAACCCCACATTCCAGTCTGGATGTCAGCAGGGAACGAGGCCACGTGTGCCCGTTCCCTGCATGGATGAGCTGCACAGGAACTTTATGCAGATGAGTGGGATGGGGAGGTGCAGGGACACACCCACGGTTATGCAGAGAGTCCGTGGCAGAGGTCAGTGCTTCAGTGACTCCTAGCCCTGGGATTTGGGAGAGGGAAAGGGAGGGAGTTTGCAGTAGCTAAAGCCAGGGAATTGGGGATCTGAGCTGGATTCCTAGCCACGCAAGCCTTGGGGCCTGATCTCATTTTCCTCCAGTGCAGTCACTCTAGTTCCAAGACTAAAGGAAAATGCCATGTTCCTTGTGGCCCACAGATTCCCAACCATTAGCTAAGACCAAAGCAGACACTTGCCATGCCATGAGCCTCTTGCACTAGAGCACAGGATCACCCTAGCACAACAACGGAGACCCTGAGATACAAGATTCTCTTTGACATAACATTGACGCCAAAATGTTTCAGTTCACCTGAGTCCTCCAAGCACCTCAGGCTCTTTTTCTGCCTCCCTGTCACCCCATGGTTTCAGCTTAATGATATCCCCAGCCTGACAGGCAAGTGATGAGCCTTGAGAGATGCTTGATGTGAAGGACATGGCAGAAGAAAGGGACTTTGTCAACTTGGGGAGTCACGAAGCAGCCAGGGGGAAGAAAGCTTAATCTGAACAACCTCACTCAGGAAAGCCAAGACCAGTGGAATCTGGATCTGCACAGCCCATGTGGAGCCTGTAACAGCAAGGTGCTGGTTTGAGTCAAAAGGCATCAGCCTGCAGGTTATAAAGGCATCTCTGCTGCTTGTGAGGGTGCCCTTGACATGGCCTCCACCTCGTGTGGCTAAGGACGGGTTCCTGCCTACCCTATGGATATCACCACCATTTGCTTGCTTCTCAACATATCTAACAACACCAAATGCAGAGGAGAAACTCCTCTGCCTATGAAATTCACCCCAGAAAATCCTGAGTAGTAAAGCAGAGCAACTTGTGGACCAACACTTTTCCTCTGGGTCTTAAACCATCACATATATTTATTTTTTTTTCCTTGACTGAATATGTGCTGATCTCATTCATCCTGGGAAAAGCACGGGGTGTTCTCATCCCGGCTATACCTGGCAAGCTGCACACACTGTGACAGAGGGAGCGAACTTCTGAGCAGGCTCTGCAGTGGCTGCTGCCCGGCTCCTTGTGGCTCTTTCCTGGAGCGAGAGGCCGCTTCTTCACCTGGCATTCCTGGGAGAGATGAAGGGTAAGTCAGCAAATCAGCTTCATGCACTGCAGACATTCTGTGCTTTCAGCCATAGCAGAATTAGCTCAGGTCGGGATTTGCTGGTAGCTGGGCAGAAAAACATCAACAGGGCTTTTTATCCCCCCTCTCCACCTCCTTTAGAGGAAGAAAGCAATAAAATGTTTTTAACGTGCTGCGTGGAGGCAGGCTGAGGGAGCCGTGGTCCCCGGCACGGCTCAGCAAGCACTGCCGGGGAAATCAACAGGGAACGTTGCTGATGCTATTTTAGACACCGGCAGAAAACGCCAGATAGCAACACCGAATTCGACGGGGCTGCACAACCCGCGGAGCAGCGGCAGCGGCACGGAACGCAGGGACCCGCTCCTGCCGATGTGTGGGTTGTCAGCCGATTTGTTGATGAGTTTGCTAACCACGACGTTGCTTTGACATGTCAGCTGGCGAGCCGGCGTCTGCATGCTCCGGTGTCATGCAGGCAGCTCCGTCTGAGCCCTGCGGAGAGCAGCTTAGATCCGCTGGCCGGGGTTAAAAATGAGCCGCAGTTAAGCTGTGGAAAGGGATCCGCGCTGCCGCCAACGTGAGTGCTCCGCGCCTGCCAGCGCAGGTGGAAGTTGCATGCCTGTCTCCAAGGGGGGATGCGGCTCTCGCCGGGTGCCTGCCGGCTCCATCGGGAGCGTCCTGGCTCGCTTGCCTGGGAGAGGATGGAAAGAGGGCATCTTGCGGGACTGCTGCAGCCAGCGGTGCTGCTGAAGGCAGCGTGAGAGATTAAAGGCAGTATCTGAGCATAAAGATACCGCAACAGCCCCTGATTTAGGAATAATGAGTATAGCAGGGCTGGCTGCTGCAGGAAATGCCCTCTTCGTAAGTCAGGTTGTTTGGAGCAAAAAAAGAGCAATTATGCGGATTCTGCTGCAGCTCGTTGTGGACGGGTTAATTTGGGAAGATGATGTTTGCTGGCAGATAAAGGAGGCAGCCTGGCAGAGGAGTTAAAATGCAGAATTACCAGACCAGGCTGGTGTTTTGAAATGGTACAATAATCCCAAGGCAGGGCAACATTGTTTGGTATGATTGATCTTCTGAGATACTCAGGACCAGGGAGACCTTAGCTTAGAGGGCTACTCTTAATAAAACTTTTTTTTTTAAAAATGAAAAAATATTTTCAAATACAGACCCTGTTTTGCAAAGCCCCAACACCACAATGACAGGCACTGCTGATACCAGCTGTCCTGGCTGCCATCTGAATGCCAGGCCTTCCCAGAAATGCTGCTTGTGAAAGATTCGTCACAGGGAAGTTTTTAACGCCCCAGTTTTGCATGTGGGTGCGAACGCACGTCTGTGTTTGGGGAGAAGAGACATGAACTGCTCGTTGTACCCCAAACCTGGCTGTGCAGCCAAGGAATTACTGTAGCTGTGATGATGAGTGTTAAGCAGGGCTGTACTTTTAAAAGGACAGCCTGGCTGGGTTTAACATGGTGATCCCTCCTGGAGATTTCAGTGCTCATGGTCTCAGACATCTCATAGATAAAACTGGTGCCTGTTCCTCAAAAGCTGGTGTCAAATGCCTGGTGCTCCCACAGGACCTCCTGCATGGACACAGCAAGGACACAAGGTCTGAGTTGATTTGCAGCTCCAGCTGGGGTGGCATAGTGAAAATGCCATGGAGGGCGACTTGGCAGGGTTGATTTGGACAGGATGGGGATTGGAAAGGTGGGCAAATAGCAGTGAATTTTCCTGGAGAGAAGGTGACGAGGGATCAAAAGGGAGAGATGGCACTGATGTGTGCTGGGATAAGTCTGGGATGTGAAGGGGACAAGGGTTTGTGATGTCAGGGAGTGCTCCCTGTGCTAACCCATCACTGTCTGTACTTGTCAGCAATGCACAAAGCCACAAATGAGAGATATTGTGTGTTTGCAAGAAAAGGGGTATTTGCTCCTTTCTCATTTCTCTATTAAACTACATTGCAAACTCTGCCTCAGCTCTCCTTCCAGAGGGAAAAGAGCAGTTGCTGTGGAGGCTTTTTTTTTAAGCAGCAGTACAAGCAACCTAAAGCACAACCTTCCTCTGACATAACCTTACTTTGGTGTCATTCCCAGTAGTTGCTTTGGGACTGACCAGAACCAAACCGTTCTGCAAGAGCACAACCTCTGCAGAAGCAGCAGCCTGCCTTGGAGGGCTACTTAATTTTCTTTCATTAAATTTACTGTTTGTATTATTTTGTTTAATGCTGTTGAGGAAAAAGGGCCCTCTCTACAGAGCAACCCTATTAAAACATACCTATTAAACCTCACCCCATGAAATCACAGGGGCTGGCTGGTGCTGGTGGAAGTCCTGCTGGTGGTTCTTGTCTTGAAGGCCACAGGAACCAAGCACAGACCAATGTTGCTATTCTCAAAGGCTGGGGATCTGATACAAGAGCAAGAATGGTGTGTGAGGGAGGGCTTACAGCTCTCTGGCTGGCAGACCTTCCAGATGTCTTTTTCCTTCAGCTTTCACCTAAGGTGAAAAAGGAGATGGAGTGAAAGCTGTCCCTTCATGGCTTGTTGACAGCTTGTCAAGCAGAGGTTGGGAGGAAGATCCAGTTAACACCTGGGCATTCCTGTAAGTTAGTTATTTCAGCAACTAATGGTGGTTCATGGTCTGTGTTTTCAGAATCCTCTTTATCCAACTCTGAAGCACTGCTTTGCTCGGCAGGGATCAGAATCCCGGTTATCACTTGCTATTGACACGGGCATAGCATTTTATCCCTCCCACCTTCCCACCATGAAAAGATGAAGCCCCACCAGCAAATTGATCCAGACTGCCCTGCTCTCCTGGGCTGACTTTGGCAGCCATACAGCTATGTGTCAATGCAAGTTGCTCTGAGAACATGGACCCAGATCCAAAACTGAATGAGGACGAGGGTCTCCAACACCTCAGAGAAAGGGGAATTGTATCACATACACAGCAAACACTTTGCCAGCTGCTGCACCATATACTGAAGCAACCACACAGCCTGCAGCCCTGATACAAAACCACTGACCTGAACACCGGCCAGATCATTTTTCTTATGAGAATGCACCATTCTTGAGCAATTTTTCCAGCACATCCCACGCAAACAGGTTTTCTCTGAACAGCGCACGGCAGCATTTACCATCTCATGCCAGCTCTTGTTTTTCCCTAATCACAGGGGTTGGGAGGGCTCTCACGTATCACTGGTGTGTCTGTGCTGGTGGGCACAGAGTCTGAGGGGTATCCTTATGGAAAATCGAGCACTAAACTATTTCATGTCACTACTTCTGTTGAAGACAGAATTACAGGATGGTTTGGGTTGGAAGCTTGTCTGTTTCCAACCTTAAGTTAGAAAAGGTCACGCCTTTCTGCAGAAATCTGAGACCCTGGACCTTGCACGTATATACTAGTCTAACAACACCTTCTTCATCTTCTCATTACTGCAACAGCCTTTCCAGGAAGGGCAAGCTGACTCTTCCCAGTGCATGTGCAGGGGGTTGCAGAAGCAGTGTTGATCCTTCAATACTAACTCCTTTTGTTTGGGATATTATGCTAAATTAGCTGAATTCTTGGTGGCAAAAAGGGAATGTGGTGGGAAATGGATAGTGTCTGTAAAGTCTGATTTCTGGCCCAATGTATTTTGTGCCCACCCTGACCTGGAGTTTAAGCTACTGTGGAAGCAGGGAGATTTTAAGGCATTTTTTTGGCCCAATTTATCAACTTCCATTGCACAACAGCACCTCAGGACAGCCAGGTGTATCACCAGATACACTAACTGGGCTTCTTAGTGGTGAGTGACACCCATGTGCCATTTGTTCATAACTAAGAAATGGCCAAAATCCCTCTCTTCTCACATGGCAGAGATGGAGGGATGTTTCTACAGTAGCAGCTCTACTCCTTGGCAGACACTGCTTTTTGATCCAAGCTTGCAATCTCCTCATGTCCCTCATACAGGAGGGAGGAGGAAGCAAAAGCAGCCATGCTTCTCCCACATGTCTGGCCCTGGTATCCCACACACTGATCTGATGGGAAGAGCAGGGCAAAAAAGGTATTTTTCCAAGATGATCTAATCAACATTTCTCATGTTTTCTCATTTGGTAAGAGACTGATACTCTATTTCTCCCTTGATCACCCTCAAAAGTCTATTAATTTTACCCTGCTGAAAAAGGACTGGGGGATATAAAATTTAAATCTTAAACAACAAAAGAGCAGAAATTGAGTATTTTCCTTTATTTATAATGCAATGTACTAAATAAGGTTCAGAAGTCGCAAATGCTCAGGGACAACCGTTTCATCATATAATTTCATGAGGGAGAGAAGAAGCAAATCCAATAGTCATGGATTCAGTGAATAGAGTGGATTGAGCCCTGTCCCTGTGCAGTGCTGGAGTCAGTCTGATCAACCTCCCATGTCTCCTGCACTTGTCCTGTCAGACCTATCTGAGGGTTTTTGAGGTAATTCTTACCTAATTGTCAGGCACAGAAGCAATTTCTGTCTGGGATCATGACTGTGCCATTAGCTGGGAACTCCTGGGGTAGATTCCTGTGTTCACAAACTTCAAGCAAGTACCTTTTGGGAGAGGGAGAGAATGAGTTGGGTGGTAAGCCAGGTTCTTCTTGCCATTGTCAGAGGATTCAGTGTGCTTTGGAAGAGAGGCAAGATACTTTAGGAAAACAATTCTCATATACACAAGTCTACAGAGAAAGCAATGATCAGCACATAAAGAAAAACACAACTTTAGCAACCTACACAATTCACAGCAGTGGTGCTGCACAGAGGGGCTTGGCATGATATGTGAAAAAGTTAAGTTGCCTCAAGAGTGAAAAGACATGGACAACTGCCAATATATTATACAGTTCTCATCTGAGCATCCAAATTCCCCCCGAGTGAGCTGCATTAGGCTGCAGAGCAGTCTGTAATCAGGAAGTTTGGCAGCGATGATGGAGATGCTCCTGGCATCCATTTTGACCAGCCTATTGTGCAGCTGGGTCTGCAGAGCCTCTCTGGGTACCAGAGAGAACAGAGGCCTCTCCTGCAACTGGGCAAGAGCTGTGGCTCTCCACACACTGGACAGGATCCACTTCAGCCTCCGGCACAAAGCCCTGGGAGCAACGGAGCCGGGGCCATGTTGCCTCTTTGTGCAGAGTCTGGGCAGACACATCCAGGTCACTCACTCCAGACAGCATTCATGACCTGTGCCTTTGCTGTTTTCCAGTCACCCAGAGAGGAGCTCAGAGCCTTGGCAGCAGCCCTGTCACAGTCCCCAGAGTCCCTGGGCTGTCCTGCCTGCTGAAGCATGGCTGGAGCGTGTGGCAGCTCAGGAACTTGGGAAGAGGCCACCACGTCCGGCTTGGATGTGATGTGCCTCACCCCACGGTGCCTTTTGGGTTCATTTAGGCACTCAGCTCATTCTTCAGTGGCTGAAGGGAGATCCAAGAACAGGATTTAGCTGTGGCTCACCCTCCCCTTCTCCTCCTCAATCCTCTAGAAAGAATAAATGCTAAAGAGAATGAAGGTCATCCACAGCCAGGGCAAGTCCATGCTAATCCCTCTCTGAAGTCTTGGCCGAGTCCAGTATTCAAGCCCTGGGAAGAATTAGGAAATGGATAATAGAACAGGAAATGGCAGATTTTGGTAGTGAAAAAGAGAGACACACATTGCCCATGCTATAGAGGTAAAGGAGAGGGTTTCCCTCTCCTCTCAGGCTATGGATGCTAGAACTGAATGAATACGGTGTCCAAACTGGGTGAAAAAAAGACTGTGCCTCTCTTCTTGTGGGACTAACAGGGAGGGGCCACACTGGGAAAAAGCCAATGGCTTGAGGATGACTTTCACACTCGGTGCCTACCCCTCCTGTGCTTGCTCCCATGGAATTTTCAGTAGGCACCCTTGTATGCATTTGAGAGGGAAAGAAAACCTGTCTGCCAGCCCACTGCTCTAGCAGATCTTCCTTTTTATTTCTGAGCCCAGCTCAAAAAGGAGTTTTCTCTGCCATCCTAGAGAAAGAACTGAAAGTGCACGATCAGCTGAAAAAGATGAACTTGCTGCAAGCAAACCCGACACGTTCTGCAACATCCGAGAGAACGAAAGCTTCATTCTCTTTGTTTGTACACAACTGATCAATTGAAACCAATCGATGAAGCACTAGGGGTTGGTGTGTTCCTGCCTCCACCCTGCAGGCTCTGCCTGATCCCAACAGCAGCAGAGCTGGCTCCCATGCTTGTTCACGTGGAAGCACAGATCCTCCAGTGACATCTGATCCTCCAGGATACCTCATGGGTGCCTAATTATTATCTAAAGCCCAACCTGGATAAAACAGAGTTTTTTATATCTCTTTCCTCCCAAACCTTCTGCCTAAATCTTCTCAAAACACAGTGGATAACACAATGGTTTATCTGCAGGCAACTGCTCCTTCATAGCTCCCTTCAAAGCCCATGAATTTAGGCTGCAGTTAAACCTTGCAGAAAGCCCAGTTTCTCCAGCCCTGCAGGTAAATCTCTTTCATATCTCTTCCTTTTTCTGTTACTAATGCACTTCTTCTGGGCCTTGATCACACTTCACTCTTACCCATTCACAATACCACCACAGAGATTTTTCTCCTAACTTTTCTCTTTTGTCCTGTTTCTCAGGCTGTATCCCTTCACTAGTTCATCCCTTCTCATAACACCAGACTCAGGTCTTTGCTCTCAAAGCCCTGTGACTTCTCTGTCTATAGCCCTTCCCACCAATAACCAGCCCACAATGGTGGCCAACCTCCTTTCTTATCATGTCTTTGGAAGTGCTCCTCAAAAAACATCCAAAAATCAGTCTCTGGTAGAAACCCACCTTTGCTCCCAGTATCTGCATACTGGTCATGTTGCCACACAACACACTGGCAAATATCACTTTCCTTCTCCATGTTCCCATTTGTCTGAGCCACCCATTTTCCTATGTCTTAATCTTGGAATAGCAAGTGTGATTTGTTGCGTAGCACAGCTCAGCCCAGCTGCAGCTTCTTGTCCTATGGCAACAGGAACCAGGAATAATAACAGCAAGGTGGTGACTCATTAAAACCAATAACCTCAATAATTAGACTTACTTAACTTTTCCAATTGTATAAACAGCTGAGAAAAAAAATAGAATCTTATGCTTATCCAATATTTTTCCTTCTTCCAGTTTCTCACACAGAAATTGTCAGTATTGGGAACTTGTCACAGTCAAATTTCCTCTCTCCACACAACAGTTAATTCAAGGAGTGAAGTGAAATGTTTGCTTTGTCCATATTCTGTGAGCGATGAAGTCTCTCCAGCATCTCTCTGCTCTGAGCAAGGAGACCAGCTGCAGCCCTGCCTTGGTGCTAACATTGTTCCAACTGCTGTTGCTATAGGAAAAAAACCAAAGGCAGAACTGTCCAAGTTTCGAGTTCCTGAAAAAAATCTGTTTAAGTCAGCAGGGATAGAATCTGGATGCAAATTTCTCTCCAGATTTGGTGATCAGTGAGTGCCATCTACCATTTCATTCAGCAGCCTCTTCTCTGCTCCCCCTGTGGCCTGCTCCTCTTTAAATAACAGTCCCCTGCTCATTGCCTCTTGTCAGAGGCAGAGAAAGAGGCTTGGACCAAGGAAAAGCTGCCCATGCGGATTAACAGAGGGTGTCTGTGGGACAAGGAGCCATCACAAGTAGGACACAACTCAGAGAGCACTGGAGGGACAGGAAGCCTGGGGGCAAAACACTGAGACAAGCTAGCTGGTAAGATAAGGAGCAGTCAGGCTGGCAGGGGGTGGGAGAGAGGAGGCAGGGTACCAGGGAGGAAGACCTGAGAGGATTAAGATGAAAAGGGGATGAAGAGATCAAACTGCTAAGAGAGGTGGGCATCATCCCTGAGCAGTGCCTCACACTCCAGCCCGTTTTCTCAGTCCTTGTCCCTCTATTTTGGGCACACCAGGACCTTGTGTTTAACTTTGCCCTTTTTTAATTGCAAAGGATCTCAGTCTCCAGTAGCTGATGTGGCTGCAGAACCGGCACTGTCCTGGAAATGGCTGCTCTGACCTCAGCAGGGCAACTGCCCTGGTGCCAGCATTGAAGGAACCTTAGTACGGGTCAGATCTCAAGAACCTGACTGCCAAACCTGCCCTACAGACCTCACCCCCCTCCCAAAAGAAGCATGCCAGTGAGTACGATAATAGGGTGTTAAAAATGGAAAGTGCTTATGGAGAGAGATCAGCTGCTTTGTGAGGCAGCTGTATGTTCTGGAGGTCCTTTTGATGTAAATGTGTGAAATTACACATTTATTGCAGGATTCAAATGTAGCCATGGCAACATGATTATCAAACAGTTGCATATGGAAGTGTAAATCCATACAGGTTTCTGCCTGGGGAGATTAAACTGCCCAGAGACAGAGCTCTGTATTCCAAGCAATGTATTCCAAGCCTAGGCCCTCTGTGCCCAAAAGGATTAATCTCTGGCTTCTGTGCCTCGGAAAAATTCCATTTCTTTGCATCCAAATTGGCTCCAATCAAGTGGGCCAACCACTAAACAGATGGAGAAGAGCACTAAGCAGGGCAGTACCCTGAGCAGAGAGGCAGCACCAGATACCTCCCTGCACACTGCTGCATGGAGTGACCTGTCCTGAAGGCTGGTTTGAACAAACTCCTCTGCTCAGGGGAGCAGGGACAGTTCAGCCAGGAGCTGTGTCTGCAGAGCAGGTTTCAGTTACACCTCGAGCATCATCAGGCTGTATTCATAGAATTCCTGGGCATGAAAACAGGCTGGGCAGCCAATGGCACCCCCCCACCCACGGTATCCTCATGTGACAGTGATCTGGTGACATGGTGACATCTGAAGAGGGGACAGCAAAGCTGGCATGTGTACTGGATCCAAGTAGGAAAGAGCTGTGCCCTTATAACCTCAAAACCATGACCTTGGTGGCCATTCCTTGGAAACAGGGCCCATCCATTAATTTTCCACAACTGTCAGTTCCAGGCTGAGCCACAGTGTCACAGCCAAGGAAAGTCAGGCACAGTCTCCTCCCCTGGATACATAGCAGGCTCTGACACCTCATGTAACATAGACTGGGCTCAGCTCAGGGTCCTGGTGTGTCTGGAGTGAAAAGTATCATCAGGTGGACTGTGAAACAACAGGGGAAAAGGGAAAGAAAAAGAGAAAAAAAGAAAAAAAACAGAAAAAAAAGAAAAAGAAAAAGAGGAACATGCACCCCAGCACAGAAACAGACTAGTGAGAAGGAAATAGAAGTTTTAAATAGACACTAAAAGATTGGCAGAATTTGGCTGTAAATGAAAACAGAGTAGTGGAAGGGCAGAACTTTGTCCTTGTTTCTCTTTTTTTTTTCCATAGCCTTGATGCAGCTCTTTCACTGAGAAACACAAAAGTAGGGCACAGTCCTGCAGCAGGCACCCGGGTGTATCCACAGTCCTGAGGTTTGGGGATCTGCAGCAGGAGCCCTGTCATCCCCCTGGAAGCAGTGGAAAAGCAGGTTATCTCCATAACAGTGTGGTGAGCAGCTTAGTGGGACACCTAAAGCACCTGATGGCAATGCCCCCGAGCCATCATATAGGAATTCACAGGATGGCTTCTCAGTAGGATGTTCCTATAGTTAATTAACCTCTGGTCCTGCTTTCCAGCAGGAACACCTCTTGCTTCTATCTCCAGCAAACGGCTCTTAATAGATTTGACAGCCTGCTTTCACCTGACACCTTCTGCCGGAGGTATTTCTGGGCAAAATCCCTTCTCACCTTCCCTACTGCAGCATAAACATCCTGGAGCTCCACCACACTCGTTTCCAAACCTGTGAAGTCCCAGATGGTCCATCAACCATCCTCCTCAGTTTCTTTCTCTGCATCGTGAGACTTTCTAGCAGAACCTCTTTACCTTTTCTCAGGGACTTTTTAAATAGTGCTGTTTCACAGGGGATTTTTGAGTTGGAAAAAAATATGGGCTCTTGGCACTAAAGACAGACCTTTCTCAGTAAACATAAGGCTTTTGATTTTAAAAGTGACAAACTTTGTTTCTTAATTTAAAAGAAGATTATTTTTCCCAATCCTATTTAGAAAATAAAGAAAAGCTATTGCTGTGCTAATTGCTACTACCAAATGATTTTCACATCATCTCCACCTGTGGCCACACAGATACAGGTCGTAAAAAGGACTTGGCATTCCAGGCTGCAGCAGATCAAGTATCAGATTTCTGGTTAACCATGAATTGTCACTAAAAAATAAAGGCACCCCAGCCTTGCCATTAAGGCTGCCTGAATCTCATGACTTGGGAGTGCTGCTGTGCTGTGCTGTCATGGCATCTTCTCCCCAAATTTGGCCTCTGCTTCTTGAGAGAATGAACCAAACCTCCCTAAGAAGGGAGGCAAACTGTTGCCCAAATCTCCTCATTCCCCTCGCTGCAGTCCTTTCATCTCTATGCTATATTAGCATTCTGGAGAGCACTAATGGGTCTGAAGTGGCTTAAAGCCATTTCCTTTATTGCTGGATTAGTGCTGGGAGGGGATGAAACTGCCAGCGCTCAGCTCGGGCTCGTCGAGAGCTTTCTGCTCCAAGCAGGCACGAGCGCTCAGAGCCCCGGCCCGCCTCGCACAACCCAGCTCTCTGCTTTTATGAATGGAGTTAAAAACAACACATGCCGTGAAGCTGTTGCTTAGAAGCCTTTTTTTTTCCTAGTGTCCTGACTACTCTGGCCAATACAAGCCCCAGTGCTCCAGAGCAGCGCACAGCCCTGAAAGCAAGGAAGCGGGCAGGAAAAGCAAAGCACAGGTTCCCTATCTGTTCCCTGCCTGCCTTTAGTTGAGCAATTATACAGCTCCAGATCTGTGATTATTCCTGGCAAGGTTTGTTCATCTCATGGGAGACTTTTGGAACAACACGGTGCTTTTGTAGGGAGTGTCAACCACCAGGCGAACGTGCCTTCCAGATCAGATTTTTTTTTTTTAAATATGTAAGTAATTGTTTCTTTACAGATTGGTCTTTGCCTTTTAATGACTCACATTTCTACCTTGTCAGCTTTCAGCACGGGCCCTGCCCTCCCTCCCAGTGCTACAATCCTCCCAGATCTCACCCACAGTGCCAGGTCACACCAGGTGAAATCCTGAAGGATCCATTTTGTCAGCACTCTGTCCACATGTTCTGCTTACAGGGGCTGCTTTTTTGGGGGCTTCAGAAACTACGGGCACAGCAGTCAGAAGGCATAAATCCAAGGTACAAACCTGCCTCTAAAACACCGAAATAGGGGTTTGTCTGTGGTTTATTTTTTGGACAAACCCAGATGAATTTTCACAGCAATGGTGACAGATTCTCATCCCCCAGCACTGCTGCTGTGTCAGGAGTCCCGTTCCCACTCCGACCTCCTGAGGTGCAAACATGCTCTTCAAAATAAAGAGGGAGAATGCTTAAACACCCCTAAAACTAATTCATTAGATTTAAACCCACTGGAATATTACTGCATCTTTTTAAGAGGGTTTTGTTTGGTTTTTTTTCTGAAGCTTTTCCCCCTTCACTGCTCTCTGAAAATGTATTCAATGTGTAGGGAGCAATTATGGAAAATTTCAGGCTGGATGGGTAAAGCATGGCCAACTTGTAAAGTAATTGGAAACGTAGAAAGGGAAATGTTTGGCAACATGGGATAAAAGGTGCTGTGTGAGTGGAGGATTTTTTTCTTATTGCAAACTCTCCTCTCTGATATGTTAATTGTGTTTGGTCTGATCCCTTGACAGTCCATTAATTTTTTGTCCAATTGCAGGCTGCTGAGGGCAGATAAATTTCAGACTATTATGGGAACACCCTAGAAGTTTGTTAGAAAGGAAACTCTCTGTTTCCTGTATCATCCTTCTGGGGATCTTGAAAGAGTTCACAAAAGCCACTTAAGCAAACTTTCTTTGCTGGATAACGGAAGGAAAGGAAGCTGTGAACAAGCAAACAACACTCAATTCCATGAGACAAGAGATACTCATAGGTCATTCGAGAGAAAGTAGAGTCTGTGAATGAAATGCGCACACACACACAGAGAAGATATTTTGTACTCTGAAAATAATGGGTATTTCTGCACCCCTGCACTATTTCTGATTTATAACAAGGTAAATCCTGCAAACCACCAGTGAGACAAGTGGTGGAACATCCGTCACTGCAAGGCATGAAATATGTGGAGGGTTTTTGTGGTTCAAATAATACATCTCAGGATGAGCTGGAGATGGTCATGAATCAACTGAACAGCTTCTCTTTCTTTCTTTCTTCCTGTTATTAACCATGCAGCTGCCAAAGCTCTGCTACAACCAGATCTGTGGTTTTTGTCACCCACAGATAGAAAGCAAAAGTCTGAAGAGCTGTAAGTTTTCCTATGGCTGGCTTCAATTGCAAAATTCAGACAGAGCTCAGGGACCTGGGGCAAAACTCAGCATCCGGTGTGCAAATGCCTTCAAGCCCTGGAAATACTGGGGAATTCCAATTTATAGGCTTGTCCCTGTCTGTGAATTTTACACCAGTATTCTAAGGAAGTGAGATTGGTCCACTTTTCTGAGAGGTTTTCAACATCTTGGATTCAGCTGCCTTTCAGAGGGAGATCAAAATCACAGAAAGGATGAAATTATGCAAGTTTGTTAAAATAAGCTCTTAGAGGAGGAGATTTGTTGCTCATCTGAAATATGGGGTTTGAGGTACTTGATGTGAGTAAATCCACGTGGTAGAGAGATCTTGTATCTGTTCAAACCACAGGAAAACAGGTTCAAGTTTCCATTCAACAACAAGGTATGGTTCTTTAATAAGAAGTGGTTTGGGAGAATTTGCTTAGCAAGAAACTACCTGGGCAGTGACTGAAAATTTTTTAAAGGCATTTAGGAAAATACCAATCGTGAAAACATTTTTTTTCTAGCAGATTCTGCAACTTATGCCTATGGTCTGAACAAAACCACTAACATCGGCGGGGGGGGGGGGAGTGGTGGAGAGAGCAAGGAAAGTATATCAAATATTTGCCAGCTGGGGAAAAAAATTAAAAAAAGGTTTTGTTCAAATTTGGGGCAATCCACTCAAACCAGTTCTTGTTTAATTGGGAATAGGGAAGGCCTTTTCTGGCAGAAATACAGCTGATTACTTGACAGAAAAAATCTAAACTCGTCAAAAACATTTCTCCTGGTCTCTTCTTAAAGTTATCCAGTGGAAGAGTGCTTCCCTGGGGAGCTTGTTAAACCTTCCAAATAACCTCATTGCTAGGAACTTTCTCTCAGTTTTACAAACTCCTTTATCTTCAGCTGTAACCTCTTGAGTTTGCTCTCCAGGTTGCAAATGATCTCCATTCAAATCATCTGTTGTCTTTCTGTGCTCTGGCCCAGGTGAGAGCTAACACATCCCTGTGGAGAGCATCTGTCTGCCCAGTGTAAATGCATCACCAGTCCAAAGAAATGGGCTGGAAGCCATTCAAGGAGAAAGATTCTTTATTCCTATTCTGATAGTAATACAAAACTTTTGGTCCTACCAAAGCAGCCTTGAGTCTTTGAGGTGCTTAAGTCAGGAGCTTAGTTGCCAGGCTCCTGATATAAATAAGGAAAGAAGCTGCTGAACCGATAGGATTGTCTAAGGAAGAAGAGCAACAGGAAAGCACAACTCCATTATAATCTTGCTGGTCTCTGCTGTTGGCACAGCACATGTTCATGCACATAGGCCACCTCCAGGTTCCCCTCCAGCAGGTTGTGTTGTAGTCCTTGGAAGGTCTGGGAAGTGTTTGAGGAAAATTATGAAATTGCTTGAGGAGAAACTGGAAAATGAAGCTGTTTTTATAGAGCTCAGAAGTGAGAAGTGGGGCTGATTTGTTCTGTGAAAGGACCTGACCATGACCTGCCAGCCTTGGCAGGCTCACACAAGGTGTAGGACTGTAGCCTGAGTCAGTGTGTGTGGTTTCTTCAACAGAAAACTATACTTCTCTTTTTTTAGGGTTTCCTACCAAATCGACTAGATAAACTGATTTATCCCAAGACTAGACTCTTAAAATTCCTTAGCCAGAGTTCTGGGGTTCCACAGTGCATTGCCATATATTTCTCCCCACAAAAATGTCTGCAAATTGCATCACCTATCCCACATTCCAAAAGGCTTCTATCTAGTGCAGTCATTTATGGAGAGCACTGTATTTGTGGGAGTCTTCATAAGGGCCTCTACAGAGTTCAGGCAGTGCCTGGATAATGTCATATTGGTTTAGTTTTAGGTCCTGCAAGGAACAGGGAGTTGGAGTAAATGACCCTTATGGGTCCTTTCCAAACTGAGATATTCTATGATTCTATAGCGTATGAGGAGATGAAAAGGAAAGGAAAAGTTGCTTCTTTTGGGAGTAAGTGGTTTTAAAATCATTTAAGCTGAAAAGAAAAACTAGAGCCCAAGAACAGTGGTGTGAAATATCCACACTGTACTTCAGGTAGAGGGACTTTCACAAGTCCAACACCGCATGAAAATCAATGACTGAGGTGGCATTCAGGTCTTGGAAAAGGGGAAAATTGCTGAATACAATTAACTCAAAACAATTGTTTTGAGTTAATTCCAAAAACTGTGAATGTTTCAGTTTACACTCAGCTTTTAGGAGCGGCAGGGGGAATGATTAAAAGAATCCTAAAAAAATCCCAGTATTTTGTAGGGGATTTCCATTCCAATCAGCTTTGGCATTTCGTTTTCTCCTCAAAGTTTAAAATTACTTTCATAATAAACACTTTAGGGTCTGCAGCTGTTTGATTCTCTGGTTGGAAATTCAAGAAACTGGAATAAAAAAGTATTTACCCAATTTGGTTTCTCAGTCACAACTAAAACAGCCTGCTTGGGGTTATTCTTGAAACTTGAGTTGCTTAAGTCATTTAAGTAGATTTCTATTTCAGAAACAACACAAGAGCCAACAATTTCACAACTAAAAGCTCGAGGGCTACAAAACTTGGCTTCACCTAAGACTCTTAACATTGTTTTTCATTATCTTAATCACTAGGCTCTTTACATACTAATTTTCCATCCCATTGCCAACCAGTGCCAATCCAACTCACTTTTCCATCACCCAGGTGAGTGTTACTCATGTTTTCATGGAAATGTGAAAACACTCTGAATACAGTCAACACAACAGAGTCTATTTTTGCAATTGCTCATTGCCTTCTGCTAACACTGAGTCATACCTGCAGAAGTCACTAACACAGGTGTAGCTTCTGAATTCTTCTCTAGGATTTTCCAAAAATATGGACAATGCTGATGGTTGTCCAGATGCAGTTTTGATGACACAGGGCTAAACAATTTGTTTATGCTGGGACTCAAAATGTTGCAAACACCAATTAGGTATGTGACTGATTAGGCAAGGGGAGAGATGAGATAAATCACAGCACGTGGTTGTAACAGGCCTTAGCAGAGCAGAGAGTAAAGTGAATGCTCCAAGAACGCTACAGAGGCTTCAGGTCCCACCTGGTGATCAAAACAGCATGCCCAGTAACACCTGCACAGTTTGAATCCAGCTGGAGCCACAGGGCTGCAAAACAAGCAGGCAGTGGGAACAAGGATAAGTGCTCAGTTAACTAGAGGTCATCACTTAGTGTCTAGAGCTATAAACTAAGCATTTGTGTGGTATCAGGTAAGAAATGGTATTTTCTTCTCTCTGGGATAGCCCAACTGGCTATCATCTACTAATTAATCTATGAAACATTGTGTTATTATGAGAAAGCATTAAGTAACCAAGAACTATAGAATGGTTTGTGTTGGAATGGACCTCAAAGTCCATCTCATTCCAATTCCCCTGCCATGGGCAGGAACACCTTCCACTATCCCAGGTTGCTCCAATCCCCACCCAGCCTGGTCTTGAACACTTCCAGGGATGGGGCATCCACAGCTTCTCTGGGTAACCTGTGCCAGTGCTTCACTACTCTCTGAGTAAAGAATTTCTTCTTAATATCTAATCTTAACTCTCCCCTCTTTTAGTTTAAAAATGTTCCCCCTTGTTTTATCACTTTCTGGTTATATAAAAAGTCCCTCTCCATCTTTTTTACAAGCTCCTACTAAGTACTGAAAGGCCACAAGATCTCTCAGGTGAAACTCCAGAAAATTTGGCTTTATAGGAGGCAGCAGGAGTCTGTGGAAGCAGAAGACTAATTAGTTTTTTTTAGACATTCACCAGCGTAAACTGAAAATATTACCAGTCAGCTTTCACCAGGGTAAAGCTCATGTGAATGAAGTCACTTGAAAATCATCTCAGCCTTAAACAGTCTCCTGTACTTCAGGCTCTGGTTCAGGATTTTCGTTCTCTGCACATCCAATATGATGAAAATATATCAATTTTTCAGTAAAAATAGAGCAACCAAAATACAAATATCCCTCTGCAGCAATGGAAACCTCACAAACATCACAGTCATGGTTTCATAAGAGGCAGCTCAGAAGGAAGACTGACTAATCTCAGCTCATTGCCCAAGTGTGGAGAAACAGTAAAGTTTCAGAAAAGTAAACAGAATTTAAAAAAAAAATAAAAATAGAGGTTCTGATCTCTCCAAGACAAGGGAAGCAGTGATTGAACTGAACAAGCCCCGCAGTTCTTAAGTGGTGTCTAGCAGCATCTTAACTACTCTTGGCACTTGAGGACTGAAAGCCACAGTTCTTGAAGGACTGTCTCATCACCCCTTGCCACCTATAAACTGCTATGAAGCTTAATTCCTCACAGTTTTATTGTGAAGATAATTATAGACCACATAAACTCAAGAGGCAGGATAATTTCGGCAGCCATTAATATCAGGTTTCAGCTGTGCAAACCAGGAAAATAATGACAGGGAACGTTCATTCTTGAAGGCATGAACTCATGATGAGACCTCACAAGTGGCAGAAGCAGCAAACCCCATTTTACAGCCTGTATGAGCACCTTGTAACAAAACTGCTATCATGAGCTGTTTATTTTCCATAGGAGGATGATCTGAGAAAAGTTGTAGCTACTGCTTTTAGAGTCATATAATCATTTCTGTTGGAAAAGACCTTTAGAAACATAAAATCCAACCATTAACCCAGCACTGCCAAGTCCACTACTGAACTATTTCCCCAAGAGTGACAGAGATCACCTCTATCATCTCTCTTGTAGACAGTGATACAGTCACTTCTCAGCCTCCTTTTCTCCATGCTGCACACCCCCTGTTCCCTCAGCCACTCGCCATCCAGATCCTTCCCTAGCTCCACAGTCCTTCTTTGGACACGCTCCAGCAACTCAACATCCTTCTTGTGAAGGGTCCAAAACTGAACAAAATACTTGAGGTGCAACCTCACCAATTCCCAGCACAGGGGGTTCCAACAAGGGCAAAGGGAACCTACACCTGCACCACCCTGTTTGCTCAGGACTGTTGACATTCTTCTGGGGTGGCATGAACCAACTGGCTCTAGATGGGTGAACTTTGGGCTGGTGACAGGGCAAAGGGCTGAGTCACACTCTATTCCTGTGGGTTCTGTTGGAAGCCCTTTGGCTCTCAGAATTAAAAGTCAATTTTGGCTAATATGGGCAAACTGAATGGACCTGAAAATCTGCCTATGTGCCAGTCACAAATTCACACAATCTCCTGCTTGTCTTCATAAAACCTCCTTGAGGCTTGTCCAGACAAAATATCTTTGGTTGACTAGCCATAAGTTTACATCTGAAAAAACCAGAAGCATCCCAATGCTTTCAGGGAAAAAAAAATAGGCATCGAGGGACATGGGCCATTTTACACAGCCATTAAAGTTCCATCGTAATGACAGCATGTGTTGTGGGAGGGTGGGAAGAAGGAAAAATAGCAGTTTCAAGTCCAGAGCCTTTTTCTCCCATCAGATATATCGCCCCTTGTGAGACATACCCCGGGGCTGAGTTACAGGCCAAATGTGTAAAAGTTGAGACTCATTTTCCATGTCCTGTTTATAAATGTCCTGGCTGGGAGATCTCACCTGGGTTTCTGGATGCTCAGATTTGCTTCAAGCATAGCCTCAGGTTTCCCAAACCCACGGCCACTCCCAATTAGGAGACACCTCAGAGAGCCAGCTGTGTCAAATATCATTAAATCTGAAAGCAAGTCAAAACAATCCCAAGGGCTTCTGTCCATCCAGAGGGAGAATAACCTTTTTTTTTTTTTTTTTTTTAAATCGCAGCTTTGAAAGGATTTAGGAACAGCAGCAGTCTCGGGAGGTTTGTATAATCTAGGAATCCCTTGTTTCGTATAAAGCAATTCACACTAGATCTGAACACTGGCAAACAGTCAGCTAAATCCATTATCGCATGATAATGCTCAAACATTTCATTAATTCCTAACCAGCTGTCCTCTGCTCCCTTACCCCTTTCATCATACAAACATTTCTTTAACTGTCTAAGGGAGGGGAGAAGGGAGGATCAGACGCAGCAGCCTCGTAAAATTCCTTCACCCGCTTGGCCTGCGGCAAGTTATTTCTTTTGACACGCGTGTAAAATAATATTGGGGGTGGTGTTTGTTTGGCTTGGCTGGATAGTGAGTTTTCATAACAATTTGGTAAGCCAAGTACCTGTGAAATGGAGTACAGAGAGCTCATGGCAGCTTGTTGATGAGCCTGCTGTCTGGTTGATTAACATATCTCATTAAATAGGGAAGACCCTTTGCTCCAGTATCCATGCCAAACACGAGAGAAGTTGTTTGGACCAGAATGTTGCTCTCCAGTGGTTTGAGGTCCTGCAGGTTATTTCTCTTTTAAAGTCCTTGCATACTCCATGCCAAACAAACCAGTGGAAGCGAGGGTAAGCAAGGGGATCAGTACCTTGGGGTGTTCTCCAACTACGTGACTCAACAAAGTAGATACATGCATGCCAAGAGCCAGAGAGAGATTTTAAGGTGACTTCTGGATACTTTCTTTAAATAAAGCTGTCCCTGAAGTGTCTCAAATCCCTGCACACTGCCTGGGGACTCTCTAAAGAACAGGATTCACCACCCTGCTGAGGACGGACCTGAGGGGAGAGCTCAGGGGTTGTCACCAATCCAGTTCTCAACCTCAGTCCAGGGGCTTTTCTCCCAGCCCCTCTCCCAGGCAAACTTAGCACACGTCTGGACACCACATCAGGCTCCTGACTGACACTCATTTCTCCCCTGCCAAGACACGAGAGTGCATTTATTTATTAAGGGTTAAATATTTGGAGTTGAGTAAGAACCTCAGGGGGAAAAGGGGGGTCTGTTTGCTTGGATTTTTTTCTACCTCCTCACTCAGTATGAAAAATCACATTTTTTAAACTAAAATGTTTGGTTTGTGGAAAATTCCCCTTTCTGACTTTAGGTGCAGCTAAAGGCTGAGAATTAACAACTCTTGAGTGAAAATAACATGAGGAAATACAATGGAGAAATATCTGGACATGTCCGGACATGTCTGGACATTGCCAGGTCGGGTCTAAAATGTCAGGCTGAGGTAAGGATCACACTTCACCACAAGAGCAGGCAAGAAAAGGACTGAAAAAGAAGTACTTTATCATTTTTTTCAGTTATTTTAAATGAGGTGTCAAAACAGGAGGTAGCTGGGGTTGCCACAAACCCGTGGATAACAAGAAGCACATCTTAGAAGTTGTAATGATATCTTGAGATCCTTTCTTGGTGTTTTCAGGTGTGTTAGGGTCTCAGAATTTCCACTAAAGTCATTCAAGTAATTTTTTCTTACCACACAACCATTAGACATTTCTACAAGTATAGGTATGTTTTGTTTCTTCTCTGGAAGATACTTAAATGTTTTTTTAAGGTGTATCACAATTTTTGATACAATGGATGTTGTTTTGCTGTCAAGAGTAGGTGTTATACTGGGCTGTCATGGGTATGTATCCTTTATCTTCACCATTTGGCTACTTAAGATAATAATTTTGCCACTTCATGTGTTTATAAACATCAGTAGTTTGTCCTAAAAACCATCACTCTTTGAATGGACTTTGGACATCCTCATCAGAGGATGTTTAATTTAGTGAGTTGTGCATGGTTGGTCATGCATGCTTTTCAGCCCTTGGTCTGAATTAGCCTAAAACCAAAACCATATTGATAATAGCATTGAAGAACGAAATATTGCTCATTTTTTTTTTCTTTAGAACTTATAATAGAGTCTTTCTGTTAGATTCAAGATTCATCTTGCTTTTTAATAGATGTGTATAGTTTTTCCATTTTGCCTTCTGTGGTTTTCCTTTTCTGAAGTCTGGTATGCTTTGCGGTTTATTTATTCATGAGTTGTAGAAAAAGAAGTTCACCATTAAAAAAAAATTTGTTTTGGAATATATACTTAATGGCGTGTCAAGAAACAGAAAACAATTACACTTACGCAATGTAACGTGCATTTTTACATGCCATTCGCAGGCTGCTTTATGCATCCCCAGTTTATGTAAGTAATGAAAATTAACTATCATGCTAGCCTGCACAATGCAGTCAGCACAATTAAGACTGGAAGACCTTAATTGGGAATAAAAAACACACACCAGTGCTAAAAAAACAGTCTTTTATGGCAAGTTTGCAGAGGGCTCTTCCAACGTGTCAGGGCTATGGCTGCCATGGGGAATGAAGTGTTTTAATGTCCTGAGGATCACTGGATGCTCTGTGTTGAGGGTTGTGTTCTGCAGATGTGACAAATACATGATAACTGCCACACGTCACTCTCTCCATGGTGGACTGGCACAGGGCCACCCCGTCACAGGGCTGGGCTGAACATGAAGAGAAGCAGCTCATGGTGTCTGGTGGGCAGACCAGCAGGGGCAAGGTGGGGAGGTAGGATGGGACCTTGACTGCAGCCAAACATGAGGAAAAGGTATTATTTTCCTTCATTATGAAGGACAATTTCATGTTTGCAGTATCTCAGGCAGAGAACAACACCCACTCCTGCACTTTCCAAGCTGTTGGTTTGCAGCTGTACTTGGCACAACTTTGCCTGAGAGGGGCAAGGGAGTCTGCGCTCTGTTTCTGTGCAAATATCCACTACCTTGGCAGGGACAATGCAGGTAGAGCCTCTGTCTGCCCTCAGGTTGCCACTTGTGCTCCCTTTCCAACCAAGAGCCCCTCTTCAACCCAGGAGTGGTGACAAACAGGCTCATCCTTCATCCCTGGGCAGCGGGAAAAACTTCTGCTACACAAACTGAGGAATGAGATGCTGGAAATAAACATTTCAGAAAGGGACCTGGAGGTCCTGGTTGATGGCAAGCTGGATATGAGTCAGCAATGTCCTGGCACTCAGGAGGACCAACCCTGTCCTGGGGCCATCAGGCACAGCATCACCAGCTGGGCAAGAGCGGGGATTGTCCCGCTCTGCTCTGCACTGGGGTGGCCTCACTTTGAATATTGTGTACTATTTTGGGCACCACAATGTAAGATAGAAAGCTATTAGAGAGCAACCAAAGGAGGGTAATGAAGATGGTGAAGGGCCTTGAGGAGATGAGGAATATGAGGAATGGCTGAGGACACTCGGTCTGTTCTGCCTGGAGGAGACTGAGGGGAGACCTCATTGCAGTTACAGCTTCTTTGTGAGGGGAAGAGGAGGGACAGGCACTGATGTCTTTGTGGTGACCAGCGACAGAACCCGAGGGAACGGCCTGAAGTTGTGTCCAGGAGGTTTAGGTTGGATATTACAAAAAGGTTCTTCACCCACAGGGTGGTTGAGCACTGGAACAGTTTCCCACGCAAGTGGTCACAGCCCCAAGCGTGGCAGAGCTCAGGGTGTGTTTGGCCAACTCTCTCAGGCACATGGTGGGACTGTTGAGGCTGTCCTGTGCAGGGCCAGGAGTTGGACTCGCCTTGTGAATATTCTGTGTCACCCTGTGACGCTGTCCCTCTCCGACACCTGCGCCGCCACCGCCCGCCTCGGCTCCCCTCACGCGGGCACCCCTGCGGAGGACGCCTGGGCGCCCCCGTAGCCCTCCCGCCAGTCACCCAACAACGCCCCCCGCCCGACCCCTCCGGTCAGAGACCACGCCCCCTCGTTGCATAGTCATGAGCCACGCCCACAGTCGAAAAGGACACCACGCCTCTTGATGCATATTCATAGCCCGCACCTCACGTACCCCCGGGAGGCCACGCCTCTCTCGCTGCATATTCATGACCCTGGGGGCGGGAGGGGGCGGAAGCGGAAGCGGAAGCGGGTGCCGGTTCCCGAGGACCCGGTATAAAGCGGCCGCCGCTGCCCGGTGCCGCCGTGCTCGCGCCGCCGTCAGTGACCTCGTCCTTTCCCTCCTTCCCTCCCTCATTCCCCCCCCCGCCCTCCCCGGCGCCGCCGCCGCCTCCCCCCTCCGCCGCACGGAGCAGGTCCCGGGTGCTGGGGGAGACCCGGGGGCAGGTAAGGGGGGCGGCGGGAGCTTGGGCTCTGAGGGGTGTCGGGGGTGTGGAGGCGAGGGGCGGCTGAGGAGCTGTGGGGTGACGGGGATGAGGGGCTGGTGAGGGAGGTGAGGAAAGGCTTGGGGTGAGGGGCTAGCGAAGGTGAGGAAGAGTTGAGGTGAGGAAGGTGGGGGGCTAATGAAAGTGAGGAAGGATTGGGGTGAAAAGAAAAAAGGTTTGGGGTTAAGGGCTGAGAAGCTTTTTGGGTGAAGGAGTTATGGGACTGGAAAGGTGAGAAGGTTGAGGAGCTTTGGGGTATGAAGTCATGAAGATGGGAAAAAGATGAAGATCTTGGGGATGAGGGATATGCTAGGCTGCAGAGGTGGAAATTGGAAATGCCATGTGCTGTGATGATAAATCAGGTCAAAGGAGATCTTGGGCAACAAAGGTTGGGAAGGGATGAGGAGTGAATGGAAGAATGAGTAAGGTGATGTTGGAGAGATTTGTTTGGAGTGTCTGAGATAGCCATCTCTTTCTCATCAGAATTCATATAGTGCCCCTTTAGGATTGTGTTGGGTGGAGGCTGTGCTGGAAGAGGACTTGACAAAGGGACCAAAGAAGGAAATTAGCGTACCTCTTCAGACTATTAAACTTCAGTAGTCTGCCATTTGAATAATTCCACACTTAATCTGTCACCTGATCTCAAAGCTTTGTCACAAAACAATTGAGTCTCTCCTTGCCTGATATGATGGTGGGAGGGTGCTAGGGGAAGAAATTACTTCCAACTTCGCTCTTAAATCTCCCATGAATGCAACAGTTTTCCTTAAGATCATGTTATCAGTGATCTGCAACTCTTAACGTGCCTTAATTTAGCACCTTGAGCAGGTGCAGAAACTCTACTTTACCTCGAACACTATTCTCTCCATGGGGCAATTTTCTGTTGGAGTGCTTTGTCTTCAGTATTCTCTAGGTACAGAGGGGAAAAAGGAGGGGAGGAAAAGATCTTGTAGAGGCTCTGACTTGGCACTGGGTGTAGTGAGTGAATCAATGTTGCTGGAGCCTGGCTAATTCGGGAACTTACACATGGGAAAGGATAGGAAAGATATTGCAGGATGTTCAATGTTAGAGGGGATGTTTTCTCCTTCGGGGAAGAGATGTTACAAGAATCAGATCTACAAGGAGAGGCAGCACTAGGTACAGAGCACAGACAACTGCAGCATTATGAGGATCCGTGGGAAGGAATTGCACTGTTACAGCATGTATCCTCTCTGCTCTGCAAAATCTGCTCCAGTGTGAGCTGCGTCATGTTCCACTGCTGTGATCAGACAGTGCTACTAAAATATTTAATGAAATATGGCTTGAGCAGGTGCTTGAGCTCAAAGAGCGAGCTGGCGAATACTTCCTGCTTCCCTCCCCAAGTCAAGCTTTTTTGTAAATATCTGGCAGAGGGGGGTTGCTGATGTGATTGCACTGCCATGGCTTGTGTGACTTCTTTCCTCCTACCAGTATTGTGAAAGATAAGGTCTTCCTCGCTTGGTTTGGTTAGTGATTATACTAGATTGATGAAATGTTCAACGTGCCTAATTTTTCCCTTCCTAAATAAGGGAAGAGGTTTGAGACAAGAGATTAAACTACTTAGTTGGCACTTTGGCTATAAATGCTTACAGAAGTGCTTTTTACTGTAAGTTTGAAACACTGACACTACCTTAAACTCCTAAAGATGCATCCAGTAGTCTCTGATGAATCCAGAAAACATCTGTGAGTTCCTGTGTATGTCAAAGGTAGTGGCAGCTGCTGCCTTGGAAGTGAGAGCTCCATTCCTCTATTAATGAGATTAAATTGAATACTTAAGGGAGTTTTCGTGACAAAATAACAATTTCCGTGATGTAATGGGTGGGAGCAACTTCTATTTTAGTTAGCTATTTGTGGTGTCAGGCCAGTTTACATGAGTTGGCTTGTGCCTCTCTGAGCAAGTAAATGATAGCAGTTCTTGTGTTCAATTATGTATGACTGAGGCATCTTCAGCAAAAGGAAAACGTGTGGTTCTACAGATAAACCTTCCTTTGTAACTGTGGGTTAACTCCTGCAGGAGCCTGCTGCTCTCTGGGAGTCTGTTGCTGAGAAAGGAATGAGCAGTATCTGCTGACGTGATCTTACTTGGATGCTGTGGGGACTGCCTGCAATCGAGGGCAAGCCTCTCCCTCCAAGCTGAAAGGTGCCTAAAAAATTCAGACTTTTAAATACAGTTGTATTGTGCTGCCTTGCACTGACAAGGGAGGTTGTTTTCTGCTGGAGGTGTCCTTAGTTAGCCATGAGAAGGTGACAGGAACACTGACTGACAGCTGGTGAACCTGCTGCTCTTTCTGTGTCATGTTACAACAAAACTCATGAAGTGCAACTTTGTTCATGTGCCTTTTCAGTGGGGCTACACAAGTGGAATATTTTCATGGCTTCCAGTGAAGCGTGGTGTAACTGACTGAAACAATGCACAGGCTTGTATATCTAAATGCATGTGACCTTAAGTTTTCACACTGAAGCAAGTGTGAAGACTATTTGAGGAGTTTTCTGAAGTAACTGCCTTGATTCCTCCGAGTGGAAATACAGGCTCTCTGAGAGCAGGCTAAAGTTGGCTCTGTGTCACAGGGCTGTGACCTCCAAGGTTAATTACCTTTAAACTCACTCCAGTCCTGGATTCTCTGGCAGCTAGAAAGTTAACACTTGGTAATATAATGTTGCTCTGCTTGTGTGCTGAGGTAGGAATGCATGGACTCTGCCTCTATCCCTGTATAAACTTAAATGGATAATTTATAAAAGCAAAGAGAATATTAACATTGGATGGTACCTGCAGAGTAATTCACCAGTGAACCTGCATCTAACGTTTGAAAACCTTTTTTGCAGTCAAAATATGTTGCCAACTGAGCATCTTAGAAAAGGTATTGAAGTTTTAGGAGTCATGAATTCTGGGTGGAAAGAAAATGGCTGGAATGACCTGCCAGGTAGTGCCTGCAGTTGTGAACACAGCTGCATGTAACACTTCAGGACTTTCAGCAGACACTGATTTAAGGTATAAACAGTTCCTTTACACAGGAGCATTTGATTTTGTCTAGCTTATTCTATAAACTCTGCCTGTGATGCACTGCTGTCATCCTTGGTTGAGCACCTTAGGACTTCCTGCATCAATTCCTAGAGCAGAGAGCCAGTTCCAGTGGCAGTATGTGGGCACTGCTACTTGCATGTTAGGCAAAACCAGTGAAATCCTTGACATCATGAGAAGCTGGAGCTGGCAGTTGCTTTTGAGCTTAGCTTGTGGTCTGTACCTCCTCTGCCCTCTAACACCATAAGCCACCGTAAAATAATTGCATCAAATGATCAAGCAGTATGTGTTGAGCAATAGGTGTTGAGTGCATGTGTGCTGGTGTCATATTTGACATAAAAACAAGCTTCACTTGCCATTCCAACTGACTGCAGTGCTGTGGGCTACTTTTAATAGTGTAAAAGCATGCTGAACAGAGGCAAAGCTATTGGAATTGAAATGCTCTGCCAGCAGAGCTCTGTGAAAGTGACGAGGCTGTCGTGACGGAGGAGGAAGCTTTACAGCTTGGAGAGTAATGAGTAACATGAGGAACTGTTTGTGCTGTGTTTTAGTTTTGCAAGGGTCACTCCCATGACTTTTATATCTGTAATACTTACAAGATCCCAGGCTGTGACCTATTCCCACTATAGGCATAAGATTCACCAAAACTCCAACAGAACAGCCTTGTGTGCAGTTGTTTTCCTTAGAGATGGGTTAACTGATCTGATACCTATTCTGTTGGAGCTCCTGGTCCTTCAGCTTAGTTTCAGCCTTACTGAACAGTTTCCTTCAACAGTCATTGACTTGGGGATTGCAGAGTGCAGCGGGCATTGCTTAACTTAATACACCAGCACTAAACGGACATGAGTGAAACAATACATTAATTAAGCAGAGCCTTACACCTGCCCAGTAATGGCTGTATCAAATCCAATAAATTTTCTAGCTTTTGTGTGTTTAAGGCTCCATGAAAAACCAGAGAACAATCCAGTTGTCAAAGTTGAAGCAGAACACTGTCAGGATGAGTGACACCCATGTGTGTAGCTTGACAGCTGATGTTTCAACCTGAGAGTCACCTTTCAGATAGGAGATCCTGGCAGCCCAGAAGCCAAGCATGGAAGCAGAGACTGTGAAGCTGTGGAGTGTTGTGAACTAAGGACTGCATGCTTTCAGTGAGCTGCTGCTGTCAGGTGACTTTTACGGTCACCAGCTTATCAGTTACCCACACATCTTGCAGTTGGGTCATAGCCCTGCCCAGAGAAACTACCCAAAGCTTCCACTGGTAAACAGATATTATATCCTGCATTTGGGACTGTGAGGGGCTCTTGTATCCAAGCACTGAATAATTATTGCTCCTCTAAATAAACTGGTTACTCTTTAGTGTGGTAAAGAAGCATAATATTTCTCCAAGTGAAACAAGGTACTCTAAACAAAAAAGAGCTGATTTCATACTATTGAATCTAGACCTCCAATAGAGTTGCCCAAGACTGAATTTGCCTTGAGTTAAAAGCCTGACTTTGGGCATCTCAGTGATGGGTTCAGAGCACTGCAGTGTCTGAGCCACGGAGTGGTTTGTGCTGTGACCTAACTGGCACACAGTGGCTATTAACTAAAGCCCCTTCTTGCTGGTACTTCCAACAAGTGCTGTGCAGTCATTTAGACTGCAGCTGGCATACGGCTTTGTAACAACTTGGGACAAGCAGCCAGGTTTCCTCATCAAACTTGCTCTTGGCAAGTGACTCTGGCAAGCATCAGGACACAAGGCTTTTGTTGGGTAATGATTGGGTTTGGCTTAAGAGCTGCTCCTGACCTTGGTTTAGCTCTTGCTGGCATGTATTCTGCTTAAAACATGAATCTCAATCTATAGATGATGGGAAGCTGGTCTCCACAATATGGACCACCAACAAAACCTAAAATCCTGTTAAAGCTGGGGAAGACTTGATTTCTAGGACTCCCATTTATGGAGGAGAAAGACTATTAAACTTTAGGAGACCTGACTGGCCTGACACTTCAGGCTTGACTCAATCTCTTTTGCAGTGTTATATGAAGACTGACTAATCTGGTGGTCTGCAGTGTTCCAGGAGGGGTCTGAGACATACTTTCCTTGAACGACTAAAATTGTTTCTCAATAGCTGCTGCTCATGTAGCAAGGCATAAAGGGGTAGGAGATAAAGCTTAGTCCTAAGAGTAAGCCAGAGAAAATTCTAGTGTGTAAATGGCAGCAGGAAGGTGTTAGCCTGAATTGTTTCTCTGAACTCTGAAGTGGATAATGTCAGTATTCTGGGGAGAGCAAGGTTGGTTCTCTTAGCAGAGTGGAGAGAGGACCTAGTTTCCTCATCTTGTTTTAAACGAGAGCTCTAATGTTTTTGTAACTGAAATTGAAACCAGTGTTATGCTGACCCCGCATATTTTCTATCCTCTGCTGGCTGGCCTGGACTACTTCTGCATGCAGTGTAGTTCATTTATTTTGGAGACTTGAAAACAAGCCATTATCACCCTTCAGTGCTAGATAAATAAATGATCTAACTGGGGGCCGAACCCAGTGTTCTTTTACAAAAGCACAACTGCATGTCACTCTTATCTTCTGCGTTCTGCCCTTGAATATATGATCAATCTTTCTGGCCCACATCCAGAAACCAGTGGCTTAACCCAGCAAATGATGACTGCAGAGCAGTCAGATTTCTGTGCCACTTAATTTTCTATCATCACTTACACACACCAAAGAGTCTTACAGAATACATTTAACATGAGCACTGTTTAACAACTTTCTTATCAATCACATGGAAGTACAAATAGCAGAAATAGGAGTCAACTCTTAAATAGTCTTGATGCTGGATCTCTGCTTCTAGTTAACAAGAGTTTCAGGGGGTTGATTTGTTTGGTGGGTTTTTGTGGGTTTTTTTGGTTTTGTTTTTGTTTTGGTTTTTTTTGGGGGGAGTGGGGAGAGAAGGCATACATGTAGGGTAAAAAACCTCCCATTTTATGAGGGGAATATCTGAGCAAGTACATTGGCGTGAGCAGTCTGGCTCTGGGTACTCCCAGAGGAGTGATTTGACAGTCTGAACTATTGCTCCTTAGAGTAGTGTGGCTGGCCAGCTAACTCCCAAGAGTTCAAAAAATAACCCAAAACAAATGCACAGCTTGCTTTAACACCAGCACTTCTAGTGTGTGTCCTGTTTGCTGTCTGATTTGTATCTGGGGGAATCAGCTTGTGATGTAGGCTTGTTCTTTTTCTTGGCTCTTGTTCTGCTTCTAACTTTGGTGTAGAGGGAAAAGGCTTCCACTTCTCAGTGCACAGGTACCCTATTATTCCTAACATAGCACTTCCACCTCCCTAAAAGTCAAATACCCTTCAATGAACTGAAAAAAGAAAGTGAATGGGAAGTAACCTGTTCTCTTCATGTTCCTACAGTCATTTCTGGCCTTACAATTGGAGCTTTTTCTGCTGCTTTGTTTTCAAATCACCTTTCCAGTTTGTCATCTTCCAGGTACAGTCTGTTCAAAACTCTCATTATGCAGCTGCATAGCAGATCTTTCAGTCTACTGAAGAAATGGAATTGAATCAGATAAGGTGTGTCCCCTTCCAGACAATTGGTCTGGAATAGTTTGCGTGACAGTTCAGGGTGCCAGTTGAAAATAAGCCTTTTGACCCTATAGCACTAGTGGGATCTCTAATCTTCCTTCTATGCATATGACCTGGATACTACTACAGCCTTTCAATTGTGTAGTAACCCCCAATTAAGCTGTATATAAAAGGATTTGGTTCCCATACAGTGAACTTTGTGCTAACATCAGATGCCTGCGTGTCTAGTGAGTTTGGTATATTGTCAGTAAGTCTTTTACTGTTAGGAACAGCAGGATGTATTTGTGGACAAGTAATAGTCTTGGTGTGATGACTTAAGATAAAGCCTTACTACTTTGTCCCAGGGTATTCTTAGCCCATGGCTTGATCTCTGTACCATCACTTTGTCAATGTAAAACCTTGTGAGTCTCAGGATTGTACAGTATAAACTTGACTCTGCTCCTTGAACAGATTTCACTGCATCATCCTACCTCTTCATGGTAGAGATACACTTAAAAAAAAACCCAGTGCTTAACTACTGCAAATTACAAAACACGCACATTCATCAGACTGCAAACTTCCAGCTCATTCCAGCAGCTCAATACTGCATGGTATTTCCCTCAACTGCACTTAGTAGTTTTCTCTTGTCAATAACTATGCTCCTAAATTAACACGTTCTAAGACATCAGTTCCAGTTCTTTGTTAAGGCTGGTTACTGAATAACTGGTTGTAATTCATGCCTGAATTTATCACTGGTACAATACTGGCTACACTGTTCCCTGCACTTCAGCCTCTTTAAGAAGCTCTTTGTCAGCAGATGCCCTGTCTGGGTGGCTCTGTGAGGAGTCTGTGTATTGCTGAGTACCTCACTTGCAGGATCCTTCAATGAACCTGGTAAATTGCCCTGATTGTAGATCGAAGCCTCATTCTGTCTGTTTGGAACTTAGTAACTGATGTGTCCCTGATGGCATTTTCTGACCTTTGAAGTTTTAGGGGTTACCCATTGACAAAGCCACTGCTGCTAAGTGGCCTATGGTCAAACATCACTGCCAGAGAAAGCTTTAAATTCATATATGCAATTATTGCATTGACTGGAGATATATATATATATATATATATATATATATGTATGCACACACACCTGCACACACCATAAAGACAAATTCTTTAAGTAGGGAATAAGATTTCAGCTTTACATGCAGAAAGTGCTGCTGTCCAAATGATTTGGAGATCTTGCCCTAGGCGATGGGATAAGAAAGCTGCTGCAGTTCTGCGCTTCAGGCATTCACAGTAAAATTGCTTTCTCTGTGAAAAAAATAGTCTAAAATAAAGAGGTGGTGGTAGTAGTTCCCCAACATTTAATACTAAAGGTGTATTTTCTTTTAAGGACGTGTTTAAATACTTCAGCTCTGTATTTTAACACCTTCACCATGCACTATACTCTCCTTGCACCTAAATGACTGTGGTCAGGGTGGAAGTACTGTGCAAATGAAAGCAACATTTGGTTTATCTCCAGTAGCAGCATTCAGTTCATTAATATTGCACTTCCCTGTAACTTAGAAAATGAGTGGAAGCCTGCCTTTGACAAAATATTAAATAAAAATGTGTTCCTTATTTTTGCATTAGTGACTGTCCAGCATAATTTTTAATTCTTACCTGATGCAGTTATGCTCGTACCATTATAATACTTCATTTTCTTACTCACTGTTGATGTAGGGATTAAATAACTTCCTTTCTCATTGTCTGGGTAATAGTCATATCTTTTCAAAGAATGAGAATAACAAGAACACTGGCCAATTCTTGGCTTTCACCAGAGAAATTTTTAAAATATTGGACTGGACTAAAGGAAAGCAGGAAGCCAAGGCTGGAAACTTCTCTGCTCTATCCTATCTGATAAAGCAAGCAAGAGCCCAGAATTTTCCTTCATTAATTTGTTGGCCTCATAGAACAAACTGGAACTCCAAGTTTCTTGATGTGAGCAGCTAAGACTAAAGCTAACACAAGTCTGCCTTTTTGCATCTGAAAGGGGTTAGGCTTGTAATAATGCTGTGACCCTTCCAGCCTTGCAGGGAATAATGAAAACAGAGCAGGCTTACATGAGCAATGAATACATCCTACATTGTTTGTATCTGGGCTTATAATTTCATGTTTGATCTTCACTCCCAAGACTCTTAAGTAGTTTTGGTGCAGAATTAAAGTGTAGGTCGTGCAGCAAAAGCCTGAAAGTCTGGGAAGCTTTTGTCATCAGGTGGGTGGGGGGTTTCACTCCCAGCATATGTGGGAAGGATGTATCCAAAGTGACAGACAAGTGTCACTGCTCACAGACTGGTGGGATTCAGCTGTGGCTGCAACACTGAACTGCCGATGCTTCTGAAACAGTTTAATCTCATCAAATGGTTGTCAGGCCTGCTCTCATGGTAGGGAGTGTTTAATAAAAATCATGTGAGAAGGCACATACATGTGTGCAGTTTGTTTTCTGTTCAGCAAAGAAATCTGGGATCAGGCCTCTCAAGATCCTACACAGATGGCTGATTTAACCCCTGTGTCCTAAAGCAAGCTGGAATCTGTTCTGATTCTTCAGAAGTAATTAACATTTCATACCTGGGAAATTTGTCTATGCTAATCTCAGTTCCATGTTTTGAAGGCTGAGTTTTGCTCTCCTTGCCAGTGAAGGTTTAAGCCTAGTCAATGCTCATGGTAACATGACAAGTATTCTTTCATCAGGTAAAATAGAGAATACAGTTGCACATTTATTGTATTTTTCCAGACTTCATGTAGGGAGTGGTGAGCAAGAGCATGCAAAATCCTCAGAGGAAGGTGAAAAAGCTTTCATAGCAAAAACTTGTTTTAGTTACACACACTGCTGTTCACATTACTACAGATAAGTAGAAAGAATTTTATAGGCACCATGTGAACTCTCTTCCTGCAGGTTTTATTTTTTCTGATAAACTAAGACATTTTTGTCCTGTAGCTCTCTATCCCGATTAACTTTGACTGCAGCTTGATTGAAAACCAGAATACAAGTTAAGGATAGTAATATGTCACATCATGGCTGTTTTAATGTGGAATTGAAACTTAAATACCTTTTAGCTTAAAAGGAAAGGTTTAAAACAAAATGGAAGTGACCTTTTGAATTATGCCTGTTTTACTATATGATCATATGTACTTCTCCAGAAACGTTTGTGGGTCAAAAGTCTGCCCATGTGTTTTGCAGAAATCTTTATATAGAGGTAATACAATTGAACTTTGAAATTTGTTACTGGAAGAATAAAAACTCAACAGGATGATAAATGGATTTCACTTAAATGAGATAACAAGGATGTGGTGACCCTGCTTTATCTGTTAAATCTTGACTGCTGTACAAAGCAACATTAAATTATTTCAAATCTATTTAGGCTCTTAAAACCTAAAACAGTTAAGGATATGTTATGGTTAACTGCTGATTGCTTTAATCAAATCTTACTCCTCCTGAAAACCTGGCAGGTGATTGTTCAAACGATAAAAACATTAGTTTATTGCATATGCTGGTCCTCTAATTGAAAAAGTAAAATGACTAAGCACAATGTTCTCAGTAAAGCAGCCAAGATAAAATACAGCCCAGAAGGGCAAGCCACACATTTCATTAAAATAAGGTTCAGTAACCATGAAATTTATCACCCTAAGGGCTTCCTCACTCTGACAAGTGACTAAAGTGTAAAATGTCAAATACCTCTGTGCTGACCAGTAACTTGCATTAACTTTAAGGTCTTGTTAGTCAAATGCTAGATGTACTTTCTTGTTCACAAGCTACAAGAAATAAGTAGTTTTCTTCCTCAGCTTCCTGTGTTACTGCTGAAGACTCACACCTACACATGCAGCACATGCAAATGTCTGTGCCTTTGTGCGCTTTGGGAATTTGTTTGTGCTCACAAGTGAAGACAAAAGAATGGCAGGGAGCAACCTCAGCTTGTAGGGCCATGAGAAGCTGATCCATGAGTGGGGCAAGGAAGGAGTGAACCTGCTGGTTGTCCTCCCCACGATGGATAATAGTACTTCTATTACTCACAGCATCTAGAAAATATTCTCTAATTCTGTTACAGCTTGGGCCAGTCATTACCTTTCTGATGGAGAGATCACATCATGTTGTTCTTTCAACAACTTAAAACTCTTTAAAACAGCATTTAAAACTCTATCAGGACTTTGTTTAGAGATGTAAAATAATGTCATGCCTTTCAGACTCTGTAGTCACATCTTCTGGCTCCTGTCCTTTTGATTATTTCCTCTCCCAGCTTTTTCTGCTTGGCTCACTCTGATGTACAGCGTGCTTTGTTCACTAAGGTGATTGCTTTGAATGTTGTGCTTGATGAGGAATCATTTGTCATATGAGGTGATCCTCACCTCTAAGAGAACATTAGGACAAAAGTGAGAATATCTCAACAGGATGTACTGACTTGTGTTGTGCTTCTCTGCTGGAATCCACAGGTCTTCCTGAAAAATGTGCAACCCTTCTCTAAACCAGTAGCAGGAGCTGTGTTTGAATAAATATTCATTAGGATTTTTGGTTTTATTTCACACTATGCTTTTGAATCCTTACAGAAAAATCCCTGTTCAGTAAACCTGCTCTCAGTGCACGGGCTGATAATACTTCTGGACCAACACTGTTGGGAAAATTGTTTTGGAGTCAGCTACTCTATACAGCAAAATTTGTGGAAGCTGTTGTAATGTCCTGTGAGTGTCCCACCCACTTCAGTGATGGTTTCATCTAAGTTTGACAGAGCCTGAGTACATTCAGGGATGCATGGCACATCCTACTGCTTATTAATAAGACTTGTGAAATCATACATGACTGCTAATAAAACCTTCCAGTGTTTCAGAGTAGAATTTTCCCTAGAAGACTTCCTGAGTGACCAAATTCAGGAATTTCTAGTTGTCTAGAACCAATTCTAAAATCTCTTCTGTGAACCAGAGGCCTATAACAAGCTATCCAATATGCCAGTGCTTACACAAAGCTTTTAGGAATTCTAGGCAAAGTTAATGTCACCATGGTGTCACCATGTTGCTCAAAGCTTCATTCACTTCATATTTTTGGTTTGCCTTCTCTTAACAGCTGTATACTTCAAGCAGGTGTAGCACTTCAAATACACATCACCAGATTAAGGTAACAACTTTTTGTCTGCTTTTCAAGGACTTTGCCAAGTAGGTGGTAAAGTTGAATGATAAGTCTGTTAACTTCAAGAAACTGTTACTTATAAATGCCTTGCAGATAGTGAGACAGCAAAATAATTCAGGAATAAATGTCATATCCCTTATCAACTCCACATGTGATAAAAGGATTGAGCTGGTTGTGATGTTAAAGGAATCTGTAAGTGTTAACTATCTTCATAGGAACTGGGGTGGAAGCCAAGCCACTATCTTGTACCAGAATAAACTGATAAGAGAAAGTGTTCAGTTACAAGTAGAGCAGGTGTTTAAAGAAAGAGTGTGAAGATGTAAAACTCTTTGAAAAGTTGAGATTAGGTAATATGTGCAGTATTCATTCTGCATACCTGACTTCAGTTTTGTAACTTTAACACATCCCCTTGTAGAAATGACAACTATCTTCCTGGTCTCACCCATTTTCCCCATGGATGCAAGCCTATGATTTATTCTGCAGGTCGGAAAGAGAACATCCCTTTGAAATTTATCTAGTCAGAAGCACCAAACAGCTTCAGCCAGGTGTATGTGTGCTCCCATCATCCGTTGTCCAACATCTGCCATTAGTGATACTCCTTGCTTAGGATGCTGCTGTGGGCACTTGCCATCTCCTGGAAGATAAACATCAAGACAGTTTTGAAAATGAAGAAATTTAATATAGTATTTCAAGTAGAATCTTGGAATAATAACTTGCAGGCTGATTAGGAGCTGACAGATCAGGCAGCTGGAAATAAAACATCTGGAATACTGTGAGGTCATGCTCAGCTTTCTAGAGGAGCAGTGAGAAGACTCTGCATCCATTATACTTTTAGGATCAGAGAACAGAAAGCTCTGAGCCGAGTCCCTATCTTGTGGTGTGCCTGTTCCCAACAGCTGCTGCTAAACCATAAAGATGATTAAACCACAGAAATGAGTAGAGACTAAAATCTCTTGTTCTGGTATTTCTTCTGCCATCTGAGCAGAGCAGCAGAGACAAATCCAGACTGGGTGTGAGTGGAACAAGATGAGGAAAAGTCAGTGATGCAACACAAACTTTAAGCTCTGTAATAAAGGTGTGTGAATGGCAGAAGATGAATGAGAGCTATTTAACTTAACTGTCTTCATGAAGCCCACACTCTTGCTAGATGCTATTACTCAAGTTTAGAGAATGCTCGTGTCAGTCTGTTGTGATGCATAAGCAGGTAGCTTTAGAGCACTGAAGGTAGCATTCACTGATCACCTCACAGTTTGGTGAGTTCTTCCTCTGTTCTCTGAATAGCCCTACAGCCCCTGAGCTGAGAGGTCCTTTAATGTTAGCTGCCTGTAAGACTAATTCTAAAGATTTATCTGAGCAAGACATTGCTGTTCCTGTTTATTCTTCAAACCAGCACCCACCAAATTTCAGTTGTTACTCTCCAAACTGTAGTTGGTGTGCCTTTTAAAATTTGAAGGAGATGCTCAGTCCTGAATTGAAGCTGTAGCTGTTATTTGTACTTATGCACTGCACGTGTGTTTTGGTGTCTCTTTAAACAATAAAGGCACAAAGCCAAATTTATCTTGTCAGGTGTTCAGGTTACTACTTCTTTTTCTGGATTTCCCCCTTGGCTTGAGATTTCAGGATCTATCCAAGGTAATAGAATGAGCAAAAGAGATTGCTTGTTCTCTGAGTGCACTTTGCAGAGAGGATCCCATCCCTTTCTGAGGATATTAGATGTCTAGTAGGATAACCTGCCAGCTCGGCTGTTACACTTCAGTATCAAGCTACTTTGTGCACTTCAGTTCTGGTGTTTCCTTCATTGTTTTGGCCTTCACATATGATACGCTGCTTTCAGTGCCTGCATGCATTAAAGCAGCTCTGCCTGCTTAGAGAAATATCTGTGATATTATCTGACCACAAATTCATTCTGCCTCTGAGAATGATCTGGAAAGGCACTCTAGCTGGTATGCAATTAGCCTTCCATAAAGAAACAACTACTCGATTAGCTTTGTTTTCTAAACAATCAATCGTGCTTGTATAGGCTGAACCTCTCACTGCCCTGTTCTTTATGTCAGCAGCCCTGTATCTGTATTATGACTCAAGTGCAATCACTTTGAATCTTACAGCTAAATTAACATTGGCTATGACTTGTTGATTTTAAATACCTTTTTAATGCAGAGAAACTCTCCCCTTCCTAGAAGAAGCCTGCCTAGTCCTGTAGACACTATTGCAACAATGTTTTGTTCTTATGGATATTCAAAAAAAGCTGCTTTAGCATGTGAAAGATTAATTCGCTGAGGATGTTTTAGGTAATCCATCTGTGTTATCTGATAGTAACCTCCAACAGAAAATGCTTTTGGGAGACTAGATGCCTTTCAAACAGCATTTGCTTGTTGTTTTGGGTGGGTTGGTTTTGGTTTTCTTGGCAGGAGGTGGGAATAATAGCTCACAAGGGCAACCAGTGTTCAAGGTATTTAAATGTACATTAGCATCTCTACTGCCTTTATAACCTGCTTGTGGTAGTCCCAGCTGCCTTGTAAGAAGCAGTTATTGTGCAGCTGCTGAAACCATTGATTCCTCTTGACCACTCTGCCTTGGAAACTTGTCTCTGTGGGGACTTACAGAGGTGAAGACCCATGATTTGGATGCTATGATGATGCCTAGAGTTCCATGGGTGAGATCTGCCCCATCTCACAGGCAGCTTTGTCCCTTGGGTTATATGTTGAGTTCCCCCTGGAGGATGGCAGCTGTGTGTTTTGCTGGGAGCATACAGGTAAAGTTGATGGGGCTGACAGAGCACAATTGAATTGTCTGACTGTGACAGGGCTAAACCTAGACTGGGAGATGGGTTTGCTTTCAAATATTTTCACCTGCAAAAACTTCTATAGTGATTGCACTGATGTGACAGCAGGGTTCAAACACTTCTCTGGTGCAGAAGTGCTGCAGGTCTCACCCCAGAGTGGTCCAGATGTGTGCTTTTGAAGTGCTATGGATGCTGGAGCTTGTGCATCCTCCAAGAGGAGAACAGCTGACAGTTATTCCCAAATTAGGTAAAAACGCCAAATTCTGGCAAGCTTTTGCCAAGTATTTAATAGTTCCCCAGAGTCACAAATGGAAGAGGTTTGTGTCCTCTAAATATTGCCCTGCTAGCTGGTCTTCATGTATCAAGTTCAACTGCCAAGCACTTGTAACCTCTTATTATTTTAGTGTACATGTCAGTAAATATGTTATCCTGCCAGTTCTAACAGGGTTAGAGCTTGGCAAAACACATTCTAAAATAGCATTTGTTCTTCGTCCGAAATCAAAATGTCCTGATCAAGCTGCTCTTAAATGTGGCCATCAGCTTTCTATGGGGCTGCTTATAAACCAGCTGTCTAAAGCATATTATTTGCATTCTAAAATGGATGGTTTGTAACTTGGCCAAAATATTGCCTGTTTATTACCTGTATTTCTGTCCCCTATAAGGTGTTACTCTTATGTGGTGTGGGTTCCCTACTTTGTTAAAAGTACTGGTTGGAAGTTCTTACTGTATTGATCCTAAATGCTGTAAATAAGGTCTGAAATCAGTGTGGTGATGCAACCCTTTTAAGTGCTGATTTATCCATATTATTGACCAAACAGTAATTCTCTGATTTTCCTAAGGTTTAATAATTATTGGGGTTAAGAAGGGATTCTTAATTTTATTTATCTTACACCTTACTTAAAATATACAGGCTGTGCATCGCTGCTAACTCAGCTCAACCGTTTGTTTAAATAATTGAGAAACTAAATCAAATAGCTCTACTTCATGGTAGTGTACATAAACACGTCTGTCACGCTGGTATTTGGGACAGCCTAAAAAACTGGAGCAGGGATCTGCTCAAGTGCTCCAGCAATACTTTTTATGGAGTATGCTTTCTCAACGTTTGTTTGTAATTATTTGTGCTGCTAAAGGGAGGCGCTGGAGATGTTTACCAAAGGTGCTACACCCTAAAACCTGCAGATTCCTCTGTTAGCACCACCTCGTGCATCACAGAGGGGTGGAAAGCAGCGATTTTACCACACCCTTTGCAGCAAGGATTTAGGAGGAGGTGATATTTTTTTGGTGCCAGGAAGTAAGTAAGAAATAAATGTTATCTCTAAACACCTTTTATTCCTTTCTTTCAGTACTGAAGTGATGAGTCCCATTTAATACTTCATCAGGGGATGTTAGAGTGTTTTCTTTGGCTCAGATAGAGGAAAGCTCTGCAAAGCTTTCGTGGGGAAGGGAAGGAATCTCTCTCCCTTGTGCTGACAGGAGACAATTTCCAGCATGCGGGCTCAAACTGCAGGTTAGGCTGTAAATGCTGGTTTATTACCAAACAATCATGGTGATGAGGTTCCCCTTTGATCTGTGAGTCCACTCAAACAAGGCAAAATGAGAACACTTAGTGCAAGATGATATAACCAGTTATATATACTTGTTTACAAACCCTTTGGAGAATCTGAAATGTGAGAAACCCTCTTCTGAGATGTTTTGGTTTTTCTCTGAGGGACTAATTATTTCCTCAGAGTTTGTAAAATCTGGTCAAAACCTGACTTCTCCGTCTTTGTTAGAGGGTGAATAAAATTCTAGGGATGTTTTCAAAAGCTTCCTTTAACAGAGTTTTCTGAGATTGAATGATGGTAATGCGTTTAGGGACTGGTAATTGAAGATAATTCCAATGAATTAGACTTTGCAGATGTTAATGATATGCTGGAGGAAGTCGGCTTATGAAGATCTATGCTGTGCTTTTTTTTGTCTTGATCTATTGAATAGCTTCTGTAATTGTCTAATACGTATTCTGGCAGTATTTGGGTTTCTTAAGTATTTGCAGCCTGAAGAAACCAGCCTGTGAATTTTCAGGCAGTGAATGTGATTAGTTTAAATGCCAGTATGTGAAAATAATGTGCTTTTCACAGCAGCATCTGCAAGAGATATCTAACTTTGCAGATACAGACTAAGTAATTAGTCCTGGCTTGACCATTTTTATGGATGCATATTCATGCAAAACTCTAGTCTCGACCTATTAGAGAAAGTATTTCTTATTCTAGAGAATCAGCAAAGGTTGCTCTAGTGTATTAAATTTTCCCCACTTCAATCGGGAGGATTGCCTTGGTGAAAGGACTTGCAAAAACAAAATGCTACTGGCAACAGTGTCCTGATAGGATTATTCTTGCACCACCAGCTCTGCTGGGTTAGACATTGCCCTTCCCTCTGCAGGAAGGTGGGACTGGTGCAGTTAATCCACTTGCTTAGGTACTAAGATGTTTGCTGATGATTGCCTTAATTTTGTTTTCCTCTGTTGTTCTAATTCCTAGAGACAGAGGGAACAAATCAGTTTAATTCTGATGGGGGATAACATTCTGGGTCAACACAGTTTAAAAACTTGAGGATCTTTTAACAGGACATTCCAAGCTGGACATAGCTTTAGCTCAGGCCAGACTGAAGTTTGTGCCTATCAGACCAAATCAGTGAGTTTTCTTAGGGAAACTCATTACTTGCAGCAGTGTCAGCCCATTACAGCATATATACACACTGTCCTGAGTGATCTCTGTCCCCATGAGGTTTTGAGTTTTGTGCTTTTGTGGTGACTTGATTGTTAGTTGTTGGTTTTGAAAGCTGTTAGTGCTTGCTGTCTTGCCCTTAACCTAATTTTGGGTGTAGAACCTGCTAACTGGAGATGCAGCCTTCACAAACCAGGCATGCCTGTGTCTTTTGCTGTGCTGTGAAACTGCTTTCTAGTGCCTGTTATCTTCCCAGCATCTCTGGTCCCAGCTGTTATGTTTTCCATTAGCTCTGAAGGCTTCTCTACTGCTATTTATGCATGTACCCCTTTAGCTGTTTACTTGTTTAATGTATCTGTATTAATACACATGAAGGTAATATGAGTATATATGACTTTTTTTACCTATCAGTAAATCAAAATACAAGTTAAATCAGATAATGCCACCTCTCCAGCTTAACAAAATGAAGTATTTCCTACTAAAAACAGCAGCAGCTGTGATTTAACAATGTAATCTGATCTAATATTAGTAACAGGCTGTGCCTTTAGGGAGCAGTATAATATCCAATCCACTGAATAAAGTCTGTCTCACATTAAATTCTGAATCCCTCATAAAAAGATGGCTTCCCGGAATTGTTTCAGTAATTGCTTAAAAACCCATGGTTTCCTATGTATTTTCCCCAGTAATGAATGGAGAAATTATGTTGGCCCTCAAAATACAAAGAATGATGAAATAGTGCTGTCTTGCAAAGCTGTTCTCCCTGATGTCACAGGCACCTTCACCTCTCCACCTTACCTCTTGAGCTTTCTATTCCTCCTCATGCATCCAGGCAGGAAAATTCCCATCAGGGGTTTGTCATGCCCAGATTGCCATCTGTGACTGCAGCACCATTATCTTCCAGCAGGAGCCAAAATCTTACTCTCGGTCATTTTCCAAATAAGCTGAGAGGGGCTGGAAAGAGGGTCCCAAGAAAGTCAAGGGGGTTCTAGTAAAGGCCATGCATTATGGAAAGAAAGAAGTAGGAGCCCCTATGAAAGATTTAGCTTAGGGCTGGAGTTTGTAAGTCTGTGCATGTCAGACTTTAATAATTTCTGGAATTTTGTATACATACCAAGGAAAGGGTGCAACAAGTCTTCATTAACCCTTCTAAAATCAAGCTGTTCACACCCTTCCTTTTATGTTTTGGATTATGGTTTGGATATTTATATGTTGGGGGAGTAGAGGGTGTCAGATGTTCATCATTAAGAGTAGAAAAGCTGCCAGTATCATCTGCTTCTCTTAGATGAATTTGTATTTGAAACATCATGTTTTGGCTTAAATAGCAAGGCAGAGGTTGTAAAAGACATAAACTGACTTACAGTGTGTGAAGGCAGGCAAAAATTTGTATTGGAAGAAGTGGGAAAATAATGCTGTTTCTCTGTGTGAGGTGGATTGCTCCATATTGTTTTAATTCACAACCTGCTGCAGAATGACTTACCCCTGCCCGGACTTTGCTTCTGTGGCCTAAATTGTGTGGCCTGAAAGTAGGTCATGATGCAAAAGCACTCTGTTGTTTCCAGTGGCTCGTTTCTCTTTCTTTTTTCCTTTTTTTTTAATTTTTTTTTCAGATCTCAGGTTTCAAGATGAACTTGCTAAGAATCTAACCTGCAGTCAGTGTTAGTCATAGTGTTGTTTGGGCACAATATCCTTGTAGAAGAAGCTGGTTTATGCTGTTGTGTTTCAATGCCTTTGATTACCTAAATGATGAACTAGATGTTAGGACATGTCAAATGTGGTTCTTTATTGCAGCCAGTTAGCCTTAACCTTTTTCCTTTGGCAGGGTTTTAGTGATTCACAACAGGCCAGTCCGGTGTAATGTAAGACTGTTTTAAAATGAGAGGTTGACTTTCAGAATCTGGAGGTAACATAGCTCATGTATGGGAATATTAAGTAATACATGATATAGTTGATTTTTTAAAAAATTATTCCTGAACAAGTGTAGCCTTCCCCTTCTGATAGGGTTAATACAGTTCTGTTTTTAGAAAGTAGTAGCTAAAAAGCTTTCAATGTTTGCATTTAGCTGTCAGAAGTCTTAATGGGAATTGAAACAACTGCCTGCCTATAATTGCTGTCCTTCTGAACCAAAGGCCTTATGACTCACCTACATAGAAAATCATTGGGTTTGTCTGCACTTTTCTGATGGAACAACTTCATCAGATCACAGAAGGATACAGCCCTTCCTCTGAGTAGGGTAGTTGAGCACATTTATCCAGCTGCGCCAAAACTTCCAGGTATGTGTTCTAGATGCTTTTCTTCCTAGTGCAGCGACTGAACACTTGAGTATTGACATGGGCCAAAAAAACATCCCTTGTGGCCAGTTCGGTTACTATAAACAGCTGCTAATTATTAGCAACAGAGCCGCAAAACTTCCAGGGAGAAAATAGCTGCCTGTTGGCCAAGCAAGTGGTGTTCTGCCTTGCATCTGGCAAGGACGAGGAGAATACATGAGAGCTCTTCCAGCATGCCTGAGGATCCTTCTGCACAGCAGGTGTCTGGAGCTGGGCAGATGAGTTTGCTTTCTGACCTTGTAGCAGCAGGGACCTACCAACAGCTCCTTTCCTCTGTGAGCTGCAATTTCACGCTGGCTTTGGGTATTGCTGCCCGAAGGGACACTTCCAGCCACTCCTGTGCCTCCCTGTTAGGATGGTATGGATCCCTGCAGCCAGTCAGGTTTTTTTAAAGGATTTCTTTAGCTGCTTGGACATGTTTTTGTCAGTTTAGTTTTCAGCCTGGATCAGTTACAGTGTCTGGTTCGATGCTGTGCTGCTCGTGTGGCTGTGCAGGAAGCAGTGGGAGTAAGGAACCAGGGGCAAAGAAAAGGAAGAACAGAACGGTGCTCTTAGAGGAAGTACTTGTTTATGCCAGCTTAAAGTGATTGAGAAACCTAGAGTGTAAGCAGTGGAATAAGCTGGTAATGTATTTTATGTGATATTTCTTTACAAAATCAGTTGCCTGATCTTGCAGAGTAATTTTTAATGTACTTTGAGAATGGACAAGGCTCGGTAAGTTGGTGCAGGGATTGAAGGTCAGCCTTGCCTTTAAGAACTGCTCTTTTACAGAATGATTCTTTGTCTGTTGGTGTGGTAGAGCACAGAGCATTTGAACTCAAAACACCAGCAATTATGCTTGGACAAAAGCCATATTACTCTTGAAAAGGCACAAGCCCAAACGATGTGTTGTTTCACATGCCAGTCAGATGCTGAAGCAGAACCCATTGTCCACTTTGCATTAAATTGTGGAAGGAATAATAAGTGTTGTTTGTCTGCAACATGATGGTAGAGGTGCCCAGCTAAACATTTATTTAGCCTGAGGAAAAGACAGATAAACTCAGAATGCCTTTCTTTCTAATGCTAATATTAAAGCAAAACTTAAATCAGTCTAGATAACTCTTCAAGATATGGCCAGATTACTTGAAAACCTGAGCATAAACCAACTTGGCAGAAAAGCATTTGATAAATAAATGGAATGACTGAACACTTACAGGCTTGTCAACCTGACAGGATTCACAGGTGAAATAGTGTGGTTGCTAGCATGGATGTCTGTGGCATGCACTCATTGGAGTATTGGAAAAGGTTAAATTGTAAGGCTCTCAGAGGAATGAAAACCTTCTCCTATTAGACTGGTAGCTTCTGCAGTCTTACACTCTTTTGCCAAGTAAACATTTGAATATTTCATGAAGAAGTACACTTACTTGGGGTTGTTTGGGGGCTTTTTGGTGTGTTGAGCAGAATGGATCACTGACAGGTCCTAATGTGATGATGACAACTGTGACCAGAATTATTAAAGCCTATTTAAATTCTGTAATAACTGATTAATTGGTTCTTAGCTATTTTCCTTTGTGAAGGTAGTGGTAAACAATGAAAAGTAATTTTATGCAATGATGGCTCAAGTTGCCTCTTCATCCTTCCTTTCCACATCAAGAAGGTAAAATTCATTTAAACCATAGAATCTTTAAGTTAGAGTATTTCATATATCATTAGAAAAGAATTCCTGTGAGCAAAATTGAATGCAGCTCTTAATGATTTGAGACGACTTTGAGTCTGTATCCTTGCATGTAAAAGAGAGTCACGATAGTGGAAGAGGCAGATCTTGAAGACAGGAGATAACTACATAAATTACTGGAAGTTAATGCAATAAACTTGAAAGAAGAGGATGAGAAATGGGGTAGTTTATCTCTGTTCAATCCTTTCCTTTTTTCCTTAGGTATTCAGTAGTGCTTGCTCTGAAATGTTTCCATCATTTTCAGTTTGCTCATCCCAGATTTTCATAGGCTGTGCTTATTTTTCTCATTGTTCTGGGTTTTTATAGTTAGTGCATACCACCTTTTCTGAGATTGTTTCTTACACCAATAAATGCCTGAGGGAATGCCCAATGACTTCAAGGAAGAAAACCTGAAAGATTTGAAATCCTCTCATGCTGTCCAGTTGGGCCCATTTAACTGTTTTCTACTTGCCAAGCTTTATTATAGCTCAAAAAAATATGTGTGTGATTACCTGAAATGTGCTGTGTACTCCACAGCTTACAGTCATATGTTTTGGCACAGGTTCAGAAATTCCAGTTACTTGTCAAACAGTGCATTCCAATTCCTTGTTAGCAAGAGAGATCTGGAAACATGCATCAAAAATAGTTCAGTCTTAAAAAATTTGGGCAGGATCACTGTTAACCTCATTTTATTTTGGTATTGATGGGTATACTACCAATCTGCTGACCTCCAGATGGTGGCATCACAAATGCAGGAACACTGCTTGTCAAAACCCCCAAGTCCTGAACTTAAAAACACACTGAGGTGTGTGATAAAGTCATTTGCCCGAGGCATCGTGTTGTATAATTGTGAAGCATGAGCTCGTTGTGCATCCTAAGCATCATAGTGCTCCCTAGGGAAAAGAAAACAATGGAATTTTGTGGGCTACAGATATGACCTATATAACACTTCCTCTTCTTTGGCAAAACCTGATGAAAGGCAGTGATTTTCCTTTGGTTCTTTGATGGTTCACAGGTTCTGTCTGTGAACAGTACCTATTTGAGGCTCAGGATCATTGACTTGTCAAGCCTGTAACATGTTTTGTGTTTGACACAGTCATATTATGCCTCAATGGAGGGTGGGTAGTCAAAGTATAACAGATAAGATTGTAAGATAAGATTGTAAGCAGTTTCAGAAGCTTTATAAAATTTTGCTTACAGATTAGGTTTTGGAATATATTACTTGCCTGTTTTGTTAGAATATTAACTATTGCTTTATAGGTTTTTGCCATTGCTGAAACATGGCCAAAGGTCAGAGTAAAATGTGCAATTAAGCTGACAAAGAGCCAGTGTCATCAGTCCCCTCCTCTCATAAACACTTGGCAATATCAGAACTATTTCTGTATCTTAAGTTCTCTTCACACCTAACCTGTGTACATTGCCCAATGGGAATCTCTACCCATGGATGAAATTCTTCATTCTACTGCTTTATTTTGTTAGTTATGAAAATGCCCTTGAAAACCAGCCATGAAAAACAATTCGTGCTGGATGCAGACATCAGAGAATTTTGTATTGGTATTTTAATCCAGATTCTCTTCAGGTGCCACTTACTTTGGAGTTCTTTGCTGTATAAAAGCTTCTGTTAAATTCATTTACCTGATAGAAATGAATTTATCTCCCTCTTTGAGAAAAAAGAATGCCATTATTCAAACTTGGCAAAATAAAAATGAACTTGGAAAAAGCAATAGCAGAATATATATCAGTCTAAAATGAGTATGAACACAACTGAACAGGGCTGAGGAAAGAACTGAAGACCTTTCTGAGAGGCTCTTGTTCTCTGGCTCTTGTATTAGACGTGCACTTGGAGTCAGATGAAAGTGCTGCAGGAAGTCTAGCGTTGTGCTTACCACAAAATTGACATAATGGAACAGTAATTCTCTGTTCTTTTAGATAAAACCTGTCCATTGTGCCTCCTCCTATTGCACTTGAACACTAGAACTGCTTTTTCTGGCATGTTTAAAATATGCTGTTCTTATCTGTGTCAATTACAGCTTCAAAGTGTACCTCCATCTACCGCACATTATTCCTGGCTCATAAATTATCTGATCACTCCCCATCATCTTCCACTTCAGAAATAACTTTTTCAGTCATCCCTTAAGAGCCTTGCTCAAATGGGCTAAATCTCAGATATCCTCTTTTGTCCTATCTCTTTATCCTTTCCCAGGACAAATGCTCCTGGCTTGGTGTCATCCTCCTTGCCATGTGCAGGGTGCCCCAGTGTATCACAGAATATTCTGGAGTGCTGAACTGCCTTCCTCTCAGTGCCTCACCCTGGAACTGCATATGGAAGGAGGTGTTTAGGGAAAGGGAATTAAATCCTTCACAGGAGAGGAAATCAGGCATGAGAAAACAGTAGAGACTTTAAAGACTTTGTGCAGGAGAGTAATCCATAACCCTTAGTCTGTCATACAACATACATGTTCTGCTGATTTTTGGATAATAAGACCTAATATGTATACTTTCAAATTCTGCTGGATGTCATGATGCCTGAGTCTGCCAGCAGTTAAACATTTTATGACTAGTCTATAATTAAAATAATTGCTCCTACTCCAGAACATACATTTTGTAGGCTTTACTCACTCAGAACTTGTGTTATGTAAGGTGGATGGGTTTTTTTTCATACACGGAGTACTTTACATTTATGATAAACTACTTACATCTTAATTTCTGTTAATACTGAGTGGGTAGAGAAATGCTTTCCAAGTCCTTTTTGTTATGGGCTATTTCATGCTTATTTAAAACTTGGTTTATAGAACTAGTTCAGTAAGTTATTTTAACTTTCTTGTGGAATTTAAAGGTTTTTCCACCTCAAAATAAAATTTTAGTGTTAGTTGTTGTTGAGGTGATCAAGTGTGAGAATTCCAGTAATCCTGGGGAGCCTGGAAGAAGAAAAGATATGGACCAAAAAAGATTTTTGAATGGAAGAACAAAATATGTGCAATAAACAGCTTGAAGGAGGGCATCAGCAGGAGAGAGTGCTCAAGATGGTGTTCTTGTGATGCACTTTTAGTAGAACACTAAAGGTCACACTGAGACAGAGCTGCTCTTGTGATGAGCTTTGAACACCAAACGTGCCATCTGTTTCCTAAGGCTCAGTTTTAGGCTCACCACTTGATAATCTGGTGTGTACTCAAGCCCACAAAGAGTTTGTGTTGCCACAACTGAGGAGACGGGGAATTGCAGCATGGGGACTTCTACTGAGGCCAGCTTTGCTGCCAGAGCCAACATTTCATGCAACCATATCCCTGAGGGGTCACAGCCCAGTCACCCTGTGTGCAGAGATGTAAATATGTATCCTTCTAATGCAAATTTACATAATCTGACTTTTCGTAAGATGCTTTGTTTTCTTCTCCTAAGTGCTTAAACACATTTTGAATGGCATGGTGCAGTATTTGTAAATCTACTTAGATTATGTATGTGGCACCAAGGAGGGGAAGGTACAGAAGAAGCTTGTCTTACTTGGTTAGAATATATTTTAATAATTTTAATGTGTAAGATATTGTACCATTCTGCTTTCACAAATTTCAGCAGCCTCGCAGGATGTGGGAGTAAGATGCTCTGGTCTTGTGTGCAGAAAGAAGATGAATTCATATGCTGTGTATATCTCCATTAAAGTTTAAATACTCAAGTGTCAATCCTGTTATATTCATAATGGCTTATTTTGCTTATGCTTCCTTGAGAAATATCTTTAGTATAAAATGGTGTGATACTTAATGCAAAGTAAATTGCAACTTCTGAAAGTCTAAATGGAGATGTCTGTGTGATGGTAATTGATGAATCATCTTCCTGGCATAGAACTGGAATATCCTATGCTGTTTCTGAAATGCAACCTGCTTTAAATTTCCCAGAATTTTAGTCTTGTGCTCAGTGTTCTGAGGATCTTGGACAAGTACCCTGACATTCTTCTGTGGCTTTGTGTAGGACCACAAACCAGAGGAACTGGAGTACAGTAAAGCATCATTTAAATACAAGGCACAACTGCTTTTCAATGGAAAGTGCAGAGGTAGGAGGGAACGTGGAATAAAGGACCCTATGCTAGGCAAGGACAATGGAAAGCATGAAGCAGGAAATAGGTTATATGGTTAAGGGGGGGGGACACAATATCCTGAAAAATCCTATTGAAATTTTTAAATGCTTGCTTTTTGTTGCAGATTAATCAGCCACTCGATGGGGATTAACAGTGGAGCACCTCTTTGTGTCGCCTTTCCACCTCTGTGTAGCACGAATAACAACTTCAGCACTTCTTCAATAATAATTATGAAACTGGTATTAACTGAATGGCAATTATGGATTTTTAACTCTAACTCACAGTAAACCAGCAAGCCATATGTTGAAATTCCTACCAAATAGCTTTTCATTCTTAATGTCTCGTACCTATACAAGAAGTTGCAAGATACCTGTTTGTACAAGAGGAATATAAGCATTACTTGCCTGAGGAACAGAAGCTGAAAGAGAAGACACCCTAACTTGTTTGTGGAGTTATGGTAGTATTATTTATATAGCTATAACAAATATATATATTTTTATGGTAATGAAAATGGCTCCTCAGAATGCTGACTCGGAATCTATGCAAGTTCAAGATCTACCTGTGGCACAGCTTCAGAAACCAGAAAACAAGGAGAATGAAAGTAGGGAGGAGACCATTAGTGAAGGATCCATAGACCGGATACCGATACGCCTGTGGGTGATGCATGGTGCAGTAATGTTTGGCAGGGAATTTTGTTATGCCATGGAGACAGCTTTGGTAACACCTGTATTGTTACAAATTGGTAAGTAATTCTCATTTCTGTGAGTCGAAGCTTTCTATATATTTTTACATTGATTGGAGCCAGGCAGAGAGGAAAGATGCATCTAAAGGTACACAAAGTAAAAACGATTTTGGTTTTTTCCTTAGTGTCTCTAGCACAGATTCAGCTGTGTGATCATGCTTAAATGGGAAGGATTTCTACATGCATTCATCTTCTGTCTAATATTGCTTCCCTCTGTAAAAATTGTAACCTCATTTAATTCTAAAATTCTCTACTACAAGGTAAGTGTCCTAGAAACTAGAGACAATATTAGGCTATAAAGGATTGCAGTGAAGCATTTTTTTAATTTATGGAGAAATGCTTCAGGTTACAGTACTTTAGAATATTTAAAGAGATAAATTGTTTTTTCCAGTGAACTGCTGCATTTATTTCCAACCACTAGAGAGTCTTGTTTTGTATGATTAATCTGCAGTTTATAGGATGTGAATACACATGAATCAACAATGATACCAATAGCCTTAGATGATAAGGGGGGGGAGTGGTGGGGTTTAGAATGGGGTCGTCAGTGTTAAATTTCACGGTGAGTATTATCATTAGGTTTCAAATAAACTGTTTACATTATTAAGAGTGTCTGATACTACCTTTATTAAATACAGAAACATGTCAATTATATATCAGAAAATATTACACAACATGGAATGGAAATGCCAGACTGAGTGGGGAGTAAACCAGCCATGTGTGTGTACTGTATAATTGTCTGTATATTTGTATAATATATGTTTGCTTTGGCTTACCTGTGCAGGTGTGCCTTACAGCTTGCTCAGCTATGACCAAACAGAAGCACTCAACCAACTAAATAATAATGTTCCACGAATACTGTTTACAACATTATTTTAAAATTTCCAGGTTAGCATCTTGAATGAAACACATGGGGGGGGGGTTTGGTTTGTTTGACATGAGAAAAAGGCATTTTAGATTCAACTTGTGAGCATGTGATGTACAAGTCCTTTCATATAGTCTTCCTGCAGTTAAAAATGTGTTTTCATATGAAACTGCTAACTGGTTTATTTTGAGTGAATGGAGGGAATAATCAGTGCAGTTGCTGCTATGGGAGATGCTGATGAGTTAAGCCTCTACGTTTTCCTGAAAATTTTAATTTTCAGAGCTCATCAGGTGGTCTTCATGGATCTATTGTTTGCATAGTTAAAACAGATTCTAAAAAGCTCCAAAAAAGAGAGCTTTGGTGATCAACCTAACTTGCTAAATAAAACGCCTGCATCTTCATCTAGGAATATAACTTGTAAGGTTTTGCCTTTTGGGTAGGTTGAGATTTAGAGACTTCAGTCCCTTGTACTGGCAGCATTGTTTCAGTAACTGTCTACCATAAGCTCAAAAACTTGCATCCTGCTTTGCATGGAGAAGATCCCTGCTTTTCTAAGTGACCTGTACATTTCTGTTTGTGCTGGCATTTGGATGATTAAAATGTATGGCTGGCTAAGCTGACTTTACCTTACCATAGAGTAAGGTCAGACAGTATAAATAAACTATTCTCTTAATTACTGACCTCTCTTCCAGTTTACATTTCTTTTGTGAGCTTTTCTAGCTGTTTCCTCCAGATAGTTGAGAAATATCTCTTCCCTTCCTTCCCTAACCCCAGTGATCAAAATAACACTGGGATTTGAGGGAAGGGAAGAAGAGTGCTCCCACTTCTAGAAAAGCTGCACATCGACAAAGCGACGTCAAAGTCTGTAGGGATGCAGCAAAGGTGTTCCAAGCCACAGAGATAAGAAATGGAGGTAGCAGTTACAAATGTTAGTGCTTTGGGAGCTAATTGAAATCTTTCTGCTTGGCTCCTGTGCCCTCAGCAGGGCTAAAAACAATGTTGAATTCACTGAAGGGTTAAGTTATTCACGGGTGACTTATCTGGCCTCTTTGTTAATTACCTCTTACATGGTTCTGTTTACCTTTATCAACCTCAACATCTGTCTGCCTCAGCATGAACTATATTTATTCCTCACTGGAGGGGGTTGCAATATAGCTGTCGAACTGATGTAATATTCCCTTTGCTTCTTGTTTTGGTAAAAGCAAAGATCAATTTCTGTGAGATGAAATTGGCTCAAGAAACTATATTTGAGAATTGGCACCTGGGGAAGAGTGGTGACTTGATCAGTTTTGCTTATAATACACTGAAGAACAAGAAGCCTTTTGTGTATTCAAAAAAGATTACACAGTGTGTTGAATATTAACAATTAAACTTTACAATGTGTGCTTATGCTTTTCTGTACCTGGGAAAACTTTAGTCACTGAAATAATCTGAGATTCTCATCAGATACCACCATGAAAACCTTAGGCACATTAGTATGGCGTGACACATTTTCTGCTTGCAAGTATTTGACTTTCTTTGTAGTTTGAGTACCCTGGATCAGAGGTGTAGTTAGGATTTGGCAGATGACCAACCTGCCCTACTTGATCTGTAATCCATGAGATTTTATCAGCTGAAGGAGATGGTCGTTCGAATGGTCACTGTCCAGTTCAGTGGTGGTTGAACTCATTGTGTTTAAATTTCCTGAAGTTCTGAAATCTTAACAAGAGAACTTAAAAGCATTAGTGAAAGCTGCTTGACTCAATGCATACTGTGAATCGGAAAGGTGCAGAAGCACCCAAGTTACTGCAGCCCTACTGAAAGAAGTTCTGATTTCTGACTTTAATCATTGTCTTTATTGCTATAATTAATCTTACATTGCTGTGTCAGAAATGCAGCTACAAATCTGTAACAGCGTTGTAGTCATAACTGGGCTTTAGTAGCCTAGCAACAAGAACAAGCCAAATATATATTACATGTGGTTTTTTATTACAGCTTGCTCTTTGGTTTCTTAGTATCTGTAGCTTAAGAATTCAATATGAAGCGGTGAACTTGTTAAGAATTCAAACAATGTAAAAATATGCCAAATATGAGAATTCCAGTTTGAGTCCAGATGAAATTATATTAGTTGACACTTGCAGAAGTCATAATCTCCTAAAATCTCCATTAACCTTTTTGGGACCTGTTCAATAAGCAGTTTCTCCCAGCCAGTATTAAATTTTACCAGAAAATAAGCTTTCAGAGCCTTCAGAACTTAAGTTTTACTTGTTCATGAGTCCAAGGATTTGGGAAAATGAGTGATTCGTGTTATTCTTGAGTATTAACACTGCTGTTTGCTTCCCCTGCACATAAGCTACAAATTCCATAGGAGCAGGATGAGGCCTTTGTCTTCTGAAACATCTGGTACTTAGTGCTGCTTATCTGTGAGAGGGAATTAAAATCCCTGCTATTGTTCATAACTGACAGTGTATTTTCTTACATCATTAAACTTGGCTTCATAGGATTAGGTATCTAAAATCATCTCCAGTTCATAAGTTCACAGAAGATTTGGATACATTATAAAATTATTTTGCACAGGATTTTGCTTGTGTAAAAGCAAAAATAGGAGAAACCAAAGACTGGTGTGGTGTGAACTTGGAGAAACTGCTTTTTGAAGAAACTTGTTCAGTGAAATCACAATATATTACTTGTGTTAATAACACTTTAAACCATTAATAAATATATAACTTGGTAGTTTCAGATTATTTCTACTTTAATTCAAACAAAATTTTGGTTTTAATACAAAATGTAAATCCATTTTAGTTCTTCTGAAATGTGAGCTCCATGTACCTATTTCATTAGGACTATGGAAAAAAAAAAAAAATCTGTGTTTTCTGGCTTGGAGTGGCTGCTGCTTCCAGCATGAAAAACTTGCTGTTTGACTAATGAGTAGTGGTAGCTGTAAACATGAAAATTCACATTTTATATTTATTATGATAAAAGCTGTGTCAAGCCTTTACTCTTGCTTCAAAGGTTCTTTTAATGCTATTGAGTTTTTTATGAATAGTTAATAGGCACAGAAGTGACTGTCAGCACGAGAGCTGTTTCTCATTCCCCTGCATTAATTAAATATATTACACTAGTGTTCTTTAAAAGTACCTATCTACATTGACATAGTTCCTTAAGGAAACATAAGGAAAATTAATTTATATGTGCTGCTTACCTTTATAATATCACTTAAATTTAGGGATGTTTGTCTGGTGGGCTGCAGGAATAGCTGTGGGTTTTATGCATTTCATATCTGAGCGCCTCTCTGTGATGGCATCACTTTGTTTTGCTGTGAGAGTCAATGGATTCTTGCAGTAAACATTGGCTAGTCTAGTATTAAATATTGAAGTTGGTCATTTTTAAGCTTAAACCTGAGCGTTACTGTTGTTTTTAGGCAATAATACTGAAGAGTAGAATTTCTGGAAATTTAGTATTTCACTGTTAATTATTAGATTTTACTAAAAAGAAAGGCTGAGCTACAAAGAGCAGAATACTATAGATTATTTTTGTTTGGAAATTATTTCTCTCATTAGATCCTTTCAAATCAGCAAAATTATGTAGTTGCTCCAGTCTTATATATGTAGGAAAGCTGTTCAGGGGTTTGGGCTGTTATTTTACAGCTAAAGCATTTAGAGATAATATCTAATAAAAATATAATTTTCTAACCTTCAAAATTCACCCAGCCTAAAGCTTAGCAGACTGTGCATAAAGGGTCTTGAAATCTAGTTCATGTGAAATTGCCAGTATGGAAAAAGTGTGTTAAGCAATAATTCAAACTGCTGATTTTGAGAAATCTCTGTGGTAGCTGAGAACTCATTATGCAGAAGAGATTCAATATTCCAGAGTGAACTCTCTTAGTTTGCAGTAGTGACTCTCCCCATTGAAATGTAGTGTTGATACCTGCCTGAGAAGAATGCTTGTAGGTAAAGGGAGATTATGGAGATGTATTTAGAAACCAGGCATGAAATGTTACAGATGAATTGGCTTCTAGGTCTGTTTTTTGAAAGGAATTAAGGTATCAATTGCTGACTTAATTCAGTGTGGAAACGGATAGCTGTCCTAAGGCTAAGCCTGAGATCAAAGGAAATCTAAAAACCTGAAAGATCTCTTGGGGAAGAAGGGAGCAAAGGGCTGGATGGGCTGTTAGAGGCTGCCTATAATTTAAGTGAAAAAGAGCTGAGTGGCTGGAAAGGCTCTTGCAGATGGAGGAAGCTCTTCAACACAAAGCAGCACTGAATCTATTTCAGCTCAGCTTGAGTAGTTGAGTTTATTCCTCATTTCTGCCAGAGGTTACATTAAGGTTATGTATTTTTAACTGCCTTTCTGCAAAGCTGCATCTTCCATTTCAGCTGTGTCCTACCTTACCTTGTCTTACCAGGAAGAAACTGAGTTGTTGTAACCTGTCCTTTGACTCCCAGAGTTAAATTCCTGTTCAATCCAGCTGCATCTGTGCTCCCAGGCATGGCTGTATTTGATGCTAAGAGTGAATTTCAGGATCTGAATTTCTCTTTGGAAGAATTAATGGCTTGAGAGCTGACCTGTCCCAAGAGAGGGCTGTAACACAGCTAACCTGAGGGCAAGAACTGAATATACAGTGGATCCAGAAAATTTAGGATTTGTTTATTATTCCTTTTTCAGCCTTGTTAACTTTAGAGTTAGTCTGTTCAGATCATGTAAAGTTTGTATTCACATCTCGTGTGGTGGAATGTATAAGACTGCAAATACTGTGCCTGAGGCTTATGTTAATTGCTCTATAAAACCTCCCCACCTATCTTTTTTTACTTATTGACTAATTTTATGCCCACTAAGGGGTTGTGTAAGACTAATTTTGCTGTACTTTTTTTAAACTAACAAGCAAGTCAGGCTTTCATATCATTTATCACTCTTACATAAAATATCTTTTGACCTCAAAGCAATAGCAGCACAGATTTTGAACACAGATAGCCCTCAGTGGAAGGTTGGGTTAAAGATATATTTAAAGCCCTTTTAAAAAAAAGATGCTATGGAACTGTTATGATTTTTAATCCTGGGGGCATGTGCTTTGTTTCCCTATGAAGGCAAATCTGGCAGTTTGGCAGTTGTGCAATAACTGTTCCTTACAGCATTTTTTATATCAGTGTTCTGTTTTTCTTTAAGTAACACTGAATTTGGTCTTCAGAGGCACCACTGATAACACATGGCAGATTTTCAGCTGGGTAATGTGAGGATTCCTGCTGGCTCTAAGGTCCTACAGACTGAGTTTGGATGAAAAGCCTTTCTAGGAGAGAGACGTTGAATACAAATGGCCTCAGAGGCTTCTCCCATAGTATGAAATATGTTTCCTATTGCTACTTAGCAGTAGGAACTTTTTGTTCCCTTTTTTTTTTTTTTTTTTTTTTTTTTTGCTTAATAAGGCTTGCTGGAGAAACTACTTCTAAAACAAGATTCATACCTATTATGATGCTGCATTCTCCAATTTCAAATCTTTAACAGAATTCCTTGAGCTTTTAATTGTGTACTGTGGGAATGTTAGTGTGGTTTGTTTTTTTTCCTCTAGCATAAAGAGTGTTCACAGTAAAAACATGCGTGAACACTCTTTTAATCCTCAGAAGTTTTCATTTTAAGAGTTTGTGTGGTCTGAGGTTAGAGCAAGTGACCAGTATATGACACAAGAACAGGTCTGAAAACTGTAGGCTGATAGAAGCAGCACAGTGCAGAGTGAAGCAAACTGTGTAAAAATACATGCTGTCAGCAAAGGATGGAGGTTTAAAAGCAATTTTTGATTTCATTGTCACCTTTGTTCTTCAAATACTTTTTTTTTCTGCAGCAATAGACATTTTAGTCTGTGATTTGTCAGAAGAGCTTGAAGCCTCCAAAAATAATCACTCTCTAAGAAGGAAATGTACATCTCTATCCTTATGTAGCTGCTTCTTCCTACCTGTAAATATTTCCTGTCCAGCATCCTTCCTACCTTTTATCTGGAGTTGCCAAGGATTAGGAGAGGCTAAGCTGTTTGGCATGACTTAAATGTACTTTGAGATTTCTGTTCCCCTTCTTTCCCAAATTCCTTTTCTTCTGCCCAAAGATCTAGTAAAGCACAGAAATAAGGACTCATCACTGCTAGAAGCTAATGGTGGTGAACTGGGTATGGGACCATATTAAATTAAAGTTGGGTTTTTTTGTTTTTTAATTTTCATATCAGCCAATAGCATTAAATTCTTTTTTCAGTCTATTGTAAACAGGTTTTTTACATCTCTCTTATCACGGGGTCACCAAATTGACTTGAAATTCTTTCTTCTCACACATACCAGATCCATCTTGTTGTGATACTCAAGGCAAAGCTTTCAAGGACAGTCCTAGAGTAGAAATGGGCACAGATGGGAATAAAGGAACTGCAGGATCCCTGAATTTTTACTAAGATTTTTCTGTGAGTAGTGGGGAAAAGATGAGAAAAGTAGAGACAGACTTGGGCCTCCTGGAAATGCTCTGAAATGGAGTGGTTTTAAACACACGTTTACGCAACATCTTTCTTAGCCTAAACCCTTCCTCTTAATCTGCTTTCCACCCACATGCCCAACATCTCTTTATACTTCTGTCTAAACACTCTCATCTAGAACAGGATGTCAGGAGAAGCCTTGAAAGTGCATGCATGACTTTTTCTGCTCAGAATTTGAGTTTGACCCTCAGCTCTGAGCAAGAGGTAACTTTTGCCATAGCAATAACAGGTGAAACAGGACAGTGCTTCCATGCTCCTCATTACAAAGTAATTGACACCAGGGCAATTTTCCAGCAGGCAATTGCCTATTCTTTACTGCAAAAAGAAAGCTTTCAGCTCTTGGATGAGGTTCTGGTGGCAGAGACTTGCAGATGAGATGCAGAATTGAGATTTGGATGCCCAGCATTGGAATTGGCAACCCCACAGCTTACTTCAGTGGGTTTCTGTTGAATGTGGACTGTGAGACGGGTTATGAAAAGGGAATAGCTGGGAACTCGTTAGTGAACAGGAGTCTTGCTTTTCAAGGAAATAGAATTAAAGCCACTTTGGAAATGAAAAGAGTGTCAGCATGCCAACTCATGTAGTGTTTTAATATAGGACTGTCAGAGCTGCAGCCCCCTGAGCTCTGTTCCTTTCAGTCTCCTGTGTGCTTGTTGCAAGAGTCTTTCTGTTGTAATGCCCCTCTGGGACCCCATTTAATCATCCTCTTTTCACCAAACAGCAGTTGAAGAAGTTTCAGATATACTTTCCTGCAGGCTGTTTTGCAAGAAATTATTGGAAATGTTTTGTGCTACTGATTCAGTTTGATAATATTTAATACAAGTCCGTTTAACTAAATAGGGAAAATCCATGTTATGGATTATGTCTGCATTGGTTTGGATAAATCTCCTATAGCTCGTGTAACTCTATAAAAATCTTCCTCTCCCTGAAGTCTTGAGTAGCTAGGTACAGAGCAGCAGAAATGCAGATTTTTCAAAAAATAGATTAACTCAACTCTGTTGACATTTGGTGATCTTCAACTGGAGCCTCCAGGTGAATTTTTGCAGTATAGTAGATGCAGAGCATGTAAACCAAAGAATTTGAATCTGAGTTTCTTTTATTTTTAGGGAATGGTGACTGCTGGGCTACAGTTTCCTACAGCAAAGTTAGGTGCCATCTTTCCAGGCTTTTGGGATTGTTCCATGTGAGGAGAGAAGTTCCACACTCAGTTCAAAAATGTCTTAACACACTTCCAGAGCAAGAATACTTTTCCCCATGGAGGTGCTGATACAGGGAATGATCAGCAGAAAGGCTCAGTCCTTGCAGTGGCCTGGTTCTGTCCTTGGTATCAGCTTTGTCCCTGGCAAGTGTCCCATCATGAGACAGTGCAATTGCTTTTATTATGCTAGTAAATTTTGTATAACTTCTGCACAGATCATCTTCACCTTGAATTTCTATCCTACCCTGAATCCCAGTGTCTGTTTTTTCTTTCTCAAGTGATAATCTGAGCTGGATCATTTTCTATGTATTCTTTGTACTGGCTGTATAAAACCACGAATTTCCTGCTTTTATCAGTTGTGCAGCTCTGTAAACAATGGTCTTTCAATAATTCAGTCTATCAGAATTGAGCTTACCACCTCCACTCCCCCCACCCCCACCACCAGGATAATCTGCAAATTCCAAAACTATCCTTTAAATGAGCTCTTGATCTGGAAGTGTTTTAATACCTCTTACAAATATCTGGACACTTCTGGAAAGTAAAGTATTTCTTTGGCAAATAGAGATCAGGTTCATGCCCTTAAGAGTTCATGTAGGTGGCAGGAAAATAAATATTAAGTTACATATTCTAAAATTAATATTAAACTTGGGCACAGTGGGAAAAATCTTCATTAATTTAAACCAAAGTGTCTCAGATATTCAGTTACATGGTTGTTTACTGGGGTTAATTAGTTGTAGTGGAGACAGTTGTGGTATTCATTATGTTTTCTTTGCCTGATTTGGAAACTCAGAGTCAGTGTCCTACCAAGCCAGACATTTTCTGGCAAGGAAGAGTCATTACAGGCATACCTGCTGTCTTATATGGACTGCATCAGGTGACTTCAAAATGATTGTTTATCATACTCAGCTGCAATTTAAACAATTTGTGCAGCAATTGGATATCACTGAAATATCTGATCTGCTGTTTTCTTCCAAGCTGCAGCAGAAAAGAGCAGATGCAATGTGCTTTGCTTTTTTTTCTCCCCTTAAGTCATTGTTCTGCAAAACTTTAAACAAATAATTTTCTGGTTGCTGGACTTTGGTGTCAGTTTATCAGCCCTGTAGTGGTTCTGCACTACTTGTGGTGTTTTAGAAAAGAGGCTGGGTTTTCCTGATTTTAATGCCTTTGTGACATAGAATCATGGAATGGCTTGGGCTGCAAGAAATCCTCAAGACCAGCCAGTTCCACGCCCCTGCCTTGAGCAGGGAACCTTCCACTAGACCAGGGTGCTCAGAACTCTGCCCAACCTTGGACATTTACAGGATGGGGCAGCAACAGCTTCTCTGGGCAACCTGTGCCAGGGCCTCACAGGGTGGAATTTCTTCCCAATATCCAATCTAAACTTATCTTCTAACACAAAGCAAATAATGCTTACTTAATACTGACCTTAAATAAGAGCAGAAGGAAACTGTCATCTGCATGAAATTAAAACAGAAGTTAAATTCTTTTCTTTCCTTTCCATTACAACCAACAGAAGTATGCCAGAAACAGAGTTTTCAAGCCCAAACTGGCTTAAATCTCAGAGGTCATGGCTAGACCTGTAGTGAGCAGCAGTGTTGACACCCCTTCCTCCATGGCTGGGTCCCCCCATTAGACAACAGGGTCTCACTGTCTGACAGTGGAGAAGCTCAAGAAGTACATGGGGGAACATTCAGGATATTTGAGGTTGGCACGAGGAAATAAGATTATATAATCAGTTAAAAGGCTGAGAGTGGTTCTTTCTCTGTAATTTAATTAAGCAATAGGCTACCAAGTGCCCCCCCTCGTCTGAGGTAGTCAAAGTCATGCGTCATAAATTTTGTGCCAGGGACTCCATCGGTCTGGAGAGCAGTCAGCGTGTGCCAGAGGTTATGCAGATAATTGGAGAGGAAGGTTACTTTTCTGCACTGTGTTTTTCTACCCTGTTGATGTGGAAAATGTGTTTAAAATAAGTTTTCAAATGTTTTTAAGCTGTAACCTTCAGGAGAGGAGTTGGGTACAACTTTGTCAGGTATGAAAGGATTGCCAAATCATGCAAATTATTTGGGTTTGAATCCTAAAAATTACTCAGATTCTTTGTTGTATGACTGAATAATGCTGTGTTACTACACCTGTAATTTACATATAACTTGTATGTATGTATAAGTAACATATATATGTTATATATAATAATATATAACATATATACATGTATATATAATATAAAACTTGTTCCATTCAGTTTAAATGGCAAGAAAAGATTACATGCAGTGATATAAAAGAAAACTAGTTTTCACAATATAATAAAAATACTTGTCTGGTTGTTGGAATAGAGTTCTGCTTTCTCCCCAGTGGTGTCTAACTCTCATAATTTGCACATTTGGAAAGGAAATGTTTGCTGTCCTTTGTGCTGGTGTGCTCTGCTTGTTTAACTTAAGGTTTTATTGGTAAATTTATCCTTCCATGTGTAGCTTCACTGCTTGGGCAACATAATACATGTGAGTAAAGATCACATTTAAGGGTCTGGAGTAAGAATTCTTATTCATCTTGTATTATTGCATTTTATTTCAGACTATCAGTTCCTGTTATTTGGTGCAAAGGGAACCCATGGATCTCATTATCCTTCACGTACAAATGCAGTTGTATAATTTTTAAACAGCTGAGTGAGGGTGAGGGAGCCACTTCTCTGGGACACAGTGATTTATTTGGAGTGATGCCTGAGACTCTGCTCTAGTTACTAAAATTTCCTATGAGAGCAACCCTCTAGTATGACCCTGCAAGCTCAAAATACTAAGATCAAGGGTTTTATTAACTACATTTTAGAAGACTTCTTTGTGAAAGCAGCTCTGCTTTTAAATCACCCCAGTACATGTGTAGAATGTGTTTCACATAAGTTAATGTTCAAGCCAAAACATTAGGAAAGTTTGAAAGTTTGAGGCAGGTCCCATAAACACCAGCACTGTCTTTAATCAGCCCCAAAATTTCATCTGAGAGGATGGTTTTCTATAATGCTTTACCACGAGGCAGGTGATTGGTGGCATGAATAGCTACAGAGAAAACCCACATTTTTTTGGCAGGGAAAATCCTCAGTTGATTAAAACTCTTTCTGATAGTCTTTATTCTAATATCTAGAGACTTTTACAACCTCTGGTGAACTGCAGTGTTTTTCCTGGAGCAATGTACATGGAAAACTGTGCCTGCAAACTCCAATGTGCTGTTCATTTGTTGCAGCAAACGGGAAAAACACTAATAGGATTTCTCTTCTGCTTGATGTAGCCACATGAGGAATTAACCTCAATAAAAGCAACTGCACAGACAAATGCAGTTTCTCTTTAGGGGCTTAGGATGGGATATTTGCAAAATCTGCCTGTTTTGGGTTGGTTTTTTTTTAAAGCAAACCATGACTAATGAGTTAGAAAAATCAGCGTGTTTCTTTATATATTCATTCATATAATTCAGCAACACTTTTTGAACAAATAATTTAAAAGCAAATGCTATGTTACCACTCTCTGCTGACTCTGGTAGAGCTTCCCAGTAGCACAGCTGTAACCAAAATTATCCCAGGCAGAGTGTTTATTCCTATCATAAACAAACCTGTGGTCCAAAAGCTTTTAGAAAGTCCAGAAGGTTAATTTTTCAGCATGGTAACAATTAACAATACCCTTTTTGTAAGCCTGTCAGGAGAATGGTGCCTTTTTGGGAGGCTTTGAGTATTGAAAAGGGAAATAAAGCACTTTGAGACTGCGTGATGTCAATGGCCTAAGGAGTGTAGGTAGGATCAATTCAGCTTTTTTCTTTTCTGGCAGTTTGGGGGAAAATGGCCTTTGGAGTATAAAGTGTATATTGCATAACTATAATGTTTATTAGGTATTATGTATTTTTTCTGTTGGGTCAACCAGGGTAATTATAGAAGGAGCTGCCTGCACCACCTTCTGACCCTTAAAAGGATGATGAAAATGTGATCCCAGCTGAAATATGAAGATCGACTGTCTAGTCACTAATCCCCAGGAAGAAAAAGGTTGTCAGATGGTGTCTGCAGGGGTACACAGGCCAAAAAACACCTCCTTAAGTCACTGTTTTCATGTGACTTCCAAGCATGTAGTCAAGTCTAAAAACTGGGGAGTGAAAGAATGATTTTTATCAATATGCAGAGACAAGCTCCTTGCATTTTACTCTTGGGGCTGGAAATTAACTGTTTTCTTTGCTACTTGCAATTCAAGGGCACAAATATTGTGCTGACTGGACTCTGTCTGGCTGCCTGCTCAACAAAAAAAATACTTTTTTGGCTACCCTCAAGTCTGCTTGCCTTCCTTTTTTCAAGTTCTGTTCCTGGGTACACTGAGGAGATGCCATGCTGGACTATGTATATGCCAGTCATTTGTTTGGCAGGGTGACCCAGATCCTTTATGATTCCCTAGGGCTTGGGAGTTGGTGGGGTGGAACAGACACATTGGGGGAAACTTCTGCTGCAGTAAATAGGAATTACTATCTAGCTGCTGCTTTCTAGCCCAGTGTTTGCTACAAGGGTGGTTTAAAAGCCTTGGCCATGAGCAAGTCCCAGAACATTTGGGATCTCCTAGCCCTGCTGTTCATCTTGCCCTTGCTTAGTTATGTCAATCAGGCTTTCACCTGCCCTTGAGGTCTGGGTATGGTGGAATGGAACTCAAAGCTTCCTTTGGGCACGAACTCCTTGCCTGCAGAGCAGAACAGCACCAGAGCAAGGAGGGCACAGGCTGTACCTGCTTCTGCCTCATGGTGCTGCTGGGCAGCCCCATATTGAATAGAATCCCTTAAGCCAGTAGGATTTTAATTAAAAGCTTGTTCTTAAGGTGTAAAGTTGTTTGTTGAACAGACTTTTTTTAGGAGGTGGGAGAGTTGCTTCAATCTGGGTTAAATACCCAGAGCTAGCAATTCAGGTTTGACTCTACTTGGAGTTAAAACTAGGGGTTAACACGAGTTTTTGGTTGGGATTTGACTCAGCCATGTAAGCAGACGGTCATATTCCAGGGTATTAATGTGTTAATCGCTGCAACAAAAGCTCCACTGTTGACTAATGGAACAGGTTGCTGAAAGATTTGCTGTTGTGTGTGTAAGAACCTTTTGGGTTTGGGAATTTTCAAGGAATTTGAGTCAAAGTCCTGTGTTTATAAATTTATCGATATTCTAGAAACAGTGACGAAAAGCCCTATTGAGCTTTGGATAAACTGGGATGCTGCATCTCTTCAGGCAACACATGTCACAGTAATTGATGTGTAATCTTGCAGCCAGAGGAGCGGGAAGTGCTGCAGCGTTACGTAACGCACCCAGCCCGAGTGGGGCATCACGTACGGCCACTGCCTTTTAACGACATCCCATAAGGGCAAGGGAAGGATCAGTGTGGTCAAACAGCTTATTGACTGCTGCATTCATACATGGGCCTGCATACATTTGGACACTTAGGAGCAGAGGGAAATGGATGCTGATGTTGTGTGTGTGACCTTTGAGTCCTGTGTCTGCAGCTTGCTTAACCGGCCAGCAACAGGAGACAGGCTGGGAATAAATGCCCTGATATTGTATTGACACCCAAGTCAGCCTTGGGTGGTTTTATGATACAGAACACAACCTGTGTTTCTCTGGGACACTGAAGAAAGTTTTCAGTTTTTTACTTGATGTAAACACCTCTGTTATACCCTTAGAACTGCTCCACGGTGGTGGTTAAAAAGAAATCTTTTTATTAGTGCTGGTTCAGCACACTGGAAGTTGCATCAGATTTCGTCTATATTCCATTTCAGCTCGTTAAACACTGTGATGCAAATTCCATATTAGTGTCAAAGTGAGATATTTCTAAATATTGGTTAATAAGTGAGAGAGCAAGAAAAGTTAAAAACAGGTTTCCCAAGAGCCAAAAAGGACAGCACAGATAATCTAGAAAACTTGAGAAAATCAGCTTCAGAAGTAGATGGGAGCCCTTGGCGATGTTGTGTTTCCTTGCTCTCTCTGCAGCTTTTTTTCCTGCTGCAGCATGGGGAAGCTTGTTTGGCATTCTCAGTGTTTGAGCATAAAAAGTTTAGCTTCTGTCTCAAGTAAAGCTGGCACTTTACACTATACCCTGGCAAAAATAAATATTCTGGGTTTGATAAGGATACAGTTCAGTGGAACCTATAGACATTGCTTTAGCTACAGTAAAAAAAAAAAATCTTCTACAGCAGTTGGTTCTTTGGCCTTTCCTTGAGCAGGGCAGGTTATATGCATTGCTTTTGATTCCTCCACAGCAGCAGCTGCAGGAGTAGCAAATAAATCAAGTAATAGACATATGTGTCAATATTAGATATGCAAGTAAGAAACTGTGTGGCTATAAAGGCAGTAAGCTAGAAATAGTCTTCTACCTTCTACCATAGGTTACCCCTGTGGAAGTAGGTTAGTAGGAGGGTTAGAAACTTTAAAATAAATAATGGAAGGTTTAAAAGCTATGCTTGACAGCATTTGTGATCATGCTAAAAGGAAAATCACATTTGCCTGCCTCCAGATCAGCCCATGTGTTCTCTCTGATGCCTCAAATCTCAGCTCTTCCCAGGCTTTCTCTTCCCCTCTCCCCCTTCCACACATACCTTTGGCTCACTTCTCTTAGCATATGCTTTTCTTTCCTGACACAGCACCATAAAACTAGGTTATAAACCCAGAAATTGTCAGGAAAGCCACATAAACCTTTCTAAAACTTTGGCAGAACAGCCATGCAGCAGCAGAGCTTAATGAAACACTGACGACTCCCACAGTTGCCAAATATGAGAAGGGGAGGACAGTTGTAGGAGGTTGAGAAGCAATAATTGAGCAGAGACAGAAAATGGGAGAGCTGGATGATGAAATCCTTTAAGAGGCCTGTCACTTATTTCCTTAATTCCATTTTCCAGAAGTGTTATTTAACCCACCATGGTTGCTGCTGGCATACTATTGCATAAGGAGTTTCAAAAGGCAGAATAGCTTTGCCAGAAGGAGATCTTACTCTTCTGCAGCTTAAAAACACCTCCAGAACTCTGTATGTGAAACACTACACTAAATATTTCTGTACTGAAGGTGTTGAAGAGCAAGGGCTTTGTTTTACTACCAGTTTAGCTGGTCTTTGAAAATGAATGGCTCTAGTCTAGGTGCAGACATGGCATGAAAGAATTTCCAAATTTTTGTAAGTTAATTCTGCTGTAAGTATTGACTTGTTTGCATCCAACTCCTAAGGAAATCTAAAATTTGAAATACAAGTTTTAAGGAAATGTCAGGCAGTTTTTCTACGTCTCTAACCTAATGTCATCGTTTTAATTTTCCTATTAATTATTTGTTTTTGTGTCTCTAATGTAGATGTAGATTTTGTCTAGAGTCCTATCCTTATGATAGGGAGTGACTAAAGCAGAAATGCAGGTGCATTTTAAAGGCTTGAATGTGCTGTAGAAGGTTTGAATGTCACAGGAATGCAGGAAGCAGGTTCCTGTCCTAGAAGACAGTGCCCCAGCCCTCTCCCCTGCAAAGTGTCTCTTTGGTCCTCTGATCTTTTTTGACCAATCCAGGGTGGCTGCAGCTGACTTTTGCTGGTAGTTTTGGAAAGAATTTTCTGCTTTTTGCCCTTGGATGTCAGGTTTTTGCAGTGCCATTTTTTTTATATTTCTGCAATATTCCTATTAATTATTTGTTCTCTTGATTATCTCTCTCCTCAGTGCCTATAACCCCATCCAATGGAGAAATTGTGTCCCACAAAAAATTCCTTGTTTGCACAGAGGAGGCAGCCCTGTATATCATCCAGAGCAGTAACAGAGCTCAGCATCCCAGCCCTTGTGCAGCCATCCCTGCTGACAAGAGCTAAGCAGGAGGGGGTGAGGGAGAGGAGAGGCTCCTTGCAAGTGGGTGATGTTTGTGTTCCTGCAGTGCTCAGCCTGTGAGATGTGCATAATGTGCTGATAGCTCGTGAATGATGCAGGCTAAGCACAAGAGCTCTGATTCGACAGGCACAGGAGGAATTTCAGGATGTGAATTTTACCAGTGAGAAGACTGAAGCCACAGTTTTGAGATGCAGTTTATGCAGTAGGTTGTTCCTGAGAACAAATCAAGATGCCTGACAGCTTGCTGGGCAATCATTTTAATGTAGGAAGCTAAGCAGCAATGAAAAAACTCAGTTGTGTTCTGAGTTCTTCCACCTGCTCTCTTGCAACTGAACTGATCACAAGTATTGGTCCGTTTTTCACCAGTGGTGTTGTGCTGTTTGCTGCTTCTTCCAAGCAGCTTCTGAACAAGCATTTGGCTTGAGCAAGTGCCTTATACAGGCTGGGCAGGAGTCATTGAATGAAAAGCAAAATTTTCACCTAAAAATCAAGTCCTATATAAGCTTCATTTCTTCTCACTGCAGCAGCTCTAAGACACTGTCACATTAGGAGTGCAGATTGGAGGCTGTCTCATCTCATGTGGTACCAGACTCTGATTTTAAGAAATACTTGAAATTATTTCCTTCTTAAAAGCTTCTACTCTCACTGCTTAGATCATGGTAATGGACACCAGGAAAAATTACTGTACTTTTTTCTAGCCCTTCCCTAATGGTTAGAGCTCTTGTTTCAATCCAGAAGTTACAATGTGATTTCTCATGGGTGCAACAAACTCTATGTACAGGTACTCACTGTACCTCAGTAGTGCTCAGACCACCAACCAGAGCATTGGTTCAACATATGTTGTGGCTCAGGTATGGTTCTTCTGGCAGCTCAGGGTCCCACTCTAAGCCATTAAAAGTCCTAAAATCTGAGGGGAGATAGCAAGAAGCAAAGAATATATGGTCAGTGTTTCATGGTGTCAAAACAGGCATTGCAGCTTGTTTTGCAGTTTCTCTGGGAGACATAAATGTGTGGCAAGTCTGTATTTTTATTTTAAATATAAGAGAATACATACTTGGCTGAATTTATACAATTATTCTGAAACCCCTACTCATATAGATCCTCCAAAGCTCAACTGCTTGTGTTTGCAGTGGGTCCTATAATTTTTATGTATAAGATGAAAAACAGACACCAGAGTTTGACCTTTTTCACAGTTTTTTGACAAGCATTGGTTTTGCTTGGTACACTCCTTAGAAATAGTCTAAACAAAGCAGATTGTATAAGCAATGCAGTTTTAAACAGATCAATGTGAAATATTTTTAGCAGCACGCAGTATTTTATACAAGGATGGAACTGTGGAATAGAAAGCATTTGCAGGGCATGACAGCTTCTTGTGTTCGTTCAGAAATTTGTATGGTGTTTATTTAAAGTGTATAAACAAGTCTCTAGGTGATGATTTCTAACAAATGAAAATAGGACCTTAGCATCCTATTCCCATATCAGATCTTATTGTTAAGCTTATAAAGAACTATTTTTCCCCCAATAGAACTTATCAAAAAGAGATTTTGAATAGAAACTGCTGCATGAGACTTAATCTTTCTTCCATGTAACTCGTGACCTCACACAGCCCTTAGACTGATGGTGACACAGTGAGCATTTCCTGTGAACCGTGAGCAGTGCTGGTCCCACTATTGTTGGGCACTTTTTTTGTCTGGGAAAAAACAAACCCTTATTTACTAGAAGCCAGTGTCCTGTTTGTTTGTAGCTGGCTGGGAAATGCCATATTACAAGGGTCTCAGTGGCAGTCGTTGCTCCTAACAGAAGCTGTTGTTGAGTTTTGCTCTTTTTCTCACTGATTTGTATGAGACTTCTGAGTCTGCCTTGTGACCTGCTCCACATTCAGTTCACACCACAAATACTAACCTTGTTTATCCAATATGTTTTTTCCGTCCTCGGTGTTTCCTCAGATTAGCTGTCAGTAAAAGGCTAAATAATAATCCTCCAGTTATTATTCCTCCCCCGTGAGGCCACCAGGCTGCTTTTCCAAGTTGGCTGATGGCAGTTTGCTGTAAGAGCTGCTACCTGGCAAGGCAAGTGTGGAGGTGGAAAATTACAGACAAAATAAAAGAACAGCATTAAATTGGTAATGGAATGCAGCTGCTTTGGCCTTTCAGTCTGAATGGGAGTCTCAGCAGCCTTTGGTAAAGGCATGTGCTGCATGGAACCTCTCTTGACCATACAAAATCAGTCCCAGCCCAGCTGTGACCTGTTCTAGGGAGGTGCAGCAGCTCTCAGCAGTTGGGACATTTCACTTTTGGCTGTAAGAGATTGTGGACAGGCTGTCACATGGATGACAATCCCATGGCTGTGCTGGCTTGAAATCCAGTCCAAGCCAGCATCCGTGCATCTGTTGTGCACGTCAGAGGCTGGGGATGCTGCAGGGCTGCTGGCCCAGCACGTAACCAAAGCCAAGTTTATTTAAAATACACCCCCAGCTGAGTCCTTGCCACTGAATGGGGGCGTTAGAAGGAACTTCTTGGTGTCAAAACTTTTCACTCTGTCTCTACATTTCTGTTTATTGTTGTCTTTCCTGCCTCAGCTGCTTTCTGAACTGCCTTCCCATTTTAAAATATTGCAAAAAATGGTGACGTTCTGTAGGTTTAGCAGCATACATATACAGAGGAAGGAACCATGAAGATATGCAGTTACCTTCCTCAGCTTTCTAACACCCTTGCAGGCAGAATTTTTATAAAGTCTCATTTTTTGAGTTAATTCTTGTGAGGCAAAAAATCTCTGGAAGACTTAGAGGGGTTTCTGTTGTTTAAACACAGACACACACACACATACACACAATTTCTTTAAGTATTTCAATTTTCAGTCTTATTTTTTTTGCTTCTCCTGCCAAATCACACACGCCAACCTAAATATGCATATCATGTATGCAGACATTTGAGATACTAAAACCAGAACAGCCTCTTTTAAGGAAAGAGTAGTATTTTGGGGTTGGAGTTTTCCTTGTCTGTCTGGAATGTTCTCATTTATATGAAATTGTCTAGCACTAAAGCAAGCTAACTGTTGAAATGATGAAGGTCCTGCGGACTCTGCCAGCATGAAGGGTGAATTTTAGGAAGAGCATCTGTGAGATACCTTTTGAAGTCTCACTTCATGGGACAGTGGAAGGCGTGCTCATTGCCTCAGAAAGCTCTTTCCTGGAAAACTCCTGGTAGAATATGGCTGTGAGCTTTACAAAAGTCAGATTTCCCAGCACAGACATCAGAGATGCCACCTAAATCTATACAGCAAGAGAAGACTCTTCTGGACACTAGAGCTCTTCAGAGTTTTGGTTCACTGAGTAGACTGAGCTTATCAATTACACATCTCAGCTTTCAGATCTAAAAAGCAAACAAAAAAATGAAACTCTGGGTAATTCACTTTCCTGCCCATTGTTACAGTGATTGCTTTGTCTGCCCATGCAGTGCTCAGGTGAGGAGTCTGTCAGGTTCAGGAGGGAATTCTCCCACCAGCAGATGAATTTTTTCCTGTACTGCTTTTAGTTTTCATGTGCACTCGCTTCCTGCCAGCAGTCCTCTCAAACCCCACTCAGTTGTTTTCCACTTGAGTAACCAACTAAATTCTGATGTGACAATCTCACAGTTTACATACTTACAGTAAAGCAATACATAAAGCATCACTTAATAAATGGTAACAGTTTGGAATTCTGCATAACTGTATGTAAAACACACATGATGATTTTATAAACTGCGGCCTTACTCTTGGAATGCAGTTTATCAGGGCCCTGCCACTTAGCTCATGGAAGCAGTCCCATGGCCTGGCTTCTGCAGCAAGAGAGAAAGCAGGTTGTGCTCATTTCAGTGATTCTGCCATTACCCTGTCTGTGGGAATGGCTCGTGTTTCACTTGAAACTTATCCCTTTCCTGTTTACTTGGGGGAGCACTCAAAGCTTTTTAGAAACTCTTCCATTTTTCTTGGCATGGGGCTATTAATTCTTGTATAGATTTTTATCGTGGCCTCTTTTTCTAAAGATAGATATTTTGGCTGCTAATGAGTAGTTCAATAAAAAAAAAATCAAAGTGGTTTTGCTAAAGAAGAATCTTGAGACATAATGTTCTTGGGGTTTCAATTATCCTTTTTACCCTTCCATAAAAGCTACATCCATAGCTCTGTTCTAAAATCGTGGAGATTCATGTCTTCTGCAAAGTAAGCCATTTTCACTGTAAATATTTATATTTAGGCTTTTATTTATAATACTTAAATGTTAGGAAGATCACCCTGTGCAAAAAGGAAAAATAAATTCTTCCCAAGAAAGTATTTCAGTCTCTCTCCTCTGACTCACACATGGAAAGATAAAACTCATTAATTTTGGTCATGTATCAAAGGTTGGGTAAAAAACCTTTTTTCCTTCCTTTTACTGGCCTGTAAAATCAAACCAGACCTTAATCTGATTTTGAGTTATTATATGCAAAGTTGATCTTGAAAGTACTTGAAGTCAGGTACTGAATGTTTTTAAAATAATTTTAGGACATTTTTATGACAGTTAGCTGTAGCTATAAAGTATAAAAAATACCTATCTGTCCAGTTTGGAAATGTGCAGGTTTCACAGTTGAAGGAGAAATATTTGTAAACAGTTTTTAGTTCTCTGCAGAAGTCATTTCAAATCATCATTTCAAATGGTTTGTGTGTTTCCAGAACTTTTTATTTTTTTTAAGATCTGTATACACCACAGAGAAGTGTCATTGCAGACTATAGACAGTGGTGGCCTCAAGGACAGAGGGACAGTGAGCTGTGCCAACCCCTGGTGTCTCTGATTTGCATTCCTGTTTCTTGTTCCTGATCTACCAGTGTTTCCTTGTTGTTTCTCCTCGCAGTCTCCATTAAAACAAATTGTCTCAATGGATGTTGGATTATTAAAAGAGAATCCTTTTGTGTCCATGTTACTTAAATCTGTCTGTTTGACTGTTTATTCACATAAGATGTGATGAGGCTTGTTAGGCTGATGACAGAGTTCTTGCCAGCCTTCACCCCTGTGTTTATTTAAAGTCTCTCTATGATTTACTGCAAAACCTTCCCAGCATCTCACAAGTGTTTACTGATAGATGAGCTCGATTGAGACGTCCCAGCTCATAACTCACAAGTCGCAACATAATTCAGAAATGTCTGCTTTCAACACACAGCCTTTGTGCAGTGAAACACCATCAAGCTATTCCAGATGTTGATGATCACTGCAATAAAGATGCATGACATTGGTTAAGCTGCATCCTCTCACTGTTTGAAACAGACTCTGCAGGGACTTGGCCTCACACAGTAGCAGCCTTGGGTGCTTAACCACTGCTCCCAGAATGACTCTGTGCAGGCAAAATGGGATGAGTATTTACACATTGCCATTTTTCCTGCAGGAAAATCATTCACCCTAAATGAATCATGCCTGGCCTTTAGTTTTACTTGCCTTGAACCAAATGTTTCCTCTTCCCCATGATTAATTAATTAATTTTTTAAGGCAGCTCAGGCACTGATAAGTGCAACACCTTGGAGTGGGTGAGGTGCCAGTTAAACGTGAGGTATCTGAACCTGCTTTTGTGCTTGGGAAGTTATTGAACCTGGTGAAGTTAAAGGGAGTGTTAAAACCACAGGGTGGTGGAAGTTTTCCTTGCACTTCTGCTTGAATTGCTGGCTTCCTAACTTGTATCTTTGATGAGGATAGTGTTCATGAAGAGAAGCTGGATGGTGCAAAAAAATGTTGTGGTCTGGAGGCACCATGGCTTCTTGAACAAGAGCTTTAGGTCTTAGGTCATAGCACAGAGTTATGTCTCAGCTAAAACTTCCATGTCAGCCAAGGCATCACCAAACAGCAGGAAAAGCTAAGCAGGAGACAGTGATTTGAACCATGATGTGAACACGGTGCCACCTGTACAAACACAGCCCTTTTCTAAAGACCTAAATCCTGTGCAAAAGAAATCAACAGTTCCATGGTAAGTACTGATGTGAAGTATCGACCTCAGTAGAGGCCTGCAGCTGCCTGTAACAAGGAAAGGTGGCTGAACCATGATGCCATTCCCTGTGGCACGAGGTTCATGGGAAACAGGTTGGTAAGTCTGAGCAGGGGCAGGTGTCTCCCAATAACTCTGGACTCATCAGGGCAGCTGTCACTGTTAGCCAAAGTTGAGTCAAATCACACAGACCTTGGCCTCAGATCTGGATTTTGAATCCTGATGATGAAATTGGTTATTTATGCCAAAAAATAGCTTATTTTCCATAATATAATCTCTGTGTCACCACAGAGTGTGCAACACTCTTGGGAAAATCTGATGTGTCTCATGGAAGAAGTCAGTGTTGCTAGTCAAGATTTGGTGCTACTTTAAACAGCAGCAGATTAGACTTCCAAATTTGCATCAGAGGCTATTTTGGGCTGGGATTGGTTTAATCCTGCTTGGTAATAGATGCCTCAGTGTGCTGAACAGGGAGCACAAGGTACAGGTTGATCTCGCCAGCAAAGGTCAAATGCTGCTCACACTCACCATATATGGGTTTGGATAATAAATGGTTTTCCTTCCTGGGATAAAGACGCTGAGTTTTTCTGTCTTGGCATCAGTTGGACTGCAAGAAATAGATTGTTTTGTTTTTAACGTTTTTCTGAGAACCGTGTCAGAGTGTTACCTGCCCTGTGCTGATAAAGAGCGGGAGGCAGGTCCCATAGGAGCCGGCGTGGCTGCTGCTGTGGCCAGTCTGCCACCTGCAGGCCACTGCTCCGTGCTGGGCATGTGCAGAGCAAGGCTTGGGAGCTCTTTCTTTTCCAGAATTTATTATTTCTAGCAAGTTGTTGTTTTCTAGTAAGTGCTATGTAATAAATTTTAACTTTTTCCCATCTGATCCTATGAATAGTCATCTCTGTTCTTAAAGAAAGCAAAGACAGTGGGGATGTGCAAACCTTAGTTGATTAGTAATTACTAACTGTTGTTTTTATTGTCTGTCATTCATTTTTGTAAGTAAATGTTTTTGTGCTCCAAAGTGGGACATTTCATAAGACATTCAAATTTTGTCCTTTACGCTCAGTCCATTAAAACCTTAATAACTCTTTTGTGGGCGTGGTCTTAGATGAAAACAGCACTACTATAATGTTCCATTTTTAATCTTAGAAGCTTTGTTGAGCAGGGGATGTGTGTATATGGCAACCGGGTGGCTTCCAAGCACTCCAAAATTTTTGGTTTTATGTTCCATGAATCCATAGCAGATTCAGTAGCAGAAATTCTCCAGTTGTTACCTTCTTATTGCCCAGGTATTTGAAAGGTAAATGATCTTAGCTGTTTTTTTAACCATTGCTAAAGAATCTTAAACGAGTTTGTAATTTGGGAGAGAATTCACTGTAGGTAAATTACCCTCAATTTGCCATTTTAAATGTTGTAACAAAATTTCATGTTTGGTGGGTACCACATAACCTTTCCATCATTTTTGTGTTCATTTCAGGTCTTCCTGAACAATACTACAGCCTCACTTGGTTCCTCAGCCCTATCCTGGGCTTGATCTTCACTCCACTCATAGGTTCGGCCAGTGACCGCTGCACGCTGAGCTGGGGCCGCCGGCGGCCTTTTATCCTTGCTCTCTGCATTGGTGTCCTCTTTGGAGTTGCACTTTTCCTTAATGGCTCTGTGATAGGTAAGTAACAAGGAGATCCCCTACTAATCCCTGCTAATGTACCTGCTTTGAGATTTTAATGTAGGAAGTAAAGATAATGTTCTGCGCTTGGTTTACCTCGTATTTAATGTTAAAATCATTGGAAATCTCCACAACCCTGCGCTTGAGCTTTGTCCATTTTGCCTGTTATTATTGGAACTCACAGCACTGTGCTGAGCATTGTGCAATCATAGCTGTAACTGGTATTAATAACAATGTTATTAATACAATGGTTGCCAGCATGTTTGCAGTCCCTGAGACGAATTTGGTCGAACCTTGACATGGGAAAATTGTAGCAACCTGTTCACAGGGAAATGTTTCCTGTTGTGATCCATTTTCCCTTTAATGCATATCTGGCAACACATCCTGTTTCCAGCATTATTTCAAAAATTATCTTTTCACTTTTTCTTGTGCTTTTCTTAGACCCAGTATTGAAAAAGTCCAGAACACAGTTAATATTTGTTTATCAAAAACTATGTGGGAAAATAATTTTTCCTGAGCACCCATCAAAGCTGGTAAAAATAGTTTCCCTTGAACATAGTTTACTACGAATTTAATCTACAATCTCTTTGTAAATTTATTGTAGGAGAGGTGACAGCAAGTACGTTTAGGAAAATGTTTACAAAATGATTGGACTGATGCAAGCAAAAGGAACTTAGCACCTAATAACATCCTCTTGGCTCTCTCTTTTGGGGTTAGATGCAGCTCTATTGTGAAACAGGTCTACTAACTGAGGGAAATGAGTGGAGCGTTACCTTGACTCAGCCTGTTAAAGCCAGACTGGAATGCCATGTGATTGGCTTCAATGCTCTGCAAACTGCAGTGGACAAACTATTCAGATAGTTGACACTTATGTTTTTTTAATTTATCCACACAGTAAATATTATTTATTTGAATTGTTATCATATGGCCTTCCTGGAATGACTGTATGGTTTGATATCAATTGTATTTATTTGTCATCAATTGTATTTAGTTATTGTGTCTCCAAGACTTATTCCTCTTCCTCCAGATGTTTGCAGGATGTTATACTGCAACCCTCTTACAAGATTTCAAGTGATAAGAAGCTCTCAGTTCCATACAGTAGTTTAGGTCAGGAGCCATTGATACTGGCAAGCAGACCTCAGGCCCAGCTTATAGGCTTATTTTGAAGCCTTCTAATAAATCAGCACAAAATACTGTCAATTTTTCTTCTTTGATTTCCTATCCTCAGTCTCCAGTTACTTGCAATCCTAATTGCAGTTTGGGACAACAGGAGATACTGCAAAAACTGTATCAGACCCTCTTTCATGACGTGGCCTCTGGCAGTTGGAGTCATAGGGAGGGAAACCAGGAGCACAGAGGTTGGCTAATCCCAATTGTGATGCAGCCATGTCTCAGGAGAACACCTTACCCAGCTCCTGTTCTCTCCTGCCCTGTTCACGTTTCCAGCAGATCTAAAACACTGTTTGTGTTTCTGCTCTAGGGTTCAGCTGAGTGTGGAACATTTATTAACTTCTTTTGCCTTCAAAGGGCTTGGTATAAATGAGGATTCAATATGCAGGAATCAGCACTTGAGATTTAGATGATTTTTGGTGGCTTAGCCAGTTCATCTCCTTCCACAGACATTTTAATCAGCTACACTAATGGTTTTATCAGCCTCGCATGCGTAACTTCTAAATCTCTGTAATTCATGCTTTTGTCACTGGTTCATCTCATGACAAATTATCCAGCTCTGCACTAATGCTGCCTTTCTACTCTCTAGACAAAAAGCATTTCATCTCATGCTGTCAACAGAAGCTGACTGATGCTTTTTGCAATGCAAAATAAAATACATCCATGTTGCTTCATCCCTAAAAGTTTTGGTTATAAAAAGCGATCTAGAAAATAAGAATATTTAAGAAAACCAAAGAGAGATGAAGGGGTTAAATTTCACTTTATCCTGTGACTACTACACATTAAGCATCGTGTCAGGAATGCTGCCAGCAGTGCAGTTACCTGTGGATGTATCTGACAGATGAAATATGTCATTTTGGATGCTCCCCTCTCCCACTATGGCTGTTTTTTATAAAAATAGCCTTCAGCAGCAAAAGGAAAATACATGGGAGGAATGTGAAATAATATCCAATGCTCCCAGAGCTTTAAGAGAAACTTTATAAAATAACATTTCGATAAATGTCAGTCTTAAGAGCATAAAAACCATCCTTGTCCCAGACCTTCCATGATGCTGTGCCAGAGAGCTGAAATTGCCATTTTGCTCCATAAAGGAATGTTTGCAGTGAGCATGTTGGCCACCTCTCTCTAAAGGTGTAAAGCTTGTTCTTAGGAGTTTGTCCTTTTTAAATGAGATGCTCAGATACCTGTCCCATTTCTCCCCAGGTCTGGCTATTGGTGATGTCCCAGACAAGCAGCCCATTGGAATAGTTCTCACGGTGCTTGGGGTTGTGGTGTTGGACTTCTGTGCCGATGCAACCGAAGGGCCAATTCGAGCCTACTTGCTGGATGTGGTGGACAGTGAAGAACAAGACATGGCCCTGAACATCCATGCATTTTCAGCTGGTAGGGAGTTAGCTGAGATGTTTCTGGCAGCTGTTCCTGAAAACTAGGTTGTGGCTGAATTGATTTTTCCTGAGCTCACTTCTCACTTTTTTCTGTTCCACAGGTCTCGGAGGAGCGATTGGTTATATGTTGGGAGGGCTGGACTGGACACAGACCTTCTTGGGTAGCATTTTTAAATCTCAAGAGCAAGTCCTTTTTTTCTTTGCAGCCATTATTTTCTCTGTCTCCGTTGCTCTCCACCTTTTTAGCATTGAAGAAGAGCAATATAACCCTCAGCAGGACAGGATGGATGACGAAGGAGACACACTTTCCAGTGCCAAATTCAGTGGCAGCCTCCCCCCTCTGAATCGGCTGAATGTAATCAGTGAGGAAGAGCCCTATGGAACTTCCATGTTCCATGATGAGGTTCAGTCAGAGCATGACCTCAGTATGGAGTTCCTTGAGGTGAACATTGTGAGAAGCAAGAGTGACTCAGTTCTGCACATGCCCGATGCCACATTGGAAATTGAATCGGAGCTGCTTTTCCTGCATGACATCGAACCCTCCATTTTTCAGGATGCTTCATACCCAAACACTCCCCACAACACAAGCCAGGAGATCATGAAATCCAAACTCAACCACCTGTCTGCTTTCCTCAGGGAGAATGAGAAGGAGGAGGAAATGTTGCTTGATAATCGTTTAAATGAAGATAAAGTCCCAAACATCAACGGCTCCCTACCAAAAGAGTTCCTCAACGGGCATGCCAGGATAGGCATGAAGCAATCCAGCACTTCCAACTCCATGCGGCGGCGGAGGCACATGTTCTACCGGCAGCCGTCCTACACCTTCTCCTACTACGGCAAGATCGGCTCCCACCGGTACCGCTTCCGCCGGGCCAACGCCATCGTCCTCATCAAGTCCTCGCGCAGCATGAACGACATCTACGACATGCAGAAACGGCAGCGGCAGCGCTGCCGGCACCGCAACCAGAGCGGCACCACCAACTCCAGCGGGGACACGGAGAGCGAAGAGGGCGAGACCGAAACCACCGTCAGGCTCCTGTGGCTCTCGATGCTGAAGATGCCCAAGGAGCTGCTGAGGCTGTGCGTCTGCCACCTCCTGACTTGGTTTTCCATCATCGCTGAAGCTGTGTTCTATACGGATTTCATGGGACAGGTCATCTTCCAGGGTGATCCAAAGGTAGGAGAGCAGTTCCCGTGGGCAGACCTGCTCAGAGTCCCTCGTTTCTGACATGTGCTCAGTACAACAAAGCGGTGTTGGTGGTTGTGTCTGTTGCAGGCGCCTTCGAACTCGACTGAGCTGCACGCCTACAATGCTGGAGTTCAGATGGGATGCTGGGGGCTGGTGATTTATGCTGCTACTGCTGCTGTTTGTTCAGGTAAGAGACTGCGCAATCACACAGTGGAATGCACCTCATGCATGTATTTCTAAGGTAAAAGTAGAATAATGCAATATTCTGAGTTGAATGTGACCCACAAGGATCATCTAACTCCTGGCCCTCCTGAAACAGTGTTGCTTCAGTTGACGTCCACCTGCTTGTTTGAGGTAAAGGATATTTTGGAAAAGCATTTCTTGCTGTCATAAGGGGAAAGGGCTTCTTTAAGAATCAATATTAAAAAGTTCCTCCAAATGTAGAGGTGGAAATATGAACACATGGTTAAGTGGTATAAAGCACAAAATTAAATCAAAGGATATTGAGTGGCATTTAACAAGCCTTCAGGAAACTAAAATCATGCTTGGTACAAGATTTAAGCATATGCAAGAAGGTTTTTGCAAAGACCGTTTTTAAATCAAAATTATAAATATGTATTTCTGAAAGTCATTCTGCAGATAATTTGGGCTTGCAATAGATTCTGAAACTGAGTTTTTGCCAAACTTAAATTCTGCCTTTTGCAGCACATAGCAGGCATGTCTGCACAGCTCTGTACCGTGGAGACGGGCTCTTTCTGAAGCAGGAACACCTCCTATTCCCAGTGAGGGCTGGGCTGTGCTGGTCAGACAGCCTAAAATTGAGCATCCACCTCCTAAACAGGGTATAGAGCTGCCATGGCCACATCAATCCCTTAAAACTTTAGTGAGTAAACTGATATTTAAGGGGAAATGGCTTAGAACTGAATAAAAGTAGATTTAGATTGGATATTGGGAAAAAAATCTTCCCTGTGAGAGTGGTGAGGCTCTAGCACAGGTTGCCCAGAGAAGCTGTGGTTGCCCCAGCCCTGGCAGTGTTCAGGGCCAGGTTGGATGGGGCTTGGAGCAACCTGGCATAGTGGAAGGTGTCCCTGCCCATGGCAGAGGTGATTGGAACAGGATGTCATTAGGGCCCCTTCCTGCCCAAGCCATTCTATGATTCCCGGTTTATTTTTTGTCTGCAGCCTTGTTGCAGAAATACTTGGACAACTATGACCTCAGCATAAAAGTGATCTACATCCTGGGCACGCTGGGTTTTTCCCTTGGCACTGCAGTGATGGCCATGTTCCCCAACGTGTATGTCACCATGATAATGATCAGCACGATGGGAATAGTCTCCATGAGCATCTCCTACTGCCCCTACGCGCTTTTGGGACAATACCATGAGATAAAACAGGTATGTGGAATATTTGGAGTGTATATGTGAATCAAGGCAGAACATTCATGTTTCTCTTAAGATCACAGTGGCAAAATGGATTTGTTAACTCCCATTATTGAAGATACCTGCTTTGTTGGGATGTGTGCTAAAGCTTGGATGGTTAGTAAGTGGCAGGAGCTGGTGCTGAAATCAGATAGTCTTGGCATTGAGTTGGCTCAGAGGGGATCATGATTGCTTTTTCCTATGCTGAGGTATAAAACAATCTGGGTGCATATGGCAGATGAAGAGAAATTAGATTATTATTGGAGCGTTTACTATGTATCTGGTTGTTACTCCTGTTTTGGATGTGGTGTGGTAGTGTTACTCAGGTTTTTCGTAGTCTTAGATTTTGAATTGAGCCTGGAAAAGCAGCTGTAATTTTGGGGATGCATAAAGCAAAACAATTCTGCTGAAAACAAGGACGATTTTAGTTCCCAACAGTGTCATTCCACTGTTCCATTTGGATTACAAATTACAGGAGAATCATTTATTACAAGTTCCTGAGTTGCGACTGGGAAGGGGATTCCTTTTTATGATCATAAAATTAACATTTCATGTATCAGTGAATGTTTCATGTAAAATTGTTTTTACAAAACCTAATCTTGGAGCTGATTTGGGCTAGGAGTGACCCAGTCAATACCTGCCTCGTGCTGCAGGGTCCTGAGAAGGCTGTTGATGAGCAGATAATGAGGCTGTTGTTCTGGAGTTGTGTCATGGTGCTGCATAAAGATGATGTGAGGTTGACCATGGGGCTGAGAAATTCAAGGAAAGTTCTGGTGTTTAAGTATTGCTTTCATCCCTCGTTTTCCCTCCTACCACGTTTCTTGTCTTGTTGCAGTACATTCACCACAGCCCCGGGAACTCGAAGCGAGGGTTCGGCATCGACTGCGCCATCCTGTCCTGCCAGGTTTACATCTCCCAGATCCTGGTGGCCTCTGCACTCGGCGGCGTGGTGGACGTGGTCGGCACGGTCAGAGTCATCCCCATGGTGGCTTCAGTGGGATCCTTCCTGGGTTTTTTGACAGCGACTTTCTTGGTGATTTACCCTGAAGTGAACGAAGAGCCAAAGGAAGAGCAGAAGGGACTGGGTCCTCCAGAGACAGCCGAGGGCAGCGGCGCGGGCGCGGAGAAGCCGACGGTGCTGAAGCTGACGCGCAAAGGAGCCGCGGCAGCGGAGCCGGAGGGCGAGTCAGCCGTGTGAGGCTGCCAGCGCTTGTTCACCCACATTCCAAGGAGTGCAGGTGCAGGATCAAGAACTTTTGCTGTGGGGTTTGTTTTTTTTTTTTTCCAGGAAAGCAAATTAGGACCTTCACTACTTGTAGCTAAAATTTGCAGAAGAAAAGGCAGTTTCATGCAAAAATGTAAATGAAATCTGTAGTCCTTCCTCTAGGTTTGAGCAGGTCGCTCTGATGCTAATTGCTTTCTCTACAACTTAGAAACGTCATTTCTGAACACTTTTTTATTAAGGATACATTTAGATTTCAAATAAGTTTATTAATCTGCATGAGACTCACAGTGTATACAATTAGCAGTTAGAAAAATTAAGTTTTCGGCTGTTTTTAAACTAACAGAAAATGGAAGCTATCTCGACCTATAGTCTCTTGCCATTTTTTTGTCTGAACATTTCAGATTTCACTAGTATAATAACTGAATCAAATGCTTAGACATCAATCGATTCTTTTCACGAGCATGATATTACTGGTCTGACAGCTACGTTAATTTTAGACTTCATGTTTTTGTTAGTGCAATTACTGCAGAATCCTTTTATTTGCAATTATTTTCAAGGAAAAAAAAAAGCAATTACTGCGGTTTCTAAGAAACTGCCATGAATTCTTTTAGTCATACTATTCACAACCACTCCCAAATCTGCTGCTTGTCGGGAGAGGGTGACACTGGGTGCTGGATGTCAGCTGTAGATGGAAGGAGCAGCAGCTGGGAGAGGTGACCAGCACTCACAGGTTTCTTTATCACAAGTGCTGCATTTTATGAATGTCGTTGGAATACGCTGTGACAATTTTTAGCTGAGAGTTTCACATGCCGGTGAACTCGGGGGTTTTCTCAGCATTTAAAACTGATCATCTCTGGATGAAGCTGCCATGGAGAAGGGGCATCTCTGGGGTCAGCTTTGTGGGAGGGGGCGTGTGGATTCTCTTCCATAGGGAAAGGAAGTCATTGATTAATTGCACTTTTTATGATCCTTTAACCTCCTGGCTGGGAATGCAGCAGCCGAGGTAAAGGCACCGGGTCAGTACAACAAGGAGAACCCAAGGCCTACCTCCGTCACTTTATGGCATAGTCTGGGTGTATAAAAATCTGTGTCAGAAACAGTTTTTAGGCCTTAAAATTCAAATGTTGCTGTTCCAGTCCCTGTGTTGGAGGAACTGTAGGCCAGAGCTCTTCTGAGCTGCCGTACCAATGTCGTCAGCACATCCTCCATGTCCCCTTCCGTGATTCAGGACACAGCTGCAGTGCAAAGATACTTTTCTGGAAAGAGGTTGAAAGAGTTGTGCTAACTTGATTTAAAATAGGTTTGGATCATTATCCAGCAGCCATTTAAAGCAACTTTTGAAACTTGTGTTTCACAAACTTCCAGTTGTCCTTTTTAAGACATGTTTGTGATGCTGTTGACTCATTTTGGCTTGGGCCCCCCAGGCTGCCATCAAACTGTGTGCTGGACAGGCAAACACAGCACAGTGTGAGATTCCTGCTGCCTCCAACTCTTCCTCCTCCAAGACTTGCAAATGCCTATGTCAATCATGCTGCAATCCAGGCATTCAGACAAAGAAGCTATATTTCAATATGAAGAGCAGTTTTTAATTAATTACTTGAATTGTCAGTATATTTGAGAAATGGATGTTTGGGTGTATTTGAAGGTGGCATCTGTGGGTTTCTCTGAAGGCTTCCAGTTGATGTCTGGAATGCCTATGGCCTCTGCTATCAAGGGTGATGATGTTTTTAGGGTGGTGACATCACAGAGCACTGAGGTACATGTAATCACACAGGACTTAGGGGTTGTATTTGTTTTTCCAAGTGTCTTGAGGAAGTCTCTTTTTTTCCTATGATGAATATTTTTTTATGTAGAACATGTACTGTGAACTGTGTTCAGCCAGGGAGTGATACTACTGAAGAGTGTGAGACCTTACTGAAGAAAGCAGTTGTGAGAAATCCTGCCGTGAATTTTATCATCTCAGTTACATTTTTTAATATATTCTGGTGATGTTCATGTGTGAGAGACAAGTGTTGTGTTTCATCCTAGAACTGGCGTTCATGTCAGTTACATGCTGAGTTACACATTTTTAAGTGGCTTTAATATTTTAGTTTTGAAGCTCCTTGAAGATTCTGCTTTTGGTTAAATAACCGTTGTCAAGTACTCCTTATTTTAATCTCTACTGCTGGAAAGGTTCTTCAACAGTTTAAAAACCTTCATCTTCTGACTAGTGTCAGCCTTACCCTTTTCCCAAGGGTTCCAAGGACCAGCATGGATCAAATCTCCATTACTCCACATTGCACTTTCTAAGCCAAGATCTCTTTCACTGCACCATCACACTGACCAAGTAGCTGCAGACAGGGAGGAGAGGCTGAAGCTCCCTCTGACTTCACATCCCACAGAGGGAACATGAAACCATTCTGGGAGTGAGCTCACCCATGTTTATGGAGCTTTCTCAGCCAGGGAAGGACAAGGAGGGAGGAAGGACCTTTCACTTCAAACCCAGAGGCTTCAAGCAAAGGCAGGGCAGGGCCAGTTTTGTCATGGACAGCATTTGGCATGGCTTCATTTCTAAGAACTGGATGTTAAAATCTGTGTTTGGAGTTGTTTATGGGGCTCATAACGCAGGAATATGCACGCTGCCACGGCAGGAAGCTGATTTCACTCCCTGGTAAAGGCAAAGGAAATAATTATTCGTTGTAAATGTGCTGAAGTTTTTGTAGAGTTGCCAGAAGAATTAATTTGGGGAGCTCCAGCCAAAGCATCTCCTCCTGTCCTTGGGCCAGCCTGGGAAACCCCTACACTGGCTTCACCTGCTGAGGCCTCCCAAAGGCTTTTCCTTGGATGTGAAAGTTTTCTTTCTAGCCCCAGCACTTCTCAGGGTAGACTGGGCAATGATTTATTTCTTCATCCCTCCCTTACCTTACCTTACCTTTTGATACAGAAATTACTTTTTTGCCAGAATTAAAGATAAAGTAGTACAATTTTATATGTTTGTTGCAGAGCTTGTGGAAAGAGAAGTTTGAAGTGGCTTTTTGTTTTAATTCCTGGTGACAACAAGCATCTTTTTGTTTGTTTGTATTCCTGTCTAGTTGAAGTCATCCCATTGGACCTTCAGTGTAGTAGGACTAAGGTTTAGTGGTTCAGTTCTGTGTTGTTCAATACTATAAACAATTTTAACATGTTCTTCTGCAGTGATGTGTGACACGAGGCACTGCTGGTGCTCAGACCCTCAGGGGCTGTGGTCGATCAGCTGCACCTCGAGATGTTTCATGTGAGAGTAGAAAAGCTTTAACTTTCACCCTTGGAAAGGCAGTGTGGGATTGGCCCTGTTGGGTTATTCCAAGTGAGATCTGTGCTGTTTGTGGATGGCAATTTCAGACTCCAGAAGCAATAATTTCTTAGGAATGTTTCTCTTCCTGCTGGTTTGACGACTTTCATAGAGATTTATTGCCTAAATAGCCTTTTAATAACACAAATCTGGTGGTTTGCTGGCGCTGGCTGTGAGCAGTTGTGGAAAGATAAAGGTTGTTCATCATCAGGAGGGAGGAGGCAGTAAATCCTACAGAGGTTTGTGCTCTTGAAACACACAATGTCCTTTTCCCCTTTCATTTGGAGCCTTTTTCTAGGCTCTGAAATATTCCCAGCACATCAGTCTGAAAAGGAGGTGGCTGCAAATTTACCCTCCTGGTTTTCTTGCTGATGCCATTGCTGGTACTCAGACCCCAGGATGGAACAGGCTGCATGAGGTTTTCCTCATAGGCAAGGACTGAGTCTTTCTTATCCCTCTCCCACCTGATCTGAACCCCCCAGCACTTGGAATGACAGCAGCAACCACGGTGCTTTTTGCCAGGTACCTCATAAAGAACAGGTCCCCTGCCCTTGATCCATGGTGAGCCTGGCTTCCCCCAGCATCCACCATGAAGAGCAGGATTTTCCTGGATGCCAGGTCTCATGCCCACATCTGTGAGTAAAGGTAGAGAGAGCTGGGACCTCTGGGCAGGAGGGAAGTGCAGGAGGCAGGTGCTTGGGGTTTTTAGGGATATGTGTGTGTGTGTGTCTGTACCTCTGTTTGTACATTTCCAGACACACTGCTCGGGCCAAAATACTTTTGGGGGTTGTGTGTTGCTGTCACTGTACTCACGATGTTTTCAACTGAGTTCTTCCAGGTTTCCCTCATCCTAGTCCGCTGCAAGACAAGCTCAGCTATAAATATGTATCCTATTTAAATGAACAAATGAACTCCTGCATGATATTCCAAGCACATGTAGCAGCTTCGGCATCTGAAGTGTCTGTTGTGAAAGAGAAGTTGGTTTTCTTTGCAGCTGTTTTGTCCTCATTTCCTTTGAATAGGCCAAATAAATGTAATGGACACCAAATGTTGCACAGAAATGTTATTGATGACTGTGTGGAAAAAAATACCAAATTTTATTTTTCTTTGCAGAAACTTTATGGTTCCAGAGAATCCTTTAGCTGTTTTCCTTCCTTAAATGACAAAGCTGAACGTTTGTAAAGCATGTCACAAAATGGTCATTTGGAAAAAGTGGAGCTACCCAAAGTTTTCTCTTTGTCATGTTGCATCCAAAGGAGCTGCAGCAGCTCAAATACCAACTGGGGTTTGAATTTGAGGCTCGGCAGTTCAGAAACTGCCTTAGAAAACAACAAAAAGGCTCCATTCCTTTTCCTGGCATGTGATCACAAACACTGATCTGCTCATTAAAGTGTTCCAGGTTTTCCTGTTGTTTAAATTAAAATCACCTCCTGGAAAACTGATTTGGTTTGATTATTCAACCCAAGCAGCTTCACCTGAATTTCCACTTCAGCTTCCCTCGCCCCAGGGAGTGCAAGGGGTGCACAGGAGAGATAAACAAATCCCCCACCAACAGAGAGCATCTGCTGTAATTAAAGGGCTTTTGATGCCCTTGCAACCTGCCAAAATTTTAGGGAAAATGCAGAGCGTGGTTCAATTTCACCTGCTCTGGCACATTTATTCTTAAATTTGGAAGTTTGGGGTGAAGCTCTGGGAGCATTTAGTCAAATTTAGTGTCACCTTATTTACTGTGCACCTACAGAGTCCTTAGCAACAGCCAAATTGTAATAATAAATAACCCCAAAATCCAGACTTTTCTCTCAACAAATTGGCAGTTCCCAATGTGAATTTGTTTTGCCTGATGTAACATGAACACTAAGCCCTTTAAGTAGCCAAATGACCAGCTTATTTTAAATGCCTCGTATTACTAGAAAGCTGCATATAGGCATCTCATAGCGGGGAAAAAAATTAAAAAGAAAAAAAAAAGAAAAAAGAATATTTAGTTCCTTTGTGAACTGGCCATATGACAACTACTTTTTTATCAACTTATTAAGTTGGGGCACTATAATAGCTCTTGCTGAGTTTAGCAATGTTTATAAGCATGTGTTAAACACATAATGTTGTTTTATGAGGAAAAAGGGATAAAGAAAAGTGATGTCACAGATGAATGTTTGAGTGCATAGAAGGCATAATGTATGTATGATTTTTATTTCTACACTGTTGAGCTTATTTTCTGTTTAAAGGTTAAAAAAATTGTTGCATGACAACTGTTTTATTGTGTTCTGCACTTTCTGTTCTTTTTGTATAATCTTGATTTTTTTTTCATTTACGCATAGAAAAAAAAAATCAGTTTAGAAATATTCTACTCCACGAGACATTGTGTTCCAATCTGTTGTTCCGAAGTTCGATCTTAATAAACATTTCAGTAAGAGTTGGTGGCTCGTGTCCCTGTGGTGTTTGTAGAGGAGGTGAGCAGAGGGACACCTGGTCCCTGAGCTGTGCAAGGCAACACTCACCTGTACCCCAGAGCTTCATTAATATTTCCAAAAATTCTGCTGCCAAATATTGCCTGGCAAAAATGCAGGTGTTGCAATTTAGAGGTGGTTCTAAACTCACCTGACACTTGCAGGGTTCAGGTGTAACTCAGGAGAGAGCACAGGTAGAGCAAAATGGGGATACCTGGGGCATGGGTGTGTCCCCAGGCTCTGCTCTCACAAAGGGAGGTGGCTGTCACACAGAATCTGTCACCTCTCATCCCATCACCAGGGCTGAGGAGCTGAGGGTCTTCCCAATCACCTGAGTCTATGATTTAATAGCCACAAGGAGCTCCCAAAGAAATCAGTTCCCATCCAAACTCATCAACCTCTCCATTGTGAACAAGAGGGGAAAGCTGGAGCCAGATCACAAACACCAGCTGAAGAGCTCACTTGTCCCATTTGATTTCTGGTTTCTTGACAGATTTCATCTGCTTCTTCCTAAAGGAAGTTCCTCAGAACTAGTATTGGCAGCTCTAAAAAGTCAAGTCTCACCTGGGGTTTGGTTCATTTTTCATAGAATCATCACAGAATCGATTACACTGGAAAATACCTCCAAGGCTGAGTCCAGCCTATGACCAATCATCACATTTGTTAAGTAGACCAGAGCACAGAGTGCCGCATCCAGGCTTTCCTTAAACATCTCCAGAAACACTGAGCCCCCACCTCCCTGGGCACCCCCTTCCAGTGCTTGACAACCCTTCCCAGGGAGAAATTATTCCTCATACCCAATCTAAACTTCCCCAGGTGCTAATTGAGGCTGTCAGCTTGTCCTGTTCATAGGATGGACTTGATCTCCAAGCCTTTTAAAACCTAGTTGATTCTGTGATTCTAAGCTTGAGACTTAGGAGAAGAGACTGACCTCCACCTGGCTACAACGTCCTGTCAGGGAGTGAAAGAGAGTGACAAAGTCTCCCCTGACCCTCCTTTCCTGCAGACTGATACCCCACAACTCCCTCAGCTGCTCCTCACCAGCCTTGTGCTCCAGAGCCTTTCCCAGTGCCACTGCCTATCCCGGGACACACTTAAGCACTTCAATGTCCTTCTTCTCGAGAGGGGCAAAAAACCAGAAACACTGCTCAAGGGGTGACCTCCCCAGTGCCCAGCGCAGAGGGACAATCAGCACCCTGGTCCTGCTGGCCACACTACTGCTAACAAAGAAGGCCAGGAGGCCACCAGCCACCTTGCCCACCTGGGCACACACCAGCTCATGTTTGGCCACTCCTGACCAGCACCCCCAGGACCTTTCCCTCTGGGCAGCCTTCCAGGCACTCTACCTCCAGCCTGGGGCACTGCAGGGCCTTGTTGGGACACAAAAGCAGGACCATGACTTGGTCTTCTTGAATCTCATCCTGCTGGCCTCACAACATCAACCCACCCTGTCCACAGCACCCTGGAGAGCCTTCCTACCCTCCAGCACATTGACACTCCCAGCCCTGGTGGTGTCATCACAAATTTCCTACTGAAGGTACCCTCAATGCCCTTGGCCACCTCAGCAGGAGGGACACTGAACAGGGCTGGGCACAGGAGAAACCGCCAGTGACCGGACACCAACTGCATGTGGCATCATTCCCCACCTCTCTGTGCCCAGCCATCCTGACAGTTCTTTACCCAGCCATGAGTGCTCCTCCACAAGCCCTGGGCTGATGGATTTTCCAGGATTGTGCTGTGGGAGGTGGAGTCAAAGGCTTGGCTCAACTCCAGGGAGATTCCATCCACCGCTTTTCCCTCAGCCCTGTTGTGGGTCACCCACACCTCAAAGGACATCACTTTGATCAGTCAGGACCTGGCTCTCCTAATCCCACACTGCCAAGGCCTGATTCCTCAGCTCTCCTCTCTGGACCATCTGATCTCCCTCACCACGATCTGCTCCAGAGCCTTGCTGGGCCCCGAGGTCAGGCTGACAGGCCTGCAGTTCCCCTCATCCTCCCTGCAGCCCTTCTTGGCCATGGCACTCACGCTGACACCTCCAGTCATCTGGGACCTCCCCAAATGGGCAGCAATGACAACAATAAAGGATGGGACAGTGACTTAGCCAGATCTTCCTTGGGCTCCCTCAGCAGCCCTGGGGGAATCTGGGCCAAGCCCACACACTTGTCAGTGTCTAAGTGGCTCTGCAGGTCAACGATGACTTCCTCCGGGATTGCAGTGTGCCAGCTCTTGCCAACGCTTGCCCTCCACACAACCCATCTGACTGTTGAAGGCTGAGGCAAAGAAGGCATTCTGGACCTCATCCTTTTCCTCGTCCCTTGTGACCATATTCCCCTTGTCCCTGCATCAAGTAAAGAAAGGTGATTTTCTTTGGCATTCCTGCATTCCTAATTTTTTTTAACAAACACTATTTTATTGTCTTTTACAGTAGTGGCCAATTTAAATTCAAACAGGTTTTTTGCCATTCTGATAATCTTTCTACCTGGGTTGGGGGCCAAGGACTGTGTCACATGGCAGGCACGGTGGGAATAACACTTCAACACGGCAGAGTTTTTTTTAGGGATGTCTACAGGAGGAACACACAAGGTGGGAAAGAGAAGAACATGCATAGGCCAAGTCGAGGGGAAAAAGCCTAAAAAACCTCTTTGTGCCCAGGAGCATCTCCATGGAAACCACCAGGCCTCTGGAACAAGGGGTGGCTGTGCCCACCAGGCCTTTGTGACATCGGGTGACATCGACCCAGAGGCCATTGTGACACAGGTCCACGTTGTGACCCTTGGGGCTATAAAAGCAGCTGGCAGTGGCCATTCCCAGGAGAGCAGCTCTCTGAGGAGGCAGCAGCTTCTGAGGAAGCAGCAGATTCTCCGAAGGCAGCAGCTTTCCTGCGTGCTTGTGGCCAGTGTCTGGCAAAGCACCCTCAAGATGTCATGGCAGCAGAAGGCAAACACCCACGGCCAGCCCCGTGAGTGGCAGCCACTGCTGTACAAACGCCATGGGCCAGGAGCCAGGCAGGGCCATTGCCTGCCACCCGTGCAGCGCTCACGTAGTGCGCCGCTGTGCACGGGGACCCAGCCGGCTTGGAAGCACCTGGGGCACTCTGAGACACAGCAGCTGATGGGCCGCACGGGGCAGGGTGGGCAGGGAGGGCACGGGGGCGCCACCTGCAGCGACCTGTTCAGAGAACTGGGCCCATATCTGCGTGAGAACAGGCCCCTCGAGTCCACCAGGAGAAGCTCCAAGTGGTTAAGTGCCCGCCCGAGGTGGGAGGGAATTGGTCTGCCAGGCCAGCAAACTGCGCGTCGCAAGTGGCAGCGCCCAGAGGATGACGAGGCCATCATGCAGCGTCTCCGGAAAATGAGAAAGGAGCAGGAGGAGCTGGAAGACGAATACTATGATGTCATGTTCAGAGCCATCATCTCCTCCGTGGAAAATAAAGACAGCCCCTTGAGCTCCAGGTGCAGCCCCAGGGATCCACCAAGCCCCACCCTGGAGGCAGCTGCAGGCCCCGCAAAGCAGCGCAGCACTTGCAGCGTGAACACAGACGCCGCAGCAGAGACACCAAAGCACTCTGAGCTTGTGTCTCTTGACCAGTCGTTGGCCGAGCTGGGGCCTGCCTCTGATGACTCGCTGTCCTGCGATGCTCTCGTCAGGGAGCTCCTGGAAAACTGGGACCATGAAGAGCTCCCTAACAGAGAAACAGCAGGTGACAGGGTCAGCGAGTCACAGAGCGCCTCGATGCTCCTGCGGCAAGACAAAGAAGGATGTGTCCTCAGGGATGGGTCAAGTGTCACCCCGCAACTTGTTGCTGGGTCCCAGGGACCGCGCAGCACTTCGGGCGTGACCAAAGACTCAGCAGGGGAGGCAGAAATCAACACAGAGATGGCACCTCCTGACCTGTTGCCACACCTGTGCTCGGCCTCTGCTGACTCGCCAGCCTGTGATGCTCTTCTAAACGAGCTCCTGCAGAAGTGGGAGGAAAAAGAGCTCCAGGACAGAGCTGCGGCAGGAGAGAGGGAATGTGAGCCAGAGACCGTGTTGTCACTCCCACTGAAAGACAAAAAAGCAGAGACAGCACCATCTCGTCCAGTCAGTGATCCCTGCGAAGAGGAGCACAGTGAATCTCTCCCTATGGCACTGCCTGAAGAGGCAAAGGTGTTTGAGGTTTTCTCCTCACCTGCTGATGCCATAGACAAGAACGACCCATCCTGGATGCAGGCTGGCTGTGCCCAGACCGTCCCTCCCCAGGAAGAGCCCTGTGCGGCCGGAGCCCCAGCAGAGGCTTGCCCAGTGCCTGCCCAGGCCCTGGCACCCAGTGTTCCTGCTGGCCCCGCTGGCAGCGCAGCCGTCCCGCAGACCCCGGCCCCACGGCCATGGCGCTCCATGGCCAAGACAGCCCGGCGGGCTCTGCGCCGCCTTTTCTCCTTCAGCTGCCTCAGGGGGCAGCCAGAGGAGTGAGCCCAGGGCCAGCAGCAGGATAATAGCCTAAGATGCCGGATCACCCTGAGGACGCCCAGCCCTGATATTTCCCTCTTTCCTTCTCACCCTCCTCTTTCCTATCCCTTCCAATCTCTACCCTACATTTATTGTTAAATAAAATCCCCATTGTTAACTTTGATAGATGGTCTCCGTGGCACCTTCATTCACATCAAGACATCTCTGACAAATTGCATCTCCACAGGAGCACACATCTGCACACAGCACTCCAGGTGTGGCCTCACCAGTGCCCAGCACAGAGGGACAATCACTGCCCTGCTCCTGCTAGCCACACTACTGCTGACACAGAAGGCCACGAGGCCACTGGCCTCCTTGCCCACGTGGGCGCACACCAGCCAACTTTTGGCCACTGTCACCCAGCACTGCCAAAGCCTTTCCTGCTGGGCTGCCTTCCAGCCACTCTACCTCCAGCCTGGGGCACTGCAGGGCCTTGTTGGGACACAAGGGCAGGACCCTGACTTGGTCTTCTTGAATCTCATCCTCCTGGCCTCACAACATCAATCCACCCTGTCCACAGCACCCTGGAGAGCCTTCCTACCCTCCAGCACATTGACACTCCCGCCCTGGTGGTGTCATCACAAATTTACTACTGAAGGTACCCTCAATGCCCTTGGCCACCTCAGCAGGAGGGACACTGAACAGGGCTGGGCACAGGAGAAACCGCCAGTGACCGGACACCAACTGCATGCGACATCATTCCCCACATCTCTGTGCCCAGCCATCCTGACAGTTCTTTACCCAGCCATGAGTGCTCCTCCACAAGCCCTGGGCTGATGGATTTTCCAGGATTGTGCTGTGGGAGGTGGAGTCAAAGGCTTGGCTCAACTCCAGGGAGATTCCATCCACCGCTTTTCCCTCAGCCCTGTTGTGGGTCACCCACACCTCAAAGGACATCACTTTGATCAGTCAGGACCTGGCTCTCCTAAACCCACACTGCCAGGGCCTGATTCCTCAGCTCTCCTCTCTGGGCCATCTGATCCCCCGCACCACGATCTGCTCCAGAGCCTTGCTGGGCCCCAAGGTCAGGCTGACAGGCCTGCAGTTTCCCTCACCCTCCCTGCAGCCCTTCTTGGCCATGGCACTCAAAATGACACCTCCAGTCATCTGGGACCTCCCCAAATGGGCAGCAATGACAACAATAAAGGATGGGACAGTGACTTAGCCAGATCTTCCTTGGGCTCCCTCAGCAGCCCTGGGGGACTCTGGGCCAGGCCCTCACACTTGTCAGTGTCTAAGTGGCTCTGCAGGTCAACGATGACTTCCTCCGGGATTGCAGTGTGCCAGCTCTTGCCAACGCTTGCCCTCCACACAACCCACCTGACTGTTGAAGGCTGAGGCAAAGAAGGCATTCTGGACCTCATCCTTTTCCTCGTCCCTCGTGACCATATTCCCCTTGTCCCCGCATCAAGTAAAGAAAGGCGATTTTCTTTGGCATTCCTGCATTCCTAATTTTTTTTAACAAACACTATTTTATTGTCTTTTACAGTAGTGGCCAATTTAAATTCAAACAGGTTTTTTGCCATTCTGATAATCTTTCTACCTGGGTTGGGGGCCAAGGACTGTGTCACATGGCAGGCACGGTGGGAATAACACTTCGACATGGCAGAGTTTTTTTAGGGATGTCTACAGGAGGAATACACAAGGTGAGAAAGAGAGCATGCATAGGCCAAGTCGAGGGGAAAAAGCCTAAAAAACCTCTTTGTGCCCAGGAGCATCTCCATGGAAACCACCAGGCCTCTGGAACAAGGGGTGGCTGTGACCACCAGGCATTTGTGACATCGGGTGACATCATCCCAGAGGTCATTGTGACACAGGTCCACGTTGTGACCCTTGGGGCTATAAAAGCAGCTGGCAGTGGCCATTCCCAGGAGAGCAGCTCTCTGAGGAGGCAGCAGCTTCTGAGGAAGCAGCAGATTCTCCAAAGGCAGCAGCTTTCCTGGGTGCTCGTGGCCAGTGTCTGGCAAAGCACCCTCAAGATGTCATGGCAGCAGAAGGCGAGCACCCACGGCCAGCCCCGTGAGTGGCAGCCACTGCTGTACAAACGCCATGGGCCAGGAGCCAGGCAGGGCCATTGCCTGCCACCCGTGCAGCGCTCACGTAGTGCGCCGCTGTGCACGGGGACCCAGCCGGCTTGGAAGCACCTGGGGCACTCTGAGACACAGCAGCTGATGGGCCGCACGGGGCAGGGTGGGCAGGGAGGGCACGGGGGCGCCACCTGCAGCGACCTGTTCAGAGAACTGGGCCCATATCTGCGTGAGAACAGGCCCCTCGAGTCCAACAGGAGAAGCTCCAAGTGGTTAAGTGCCCGCCCGAGGTGGGAGGGAATTGGTCTGCCAGGCCAGCAAACTGCGCGTCGCAAGTGGCAGCGCCCAGACGATGACGAGGCCATCATGCAGCGTCTCCGGAAAATGAGAAAGGAGCAGGAGGAGCTGGAAGACGAATACTACGATGTCATGTTCAGAGCCATCATCTCCTCCGTGGAAAACAAAGACAGCCCCTTGAGCTCCAGGTGCAGCCCCAGGGATCCACCAAGCCCCACCCTGGAGGCAGCTGCAGGCCCCGCAAAGCAGCGCAGCACTTGCAGCGTGAACACAGACGCCGCAGCAGAGACACCAAAGCACTCTGAGCTTGTGTCTCTTGACCAGTCGTTGGCCGAGCTGGGGCCTGCCTCTGATGACTCGCTGTCCTGCGATGCTCTCGTCAGGGAGCTCCTCGAAAACTGGGACCATGAAGAGCTCCCTGACAGAGAAACAGCAGGTGACAGGGTCAGCGAGTCACAGAGCGCCTCGATGCTCCTGCGGCAAGACAAAGAAGGATGTGTCCTCAGGGATGGGTCAAGTGTCACCCCGCAACTTGTTGCTGGGTCCCAGGGACCGCGCAGCACTTCGGGCGTGACCAAAGACTCAGCAGGGGAGGCAGAAATCAACACAGAGATGGCACCTCCTGACCTGTTGCCACACCTGTGCTCTGCCTCTGCTGACTCGCCAGCCTGTGATGCTCTTCTAAACGAGCTCCTGCAGAAGTGGGAGGAAAAAGAGCTCCAGGACAGAGCAGCAGTAGGAGAGAGGGACTGTGAGCCAGAGAACGTGTTGTCTCTCCCACTGAAAGACAAAAAAGCAGAGACAGCACCATCTCGTCCAGTCAGTGATCCCTGCGAAGAGGAGCACAGTGAATCTCTCCCTATGGCACTGCCTGAAGAGGCAAAGGTGTTTGAGGTTTTCTCCTCACCTGCTGATGCCATAGACAAGAACGACCCATCCTGGATGCAGGCTGGCTGTGCCCAGACCGTCCCTCCCCAGGAAGAGCCCTGTGCGGCCGGAGCCCCAGCAGAGGCTTTCCCGGTGCCTGCCCAGGCCCTGGCACCCAGTGTTCCTGCTGGCCCCGCTGGCAGCGCAGCCGTCCCGCAGACCCCGGCCCCACGGCCATGGCGCTCCATGGCCAAGACAGCCCGGCGGGCTCTGCGCCGCCTTTTCTCCTTCAGCTGCCTCAGGGGGCAGCCAGAGGAGTGAGCCCAGGGCCAGCAGCAGGATAATGGCCTAAGATGCCGGATCACCCTGAGGACGCCCAGCCCTGATATTTCCCTCTTTCCTTCTCACCCTCCTCTTTCCTATCCCTTCCAATCTCTCTACCCTACATTTATTGTTAAATAAAATCCCCATTGTTAACTTTGATAGATGGTCTCCGTGGCACCTTCATTCACATCAAGACATCTCTGACAAATTGCATCTCCACAGGAGCACACATCTGCACACAACACTCCAGGTGTGGCCTCACCAGTGCCCAGCACAGAGGGACCATCACTGCCCTGCTCCTGCTGGCCACACTACTGCTGACACAGAAGGCCACGAGGCCACTGGCCTCCTTGCCCACGTGGGCACACACCAGCCAACTTTTGGCCACTGTCACCCAGCACTGCCAAAGCCTTTCCTGCTGGGCTGCCTTCCAGCCACTCTGCCTCCAGCCTGGGGCACTGCAGGGCCTTGTTGGGACACAAGGGCAGGACCATGACTTGGTCTTCTTGAATCTCATCCTGCTGGCCTCACACCATCAATCCACCCTGTCTAGATCCTCTTGGAGAGCCTTCCTACCCTCCAGCACATTGACACTCCCAGCCCTGGTGGTGTCATCACAAATTTACTACTGAAGGTACCCTCAATGCCCTTGGCCACCTCAGCAGGAGGGACACTGAACAGGGCTGGGCACAGAAGAAACCACCAGCGACCAGACACCAACTGCATGCGACATCATTCCCCACCTCTCTGTGCCCAGCCATCCTGACAGTTCTTTACCCAGCCATGAGTGCTCCTGCACAAGCCCTGGGCTGATGGATTTTCCAGGATTGTGCTGTGGGAGGTGGAGTCAAAGGCTTGGCTCAACTCCAGGGAGATTCCATCCACCGCTTTTCCCTCAGCCCTGTTGTGGGTCACCCACACCTCAAAGGAAATCACTTTGATCAGTCAGGACCTGGCTCTCCTAATCCCACACTGCCAGGGCCTGATTCCTCAGCTCTCCTCTCTGGACCATCGGATCCCCCTCACCACGATCTGCTCCAGAGCCTTGCTGGGCCCCGAGGTCAGGCTGACAGGCCTGCAGTTCCCCTCACCCTCCCTGCAGCCCTTCTTGGCCATGGCACTCACACTGACACCTCCAGTCATCTGAGACCTCCCCAAATGGGCAGCAATGACAACAATAAAGATGGGACAGTGGCTTAGCCAGATCTTCCTTGGGCTCCCTCAGCAGCCCTGGAGGACTCTGGGCCAGGCCCACACACTTGTCAGTGTCTAAGTGGCTCTGCAGGTCAACGATGACTTCCTCTGGGATTGCAGTGTGCCAGCTCTTGCCAACGCTTGCCCTCCACACAACCCATCTGACTGTTGAAGGCTGAGGCAAAGAAGGCATTCTGGACCTCATCCTTTTCCTCGTCCCTTGTGACCATATTCCCCTTGTCCCCGCATCAAGTAAAGAAAGGTGATTTTCTTTGGCATTCCTGCATTCCTAATTTTTTTTAACAAACACTATTTTATTGTCTTTTACAGTAGTGGCCAATTTAAATTCAAACAGGTTTTTTGCCATTCTGATAATCTTTCTACCTGGGTTGGGGGCCAAGGACTGTGTCACATGGCAGGCACGGTGGGAATAACACTTCGACATGGCAGAGTTTTTTTAGGGATGTCTACAGGAGGAATACACAAGGTGAGAAAGAGAGCATGCATAGGCCAAGTCGAGGGGAAAAAGCCTAAAAAACCTCTTTGTGCCCAGGAGCATCTCCATGGAAACCACCAGGCCTCTGGAACAAGGGGTGGCTGTGCCCACCAGGCCTTTGTGACATCGGGTGACATCATCCCAGAGGTCATTGTGACACAGGTCCACGTTGTGACCCTTGGGGCTATAAAAGCAGCTGGCAGTGGCCATTCCCAGGAGAGCAGCTCTCTGAGGAGGCAGCAGCTTCTGAGGAAGCAGCAGATTCTCCAAAGGCAGCAGCTTTCCTGCGTGCTCGTGGCCAGTGTCTGGCAAAGCACCCTCAAGATGTCATGGCAGCAGAAGGCAAACACCCACGGCCAGCCCCGTGAGTGGCAGCCACTGCTGTACAAACGCCACGGGCCAGGAGCCAGGCAGGGCCATTGCCTGCCACCCGTGCAGCGCTCACGTAGTGTGCCGCTGTGCACGGGGACCCAGCCGGCTTGGAAGCACCTGGGGCACTCTGAGACACAGCAGCTGATGGGCCGCACGGGGCAGGGTGGGCAGGGAGGGCACGGGGGCGCCACCTGCAGCGACCTGTTCAGAGAACTGGGCCCATATCTGCGTGAGAACAGGCCCCTCGAGTCCACCAGGAGAAGCTCCAAGTGGTTAAGTGCCCGCCCGAGGTGGGAGGGAATTGGTCTGCCAGGCCAGCAAACTGCGCGTCGCAAGTGGCAGCGCCCAGAGAATGACGAGGCCATCATGCAGCGTCTCCGGAAAATGAGAAAGGAGCAGGAGGAGCTGGAAGACGAATACTATGATGTCATGTTCAGAGCCATCATCTCCTCCGTGGAAAATAAAGACAGCCCCTTGAGCTCCAGGTGCAGCCCCAGGGATCCACCAAGCCCCACCCTGGAGGCAGCTGCAGGCCCCGCAAAGCAGCGCAGCACTTGCAGCGTGAACACAGACGCCGCAGCAGAGACACCAAAGCACTCTGAGCTTGTGTCTCTTGACCAGTCGTTGGCCGAGCTGGGGCCTGCCTCTGATGACTCGCTGTCCTGCGATGCTCTCGTCAGGGAGCTCCTGGAAAACCGGGACCATGAAGAGCTCCCTGACAGAGAAACAGCAGGTGACAGGGTCAGCGAGTCACAGAGCGCCTCGATGCTCCTGCGGCAAGACAAAGAAGGATGTGTCCTCAGGGATGGGTCAAGTGTCACCCCGCAACTTGTTGCTGGGTCCCAGGGACCGCGCAGCACTTCGGGCGTGACCAAAGACTCAGCAGGGGAGGCAGAAATCAACACAGAGATGGCACCTCCTGACCTGTTGCCACACCTGTGCTCTGCCTCTGCTGACTCGCCAGCCTGTGATGCTCTTCTAAACGAGCTCCTGCAGAAGTGGGAGGAAAAAGAGCTCCAGGACAGAGCTGCGGCAGGAGAGAGGGACTGTGAGCCAGAGAACGTGTTGTCTCTCCCACTGAAAGACAAAAAAGCAGAGACAGCACCATCTCGTCCAGTCAGTGATCCCTGCGAAGAGGAGCACAGTGAATCTCTCCCTATGGCACTGCCTGAAGAGGCAAAGGTGTTTGAGGTTTTCTCCTCACCTGCTGATGCCATAGACAAGAACGACCCATCCTGGATGCAGGCTGGCTGTGCCCAGACCGTCCCTCCCCAGGAAGAGCCCTGTGCGGCCGGAGCCCCAGCAGAGGCTTTCCCGGTGCCTGCCCAGGCCCTGGCACCCAGTGTTCCTGCTGGCCCCGCTGGCAGCGCAGCCGTCCCGCAGACCCCGGCCCCACGGCCATGGCGCTCCATGGCCAAGACAGCCCGGCGGGCTCTGCGCCGCCTTTTCTCCTTCAGCTGCCTCAGGGGGCAGCCAGAGGAGTGAGCCCAGGGCCAGCAGCAGGATAATGGCCTAAGATGCCGGCTCACACTGAAGACGCCCAGCCCTGATATTTCCCTCTTTCCTTCTCACCCTCCTCTTTCCTATCCCTTCCAATCTCTACCCTACATTTATTGTTAAATAAAATCCTCATTGCTAACTTTGATAGATGGTCTCCGTGGCACCTTCATTCACATCAAGACATCTCTGACAAATTGCATCTCCACAGGAGCACACATCTGCACACAACACTCCAGGTGTGGCCTCACCAGTGCCCAGCACAGAGGGACAATCACTGCCCTGCTCCTGCTGGCCACACTACTGCTGACACAGAAGGCCACGAGGCCACTGGCCTCCTTGCCCATGTGGCACACCAGCCAACTTTTGGCCACTGTCACCCAGCACTGCCAAAGCCTTTCCTGCTGGGCTGCCTTCCAGCCACTCTGCACCCAGCCTAGGGCACTGCAGGGCCTTGTTGGGACACAAGGGCAGGACCCTGACTTGGTCTTCTTGAATCTCATCCTGCTGGCCTCACACCATCAATCCTGCCTGTCCACATCCTCCTGCAGAGTGTTCCCACTCTGCAGTACATCAACACTCCCAGCCACCTTGGTGTTTTCATCCAAGTGCTCTACTTGGCTATTGGCCTTAAAAACACTGGGGAGTGCAGCCATCAATGCCACTACCTCTCACATGCTAAGTGAGCACACTGGCAACTGAGCTAATTCCCCTTTTGACTAAACAAAACTCATCCACACACTTTTCCCTGGACATGAGTTTAAGGAAGAAGTGTAACATAAAACCCATAAATTGTACATCAGGTCCAGCCTATGTAGTTGCTCTTTCAGCAGTACAGAGAGGTGAATGGGGACTTCCCTCACTGGTACAGGAGCCTCTCCAGATACCTACAGGACACCCAGAGAGGTGCTGTGCTGGGTTTGGGTGGGATAGAGCTGAGTTACTTCCTAGTAGGTACTATCAAGAATGTGAGCAAATAATGAGGGCAAGAGCCTCCCCTCCTGGCCCCACTCTGCCCAGCAGAGTCTTGGGTTGGGAATGGGGTGCTGGGTCTGGGCTGGCCAGAGCGTGCTGTGGTGGGGGTGAGGACAGTGGAGCAGGGTCACTCCTTGAGCTGTTGCTCATTACAGAATTACCCACAGTAGCCTTGGAGTGGCTCGGAAAAGCCTGCAGAGGAGCTGCTCCAGCACTGCCTCTACTTCCCAGTCTGGACTAAGAACCACCAACAAAACAGCATTAATCCCTCCCCCAGCCCAGTCTGCCCCACTGGGGCCAGTCCCTGCATTCTCCAGGCTTTGCAGCAGCCAGAGTCTCTCCCATCCTGGGGGGCAGGATGGCACATTGTGCCCACATCCACTGGCACATGGTGCCCATGTCTATCACCAGACCTTGTGCACTCCCAGACCCCCTAGCCCACAGCAGTGTCAGCCTGGCTGTGTAACACTCATTGCACACAGAGTTCACTGGGGACATGGGCTGGACCGGTGGAATTTCACCATTTTCCACGTGACATCGTGATATCCCACACCCCCTCACACTGGAGTCTCATGTGCTGGGCAGCACTTCACATCCCAAAAAGGGGCTAGGGGCAGCCACCCAGCAGGGCCAGAGAAAAGTTTCAGCAGGACAGTGCCCAAATCCTGGGGACAAGGGTGGTTGGTAATAGTATTCTGTGCATTTGTGCAGCAGTGTCCCTGTCCTGACACCTGGGGTGGCACAGGGTCACCCACTGCTTCTGAGAGCAGGGGAACCTGTGCCAAGACAGCGGGGAACTCACCCTAGAGAGGGAAACAAGTTGCCAAGAGGAATCCTGCAGGTTACAGTGGCAGACTAAATGGATGCAGAGAGGTAAGGAAGGCACATCAGGGCAGGATGATGAGGTTTAGTCCCATTTGCCTCCAAAAGGACTCAACTGGCACTGAAGGAAAATGGGGCCTGGTCCCATGAAGTCTCCCAGCAGCCTGTGAGCACGGGCTGGGGGGCAGAGGAAGGGGCTGTTTCCTCCCTTCCTGCATGGCCTTAGGGAGATCATAGCCAGCACAAAACAGCCTGAATTTCCAAGCAGCTCCCATATCCACAGCTGGGTTATTTCTGGAAGCAGACACTGCCATCCCTTGGTTTGATCAAAGAATCACAGAACAGCTCAATTAGTAAGTGATCTATATGGATCATCAAGTCCAGCTCCCTGCTCTACATAGTGCCTCCAAAAACTGGACCATAGGACCAAGAGCACCATGGGCTCCTGGCAGGTCTCTCTGCTCCCCCTCAGGTTTTTCAGGTCAGGAGACCAGGAAAAAAAAACAGTAAAAAAGAGCTGAACAAGCTTTAGCCTTGAGGTTTCCAAGAAACAGACAACATTTCCTTGGGAGAGAAGGGGATGGCAGCACAAGCTGGACTCAAGAGTCTCAGACAGAGGCTGACCAACCCCAGCAGCAGCATGGCCTCAGGGCCAGAGAAGAGTGGGGTGTGCTCAGCCCAGTCATTCACAGCCCCCCTTCTCCTGCCAGGACAGCCCCTGCTCCCTTTGTCCCTTCAGAGGAGACAGTGACTCAGAGAGGCAACTACACCTGGCAAGCTCTCAGTGGCAGAGGGGGAAAAAAGCAGCTTTGAGGAGCTCAGAGGTGCCTTCCCACCACCAAGGGGCCCACGGGAAGTACCTGAAACTCTGCTGAGAACTGAACAGAATCTCACAGTGCTGTGACTGCAGGTCCATTCTCACAGCTGAAATCCTAGAGCAAAGCTGAGATGGTCAGTGAGCACCTAAAAACCAGCTAAGAAGACAAAACCAGGTTTAAAAAGCATACCAGGAATAAAAATCAATGAAGACAGCATCAGGTAGGCAGTAGGATGGTGCATCTGGCTCATTTCTGCAGACAGGGAAAGTTCATTAACAGCCCTTGTGTGGTTTTGAATTCAGCAAATAATTCCTGTCACTTACCCTGGGCAGCCTGACTGAACCAGGGGAGGAAAGAAGGAACCTGAAAGTCACAGATATGGAACTCAAAAGGGGACACATAACAGCAGAAGCTGTTTCAGAAAAGAGAACATTCAGAGAGAAAACCCCAGGCAATTATTCTTTACAGCACACAGAAAGGATGCAAGTCAGCACTAAAATCATCACTCTCAAGTATCAAGTTACACAGGTAAAAGAACAAACTACAGAGGCCAGAGTATCAATATATATCAATATAGTGTTTAATATTCTTAAATTGATACAAAAGCTAAAAAAGTAAAATTTCTGTTACCATATGACAAAAACTTTTATCAGCAGAAATATTATACAGAGTCATAAAATTTCTAGTCATAATATTTTCCAGTTGTTTATACCTTTCTATCTAGGCCTATACTGGTTATATATTTATTAATAAAAGTAGCAGCCCATTTTGTCCTTCTATTTACAGTCTTTTAGACACTGTTTTGCAGTCTGCACTGATGCAGATAAAACTCTTCTGCACAGATTTATTGTTTTACTTGCAGATAAATGTCATCAGTGGAAAAATCACTGTGCATCAGGCACCAATCAGGGAATGCTGCTCTGGAGACTCCTGCAGCCCCTGGTCTTCACTCCAGGGATTGAGGAGGGGTTTCAGGACTGTGCAGAACTTAAAAATGAAGCAGCAATTCTTCTGATTGCAGAAACAGAAACTGAAGGGAGGAGGGGCAGAGATTGGTCTGCACAGGGATTGAGAGATGCTTCCAAAAGCAAGTATAATATATACAGGAATTAAATAAATTAATGCTTCAGATAAAAAAAAATAATCAATTTCACTAACTGTTCCAAATGCCAAGTGCTGTGCATTGTTTTCAAAGAAAAAATACATTTAAAAACTAAAATATTCATTGGAAATATCTTGTTTCATCTGAAAGAGCTTTCAGTGCTGTTGGGAAGAGCCTGTCTGTGCCTGCATTTTAAAGAAAACAGCCCCAGAAATCCCACCAAGGCTAAGGGACACTGCCCACCTACAGTTCTGAGCTCAGAAAGATGATCACAGTGACAATTCTCTAAGTCCAAGCACACATGTTCTTTTTCCTTTCAGTGCCCTTTTCCATCTCTTACAGGCTGTAAAGACATCATAAAATCCTTTTTTTAAGCAACCTTGCACTGCTGAGAGAGAGCTCCCATGGAATTACTGAGCTGGCTCTGGTGTTCCCAACATGACCTGCCCCAGGCAGGTAACCCGGACCCTCCACACCACCTCATGTCCAGTTTGAAGACAGTGACCTGTCTTTTCCCATTTCTGTTCCTTTACTAAATGTGCAGGAGCAGGACAAGGTGTGAGGGGAGATTTGCTTTGATTTCCATTTTCTACAACACAGGGATGGAAACCAAATAAATACATGACAATAACACTGGCAGGTGGTTGAAATAGATGCAAAATGCTGAAGTAAACAGAGTCCCAGGTGTTTACCTTTCCCCAGAGAAGGCAGACACATTTGGAATAGTGTGATTATCCAGCCTTCCAAATGGCAATCTTCCCTTCTTCCTTCCCAGAGCCACTGAGGACGTACCTGTCCTCAGCTGAGCACAGCGCCTTCACCGCATCGGCATGGCCGACCAGCTCCTTCTCCACACTCTTCCTCTCAGCACTGACCACGTAGATCTTCCCTTTGCTCTTGCCCTGCAGCCTCCCACTGCTGCCAACCCACAGCTGGGGGAACAAAACAAACCCACAGCCATTTTCACTACTTCACATTTCAGCCCAGGACACAATCAAGGAGGTTTATGTGGCACACTGGTACAGTGAGGGTTCCCTCATGCTTTCCCAGAAAAGGGAAACACTGAAGATTTCCTCATCAATAAGGGGCTTGGCCACCATTGCTCCTGGCCCCCTTCAGGTCTCCTTGGCTGCTGTGGCATGAGCTGAGGGTTCCTGGTGGGTGTCTCTGCTCCCCTCTGGTTCCCTCAGTTCAGAAAACCCCCTGTATCCCACACGGGAATGTTCAGCTGCCAATCGTGCCAGCACCAGGGCTGCTCTCCCTTACCCCTGTGTAAGGCACAGTGTGCTCTTGCACTGCAAGAGCGGAGAAAATCCAGGGAAGAGCAACTAAAATTGCCAAGAGAAAAGAACAGCTGTCATATGGGCAAAGATCAGAAAATGGCTTGGGTTGAAGGGGACTTTAAAGATCATTTTTTTGTCCCCCTGCCATGGTCAGGGACAGCTTGCACGAGACCAGGCTGCTCAGAGTTCCATCCAACCTGCCTTGAATGGAATGGAGCAGCCACAGCTTCTCTGGGCACTCTGTGCCAGGGCTCACCACCCTCACAGGGAAGATGGAAAAGCCAAGTCTCCTTAGGCTGGAGAGAGGGCAGCTAAGGAGCCTTTACAAAAGGGTTACAAACTAACAGAAGTGCAGATAAGCTGAGTGTAGAACCACTCTTCCACCCTGAAATTAAGGAAGTCGGAGACATGTGGGAACCAGTAATAGTTCCGTTTCACTGAGAACAAAGTACTTCTCTGTACAGGACTGGCAGTGAAATTCATGAACCTGCTGCTCTGCAGGGAACTGTGGCACCAGCAAATCCAAAATGAAACCACAGCCACAGAGATTGGGTTAAATAATAGGTAATAAAAGACACAGGCCAAGGTGCCAGACAGATCACTTCCTATTTCAGATAGGCATAGCATGCAGCTGGGTTTCTCTCCAGTTTCTTAGAGAAAAACAATGGCTGGTTTTTAATTAAAGCCTGACAGCCCTACCAATGTTGTTGTCAGCCTTTGCCAGGCTGCAGGTTCATTCTCCATAACTCACTGGTGTGCAGAAGGAACAGGAGTGCAAGTGATGGCACAGGGTCTGCTTGGAGCCTGTCACTAGTGGTGTCCCCCAAGGGTTAGTACTGGGCTCAGTATTCTTTAACTTATTCATAAACTACTTAAAGAAGAGAAGAAAAAGAAACAAAGCTCTTCAGTAGAACAAGAGAGCTTAATGCCTTGGGGGTTCCAAACAATCTTCTCACTCCCTTGAAACAGAGGTCAAATATATTAATCTCTGCCTTGGGGAAGAAAATCCTAAAATGATTTTCCATTTTAGTACAAAAGTCTAACCAGAGGCTGAATACAGAGAAAAGTTCTCTATTCCATTAAAAAAAAATCATTTTTGAGGAAGGAAGGAGGGAAAATATGAGGAAAGGATTCCAAAAGTTGCTTCCCAGTAGATATATATTAGCTATTTACTTGCAAAATAACCTTGAATGGGCCCCTATGGTAGCACAACTACAATAATTTGCACGGCTCCTGATACCACATAGAATCAGGTACACAGAGGCCAATAGTGACATGAACACAAGATGCCAAGGCAGGAATCCATTGGCTCCTTTGTCTGTCCTCAATTAGGAATGTGGTAACTCATCAAGGAAATGGTCATCTACAAAAACAGGCCAATTTACTGGCATTTCTCATTTGTCTGGTATCCTTTTTTAAAGGCTTAGTCTGAAAAGTCCTGAGATAAAATATCAAAGGACCTAAACTTTCAGTTTCTACAGTTCCCTGGAAATGTCAATGGCTGATATATGTCACCATACATTAAATTACTGATAAGGGGCTTGGCTTGCCATGCATTTTGGGGTACACCTGCAACACAGCCATTTGGTGTTGGGCAGTCTTTAGCATCTCTGGTTTCAAAGAGGAATCAACATTCCAAACCTTGTGTACTTATGTACACACCCAGTGAGGAAGCAATGACAGCCCATGACAGCTGCAAACAAACAAAACCTCAGTAAAGAAATCCACAAGACACAAAACCAGCCCAGATGTCTCTCACCTGATTTTTAACTCTTATCATACAAGTAATCTCAGAGCAATCCTGAAGATGAATCTTTTGAGGTGTACTTGAAAGGTCTTTGCTGTTCCAAACGTACAGGTCACTACTCCCAGAGTAAGACGCCCACACTTCATCTCTCTAAGGCACAGAAAAATACATTTAAGCACTGCTGACTGAAAATGTATCAAAATAACCACGGCTAGTAATGACACAGTTTAAAGGAGGCAGGGCCATGGGGCAACAGAGAAAGTGCAATACCTCAGGAAAGAGCTGGAAGCCAAGGAAAGAGGAACACACATCCTTCAGGTGGTGCTCGATTTTCATCTGCAGTTGAAACTCATGAATTGACACTACAAGAATGCAACTTCTTGTACCTTCAATATTAAAGATACAGAGTTAGTAACAGAGGTACCCACTTCTTCCATCTCTACAAAACACGGATGAAAAAAGCAAAATAAAACGGAACACTCAACAACTGTCTTGTTTCTTTATGAAGATGATTTTTGTAATTATTATGATTTGTGGAAGGGACTTACAGCACCACAGTTGGTCATCATGAAGCTTCATAGAGGTGAGATTTTGGCAGGGCAGCTGAAAGACACGGTTCACTTTGAGAGTGCTGATGTTCCAAGCAATCACCATTCCATCTAAACTGCTGGAATATGCCTCACTGTTGGCACAGATTAAAAAAAATAGACAAGTATAGTGTGCATTCATGTTCAGAAAAGAGTGCACACACATAAGAGACTTACTTGCAAAATAACCAATTTTACACTAAGCTAAATTAAGGTCCATTTTTAAATTATCTTCAAGATTATCCTTTATAAACTCTGTATCAACTAGAAACACTGCAGGCTAACTCAGAGCTCAGTGAATGAGACCACATTACATCATGCATGAGGAGTAGAGCACAACAAAACATTCCTTATAATTCCTCTTAACAATGTTGCCTGATTAATTTTCTCTTGAATTAGAACAAAAATATTTCAAACTGTTCTTATTTGTTACTGCACCTGAGAAAACAAATTACACTATTCCTTTTCTTTTTACGTTTAACATTTGCTGTCTTAGAATGAGCAAACCTTTTTCAGAAGGTTCCAACAACACTTAAACAAATTCTTCCTGAAACCCAGGAACACCTGGCAGACCTATTGACCTTGGAGTTACTTTTCCCATGGGAGGACAGCAGGTTAAGACCTTCAGCCAACACTCTTCCCACTGCTACCAAAAGATCAAAAGCTTTTTGCCTGAACAGAACAATAAATGTATTATTTCTTTTATAAACAGGCAGGAAAAATCCAGAAGCTTGCTGTAAACATGTAGTCAATGACGTGCTCAAAGCAAAAGTGGTCTTTAAACTGCATCTGTATCAATTTTTCACTGGATGCTGCCAATTCCTGGCTGTTCTCATCCTCATCCAAAAGAGCATTCCTTTAGCCTCTTTGTTCCAAACTACACAGTGCTCTTTATTTAAAAAGGAAATTCTTAGTTGACATACACAATATGGGAGCTACAAAAATGAGCTAAATGAAGACTTTATTAGCAGGATAAACCCTCCCATTTAAAACACTAAATTCTTTCAACATCTAGGAAAATCAAGTTAGATCTACCTGGGTGTTCCATTCTTCTTCTCCACAATGATGTCTGTAACATCAGAGCGATGATCATTCAGTTGTTTATTACAAGACATACTGTGGGTGTTGATGATATAAATAATGGAGTCCTGAGAACCAATCCACACTTGACTCTGTTCCACCATGACCATGCAAGTCTGGGGAGAAAAAGCTGGGTTAAATAAAGCCTAGAAGAAAAATCAGTCTTTAATGTAACATGGAAAAGGCTGTATTCAGATGCTACAGTTTGCTGGTGATCACTGTAGAAATGAAGACTTGGCTCTCCAGTGTTCTACCCTTTGCCCTGCTCTATAAATAATGAGAGAACAGATCTCTCTGCAAAGTTTATCCTTCCATAAATAGGATTAATAATTTATCTTAGGGACTGACGAAAGGTGTGCTTCCTGGCCCAAACAAAGTAAAAGTTACAGAAGGCATCAGGGGAACCACAGAAATTAGTGTGCTCCTTTCCTCTGGATTGGAAGCCAACCTAATTGTCCAATATATCCACACTTCCTACTTCAGCTAAAAGTAGTGTTTAAGAAACTACTGTCTCCTCTACTGTCTCTGGAATGTCCTTCCCCCTCCATCACACACTCTTCATTTATCTTCCTCCAGCCATCACTTGAATTTTTTTGTCTTCTTTTAGGTATCTGACTCTTCTGGAATTCTATCTTTCCGCCACCCAGCTCTTCATCACCAGTTTTTCCCCTCCCTTTTTGACTCACCCCCACACTCATCCACAGTGATCTCTTATCTTTCACACAAGTGACATGTCCAGTCCCTTTTCCTGTGTGTTCTCTCTACTGTGTGTTTTTCACCCAGGCTGCAAGCCTGGTTCAGATTCCCTTTTCACAGAGAGAGTTACTCTTTCAGGTGTCTTTCACAAACCACTCCTTTTCACCTGCTGGTTGAGACACTCTTTTAGAGCTCTATCCCTTTCAATAGCATCTACCTGGTTTCTTTATACCTCTTCCCAATCTCCAGTTCTTCAGTATGGGTGAATTTTTATCTATTCCTAGGATTCCCCTTCTCATCTTCTCTTTGGGTTGTCTTTTACTCTTCTGCTCAACTGTTTCAACCCTGCTTTCCTGCCCCAAGAACCCATCAGGCCCTCCCAAGTCTAATCCATCACTTCTCACCAGTTGACTTGTTTTATTATTAATCCATTTAGCCTCGTTTCAGCTTTTCTAGAAAATCTCCACTTTTCCAGGTTAACTGAAGCCCAAGCAACTCCATAACTTTTAAGGAACGATGTGATTTGGGGTCAGACAGGCTACAGCAACAAAACCACAGCCAGCTGAAGCAGGGACTGTGATCCTGTGCCAGTCTTACCAGTTTAGAGCGGCCCATTTTGAAGCAGTGTTGCTGGATAGACCAGGTAGAGGCATCAAAAACCACCACCTTCCCCTCATTTAAAGCACACCAGAGTTTTGGATGAGCATTATCCAGTCTTTCTGAAGGGTCAAGATGCCCTAGAAATAAAGTAGAGAAGATGAGAGAGGTAAAAGAAAACAAAATACCTTTGGAGACCTGTAGCAAAGCCATTATTAGGCAGAGCAGGTTTGTAATGAAATGCATCTTCTGGAATTTACATCATCAGTTATTGACTGACACAGTTCTCACAATGCATTTGTCCTTGTTATTCTCTACTTGCTGAGTTCACCCAATGATTTAATCTTATACTCCAAAGATACTCAGAGCAGAGATAATATCATTGATGACTAAGAGCTGAGCTCACTGGGATTGCAGGAAGGCTTTTAAGCCCTATAAATACAACTACTAAATCCACTCACTCTTGTCTACTCCATCAAAGCTTCTCATACAAGAAGGAAGGAAGGAGGAGGAAAGGAGGAGGAGGAAAGAAGGACCACTGAATCCAAGACCCCTCACACTATTCCTTGCACTGTGGTTCAAACTAACTCCTCCACAGGATTCTACTGAAAAATAAAAACCTAACAATGAATATTGATCAACAGAGGAGCATCATCCATCCATCCACCCAGCTCAGTAAGTGAGCCAGAAATCTTAATGAGAAATCAGCCCATTAACACAGAATTGGAGTCTGTTATAAGGCACATGTGCAGAGAAAGGCAGATTAAGACAGTGAAAACTATGCCTTGGAGTATCTTAATATGCAACATTACTGTTATTTTAAAATGATTTTTCTGGTTTAGTATTCAACACACAACCAATCCATGTCAGAATGTGAACACATCAGGCAGGCATAATACCAGGTGTTATAAAATAATGTGCTTTATAGGCTAACCTAAAGAGTGCAACACATCATCTTACCTGGAGTATAAAGCAAGACATCTATTGCCTGTGGAAATGTCTCACCAGCTGAGGGGTTGATCTTGTGCTTTAGTGTCTCTGAAGTTGTTTTGGGGACCATCATAGGCACTAAAATACATTTTTAGAAGGTAATGAAGTGCACATTTAAGCCTAGAATAGAACTACAATTCTTATGAAATAACAATTCTACACCATTCATTTGCATTTCTCATTTTTCTTTCCCTCCAGCTTTAGCTCAGAGCCCAAACACCACTTATATGAATTCTGGTAGCAGAGACATCTACCACCCAAGGAGTCTAAAAAAAACAAGACAAAAATACAGCATCCAAAATGGAGACAGAAGCAAAAGCATGGAAACAGAAGCAAAAACCAAGACCAACCAACCAAAACAAAACAAAAAAAAAAAAAAATGGGAGGGGGGGTGGATAAAAAGGAAAAAAACTAAACAAACCCTAAACTTCCTACTTACTATTAAATAAATTGCATTTGTGAAAGTACAATCAGGCTAATGTCTTTTTGTATTTCTACACATAACCAATTTGAAAACCAGAATACACACTGAAAAAGCAGAAAGAGATGATGTAAACCAACAGGCTTTGTAGCACTGCTATGACTGACCTTCATTTTTCATCCTGTCAAAATAAGACAGTTTAGAGGCTGCATAGATGCTTTTGGAAGACTGCAGGGCACCAACCACAGCATCCATCAGAAGAACATTTGTCAGGGCTTGCTGGATATACTGAGGATCCTAAAGACAGAAGTCCTACTGTAGTTTATCTATTGCTCATTATTCTTACAAGACACCATGCTCAAAATCACAATTGTCATGCTTAGCACAAGCACCAGGCAGTTGCTGCCCTGCAGCACAATTCCTGTCACCTGCTGTCAGACCCCACTCCCACATCCCATGTTCCAAGCCAGGTCTTGGAGCAGGGAGTCAGAAGCCAGTGTTGTTACAGGAATATTTGAGATCTGACACAACCTCGATACAGGGTATGCAAACAAAACCATACGAAAAGATATAGCAGACATAGGATGGATACCCATTTCCAAGATGGATCTTTCTTCATGGGAGAGAAGCACCATGAAATTCTAAGATTAGTGCATAAATTGTTTAAAACAGAAAGCACATTCTTCACATTATTTGGTTACAAATTCCTATATTTATATACCTTGTGATCATATGCCATTTTCTTTCCAGCCCACATTTCTTTCACTATCAGGTACCAGAGATCACACTCAGTTTTAAGGTTGGCTTCAAAGACTTCCTTTTTATGTAACGTTTTAATCCTCAGAGTAGGTATTCTCAAAAGAAGGAAGGCTACAGTAGTGCTCTTAACATCCTGGAAAGTTACAGGAAAGAGAAAACAAGGAGAATGTACCCAAATAACAGATAAGATTCAACATTCAGCCCACAGGGCAGCTTTCTCTAATTACAGCTAATTATTTCAGTTGTCCATACACACCATTCAGCAGAGCTGGATTTATGAAAATAAGTTTAAACATCATCATACAGCCTTGGCTCCACAGTGGATATAAGCTGATCCACTGATACCTCAGTCACATGAGCACATTTAATGCTCATGTTATTATTTATTTCATATCCTATGTGCTGCACTCTGCACATTTCTCTGAAGTTATAACCTCTTGATTTTCAGTCATGAATTTTTTGTTCCAAACCCCCAGAATTTTACTTAATCACTCACACAGTGACTTGAGCACTGTTTCCTACTCCCCTTACTGAAACTTTGAGAGCCAGCTCATTCTGAAGAATGGGACACAACCTATATCCACAGGCATGCCAGAGGACAGGAAGTTGGTGCTCACCTCTATATCCCTGAAAGCAGCAATTGGGACATAGCCAGGACGGCCTCCTTCAGTCAACAGGAACAAGCGCTTCTGGGTCAGAGCTATTTTCCCTACACCATAGCTGGTTTTAACTGAGCACGATAACTTGTAGACACATTCATTTTTATCTAGATGCTCGATTACTGCTGGTGGCAGATTCACCTCTTGAGCTTCTGCTTCAGTTTCTTTCCAGTAGTTGTAGAAATCTCTGAATGTTTCAGGATCAATTTGTTTCTGCTGTCCTAAAACATTTTTAAAGCCCCTTTAGTGTGAGAAACTATTACACAGATTTGTACAGGAAGACAGGTTTAGAAAGACAGTAACTGTTAAATTGTGCCTCTTTATTGTGCATATAAGTATAGACATTCTAGGCACATGTCCCCATCCCAAGGTTATCTCAGGCACTACCCTGAGATACTCCCCCCAAGGTACAACCACCCCTCACTGAGTAAAATGTGTGACTAAAGTCACTCCAGTTCCAGCTAAACAAAAAGGAATAGTATAAAAGTGAGTTAAGAATGAGGAGAAGTTAGAAAAGACTCCATATAAATTCTGAGATCAGTCAACAGGCTGAACCTGCCTTCTCCCCCAGAGGAACACCTACTGGGAAAGAATCACACTCTATGCACAGTGAATCATTATTTCAAGCTGGCTCTTACTGGGGATTAGAGCTTGTCCATATAAGGCTATGAATTAACATACTACTTTAAATGTACTTTTGCAGTCAGATATTACAACCAGCAATTCTCAAATTTCAACCTCTGATAATTTTACTAATGGAGAATGTTCTTCTTTAAGCTGTTAATGTGAGTCCTGCAAGGGTGCTGGCAGTGGGTAAAGGACATCCAGGAGGAGTCTCTCTGTTTGGCAGGTGACCTTGGACAAGTCAGTGGAACCTCACTCCATGCAGCAGCTGCTCAGTGAAGGGTCCCCACAATGGAACACGGATAGACTGGTCATGCACAAGGGGCTCAGCTTTCCCAGGGCACTGACAGATCTAGCAACACTAAGGGTTTGAGTAAATTTCCCTTTTTCATGTGACAATGCTAAATAATAATCAAAACACCCCCAACAACCTCATACTCACCTACTGTCAGGGCATCAAATAACCGGTGGATAGTGTCTATATCCCTGACAATCCCAGACTCCTGAATTCTCTTCACAAAATCATCCAGCTGCATGTGTGTTTTTGGCAATTCGAAATTTTTTACGTGGTCATCTGTTTTCAGAACTTCCCTTTGTTTTTCCATCACTCGGCTTATCAGCCTCTTGAGCTCAGGTTTGCGGTCTGCCTGCAAGCGCTCTGAGCGAGGCAGGGTCTCCACTATTTTTCTTACAAGATCAGTAGGGAAAATTCTTAAGTCTGTTTTTTCTAGGTTCTGAAAGTCAGAAAGTGCATTTAGTAGTTTCCCTTGCATCAAGCTAACAAGGCCCCGGAGGTAGAAGTACCTTGCCAGCAATGCAGAGTTCTCGGGGGGTAAGGTACTGATAGCTTTGCTGAGGTGGTTGAAGAAGTCTGTGTAGTAGGAGTGAACACACTGGAACAGCAGAGGAAAGTGAATTTCGGGGATTTTGAACGTGGTGATGGATTTGGAGGGCGTTCTCATAGCTAGAAACAAATACCAAGAGAGTACACTGATCAGGGAAAGGAGTACAAGTGTAAATATCTTCACAACCAGCAATACTACAAACAACAAACAGAATCCCCATTGCAGCAATTACAAGAAACAAGGATTACAGGTATGCTAGTGTGTATTTGTATTACACAAATACATTTTTGTATCTATCACCCCTATTATGAGAATATTCCCTAATCAGATAACATCAATTCTGGAAAAGTTAAAAAAAAAAAAAAAAAAAAAAGAAGGAGTTCTTTCTAAACACTAAACAGTGATAAGCTTAAGGCTGTGTTTAAATTAAAAGCAGTAGAAAATTGGACAAAGTGGGTGAGGACTCGGGAATCAATTCTCCAATATCAATCCCACTGTGACCAATCACTCTTTTGAGGTCCAGCAAAACTTGCAGCAGGCTACAGACTGACTTCATAAGCAAGGGGAAGCACAGACAGGCTCCAGCTCCAAGTGACTCAGCCCAGCCTTTCTTCCCAGCAGCTGATTGTTTCTGTGACAATTACTCAGTGATATCACCCCAAAAGACAGCAGAAGTGTCTTTGTCTATCACAATCTTCCCTTACCAACACCTGTTGCCACTTTTCGAAGTGAGGAGTTCCTGGTGGGGCCCTCTGGCAGTTGGATGTCCTGCAGGTTGGGCATGCTGATCACCATGCGCCGGCTGGCCCTGCGCTCCGCACTGATGCGCTTGGAAGCCATTTTCTCTATTGTCAGCCTTCTGGGGGTGGGAAACATCAAATCTAACCTGAGGAAAATAAAAATAACACATTACTAGTTTCAGAACTTGTAAATGTGGTAACTGCAGACTTAATTAGTGGCTTGTCTTAATTTTCTTCTATCTTCACTCAGAGTCAGGATTAAAAACACAAAGGAGACAAATTTCCTTGTGTTTGGGTTTAATTGTTTATTAAATCTTATCTAAAGTACAGAGAGTTCTGCAACACTTGTAGCTACCAGCTAAAGGTGAGCAAAATGGAGGTGAATTTAGCTAGTTAAAGGGTCATTTAAAGCTAAACAGTGAAATAAAGAAATAACACCTATATTATTTATACTTTTAACCCAATAACCAAACTCCTGTGACCCACAGTGCGGCACTTACTGTCCAACCAGAAACTGCTGCCTGAAACCATGAAGAAGGAAGAAGACAGAAAGGAAACAACACCCAAAATCCTTCATCATGTCCCATACCTATTACTATATTCTAAAAACCTCACATTCAAAACCCTTCACCATGTGAAATCACACACTTTTATTTTAACTACACACCAGTGATTCCATCACTCAAATTTGGAAGCCTTTTCCAAGGCCTCAAGTCAAAAGCAGTGTTCTCCAGGGGGTCAGTGTCAGAAAGCACAGAAAGATCAAAAATCTCAGGTTTCTGGGCTCCAACAAGAACTCAGTATACATATATACTAAATTACTGCCTGCTTTTTTTTTTTTCCTTCTTTGCATCACAGTATTCCATCTACAATTTCAACAGCCATCTGTTCATGTAACCCTTTTACAATAACCATAATTGAGTTAACAATTAATCATAATCTTATTTATACATGACCTGATCTCATACCAATAGAGTCAAAAGGACTTTTATCACTGATACCAACAGAAGATTCAAAATCAGAATGAGAAATGAGAAAACTGTACCTGTCCTCTTCAGACTGGGTGCTCAAATCAAGCCGAGCAAAAGCATCCATCTTTCTGTTCAGACGAGCTTTAAGGAAAGAGTGAAACATGTAGGTCTCTAAAACCTGTGAGACACAAAGGAGTTAACCATGGATCATTTATAAATTTAGATTTTTATTAGCATGTTTTGTTCATTTTTATTACCTTTACACATGTAAAACTGGGACCTTCCAATTTAACAATCGCAAAAATAAAAAGACTGAAAGCTTCAAGAGAAAATGAGTTTTTCCATTCACCTTCTGGACTTTGATGATATTTGCTTAGTGGAAAACAGTAATCTCAAACTGCCCTCCAAGAGGTGAAACCAAACAAAAATGAGAAATACTGAGCAAAACAGAGCTACAAATTTACTATTATCTTTTCGACCTAAACCAAGTGCTGATTATACTGTCTATGGTTTGGAATAAGAATTTGGGGGCACTCTAAATTAACATTATGTCATCATACTGAAAAGACAAGTGAATCATCTTTTTTTCTGGTAACCCCCAAAATTGTCCCCTGCTCAGGTAATTATTGTAGTATCATCCAGAAATAACTTCTAAAAGGTCAAATTGCTACTTTTAGGATAGAGGACACAATAAAAAAATGCCAGATGTGAATTAAAAAGAAGGTGAGTCACTACCTCTCATCTCTGCACAGTTAAACAAGGTGAAATCTGGGATTTCAGGCAATACAACATGTCTATTATAGACATGTTCAAATGCCTTACTAATCCACTTGCAATGTCCAATGTAAAACAGCAAAACGGCATCTCCAAAAGCATTAGGATTCCCAATTTCCACTATTCCTCCAGTAGGTGGCATATTTTGCTAGCAATTGTATGTCCAGGAGATTCCAAACTTTAGTCCTTTCTAATGGATTTTTTTTGAGTTTTCTTAATATAATTCCAGACACCACTAGTAACTACTCCATAGTGTGCTACTTTCTATGATTCACTTGAAAGCAAACCTGCCACTTTGCTATTTGGTATTTGAGTCAACTGCTCAAAGCCCTTCTTAAATATGTACATAGGAGTTTTAAAGTAATATTAAATTTTAATTCATAAAATTGCCACCATTTCAATAATAGCATTAGAGATTGCTGCTGAAAATATTTTAATTATTTCTATTAATCTGAAATCCTAGTCAAAAGATTTCCAATCAACTTCTCTCCTTAGGATACATTAAGAGGTTCTTTTTAGTCTGTTTGTTTTTAAGAATGTTTGCACATATTGGAAGCTTTATCCAACAAACACTATTTCTCATGTAGGACTCATCACTTTGTTACTTTTAAATTTCCAGATATTGGTATTAATTCTGAAATACAGATTTATTAATAGCAGATAATCACAGCACTGAATTTACCTTTTTGTAGAATGGCTGGTCTCCAATTGCCCTTGTTTTCAGAAATTCTTCACTGTTAAACACTCTGTGTTCATAATTTAGATGATCTTTTACCTCCCTGGAGACAAAAATATATAAATAGATAAATCTGCTTGGAGATTTGTAAGCAAGTTGTAGTTTTGCAATAGCAGCAGCCCACTGGTACTACTAGAAATATGCTGCAGCATCAGAAAACAAAACAGAAATGTGCTGCAGTATTGCAGTATTAGGAGGCAAACTCAGTTTTAATGAACAAGTCTGTGTTACTGAATCACAGAAAAAAGAATTCAAATTCTTACAAGTCAGGTAGGCTACCAAACTCACATACACTCTAAGATTTAGTAAACCATGAAGGAGAATCAGTGTAAATCATGACTTAGGCTCCAATCCTGGAATTCCATTTACATACACAGTTCCTGAATCATACACAACCCACTGGAGCACAAAAGACAAGTGCACCTATCATGGGCAATTTGAAAGATGTGACCTGACCTCACACTGTCCCATCACACTGCATCTGTAACAGACACAAGAAATACAGTGTTCTTACTACATCTTGTTAACAGCTTATCCAACCATATGGGGTCAGGAAGAAGTATGGTCAATCAAAGTACATAGTACATAGTTCTATGTAATTCTGTATTATTTAGCTTTAAACATGGAACTTCCACACATACAAAATCACTACAATGCTTTGCTGAAGACAGAACTGGCAGCACAACTGCATTGCAGAGTTACTTTCCTTCACTCCTGGATGCTGGTAGAGTTAGAAGATAGAAGAAACAAGGCTGAAAAAAAAGAACAAAGAAAGTTTGAAGGAAAGGAGAAAGAAAGCAAAAGAATCAGCCCCTTTGTGATACATATCTCTTAAAGAGCAAAGCATCTGTTCATTTTTTGCAGCCAAATGTTTAGTGCATTAAAGAGTTCAAGCTGTTATGAGCAAAAATGCATTTCTCCTCATCTTTGTTTGGAATTACCATTGCCAAACACTGAAATCCACAAAATCCCACTGTGGAAATGAATGCATTTCAGTTTCCATAATCAGCTGTCTGTAAAAGCTGTTCTATTCCCCACAGCCAGCAGCTACTGCCCTTCTTGGAGGGTCCAGACACTTGCAGGAACATTCCTTAAGCTGATCCAGTATCAGACACTTGGTATTTGGACTCTGGAAAATAACCCAGCACCTTCTGACTCAAAGTGTCAAGGAGAATTCCCATGAGCAATTCAGTAGGTGATCCAACGGGAAGAAGCCCAGCCTCAAACACAGCCAACATCCCACATTTCTTACCATAGAATTATGGAATACCCTGAGTAGGAAGGGACCTACAAGGATCATTGAGTCCAGCTCCTGACCAAGTGTCCCTTCTTGTGCCAATACTTTGTCCTTGACCTTAAACAGCTCCTCTTCCTCCTTCATTCTCAGGTGTTACACTCTTCAGGTATCTCATCCATTTTCAGTCCAAACACACTCAGGTGTTCTAAACTCTTGTTCCTGCTTTCAGCTCTTCTACTCTGTCCTGGTTTGAATTCATGTGCCTCTAACAAGAGTGACCAAAACTTGACTGATATCCTTGCTGGGCTCTACACTTTTCCAAGGACTGCACTTCTCTTCCTGAAATCTTTCCACAAAAGACAAGCTCAAAATCAGAAGAGCTTTATCTAGAATATTCTAGCAATGTATATATACATCAAAACATCAATGACTCATATTCCATCAGGCTACAGTACCTCCTTCTCATATTCCCTAACAAAACCTAAGCTCTACAAAATACCTACAAAGTAAGAGAATATTTTTGCTGATGCTTAAAGTGTCTTAACCAGTACCACATGCTCTTATAATAGAAAATACTACACCCAATATTAACGCATTACCTGAAGATATTAACAATTAACTGTAGCATGGTTTGCTGCACATCCATGTTGAGTTTCTGCTGCCAAGCCCTCCTGCGGGTTTGGAGCTCACCAAGGTCTGTGCCAGCTCGGAGATGGCAGAGCTCCAGGTCAAAGTGCAGCTGCAGACCCTCCACTCTATACACAGAAGAAAACGATTAACTTACATCCTAACACCAACTATTTTTTTCATACCTTTAAAAGAAAAGTCACTTAAGCCTATGCATCTTACAGCTAGAGAAGTGTAAGATTGATTTACAAGTGCTGACAAAGCTAACAAGATTCCAGGGAGTGCCACTCAATTAAATCACAGTGCACTCAGGTCTTTGTAAAGCTCAGAGTATAATCTGTATCAATAATAAAAAAGAAACAAGTATTCCAGTTGTTGCAGAATAATTTGGTGACTTAAAGCCACTTCAATACTAATTAATTGAAATTTTCAATTTGCCCTTTTACAATGGGGTTTATACAAATTAAATAATATTATAAATAATACAAAATAAAAAACTTGGAGTATCAAGCATGATTTATGCACTAAGATAAACACATCTTCAAGATCTTGTCACCTTTTTATGAAAGTTTCTGCTGCTTGTGCTGGAACATCTGGAATCTCAAGTTCCTCTTCAACCATTTTTGAATGAGAAATATCTCCATTATCTATATTAATGAGAATTAAATCTTCACCTTCCTTTTAACAAAAGAAAATAGAATGACTGTACATATATTGTCAAAATATTTACTTCTCATTTACATACTCCTCAAACAATTAATTTCATCAAGGAGGTAACCTAGAAAAGGACTGAAATTTTTCCACAAGTAGAAAATTGTATGGATAACTAAACAATTACATTCAAGAAAAATAAATGCAACTGCCTTAACAAATGTAACTTAGTAATCTAATATGCTCTAATATGGAAGGGGACAAATGCACTGCAAGTAAAAATCAAGAGTGGCAATGGTGTAAAACATACCATGCTCACTTCATCAAAATGATCAGTGTGACATCCCATGAGGAAAGACGTTGGAGCCATCACAAAATCCAGCATTTGCCGGGACAGAATAGGCACAAAAGTGTGCTGCCACTGGAGAGGATGAAGGTACAACATAAAGCATTCAGCAACGAGTGTCAGCAGAGCCCAGTCAGAAGAGAAGAAAACGATTCTCTGCTCAGTCAAAATACAGGTCATAATCTGGAAAAAAACCCCAGAACGTTAAATATTTGCAAAGAGGTATCTAGAACACACTAGAAATGCAATCATTTCATCTGTTTGTGAGAGTCAACCACAAAACTTTCCTTTTTAGTAACTACCTGAAAGATTTATAAAACGAAATTGTGTCCATTTCAAAATGCATCTGCTGCACCATTTAGGATTTGAGATACTTTTACTCATACCATGCTCGTGTGGGCAAAACCCAAAAAAATAAGGCAGATCTGCCAACTCTCATGATTGAGGAGAGGTCTCAGATAATACTGATGACCTTAAACAACCTGATTTAATTTCACAAGTGGTCTTTGAGCAGGGAGTTTGATCAGGAAACCTAAAAAATGACACTCCAGCCAATATTATTTTAAGAGTCTGTGAAATGCTGAAAAAATTCAAACAGCCTTTTGTATTTTCTTGTCTTTATACACCATTTACACCTTATTTGCATGAGAATACCAATTGTCATCAATCCTTCCCACAGGCCCCTTTCTTAAACATGGAAATATTCTTATAAATCTTGTAGAAATGCATGTGGTGAAAATTCAAAATAAAATCTGACAATTGGCTTGGGTAGTTACATTTTAAAATATATTATTAAGAAACTTAGCACCTATTTCTAAACCACAGGCAAAGAAATGCAATATGCCTTAATCTAATCTGATCTTCAAATAACAAAATATCTTAAGAAGTACAGTTCATTGTGCCATAGCTCTAATATTCAGAACTAAGACCATCCTGAATTCCTGGTTTTATAAAGTTTTTTTAGTAAATAAATATCTTGATTTTTTTCCTAAACTCCAAATTATCAATACTGTCAATCTCTAAAACATTTAAAAGTGTTAGTTAGTTTTACCTGCAGCACCTGCTCTGGCTTGAAACACAGCAATGGAAGATGGAGATCCAAGTCAATAATAGGACTGTCTGGATCCTCTCGTGAAGGAATTATTATTTGAAGTGGTTTCATATGAAATACCTGTAATAGCAGATGGTTTCTGTTTACTTACTCCTAAATGAAAATGTTCCCACAGCACATTTAATTCAAGATTTTAGTTCCAAGTATAAAATATTAACTTTGAGAGCAAGAAGACAGGTATTTGCATACTGCAGAAAAGTGAAATAAAAAGAGAAATATTCAAAGACATAATTGCTAGTTTGAAAGATTAATAATATGGATTTGTCTCCTCTCATTCTCATAGGGTGATTGGTCAGTAAAATTTTTTTAGAAACATCTTTTAACAGAATTAAACTTGCTTTATTATAAGCACAACAAAATGATTAAATTTATATTTGTAGATACAACTGGGAAATTGAAACTACTGGTAAAATTTATACAGGAAATACAAGAAATATGAGCAAAATAAGTGAGCATAGGTTGTCATGCTAAGAAAATAAAATAAGCCAAAAGAAATGAAGGCTCTCAGTATTTTAGATACGTCAGCTCAAATCTCTGGGGGTCGGGTCCTGCACGTGCTGCATATTTCGGCACTCACAGCTGGTTTAGCCAATCACTCAGACATTTTCCAGCTATGCTATTTTTCCTCCACTCCTCACCCCTCATCCCAGGGTCAAGGAAAGCAGCTAAGGAGAAGTTCATGGCTGAAGTTCTGCTTCCCTAGAAGCCAGTGCAGTGTGTGCTGAAATCACTGACCCAGCTGACATCTGGCTTGACTTGGGAAGGCTCAGAAAGCAACAAATACGCAGCACTGAATACAAATGTTGGTGTGAGTTTCCCCTCTCAGCTTGGTCTTATCCAGGCAGTAGCCAACTCAACATTTCATCCACTGCACACTGCTCTGCTGCTCCCAGACCTGCCCAGCCATCATCTCAGACCACAAACAGCTGGCATGAGCCAAGGCCTTCCCAGAGGAACATTGAAAACTAAAGAACATGAGTGGTATGCCAGCACTCCAGCCTGAACCCTGGTCCCACTGTCATTTTCTCTACTCATAATGCATAACCTCTTTTTTAAACCACAGGTACTGATATCAGTATCACATCACCAAGTAATCTCTGACCTGACACTCATGAATGTCACCCAGTTTACTGAAAACAGCATCTTAGTATCTTAGAAGACATAATGTTAAAATCATTATGAAATTCAGGAGGAGTAATTACCAAGTGGAGTGGTCCTGGTGGCGGGCTGGGGATTAAAAACAGCTTTGCTGCAAATTCTTTTATGTGCTCCTCGACATCTAAATCCCTGAAAGGTCGTAGCTGCACTAGTAAGCTGTAATTAAATGGTAGGAAATTACTTATCAATAGTAACATGCAAACACAAAAAACTCTTTCTGCTGATAATCTAGAAAAAAATTATTAAGAGTAATGAAGCTATTATTTCAGCTAATTAATTTCTAATTTATTAGATACTTGAGCAGCTTCATTAAATTTTAATGATGCTGCTGTGTCAGAAGCAGAGGTTTTTTTTGTACTCCCATGCATAAAATATTGCTGCATTATATCCATCAGAGGACACAGCACAGTGCTTTGATGGCCAAAGGAAACCACGTGAGAGGTGAGATGGTGAGGTGTGGCTACAGCAAGTGTCTTCTAGAACTGCTTGAGGAACCAAAACCCACAGCTGCAACACTGCCTTGGTGTTCCTCCCATCCTAAGCATCAGACACCAGCTCTGAGATGGAAAACAGCACCAGAGGAAAAGAGAGGTTCTAGACCTGACTGCAGAGGAATGTGAAGCAAGAGCCATATTTAGCATAAGGCTTAGGCCTGTATGGACACTGCCAAATGTTTCTGGTTTAAAACTGTATTACCCTACCAAAGGTCACATGGTTTATATTACACCAAATAAATTCTGGAACATTTAAACATACACACAATCAAGACTGAATACTATTAACTCTCACAGCATTCTGAAATGTAACAATTACCAAGTTAGATATTTGTGGTCACAAAAGGCGTTTTGTTCAATAGAAGATTCATTTGCACGTTTATAGCAAAAAACCCCTAAATATTTACAAAGTCAGAAATCCAGGAAGGCAAATATACAGAAACTGGGAACTGAATACGGTTGTCTTCTCCCTGGAGGTTTTACTTCAGTTTGCAGTTCTACTGGTTTCCTGCAGAAGAGCACTTGCTCTTGAGGAAGGAAGCAACTGAATAGGTCAAGAGATACATAAGGATCCAGGACACCATATTTGTGTACAGCATTTAGATTTCAGGGGAAAAAAAACCATATTGTGTCATGTATTATTACTGCACTTTTAAATGAAATATTTAAATTCACTATTTTCCTATTTGAAGAAAGGGCTCTTACATACATATTTCCAAAAGGTCCAGCAGCTCTTCAGGGATGCAGAGAAAGGGGAATTTAAGACGTATCAAAGAAAAGCAGACAGGAGAACCATCAATTTAAATAAATATTCTGTCACACTTAGTGATGCCTCAGATTTGGCCCAACAGAGTAAGCAGACTTGTCTTTTTTTCCTTTTCTTTGAAACAAACAGCCCTTATCAAGACATCTAGTAAATGCCTCAACAGAAATATGACTGAGAAAGCAGCAGATGTAGAGAAGAGGACAGGCAGAGCTCCCTAATCAGGACATGGTGCCCATTAATGCAGCCCACCAGCAGCTGACAGCTCTGCACTGCAAACGTCTGCAGAAATAAATGAAGTAATCTCTGAAGCACTCAACAGGAGAGCTGAGGAGTTTATGAACCTTTCATTACTGCTATTAACTGTCCACAGCCAGGTGTTCCAGAAAGCAAGAGCAGCTCAGAATAGGCCCTTTGTACTGCCTCAGTGCTGGGAGCTATTTGCACACTCCCACCTCTTCTCAAGGCAGATGAAAGGACGAATACACAGGTTGGAAGATTTACTGTTTGAATGGAGCCTATTCATCCATCCAAGACAGGAGTTCATCCAGGAGATTACTGCCAGGAATATTTCACTTTTCATGCAGTATAACAGATTGAGGTAATACTACATGTGCAAAGTGTCAAAACCTCTCAAGTTAAACTGAACCTTTTCAAAAAATGTAGAATAATCCAACAGCCACCGTGCTGTGAAACCATTTAGGTGCACATCTGCTTGCTTTGGAAAAAGGCAGACACACCCCACACAGAGTGTTCTGGATTGGAAGCACGCTGTGCTAGCAATATGGAAATTAGTTATAAAATTAATGGCACAGAATACAAAGACCTTCATTACCAAGATGACAGCTTGCAGATTCCCTTGCAGTTCAAAGCACCTACATGGATTTATAGCTTGATGTTGTCTGTACGTCTCAGCTTGGTTCAGTTTTCAGTTGTGATTTCTACTCTGCCACTTGAAAAAGTTTGGGAACCTAGATTTTATCTAGAAATACTTATGTAAATTAATAGTTCTGGTGATTTTTCTGACTGAAAACAAGTACCACCTCACCTACAAGCAATTCTGTGCACTTTAGATACTGAAGAAAATAATCTATGCACAGAATTCTGGAGGAAAAGGAAACTTTTTGCTGCAAAAAGCCATCCTGAATGGAAGCAGAACCCCTTTAGGTGCTACTTCAACATCAGATCTTCAGGAACAACAGCATTCTTGCACTAAGTATCACAATGAAAGGGCTACACACTAGAAATAGGCAGTTTAAGGTCCACCAGCAAGTGCTCTCAGAACTCCTAGCTGGAAAATGATTAATCAGTTGAAGCATCCTGCAAAACACCTCTGCAGCATGCCAACGATACAAGTGTGCTGTTGAAGGTGTTATTATCTATAAAGTATAAGAGGCAGTGCTACCTGAGTACATTCAAGGAATGAAAACACTTAACCAGATTTTTAACCCATTGGTCACCTGATGACACACAATAAACTCCCCTTCTGGTTTGCAGAAATACAATGTCAGTGCTTTATAATATCCCAGAAAGTCAGAACATCTCCAGCTGTACAGGGCAATATACTCAAAATATCTCATAGAAGTCTTGGCTGCAATTGTTTATGTTGCATTCAGAACAGCCACACACCCCAGCAGCTGTTTCATGCCACATGGAAACATTTCAGTAGTACAACCAAAATAAGGAAAACTGGTACCTCTCCACCCCTTCCCTTCCCTCCACCCTAGTGTACTCTGGCACAGTGAAACACTTCCTAAAAAAAAAACCAAGACCCCAAAACCAGAAGGGCAGACATTCTGAAATAAGCCATTAAATACTATCAAGAAAAAGGAAATTTAAAAATAAATAAATAAAATAAAACTTAACAGAAACCTAAATAGTTGAGTTTCCAGTACCATGGGAAATGCTAACACTAAATTCAGCTGTCACTGGCATTCCCCCCCCTCGCTCCTTCCAGTTACACACAACGTCCCATCTCACAGATGCAGCAGCAAAAAGGAGAAGAGCTGTGCAGCTGTGTGAAAAATCCCCCTGTTAAAAGACCAGGACAACGCCAAAGACTAACTTGGAAGGTTATTGTCCTGTTGAACTTCCCTATAATTATTCACACATTTACAAATCACTTTAAGCTTAGATTGTAGGGTGGTGATCAATCTGAACTCTCAGAAACCAGTGCAGACTCAAAAGAGAAAAGCCATGTGTGGACATCAATGACTTAAATAGGTGCCAAACCCTACTATATGTGATCAAGGCAGAGGTGCTTAATTATAATTTGTAAATAATTATTAAGTTTAAAATACTCATGCAGAGGCAGAAGCAGATCTAGAGGGTTAACTCTGTCTGGTTACTGTCTCCTCTAAACAGATATGAGAACTAGAAACACTTTCACAACATCTGGAATTTTCCACGGCTGTCCTGAAGATTTTTCCACTTATCTCTCAGCAGGCACTTTAAAAATCCATTTGCCAATTGACTGCTTCTCCCAGTACAGAGATGTCTCACTTCAGAGAAGAAATTACTCACTTATGAATACCCTACATAAACCATGATGAGTACTGTGACTTCCAAGCTGAATCCATACTATTTCCCAAAAAGTGGAAAGCTAGTGTGAGGTGAGTCCTCTCACAGGCTGAGCTCACAGTATAAAAGCAGCAGGAATCCCACTATAAAAGCTGGATGAAAACAGTAGCCACAGCTGCAGTCATAGCTGGAAGAGTTCCATATGCAGATTAGCACTGACTTGAGATTTGAGACTTATAAAAGGCAGCAGTGAATCAGTTCCTGCAATACCAAGGGCTGATGTAATTCACTTAATATAAAAGGAGGGGGGAGTGATCCAGGCAGGAAAGGAGAAAGGAAAACAAACATTTCCTTTTTATTTCACTGAACATTTATTTTCATTTCACACTGACCTGTGCACACCCTGTTTCCATCATGCTGAAGTCCCTTATCCACATTAAATCCCTTCACTAATGCTTTAAAAATGACAGAGCAGAGGTACATGCCCTTAAAAGGGCTGCCAGAGTGACTAATTTCTGATCTCAAAACTTTTTTGAGTCAATGTTTAAAATGCCCAGGAGGAAGGCACTGCTCTGCTCCTCCAGGGCTCTCTTCATGCAACCCAGGGAAAGCCAGTCAGTGCTCCAAGAAGATGCAAATCCACAGCACGGGAAGGAAGAGGTGCATGGGGTGGGGAAACGAGTGCTCAGGTTGGGTCTGGAGGCAGGTTAGGGGCTGGGGATGCACCTCAGCTGGTACCCAGGGAGTGCTCCCTTGCTCATCTGCTTGGGATACAAGCACCAGCAGAACAAAGGAGAAGACTCAAGCTCCAACCTAAAACCCCAACATCTTTAAATTTACATACAAGAAGCAAATACCTGAAACTGGATTCAGATTTCACTCTTGACTGAAATTTAATGAAGAAAACCACTTCTACCTTTGAACAACAGGTCTGGAAGTGAAGACACACAGTAATGTCCAACATACACAGAGAGGTTCCCTGATGTGAGAAGGTTTTAATCCAAAATAGATGCAAATAGATCTTAGCAATTTAACAATAAAGTATCCTCAAAATAAATAAAATTACTTAATAACAAGATAGATCCATGTACACTTACCTTTTAAATCATCTACACTGCAGAGTATTTGTTTCTAACCAGTGTATCCTTAGAATTTCTTTCCTAGTTCTACAACACCCAAGTAATCACTCTACTTCCACCAGTTACTTGGATTATTTCCCCAAAGTGTCATTAACTGTTTATTAATACATATATTCATGTTCTTATGACATTTATTTGGTGCATTATAAAGCTTTTTATGCTTTGAAAGCAATTTTCCTAAGAGTGGCAAAATTACAGCTAACCTTCTTCCAAAAAAAACCAATAATGTCTGTAAAATATCCATTCCCTACACATTAGCAAAAACTCCCAAAGAAAATGAAGACAACAGCATAAATAATTCCCTTGGTATTCAGAATTTGCACTTACTGTCTTGGGCAACATTGACATAGCATTTCTTCTTTTCCTCTCCCACACAACCTTAACATAAAACTAACCACTACTTTAGCATCACACAGCTGTCCTGACCACATCAAGCAAATTCAGGTATTAAAAACCTGCAATCATTTCCAGCAGGAATACATAGGGGAACAAATCTTACCAAGAGAGACAATCCTTGAGGGCACTAAAATACGGGTATCTGGATATAACACAAACAGCACAGGGTACAAAATAGACAGGCATCTTCCCAGTCTGCACAGATTCCCAATGGCCCTGCCCATTGGAGGAGGTGGAGCCATCCTGCAAGAAAGCTGCACATTAATGACTTTATGTTAATCATTAATTTATGGCTGATATTTTCTTGAGAACCTTAGAGATGTGATATGCAATTCCCTCTATATTTCAAAGGGATTTGGACGTCTATCACCCTTTAGGTCTTCAGAAAAATGTCAGCCTATAAAACTTAAACATGTATTAAAAAGAATTTCAGCACAAAATGTATCTAGAAAGAACATCTTTCATTGTTTGGAAAGAACAATCTTTACCAAAAAAAAACCACCCAGGGGGTACAGTCAGCTCCTAAATATTCAAATCTCCTAAATGAAATCTGTAACAATTTTTCCTAATGCAATGTGTTCCAAAGTACTTAATTTAAAATGGCAATATAAAAGTATGATTTGTTCTGTAACTCTTTCTAACATAAAAACACACCTGTAAACTAATTTGATAAATTAAATCTCACAACTTTCAAAGTGTTTTGCTTTTATTTGTTTTAATAGAAGAATGAGTTAAATAACATACTTGTATAGACTGGTAGTACTGTGCAACAACACCATATGTTCTGTTACCACAGACATCAGTGAAGACCAGGAAATGGATGTGGTCCTCTTTTGATTCAGAAGTTACATAAACTCCTCCTGAAATGAAGGCAGCAACCATATTTTTAATTATATATTTAACTACACCTGTGTGAGAGACATTTCATGACAAATACTGCACATTGACACTTCATTTCAAGAGAAATGCTTCATTTTAAGGGATCAAAATGTAATATACAGTCCACTTGAACTAAAGGTTGTTACAGAGACTGCATATTACTGAAGAAGCAAAAGTGGAATTATTCTGCATTTTCAGTGACAAAATACAATAAATGGGTTTAAATAACCTTTTTTTTTTTCCCCAAGCTATTAAAAAGGCCTGCAATGATGACACACTAAAACTCCTCCAATTAAACCCGGAGGAAATGTTCACTACTTCAGGTATATCAAAACACCAAATGAAAAGTGAGATCATCATGAATCAACCATTTTGGGGCGAAAAATAATTTTTCAAGTGTGTGCATGTTTGCACTTTGTTCAAGCCGAGATTTACCAACAAGGGCTAAAAAATAAGGGCTGAACTATGTGTCAAGAAATATTTACATTAAAACAGCTGTCAACAAGAAGTCCTCATGTACCTGGGAAGCAGAGCTGTGGCAAAGCAATGAGATCAATGTCCTTTGGAACTACCACATCTTCTGTGTCAGGTGCTTTCTGCTCCCCGTTGAAGCTCTTGACATTTTCAATCTTGGGCCTCTCTTTTTTCTTTCGGAAGGACCGGCGTTTGCTTTTATTGAAGTTATTACCAGCATTAATCACCTGAACATCATCTCTGCTGATAAACGGAGGCACAAATACAGAAAGAACTTCTGGATCGAGGGGGGGAAGATTTCTGAGTTTTCTTTGAGTGCCCTGTAGAAAAAAAACAACAAACAAAACAAACACTAATTTGTTTGCTCATCCTGATATGTGGGGTTTTTTCCTACCCCTAAAACTGTGGGTTTAGAATATATTTTTCTGCTTCCTAAATAATTTATTTTTTCTGTTAAGTTTTTGCTTTATGCATACTAATGCAAGGAACATGGGCATTTTTAGCAGGCAAGGAATCCTTCACCATTCAAAATCCCCCATGTCAGTATTATGCCTCTGGCAAAAGAAACTAACAAGTATCAAATACCATATTTCCTCCTTTTCAGTGTTAAGATATACTTAAGCTATACTCAAAATAAACACTGGTAATAAGAGAAACCAGGCAATAAATCAATGAAAAGAAACAGCTGAGCATCTTAGATAAGTCTTTGTTCAACTTCAGGAAAAGCTTCTTTTCAACTCAGAATAAACAACATGTACCAAAAACTCCGAAAAACACAAACACAGACTTTCACAAGACAACACTTAACTTTATAAGGTAACTAACAAAGCACAATTAAAAACTACAATCATTGTTACAATAAACACAACTTCAAGACACTGAAGCCATGAGAATTCCTCAGTACACTGATGACTCAGTGGAACAGGCATCTCAAGAGCAGGTACGAAATTACAACATTTTTCGCAGGCAGCTTTGCAAAGGATGACTGGCCTGCAAGCCCTCACTGCCCTGCAATGAAAAGCTGTGGAGGAAGTGATCAGAGACATTTCCTGGTACTTGGGAGCACTTTTTGTACTCCTGACCATATAGTCAAGCCAAGTGGCTGCATTTTCAATTACTTCATTGCAATTTTAATTCTTCCTGCAAGGTTAAATAAACAAGTAAAAGCTTTGTTTAACCAACGGATATTTAGAAACAGGAAAGGCGAGCCCCGCTGTGGTAAAAAGTTGTTTTATTTTTAACTTTTTGCAAACATCTTCAAAGTCAGATGAGGTGAAGCACACATGCTGCTTTTATCACCAGATATGATGTAAGATGCTCCTTGAGAACCAGTGCTGGCCTCACCCACCATTTCCCTTTTTTTAAAAAAAAAACCACAACATAGAAAGCTCTGTTACCAATCTTCCACTGTCCAGGTTCTGAGAGAGAAGTCTAAGCTCTTGTGTCCCAGCAGATACGTCCATTAATAGGTTTTTTTCCACATTTGAGCACCATAGGAAAAATGTGAAGAAGTGCTTAATGATCTATAAGTTATGGTATTTTAAATTCCATAAACGACACCATGTTTATAATAGGATACTCTAACGAAAATGCTTCACTAAAAATAAGTGAAAAAACACACTTTTAATGAACAAAGAGCCTGAACTAGAAATAAACTGGAGTGGAAAAAAAAAGTTCAGGTAAGTATCCAGTGGGATAGTAAAAAGATAGCAATGACTTTAAAAAGCACATCACAAATTGGGGTACTGAGTGCCACATCCTCACACACAAAGAATTTCAAGTGTAATTTTCTTAGTTGGCAGCTGACAAAGGCAGTGAAGAAACTGGAAACAGATAAATTCACCATGATCATCTTCAAACTAACATGTAGTTAAACATTTCAGGAGGAAATTAAGAATTAAGGTTCAACCCTGAGGCAGTTATGCAAGAAAAAACAGACGTATTCCAACAGTAGCAATCTCAACTTGGCAGATTTGCCCTGCTGAGGTTTTCATACAGAGTTGCTTTGACAGGGCAATCCCTGAACTTACACTGAGGCATCTCCATGCTCCAAAGTGCTGGATGGCAGCCAGCGATTTTAATGGCCTCACAGCCTAACAGCTCCTGAAATGGCAGATCCTTGGTCTTGAACTACTACAAAGACATTAAAGATCATTTTTCCCCACAGAACAGCACTGTTACTGACCCACTCACTCAGTCCCCAGCACTTGAGTCAGCTCATATTAATGTCGTGGCTAAAGTCATATTTTCTTAGTCCTTGAGTTCAGCGATAGTGAATAGGCACCAAGAGAACAATATTCACTTGTTACTGCTATTCTTTGAACATTTTATCTTTTCTTCTGCTACTGTTACTTCTTCACTTTGAAATACTTCCCTTTTGTAGCTTCTTGCTACCAAATCTCCTTGCATCATACATAGCTTCTTACAAACAGAAGTGGGGGATTTTATTCCATCCCCATTTGCTGACAATGTTCCCGTAAGAGCACTGCGGTAAAGGACACCGATACAAGACAGACTTCTACAATGACTGCACTATTTAGACAAACAGTAGTGTGTTGAAACCACAAATCAGAGCATGACTTCAGCTGTCTGGTGTTTCCTTGACCTCATTCTCCTCTTCCCATCACTGAAGAAGTTAATTTCACTTTGAATGTCATGAAAGAACTGGTTGCTTTAACAAACAATTAGGCAGGGAAAGTAGAAAGCCCCAGAAAAATTAGATTGGGCAGGCCAATTAGGTTGTAGTAGTAGGACAAAAGGGAATGGTTTTAAACCAACAGAAGGCAAGTTTAGATTAGATATTAGAAAGAAATTCTTTTGTGAGGGTGGTGAGGCACCGGAACAAGTTGCCCAGAGAAGCTGTGGATGCTCTATTTCTGGAAGTATCCAAAGTCAGGCAGGATGGAGCTCTGAGCAGCCTGGTTTAGTGGAAGGTGTTCCTGCCCCACAGCAGGGGCATTGGAACTGGGTGATCTTTAAGGTCCCTTCCAATCCAAACAATTGTAGGATGACCTCTGCAGATTCCTGTGCAACTCTTTGCTCAAACTAATAATAAGGTTGACATTAGGTCTGGTCGCATGACTGGGTTACATCCAGGCAAGTTTCAGCAGTCCCTTTGGAAGGAGATTCCCCCTCCCTTATGCCCCAGCCCTCAGCACAGCTTCTTCTGCTCTCACTCTCATTTGCCAGCAGTTCTCCAGAATAAAGGTACCCGAATGTGGGACAGTATTCCAGATGTGAACTCAAGGGTTTTGAGTAATAACAATAACAGTAATAATTCCTTCCCTTTGCCTGTGAGCCACAGTCCTGATGATGCAGGCCATTACACAGTTAGTTTTCAGACAATCACACAGCAGCTTGGGTTGGGAGGGACCTTAAATTATCATCTCATTTGAATCCTCCTGCCATGGGCAGGGGCATCTTCCACTAGACCAAGCCACCCAAAGCCCTACTCAATTTGACCTTGGACACTTCCAGGGTTGGTGCATTCGCAACTTCCCTGAGCAACCTTCGCCAGTGCCTCACTACCCTCACAGTAAAATTCTCCCTAACATCTAATCTAACTCTGCCCTCTGTCAGCTGAAGCCCTTCACCCTATTCTATCACTCTATACCCTTGTCAGAAATCCCTCTCCAGCTCTCTTGGACCCCTTCAGGTACTGAAAGTCTGCAATAAGGTGACCCCAGAGCCTTCTCTTCTCCAGACCAAACAGCCTCAACTCTCTCAGCCTATCCTCATATGAGCGATGCTCCTCTAATAATATTTGTGGCCTTCCTCTGGATCCAATCCCAAGAGCTCCATGTCTTTCCTGTGCTTAGGACCCCAGAGCTGGATGCAGCACTCCAGGTAGAGCAGAGGGGCTGAATCTCCTCCCTCATCGGTTGCCCACAGTGCTTTGGATGCAGCCCAGGGCACGTTTGGCTTTCTGGGCTGCAAGTGCACATGGCCAGGGCATCCACCAGCATTCCCAAGTCCTTCCTGCATCACCCAATCTGTACAACAGTAGGGACTGCCTTCACTCAGGTGCAGCATCTTGCACTTGGCTTTGTTGATTCCCAGGGTTCCCATGGATTCACTTCTAGAGCTTTTCCAGGTGCTTTTCACTGCAACAAGCACATACTGCTGACTGGTGCTCAATCTGATAACACCTCCTTTCTTTCAGGCACCTTGACAGCCAGGGAGGCATTACAGAAGCAGGAAAAATTGTTTTGGTAGTTCTGTCTGCATCAGCAGGGCCAGAAAGCACGAGACAAGCTCTGTACCACTGACTGTGGTGGGCAGATAGAGAACCCACTGATGGAACCTGTTGAAGATCTGAGACATGTCACAGACAGCTTGCACATGCTTGCCAAACCAAAACCCAGCTTTATAGCTGTAGATAACTCAGAGAAAAGAAGCATCGTTTCTGTACATGTCATTCTTACAAAACACACATTTCCAGTGCTAAGAAAGAAATCTGTAGCTGAAAATAGCAGCCTTTGATCTTTTCAAATTGAAATCTCAGTGTGACAGTTTTCTTGGCAATAAGGATAAGCAATGGATGACAGCCCAGAAACTTCTGTTTCAGGAGCTTCAGTGGAAAACTACATTTTTTTTCCTGGAGTCCCCATCGACAACAGGTTAGTCATACAGAACTTTTCTTACTTTGGGCGTGGGTTATATCATAGTCCCATTGACTTAATTTGCTTTACCACTCCATGTTTCAGTACAGTTAAGAACGCACACTGTGAAGACCACAACTTGAAGTACTATCAGGATTTTTACTCACTGTTTAATCTGTAAATATCATCAGAGATCCACTACTTTAATTTGGAATGTTATCTTCTCTCAGTAAAATCTTTTCTTTCTACAGTCACTAAAATTAGTCATAAAGCCATATTCCACTCTCCTCACGTAGACAGTGCTGCAGAAGTAAAAGGAAATGGAGTAAATCTTGCTCTAAGACAGTGACTGAAATCCCCATGGTGCAACAGCTTGCAGGGACTTTACTGAAGTTCATATTGACAAAAGAAGGGACTACTCTCTTTTCTGATACCTTTTTGTATCTTGAGCAAAAAAACAATTCAGAACCTGCAGTGTGATCAGAATATCAGAATACCTTCTGCTTTCTGTAGCCGATTTCTTTTTTGTTGTTCCACAGGTTTGAGAACAAACTAAGCAAACTGGAATTAATAAGAAATTCCCCTGCCTCTGGGTTCACTTCTCACGCTTGTGATAAAACACCAGGTACGCACTGATTTCAAAAGTCTGGTGCTGACATTTAGGAACTATTTTACATTCTGAAGGTACACATGAATGAGATCCTGGAATGTGAACCTCTAGCTGGCTGTTATCACTTAAGAAGCTGACATCAGCAAAAGCCAACTCCTGTGAGAGTGAACAAGCAACAAGCCCAACAAAGACTTCTTTATCTAATGCTATTAGAGCGCAATCAAATTCAAGTTCAAGCAGAGCAATTCACAGCCCTGAGAGCCGTCTGGCTTTTTTTCGCACGTGCTGGCACCAGAGCTCTCCCAGCCGCGGAGCAGCTCGTAGGTCCGGAACAAACCCGTCAGCACACTTGAACCAAGCAGGACCGGGAGGAGGAGGGATGTCATTGTGGACCCACATGTGAAAAACTATAAACAAATTATAAACCACATATTCAAAGTAGTAACCGACTCATCGGCTCCTGCCGTATCCAAGTGGTCCAGGTTACTCCAAACTCAGAGCACTTGAGCTCACGGGGATTTAGATCTCGTGCTTTCCTGGGGATACAAGTTACCAGCCTTGATTCTTTTGCTTTTGTCTCCAGCGGAAGACAGGACGTGGAGTAACACCCAGTAAAGAACGCATCGTTAAGCGTTTTACTGTCGCTGGCTATATAAACCTACAGTGAGTTCCCCAGCTAAACTCAGACCTTTGGGAAAGCGCAGCTACCTCACACCGCTACCAAATTCCCCCAGCTTTGCTGATGTTCGCCTGTCAAAACAACTTTCTGTTCGGATATTTCAGCTCCAGGCGCTGACAAACCCAGCCTCACGCACTGCCACCGCCCGCCCGAACCCCGCTCACCTGGAGCAGCGCTCGCACCCGCTCTGTGGGCGCACCGACCAGCAGACAGATCTCCAGCAGGCCCGAGGGCAGCACGTCCTCCATGGCACAGCGGGCCAGGACGGCTCCTTCCCTGCGGGCAGCGACTCCTTCCCTCAGGACAGCGGCGCCTTCCCGCCCTCAGCGCCGCCCCGGCCCTCCCCGCGGCGTGGGGCGGAGCGCCCGTGTCCCACCCGGGAACCCTCCCCGCCTGTCACTGCTCTGCTCACTTTGATTGGCTATCTGTCCTGTCACTCTAAGAGCTGTGACCAATCAGAACGGCAACATGTGTGGCGGGCTGGGCGGGGCCGGGGCTTTGGTGTGAGAGCGGGGGACTGGGATCTGAGGTGATCCGACCTCAGGTATTGAGGTCTCAGGATTGAGGGATGAAAGATAAGAGGTGGGAGCTGAGGGGCCGGGAGATGACAGTTGGAAGGATGAGGTGCTGGAAGGATGAGGTGCTGGAAGGATGAGGTGCTGGAAGGATGAGGTGCTGGAAGATGATGGGCTCTGGGCTGAGGGGCTCAGGGTTGAGGGACTGAGAGCTGAGGGGTTGAGGGGCTCAGGGCTGAAGGCTGAGGGTGCAGGGGTGAGGGGCTGAGATACCACTGGCCCCGTTAAAAACTAGTGATGGGGTTTGTGATTAACAGTCACGGGATTTCCAGGTTGGCATAAGCAAGGACTGTACTATTTGCTAGTTTTAAGCAACAAGGTGAGGACCTAACTCAAACAAGAGGAGTCCCCATTTGTTGCTCCATCCGTGGAAGTGTTCAAGACCAGGCTGGATGGGGTTCTGAGCAGCCTGGCCTAGTGGAAGCTGTCCCTGACCATGTCAGGGACTTGCAGCTGGATCTTTAAGTTCTCTTCCAACCCAAACCATTCCGTGATTCCTTCCTCACCTCATTTCACTGTCTCACCGGGACAGCCCCTGGGAAAGACACTTCCCGACTCAAGGTCGAGTTAATTTTTCTCCACGGGCTGTTTTCCTCGTGGGGCAGTTGGCCACAGAGGCTGAGGAGCCTCAGGGCTGCCTGTCACCCTGTCAGACACGGGTGATGTCATGGTCTGGCGCCTTGTTAAGCACAGCCTTTCCCTGCTGTTTGCTGCTGCAGGCGACTCAGCAGGACTGTGTCGCTTCAGCAGGACTGTGTCGCTTCAGCAGGTCTGTGTCACTGCCACTACACGGGAGTTTTCTGTTTACGTTTCCACGGGTGACAGTTTCAATAGACTGTAAGCACAAAGGTGGTGCAGGCTGCGTGGTTCCTCCCCGGAGCAGCAGAGGCACAGTGCAGGGAACTCCGAGGTTTCTTCTTGAGCTGCTTAATCTAAATACACCATGAGTCACTCCGTATGTGTTGGCTCTGTGCAGATCTGCGCTGAGAGAATGTAATTCCTCCGGGACCGGAGCATAAAGTACCCGAAACTAGAGATCGGTTTCTCTGAAACTGGAGGTACGAGATAAAATTTCATCACAACCACAAACATTTTTTTGTGGACTAGTGTTCTGGTATTTTAAATGCAAAAACATTCCCAGTCCAAATGGTTGCAGGATTTCATGAACTACTTGTCAGTTCAGGGGTCAAAACAGGTTTCCTCAAAAATTATAAAGAACAAGGGGATTTTATTATGTCATAGAGATTTTATCTGAAATTTTGTGGTGTTAAAGCTCAGGATTATACAACCTCTGGTTGTCTCAAATTTTGAGGAAGACGCACATCCAGGATATAGAAACTGTTCATATAGCAGTGACTAAAAGAAGCAAATTCTTGAAAACCTGGCAGTTTCAGGGATCATTTCACATGACAGAAGAACATCCAGGACTCAAAGATTCATGAACTTTGGGGTCATAAGGGATTATTAAAATGATCTTGTTTAGCCTGTGTAGCCCAAGTTACAGAATCAGAATGAGCCCTGTGTTGATGCTGTAACTTCTGGCTGAGGCCATGTAACAGTCACTGTTAAATTTTAGGCATCTCATTTTTAGTTTCACTTTTTAGCTTAGCTATTTGTCACTGGATCATGTTACATTGGCTGTTGCTTGAACAGACTTTTTATTATGAAAAGACTTCTCTCTGCAGAGTTCAAGATTATTAATCTCTATTTCTAAAAGATTATAAACTCATATTATTAAAACTGTCTTCCTGATCACTTTTGTGCCTCTTTCTCAAAAATTTCAAAGTTTTCCAGTATTAGTTTTGGATTAAGAACACCAAAACCAAAGCTGTATTATTGCTGAGTGCTCAGTGGTAAATCACATTGCTGTTTCTGACTGGTATCCCCACCTAATTAAAACAGAGACAGACAGATAGATGAATCATTCAGAAAGGGTGTAGTGTTTAATTAGTTATCCACTGCAACACAGTACAGTTTTCTTAGGGTTATTATTTCCAATATGACAATCCTACATCTTACATTGCTTGAACTATGACTATGACCAAACATTTGATTATATTATAAGAAAATTACAAATGAACCAAGGCTATTAAGCAATTCAGGTCACCCATAGTTAATTAGTCTGTATCATTATTATCTTCTGATTTCTCTGCTATCTGCAATGATAAATACTGGATGATTCTTGTTCATAATTAATGTAGCCCTCAAAGCAAAGATACGGTGAAGTTAATGTCAAAACAGAACTCCAAGATGAAAGGTACTAATGTTAATCTGGTAAAATCTCAAGAACCCTGGCAGCAAGAAACCTGCTATATGGGGTCACTGGTAAGGCACAAAATCATTCACATAGAGAAGAATTCTTCTGTTCTAAAAGAGATTAATGTAGGTGAGTCATTTTCTTCCTAAGAAAAATTGTCAACTAAGGAAGAAATGTCAGCTTTTAAACTGTGTTTTCTTTTTATAAGATCACAAATAAAGTAACTGTTTGTTTGTTTGTTTGTTAACTCTCTGAGGTGGTATTGGGCTGCTGAATGCAGGAAAAACTGCTGTTCTTGATATGTCTTCAACATGGGAAAGGCTTTATCAGACCTACAGGGCCATATCTGAATAATTAAAGATTCTCTTGGCATAGAATCTAGTTTACCTTCCAAATACAGTGTTCCTGTTTTAGCCAGACTGTCTCTGTTAAGGGAAGAAAATAATTTCACCAGTTATGTTTCTTTGATCTGATCTTGCTCAACTGAGTGACTTGTTGAGTTGTAGACGTGGGCACTGCAAACACCTCAGACCTGAGGGATGTGGGCCAGATGAAGAGTCAAGACTGAATTTCAGGAGAGCAAATTTTCAGCTCTGTAAGGAATTAGTGAATGGCACCCCGTGGGAAACTGCTCTCAAGAAACTGAAAAGAGCTGGCAGCTCTCTGAGGACAAAATGCAAGAGCACTCAAATTCCCATGTGTAAGAAATGAAGCAAGGAAGGCAGGAGAATGGCATGGGTCAGTCAGGACCTCCTGGTCCACCTGAAGTGTAACAAGGAAATGCACAAGCAGTAGAACAAGAGACAGGTATCCTGGGAAGAATATAGGGACACTGCCCAGATGTGTAGAGATGGGATCAGGAAAGCCAAAGGCACAACTGAAGCTGAATTTGTCAAGGGATTTTACAGGTATGTTGGTCAAAACTGGAAGATTAAAGAAAGAGTCCACACACATTCCCCCTGACACACACAGATAAGTAAGACAGGAGAACTGCAGAAAACCAACGTGGAGAAGCCTGATTTTCACTCATGCTTGTGGCCCTGTCCAAACAGTGCTGAAAAATACACATTAACTAACTGAGGGCTTGTGCATCATGCAGAGTTTCACCATGATGGGTGTAAGGTCTGCAGGAAGTTTCATTTTGAAACTGAATACAGACATCACTCATGCTCTGCAGGTTTATTGATAGTTAAATCCCCTTCTTGAGCTTATGATCAAGCTGGTGGCACAGCAGTATCTGTAGGTGAGAACTGAAACTCAGACCACTGCTACCTTCCACTGCCTGGCTCACAGGAAGATACATTGTCCAGAAAGGTGATGGGTGCCCCATCCATGGAAACATTCAGGTCAGGCTGGACAGGGCTCTGAGCAACCTGATCTAGTTGAAGATGTCCCTGATCATTGCAGAGGGATTGGAACTTGATGACCTTTAAAGGTCACTTCCAACCCAGGCTATTCCATGATTCTGATTTCTGTGTCTAAGCTAAGCACAACTGCATAAATAAGAAATCTTTATTCTGTCCAGTAAGAACTGTGTGTTCTAGCCAAAGAGAAGACAGGACACACAGCTTGACCTGTGCTGCTCTAATACATATCAGATAACTCTTTTCAGTCTGGAAGTCCATTTAAAAACACCACCTCTCAGGATTTTATCTCTAAATACAGTTCTCATGTTCTTATCATCAAGGTCATTCATAGGGCGAGGGATTTATTTTGAACAAAATTCAGGGAGTCAGATTGACATATTCTCTCCAATGTTAGCATTTCTCATTTTATATTCCTTCTTCCAGAATAATGAAGCAGGAGACTTCTGGGAATCTGCAATGAAAGATCTTTACTGACAGACCTAACATTTCTTGCATTCAGGACAGTTCACTTTCTAAATTTACACTGAAATTAGCAACCAAGCAACTACTGACTATGCAAATCAAATCAGGATTTTCAAATTAGGGCCTTGCACAGACTTAAAATTCGTCTCTAAGTGCCTCAGAGACTTATTGCCATTCTTAATAATGCTACAAAAACCTACTATGAGAATTCTTTATTGTTGCAGATGCTGTCCAACTGAGTGCAATGATTTTGGCCTCAAAATTGTTCTATAACAGGTCACCAGGTTGAGCATAAACATGTCAGAGGGGAAGGAGGACAGTTCAGAGATCTCTGCACCTATTAACAGTTTCATTTGCATCTTCTTTCTTTTTTACTTGGCTTGTCTGGTTTGTGCTGTTACCATTTATAGTATTCCAGGATATAAATTTTCTGCAACGACTGTCATTTCTCATGCATCTCTTTAAGAATACATGGATGTGTTTCACTGGCATTACAGAAAAATGCCAGCATGGAGCAGGTTTTACAATGTATCATCATGTGGGATTTGTGTTCTCAGCTTGAACCTGCCCATGTGCTGGAAAAGTCACCTACTGCCTCCTATTTCCTCAGCCCTTGACCTATGGAAATGTACCCCCAGTTCAACCTTTTGTAGGGAAACACTCCTTAAAGCTCAGATCTCTGTGATTTATCCACATGTGCTGAAGGATTTTGGCATGTTTCTTTGTCACCTCTGAGAAAGGCAGAGCATATACTAAAATCAGGCAGCAAAGGCCTGGAGCTGTGCTGTCTCCATCCTCAGAAGTTTTCAAGAAGAGACCAAAGAAAGCTGTGAGCAAACTGGGCTGACTTGACAGCTGACCCTGCTTCGTGCAGGAGGTTGGACTACAGATCTCCTGAGGTTCTCTCTGACATGGATGATCCTGCCATTCTCGAGGGCTCTGTGTACTAACACAGCAGGAGGGTTAAAAATTTGTATATGAAGGAAACAAGATGTTAGAATTATAGAAAACAAAATAGGGAAAATCCTCAGCCAGTTGTACAATGACTTTTCAAATGAACACAATTTTTCTGTGATGGGATAACTGAATCTCAATGAAAGAGCTTTGGGTGTCAATGCAGCACTTATTTCTCATCACCTCTATATTTCTGATAAGGAGACTAACTGTAGTTTTATTTTTTAAAGAAAAAAAAATTGTGACAGTCCTAGGAGGGAAAAAAGAGATTAGCTTTATCACAGCCCCCGCATCTAGAGAGATGTAGCAACACAGAGCTGTCAGGCCTTGGCAAAGAACCAGACTAATGTGAGTGCTCTGAATATTAGAAACACTTTGCATTGTAGATACTGTGAGATATTCCTGAGGCTACAGAAGAGCTTATTCCTGAATCTCATCACTCCAGGGGCAGTTTCAGCAGTGTTTTATTTATGTGGGATGCATAATGTGTCCCTCAAATCCAACTGGCTTAATATGACATTTATTATACTTCCAGTTCTTTACCATCTGGCACAATCTCGGGCAGCCAAAGAGATTTTGCAGCTGCTTTTTATAGTAGCTTTAAGATTTCATAACATTTGTTCTTTCACAGCATTGCTGTAAGAGAAATGCAGACTCAGAATTCCTGAAGTGGTGGGACAAGAGAGAGAAGAGGTCAATTGTGCACGAGATTGTCAGTCAGATACAGAAAATAAAATTTCAGATTGAGTAGGTTTTGTTTAATAGCTTCTTGTATACATCACTGTAAGAAACCTTAAAATACATCAGCATAGATATCATCATTCATAACTATGAACTACTTTTTGCTATTTTTAATTTAATGAAGTATGCTTGCTTTTTCTCCCTGGAATCTGGGGAATCTCTTGAGATACTCCACTGTGTTCAGAAAAGATCTATCAGCAGTTTCATAGCTCAACAAAAGCATCATATAGTACACTTCACCCTTAATTAATTTTAGCTTCATTCAATGCATATTAAAAGCCAAACACTTTCCCTCTTGATTTTTTGTAGCAGCCCTTACATCACTCTTGTTATGAAAAAACAGCATATGTAAACAAAATCACCTTTGTTATATAAGAAACAATCATCTTTAAGGTGGTGAGCTGTTTATATATGAAAAGGGTTTTCATTTTTAAGTATTCACATAACAAGGTTGTTGAAGAAAATTAATCCAGGATGGATCCAACCAGAATAGCCATCTTATCTTCCATGTAAAATAACCAGCTTCTAAGTGACCTCTGCTTATCTCCAGATAAAAAAATGCTTTAAGAAGAACCACAAAAAGGCAGCACAGACCAAGTCTCCTTTAGAGCAGCCTAATACAGAGAATTCACTGGTATTAGCCAGTGTGGCTGTGGGTAATGTGAGACCATCCTGACTTGTCAGCATCCCATGCTGCTTCTCCTCATTCCTAGCAGACAGTGCTACGTTGTGGAGCAAAACCTCATGAAAATCTTTTGTAAGCACAGAAGGGACAGAACAATTTTACACTGTTGTATCCAAAGCTAGGAAGATGTGGACTAGACAGATGTGCTACAAGGTGGTTGAAAACTGGCTGGACCATCCATTTCAAAACGTTGAGGTGAACAGTTTGAAGTCTGTCAGCTGAGTGAATGGAATTCCTCAGTGTTTGGTACAGGGCTAAAAATACTTGGCATCTTCACCATGGATGTGAACTATGGGGTGGAAGATGTCCTCAGCAAGCTGGGGATGCCACCATGGGTGAAGGCTGAAGGGCAGAGCGGCCGTAAGAGAAGGCTAAGGAGAATCCAAGAGCCATTCTCCTGAAGAAGGGTCATAAAGAAGAGCAACACAAACTCAGAGGCACAGTGGGAGCACAAGAGACAATTTAAAGTTGCAGCAAGGGATTATTCATTGAATACAAGGAAAAAAAGTTTTCACCATGAGAATGATTAAGCACTTCAGCAGGTTCTCCAAGGAGCCAGTGTGACCTCCTTCTTTCGAGATTGTTGAAACTTGGCTGGATGAGAAGCACAGCAATCAGATCTAACTTTGAAGTTGTTGCTGCTTTGAGCAAAGGGTTAGACAAGAGACCTCCAAAGGTCCCTTCTAAACAACATTTGTATTTGATTCTATAATTAAGCCCATATTGCTTCATTTGCATCCGAGGTTCCTTAGAGATTTAACAGGGCAGCAGACAGAGTACAAAGTTCAACTATTTGCATGGCTGAACATATCGTCTACTTTTAGGTGTACTGGTATAGCACTATAGAAGGAGTGTATTTAAATATTACCTGACATATCAAATATAGTAATTAGGCACGTGTTGCTGTGTCATGTATGACTGAAACTGGGCAGAACGTAACCTCATAAATAATTAACTCCTAGTTAATCATGTGTCAACTTCTACAGTGAGAGCAAGGAGGATCCTGCACAACTGACTTTATAGAGAAAAGGGCATTTGTACAAACACTACGCAATAGTCTGTATGTGTTTTCCATGTTGCACTTCTAATGTTTAAAAAAAAACCAACAAAATTTTGGGTTGGAAACCTTAACTGACAGTATGACCTCACTGTCTTGTTTTCTGTGATTCTTTTTTATTTCTCTGTAATGGCTATTTCAGCTTTCTGTAGGGTATCCAGTTAGTTGAAGAACAGAGAGAATATCTCACCTACCAGAGTGAATTATTCATCAAAAATATTTTAAGAAGTAATTTTTAGAGCAATTTAGGCTTTTTTTTCTGGCATAATTGAATCTAATGTTATTTTCCTTGTTTCAATTTATCTTTCTTTCGTGGTTGGAGAATTTTTCAGAGTCGATTCACCTATAATCTTCTATAAGAGAAACCCACCAAAATATAACATTTTACGTGAGGAAGTAACATAATCTGACATAAATGGAAATGACTGAAAATTACAAAAGTGGGTTCATATTCCACAGAGATTAACCTTATGGCCAATTTTCAAGTGTCAGAAAGAGCAAACCATTAATGACATCTGGTCTCCCTAATACAGGATGATTTTCCTGAAGGGTGGATCTTAGTTTTCTGTGTTTGCAGAGCACACACAACACCAGGAGCCCAGCTTGGTTATCTGCCAAGTTAAAATATGTTACAGGAGTGTTCATAGTGACTGTGGGAAAAAAAGAGAATTCTTTTATTTTATTAAGAGTTGTTGTGAGGGCAAAGACAGTTACTGATGTGGAAAAGGAGTTTGTCATATGATTTGGGAAAGCTTCCTCCTAAGAGAAGCAGTGACTCAGAAAACACTGCTCATAGCTCCTGTAGTATTGTCACCAATGCTGTTCACCTACTGAGAGTAAAAGTGATGTAATATAAAAACATATAGAATTATAGTTTGTATTAAGTAAGTTTGTATGAAAAACTAAAACCAGATATGGCCCAAGCTAGAGTTTGAAATAAATTCCTTAGTACTTTTATAGAGAATGGTAATTACTTTTATGTCCTGGCTAAAAAAACCACAGATTGTTTTGAGTTTTCACATTGTGCAGACTGAAGGTATAAACAACGTTTTCTTATTTGTCCTGTTCCCAGTTACATTTTCTGTATTGGCAAATTCACTTGCTGTATCTTCCCTAAAATTAAGCCTTCAGTCCTTTTTTTTTTCTTCAGGCTCAATCCCACACAACTCATTATCGCATTGCAACCTGAGACTGGGAATGCCTGAAGGCGGGAGGCGTTTCTCTGAGTGAGGCTCAGTCATGGTGCAGAGCAGGGCACCGGTCCAAGGCTGAGGAAACAGCACAACAATAAGCAACTGCTTTCTGGTATCTCTGTTAAAGTTCTCCATTGTTTTAGAGGAAAGCAGGTTTACGTCTTTCAGCAGATTGCATTTTGGCTCCTTCACCGAACATGGCTGGAAGGGACGTTTATATAATTGTGAAATACATCATTCTGCATTGTCCTTTTTGCACCAAAGGAGAGGTGATTTTTAGAGCATGTTAGGAATGTGCAGTTTGGCACAGCCATGTGAGGCATTCCCTTTCAGACCTTTCTTCAGGCACTGCAAGTTGCTCATAGGTCAAAAAGCCAATCATACACTGATAGAATCCATGTGTTTTTGATGACCATAGTACATGCTGCTCATAAAAGCTGGTTCAACAAAATTTCTGGTGTCTTTCCTGTCTTTCCATGGCTATAATTACAAAAAAGCAGCATTGTTTAAAGCACATTAGTGGAGTTCATAAATGTATCTACAAACAGATTTTCCTGAAGAGTCTTTTCATTAATTCATATTTCCCTGGGTTTTCTCCCACATTTAACAAGATTTTTCATGGAAGCTCTCTTACAGAGATTTGCTGCCAATATATTGCAAACCACTAGAGAGCTGACTGACTTGAACAAGATACAATCACTTCTTCATAATGACATGCATGATTACCCCTGCAAATCATGCAATTATGATAAAGATTTCAAAGGAAAGAAGGTAATTTATTTATGCACTGTCCAGAAACACTCAGTCTCTTGTGGAGCAAAACCTGAATCTCAACTTGGAAGTCTTTAGAGTAACTGTAACAAGACCAATCAGCTAACCAGGAAGGAATTACAGACATTATTAAAGCAGTGCCAAGAAAAGTGCTACAGGGCACTGTGCTGCAGTATAGAGTTACAACATGCTATAAAGGCTGCATTTATTTCAATATCAACGTCTTTAAAAAGCAGCAAATTTTGTTTGGGAGGCTGCAACCCTCGAGTTTCCAAGTGATCTGGACCTTTCTAATTTTTGTCAAATAACAACAGCCAAGCCTTCTGTTTTTCAGCACAGCCAAAAAGCAAGCCTTAAACATAAACAGCACTAAAGCTTTGGCACTGAGCAGGATTTGTAATTCAGCTCTAAGCCAACTATTGAATTTATTTTGCCTAGCACCTAAATACCCCATGGGGCTTATAACACCACTGATGCTTGGTGCCCCACAGCCCCATGGCAGTCTTTTTTCTGAAGAGCTTACAGAACCTACAGCCAAACAACACGGGCATGTTTTGTCTTTATTCTCTGAGTACAGATGGCGTTCAGTTCTGCTAAGTTAAAATAAATATCAGAATTTAAATATAACAGCCACATCCTCCAGACAAGTGATTGCATAAATATGCAAAGTCTGCGGCCTTGCTTTCATATTAATTTTAACTGCATCTCCCTTGCATCATCAGGCAAGGTTTTCTCCTTATTATCTTTCACTACCTGTCTCATTTCAGACAGCGAAGCCAACTCCAACACATTCCAACTCTCTGATAACAGAATATCCATGGCTACCTCTGTAGTCAATACCAGAGCTCTGAAATGGTGTGCTTACCCCTCCAGTCGCCAGCAAGGAAAAGGAGAAAGGTGCATGAGATGAAGATTCAAAGGTTGCCAGTGCATAAGCAACAGCTACTGATTTCTGCTTTCCTATTCTCTTCAAGGTAGAAAGAGCATGCCCAGCTTGTCACAGCTTTCCCGTGAGATTTCTAGCTCAGGCCATCTCATTCATCCTGCTTCCTGTGCTTGAGAGTGCTCAAGTCTCATCCAGGCATCTACTATCGCTCCCTAGGATGACCGGGGTCAGATTGCCTGTGATCACAGTAAGCCTGAACTATGCACACATGAAAAATAGGGGCTTTTAAAGTATCCTCTGGTTTCAGTGCTCAACATTTGTTAGAGTTGTTTTCACCTGTAGCTAAAGCACCACTGAAAAGCATAATGGAAATGCCCAGTGAATAATTTTGTCCTTTGTCATGTACAAGACCTTTTCTGATTTGCCACAGGGGAACATGCAAGGTTTCTGTGAAAGCAAAGGGTCAGGATGGCGGCTGAGATCATCAGGTATTTCAGTTGTACCGAGTTTACAGACTGCCTGACCCTTACCTTTGGAAATGTAGCTCTCAATGGTTCCTACAGAAGTCATTAGAACCATTGGTGCCTAAAGCCATCAGGATCCAGATTTTGTTAAATGCAGTATAAACTCGAAGTCTTTCCCCTAGGGAACGTTTTCTCTCCATCTTTCCTCACTCTCATTGCATATTCTGCCCGAAGGCAGAATGGAAGCAGTTAGTGGTAGCTGTAAAGTGACTGCTGTCATTTGAGCACATCTCACTGCTAACTGTGGTAATGCCAGTACTGATTTCTCTTCACGTTTACAATTTTGTGACATTCAGCCACCCTCAGTAAGGGTTCAGGCTGAATTGCAAATTAGTCTCTAGTCTCCTCTCCTGCAAATCATCTACTCATCCAGTTTTAACTCCTTCTAATTGATAAAGAGAGATGAAATTCCCATTCCTGGGCACCCTAATTTCCTTGTTAGCCTTGCTTCGAGCAGGGGATTAAGCTAGACCCCTCCAGAGTTTCCTTGTAACTTGAGTTTTTCTTTGATCCTACATTTTATAAGAGATGGTGTGTTGAGTTGCCGTGTCCAGGTGTTATCAGTGGAGGAGCTGCAGGGGTGGTCTCTGTGAGAAGAGGCCAAGGACTCCCCTGTGTCAGAGCCAGCTCCAGCCAGCTCCAAAATGGACCCACCACAGGACACAACTGGGACAATCAGCTACATTGGTGGCACCTCTGGGAAAACAGTTAAGAAAGGACAAAAAATCTGCACAGCAGCTGAGAGGAGTGAGAAAAATGTGACAGAAGCAGTGCTGTAGACATCAAGGTCAATGAAGAAGGAGGGGAGGAGGTGTTCCAGGTACCAGAGCAGATTCCCTTGTAGCTCATGGAGAAGACTCTGCAGGTTGTCTCCCTGGAGCCCATGGAAGACCCCTCTGGAGCAGGTGGGTGTACCCTGAAGGAAGCTGCAGCCTGTGAAGAATCCACACCAGAGAACTCTGCAGCCTGTGAAGAGGAGCCCATTCAGGAGCAGCCTTCTGGCAGGACCTGTGGGCCGTGGGGAACCTGTGTTAGAACAGTCTGTTCCTTAAGGTCTGTATCCCATGAAAAGGAAACACACTGGAGCAGCTCTTGAAGACTACAGCATGTGGATGGACCCACCCTGGAGAAGTACATGAAGGATTCTATCCTGTTAGAGGGACTCCACACCGCAGCAGGGGAAGAGTTTGAGGAGGAAGGAGCAGCAGAGATGAAGTGTCATGGGCTGACCACAGCCCCTATTCTGCATCCCCCTGCACTGAACAGAGAGAGGCAGGGGTGTAGAAGAGTTCAGAAGAGAGAAGCGAAGGTGAGCCTAGGAAATAGGAGAGAGTGGGAGCAAAGTGTTCTTAACTGTATCTTTTCTTCTCACTATCCTGTTTTATTTTTAATTGGCAATACATATAAATATTTTTCCCCAAGTTTGTTCTGACTGTGATGGTAACTGGTAAGGGATCTGTCTGTCTTTATCTTGAGCTGTAAGCTTTTCCGTGTCATTCCTGCCCTCATCCTGTTGAGGAGGGAGAGGGAGAGCACCTGGGTGGCGTTTGTCAACCAGCCAAAGTCAAATCCAGTACTGCAGACTGAAACAATAAAACTTTCAGTTGTCAATTTAAATTCTTTCAATTGTCAGTTTCAGTTCTTTGCTTTCATTGCTGATTTTTCTGGTGAATAAATACAAGCTTGATACGTTTAACACAGATGATTTCTCAACAGGTCAAGAAAAACAAGAACCCAGTAGCAAGGCAGTACTAGAAGCTGGAAAACCAGAATAATTGCAAACTGAAGGACTGATTGGTTTCACATCCAAAGGTGAGCAGGAGTCATTGCAATCTACTTTCCTCCACTGCAGCTTTTTTGTTTTTAAGTTTTAATCCTCTGCTCTCACTAGTGTCCACTTTTTTCCCAGAAGTAGAAAAAAATTACTTTTGGTAGCACTCAAAGGAATAAGGAAAGTACAAGCTTGAAAAAAGGCTGCACACATTTATTGGTGAGTACTGTGCAGAGTTTAACTTGCATGTGTTGATGAATCCTGATTTGAATGTTTCAAACAGAAACAAAGCTCACAAACCTCAGCAGCTGCAGAACAGTTACAGGCCCAATGACAGCTAAGGAATTTGCAATGCCAAGTAAAGAATGCCACAGTGGATTTGCAATTAGATACTAGGAAGAAACTCTTTACTGTGAGGGTGGTGAGGCATTGGCACAGGTTGCTCAGAGCAGCTGTGGATGCCCCATCTCTGGAAATGTTCAAGGCCAGGTTGGAGGAAGCTCTGAGCAACCTGGTCTAGTGGAAAGTGTCCTTCCCCATGGCAGGGGTTGGAAGGAGATCATCTTTACAGTCCCTTTCAACCCAAAGTCTTCTGTGATTCTATGGTAATGATTTTCCTGGGAAAGAGGGGAAAAGATGTATGCTATTGATGCATTACATGACAGATAGGAGAGCTGTTTGTGGCACCCTGTAAACATGCAGGCTCTTCCTGGAAGGAGCCTGCCTTTGTAAGGGTGTGCAAACATCCTGGATGCAGGTCATGGAACTGTAAACAAAGTTCCACTTTTGACTGGTGGTGTGGGCCAATGTGGTTTAAGAAAACAGTTGTTACCCTGTACCCAGATAACCGTTATCTTCCAAGACTACCAACAAGTAACCAACTATGCAAAAGCTGGTGACAGGTAAGGGTGTTCCACAGCATTTTAATTTCTGAGTTTCACTGCCAAGTAGTTTTTTTATGTTAGCAGGCCAAAGCAAGTGCTCTCTCCAGCCTGTCATGCTTCAGGCCTATAGATATAAAGATGACTGCTAAGTTTTGAAAGTGTACTTCCTGCTTGTAACAACTGTGGTGCAACTTAGACCAGCATTCAAACTGACATTTGATTAAGATGAGACAACCTACAACAGAGGGAGCTTAGACTGCATTTCAGCTTGGATACTTCAGATGGTACCTGAAGATCGATATGATAAATCTCAGATTAGTTGTTCTAATAAGGGTGCAGAGATGCAAGAATAAAAACATACATATGGGGAAATTGCAAGTTGCTCAAGAAATATTTGCATGTCTGCATTTTTCCAGTTACAATTGAGGAAGAAAAAATCCCATGCTCATGCATTCAGTGCTTAGTCTGCCATTGGAATGACTAAGATGATGATTATGGAGGGCTTTTTCACCTTTTTGTTTTGACTGCTAACCATTAATAAGACTGGCAAATGACTCTGCCTGAGAGGTTGGGTCTAAATTTATAGTTCAGATGAACAAAAACTAACAAGCTGGATTTTCCTTCCCTGCCAGCCCATTCCTTTTGCGTAGCACCAGCATTTTCTGTATCATGCACAGTAATGCTGATACTTGGTTCCTCTGGTTTAGAAAGTAAACAGTTCTATTTGCACCTCTCTTCACCACGTCTCATGTCTGTAATATCACAAGGGAAAAAGCAGTGTACAGCTTTCTTCTGTCAGGCAGACAGTGTTGGTTGCCATCATGCCTTGACATTCAGGACCTGAGCTGCCTTCTTTGTTTCTCATCTGTGCAGATAAAGCAGGTACAGTAGCTCCACAGGATTTATTTTATCCAGCTTATTTACCTTGCTCCATCTGTTCAAAGCAAACAAACAGTGTGAACTGGGCAGGTAAAAGACTGAACTAGATGTACAGCGGTAATTACCTCTGTTATATTTTATTCAGCTAGTGCTCTTCAAATTTCATAAACAAGGAGATCTTTCAGGCACAGATGAAGAGTGTACTTTCTTCTTTTATGCTTTGTATGGAGTGCACATCCTAAATGGAAGCAAGGAATTTCAAAAGTACCTACTGTTTTTGACTATGTTTTAATATATTGAGTTTGAAGTAGTTTAATAGAAATTTTCAGAAAGGCTGCCTCTCTGACTGTGGTTTCAGCCAATATAAATTGGACATGTACAGGCATCGTGGTTTCTGGCAGCTGAGGACATCTCTGAGGAAACTTCAGGGAAAATTATTTACCCTTTCTCTACAAAACAGAAATCAGATAAAATGCACTTGAACTGTGGACTTCCCATCCCTTCTCTTCTGCTGCTAATAACAGAGGAGAAAAACCTACAATTATTCATTCCTGCTAGTGTGTGAAATCAAAGTCCTGTTTTCTCCAAAGGATCTACTTGGAATGAACCATTTCCTATAACTGAGCTCTCGGGTTTCCCCCACCACAAAGTACTCCTTTTACCTTCCTTTTTATGTGCAGTGTCTTCTAGCTGAGTAAATCACAGGTCTTTTTGTCTATGGTGTCCTGGTTTGAAAAGACAGGTGTCTACTAGGGAAAGCAGGGCCTTCCCTTGAAATGGAGAAAGTAAATCCCTCCCTCTGAATTAGTATAATTTTGAAATTAAGGGGCTCTCAGGCAAAGATATGGGGATAGGAATAACAGTTCTTTACTAATATATATAACAAGGCAAACTAAACAACAACTATGAAATTAACAACAAACAGAACAGGATCCCAGTAACAGTTCTCTTGGCCATGGGCACTTTTCCCTTTGCTGTAGTTACCGTCCCATTTTGCAGTGAGTGCTGGCAGGTTCCTGGTGGACAGGGGCAGATGCGATGATCCCGTGCAGCTGCAGGAGTGCTGGGGGTGATGGCGGCTGTGTCCCGGATGGGAAGAGTGGAGGAGAGACTCTGCTCATCAATCTCAGAGCAGTGTTGGTCCAGGTGCTCCAACAGGATGCTTGGTGATAGCAAGCTGAAGCAGGAGAGCGTCCTAGCAGGGCTGCGGGGTCCAACACCAGAAGAGGCAGCTCCCAGCGTTGGGATGGCGGGGGAGGATTGCAGCGCCTTCCTCCTCTGAGAGCCAAGAGCGAGCGAGAGAGCAACTGCCCCCCACCCTCCTTTACCTGCTTCTAATCTCGCAGTGTTCCATAAGCTCCACACGGCTGCTTTCCACTTCTCGTTCATCCCCACGATGTGGTAGGAACTGTCGGTGAAAAGAGCATAGCATGCTTCGACTGCTGGCAGTTGGTTATACAGTGGGGCTTCTTCAGTTTGGGTCAATTGTTCCTGCTCCTCTTCGTCAGTGAGACCACAGTTTTCACCTTCCAGCCAGTTGGTAATTATCTCCAAAATCCCAGGGCGATTTGGGTTTCCAATACGGGTGCGCTGTGTGATGAGGGCAATCCACTTGCTGCCTGTGGGGTCGGTGGCATGGTGAGTAGAGGGAGCCTTTCATTTAAACATCCACCCCAGCACTGGTAGTCGGGGTGCCAGGAGGAGTTGTGCTTCTGTGCCAACCACCTCTGAGGCAGCTTGAACTCCTTCACAGGCAGCCAAGATCGTCCTCTCCATTGGCATGTAGTTGGCCTTGGACCCTCTGTAACTTTGGCTCCAGAATGCCAGTGGTTGGCCTCGCGTCTCTCTGGCCACCTTCTGCCAAAGGCTCCAGGACAAACCCTTGCTCCCAGCTGCAGAGTAGAGCACATTCCTCACCTCTGGTCCTGTCCTGACTGGGCCAAGGGCTACTGCATGAGCGATCTCCTGCTTGATCTGGGCAAAGGCTTGCTGCTGCTCAGGGCCCTAGTGGAAATCGTTCTTCTTGCAGGTGACCAGGTAGATACGGCTCACAATCTGGCTGTACTCAGGAATGTGCATTCTCCAAAAGCCTATGGCACCTAGGAAAGCTTGTGTTTCCTTCTTCCTGGTCAGTGGAGATATTGCTGTGATCTTATTGATAACCTCAGTGGGAACCTGACACTGTCCATCTTGCCACTTTACTCCCAGGAACTGGATCTCTCAGGCAGGACCTGTGACTTTGCTTTTCTCAATGGCGAAGCCGACTTCCAGCAGAATCTGGATGATCTCTTCTCCTTTCTCAAATAATTCCATTGCCATTTTCCCCCACACAATGATGTCATTGATGTATTGCAGGTGTTCTGGAGCTTCACCCTTTTCTCGTGCAGCCTGGATCAGTCCATGGCAGATGGTGGGACTGTGTTTCCACCCCTGAGGCAGTCAGTTCCAGGTATACTGCATGTCCCTCCAGGTGAAAGCAAACTGGGGCCTGCACTCTGCTGCCAGAGGAATGGAGAAGAATGCATTGGCGATGTCAATGGTGGCGTACCACTTTGCTGCCTTGGACTCCAGCTCGTACTGCAGTTCCAGCATGTCCAGCACAGCAGCGCTCAGTGGTGGAGTAACTTCATTCAATGCCCGATAGTCCATGGTTAATCTCCATTCTCTGTCAGACTTGTGCACAGGCCAGATGGGGCTGTTGAAGGGTGAGTGGGTTTTGCTGACCACCCCTTGGCTCTCCAGCTCACAGATCATCTTGTGGATGGGGATCACGGCATCTCAATTCTTCCAGTACTGCTGGCGGTGCACTGTGGAGGTAGCAGTTGGCACCTGTTGCTCTTTCACCCTGAAGAGTCCCACTGCAGATGGGTTCTCTGACAGTCCAGGCAGGGTGTTGAACTGCTTAATGCCCTCTGCTGCCACAGCAGCTATTCCAAAAGCCCACCTGAGTCCCTTTGGGTCTTTGTAATAGCCGTTCCTGAGGAAGTCTATGCCTAGAATACATGGTGCCTCTGGGCCAGTCACAATTGGATGTTTCTGCCACTCTTTCCCAGTCAGGCTCACCTCAGCCTCCAGCAAAGTCAGTTCCTGAGATCCTCCTGTAACCCCAGCAATTGAAACAGGTTCTTCCCCCATGTCCCAATGGTATTAAGGTACACTGTGAACCAGTATCAACTAACACTCTATGTTTTTGTGGCTCTGATGTGCCAGGCCATCGGATCCACACTGTTCAAAAGATCCGGTTTTCCCGTGCCTCTCCCTGGCTAGAGGCAGGGCATCTCTGATCCTGGTTATTATTTCCTTCCTGGACATACATACTAGAAGTTCCTTCAGGGGGATCTGACAGGTCATCCTCCCTTCTATAATACCCAATACCTTGGTCATGGCAAGTTGAGGCTATTTTCACATTGTAGAACTCCCTCAGTTAGTGTTCCCCTCCCTGAGTTGGCGCACCCGTGCTGCCAGGACAGAAGTGGGTTTCCCATCCCACCTTCTCATGTCTTCCCCGTGGTCACGCAGAAAGAACCACAGGTCAGCTCGTGGGGTGTACCTTCTCTTCCTAGCTGGGGGACGTTGGGCTATGACTTTGGGGCCTGTGACTTGCACAGGTGCCATACGGGAAATGTACCTCCTCAGCTCCTTCATCATCTCCCTCATCTCCTCTTTGAGTTCCTTAACCATGGCAGAGACATAGGCATGCACTGTGCCATTGATGATAATGTCATAATTTCTAAGCTTTTTGGTGACAGAATCCACTGTCTCTTGGTTGTTATTAGCATAAATTATTGCAATGAAGGTGGTGTATTCAGATGGCCCCAGGTGTGCCAGATTCCACAACATCTGCTTTGTACACCTGACCTTGTCAGGGTCATTGTCATGCTGTCCATCCCTCCCAAAGAGCACCTCCAGCACTGCCACTTCTCTCAGCTGTTGGATCCCTTCCTCAAGGGTCTCCCAGCGCATTCTATGATGATGCTCCTGCATCCTCTCTCTGTGGACAAACCTCTCTCTTACACTCATTAACAACCGCTCCCAGAGGGAAAGGGGCCCTGGCTCCCTTACAAATACCAGATTCAGACCTGAGTCCCGGGTCAAGGGTCCCAAATTCCTTGCCTCAGTACCATCCAGTTGCACACCAGTACCTATAAGGTACCAGACCCGCAGTAACCAGGTTGTATAAGCCTCATGCCCCCTTCGTACAATGTCTTTTTGCAGATCACAAAGACTTTCATACCACAGGGACTCAGTGATGAAATCAACCTCTGGCTCTCCTGCTGGTTGTGAGGGCCCTTGTGGTTCAGCTGGAACCTGGACGGTTGTAACACCTGTGGGTTCCACTACAGGACCATCAGACTCTTCCTCTTTAAGGCAGGGGGAGGCTTTCTCACTAGGTGGGGAGATGTACTCCTTCAGCGTCTGGCCCATCTCATGCATCTCCTTCACTCTAATCCCTACCTGCTCTGTTTCTGAGGTGGGCTGTGGTGCAGGGTCAGGTTCTGGGGCAGGGTCTAGCTCTGGAGCAGGGTCTGGCTCTGGGGGAGCATCTCTATTTTCTGGGGTAGGTATCAAGGTGGTTATCCAAGTTAATCTCCCATTATCTCTGAATGCTAAATAGAACAGGCCTATCAGCAACACCAGCCACAGTATAATATGATTAGCATTTAGAGAGGATTTGAACCCTTCGAAAACTGGTGGGATGGACCTAAAAAACTGGATGAAGGGTTGGGAGAAAATTTCCCCTGCTGTCACTTCTTCACAGTAAGTACCATTATTGAAGTAACCCCAAAAACATACAGTTAGTATATGATAGCTCTGAACCCATGTATCTGCCTTCCAGAGGAAGTTAAAAATCCATGAATTCCACACCATATCAACCCACAAAATGAACTGGATAACAGCTACAGTAACCTTAGTTATAGGACCCATGTTTAGAAAAACGGTTGCAAATGGGAGAGATATAGCTGTGACCACGTGCAACCCGAACCACGGTAAGCTATACCACATGGTGCCACCTAACACAAAAAATTAGGTCACTCAAGAACTGTTATTCCTTTTTCACCCTTTCCTCTCGATGCCCTCAGGCCCTGATGTTGGGTGCCAAAATCTATCCTGGTTTGAAAAGACAGGTGTCTTCTAAGGAAAACAGGGCCTTCCCTTGAAATGGAAAAAGTAAATCCCTCCCTCTGAATTAGTATAATTTTGAAATTAAGGGGCTCTCAGGCAAAGATATGGGGATAGGAATAACAGTTCTTTACTAATATATATATAATAATGCAAAACAAAACAACAACAATGAAATTAACAACAAACAGAACAGGGACCCAGTAACAGTTCTTTTGGCCATGGGCACTTTTCCCTTTGCTGTAGTTACCGTCCCACTTTGCAGTGAGTGCTGGCAGGTTCCTGGTGGACAGGGGCAGATGCGATGATCCCGTGCAGCTGCAGGAGTGCTGGGGGTGATGGCGGCTGTGTCCCGGATGGGAAGAGTGGAGGAGAGACTCTGCTCATCAATCTCAGAGCAGTGTTGGTCCAGGTGCTCCAACAGGATGCTTGGAGATAGCAAGCTGAAGCAGGAGAGCGTCCTAGCAGGGCTGCGGGGTCCAACACCAGAAGAGGCAGCTCCCGGCGTTGGGATGGCGGGGGAGGATTGCAGCGCCTTCCTCCTCCGAGAGCCAAGAGCGAGCGAGAGAGCGAGCAAACAACTGCCCGCCCTCACCCTCCTTTTCCCGCTTCTAATCTCGCGGTGTTCCCTCCCCCTCCTCTCCCTCCGAGAGAAAACTCCAAAAAAAAAAGCCAGGAAAGTTCCCCCTCCCCCTTCCTCGCCTCAAGGACCAGTGCTTCTTAGCATGTCAATGGGAAAAAATTCCACAGTCAGAGAAGAAAAGGAGACTCCAACCCCCAACATACGGCCACTTAACTCGTGGTAGGCCTAGTCGCAGATTCCCCTGGAAAACTGCCTATTTGATTTTCACTGAGACTCAGCAATCCTGTTTCAGGTTTCAGAGACTTAAAAAAAAATTGACTTGATAAAATACCCCAACATATGTGTCCACAGCCACCGAGTGAGCTCCTGTCTGAGCTTGCCTGAAACTAGAGCTCAGGACTCGTTAAATTAATTTAACATCAGCCTACATAGATCATCTAACCCACCACCTCCCTTCAAGGACAGGGAAATACTTCCCATGTCATAAACTTCCATTTTGGTGTAGGGTGATCAGACACATAATTGTCTGGAAGAGGAAGAATGCAGTTCTATGGGCTCCAGCTCCAAAGGTCATGGGGAGAAGGCAGGAGTCATTTCAATTGGTAATGACAGAAAATATTCATTCAAATACATTTAGTGTGTCAAGTGGCACTTTAATAATCCTTTGAGGGCAAGATGGACACAGCTGCAGGCAACTGCTTCTGTCTAGGCAGGAATAGGGCACAGAGGGGTCACATCTGCTCAGGCCTGAATTATCTTGCACAAATCACATTAGAAAGATTTTTCTAAAGGCTTTTTGAAAGAGATAAGATTTGACAACCTCAAATTCAACTCTTTAAACTAGAACAGAGAAAATCTCATAAGTTTAAGAAATAGTAATAGACAAATCTTTGCAGTAATTCAAAACGAGACAAAACCTGGAGGGTCTGTTTTCTGGGAAAAGTATTCAAGCTGCTGTTACACGTCACAAATAACTGTAACTTCATACAAAGCCTTTTTCAGAGTGGTTCTCCCAGTTGTCTTCACTACAGACAGCAGATGAAGAGTGTTCAGGATCAGTGGACCATGCCAGGAATTGCCTCGGAGGAGTTTTATGAGATTAAAAGTTGGAGTTCTTTGGCAGTTATTTTCTGTTCCAAATAATAGTTTCAAAACCAAATTTTATGTGGGTTTAGCTATGATGCTTCCTTCATTACAGTTCCTCACATGTGCTGAGATGGGTTTACTGCTTTGACAGGAACGTGCTGGTTCTAAGTCTTGCTGTGTATTTTAGATCTTTCATGCCACACACAAATAGTTCTCTCATCCCCAGTGAGATATCTTTTACTTCCTGAAACCAACACACACTGTACTGAAGTCAGAGCAGCCACCAGTATTTTAGCCACTGAAAATGAAAATAAAACCCAATCTGATACAGCAGAGGCTGCAATTGCTAAAAAATCCCTTTGGCAATTTTCGTCTTAATGATTTCCTTTGCTGATATCAAAAGGTTATGGCCTAGCAGCTTCCAATTTCTGCACTCATTGCCTGGCTAAAATCATGCTGCCTTTAGAAAAAATGATTTTAAGAATTTTCCCTGGCCTGATTCATTTAACAATACTCTTCAATGGTATTTAAACAACTTAGACATGGTCATGAATTAACCTTCATAACCTCCATTACGAATTAATGGGTATCATACTTAATACACAAATTAGTTACTGTTAGATGTTCAAACAATCAATTTCATGCTTTCTCTCATGCTTTGGGCTTACAAAAATATTTACAGAGCTCTCTCATTAGCTTTTCTCAAATCCTTCATTAAAATTTCTTTTGCAACAATAGAGAAGCCTTGGCAACAGCTCATACCCTGTACTGGATGCCTATCACACTCATCAGGATTGCTTCCCCATTGCCTTAAATTCCCTTCCGTGACTGTACCCATCTGTTGTTTCATGTCTTACACCTCAAAAGCAATTTGAGGCAGGATTAGCTTTTCATTTCAGAATTTTATTGCTTCAGTCACAATGGGATCATTTTCTGTGACAGAAATTCCAACATGCAACATGCACAGCAGTGAACAAATGGGGAAGACATAGGGAAAGGCAAAATGAGTTGCTTAAAATATCTTGTGAAAGCTGGGAGTCAGGGCACTATTCATCTTCCTGTGTTTGCATCCTTTTTCTCACAGCTGTTATTCTCATTACAGAGAAAGTCCAGGCTTTCTAGCAAGGATGAAAAATCAAATTTAAAAAAAAAAGAGAAAAAAAGGAAGATTGCAATGAATAATTCTAGGGAAAGAGAAGAGTTACTCATCCAATTTCCCAAGAGCTCATAAATATGAGCCAAGCTCATATAAAACGTGTCATGGGTGTCTTTAACCACTAGGAGCCGTATTCAGACCATCTCCCGCCTGTAACGGATATGGCAAATTTTAGCATTTAGGTCAGGGGAATAGAATCATAGAATCAGAGACTAATTTAGATTGGAAAAGACCTCCAAGATCACTGAGCCCAACCAGTTAAGATCTAACACCATCCAGAGCTGCAAGATGCTGTAATCACCTACACTTCATTCATCCTTGTGTTTGGGATTGCCCAGGAGGGCTCAACGTGTCCCAGCCTGACCTGAGTCTAGAGTTTATGCTCTAATTCCAGTCTGGCTTTCCTCACTGTCCCAGGGCAATCCCATCATAGACAGCACAGACAGCCAGCAGTGGCAGAGCTGGACGGAGGGGAAGTGGTTCTGCTGAATCTTACACAAAAACTTAAGGCAATATTTTTAAAGAAGATTGTAGGCATTTCTGGGTCTGGAGGGGTTTGTAGCTATAACTCTTTTCAGGATGTCACTTCAGCTAAAGAGCCAGTTTCACTTTCACCCATCCTCTTTTCACAACCCTCTGGAGTTGTGGCAAACATAGTTTGGCTGGGATTGTTAATTGCTGTGGGTTAATATCCACGTTTTTCCTTCTGTTTGCCTGCAAACCTGATGACATTTCGCATTTGATTGTTTTCAATACCTGTTCTTGCAAAGCTTAGAATGTTCCCCCTTGGGGGATTTTGCACTTCTGTGATATTCTGTATTTCAAAGCTCAGATATCCCAAATTACTTTTGAAAAAAATGGCAGGTCATCTGCAGAATGACTAGAATCTCTCTACCACTGCCTGGTTACCAAACAGGCTTGAAAATATGAGGAGCTTAATGAAAAAAATCCTGATCTCTGCCACTTTCCTCAGTCCTCTGTCCAGTGTAACCAATTTACACAAGTCTGCAGGACAATTCACAAGCTGCTACAGAATTCAAAATCTCAGAAAATTATTTATCCAACTTTTATTGGATTTTTTTCTATTTGAGGAAGTCAATCTTATACAAATTTTTTATATATTATGGGCATGATTTATCACAGCAACTTCCACAGCCTCGGCTACACTGGCCACCTCCCTGTAAGCTGAAACCCATCATCTCATATTTCCCAGACTACTACAAATGTGAACAGGGAAGATTAATTATTTGACACTTCAGGAGATATTTAATTTCTGTGTGATGCAACAGAATTGCAGAGCTGTGCAGTTCTCACATAAAGAAGCAGCACTCAGTGAACACCTGAATGACCCACAGATGAAATTTGGTCCCATGAGGTTTAGAGTTCAACAGGTATGAGCCAAACACCACTTGCTACAATCACAGGTATGAGAAGCAGCAGCACTGAAGCCATCTTTAGTGAAGGGTGTGGAAGAGAGTGACCATTGTGTGCTGTTTGGATGTGGGTTTGAATCGAAGTGCTTTGCAAATCTCTGATTAGAGGGGTAAATTTGGATGTTTTGTTAAGTAGCATATGAATTATTTCAAAGATCAGACTGTATTTGCAGCATGGGATGTGGACACACTGATGACCTTTTCTAAAAGGAAGCAGTGATGTAGCTGTGCACCAAGTTTTTCTAAACTAACTACAAAGAGAAGTCTTTGTAGCAACCTGCAAAACCTGTAATGTACATGCACACAAGTAATTTTTGAACACCAGCACCAGAGAATCCTGGTTTCCTGAAAATTTGTGCCCTGACTGACTGACTTCCAAGCAAAATCACCAAGCGAAGGTTTTCCCATGACAGCAGCACCTACAAGTTGTCCTTCCCACCTGAATTCTCTAATGATGCATGAGTTCGCAGCCTTTACTTTACTAGCTATGCTTACAAGTGCTTTGTTTTTCTACCCATCTGCCTGTATCACAAAGGTAGCATGAACTTCTGTTCAGCATTTTGCCCTTTTGTCTTATTTGACTGAAAACAGATGTAAATATTATTAGCGGGAAGAGGAAGGATGGGAAAATCCATCAGGTGGCATGGTTCTGCAAGTCTCCACAAAAAATCAATCAGAAAATAAGGAATTTAGCTCCAGCCAGCATTGGAGGAAGACAGGAAGACACAGCAGTCATTAGACAAAATGAAAATGCTCTAACAGTACAAAATAACAACAGTTTCTCTCTCTGTGCATGTTTCTTTCTAGGCAGCACAGAATATCCAAACCTTTTCCTCTGGAATCCAGAGATTTTTTGCTCAGCTTGCATATGCTGTTGTTGTACTCAGGAAGCACCTATGTCTTTATCTGATCTTCATGTCAAAAAGCAAGGATAGATAGGTAAATTTGCAAAATACGATTTTTATTTCCCTATTTACAGAAAATAAATTCTGTTGAGGGGACATGGAGACTAGGGTTGACAATTTTGTGGAGACACACAAGAGCCCCCTTTGACTTCATTCCCAGTAGAAAAACATTCACTGTCATGATATTAATTGAGTCACATACATCCACACTTTTTGTGCTTTTGCAGGAGTTAATGCTGGCTGTTGCAGATCCAGCTCTGGTGGAACAAGCCTCACTACTCTGCAGGGTTAATGTCTGCAGACAAGTGCACAATCATTTGTTTCTGCTCAGCTGCAGGAACAATGAAGACACAGTTATGTGCAAACAACTCCTCGCCTTGTAGGCAGCAAGTCACATGCCTGACATTAAGTGTAAATCATGTGCAATCTCATCTCTGGCCCTTGTCCAAATCCCTGCCTCCCCTCCCATATCTGAATGCACAGCATTAGGTGGCACAGAACACCTCAACTGAGACTCTGCTTGGTTTTACTGGACCGTAGTTCCTTTGGTCTTTATAGGCCCACTGGTGGGAACTGCCATGTGGATTCCAAACTACACACAGAAGGAAGTGCACTTAAACATTTTACTACATTACTACACCATCTTTACTTCTAACAACAATTCAGAGACTTCCTACACAGCCCTGATTGTGCCCTGTGCCCCATGGCCTGGTAGCTGTGGGTAGCAGGTGGCCTGAATTGCTCTCCTGAGCTCAGGGTGCCCTGTTATTCCCTGACACCATAAGGTATGTGCACACTATATATTAGCCCTGCCATGCAGGGAGAGCTGCCCAGCTGGGGCCAGTGCCTTCTTTCCAGCCCTCTCTTCTCTGTCCCCTGGATCACTGAGTGGAGCTGAGCACAGGGTTCAGCTGAACCAGAGGAAGCAGCAGCTGAACAGCAATCAGGAACAGTTCAGTGCCATGCCAGCCCACCCCACTCCACCAGGTTCTAACCCCAGTCTTCTAAAGCCTTTGACCCTTGACTAAAAGGCTCTGTGGCCTGGGGATAGAGGTTTTATGGTGTGATCCACAGGGCCAAGTTTAATCTGTGACATGAGCACCACCAGAGCAAGCAGGCGGATGAAGTCTTTGAAGTTATATATTATAATAAAGTTATAATTAAATATACACAATTATAGCTATTTAGACCCATTCTAGGAGGTTGCTGAGATCTAGCTTTGAAATGTTCTGTGCTTGACAGTCCAAGTGCCGTTTGTGCACAGCCCACATAGGGCCAGGGGCCAGCACAGCACTTCACCTGGGAAGAATTCCCTGCAGGCTCCCGTGGGAGCAGAGGTTGCTTGTACCCATGGCTCAGCAGAGCATGAGGGCAGCTGAGTGCCATCCTCTCACTTGACAGGCTCTGAGATGTGGATACTCACTAATTTAAATATTCTGGCTAGAGGTTGTAGCACTTCAGATATGCTTTTTAACTTCAAAAAAGGCACACCTGACAGCACAAATTAGTCACAGCTAAGGAAAACCTAAGAAAACGCATTAAAATTAGAGCAAAGACTTGGCTCCCAGGAGAGACTAGTGTTTTCATTAGCTGCAAAGTACAGATAAGATTTTGTGACTGTTTCCTATTTACATTTTGAAAGCCAGAGTTGCTGGATATTCCCTTCAACTAGGAGCTCTTGGGTTGTTTTCCATTATTTCTGCACTAATCACTTCTCCTCTGGAAAATTCACTTCAAACCCATGTCTACCTCTAATGCAGGGAATCTTCAAGGATCCGAAGGAATTCTTTTTGCATCCGTCTATTCTTGTATCACGAAAATCTTTTCCTGCTGTGAGAGCCTGCAACAAAGTCCTTGTTGTGACATTCTTACCATCCAAGGTACAATAGAGAAGGAAAACTGGAGGGAAATATCCCTTTTGCAGGTTGTGGGGAGACCTTGTGAGCCAAGCCAAGCCACAGATGCACAAATGCCAGACGTGACCACCTCTCACCACTCGTGCTGCCCTGCTGCAGCTGGAGCAGGATATTTTGCCAGGAAGGAAATCACCTCCTCACCCCTGGTGGGATTTCACCTGGTATGCAGATGGCTCTGGTGTGATAAGAAAGCCCCACCACTTCCTGAGCGATTCCTCATCCCCCTCCTGTACCATCAGCAGCTGCTGCCTCACTGCTGAGGCTGCCCACGTTTTACAGGGAGCAAAAGGCAGCTGGGCAACTCTCTCAGCCCTGCCCAGGCAGCAGGATCTGTGGGATGAGCAAGGATCTGGCTACAATAAGGAGATCACAGGGCCTTTGGTTTATGGTCCAGCTCTAGCACTCTGCCAAGAAAGGATTTTGCTGAGTTATGTTCAGGACCACTAATTAGACTGTTTCCAGATGTTGTCCAGAGAGGGACAGTGAAGGAAGAAAGAAGGTGGTGGATTTGGTATTTTTATAAAAGGGAGAAGTTTGTTTTCTAACATCTGGACTTCATTTAAACAGCTTGGCAAAACCTTACCTTAGCTTCAAAAACACACTTTACTACAAAGTGATTTCTGCTAGAAAAAAAAAAACAAAACCACTGGGGAAATAGGTTGGGTTTTATACTAATATTTCAAATTATCATTCTAGCAGAGGAAGTGAGAAAGAAAGCCAGGTCAAAATTTCACATTGTCTTTCCCATGAATAATCCATCACTGTCTATCACATGCCGTGCAGGTGGATGGGAAAGGAGGAGATGAGCTCCTGCTGGACCAGGACATGAGAGTTCAGACTCAGAAGGAAGTTCTTTGGTGTTATGGTACGTGGAGGCAATGCTTAGCCAGAATTGGTGTCCCAAGAGCACAGAAAACCGCAAGATTTTCATAACAAAGACAGAATTGTAGCCATGAAGGAACAATTGGTTTAAAGGACAGATGAATTAAAGTTTGGCCATTTACCTGAAGCCTCATTTCAACACATTAATCAGGTGGAGAGAAAGGAACAGATCTCAGCATGAAGGAAGTGGACAGTGCCAAACCCAGGTCTATGAAGATAAATTATCACAGAGGCAGAACGTGAATATTAATTTAGTAATGAATATTAATTTGTGTACATGTGCTTTTTAGGGGCTGGAGAAAAATTCCATCTGAGATGCATTTACCAGAGTGCTGTGCAGTGCTGGGGAATTTGCTCCTGAAATTCAGGGCTGAAATCAGAGACAGTGTGTTCATACATATGAGAATCTTCAGAGACAGATAGATAGATAGATAGATAGATAGATAGATAGACAGACAGTTTTGCACTTTGGAGAGATGGAAAACACAGTCTGTAATAGCTTTAAATTGCTTAAATTTTTTAGTAGACTTAAAATATGAGGTGAGGGAAATGGGCTGGTCAAGGATGAATGACTCTGGACCAAAGGATTTGAGTAAGATAACTGCAAGTAAGGATTTGAGTGAGAGTTCCTGAGAAGACACTGTATGAGGACAAGAGGTCGGGACCTGGGAGATTCTGAGCATGGCTGTCCTTTCCATTGCAGCTGAGATGGCAGTCTCCTACTTGAGCTGTTGCTGAAAGCATGGGGGCTCGTTCCTGGTGACAAATGTGTTTCTTTCTGTCACCATGAACAATTCTCTGCTGCTACCATCCTGCACCACCTCTCACATGGCTTTTGGACAAGATGCAGCACTTGATGCTTCTGGTTGAGAACTGCAGAAGCACCTTGTATGGGGTGTGTTGAGGCACCTGCCAGACCACCTGTCCCACCTCCCTCCTTCTCCAGGCAGCACCAGACCTTGCCTTTTGTGTATGGGCCCTTTGGCACGGGGCCTCTCCCTGCTCCCTGCACTGTGAAGGGAGGTGATTTTTTCCTCTCCTCAGGTCCCTTCTCTTCCTCTCTCTGCATGGGCGTTGCTGCCCATTCGCAGCAGCAGTGTTGGATACCAGCACCATGAGTAAAAGCTGGACTACCAGCAGAGGAAATGCTTTGAAAATGAGATCTCCTACTTCTGTACAGAGGAACAGGCTATTTTAGGAGCAGATTGTATTGGAGATATGGGCTGGGACAGGATTACTGCAGCTGCTGAGGGAAATGCTGCTGTACCCAGAGCTTCCTAGTAAGCAAGGTGATAGACATCACATAAAGAAACTCCCCAGTTCATCAGTTCATCTCTCTCTTTAGCTTGGCCCCTGACTCAGACATGTACTTTTCCCAACCACAGAGACCATTGCTGGTGTATACAGCAATATAGGAGACCAAGCCCATTATTTGCACCTTACCAAAAGAATAGAATTTCCACACAGGTTCCAAATTACAGCAGAAGGAAAAGGTTGTCTAGCTGTCAGTCTGAGGGCAACATAAAGGAGCATGGTAACACAAAATTCCAGCAGTCCTTGTCACGTTTAACAATATTATTAAGAAAAATTCAGTCCTGAGCAGTTCTGAAGGAAGTAACACCCTGTTGTCTGCCTAAGATTCACTGATTGCCCCTCTAACTGCCGCTCCACAGCCATTTAAATTACATCTGATAATTAAACATGCTGTGAAAGCAGCTTCAGTGCTTGTCAAAGCTCTGTTGAGTTTCACCAGAGATGCTTCAGCTGAAGCCTTCAGTTCTTAAATTTCTGGTATGTGGTCTATTGGGACTGGCAGGGCACACATATTTGTCATCACCTGCATCTCAGTACACAGGTCTTTCCTGCTGAGGCAGTGGTCTCCAGCCTGCAGTACCTGAAAGCAATCCCAGTAGCCTGAGCTGGTGTATGATTGTCCAAGCTGAATCTACGAGCAGGAGCTGCAGAGCCCTGAAGACCTTTGTCCATCATTGTGCTGAACGGTCTCTCTGAGAATTACCTGCAGATTTATTGCCCTTCACTGTAACTTGAGACAAACGTTGCTGTCTCTATTCTCACAGAGATTTACAGCTCATTCCGCCTAGAAATGGGGCTTTTTTTCTTTTTTAATTGAGTGATCTGTCTTTTGGGGAAATATTTTATTTTGTGCTGCATGTTTCAAGGTCTTTCACTGTGTCACTTCCACTTTATTTAGCCACCTTGTCACACCAGCCTTGTGCACTCCCTGCTCCACTATCCATGGCAACATTCATGTCGCGTACATTTATCTTTCCTTTTTGCAGCTCTGTGATTCTTCCCAAACTGACTCTAGAGACTGGAATGCGGCCCTAAATTAGAACTTATCGACATGGGAGACCATTCCAGAATTTTGGGATAACTCCTCTCTGTGGAAAGCCTTGCTGTGGCATACATGTGCACAGCTGGGAGTTATAGCACGGAGCTGTCACAGTTCAGTGTGCTTTTGTGCCACGATAAATTAGGATAAGCACTGACTCAGGAAAAGTCCTTGGCTATTAGTGGAGAAAGGTCAGTTGAGAATTGCATTCACTGTGTGGCCACATCCAAAAAGCAAACATAGATGAGGCTATATAAAGGATGGGATGAAGGGTTATATAATTCAGTTACACAATGTATGTGATTGCTGTCATCAGAAGACAGTCTTCAGTGCTTGTTAGTCTGTTTCAAAAATAAATAATGGGATTGGGGAGTTCAGGGACAAGCAGCATTCTCACAGCGATGAACAAAAAACCAAAAGGATTGGAACCATTTATCTGGGAAGGAAGGATAAGATGTAATAAATCAAACTATGAACAGTCTAGGACACATAGATTAAGAGTGCCTGTTTTCCCTTTCATATAATAAAAGAGGAAAGTGTCATTCAAAGCGATGAGAAATAGCAAATTACAATTTTACAGCAGGATTTGCTCGACATAGTTACAAATGAGAGAGCATTGGAATTTACTGAAAACCCAAAACATGAGAAATCTTGATGTGGTAACATGAACATATACAGTTACAACACTGAAAACTAAAAATTTAACTCCCAAAACCCAGAAGGGAGACAAATGCTTTAGTATCTATTTTATACAGGGAATTATATTACACCATCATGAAAAAAGAGATATCAGGGCTTGTTTCCACCCTCTACTGATGTCTCCATTACTAAACACTCTCAGAAAAAAGTGATCCCACCAAATGGCCATGGATCCAACAGTACAGTGATGTCTGTGTTCCCAAGAAACAATAACAGTACTGAGGGCAAAGGAGCTGCCTCTCATTCCCAGAAATGTGTAACGTCTGCCTATTGTGCCCTTGCTGATGCTTGACATGGCCGTGCACACTAGAGCCACTGTTCAGAAACAACTTCCAAAGATGCCATTTCAGCTGGTGAAAAATATTATGTCTGAAAAAGCTTGGATTTGGTGAACTTTTATCAGAACTGAATTGCAGCTCTGGTTGCCCTGGAAACACTGGGATGCTGAAGACATCTCATCTCAGGGCTGCTTTGTCAAGGGGTTTGCTCAGTACTGAGGCTCCTCTCAGCCTCTGCAGCTCTTTCTGGGACATCCACTTCAGTTTGACTCAGCAACTTCAGGGTGGGTCAGATCGCTCCTCTCTGGAATTAAAACTGGCTGATATCTAGCCCAGACTTTTTGAGCTGAGTTTTCTTACTTCCAATGCACATCTATGCCATATGGCAGCTGTACCTGACTTTGGATTCCTCATTCCCCAAGGTGGGTGTCTCTTATTTGCCCTGACAAAGTGGCAGAGGGAGCTCAGGCAGTTCAAACCTATCCCAAAAGGAAGTGAATAGTGAATATACTTCTGACCACTGTATCACAGTCTGCTACCACACACACAGATGTTCTCCAGTTGCATTGTGAGATGGAGCCAGACTGACTCTGCTCAGCTCCATTACCAGTTTCCCCCTGATCTTCCCAGCCCCCTGACCTCTGTGCTACATGAGGCTGAGAAACTGCAGCATTCATAGATTTCATTAGTAGCTGTGTGTGCTTGGTGCCTCTTGGACCGAGGACCCTCTTTTATCCTGCTCTAGAAGATATCTTGTGGTCAAATTTCTTCTTCAATCCCAAGGTCTTACAAAATTCTAATGACAAATTTATACATCCAGAATCTATACCCTTAGTTTTTGGGATACTATAGGAGTTAATCACAGAACCACTTAGGTTAGAAAAATACCCCTAAGATAAGTTCAACCATTAACCCAGCATTGCAAAGTCCACCACCACACCTTGTCCCTAAATGCCATGGCTACATGTCTTTTAAATACCTCCAGGGATAGTGACTCCACCACTCCCTTGGACAGCCTATTCAAATGCTTGACAACCCTTTTGGTGAAGAATATGTTCTTAATATTGAATTTCAACCTTCCCTGGTACAATGAGGCCACTTCCTCTTGTTCTGTCACTTGTTACTTGGCATAAGAGGCTGATCCCCGCCTGGTTACAGCCTCCTTTCAGGTCATTTTAGAAACAATAAGGTCTTCCCTGAGCCTTCTTTTCCCCAGGCTGAGCTCCCCCAGCTCCCTCAGCTGCTTCTCACCAGACTTGTACTCCAAAATCTTCCCCACTTCTGTTGCCCTTCTCTGGACATGTTCTAGCACCTCAATGCCTTTTTGTAGAAAGCATCAAGTACCTCAGCCTTTTCCTCAACCTTTGTCACTTATGCTTCCCTCAGCATCCAATAAAAGATGGAGATTCTTCTTAGGCATCCTTTTGTTATGAATTTATTTATAGAAACATTTTTAATTGTCTTTTACAGAAGTAACCATATTAAGTTCTAGCTGGGCCCAAATTAGAAATTTTCTCTCTGCCTAACCTCACACCATCCTTGTGGTCTTCTGGACTTGCCTGCCCCTTCTTCCAAAGGTCATAATCTCTTTTTTTTTTTCTTTTTTTTCCCCTGAATTCCAGCCAAATCTCTTTGTCCAGACAGGCTTGTCTTTCCCCCTCTGTCTTATCTTTTGGCACATGGGGACAACCTGCTCCTGTGCCCTTCAGATTTCCTTCTTGAAGAATGTCCAGCCTTCCTGGACTCCTTTGCCCTTCAGGACTGCCTCCCAAGGGACTGTTCCACCAGGCCTCTCATTTTGGGTCTTCTGTTCTGTTCAGAAGGGAGTCTCCTATGACAATGATCCATCTTTATTTCCTTATGGAAGCAGCTTTGATGCACAGCATAGTGTGACTTACCCTTGGCAACACTTCTGACCTGGAGAAACCATTAACCTCAGCAACATCTCCCACCCAGAGGAACCATCACACTTCCATTGTTCAGTTCCACTGGCAGAGCCTCATACCTGTTGTGCTGGGGCACCTGGGGAGGTGAGGCAGTCACGGAGGAGACCCCTCTGCTGTGCCAGGCAGGGCTTAGTGCCACTGCTCCCCACCCCTTGAGCCACTCAGTTCAGCCAGGCAGAGAGAGGACAAGTAATCCTCTGTGTCATCAGTTCTGCCTACCTCTGGGCCTGTCCCAAGGAGGGAAGAGTGCGATTCCAGCAGTCTGTTTGTCTCTCAGACTCTCTGATAATCCTCAAGATCCTCCCCTTCTCCCAGAGCTCTATCAGTCTGTCACTGGAGTGTCCCTCTACCCAGGTACACTCCCACAGGGATGTTCACTGTTCAAGCTGGCAAAGTCACAGCACCCTGCTACATGACCACCTTAATTAATCATGATAATTATTTTATTCTCTGAGGGCCCTCTACTCCAGAATTTCCAAAAGGTTTTTCTGCTGGTTTAATTGTTGGCCCTGCTCTGTGAGGTACTTGATACCTGTGACCATGGTGAGTCACTTTAGCTTCCACATTGATAGAATGAGGTTAATAAGAGCATCCTGTTTCACTGGCAGGAGGATTCAAGATTTTGGGATGCTCAGCTTAGAAAAGGCTGTAGACCATATCAGTATCTGAGTAAAGAGAATCATGGAGGAAATAGAGGTAGACTGAGAAGCTCATCTGTCCTCCTCATTTGCTGTCAGGCCACCCTGGTGGCACACCAGCCTGAGGCCACCCAGAGGCAAAGTGGAATTGGAGACTGTCTGTGGGCAAGGTTTCCACAGAGGTGTTTCTGGTAAATGCATTCAGACCCAGTAGTCATTAGGACTAAACACAAGCTTTGGTTTAGATTTTTGCTTTCTCAACCTATCCAACCCAACATGGATTTCACTGTTGTTCCCTTTTAACCAGTGCAGATGTCAGGATAGTTAAGATTATTATGTATGAGGTAAAAAACTAGAGAGTCAAACGGTAGCCCATATCTACCTCATTTAGTCAAGAAAGTCACAGAATTTTCTCCATTTCTGTGAATTCTTTTACATACATGGGAGGAAGTATCTGTGGACTAAAAATCGTGAAACTGTCATCTCTGTTGTGGATTTATTGTCTGGGTAGAGAAAGAAGCAATTACAGTTATGGGAACAGTATGGAATTAACTGCTTCTGAATATTTCTTTCCAATTTTAATCAATGCTAGCTATAATAGCGGAAAAGTCAGTGTTTGCATTTTATGTCTAATTTCATAACTCTGAAAATTATTAAGTTATTTTCAGGTAAAAACATTGCTAGGAGCACATTCCACATTCAGGATGAATGACTAAGATCAGATAGATATTCATGCTTGATCTTTCATGCCCTTGAATATGCAGGGAATGAAAACAGCATCATACTACTTCTCCAACTAGGTGGAAAAAACACAGCCCTAATGTTGAATCAATTCACAGAATAAACCCTGTGAATAGCTGCTGAGGAAATCAATATGAGGAAACAGTGAACTGAACATCTATTCTGCAAATGGTCAGAAAAAGAAAAAATAGATTGTGGCTGTCCTGGTTTTGGTATCCCTGGAAAATCAGGGTACCTAAAATCCAAAACCTCCATCTACATTAACAAACTAATTAAGAACCAAATGGGGAGATGATGAAGAAAAAAAAAGGGAAAAAATTGAAAATGAAAGAAAAGAAAATAGAAAGAAAAGAAATTGAAATAAAAGGAGGATGATGGAGGAAATCTGGGCAGTTACAGATAAGCAGTAGCAGTAGAGATGAGGGAAGGAGCTGTTCAAAAGAAGAGGGTTCAAGGCAGCAGGTGGAGAATAAGTTCAACATTTTTCTTTCTGATACAATATGGGAGTGCCAGGTACTTCCTGTACTCTGTAAGAGAAAAAAATGTGAGATGCAGAGGACAAGACCTCTGAGAAGGTGGAGGGAGAAAAGTACCAGAAATAGAGCAGAATGTGACCAACCACTAGATTTTATGTCTTATATAGCACAACCCTTGAATTTCACCTGCTGCCCTCTCCCTTTTTGACAAATGGCAGGTTTCCCTGGGGTGATGCAGTCTTAAAGACCCAAAGAGCTGGAAAAATACCTCGGATAGCTGTGATCTTGTCTGTGATAGAGGAAGGATTCCAGGGACAGCATGACCAAAAGAGGAGGATAGGATGAGGATGGTTGAAAGGAGTGAGAGTATTCGGAGGTAATGGAAGGGGAGGGTCAGAAAAGAGAAAAATGACACAGATGAATCAAAAAAAAATAGCGTGTAAATAAAAGTTTGTGCTGGTGAGAGGAGGAATGAGGCTGAGAAGGAGAGAAGGAATAGATGACGGTTCTAATGTGAATTAAGATGACGTCAGAAAGACTGTCTGTGCATTGATGCTTACACAGCAACCAGTTTGTCCAGGCTTGAAGCAGATAATTGATACCATCCTTTGGGAGCTGCCGTTCATCAAAGCCCTTTAGTGTAACCCCAGAAACCACCAATCTCTCCTTGCCCTTAATTTGTTTTAATGGAACACTTTTCCTGCCTCTTCCCGTGTTTTTTAGCAACTCCTTGCAACCTTTCTTTATCCTCAGCACTTGAAGCAAGTGGTAAGCTGCTGGAAACCTTGTTTGTAATTTGTAGTTCATTAGAAGTTCAGCCTGCAAGGGCAGCATTTGTTCGTGTGCAGGGTGAATTGTTGAGCAGATTGTTTAGTCTGAGCTTTGTCTCTGCCAGCCACTTTAAGGTGCCACCTAATCCTGATCAGTCAGCATTCACTGGGGTTTCCTGCTCTGCAACTCTGGTGTCAGTGGTGATAACAAAACGGGGAAAACCCCCGAGTATTGCCTGCACAAAAAGCACAAAGTTCAACACAATGTCACTGAGAAAAACAAGGGGCAGCATAAGATGAGCAATAAGGTTAAGAGATCTATATATGGAAACACAGAGAAGCCCATGTCTACTGGGTACAGTGCCCTGATTGTACATATATTGTATCATATATACAGTGCCCTGATCATATATACAGTGGCTTAATTGTATCCAGGCAGAAACCTAACACTCTTCTCAGCCCTTCTGGTTTCCACTGTTGCTCCCCAAATAACATCTTTAAGCACTGAACAAAAGTTGCCAGAAGGAACAGAAGCAGCTCCCTGTAAGAGATACAGGATTTGAGCCTGTCACATGGGAAATGTGTCCCCCAACACAGAATTTCTAGAAAAGCTGTGGCTCAGCAGGACAACTCCTTATCTGTGCAACAGATGCACCAAGCAAAGAATCTCCTATATTGTCAGCTGTTGCTTTAGAGTCTTGTATCTCCACAATTTGCTCTTTTTTCTTTAATCTGCTGGATGGAGGTAATGAATATTTAAGTACTCGGTGTAAGCCCGTCTGTCCTGGCAGAGTGGCTGGAGCTGTGCAGAGCTGAGGATCATTGTAATCTGCTCGATGGGTGGCTCTGCCTGTGGCCAAATGGATTCCATATGTGAGATCATCTGTCATGCAGAAGGCACTGTCATGAGTTCCCTTTCTAGAAGTCCTTCTGCTCTCCTAGGTGAAATACGTCGCTGACCCCAACATGTTGATTTGCCATGATGGTGCCATTATGGAATGAGCTCTTTGGTGACTTTTAAAACTCAAGTGCTCCTAGTAATTTTTCTGGACTTCAGGTAGAGAATGTTGTTATTTCATTAATTTTATTTTTGGTGCATGCATGGAGATTATTGCACTGTCCAAATATCTTTGAAAAACATCATCTTGGGTGAGGAGAGAAGGCTGGATTAAAGATATGCCATACCTGTACTTTATGCTTTTAATTTTAGGCTTACCAAAGAGCAAGAAGCTGATATTCTGCAGATCTGTGTAACATGCTGGACAGTATATAGAAATCAACATTTTCATCCTCATTTCTCTTTTTGTAAGGAAGGCAAGTTCTCCTGCCCAGAGCTGCTCAGACAATTGTATATGAGAGTGGGCAAGGTACCTGTGGAGATTGTAAACTGCTCTTCACGTTCCTTGGGAGTGGGTCAGGTGTAATGAGTTTAAACTGAAACTGAAGGATTAAGTTAGAGATGGCAGAACCTTGTTTGCTAGAGAGGACAGTGGATATGTGTCTGGGAAGGCTGAAACCTCTGGCACTGGCAGTTTGTCCAATCTGTCTCTCATCTCCCAGGGATTAATTGGGGGCTACTTTGCCTGGATCTTTTAACAGCCAGGTTTTCAACTCTGCTTTCCACTGTTATTTAGCAGCAGATGTTCAGATTCTGATTTTCCAAAGCTACCCAGTTATTATTAGGTATAATTAACACCAACATCCTTAACCCATAAGCCTCTTTCAGGTTGGACTCAGTGCTATTCTGTTTACAAAATAAAAGCTTCATGTGAAGATCACCTCTTCAAAAAGCAATTAGCAATCTCAGCTCTTAGGCTCTCCCTGTGAGGAAGAGAAATACTTGTAGAATATGTAAAGCAAGGAATATTACTGGGACATGTAGCTGTTTCCCTAACAGCAGCACAACCTAGCTCTTACATTCTCTCCAAATTTATAGTGCTGAATTAATTATCCGTGTATCAAAACTCTAATCTAAGTGTTCAGGAAAGTGATTAATATTACTCAGAACTAGCAGTTTATGGATCATTGTCTGTAATCAGGTTGTGATAGCTGAACAAGATCCCCATTTCCTGTGGTTGACAATGGATTATTCACGTAGGATGTGCAGCATAACTGAGTTAAGGTTATGGGAGCAAACACACCTTCTGGAATTTGCCCAAGCTGAGTCACATAGTTTGGTAAAGACAAAATTGCATAATTTAGGGGTATTTTTAAGCCCTTGCACTAAAGAAACAACGTGGTCATGCATTCTGAAGAATAACAATGTGATAGGAGTAGTCACAGGTTCACATTAGGATCTGGTTAAATAAATTGGAAGTGCATTGCAGTGTTTGGGAGGTTTCAGTTCTAAAGCTATTTCAAGAAACCCATGAGGATTTCACTAAAAATCTGCAGCTGCAGTATGTGCAGGCAAACAGGATGCTGTTCTATCACCAAAGGAATAACAAACAATTCCAAAAGAGGGGATAATTTAGTTAAATATAGCACTTGAAATAATATACCAAGAATTCATATGTTTTGTGATCATTGTACCTTTTTTATGCAGTGGATAGGAGGAAAATCCTCAATCTTCTAATGACTGCAAATGGTGTTCCCATAAGAGAAATGAAAATTTGGAAATAATAGGCCAAAGGATGGAATGGTGAGCACAGGCTGATGGAAATGAGCTGAAAGCAAAATAGCACCTGAATGTCTGAGATCATTGCTTTGTCTACTTCCCAGGCCAGGTCCTTGAGGTCTGTGCTGGTTTTACCTGGGGCAATTTTCTTTATAATAGCAACTATGGGGCTGTGTTTTGCATTTGTGATGAAAACAGTGTTGACAATTCAGGAATGTTTTGGTTATTGCTGAGCAGAACTTACAGAGTCAAGGCCTTTTCTGCTCCTTATCTCACCCCACCAGTGACTGGGCTGGGGGTGCACAGAGCTGGGAGGGGACACAGGTGAGACAGCTGACCCTGCATGACCCAAGGGACATCCCATACCATAGGGCATCATTCTCAGCAAGCTGGGAGAAGAAAGAACAGGGGGATCTTCAGTGCAGTAGTGTTTAACTTCCCAAGTCAGTGTTACATGTGCTGGAGTCCAGCTTTCTGGGGCATGGCCAAACACCTGCCCCTGGGAACTGGGGAAATAACTCATTTTATTTTTGCTTTGCTTGCATGCACAGCTTTTGCTTCCCCTATTAAACAGTCTCTGTCTCAACACACAAGTTTTCTCACTTTTCCAATTTTCTCTCCCATCCCACCAGGGACGAGTGAGTGAGAGACTGTGTAGGGCTGAGTTGCTGGCTGGGATTAAACCATGACAAGGTTTTAAATGCACAGCAACACTGAGAAAAATGTGCAAGACTCTGACCACTGTGAAGGTGCTGATGGTCATTGCAGTCCCTGGTTTCTTGAAGCCCAAGAACCAGTTGTTGTCTCTAAGATTCCTTCTCTGATATCAGCCAAAGCAGATGCTTTGGGAAGAGAGTAAAAGCAGACTCCCATTTTGCAATCATGTGCAGTTCAGGGACTTCCTGAAAAGGTGGACTTGGTATATTAATAACCCTCAATCTCTCTCTTCCTCAAAGAGCCTGCTTGAAGGGGTGCTTTTAAAACCACATCAGTTTTTAGTTCCCACAACACACTGTGGCAGGAAGTTCCAAAGTTTAACTACAGGCATGAGGAGTCATTTCCTTCCGTTTCCTTTGAGCTTGTCCTCTCCCACCTAAAAGCACTGCTTCCTTCTTCTTTTACTGGAAAGTGCAATGAAAAATCAATCTCTTCACCTTCTTCATGATATGTTCATGATGTTATAGATTTATCCTGGTCATCTTTTAAATTGAAGAGATAACTTATTTAGTTCTCCCTTTCATTGAGTAGTTATGTACCTCTTATCAGCCTTTTAATCCTCTGAATCCTTTTTCATCAATGATTTCCTCTTCAAGTGAGAGGACCAGAGCTGCACACAGGATTCAAGCTAGAAGACCCATAGATTTATGTATTTGAATAATGATGATGATGATGATAATAATAATAATAATTTATAATAAATTATAATTTATTTATTTATCTAGCAACATGCTCTGTTTTGAGCTCTGTCCCGTTTCCTGGCAATTCCCAACATTTTATTTGCTTTATTGACTGCTACAATATGCTTAGCTGATATTTTCATGGAACTATCTGTTATAGCTCAGCTTTTCCCTCTTGGCCAGCTCAGAGCCACGTGTGAGCTAAGGGCTGCTTTTCCCCTTGGGCATAATTTCTCTGTCCAGTCACAGAGATTCTGCAATTCTTCCCAATTTTTAATGATCTTTAATACCCAGAGGACTTTTGTATCATGACTAAATCTTGTCACTTCACTCTTTACTCCTTTCCAGTTCATGAATGAGTTTGTAAGCAAACAGCTGACATGGGACACCACTGCTGATCAGCCTCTGCTACAAGACCTGACCATGAGCTCCCACTCTCTGTTTCCTGTTTTTTTTAATTCATTCCTTTTTTATTCATCCAGGGACCTTTCCATTTACGCCTTGACTTTCCTTAAAAGCCCTTAGTGAGAGATGCTGTCTGCAGGTCTCAGGAAATACAAGCTGGTTATATCAACAGGATATCCTTTATCCAAAGGCTTGTTGACACCTTCAGAGAACTCCAGGGACTATGGCAGGACTTCCCTTTATAAAAGCCATTCCGACTTCCACAGCACATCACAATTACCTCTGCATCCAATAATTCCTTGTTTTTGCTACTTCCTACAAAGCAGCAGCACAATACCAACCTGCTCTTCAGCTTATTATGCTCTTGAAGAGCTGACAGTTCATGTTAAACTGAAGGGCTGGGACTAAGGTGCTCCCACTCCATCTGTATTTTCCAGACCATGACTTTCAGGTGCCAGAAGTGCAGGAGTTGTGATATTTTTTCCAGAGTTTCCTCTTAGTGTTTATTGTTGGTTTTGGTCAGGTACAGAAGTGAGTGCATGACACTGAAAGAGCAGCATGGTTTCCCTATGTCAGATTCTTCTACCTACTCCAAAATCTTATATGCAAAATCCCCTGCTGTAGTCAGTCCCTTCCACATTGTCAGAACTGAAATATGAGTACTCGCTTCCCTTTGTTTGCACCTCCAAGGGGTAGGAAATGCCTCTTTCTCACCATGTCTCCTAAAAACCTGGGGTTGGGAGTCCTGCTATGAGGGGAGGAAACACCAGACAAGTTGATTGCTGGCAGTTGCTGGTTGCAGTCCGTCCCCAGGGAATGAGATTATTTAGAGTGTGCTGGAATGAGTCTGTGCAGTGAATCAGGAGTATGGTCACAGCTCCCAGACAGACAAACCTCTCCCTCCCTTTTCAGAGGGAATTTTATGGAGGTGGCAGTCTGGTTTCACAAAATAAGCCAGCATGAATTATTTCCTAATCATATCCGTGATGATTTTTGATTTTGAGGGTGCATATTCATCAATCAATTTATCTGCACTGATTGCCTGGCTAAACCATTTTAGCAGTCTCATACTGTCCTTCTTGGGGTGGTGTGGTTATGACTTCTTTAAATTTTGGAAAATATTGAAAGTAAAATAAATGATGGAGAAAGAGCAGCTGCTAAACAGCTCAGAAAGGTCATTTCCTCAAAAATAAACCAGAGAAAGGCAAACAAGCATGCTCTCTTCCCATGAGGAGTACATCTCATCCCTCTTTAAGTTTGAACAATTTTTGAATGAAGGGAAATACCAGCACTTTTGAGATTTGCATTGACTACAGAGATCTTTCTGGACCCCTGAGCTGCCCAAGGAATGCATTTCTTCGAGTCTTTTCCCAAACCCCATTCCCATATATTGTACTGAGCTCCCATCACAAAGCTGACCTGCCTGGGAAGCTTGAAAAGGTGTAAAGATTTTAGCAGACACCAGTAGGAATCAGCTGCCACAGTGCAGAGTGACTCATGCTCCAGAGCTCTGCTGGCAGGAACACAGATGTGCAGGAAGCAAACCTTGGTCAGGATGAGTAATCCAGGTGAGCACAAATGCAGCACGTGGAGGCAAGTACGTGCTGGGTGTGATGCACAGGGCTGTGCAACCCCTGTGTCCCTGGAGAAAGGACCTCAGGACTCTGTGCTATGGCTGCCCAGTCCTGTGGCTGTGAACCACTGTCTGCTGTCAGGGAGAAGAGCTTCCTCCTGCCTGCTCTAAGGGAATCACGTCCTCCTTGCCTGCCATTCCTTCTATTTTTCTCCCAGCCCAGGGATGCTCTGATTACCAATTCAAGAATCCTCTGGTTTGTCCCAAAGCTTCCTGAGATCAGGGCAGACATGGGAGGTTGAGGGGGAGATGGGGTATGAAGGCTGGCAAACCTCAGCACTCACTTTGTTGCTTATCTCATTCCCTTAAGAAGGGTAGAGGTAGCCTGAATACCATCTAATTTACCATCTCCTGAAGAAGAAAAGAGACTGCATTTGTTTAAAGAAATTCTTTTTGAAACAAATTTCAATACCTCACTTCTCACGCTGGAACTGAAGGGCAGCTGCTACAGGATACACAGCTCCATAGGGGTCTGGGTAACTGTGATTTTATTAAACACTGGAGCCAGCCTACTTTTATGTACTGCCAAGAAGGATGTCCGGCTCCCTGATGCTGTCCCTGACCCCAACATGCATCCCACAACTTCCCTTTCACCTCACTGCTCTGTCCCTGATCCACACTGTGCCAGTCCAGGGAGCTAAACCAGCACTGAACCCTCCAGGTTTTGTGCCACAGAAGGTTTTTTGCTGGTTCTGGGAACTGCACCAGCATGCAGCAGGACCAACAAATAGGACTTAGTGGAAATATGCAGACTGATGAGCCTGACCATCCTTTCCAACACCACCTACCTGCTAATTAGGATCATAAACATGATTAAATCTCACTCTCAGCCTCCTAATACCACTGTGCCATGCGGAGAACAGCAGTGGATGCCAGGGAAGATGCAAAGGGCTGTAACGGGAAGGAACATGAAGGAACACTCATGAATGACTGTGAGAATTAATTTCCACCATAAAATATGGCTCATAATATGAAATGTCTGTGAACCATCTCACAACCTTGTCCTCTAGCAGTTAATTTTAAAAGTATTAGTTATGGCTTGACATCACCTGAAAGCAGGCAAATGCCTCATTGCACAGCCTGACAGGCAGGGCTGCAACCAGGGGAACCTGCAATCCCATTAAGGCACAAAGACCATCACAGAGAAAAGAGAAAATGAAGGGCACAGGTGAAGCTCCTGATGGCAACAGGTACCAGGGTGTGGCTTAGTCATGGGCACAGTGTAGTAGCCTGCTAGACAGGAAGAAAGGAGAACCTGCCATGTCTGGAAGTGAAGAGACAAGGGGAATATCTGCTTAAAAGTTTTCTGGAAGCTTTCCCTACTGCTTCAGCCCATGGAGACAAGTGGAGAGAGGGCAGTTGTTAGGGAGGAATCTGAAGAAGAAGGGTCTGCAGTGCTTTCCTGGCTCCCAGCAACACCGTGTGCTGCTGCAGGCATTGATGCAGAAAGCAAAGCGTATCGAATCAGTGTGCAAACTAGGGGGTGACAGGGACACATCTGCTGCCTGAAAAACTGACCTGGAGGGACAGGGAGGGATGTGAGCAGCTGGATGTGTGAGCACGTATCATATTGATTAGTGAACAGGCTCCTGGAACCGTCACAGCTGCAGCACAAATTCCTGAGAGGCATTTCAATGCAGGGAAAACCCAGTAATGAAAAGACCTTTGGAAATACCATCGTAACATGGTCATTTCTAAATCGCTGCTGAAACCAAGTCATATTGTTTGCATAAATTACCTTGGCCTGAAGCAGAAAGTTCAGAAGCTGCCAAGGGCAAAGCCAGACACGAGTGTGAGCTCACGAGAGCCTGCCAGCCTCATGGAGCACCCATGGATCCCTGATGCCATCATGGACAGGAAAGATCTAAAGAAAAGCCAGAGTGTGGGAAGAAGGTGCACCAGGTGACCTGCTTCCCTTGGACATGGTGCTGAGCCAGGGTCTTTGTGTGGTGACAAGAAACACCTCCAGGGGAGCAACGTGGCCTAATCCTGTGTGTAACAGGCATTGTGCATCCTTTACATGCAGCCCAATGGATCAATGGTGTTATTCTGCTCCAAGCAGTACAGCAGGAGACCACTCTACACAGAAACACTTTGACATACAAATCACCCCACAAAATAGGGGGCTTGCTGTCATTTTCAGAATGCCACTAAAATGCCACTCAACCCCCTAACCCGTGTTTAAAAAGAAATGATTCAGGTATCTCCTGTCTACCATTAGATTTAGGAATAATCTCTGCTGCACATTTGCATCATCCCCAAGGTGTATGTGCTTTTCATAGTCACCCAGTTCTGGCTTTTAAATAAGCTGTTATGTACTGACATCCTCTAAACTGAACCCAGAAGTGTTTACTGGACTGAAAAAGACATCACCAGATGGCTCCAATATCAGCCTAGAAGGATTTCTGTTCTTCAACAGGCGCTAAATGTGTCTGAAAAACCAGCAGGCTGCAGAGCGTCTGCATAGTCAAATCACCTCTAAGAGGCTTTGTAATTGCATTCAGTTCTGCTGTGCTGGAAAATGAGGATAATAAGCTCAATGTATTACACTTACACTGGGGCTAGACTCCATACAGGGTGGTAATAAGAAACACAGGCTGAGGTTTTAACTGCTGTTAGTGGGGCTCAGTACTTTGCTTATTGCAAAAGGAGATGCCAAGTCACCTTAGCTCCCTTGAGAGTTACAACCATGAGCTCTTAGGTTCCCAAAAGTCCCCGGAGACAGAGGATCACCTATTTCAGACAGAATCATAGGCTCATAAAATGGTTTGGGTTGATAGTCAGTTTTTCAAATCATTAATGTTTTTTTCTTGATTTACCTCTCATTTTGCCTTGATTTGACTTTCATTTCTAGCTTTCATTTTCCAGCTCTGTGCTGATGAATTGTGCTGAGGAGTTTACTAAGAGTTTTCCATTCTATCCACCAAGAAGTCTTTAACACATTTTCATGAACACCTCTGTGCATCAAGTTCTTTTCAACAAAACCTAAAAAAAGACCTGGTCTACTACTGTAGACCTGGTCTACTATCTATTTTACTGTACTGGGGATGGAGATCTGGGTGGATAAGTCAGTAGGAGGTAAGTGAGTGAATAGATAAGTCACTCCAGTGAGTCTCACTTTAAAGGAGTCCTTTCCCTTCATGCCATAGGCTGGCAAACACTTTCTCTCACTATGTCAATTTGAGCAATCCCAGCATCTCCTCCTACTGCCCACTCAGTTGTGTCAGTACAACATTCCGTGGGCTGCCCAATAAATCCTGCAGGGATCGATCTGGGATAATAATAACCTGACCAAACATGACTCTCATTTTTTTCTTAAGCCCTTTTAACCCTCATTGACTCTATTTAGCTCAGTGCTGCCACTGAAAAATTGCACACCAGGCTGCACCAAGAGCAGAGTGGAATAAATCTAAAAGTTGGTTTCAAATTACCTTAGTGAGTCAAACAGCCCCATCGTGGTATGGAAATTCATTTCAGTCTCCTGTTTTCATTTACCACCAGTCTAGGGTCAGAGAATCTGCAGCCCCACAAACTTTCACTCTGGTTGTAGCTGTGTTCCAGGCACAGCCTATTTTTATGTGCCACAAAACCATCAGCAAAATTGGTCCCACCATGGAAGCAAAAACCCAGTGAGACATCTGAAATCCTGCAGCCCCTGGGGAGAGCAAGGCATTTTGTACAGACAACATGACACCACAAGGGCTGTGTGGAATAAATCAACAGGAAACACAAAACCCATGGCTGCACCAGAACATCATTAATGTCCCTTCCAACCCAACCCATTTATGATTCTAAGACCTCACCTCTGGGCAGCATATGGGCTACAAAATGGGCCCCTCCAGTCAGCCTGGCTTTCAAAGATGCTTTCTGGGCCCCAGCACTGTGGGAGAGAGTGTTGTGTTCACCAAAGGCATCCTCAGCTGGTTTGTCACCCTAAGTGCCCTCTCTGCTTTTGGTTATGTACATTCAGAGGAATTTTGCAGAAGACTTCTTGGATCAGGCAATGATATTTGGGATATGATTCATCTCACCTCACTTTACTAGCTCACAAAATGAAGGGCTGGGATACAATTGGCCATCTGGCTACCAGATATCCAGTGCCATATGGGCTATTCTGTGTCACCCCAGACCTCTGTCCAGGGCTGGCAGGTGTGACACTGAACACACAGGAGACCTGCATATTCTGCTGTGGCAACCAGCAGAGCTTTTGTCACTTTTGCTGAGGCTCTTAATATCATTCAAGACATCCACATCTAAACTAAACTAATGGCCTGTATGCTCATCAAAGATAGAAGTGATCCAGTCATTGGCATGAGGTATAGGGTGTTTTTCACCCAAACCATGCAGGTGTCGTCTTCAGGACACTAATTACACCCTATGTTCAACTGACAGGTGCCTCTCACCCTACTGATGGCAAAAGCGACCAGGGTGAGTTCTCAGGACCCACCCTGTAGATCCACATTTAGTCAGATGGATCCTGGTACTGGAACAGGCCCTCCAGGGCAGTGGCCACAGCATCAAGCCTGCTAGAGCCCAGGCAATGTTTGGACAATGTTCTCAGGCACAAGGTGTGATTTTTGGGGCTCTTCTGTGCAGAGACTGGACTTGAAGTTTGATGATCCTTGTGGATCCCTTCCAGTCCAGGACATTATACAGTTCCATGATTTTATGATCTCATGTCCAGGAGTCTTCAGGATGTGGTAGCTGCTTAGGCAGGGTTGATTGGACTGCAACTCCACCAGGATCATTGCCTTAAGCAAGAATTTGCTGACTTGATCCTTTGAACCCCTCAGGACACAGACCGACACCAGCTGTGATGGCAGTAAAAATGGATGTGTCTTGTAGGGGGTCTTCAAAGCACTTGTTCATTGCAAAGACAGTGCCTTGTTCTAAATAGTTGCTTGAACTGGTTTGCAAGTTACTGGTTCCAGTGCAGGGCTCTCTGAGGCCTTTGCTGGTCATCTTGTCTGTTTAAGTCTGTTGCTGGCTGTTACCTGACCACTGCCAGTCCAGTGGTCCCAAAATTGTTATGACGTGGGCCACAAGAGATCAGGGTTCCTTCACATAGCCTTGGCTGGGAGCTCCACCAAAGCCTGCAGAGGGAGTCACTGTGGTGCAGGAGTCACTTCTGACTCAAAGCTCAGAGTTCTGTCCAAGTTTAGCAGTTGTGCTCTCTGGGATTTTCACCTCTTCCCGTCTCCTTCTGTGCTCATTTTCTCATCTGCATGGTGTAAAACACCCTGGGATCTCCCAGTGCTCAGAGCTGGGATGATCTTTCCATCACAGTTACCTGGAGCTGCATTCCAGCCACCAGCCTGTCACTGGCAAGTGTCATGCCATGCCGCTCTCTGATGCCCCACATTTCCTTCAAGCTTGTGGGATGTTTTTTGTACAACCCATGCTGTTTTTTGTACAACCCATGTCTCTGCCTACCACAGACTATTATTACATTGCCTGCATCATTCGTTTGCGTGGCTCATTCGAAACAAATCAAATAACTGGGTACTGCCTCATGCTGCAGCTTAAATTAGAAAGAATAGACCACAAAAACAACTGCAGCGGTAGCAGAAGTGGCTATAAATAAAGCAAAATATTTCTCTTAGAAACCTTTGTGCCACAGAGGGAAATTGTAAAAGTGGTCCAGAATATTATTGTTGCTGCTTTTAAATTTGAAATTTCATCGTTGGAAGCACTTGTAGATGTAGAGGGTTGTGCAATGTTTTCGCTGCAGTACTGCAATTGCTAAGATTAGCACAGTAACAGATCTTTTCAGAGTAAATTGCATATAATTAATAGGAAGCAGGAGGAAGAAAGGAATAATTGTATTTAATCCAAGTGCAAGTTCAGTTCTCTGAGAAGGTGGAATCAGCACAAAGGCCATGCTGAAGACAGGCCTGTTCCTTTCCATTCCGTTCAGCTGGGTAGTGGGCAACAATTATGTGCCCCTATTGCAAATTCTCATTTCCAATTTCTTTCAGCAAAGTGCAGGGATGTTCAAGCTGGAATTCCTTTTAGGCCTTTCCTAGCAACGGTGGAGATTATTGGTTTGTGCTTCTGGCTTGTCTCCCATCCAATGTCAAAACAAGTTAAAGCATTAAAACAACATTTCCCTGTGAAAGAGCTATAAAAAAGCTGTGCAACACAACTTACATTTTGGCCAAACCCTTTTGGAGTTCATAGTTAACAGGGGACCTAGGTGTCCAGCAGGTTGACAGAGGTGATTCTTCTCCTCTCCTCTGCCCTTGTGAGACCATACCTGGAGCATTGCATCCAGCTCTGGGGTCCCCAAGAAAGGAGATATTGACCTGTGTGAGTGAGTCCAGAGGGGGCCACAAAAATGGTCAGACAGACTGAGAGAGAGGGGGTTGTTCAGCCTGGAGAGAGATGGTTCTGGGGAGCCTTAGAGCCCTTCCAGTACCTAAAGGGAACTTATGAAAGAGAGGAGGAGAGTTTTTTTTACACAGGTGGATAGTGATAGGACAATGGGGAAGACCTTTAAATGAAAAGCAGAGATATTTAAATTAGATGTTGTGAAGAAATTTTTTACTGGCACTGACACAGGTTGCCCAGAGGAGGTGTCGATGTCCCATCCCTGGAAGTGTCCAAAGACAGGCTGGACAGGGCTTGGAGCAATCTGGTCTGGTGGAAGGTGTCCCTGCCCATGGCAGTGGGGTTAGAACAAGATGATCTATAAGTTCCTTTCCAACCCAAAGCATTGGTTGATCCTGTAACCTGTGCTGAAGCTTCATGAAACGTTGCATGATGAGCTTCCATCTTCCCTCTCACTGAAGCACCCAAATTTCCCAGTGGATCGTTGTGTGCAGCAATATAGAGGGACAAGTCCACACACCTGCTTCACTGAACACGTTTCTCAGCTCTTCACATGCCCACACTGACATTCCTCCCTGAAGCTGCTGCAGCATCCCAATATTGCCAGATGCACAGCTCAATGAAAGTACTAAAATAAATCATTGCAGCCAAGGTTTCACTTAGCTGCTGTTATTAATCATTAGCAATAGCTATTGCTAATTAATGTCATTACACATCATGACTATTAATCACAATCTGCTGATGCAAGACATATTGTCTCTCGCAGATAAGAAAGAGGAAGAAAGCAAGTGAGCAATAACCAAACTTGAAAATGATGATGGGCAGTATTGGCAAATTCACATTGCACACTTCATGCTAAAAGACATGAGACAATGTCCCTGCCCTGGTTGCTGGCTCTCAGCTGTGCTTAGGCAATGCCATTTGCCACCAACCCACGAAAACTGGGCATACACATTTCATATATTACTTAGTTTATGACATGTATTAATGATACAAGCTCATAAACCATGGGAGAATGAGCCTTCAATTAAATCTGTCTCATCCATAGCACTACACTGCTCCCCACTCCCTGCCTAAGAACACCCCAATGTTGTCTTTACATCAAGGTCTTTCAAAAAGGGTTAAACTCTTCAGTTCCAATACAAGCTGTTGGACTGCATGCAGAAATCACTGAGGATGTGCCCGTGACCTTTGCCAGGTAGAAGGTGCAATTAGCTGACCCTACAGATCGTTTGATCCATGAAGTCTACAAAATGCCATGGTGCAGCAAATCATAAAGTGCTGGGTCATTAGGCTGTGTTTGTCATTAGGATTTAAACACTCATTAATCACTTTCTTTTTTTCATTATAAGGAAGGAAAGGGAGATTTCCTTCATTTTATAGTTTAATCTCAAGTGAAAATTTAAATGCAAAAGTTGAATCAATTCTGTAGCTCGCTAAATTGATTTGTCCCAGACCTGAATTTGCAATATTCCCCCTTAGGCAGGCAGTCAGAGCTGCAAGCACTCCAGCACTCCTGGTTTCCCCGTGGCACAGGAGAAAGCTCACACACAGCCTTCAGCTAGCTGGCTTCACTCTGATGGACATGGGCATTGCCTGCTCAGCAATGAAATCTCTAAGCAGGAAGCTCTTGGCAGTGTTTATACAGCAATTCCCTGCAGTAGGAACCTCACAAAGGTGCAGGGCAAAGGGAAGGACATATCTGCTGGCTTTGGGTGTGCAGATTCCAGGGTAATGGGGTGCTGAGAACGTTGTGAGGAGAAGAGGTCAGCCCTTGAAATGAGGTATTTGTGCTGCATGTTCGGACAGCCACATCTCCATCTGCTACGGGAGAAAGGGATGTTGGTCACAGTGGTGAGCTCATTAAAACGAGATCAATAGAGATTTAATCTAATGCTGAGGATTACTCGAAGTGGAATGCTCAATTAAGTGTGGAGAAAAAAAATGTAACACATCAAATGAATTGCCAGCTGATTTCCCTGCTTTATTTGGAATTTAGCCCAATATCGAGGAGGGCTGATAAGCTAAAGCAGAGTTGTGAAAAAACAGCTGATACTGGGGGTAGCGGTCATCAAACACCAGTAAAATGTGCCACATCACTGCTCACACATTTTGCAGTGAACTCCACAGGTACACAGAGTTTTGCTGGGATTATATACTTCCAATTTCCACTTCTGTTCACACCAGTGGCTCTAAAAATATTTGAAAGCTGCTAAGGTGAGGATTTGCATAAACAGGATTTGCCACGGCTTTCGGAAAATTGGAAGAGTTAAGTGTGGTGAGTGCTACAAAACTTGTCTTTTCTTTGCAGTTCTTCTGTAACCCAGCCCATTTCTCCCTCTGCTTCTCCACCTCCAAAACTGAAACCACTGCCACCTCCCCAGCTCCTTCACCTCTCTGAGCAGCAGCCACATGGGGACAAAGAGGATTCTGTTTTGAATGAAACATTTTATTCTCAAGGCATGAAAACGCAGGACCAGGCAGAAAGCCAAGAAGCAAGAAAAGAGAAACATATTCATTAATTAAAACAAGCATTGCTTGCTTTGAACTATGAAAATCATGTCACAGAAAAATGGAGCAATGAGTTCCTGGCTTCTGGAAGAGAACACTGCAGCCCCACCAAGCTGCATTGCTGCAGGAGCAGGGAGGAGCGCGGGATGCATTCCCCAAACTCCGTAATTGGCAGGCACGGGGCGCCCGTGCTGCTCACAGAGAGAATTCATCCCGACACGAACAGTTCTGTAGCCCCTTGGCACAATATCACAGCAGTTTTTTCTTCCAGCAAGTCACATTTAATCTTTGCCCAGACATTTCAAGGCAGAGCTGTCTTATTCCTTCCATTAGGGCAGGACACCTTCCCACGCCATTCCCTGAAGTCATAGTTTTTGGGAGTATAGCAGGATGAGGTCCAGCCAGTCACAACCTCCTTTGTGAGTCTTCTTCTTCTCTTTCTTTAAGAACCTCACCATCCCTGAGGCTTATGATTGCCTCTAAGAAGCTCAGCAATTTGCCATCCTGAATATTCTGCCCAAACTCCCACACTCTGCCCCCCTCTTCCTGACCACAGAGGTTGAAAACACCCTGAGGCTGCCCATTGTGAGCAGCAGATGAAGAAATGCTGCCTCTGAGGTTCTTCATGTTCCTTTGTGTCCTGGGTGGGAGAGGCCAAGCACAGTTGTCTTCTGCTGCTGGTTGCCACATACCCATGGCCCTGTTTCTTTTCTATTTATCATTGTTGTTATCACTAGTTATCACTATTATTGTCATCTCTATTCATCTGTGGTCTGTAGTATGCAGCAGGAGTTCTTTCCTGTCCTCCCCCATGCTGTTCCACATACTAAAGAGGGAGTTTGTTTTCTAGAGTGGATCATGATGAGCTCAAGGTTGGGAAAGCCCAAGCAGCACCTGTGGCTATAGATTCCTCAAAACATCTGACTTTGGTATGTTTTGTTGCAATTCCCCACCAACTGGGAACAATAGTTTTGCAGACCCCCAGCAGCAATCCCTCCACTGTCTGTTCTGCTTCTACAAAGTTTTTCTAGAACTTTTGACAAAGCATTTTGAACTCAGAGGGACAAGACCCACACTGGAGGGTTGCATTACCCTGTCTTGCCCCTGGTCAAAATGCTTGTGGTATTTGTAGGATTGCCTGACATTGCCCACAGGAGTCTCTTAGCTGATCCTGAAGAGAAGAAACTGTATTAATCTAGGATTATAACACAGAAGATGCTCAGATCATCCCTCCACATCCATGTCTCTATAGCAAACTGGCAGGATAGCACAAAAAACCAAACCAGTTTATCTAGGGTGAAACAGAGAGATTTGATAGAAATTTCCTCCAAAGTCTTCTCAATGAGTTTATATGGAGGAAGAGCATCCTGTACCTTTGGGGTAGGTACAGCATCCTGCCTTGTCCTGGCACTGCTGATGTCACGGGACCTGCTGAGACTTGAGAAGAGCCAGCAGGGACAGTGAACCTGTCATGAGTTTCAGTGGCAAAAATGCCCCCACCAACACTTCTGGTGTCAGCACATTCTCAACAATTTGTAAAGTCTGGGCTAAAACTCCAAATAAGAGTGACATTTGAAACACCAAAAAAATCCTACATTTCTTGGCTCTAAGCTCCTTAACCCCATGATGAACACACCACAAGTGTGATACTTTCTGTGGCATGAATAGACAAGCAAATGGAATTTAGCAGGACCTACTACAGGGTGCAAGGCAGAAAAGCTTGAGGGACTCACTAGTTGAGTGATGGTGACTACAAAACCCAGAAGGCTTTGACTTTGTACAAATAAAACAGATAAATTCCAAGCAAACAGTACTCCCTGGGAAAAAAAAATGGGTAAATTATGAGAAAAAATCCACAGTGTGATTTATATATAGCATAGATCTGTATGCTTGGGTTTTTTACAGTCATAAATTCAAGACTTTCTGTAATATCCTGGCAATGTTTTGTCTCAGGGTTATTTTGAGGCTGTTAGGGACAGGGAGTGCCCAGCTTTGGTGAAGTGGAGAGTTGCTGGTGCAATTCCACCCTGACCACTCTGTCACCTTGCAGTGGTCAAAGAGAATCAGCACTGGCCCCAGTGCCTGTGACGTCTGTCAAGTGCCAGGATCAATATCTTCATACCAGACATACCACTGTGGCTCAACACTCCTTTGGACAGCTGAGGAGTAGCTGATGCTTCCATTCTAGTCCTTGCTAGAGCCAGCAGGAAACTTGGGGAGATGAAGAAAAATACCCAGGCCAGGGCATTTTCAAGGAGAAGAATAATCCAGAACTGGTGCAAAATCTGGCAGGTCTGCACAGCCCTAAGCACCCTGTGTTGTCCCTGGTCGTGCAACTCTTTAAAAACAGGCAACTTTTTGCAATTATTTGCTGGCATTCCATGAAAAGCAATGCCTCCTCCAATTCTTTCTTTTTGTTGGTTTTTTTTTTTAATTGAAACCAGGCACTCAAAAAAAATCCATTCATATTGGAAACAGGACATAAGGACAGTTTTTGCCTGTGTGGCCATTTTCTTCTTGCATTCTCTCCTGGGGACAGCCTATTCTTCTCCAGGACTTGAACAATTAAGCTCTCAAACAAAGGCAGCTCACACAGCTGGGGAAAGGATGGTTGAGGTCAGGGCTCCTTCCTTAACCCCTGCTGAGGTCAGTGGGATGGGCTGTGCTGCTCCTGCTTTCTTGGGTGAGACTTCACAGGGAGCTGCTTCACCAAGCCCCATGGCAGGAATTCCAAGGCAGGAATTCCAAGGTCTTCTGCAAGATGGGGTTCATGGTGCTCTCAGACATGTGGGGTTCAGCACCTTGTGCTGCAGAGAGGTCACTTCCACCAAGATCAGCCCTGGGCTGAGGGGCTCCCTCCATCACCCTAATTTGACTCCTCTGTAAAAGTGATTTTTAAGCCAGTTTAGACTTCTTGGTTCTGTTGGGATTTTTAAAAATTTTCTAAGCCAAATCCACCCATTTAGGAAAACACACACATACAGAAATGCACAAATATATATTTTGTGTGCAGCTCTGGAGCACTTAATAACACTTTTTTCCCCCCTTTGGACTCCATGCCCCTCTTTGACATGGAAAACCCATTTGTCTACCTCACTGGATACTGAGTGGCTAAATACATTAACTACTTAGAAGCACATTGGCCTCTTTTTTTCCCAGTCAGAGCATCAGCATATCTGCACCTCAGCCAGGCTCCGGAAAATCAGTGAACCACGTAAACCACAACACCGTGGGGACACTGAAGTGAGCTAATGCTCACTTCATACAAACCATGTGGTTATTGAAACTCAGGATGAAAAAGAAATCGATGATGGAGCCAGGTAAAATTGGCACATTTCAGTGTATTTGTGTAGTTAAACTCCTATTTTCCCTGGCAAGGCAAGACACAAATGGCAGAGACTGTCATTGCTCTCTATTTTTAATTCTTCCCTGTCACTAAGGGCCAAAATGCCTTTTTTTGTTGGAAACTTTGTCTCTTCCACCCAAACGGTGGTGCCTGACGCCTCCTCTTGCTGCTCTGGAGACTTCTTGCCCCAATTTCACAGGTGCAGACATTTTCATAAAATAGTAGTGAGCAAAATCCCCAAAACAGCCACCACAAGAAGACACATTTTCTTCTGCCATGTAACTTTGGGAGGGACCTTACACTTCCAGGACAATAATTTCAGTTCCTGGAATTTTCCATAGTGAGAATTCAGCAGGAGCTAAAGACAGTTCTGTCATTTTCTAAGATCGTGGGATTCAGGTGTGCAACAGAGCGGATTCTTGTGGCTTCTGCTGGCATCAGCTTATTCTGAAATGTGGATGTTGATGCCCTACAGGGGACTTTTTCACTAAAGGAATGGCCCAAGATTAGGCATCACTTAGTTGGGGATGGCTCTGCCATTTTTTGTAGAAAAAATCCTGGATGCTTTCAGCTTGATCTCAAAGGGCCTCACTGACAGATAAGAGAAGTCCAAAATGGTAGAAAAATGAAGGATTTTAAGCCTTTAATGTGAGAAGAATTTTTGCCCCAGTCTCCAAGTGTAGAAGCCTGCAGGTATGCATTTATGCTATTGAAGTTGAGGGGGAAATTCCCCAGTGATGGTAGAAATAGAGATTCCTTCGAGCTCATACACCAAGAAATCTCAGTGCTCTTGACTTCAAAACAGCATGTCTGGAGCAAGATCCTGCAGTTCAGGATGGAGGGGTATGGAGATGCCCTGTCTTTGCCCCTGGCAAAGAGGTTGAGCTTTTCACCTGCAGTACTATTTGATATAAATATCCATTTTGTGGTAGCAGAAGTAACCTACAAGCACTGGAGTGGCTCCATCCCAGCTTGGGACTCCCTCCTCACCTCTTACATTTGTACACAGCTGGAGGCCATACTGGAAGTATCCCATTCCCAGAGAGCTGCTATCACAAAACCATGTTTCTTTTTCATCCACTGTATTTGCAAGTGGGATGTTTTGGTTCTTTTTTTCAGTATATTTTATATATTTTTAGTGCTGTGACAGAAAGGAGTTCACTATCACTGAGGCATCAAAAATCAAGTCAGTACTGGTGGGTTTGTTACCTTCTGGTAATATCTGTGGGAAGAATGCAAGAGAGTCCCTGAGCAAAAAAAACCCACTCCTGTCTGCTCCCCCAGTGCCTCTTTTTCATGGTGACAGCCCCAAAGCAGGTGACAGCTGAGCAGACAAACACAAGGCTTCATTTCTCTCTTCAGAACAGAATGTGAAATGCAGTCACTTCTGCTGGTCGGGGGCCGCCTGTTACTCCTAAACTTTTTAATAACCTTCTCAACTGGAGCCAGCTTCCCCTTTGATGTGGTGCTGCTTTCATTAGTACTTATTCAAGGTGAATACCTGATTAGCCATGGGGAGCTGGAGGGGTTTATTCTTCCCTTTTTTCTTTCAACTTTCATAACACTTACTACAGACAAAGAGCCCCCATGCCCTTCCAGTGTTAGAAATAAAACAAGTGGTGTTAGGCCAGAGTAAGTGAGTTTGTCCATGTCTGGCAGTTAAAAAGAATTAAACCTCACAGACACAGCTGAACTTTTTGTGCAAGTTTTTTTCCGTGCTGGACTTTGTGATGTTTTCAGTCTTTTGGGGCTCTTCTCTCTCTCAAATCCACGGCAGAATAGCTGGGAACAAGCATTTCAGTGCCCCTCAGCACAGTGACTCTTCTGCATGAGGACCATGAGGGATTTGTGAGGACACAAGGTCTTACTGCAGGTCTGAATTCTACACCTGTAGGAACTGACCTCTGCAGATGGATGAGTTTCAGCAAGGTCAAGGCTCTTTCTTCTAGTTTTCTGAAACAGACTTATCGACCCACCAGGAAATAGGCCTTCTGAAATGCCAGAGAGATCCTAAATGTCTTTTTATCCCTCCTTTCCCTGGGAAAGCACTGTAATAAGAGACAGATTAACCAGTACTTATATGTGAGTTCAAGAAAAGGGCTGCAATTTGGGGAAAAAAAAAAAAAAAGAAAGCTTTGCTTACCAGAGAACTCCTAAGAAATAAAGTTACAGAAACTTCACAGATTTCTCTCTTTGATTTCCTTCATGATTTTAAGACAGAAGACACAGTAACAAGTACTCAGAGGCTCATGGAGATGCTACAAGCTGTTGACTGTATTTCAGGCCAGTTTCATTCACAGACATCATTCCTTCTGCCTTTCCAGAGCCCATCAATGTCTCATTCTAGATAAACTCACTTATTGGTGCAAAGGGAAAGAAACTTTCTCCTCCTTGGGAATCATAATGTAACCACAACAGAAAGCACTTAAAGAGCCATTCTGCACAGGAAATGCCAAATTGGTCTTTTAAATACCGTGTTACAGCCAGGCAATGGACACATGGGAAGGTAGTGACTTGACTGTTGCCATTCAGCAGAGCTGAGATGAGGATACAGATCCCCCGAGGTGGATGTAGTGGCATAGCTAAAGGCAGCTTTACATAAAACCTCCAGCCTTTTCCACAATATTTTGCCATTTCACAGTATTTCTGATTTTGAACTTATTTTTCCCACTCTCCTAGTAACATACCAGGACTCCAGGACCCAAAATTCCCATCTACTGGCTCTAACATGGGGTTTGACAGTTCACAAGGCTCCATACAAAGGCAGAGAGCCTGTTCCTCAGGTGTATCTTGCTGGAATTAACCTCACCCAGCAGCCTGCTGAGTCTGTTCCCTGTGGTAGACAATGCAGCATCATTCCAGGAAACAGCATGGAACACTGAAAAGACTTTGTATAATCAAATATCACCAGTGTTCTTACCAGCATCTCACAGATTCAGAGATTTCTTAAAGGCAGGAAGAACCACCAGCTCAATTCCAAGAGTGCAAAGCACAGTCTCGTCCTCTAGCTCTATTCCCAACCCAGTTACCTGGTGCTTCCCCACCAAGCACACAGGCACAGATGGGATGTCACCCTTTGGCTTCTTTTGGATAAACTAACCACACAAAGCTCCTACATCTGGCTACAAAGCATTTCTGGTGATCCTTGGGGTTGTCTCCCTTCCACCAACACCAGTTCATCCTAGTCTTCAACCTTTTCTAAACCTGAACATACAACTGGGATGCAGCATTTCAGCTATCAAAAGCCAAAATTCCCCCTGAGCTGCCTCCCAGCTTTCCCTGGCAGTGTGGGGATAGCATAGCTTTGTACTAGTCCACTTTAATGTAGATTTTATTTGTCCCAATCAGTTTATTAAGTCATTTATCTCACACTGAGTGACATCCTGCCTTTTTAGCAGGATGGGATTTTTAATCAAAATTGCCCTCTCACATCACTGTGAAATCAAGGTGCCTGGTCAGCTGGTAAAATCCTCTTAGAGAAAGCCCAACTTTCATTCTTTTTATGCTGCTTCAATCCTAGGAAATTATCCCCTTGGAGCTACCCAATATATTCATTACTGTGCCGGTCCATCCTCTGCCTCTATTGAAATGGAGTCCCAGCCATATGTTCCTCAGATACTGCCGGCTTCCAACCAATCTGTCAGAATGGAATCTGAAATACTGTTATCTCGTGTTGGGTGCAATATCTCCTGGGCTAGAAAATGATCACACATCATATGAGGAACTTCAAAGAGATTTATTTCTGGTTATATGAGACTTCCAGCATACATCTTTATGATTGAAATCTCCCATTACCTGGTATTTCTTTCCATTTATTACGGATAAAAGCTCCAGGAGCAGCTCACCTCTTAATGTGAACCCATGGTCTGTAATGCCCTTTACAGGCACCTCACACTCACCTCTCACTATATCCCCCCAACTTTGCTAGTTACAGCTTTAATATCTCTGCATTTAACACTAAACGGGTCACGGTCTCTTTTCCTTTCTCTTTCAACCTTTTCTCTTGGGCACACACTGCTGTTTCACACAGGTTTTAGTCAGCAGTTTTAACGCTCCAGTCATACAAATCAGCCTCCTCTCACTCCATTTTTGCAATTATCTCCAATTTATTTTAATTAACAAGCATTTGCAATTCCTGTCATTGTCAGAAACATGAAGAATGAAGGAGCAAAGTGTGCATACAGCCACCTGAAATGAAACAATTTGCTTGTGAATTGCCTCAATGGATGAAACAAATCCGCCAGTGGCATTTCGGAAGTTGCTTTTAGGCAAACCTCTGCCTCTGCCCTGCTGCACCAGGCAGCATGATTGAAGAGTGCTATTAAACATTGTCAGTCAGACATCTGGGGAGTAATAAATAAAATTCGTAGAAGAAATAGAATAAAAGTAGAGACCTGCAGGGGACTCTATAGCATCTGCAGAATACATTCAGAGTCAACCTTCTGAGCATCCTGCTCGGAGGAAAACCCTTTGCCTTTGTTTGGGCCTCAGCAGGAAAGGATGTTTATAGGCTGTTTCTTTTAAAGTACACCACGACTGAGTCAGAGCACGTGTTTACATTTGGTTGTTGGGTGTTTTAAATATCAGCACAAAGTCCAAAGAATAAATTACTACAATAGGAAAACAAGGCAATGCAACTTGGTACTGATGTGACAAATGTTAGTGCTGCAAAGCTGATGGGCAGCAGGACAAGTCTGTGATTGGTGATACACCTGGTGCAGTGCATCTGCAGTGGTTTTGCTCACAAAGCTGAGCTCTGGCAGGTCCATGGAATTTAGGGACAGAAAAACACACATGGTAGTATCAAACACCACCTTATCAATGGCAGCTTTTTGGTCCAGAGAGATGTAAACAGGCCAGAGAGGAGGTATAGCAATAATAGCTTCAGGCATAGGAGGCAGCCATTCCTGAAATAATCCAAAGTTCCTCAAAGTCTCTGAAAACACTCTTCATAACTACAGCAAGAAGGGAATGGGACCAGTTCAAACAAGCACTACACCAGATACTGGCATCCCTCTGCCTGCTGGGTAGCAGTTCTCTCTTGGCAGAGCAAAGCATCTTTGAAATCCTCAACCAGACCATCAGGATATCAGGAAAAAATTCTTCACTGAAAGAGTGATTGGGCACTGGAATTGTCTGCCCAGGGAGGTGGTGGAGTCACCAACCCTGGATGTTTTTAATGAAAGACTGAATTGGCACTCAGTGCCATGGTTTAGTTGATGAGGAGGTGTGCAGTCATAGGTTGGACTTGATGATCCCAAAGGTCTTTTCCAACCTAGTTCATTCTGTGATTCTGTGATTCTGTAAAATCTTACTGCGATTCATGGAATCATAAAACAATTTGGGTTGGAAGGGACTTTTGAAGTTTATCCAGTCCAACCTACTTGCAATGAGCAGGGACATCAACTAGATCAGGTTCCTCAGAGCCCTGTCCAACCTGGCCTTGAATGTTTCCATGGATAAGGGATCCACCACGTCTCTGGGAAACATTTCCCTGTGCTTCATCTCCCTCTGAGTAAAGAATTTCTTCCTCATAACTAATATCTCCATTTTTTCCAGTCAGCTTCCAAGAGCCTGGGCCCATCTCAAAAGAAATTGGTCTCAACTTAGTGGAGAGGTTTGGACACTGTGAAACCCAAATGAATGGGAAACAAAAAGAGGTAAGAGGGTTGGAGGTGAAATCTTTAAACAAGCTGGCCCAGTGTTTGCATCAGGAGGGCTTTGAGTGCTGTTCACAATTACTTCCTTCTGTTATGTTTGCTTTATTCTGTATTTTTATACACTGCTGATATGATGGAGCCCTGCCAAAAATGTATGTTAAAATGCCAAAAGGAGGAGAGGCTCTGCTAGAACCTTTCTAAATCAGTAGAAGCCAGGAAGCAGGAAAGCCACAGGCACTCCTGTTCATGCACAAGTTCCAGCCCCAAAGTGCTGGCTCTGGAAGCTGCATTTTAGCTAATCATGGAATTAAACCCATAATGGTTCATTACAGCTTTAAGCAGGTGCACTTTTAGCAAGGCTTCTAATTGCCCTGAGAGAGCTGCAGCCCAAAAAACCTAAGAGAGTCCAAATCCCTCTGCGAGGCACTAACACTCAGTACTAATTCACACAGAAGACCTTTTTTTGTTTGTTTTTAACATGAATACTGTCCTTGGCATCCTATAAGACATGCTACATTCCCATGGGGATAAATGGAGGTTTGTTGCAGCTTTGACTGGTCTCTTGTCAGACACACAACACCTAATTCATGACAGTATTTCTACTTGTCCTGCTCTGGTTGGATGTACATACTCCCACCATTGCACTGCTCCTTCTAGCTGGGAGGGTTCAGACCTTCTTTGCTTGCTTTATCTCCTGTAAAGCAAATGAAAGGGGGATAGAGCTGGAGATTGGTGTGTGGCTCAGCCCCAAGGCTGAGTCAACATATCTTAAGGGACCTTTCTATTTATACAGAATGTTATTGTGGGGGTTCCCCACAGGGAGCACCCAGTGTCTCTCTCTGGGTGCTCCTCTCACCCCAGCCTGCAACTCTCCTATAAGTGTCTACATCTGGATTTGGTTTATGATTTAATAATAGAAGAGAAGCAGGTTCAGGAAGGATGTGGTTCATCTCAGCTTAAATTAGGAGCTGAACCTGCTTGGCTGAGCTGCCCCTAGGATGAATCTTTGCCATTATCAGTGATAAGGGGAGTCCAGCTGCTCAGATGGGGCTGTTCTCAGTGTAAGCCTCACTTTTAGGTTAGGTCTGAGGAAAAATGTAGAGACCTGGCCTCTGATTGTCCTGGCTGACCTGGGAAAGAAAGAAAGAAAGAAAGACTCTCAGACACAGCACATAAAGCACTTCCCTTCCCACAGCCTTTTCCTCTCTTGTCAGAGAGAAGACGACATTTATATTCACACGGCATTCAGCACAAGGCACCACCACCCCATTTCATCCTTGGGCACTGCTCTAGTAAAAATAATAAACAGCTGAATGTGGCAGTGGGGTTTGGGAACGATTCCAGCTCACAGTTAAAGGACAGACCCGGTTATCCTTGATGAATAACAGCATTTACAGAAGGCCTTTCACCCTGAGGTGCTTCACAAATTATAAACATACATTGCCACATCATAGGATGGATGAAACAGCCAACTTTAAAGTTTCAGCTGGGAAAATCCCACAGCCAGCCCAGTGCAGGGAGAGCCACCTGCCAGATAGCAAAGGATAATGCAGTCCTACTCACAGGACTGCTGCTAGACTGGAAGCATGTCCAAGCTACAAGGTAGACCACAACATCATCTTTCTTCTCTCTGGAAATTATCTGTATGGTCTTTAAAAGCCCGTGTTTAAACAATGTCACTCCCTCAGTGCCAAAGTTGAAACCATCTGTGTTTTATTGTATTTCAACGTGTCTGTAAGGTCCATGTGATTGTTCACCTTTATTTCCTCTCCAAACAAATGTTCCTCTCCATTTCCCTCACATGTGCTTGTGCCAGCCACAAATGACTGCTGGTTGCTGCAACTCTACACCAGCGCAAAGACCCAAAGGAGAAATTAAAAACGTGCATAAAAGATGTATAAAAATGACAGCTAAATGAATCTTAAAAAAGATTACTCAGGAGTTTTAGCTGAGAGTGTATCAGGAAAATTCAGCTGCCACAACTTGCTGTTACACCTTTGAAAACGTCAGAGAGCGAGTCTGAGCCTGAACGTGAAAGTGAAGAATGCACCCCAAGGGTGGGTAAGGAAGGTCTTCAAGATTCCTGTGTCCAGCACCTTCCCTCTGACAGCAAATGTGGGACTGAAATGTGCACATTTCTCAGTATCACTGACCAGTCATGTGTTTATCCATCTCTCTTCAGAGCCTGGAGAGGGATCAACAAATCCAATCTCATGCTCCTATTAAGTGACATTTTTACAGAGGAATTGCCAGCTAGAAAGTTTGTAAAAGCCAATGATCCAGAAAGAAACTTCAGCATCCAACTGGTATCCTTCAGTTTGCATCCAGCAGTTTATATTGGGACTTTCTGCTCTCTAGACAGCTCCTTGCCTGTCCCAGTGAAGATCAAGAGGCTTCAGAGCTGGTGGTGAGCACTGAGGCTTTGCAACTGGGATTTTTCCCCTGTTTTAGGTAGCACAACATAGGTTCATTCATTCTCAACTGGAGCAGACTGAATCAGTAGATAGATGAGAGAGTAGCAGGACACCATTATTATTTCTTTATTAGTCCCCACTCAGAAGTGAATGGGGAATAATAAATTTAAATATTTGGATGTAATTATCCAAAGAAAAATGCAGGTCATGCAAAAATAAATGCTTCTCAAGAGTGTAGTTTATGAGACTACAAAATATCACAGAAATGAAATATGGAAACCCCTAAATTTGAGACATCTAGAAACCATCTGACAACTTTCTTCCCCCTCCTGGTTTTCCCAGTGCTCTGGCTGCATCGTTAGTTCTGCAAGGCCAGAGTTTCAGAGTGATTAATGATTACCAGCAGCAACAATTTTTTTCAATCCTTTCTGGAGTTCAGGGGAGGAGAAAATAAATGCAGCTCTGCCTCATGATTCCTGCTCTCAGCAGGGCTGGACTCTTGGAACACCACTGGAAGCTACAGATACAGCAAGGTCATCAGGAGAGGATTTCCTCCATCTCCCAACTGACCCCCCTGTTCATCCCTTCTGTGCTGACCTTCCTTTTCTTTTCTGTTGCTTATATGAATGAACTCCTCCCCAAAGAGTTTGCTGAGTGATAGGAACTCAGATCATCCATTACCAACCTTGTGTTGGGTGGCTGCTGTGGTTGGAATGAGATTTGCATGTGGTCAGATACACGGTCCTGCAATCACAGCCTCCCCTAATTGCAGATCAGCATGAATCAAAGCCTGGCTGCAGAGATGTTGCCTTCCTATTTCGTCCCTCTTAATGGTTTCTGTTCTGGCTGCTGCTGCTTAAAACCCCTGGAATCTGAGGTCAAACTGAACCTGAAAGTGTAATTGGGCTTCACCACAAACGAGTCAGTTTTAGGCAGCAGATCCAGTCCCCAGTGGAACAGCCTTGCCCTTGCTGAGTTAAGTTCCCTGTGCCAGTGTTTCCTGTTTTCTCATGGTCCTTGGAACTTTATATTTAAGTCATATACAAGCATGAAATCAGAATTTAGGCACACTAAGAAACATTGAAATGATAAATTATCTAATCCTAATAAATGTATAGAAGTAAAAAGGTATGGAATACTGAAAAGGTATCTCTAGAGTCTGTCCTCAGTGTAGTACAGACAGTATAGAAGACATGATTACACATTCTTGTGCCAAGAAGTGAGACCATGTGATGCCTAGACATTATCTCATTAGCATCCTGTTCATTCTCAAATCTAAATCCAGATTACAATATAATTTTAATTTTCTGTGTATATATAATTTGTTCATTGTCTACCTTTTTGTGAACTCAAGACATTCAAGGCTGCTGCAAACACATGAATTTCATTCCTGCAGCAGACAAGCAAATTCTACAGCTCCTTTCTCTGGGTTCAAAAGGTGTCTTTGAAAAGGACAATTGTATAAATTATTCTCTTTGCACCCAAGGAAATGAATTAATTTGTGCTGACCATACCACTTACAGGTCACTGAAATATGTACCATGACCTAAACCCTGTTCCTTCCTTCTCTGTCAGCACAAGTACATTAGGAGCACTTCATGTGAGATGCTGCTATCGTTGGAGAAAGGAAAGACAATCTGATTAATCTGATTCCCTGATAAAAATCACACCAAACACCCTGGGGGAAGAGGACAAACATCCTTTCCCAAAGTTTTATTCCATCCATGTTGCCCTCCAAGCACTGGAGAAGTCACTGAGGTGCTGCACTTTGTTGATAGCTGAATGGAAGGCTGAGGTTGCCTCCAATATGCCAGAATTTCTTTTTAACGTCTTCAGCTTACAAATCCTTTATAGAATCACAAACAAGAGGTTCTCTGGTTACAAAAAGGTGGCACTAGCCAGACTCTCTCCCAGGACATTGCTCAGTGGATCATGTAACCGGCTTCTGAAGGGAGAGCCTGAAACACCAGCACTGTCTGCAGCAGCTTTTCACCTTGCCAAGAGCATGGCTGTGGGGACAAAGATAACTTTTACAAAACTGTGCTGGTGTCCCCACCTTGCTGCTGATACCCAAATGTGGCATTTTAATACAATATTTCCCATTACCCCAGTTTTAATGCAGCTCAGGGGAGTTTTGTGTTAGATTTTAAGTCTGACTGATGAGGGAATTGATGTTGGGCTTCTGTAAGAAATTTGTCTTGTAACAGTACAAAATGTTGATGAAGTAACTAAAACAATACAAAACCACTCTGAAACACATTAAATGGATTAAGAATTGGCTAACTTCAGGTCTTAAATATTATTATAACCAGAGAAATTTTTTTAGAGTGGGTGTGTGTTTGGACAGATCCCATAGGGACTACTTCTTGGCTCTATACTATTGTATTTTATCAACAACTTAGGAAAAAACCCTTTAAATCATTATCAGCAAATTTTTCAGATGAAAAAGGCTGGGAAAATTGCCAAAAGAAGGAAACCAGGTCACTGATACCAACAGATAATTGGCAATCTGAAGGTAAGCAAGTACAACCAAGTTAAGTTACAACACTGGAGAAAGAAGATGTTTGCCTGGTGGGGGCTACAGTGGTTCTACACTGGAAAGTCATGACCAAAAAAGGGTTGCAAGTCATGGTGAGTAATCAGCTGTCCATGAACTGACCTAATCTTTGTATGTATAAGCAGAGGAAATCCAGGGAGAAGAGGGTGATAGTGTTGTCTGGGTATTCCCAGTCTCCTGAAACTGCTGCCAATCCATTGTGCCCTGCTCTTGCATCCACAAGTGGGAGGCTGAAAAGCTGGAGACAATTCAAGAAGGAGGCACAAGAATGTACACAAGATGAAAGATGACTTGCAGAGAGAGATTTAAGGAGCTTGGTCCATTTAGCTCATCAAAAGAAAGCTAAAGGGTGGCTGGACACTGATCCAGAATCTCCAGGGAGAAATTCAGTATCAGTTGTCTTCAGTCTCACTAACAGGAATGTCCCATGCCACTAGCCTTGCTCGGAGTTCCCATACCAGGTGCACACCTTGGCCATGTCCTGCCACCTTAGCAGAGGGACACACTGACCTTTCTCTCAAAGAGGAGTCCAGGTGCCTGCTCCAACCAGAGCTATGGCACACTCTGACAGGTCCCCCCAGCTGGTTCAGCCAGGGACCAGGAGCCTGTTGGACACCAAATTTTCATTCAGCATGAATGTGGCCAAAGAATTTGGGGCCGGGATCCTCCAGCTCTGTTTTCATTCTGTGGTTTTTGTCTCTGTTCTGATCCCAGTGCCAAAGAAATGTTGCATTGTTTGAGAGATGTGAATCTGGTGGCATAGCCTGTCTCAGGACAAGTACTCCCAAAGCTCTCATCTGATCTCTCAAGAAAGAAGCTAAACCAGAAGACAGAGATCACAGGCTCAGGCAGAGAACTGCTGTGCCCTTTCCCCCAAAATCTAGGAAGGATTATGCACTGACCATCTTGAGCAAGAGAAAAGGGAGAAGGCTGGAGAGCAGCAACACTTCAGAATGCTGTACATGAGAAATACATTAAAAATAAGTTATTTACTGAGCCCATATCTCAGCAGCATTTATTTCCTCATCCTACCTGCCCCTTTTGGAGACCTCTCATCCCATCACTTCAAAGGCCAGTAGCCAAACACGACAGTTACACAAAGGTCAGGCGGGTGGTTCACATCAGGATGACTCCATCTGGCTGCAGATCCTGCCTGCAGTGCAGTCCCTCCCTTTGTGTGGGGGTTTTCTTCTCAACTCTACTGGGAGATGGCTGGAAGCACAATGAGAGGAAAAAAACCAGAAACGGTGAATATGTAACAGGAACAATTTGTTCTTGGATTTAGGGCTGTCCTCGGACAGTATGTAAGGCAGTGTTTAAGTGAAATATTTGTCTAATGAACCGTACAAGGATTGGTGTAATTAATTAATGCCTGGAAGTGATACACAAGGTTATGGAGAAGTTGGAAGTGGGTGTAACAGAGTGGGATTACGACAGTAGCTGAGAAAAGCCCACACCGTTGGAGGTAGCTTTTCATAGGAGAACAAACTGTGAAGAAAGTAGTGCTGAAGAACAAGCTGGATGCTTTAGCACACTTTAAAAGTGTCTTTAACACATTATAAGAATGTGCTAAAAACAGTGTTCCTGTATTTTGCAAGCTGCATATTTTTAATTGCAGCGAATTACTGACTTGCACAAGCTTTATGGAGCTCTGCTGAAACTCAGCAGAGTATAACTCATACTTGAGAATAATTGCATGAACTACTTAAATATTCAAACACTGGTGAATAAATAAGTATTGTTCTGTAGTAACTTCTCAAGAAATTGTTGCTTCTAGTCGAACCTTGTGCTGACTGTAAAAACAACTTTCTTATGGCACTGCTAAAAACTTCTGTGCAAGTGCAAGATTTAATTTGAGGACCTTTTCCTTAATTGCCCACTCAGCTGAATCCTACACAACTGCTACATTCCAAAAGGGCAGAATTGGAGCTGTTTGTTTATTTTCTCTTCAGTGGGAAAACGAAGGGAGGAGCAACTGCAGCTGAAATGAATTCAGCATCACAATGGCAAAACAAGAAGTGCATTCATGTAGCAGCACGTTTGGATGCGTGCGCTCGAGCCCCTCCGCAGTGTGGTTGCTATGGTGTCTGTGGGTGGTGGTGGAGATGACAGGAGATTCTCTGCAGAAATGCCAAACCACGCTCTAATATATCTCATACTGACCTGCTATTAATTCAGTGGCTGCTCTTTTATCATAAAAGAAAAAAAAAAAAATGATCAGCTCAACTTTCACTTCCAGAATGGATGTGAAATTCAAACCAGCGATGGCTGTAGGGGTGTAAATCACATGACAGAAACTTTAAAGGTCGGGTTTTTTGTTGCTGGGGCTTTCTGAAACCATAGAAGGAATGTAAGGAAATAGGAATAAGATAATAGTCACATTAAAAAGTGTGACTGTGCACTTGCCAATGGATTTTGCCATAAAATGTAATGATTGTCAGAAATGTGTATTAACTGAAATACAAGGGTTTAATTCCTTGTGAGTTCTTCCTAGGTAGATGTCAAACCTGTAGCAGAGCTGGGCATTTCTTTTGTCCCATTCTCTTTATTTACAAAACCTTAGGAGTTTCTTTTCCTTCATCTGGAGAAGAATCAATAAAAAAATTTAATTTTTGGTCCTTTTCCTTGAGACTTTGCTTACCATCTTTGTGCCAGACACTGGGACTCCTTTTTCAGCTCCATGGGAGCTGTTTTCCATCCATGTGTCCTGCATGTGCCTTTGTTTGGGCAGGGACAGACACAGATCTGTGTAATTTCAATTATCTGTGTCTTTAATAAAGATGACTGGCTACTTAACAGTTATATTAACTCTAACGCAGCTCCACACCAGTCTTGTGTATTGAAACACAATTCTGTAGGAAGCAGAAGGAATGGATTTGTATTTTCTTCCAGGTTAGCTCCCCATTAGCATCCTGTCTGGACCATTCTAGTGGCTGATGGCTTCATGCTTGTAGGGAGGTGACACCCTTCCTGCAGGTACACACTTTTGGAACTGCTCTGGAGGCTGATATCAACAAGAATTCAAGCTCTGCTGCCACTGGGATCTTCCCAGGAGAGCAGCCTGCCTTAAACCTGGGTTTCTTCAATGGCTGTGAGAGGCTCTTGTGTGGTGACAGGTGGGAGTAGGACATTGGTGCTGCCTGCTCTAGGGAGTAAAACCACACCACAAACCAGCTCAGCAGAGGATGTGAAACCAGCTCAGAGGTGCCAAGGCTAAGGCTTGTTCTGTGTTTCCCTGCATTGTTTCCTGTCCAGCAGATCCTGGCCAAGGCCACAGCCAGAGATTTGCCCATTTCCATCAGCCCCCAACCCTAGAGTCAGCCTGAGCAGGAAATACTGGGGCCATTGACAGAGAGCTCACAGGCTCAGTGCACAGAGGCAGCCAGGGATTCTCGTTCTGTACAAGCATTTCAGTTCATCTGCCTTCTTCATTCAGGAGCATTAACCTACAGTCTAATACAATTATGTACTATATGCTCTTAAATTTTTAATTAGTTATATGCACTCGAGAGCAAATGGTCCCTTTTTCCTCTGATACACACACAGAACTCCTCTCGGCCTTAATGGGGTTTACATGGGTTTATCAAGTGATAACAAAAGCCTAAACATTGGTTTCTGCTGACATTTACTGGGTAATTCCTGCTCATGGGCAATGTAACTGGGCACTATTAAGGGCAACGTAATGAGAAGAAAAAACAATTAAAGTTAATGCTGGGCTTTACCCATATTACATACGTGGTTCTTTTGGAAGTGTTATGACAAATCCCACAGAAGGAAGCAAATCAAAGGAAAAACTAATGGTGGGTGTTTTCTCCTCTGCAAAGGGCCCATCTGTACCTTGAAACATCTGGGTGAGTGTCTGTAGGAGGCTGCAGGAGCAGAGCTGGTGGCTGCGTGCAGCACCTCACTCTTGCTCTGGGGCATAAGGAGATAACAGCAGCTGGGCTGCTCTGAGATATTTTCATGTGCCTCCAGTCTCTTGTCAGGCAGGCGTGAAGCAACAAGTCCTTCAATGCTACCTCAGCATTCCTTGGGGCTGGAACGGGATTTATTCCCAGAGGGTGGGACTTACCTCTCCCAGCTTTATCTCTTTGCACCACAGGTGCCTCCCATATCCCTAAAGCCTTCTTGTCCCTAAAGCATCTAAACTCCTTCTCCCAATAGTAAGAAATAAAACTATTGCACCTAAAGTTCAGTGATAGCAATTCCACCTGAACTGTGCATGAGTGTCCCTGACTTCTCCATGATTTCTAGCTACAAAGCCATAGCCTGTTTCTCCCCCTGGAAGTGCCTTGGTCTTTAATGGTGAGAAGAAACTGCTACAAATGGGTGTGTACAAGGAGTGTCTCACCTCTGTTCTGTCCAGGCAGCTTTGGGACAAGAAGGGCCACATCATAAACTGAATTACTGAGATACAGCCATTGCCACAGTTGCTCAAAACATTTTGAAATGTTTTCATAATACCAACATTTTTCATGCTTTGAGGGCTGAATTTTACATTAAGAACACATTTTCTGTCAGGGTTTCTCATGCAACACACAGCCTGGATGTATTTTCTGTGCAGATTCAGTGCAGAGTCTCAATATTGTTCTCCCAGCTGTTTCTGATGTGCCATAGCAGAGGTGACTTACAGAATCATCAAATGGTTTGGTTTGGAGGGGATCTTCAAGATCCTCCAGTTCCAACCCCCTGCCACAGGCAGGGCCACCTTCCACTAGACCAGGACTTTCAAAGAGGCAGCAGGATGGGAAGGGAGCATGGAAACACAAGAAAATTTATTCACTTTTCATACAAATTCTAGCCACATGCTTAACCACCTCCCAGAGAAAATCAGATTGGTGTTAGCAGTACCATGCTTTTGTTGGAAAAATCGAACAGGAAAACTTCTGCAGTGAGTGACTGCTCCAGGCTGAACTGCTGTTGGACAGATGCTGAAAACTGATCTCCCCAAGCACTCCACAGCCAAGAGGGGGACACATTTATTGTGCCACCAAAACACAGCTCCATGGAAGACCCATGTGACCTGCTGCCTTTTACACAGTTGGTGAAATAAAATAGGGGAGGACTGGGGGGATTTTAAACTTTCGGATTGGAAAAGTTGCCTGTTCCAAGGGGAATGTGGTGCAGGCTCAGCTGCAGGCAAATACAGCCAGAGGCATCCCACACACATACCAGCACATACACAGGGAGCCATACACAATATGCAAACACCCTTAAATCCCAAACAAATATCTTGAAAATCACTTGTGCTCCAGAGGGAACAAGGGGTCTGCCCACACAGAGAATTAACAAGTTAATTAGTGTTTAAATATTTTCTTGCAAGCTCTGGCACTATTACTCTGTCAGTAAGTGTAAAACTAGCAAGAACAAGTGACTGGTGGAAGAAGAATGACTCTGGTTTTCAATATGCTCTGATAAATGATAAAAATCATGCAGGTAAACTGTGCATGGGTTTTATTACAGCTTTACTGTGGCATGATTGGGAACTGAGGGAAACGCTTCTTTTTAAAAGCATATTCATTTTGATCTAGCAGTGACCTTTTAATATGTTCATGTCCCTGCAGGGGAGACAAAGGTACTTGTGGTCTTCTGTAAGCAAGGATGAGGAAAAAAAGGCACTTCAAGATGACATAAAAGCAAGGATCAGCCAAGGGGAAATAAATTTTCACCCTCTGAAGTATTTACCCGAGTTGATGATTTATTCATTTTGATACATTCCCCTATGTGACCTCATATGGGGTGGGGTTTGTTGGCTCTTCCACAAAGACTCACCTGGAGCTAGAGGAGATTGGGGCATCTCTGCTCTAGCTATGGGCAGTAAATTACTGCTCACCCCTTCCTGCAGTTGTTCTAATATTTACCTACCTGGGAAGGAAGCTATGATTTGTTTTTTTATCTCCTTTGAATGCCACCAGCTGAGGTAGTGCTGGAAGAATCAGAGATGTGCACGGCAGCTTGCTGAGGTTTTCTCTCTCTTTACTGCTATGGTACAACTCCAGTGGGGATAGATGGATGGATGGATGGATGGTGGAAAAGAGTATGGATTTATACCATAATCTCCATGCCTTGAGCTTGCTTTTTTTTTTTTTTTAATAGGATAGAATAGAATAGAATAGAATAGAATAGAATAGAATAGAATAGAATAGAATAGAATAGAATAGAATAGTTCAGTTGGAGGGGAACTACAATGAACATCTAGTCCAACGACCTGACCAATACAGTGTAGTCCAAATGGTTAAAGCATATCTGCAGAACATTGTCTGAAGTTTTTTAACTCAGTGGTTTTTAATTTACCCTTAGTTTGCCAAGTTTGTAGGTTGCCTCTGAAGCAACCTTTTGCACCACTTGTGCTACGAGTATTGAAGCTGTACATTTCTTTTCAGGCCTTTGGGGACTGAGTTATAATTTAGGTGCTTCTGCTTCCAGAAACATGACTAGCAAGTCAAAATGCAAAGTCCTTGAATACTGCATTTTAAAAAACTATGAGCAGTGAAGGGTTTGCAGGCTGAAGCACTCTGTGACCAGAATATGTGCTTACCGAGTTAAGAGTCTGGTAAATAGTTTTTCCACAGGACCAAGGCTTTATGGAAACATGCATCAAGGAGGGAGTGTGAAAACACGACCATTTTAGTGCCTAGCAATTGCTGCCTGCATTACAGTGGTGACAGCCCAACACTTCACAGTTCACTTCTCTTGAGGGCTGATAAATGGTTTGATTTTATGTGAGATCCTTTGTCTAGAGAAGTTCCCTCATATCCACAAGAATCAGATCAATGTTCTGAGCACAGCTGCAGCAAGGCAGCTGGCTGCCATCAGGACATATTAATTCACCTCTCAGTGTTCTCCAGCTTTGCCACCAACTATTTTTCTGACCTTGAGCAAGGCGTTTTATCCATTCAGGTACCTCCTGATGTGCCTGCAGATGGGAATCCTTCCTTCTTTCAGTGACTGCTATCCATTAGCTAAACCTTAACCTATAATGTGCTTTGAGCTCTTCAGATGACACATCACAGTAGTGCAGGTATTATTGAAACATGCAGGTAGAAGCACTGAAAAAATCTTTCTGGAAATGACTCTCACAGCCTCGATTGCCCATGTGCAATTGTCCTTGGTGCATTCTGGACACAAAGGTCTGAGTGTGGCTTTTTCTTTTAGGCATGAAGAGGGGGACCAGCAATGTGAATATGGCCCAGAAAGCAAATTTTGCCCTGGGCTGCATCAAAAGCAGCACGTCCTGAGTGAGGGAGGGGATTCTGCCCCTCTGCTCTGCTCTGGTCAGACCCCACCTGCAGAGCTGCATCCAGCCCTGGGACCCAGCACAGAAAAGACATGGAGCTGTTGGAGCCAGTCCAGAGGAGGCTACAGAGATGATCAGAGGGATGGAGCAGCTCTGCTGTGAGGAAAGGCTGATGAGAGAATTGGGATTGTTCAGCCTGGAGAAGACTTTGTGGTGACCCAATTCTGGACTTCCAGTACATAAACGAACCTGCAGGAAAGATGGAGAGAGATTATTTACAAGTGCATAGAGTGGCAGGACAAGGAGGAATGGCTTCAGACTGAAATAGGGCAGGTTTAGATTGGATATTAGGAATAAATTCTTCACTGTGAGAATGTTGAGACACTGGAACAGATTACCCAGAGAAGCTGTGGGTGTCCCAGCCCTGGAAGTGTTCAATGCCAGGTTGGATGGGACTTTGAGCAACTCGGTTTAACACAGGCTGTCCCTGCCAGGAATTTGAATCTGGATTATCTTGAAGGTCCCTTCTGAACCAAACCATTCTGTGAATCTATGATTCTGTGCATATTCCTTAATTTTATTAAAAAATAGTTCATCCCTTTAACTGCGAGTAAGATAAAAATGAAATAAATTGAAGTAAACCTCAAGGGTTTTCTCCTCCCTTCTGGTTTACACAGCTGATATTCACACTGGTGGGTACTTGCCTTCCAACTTTTAATTATATTTAACAATTACATAAGGTCGACAAACCAATATGTTTTTTTTTGCCACACAGGCTCCATAGTACAGTTGCCAACCCAGTCCCTCAAGCACCTTTACTCACACTGTTATAGTGCACAGGGCTAGAGTGAAAAGCCAGAAATGAGATTACTTTATTTGATTATTGCTTTTGAGGATTTAAATTTCCATACTATGTACCAAAGGACTGTGTCATTAGGAAACTTCAGGCCTGAGAACCTCAAGAGTGCAAAATGTATCAGCCACAGTGAATGACCCCAACCCTATCCAAGGAGAGCAGGAACAGGAGAAAAGAAGGGAGGGGAAAGAAAAGAACTGTTTAACCTGCAAGCTGAGGGAAAAGGCAAACAGTTCCATAGACAGATGTTTTATGGCTGAATTCCAATTCAGGATCAGGCTCAGGCCATTAGGTGGCTGGTGGCAACAGGACACTGCACTGATGATTTATGAGCTTCCTTTTAGTCCCAACATTTGGGATGGTCCCAATCTATGTGCTGCCAAACTTTCATCAGGATACATCCCCAATCCCGAGTATTTCCTTGCATAAAAATAATAATGGATGCTAAATAGCAGCATTTATTATAAAAGAAATAATAAATATGAATAAAAGCAGAAGATTAAAGGTTTGTTCATCAGTTTGGATGTACAGGGGCAACTCTGCTCGCTTCTGTGGCCATAATACAGCAACAGAGGATTTGGTACAGATAAAATTAAGCACCAAAAAAAGGACCTGAGCTTCTTTTCCTCTAGGAGTATCATTAGCTCCTTCCTTAGTTCTTTCTTCCAAAATTCTGCTGAAGAAGAGAGGAAAATGGATGAGTCATTGCAAAGCTGCAAATATTTGGCCAGTCTAAGAGAGTAAAAGCCATTCTCCTATAGAATCTCTTCCTCTGTGGGCTCACTGCGGTTTATTTTAGCTCATGAATGAATGTATCAAGTTGTCTCTTGAAATTCAAGACAAATACTTTAATTCAGAGTGAAAAGGCGAAATAATGAAGGATTGTTGCTCCATGTGCTTAAAAATAAAGATCATCAAGCCTGTATTTAAGGATGTCAGATATTCCACAGGTGACTTTCCGGTAATTCTAATACTTCACACTACAGCTGCAGCAAAACAGAAGCCTAAATTCCTCATTTGTTGTGGTCAATAGTCGTTCATTTGTGTTATTTTTCTAAGATGACATTGTTCAGCACAGTAGCTTAAAAAGAACACTCCTATTGCTATTGAATTTGTTCTTTTCCATTTTTGTTTCCTGTGAAGTATTTCTCAGGGAGAGACTGACTGAAGTGGGGCAGGGATTGGATCTATCCACAGAAGAACAAATGCTGAGGACTTCCTCCAAATTTCTACTAGATGTAAATAAAACTGCTTCAACTCTTCTCCAGCCCTAGAGAAAGGGTGTAGTCTGCACTGCAGGGAAATTACAGATAAACTTGAAATTCCAGAAGCTGCCAAATTCCACTGCCAAATGTCATGTATGTAAAATTCACTTTTCTACTTTTCCACAACCACACTGCTTTCAAATAGCTCAGTTGGTAAATCTCTCAGGTACCACAATAAAGGAACTTGTGTAAGAGAGCAACCCTGTGCACAAAATTCGTTAGGCTTCTTTTGGGATAAAATTACCTAAGAAAAACATAAATAATTGCTTTGAAACTTTTCAACTCACAAAGAGAAATCCAATGATAAGAGTCAATACATGCATTTGTGATCAAAATAACAACTAGAAAATTAATAACTATTTTTATTAATAATTTTTTTTGTAAAAGAGGACTACTAATTTATACCATGAATAGTTTTAAATTGAAAGGGAGCAGGTTTGGATTGGACATTAGGAAGAAATTCTTTACTCAGAGAGTAGTGAGGCCCTGGCAGAGGTTGCCTTTGAATGGCTCATCCCTGGAAGTGTTCAGTGCCAGGCTGGACAGGGCTTGGAGCAACCTGGGATAGTGAAAGGTGTCCCTGCCCACAGCAGAGGAATTGGAACTGGATTATCTTGAATGTCCCTTCCAACCCAAACCATTCCATGATTCCATGGTTCTATGAATGTGTACCTCTATGGAAAAGAATTTGCATTTTAAGCATGAAATCTGCCAAATGTCTTAACAGTATTTTTCATGATATATTTATACATATTTTGTAACATATTTACTGCTTTTTTTTTATTACATTTTGGTTACATTAATCTGATTTAAATCACAGTGTAAAACAACACTTAACAGGAGCATGAAAAAAGTCTCCACACTTGCTGTACCTGCTTGGTAAATAAACAAAGCAGCTCAGCCTGTAACTAATTCAACATAACCAGATTTTTTTAAAAGTCTGACACAGGAGCTGATCTAGCAACATCAAAACAAAACACTAAGGAAATCTTTGATTCTCTGTTACACACAGCTCCAGTCTTTCACTGAAACTGTAGGAGGGTTTTTATTAAGATACAGATAAGAGAGTTGGGAAAACAACAACCATGGGGAGAAAAATTCTGGCTTATACACTTTGTTTTCAGTGTTCAGCAGCTTCAACCTTTTTTCTGAACCTCTCCTAATTGTAACCCCTGGTATCTTCCCATAGGATCACACTGCTATGCCAGTTTTATGGACTAGAACCTGAGGCATCAAAACACTGAATGACATTAAAAACTACATAAAGTTCAGAGGAGATAAAAAGAATTAACACTGCACTGGTTCTGACTTGTAAACAATGTGGCAGTTAAAATCCTGTATATCTGTTATGCTGAGAAGTAATACTCTTACAAAGTTAATAATGTGATGTATAAAAAACATGTTTCTATAGAAGGTAACATTTCAAGAACAGAGAGAAAGAAACATTCCAAAAACAAATTCTGATTTAAAACTGTATTATAGAAGATACACCTTCTATCAATTCACTTTTCTATGCCTAACAGTGATGTTGATGCAAGAATGTTAGATTGCCCCAATGAGCAAAATTTCAGTGCAAGCTGAAATGAACCTGGCAGGATGAGATCATCTTTCAGGTCCCTTCCAACGCTAAACATTCTATGAGCCTGCAACTTTAAGTCAAACCACAGGTCTTCTATCTCACCTTTTTTTGGTGTGCAATACTCTTTCTACAAAGTAAATAAACTCAGGTGAGGTATTGAGGCATTCAGACACAAAGGCATTTCACAGAAAACCTCGGAAAATTGTTGTGCCTGTACTGAGACAACCAGGGCAGAACTGTGTGTAACATGGAAAACTATGTCTTCTAAACACACCTGCAAGGGGTTTTAGCTCCATACTTCATCTGGTCCAGAGACTCTCTTGAAAAACTTTGTTTTACTGCAAGAGAAGCATCCTTTTTCTGCAGAATCCTAAATGAGAATAAATGATCAATTTTTAATTAGGCAACTGATGAGCTCAAGAAAATTACAATGCTTTTTTATTCCATTTTTATTCCAGCTGTCAAAGCAGCACAGGATGAACAAATTAGAGGAACGAGAGAAATCTATGTCCTGGCTGAGTTAAATTTATGAGGTCACTGTTTCAGTGGTTCTCAAGTAATGATTTCATGTAGACAGCAGGGACTATTTGCAGCCATTGTAAAATGAACTCACACAGGTCAGCAGCATCTCACCTATAACTTAGGGTAACTTTTTACCAAGAGGCAAGTGTACTGCAGGAGGATTTTCTCTGAAGCAGGATAGAGGACAGGAACACTCAACCCTGAGAGCTGGAGAGGCACTTTTTCCAAGGGCATGTACTTAGAGGAACAAGGGGGATTGGCTTCAAACTGCCAAAGAAATTCGCAGGTAGCACAGATGAACAGACAGAGACTGGAAAATAAAGATAACATTCTAAGGATTGATATTCATATACATTTCAAATCATTCACTAAGTGTGAGGTTGATCAGCAATGACCACTAATTCCCACAGAAAACAGTCTCTCTACTTAATGCACTTGGGTCTGTGTTTGAAAACACATTTTCAGAAAATTATTGTCTGGTGTCTTAAACATCATTTGAAGTGTCCAAAAGAATTGCAGAAAGGAGATCTTTCATTATGCTGTTTGCTCAGATGTCAGATAAAATGTGAGAGAAAAACGTTTTTTCAGGTGTGGTCATTGTAACCTTTTAGATGATGGCCATACAGAATATTAGCTAAAATTATCATATATGGAGAAAGCTTAACATAGGCTTAAAAATAAAGAAGCAGAAGTGTTCTGCACCAGCCATCCCTGCCCTCCTTGCTCGCTGAATTGATGTCCCGGGGGCCCAGTGGAGATGGGAGGATTGGATCCACACACTCACATCCCACTGCTGTAAGTGTGCTGAAATTTGCATTAAGTACAAGAACCCCTTTGATCAAAACATCGCACACATTTTACACATCAAGGGCTCTAGGAAAAGTGTAAGCTTCCAGAGCAGCTGGAGGGATTTGGGGAGGGATTTGACAGAGAACAGAGTATGATGCAACTGTCACAGTTCCTGCAAAAAACTGACTTGATGTTTTAATGACAAAGAATCAGGACTGCATAAAGACAAAATATATTAAAAAAAAAAAAAAAAAAGGATTTTTTTAATAGCAGCTTGAATAAGTAAAAATAAAGGGATCGGGAACTGAAGGAGCTGAAAGGCCGTGTCTTTACTGGGAAAGCCACCAAGCGCAATCCTGGAATGTAAGCCCTGGAGCTCCAATCCTGGATGTCCCAGGAGTGTGCTCCACTGGCTGGACACTGTCCTGAACACCCTTCTTCACTCCTGAGCCTTCCTGGGAACAATGGGCACAACAGCTCAAGGCAGCAAAATTATAAAAAACAGCAGAACATGAGTCAAAAAATTCACATGTTTCTAAATATCATTAAGACCTCCATTCCTTCATGCTTCTGGGTCTCAAGAGAATGCAATTTCAAAATACATGGTTTGGTTTGGCTCAGCACCAAGTTTGCCTGAGGTTTGGTTGGGAGAGAAAAGAAGCCCCAAGAAGTTGACTTTAGTCTTGGAGGCCAAAATAAAATGCAAAGACAAGACTGTGATTGGAAGTTTGGCCCTTCAGGACAGATCATGAATTTTACTTCCCTTGCCATTGCACCAGAGAGGGTCTTGATTTCACTCCTTCCTTGGAACCAGTCTCACTAAGCCAATGTGGGATGTTTCCTTTCTTTCTAGAAATCAAAGCTACCAGTCAGGAGAAGGATTTTGTTTGATTTTTTAGAAAGATAAACGAATTCCTGGGTCCCATGACTGCAGCTCGTCATGCTGCAGGGTCAGGTAAGTGTTGTACGCTACCACTGGGGCAGTGATGCTGCAAACCCACTTCAGAAAATGCAACTCAGTACTGGGAGGGTTTCCCTTCATGCCATATTTGGTTTCAGCCAGTTAAATCCAGAACAGAAATTGTCTTGTTTTTGTTTTGTTTTGTTTCCCACTGGGAAATCTAGGAGGTTATTACCCTGCCTCTAATTAACACATTAACATTTGCTTTGGAGGTCTTAGTTAATAACAGCAACTCATCAAGTAGGTCCCCCAGCTGCTGATTTGTTTTTTTCACACCAGATTTTTTACCTGAAATTTCCTTCCTGATCCTATGTGGGTTTGCCAGTTTTCCTTGGAGCTTTTCTTAAGAATTTCTTTGTGTTTTCTTTTGTTTAATAAATTAGAAAATCCTCCACTGGCGACTTTCCATTCAGGTCCTACTCCAGGCACTGCCCATAAATGCTGATATAATGCTTTATTTAATTTTATTATTATTTTTTTTTACTCCAAAAAGAAGCAGAGATTTATAAACATTCACATTTTGGTGCCTTTAATGGTATTTACTATGTACTTTTCCTTCACCAATGTCAGAGTACTATGTAGACTCCTTACATATGCAGTTGACTTCTCCATCTGAGATTGATTTAGGTGACTTAGAAAAAATAAATCCTCTTACAATGAAGGATGTTACTGTGTATTATGTGGAATATTTAGCATCTTGCCATTTTCTCCTTTTATTTTCCCCCCCAAATCCCTATTTCATCAGCAGTTTGAAATAGCCCTGCAGTTCAGATTTACCTGCTTGTTCTGGTTCCTTTAATGAATATTTACCATCCTGCAGGAAAGTGGAGGATGCCTGGCTGCAGCTGTGCTCCCAAACACCGGAAAGAACTCGCTCTCTTCAGAGCCATTACCCCCAGCTCTGTCACTTAATAGAAGGAAAGACAATACATGCTACACTATAATGAAATTTCCTACCTTTTTTGTTTATACCAGGTTTAATAAGCCCTGCAAATTAAATGAGGTAATGGCATGGACTGCTCAAATAATACCAGTAGTATTAAACTAAAAATCTTCCCTCCATATTAATCATTCCATAATAAATTATAGGGGACAGTTGTCTTTTCCATCTACCAACAACCTCTGTGTAGACAGAGTGGGCAAGAAAATAATTTTAAATTTCCACACAAGTTCTCAAGAATTGGAAGAAAACATGGATCTTAGAAGACAAAGGAACAGGTCACAGCTTATGAAAGTTTATCTGAGTAAAGATTTGGGCTAATTACCAGGGCTCTTCCTCACTTAATTGAGAAAAATAGGGGTAATCAGACAACAATTCGTTGGATTCTAGGAAGGCAGGTGGGAAGGAAGGAAGGAAGGAAGGAAGGAAGGAAGGAAGGAAGGAAGGAAGGAAGGAAGGAAGGAAGGAAGGAAGGAAGGAAGGAAGGAAGGAAGGAAGGAAGGAAGGAAGGAAGGAAGGAAGGAAGGAAGGAAGGAAGGAAGGAAGGAAGGAAGGAAGGAAGGAAGGAAGGACGGAAGGGCACAGATTTGTATATTTGTATGTGGGTGCCTTTGTAGTGCTGACAGTAACCCTGACTGCTCATGCTTCATGAGCTTCTTCTGAGATCATTAATGAAGAAACTTTTCACTGGACATCACCACAGCTCCCCTCTCCCAGCTGAGAGCTCAAATCATCAGCTTTTATGGAGTTTTCTCTAAATTTGACTAAAACCTGGATTCTGTAACACACAGGAGATTCTCTCCTGTTTTTATCAGTCAGTACATTGCTGAAGGCTTCTGCTTTTACAAGCAATATTCTGATGAAGGAAAGCAACAAGAAATCAAAAAAATCCCTGCCACCAGGACCTGAAACAGAATGTTCAGGATTTACTACAAACCATCAATTTGATAGATTATTTTGGGCTTGCCTTCATCCCGTTAGAGCCAATGGAAAATCTCCCAGGGACTTCAGACAACATCCTTTTTTTTCCATATGAAAAAGTGAAACTATTAGAAGATGGAACAGAATGTAAGAATCAGATTTGCAGCTCCACCACTGTTCTGGATTTATTCTCTCTCCTCCATAAATCACCTAAATAACTCTTTAATAGTTTTTCCACCTGTAAATTGGAGAGAATTGGTACACCAACATTGTTCAGAGAATCTGCAGAGCATAAAGTTCAAAAAATACAGGAATAACTATTTATTAAAGCTAGGACATTTGAAAAAATGTCTCAATGAAAAATGTTTATTAAACCCTTATATGAAATGAATTAGACACACAACGCATGACAAAGTAAGTATTATTGCTGTCCTGAACTCACAGGATACAGCCCTGGAGAGGAGCTGTTAGCTTTTAGGCCTGTTCATCCAGTGAATTATTTGTGTTTTTGGAAACTCAAATACTGTTTCAGCTTTCTAGTGTGAAAAGTGGGGATAACTATCTTCTTCACAAGTTTGCTCAGAGGCTACAGCACTCTGACATCTTTGGGTGAAAGCAGAGAGAAAGGAGAAATGATCAGTAATTGGGATCAAATGCTGGGAAGGGTCATTTAGTGCAATTCCCTGCTGTTGGTGACAACTGTATCATAAAAATTTGTGAAGCTCCATTTTCCCTTTTATTTTCTGTTTCCAGTATTTATACCATCCCTTCTCTGTATATTAATCAGAACACACGCTCCTCTTTCACTCAGTCATTTCCTTCCATTTTCACCATTCCAGTCCTCAGGAGCATTTGATTTTTCCTGTGTGTTACCATGAAGATTGTCTTTATTGATGTCTCCCAACTTTCTGGCATCAGAAAGTTGGATTAATCAGCACATATCTACCTTTCTTTGGCAAGAGTATCAGTAGTGATCCCAAGACCAATAATTATGAAATAATTGAAATAATTCTTCCCTTCCTCCTTCCTTCCTTCATTTCTGCATAGTGATCTAGCTTCAGTAAAAGGGTACAGTGTATTTGGTATCCTGGCTCCTGGATATCCAACAGCCTTCTGGTTATGTCCCAGAATTTCTGCAAAAGATGGGATGGGAATACTGGACTGCTGTTTAAAAGAGAGTTTCTAGGAATCATTTTTATATAGTGCTCAGTGCATTTGTATCATGCTCAGAGCTTACCTAATGGATTGGCTTCTGAAGGGGCTTGAGACATTTCAGGTGGGATTCTCCTGAAAAACTGCATTTACAATCTAGGTCCCTACTCGTTCCACATCCCCCTTGAGTTTCCTGGTAAACTAATAAATGTAGGTAGGTTCAGGAGTGGGACTTGTCTTACCCTGAAGTAAACAGTCCCGATTTTATCAGTAAAATTCACATTCAAAGTACCATTTATTATAATGAATAGTTCTCTATCAGCCCTTGTTAGATGCAGTCCAGGAGCTGGACTCGATGGTCCTTATGAGTCCCATCCAATTCATGATATTCTATGATTCTGTGCCCCTGCCTCCAATTTCCAGACACATGGTAACTTCCAGAGGTGGAAATCTGGGGTTTGCTCAAGCTCCAGCTGCCTGGGGCAGCCAGGAGAGCAAAAACTGAGTTCAAGTGCCATGAGAGATAAAGGAAAGATTAATAGAGACATTTAAAACTGCTCTTTCTCAGAATCACAGAATCATTAAGGCTGGAAAAGACCTCCAAAATCATTGAGCCCAACTTTGTGTGAGCAAACACAACCATGTCAACTAAACCACAGCACTGAGTGTCACGTCCAGTCATTTCTTGAACACCTCCAGGGATGGTGACTCTACCACATCCCTGGGCAGCCTCTTCCAATTCTTGACAACCCTTCCCATGAAAAAATTCTTCCTGATGTCCAACATGAACCTCTTTTGGTGCAGCTTGAGGCCATTTCCTCTTGTCCTGTCACTGGTTCCCTGGAAGAAGAGGCCAACTCCCACATTTCATCTGGAATGTCCAGCTCTGGGCTCCTCAGTACAAGACATGGAGCTCCTGGAGCAGGTTCAGCAGAGATGATAAAGGGGCTGGAACATCTCTTTTATGAAGAAAAGCTGAGGGAGCTGGGGCTGTTCAGTCTTGAGAAGATATGACTGAGAGGGGAGCTCATCCCTGACTGTCCCTGTCTGCAGGGAGGGCTCAGAGCAGGGACCAGGCTCAGCTCCTGGTGCCCAGCAATGGGACAAGAAGAATGGCCAGGAACTGATCACAGAAGTTCCACCATTGCCCAGGGAGGGTGTAGAGTCTCCCTTCACTGGAGATATTCCAGCACTGTCTGGACACAGTCCTGTGCCTGTGCTCTGGGATAACACTGCTTGAGCAGGGAGGTTAGACCAGAGGACCCCACGTGGTGCATTCCAACCCTTCCTATTCCATGATCCTGTGATTTCAGACTTATGTTATTAAATATACACAATCACTGGTGAGCACTCAAACGCTGTGGTAATTTCAAAGTAAATTCCAAAGATTTCCTTGAAAGAGATTATCACAGAATCACATAACCATGGACTAGGTAAGGTTGGAAGCGACCACAGTGGGTCACAGAACACAGAATATTCTGAGTTGGAAGAGATGCACAAGGATCAGCGAGTTCAACTTGTAATGGCCCACACGGGGACCGAACCCGCAACCTTGGCGTCATGAGCACCAGTATCTGCCCAGAGTCACCTGGTCCGAACCCTTGCTCAGGCAGGGCCATCCCAGAGCACAGGCACAGGATCTGGGATAGCTCCAGGGCGGGAGACTCCACAACTGGAATATCCCAGTATTAAAACGAGAGAACTGTGCCAGCCGTGCCACTGAGCGAGGACAAGGGGTTAAACTTCGCCTCTTCCCGAGCAAATCCGCCAGATCGCGTCAGGATCTGCGCTGCCTCGAGGAAGGAAAGAAGCAGGGAGGGAGGGAGAAGAGGAGAGAGCCCTTGGGGCGGGCGCGGGGACGGGACGCGCTTTCCCCACCTCCCCCGCCCCGCTCCCTGAGGGGCGGCACCGTGACCCCCCCACGGCCATGTTGGGGGGGGCAGCGGCGCATCCCATGGTGCAGCGCGCCGGGAGGGCGGGGAGAGAGGGACGGAGGGAGGGAGGGCAGGAGGAGGGAGGCGGCACTGCCCGCGCAGACCCTCCGGAGCCTTCTCCTCCTCTTCGTCCTCCTCCTCCACCGCGGCTTCTCCTCTTGGCCGTGGCGCCGGAGGCGGCCGTGCCCGCAGCGCGGTGAGTGCCGGCGGCGAGCGCTGCCCGGGGAGGGGGCGGGCGAAGCGGCCCCGATTTACATCACGGGGAGGGGGTGTAGGGGGGCAGCGGCGTCTCCTTCCGTGTCCCCCGCCCCAGCCCCCGGCTCGGGGAGCGGCGGCGGCTCCGCAGGGGAAGGGAAGATCGTCCCTGGTGCCGCCCGTTCCTGTGTCCCTGGGGAGGGGCTGCCGCGGACACCGGGGCGCAGGAGGCACCGCGCAGTGGGCTGGGGTCTCTCCGGGCAGAGCCGCTTCCCTCCCCGGGAAGGCAGGATGGGAAGGGGATGGAAGAGGAGGAGGCTGCGGGGAGAGGTCATCTGGTGCCCCGCCTGCCCTGTCCCCCACCCCGGGGGATCCGGCCGCCCCCTGCGCCCTGCCCGCCCCGCAGCCCCGGCCGGTCCCACCGGATGTGTCGGGAGGCGGCGAGGTGGAGCGGGACGGTCCGTAAAGTAAACAAAGGGAAAGGGAAGGGAGGAGGAGGTGTCCCCTCGCTGCCGGAGCCGGACCGCCTGGCTTTGCCCCTTCCCCTCCTCAGGCGAGCGCGTAAATCCGCGGCTGCCTCTTGGAGCTGGAGCGGGAGCGCAGGGGAAGTGGTTGAGGTTTCTTCTCTTTAGGATTTGGGGCTTTTTTTAGGTGTGTGGGCTTTGGGGGTTTATTTTTGGTTCGTTCTGGTACTGCCCTCGCTGGGACCGTGTGATCCAAAGAGAATCGGGGCAGCGCTCCGGTGCCGTCACCCGGGGCTGGCCGCCGGCGGCTGCAGCGGGCACGGGGAGTGGTGTCCCCTCAGCGCGGCTCCTGTCGGCCCGGTGCTGCCACAGAACTTGGATCACACAGAGGAGCCTTTGCACTTCTTGGAGAAATCTGATATATTTTCGTTTTCCGGTTGTAAACCTGATTTTGGAGTACAGTGAGAATTGCAGCTGTAACAGAGAATTGTTCTCCTCAAATCCCCGCGACTAATTGTGAAACATACGCTGTAAATTGCCAGCTCTCACATCTCTTCCCAGACCTGTGCTCTGATGATGCTTTTTTGGGACAAGGGGTAGACTTTACTCTTTGATTTCCCGTTCTTTTTTTTGTTGTTTCCTGGCTGAAACAGTGTTGGCTGTGTTGTTTCTGTGTTAGCTGCCTTGCAGTCAATCCTATTCCAGTGCTCTGGGAGCAGGGTACACTGCAGGCCCTGGCACTGGAGCCCAGGTTTTGGCTCTTCCACGGGGATGAGAGCAGTGCTGTAGTAAAGGCATTAAACAAAAAGTTCATTCTAAAAGAGAAACACTTGGGAATTCATATTGAAGTATATAATGTAAATGTTAGTGTAATAGTGAAGTGGTACTGCAGTGTCCCTTTAAAATTCACACCCCTTTGGCGTTAGGTTGTTTGATGTATTTTTTCCCTGTCCTGGATTAATTGGAAAAGTCCCACATTCCTCGAAGTTAATCTGCCTTTATCTTCTCTGGTTCTATTAAAGCTAGGTAAGGTCAGGAGCGAAATTGGATTGGAGCCAGAAAACATTAAATGTTACACAGTTATTTGGAACAGTTTGTTATCTCACTGATGTTGTCCACGTCCAAAATTCCACCACTTCCTTTCTCCACCTGGCCTTTTTTTGTTACCCCAGAAATCCGGCTGTTACCCTGCCCCCTTTGTGGGAACATCTTTGCCTGTGTGGTGTGATTTGTGGATGGGGAACACAGCCCTTGGATTTCTTAAAGCAGGGTTTGTGGCTGAGATTCTGTACAGAATGTGTGTGTCTATCTTTGAGATCAATCCATGCAGGAAATTTAATGGACCTAAAATCTGGGATCCTGTTCACAGAAGAAAAAGGGAAGAGACACTGGTTGCTGGACAAATGGTCTCTCAAGGAACTGTAAAACTCTACAGGCAACTCAACAAGAGAAAAACAGTTCTGAAATTGTCTTTTGTGCTATAATGTCTTAGACAGTTTTTGTGGAACATGACTGGGATTGATGTTTGTGCTGGTTGACCTTTTATTTTGCAGGAAGGTTAAAATGTATACATGAAAGGAAAATGACATAGTGCTTATTTGTCAAAAGCTCTATGCTGTTTTTGGCCTCAGCCTTGGGTTTTAAAGGTACTAAGCATGTGTAATGACACAGCAGTCAACTAGTAGCCTCTTGGAATACTTCATCCAGAAGAGAATATTCTTGGAATAGCACTCATGTCTTGAATGTGTAATTTGCTGAAATAGCTTTAAAAATACTTTCAAGATACCTAGTGATGTGACTTTACTTCCAAGTCTGTTACCTGTTGTGGAAAGGGCTTTTGTTTTTGGGGTTTTGTTTTGGTTTGTTTTTTTTTTGGGGGGGGTGGTTCTTGTTTTTTTTTTTTTTTTTTTTTTTTTTTTGTTTGTTTGTTTGTTTTTTTTTTTTTTTTTTTTTTGTTATTTTTTTGGGTTTTTTTTGTTTTTTTTTTGTAATGGTTTACCATGTGAGTAATAATTGAATGGGGGATCTCAGGATTATGGTCTCTACTAAGCTAATAGAAATTTTGGGGAGGATGATAGGAAGACAGAAAAGCAGGAGTGTTTTCTAGAGATTAAGTAGTACTAGAGGTGGCTTTCATGGTTTAGGAGATTGTGTTCTGTTTTTTTAATGCATCTGTGAATGTGGTGGGTTTGTTTTTTTCTCCACTAGGAGGGTAACTAAGGCTCAGTAATTTATTTATTGCCATTTGTATAACAAAATTATTTTTTTCCCCCCCACTAGGCACTGCTGTGTGTAGTAGTATGGTCTTTATTTTTATATAATATTCATAATAACAACACAGGCTTTTCCGATTCATTTTACATCTCTTAGAATTTATGTAGAATTCCTTTTCCCTATGAAAAATAACTTTGACTTCTCAAAGTAGTTTTGAAGAATGCTATAAATGAAGGTAACTATAAATAGGTTGTAATTTTGCTGTTAAATCTCTGTAAAAACACACAAGACTTGAATAGTCTCACGTGGTTTTATTTGTCTTAAATTGGACCTTTGTACCTTTACATTTTATGTAGATTACTGCCTAAAGTGTATTTTCACATTCTGGATAAATGTCAGTAACTGGACAGAAGGTGCTTAAAAAGGAATTCATACTGGAAATTCGTATTCCAGATCTATTTCCTGGTGTGACTGATATTTAACTCCATCAGATGTGGATTGCAGACTAAATGTGTGTTTCCTCTCGTCTCATGTTAGTGTAATTCAGAAGTTTTAAGTGCCACTGAAAACATGGATATATTGACTTAGTTTCTTGAAAAGGTTTTAATTACAGGTTAGAATTTTAAAAACTGCAACAAAGAAATCCTTACTGCATCACGTTGAGTTCCTGTATGGAATAAGAGCAGAAGTGATGGAGAAGCACTCTAAAAATCAATTTAGAATGCATTTATTTAGCACCTGAACTACAGTGATCTGTGTCTCCCTGAATGGTAACTTTTGCAGGATAGTTATGTGATAAAGTGTTTGAGAAGAAAAAAACAAACAAACCTAGAACCTTGATGCAGATTAATGCGAGAGCAGAGTTTATAAATTGTTAGCAATTTCAAGTGAGTCTCTTGGTTTGTATATAATGCCACTTAAAAGCCTTGGAAGTTGTGTGTTCTACCAGCGTTCAATGGATGTGGTTTATTGTGTCTGTCACAAAGACAGGAAGCTGAAAGAATGGGAAATTAAGTGAAAAATGCGGTATCCAGATAGATACCTGGGTTTAAATAGGGGAATTTTGGGGGTAGGAAAGGAAGGACTTCTGTCCTTCTGAAAGCTTTCGTTCCTCATGTCCTGTTCTCCGTATTCAGGCAGTGGTTGACAACTAATAAGAAAAACTATCGAAGAAATTGGTTATTTAGGGGCTGAACAGTTTAAAAACCTGCGAGTTTGGGGTTATAGGCTTAAATTTTTATATTCTCTATCATTCCTGTATAACTTTTGTGTTTTTTCCACTGTGTAAGCTTCCTAATATAGGAGTTTATTGCTTGTCCAGCATTATGCTCCTAATGCTGGGATACAAATCTTGTATTTGGGCAGACTTCTGAATGTTGGGGCTTTTATTTAAAAAAAAACTTACAAAAATAAAATCAAACAGTCAAAAGCACAAAAAAACGTTGTGTGGCTTGATCTGGTTTTCTGGATTTTTATTAAAGCAGACACATGAGAGACAGCTGTGATTGCCCAGGTGTGTGGTAGCTTTCCAAGCATCTCCATGCAAATTTCAGCAGTTCATACACCTTTCAGCACATCAGAGGGATTGTTGTTGGAGGGAGTTGTCTTGGGGAATCGTGTGCGGAAGAAAAAGTTTCAGAGGTGGCAGGACAAGCACAGAAACTGATTCTGTCTGGCTCTGACAGTGCTTGAAATGTGGAGATGCAGCTCAGTAGTGGTGTCAGTGGTTCATGGATTAGGAAGAAAATGGAAGATAGTTTCTGAAATCTGGTTTACAGGGTCTGAATGCAACTTCTGTCAAGTAAAAATCAGAATGGAAGAGGTAATTAACAAATGCTGAAGGCAGCAGGCTTTGTTAGAGAATGTCTGATTCACTTGCATTAGTCTGAATTCTGGGTGCATTTAAATGTTCTTCAGCTCTGCAGCAGTCCATGGCTGAACTGGCAAAACACTCCTGGACTGGATTTCCTTTTTTGCCTATGACTTCAAAAATTTTTTCTGCCCTCTGATTTTGTGCATTACCCCTCTGCCCCTTTTTGTCATGTCCAGTGCAGAACGGGCATATGAAGGAAGTTTTAAGTAGTTTTTGTTAGCTTCCTGTTGCATGGAAGCATTGCTGTTTGTTTTTCTTCTGGCAAGGCAACCTGACAAGTAACTCCATTTCATTTTGCTGCAGAGTTCCAACTTGATAACAGTGTAGTATAGGTCAGTTTAGAGTCATTCCCTCTAATGTTGACTCTTTCCTTGCTCATGGAACTGTAATTTAACTAATTTCAAGACTCCAGACTAATTTCCTTCCTTCTCAGAAGTGTATAAGCAAAACCTCTGCATCAGTGTCCTGCAGCCACTGCTGTCGATCCAGCTACATGGAACAATACATTTGGAAGGTTTAGCCTGTGTATGTGTCAAGAGTCCTTAAATGAGGCACTTGTTGCCTTTGCAGAGACAGAAGTGACTGAGCTGAGTCTCTTCCAGTGCTTGGTACAGTGAGAAGGGTCAGAGGGCTCTGCTGACTCTGAACTGCTCCTGCTTCCTGCTGCCATGCTTGGGCTTTGTATTGTTTACACACACATAAAACGTGCAATTCCTGCTTTTGTTTTATTTTGGTTTGGAGGAGAAGAGAGGGAGCAGACTATCTGAGCCCCTAAAGTGTCTTTGGAAAGTAGAGATAATTTTCCCTGTAGTCCCACTGAAGTTTGTAGGAAGGATTTGAAGCAGATGATGAGGTTTTTTCCCTTTCTTTTTTTATCTTTTTTTCCTGTTTTCCTGCTGAAAATAGTTGACATGTCAAGGTGATACCAGAAGTTTAGTTTAACAGAGGCTCTGAATGAGTTAAATGATGTGTTTTGCGGCTGTGAATGCACCTCTTTAACCAGGTATCTGCTTATTTTTCCAGGCCTTAAGCACTGTCTGGAATCTTCAGTGATATAATCCATGAGATGTACAGTAGCCAGTAAAGTCTCTGCTCCATCAGCATTTAACAGGTCATTTTCTAGCAGAGCATTCAAGATTACTCTACTGAAGGTACTAGTGAGAGCCTTAGAAATCTCAATGTCTGAGTTACACCCAGTGGTGGAGATTTACATCAATCAGTACCTGTTTCATCCTGTCTGTTGTAGGTTTTATGTTGAGCATGAGTGCTGAGGCAAGTTTGTTCTCAGTAATACTCTGCAGCTTTGAGATTCAGAAATTCTGTGATCTTCCAAAGAGAATTTCCTCTTACTGATTTCAGGCAATCTAGAAAATTCTTTTCCTATGAAAGATAGTGTGAAAACATAAAATCTGCCACCATTTTCTTACTTGCACATAGGTGTATGCTCTTGATTTCTCTTTCTTTTTTTTTTAACTGGGCAGTTCCAATCTTTCTGTCTTCAGAGGGGCAAATAGTCTGTGTTTTGGGTTAGTATGCTGGAATTCTTATTGCCTGCTTTTTTCAAGTAAAGGTTAATACAGAAAGAAGAAAAAGTTAGTGTTTAAAAGAGTTCTCTGAGTTCCTTTTTATTTTTGGTTAACCAGCCAAGTTGTTTACCAGATTTTCCCCTGCTGTTTCTAATACACTTTTCAAGCAGAAATTCCTTTTGCTAGTGGCTGAATGTTCTTGTGGTTCTTTTATGTCTGGGTGTACCTCAGGTTTTAGCAGTCTCCTCCTCCATCCCCTTTGCTGTCTTACTGATGCTCTTGGAGTGGAAGCTCTTTACAGGCAGAATTAATTCACAGTGGATTTCCCAGTGTAGGCACAGAAGGGATGTGTAACAGGTACTTCTGTCATTCAGTTGTTGGAACAAACTTTTTGTAAAGAGGTGAACTTCATACTTCAGTTTTGTGTAATTCCTTACCCCTCTTTCTTCACCCTTACCCTCACCAAGTTCCAGAACTTGATGGAGATGTTCTTGTATTTTTGCCACTGTCTAGGACCCTTCACACCTGGTAACATTGGTTTTGTCAACCAGTGGTGCAGGCAGGTGGGAACCACTAATACAGCCACAGTATCAGAAGTTGGGACTAATCTTATTTCTCCTCTTATGGCTTCTTTTCCTTTCAATGGCAGAATTAATTCAGGTGCTGTGTTGTTGTTTATTTCCCTTTAATATAAGGACAGTGAACCCTGGCACAAAACTTCCTCACTTCTGAGGTGCTTCCTGTGGAGAGTTTGAAGTGTCCATCACCAGGAGAAGCAGAAACATGATGTTGGATCCAAATTGTTGCTTTAAGGTGCCATCTTACACCTTGGAATGAGCCTTGGCATGGCCATGGCAGTTAATTCACTTTTGTCAGTGTGCTCGTTTTCCCTCATCATGCCTAACTCAGAACTGCATTTGCTAAATAAAATACATTTCATTTTAGAAGTAAGCAGAAAAAGGGCTGATAGATTATATATATAGAATTGTACCTCCCAATTAATGAGCCACAAGTTGGAAAGTTTTAATCTCTTGAGTTCAGTTTTTAATTGTATCAAAAACTATTTAATCTTGTTGCATTTTTTACTTGTTTTCCACTGCCAGCTTTCACCCAGGAAACCTTCACAGACTGCTGACATGTGTTGGTCTCTTGCTCTCAGTGAAGCTCTTTCCAAATGTTACAAATTACAGTTTCAGTTCTTACTCTGGTGTTAACAGCTCCATTATGGGAACACTGTTAATTAATGGCTAAAGAAGTAATTCTGAATTTTTATCAGCTCTCATTTTCTATTTCAGGCCTAAGCACTATATCCTAGAGGCTTCTAGATTTCAGTTAGTTTATTAATTATCTTGTCATTTCCACTTCAGTTTGTATAAATCACAAAACCGGCTGTTTTCTGCACTTGTTCAGCTCTACAGCCTCTGTTACTACTCAGTGTTTAGTGCATTTTGAATTTTGTTGTTCGAATGTTCTGCTCAAAATATGCTTTTAAACTCCTGCAAGAGCTGAGTGGACTGGGGTGTGCAGGTTATTGATTGATGGATGTTCACTTTGTGGTTAACCTTGTTCTGCTGGTTGAGGTAGAGAAGTGCTCTGCTGTGGTGTAACAAGGGGGTAAATAACAATTTTTCTGCTGGATTCAGCACTGGTAGGATTTCATTCTGTTCGGTTTTGGGCAATGAACATCAATAGTTTTCTTTTTTTGGATGCTTTTAGTAGCAGATGCTTGAGAATATGGCATCCAAGAACTAAACAAATTAAGATGTTAAGACTTAAGAAGAGATAAGAAGTTAAATTATTCCCATGCATTAGGCTACTATGAGGATAAAGGTGATAAAGGATTACAGGGACTGAAATGAGAATTAGTTGACTTAAATAATGGGACCAAAGACTTGGGTTGGTACTTGGGGAGGAAGACTTCTAATTCCAAGAATCACAAACCGTTGGGATAGATTAGGGAAGGAACTCATCCCTGACAATCTTCAAGACCAAATTAGTCATCTGTCAGAAAGGGGATGCTGTTCATTCCTACCTTAGGAGTGGCAGCTTGACAAGGTGACCTCTTGAATCCTGTCCAGCACTGATTTTAGTGATGAGAACAGGTAAAGAATGTGAGGTGGTTATCTGCAGGATTATGGTGATAATCAAAAGGTTGCTGACAGTAACCCCAGCAGCTGAGAGTTCTCTCTGGGCTCGTGTGCTCTCTGTTATCTCTGCAATTGCCTGAGACTGTGCAGCTTTGATGTGAATGTGTCCCAGGCAAAGCAGATTGTGTTTCCTTTGTGGAAGGCTGGAAAGGTCATGGGGAGAAAAACTTTTCTGTAAATGAAACTGTTGTGTTCTTCTGCAGATGTTACCTACATAGCACTTGGAAAACAGCATTATGAACTGGTTACTGATATTACAACAATTAGTTTAGCTGCTGTTTTATCTAATTTCAAGGAGGAAAACATGCAAGACTTTTAAACTGTACAAACAAGTTGATAAAGTGGCCTTAGGATGACTTTTATTTCTTCTAGTATTGCCCTTTAATTAATTAAAATATATTATTATATACTAATAAGATTAGCTTTGTTTTCAGAATAATAGGAACTTCTTTTGACGTTTTTCTTTGTTTTTCTGTCAGTCTTTCACTCTTTAGTATGATAATTTGTATTTGATGTTTTACCACTAGGCTTTGTCTTAATCATAACTTGCATGAATCTGTTTTAAAGCAAGTCAGAATGTTTCTCAGCATTTTGCCATGGAAGGAACAAATTGCTACTGAGATAGGGAAGCAAAATTAAATAATCTTTAGTGGAAATGTGTGTGAAGGCAAAATGTAATCCTGTCTGGCTGTACCTGGTACAGCTGCTGCTGAAGGGGATTCATGGAGCAGCCTGAATCTGACATGATCCTTAGGAAAGAATAAATGCACAGGTCTGGTAGCTTTTAAATCACTGGGTTAAAAAGTAGAGGTAGAAGCTGTTGAAATTAACACTTCAGTGCTGCATCTGAGTTTTTGTGGTGTCTTTGGGCTGAGAGGAGAAGCTAAGAATGTGCATTTGTGCAATATGTGGGAATTTGTGTAAACTGCTGTGGTCTGGGGAAATAAGTGCCATTTAAGAGCCCCTCAATTGGTTGGAAGTTAAGGGAAGCCCTTTTCTTGTCATCTGCATTAAAACCTGTTTAATCAGTTCTAAAAACTGGTTTTCTTGTTGAGGATTGTCTTTGTGAATTCTGGGATTTCAACTGCTAGCTGGGGGGAATCTCCACCAAGGAGGAGGATTGCAGTTACTGTACCCCTTGGTGAATATGTGTAGAAATTTTTTAATGCATATTTATCAATGGTTATCAGGAAAAATCAATGCATTTCCACTGGTGAAAAATACTATTTTTATTTTGATGGTACAGTTTGAGAATTGAAATTTATAAGAGAAATAGTGGGGAAAAAAGTATATGGGATGTGTTTTTTGAGGGGGAATACTCTCACTTGGTTTCTTCTCGAACATTTTGTGACTATTAGATTGAGCTTAGTTCCTTTATTTTTTGGGTTGTGGATGGAAAAAAAAAATCAGTCAGAACCTCTGTAAAACTTAGTCAAAGAGTGGAGTCAAAAGGAGGAGTGGGATGTAACACTGAATTCACTTCTGTTCCATTTCCTGCCTAGAGTTCCTGACGTTATTTCGTTTGTATACTTGAGCTTTGGTACTCTGGAAATTTGCTACCTACGTGAATTTATTAACGAACCGAATGAATTTTTTTTTTAGAAGATTAGGCCCCTTTAGAGGAAGCTGGTGTGCAGCACACGATTAATCCTCAGATGGGGATTTAAATGAAGTGGAAGTTTAGATGTGTCATAGGCTCCCAGCCCCTGCTCATTCAGCTCAGTGAAGGGGGGGTTTCTTTGTGATGGCAGCACTGCTCTTCTCACGCTTCCAGCAGCCAGTGCTGGGCCTTGCTCTCCTTTCATCAGAGGAGGAGAGGGAATTCTTCAAGACAGGAGTGTGTAATGTTGGCTTCATTTTACAACTGAATCAGCTTTTTCTTCTCTTAAAGGCAAACAGAACCTTTAAACTGTTTCAAAATCTGAAGAGAGTATTGAACAGGGCTTCCCTTCCTAGCAAACAGATTTTGGAGTTCTATAATGCATTTAATTTTTTGGTGTTAAATGGGGATTGCATTGAAGTTCCCTCTTTCAAAAGCATTTGATACCTCTGTGGAAATAGATACTGAGCCACCAGTATTCTCAGGTGGGAGTAGGAACACTGGTCATATTATACCAAGGAAGAGATCATAGAGTGAAAGTATAAAAAGGGTGAGGGCTGCACAAGTTGTGAAAATAAATGTACATAAAACACATTTCTGTGAATACCTTACTCCTGAAGTTGACAGAAGTAGAAAAACAAGGCAAGACCTTGTGGGTAGCCGGGTTGAGATCAGTTTTGGAAAAGCAAGATGAAAGTGGTGAGTTTGAGAAAGGATTTGGAACACAGTCAAAACGAAGTGGGGAGGGGGAGAGTAGTGCCCGTGTGCATATAATGTGAGTACTTAATGCACAGCTGTCGCTTGAAATATGATCGTTTTTTGGACTGAGTCTGTGTTACAGCAGTTTGGAGTGTTATTTTGAACTTGTGTTCTGTGTTGTTAAAGCTTTGTGTTTTTATCTGATGGCTTATGGGACTAGGAGGTGATAGTAAGTATGAGCTTTTTATTTTTTTGTGTGTGTTTTTCATGTGATGTGGAATTGAGACCTTACTGAAGGTTGTACTTCTTTCCCCAGGTAAGTTATAACAATCTGGTTAAAAATTTCTGCAGAAGTACTGGTGGTGCAGCTGACAGTGTCTTTTGGGGTGATGTGCTTAGGCTCTATGTTTGGGTCCAGTGAGGTGTCCAGATTCTGCTTTATGGACTGTATTCTTCTGGTGGCCAACCCAACCAAATAAGTGCTTGTATGCCAATTATCCTGAAACAAGACTATTAAATCCTCACAGCATTGTCTGTGCAAACAGTGGTTTTGAGTTGGTCTAGAATTCAGTAACTGCCCTGACTGTCCTGGGGCTTCTCCTGAAGGCCAGGGTCTTTTGTTAATAGATTGTACTCAGGGCTGTGTTGTAATTATTCTTCTGCATGGCAGGGTTTTCGGTGCTGCTGCTGAAAGTGCTCCAGGCAGCACTGAGGTGTGAGGGAGTGGTGAGATAATTTAAGTTGTACAAATTGGAAGGGACCCAAAAGGACCATTGAGTCCAGCTAAGGCTTGGTGCCATGACTGCTTCCTTGGGGAGCCTGTTCCAGTGACTGACCACCTTTCCTGTGAATAGCATTTTCCTCATGTCCAATCTGAATTCCCCCTGATGCAGCTTCATCTCCCCTTTTTTGTGTCTTAAATATATATGTTCATACAGACTACATTTTTTTCAAAAGACCTATGGAATGCTTCGCTTCCTATCTTGTTAAAACATTAAAGCTTAGATCCTTTCTGTCTCCTTAAAACAAGTGGCTGGAAAATAATTCCCTATGAACAGTGTACAGTTCACTCATGGAAGTTTGTTTGTGGTTGCTCAGTGACTGCCACAAAGTTCACTTGATTCAGTTGTTTGTGAAAGATACAGGAGAGTACAGCTACAGAAATAATAACATTGCAGATAACTTGGCTATAATTGTCTCATCTCTGCTAAAGAAGATATTACTTGTATCCAGCAGTTGCTGTTTCTGTTTTTTCCCTGCACTGACAGAGCTCTTCAAGTCTTTCCTGTCTGCTGTGATCTTTGTGGAGTTTTCATTTGACTCACTGTAGAGCCAAAGTGGCATTATCAGAGACCAGATAAAGTATTCTGTAAGGATAGACACATTGCAGTGCATAAAACTGTTTATTTGCTTTGTTGCTGTGGATCAGAGTTAGGAGAGGGAAGTGAAACAAATAATGTTGGTCTTTAGTGGTCCATCTTTGGCTTTGTGGAGATTGAGGTCCTTGACGTCACTGCTGTGTTGAAATGGAGTGGAGAATCTCAGGTGTTGGAGGAAAGGTATTTGTGTGTGAAAAGAGTGAAGAGAACAAATTTTGAAATCTTGAAAAGCAAAGTCAAAGAGCTTTAAAGGTAGCTAGAACATGAGGAAGGTGAGGAAGGAGCTCCATGCCTAGAAGATGAATTAAAATTTTTACTCCTGGATACTGATAATTGTCTAGTGGCTCAGTGGTGTCCTTTAGGAAGGAGTCAAAATTAGAGAGGGAATAGAATGATACTGGAGGATGAAACTTCAACTTTCAGGCCTTGTAGGTGGACATTTAGATCTACAAGTAAGTTATCTTTTAATTACAAAGAGGTAGCATTCTGTGTTGATTTTAAGAGGAGAGTGAGGTATTCCAGGGGTAAATAAAGCAGAGCAAAAAAAAATAAAGAAGAAAATCTGGATCAAGTGGATGACTTAGAGGTGGTTGGGAAAAGTCTAAAAGGGAATAGTTTTGCACCACAAAAAGAGTTAAATTTAAGTATTGTCACTTTACTGAAAACCTTTCCCGTGTAGAAGAAGGTAGAGAAATTTCAAAAGCTGTGAAAAATCCTCCTCCCTTCTATTTTTTTTTCCCCTGAGCAGATGTACTTGTTTGGGGCTTTTTAAAAATTATTTTAAAGAAACCATTTTGTAAGATGCATAGATTTTTATTATTTTTTTTTACAAAAAGTCAAATTAAAAGCACAAATGTTCAACCCAAACCATCTTTTATGTTTAATCTCCTTTTGACCACTTTAGAAGCTTTCAGCATTTTATCCCTATTAGGAGGAGACTAATTGGTGTTTTAAGAAGTGTTACAACTGGTTGGACTTGAGTTTAGCATAGGAGAGTTCTTGTCACCACTTGCTTCCTAAGAAATTGATGAATGAAGTAAATCAGTAAGTAACCTGTGAAAACAAATATTGGGAAGGTGTGCCTGGAAAAGGCTGTTGGTGTAAGGGAGAACAAATGATCCCATTTTTGGATTGTCCTGACTGCATTACTTGTAGCAGCTAATGAACAAACGAGAGGCCCTTTATCTGTCCTCTGGGATTGCCTTCCAACATCAAATCAAATCACAGTGCCATGCATTTGTACACTGAATTTTACACACATGGGTGGTTCTATTGAAAATCAGTGGGAGAACTTGTGTGGAAAATTTAACATGCCTGTAAGTGCATTATTGATGCTTCAGCAATTATAATAATATTTTTCTAGTGTTTGGTGCTTTTTCGATGGTGCATATGAGTCCCATGGTATTGCACAATCATTTTAACAAGTATTTTAAGGGTGCTACTGATGTAACTTCCCAAAGTAGGGAAAGGTCATTACTACTGGCCTTGGAAATTAAAAGTAGCTTTTGCCTTATCAGAAAACATCTTTAGTTAAATCACTAAGTGCACGGATTTCTCAGTCTGAGAAGCAGTCTAATGAGCAATTTGCCTTTTCATAAAGACTTGCCATGTTATCATTCCCATTGTGTTAATTATCAGTGTTTTTGCAAATTGTCCCAAATCATGACTAATTCCATAAAAACGTTCAGAGCAGACGTGATTGTGGGAAAAGCTGTCGTTTGCCACTCAGTCTGGCAGAGATGGTGGGACAGCCTGACTTAGCAGATTCTGCGTTAACCATAAAATCAGGGTTTGGAGGCAGTGCCGTTCATCTTCTGTAGCACCATAAAAGCAGTTCAGGTTTTGCTGATTTTTTTTTCTTCATGGTATGGTTGTATATTTCAGATAAACGTGACTTTTCTGGTTCTCATATTGAAATTAAAGTATTTTACTTTTCTCCCCCTAATACCCAGTTTATTATAACTTAGATGAAAGCTTAAAAGAAGCTGTGCAGAGATTGTTTGAACTCTTAATGTTACTTTATCTCATGATATTTTTTTGTGGAAATCTTTTGGTGGTCTTTGTGTGTGGAAGATTAAGTATCTTAAGGTGAATAAAGTTTGGGAAACAGTTCTTAGAAATCCAGTTTTATGTGCATTATATATAAGCTTGGGCTTTCTACTGGTACTGTCTTTGTCCCTATAGGATGTATTTGTTTGAAAGGGAAAGAAGAAAAACAGCAAGGAAAGTAATAAACTCAACTCTACGTGGAATTATTTTAGATCAATTGTTTTCTTTAAGAAACGATCCCACAACTTTCTGTGTATTACTTGTGTATTGAGCAATATCTTTGTGTATTTATTACTTCAGCTGAGAACTGGCTCGGCTGCCCTGTGATGCACATACCCTGAGGAAATAAATGCTTTTCACTAGTTCCTCCCACACACTTTTTATTTTCCAGGGAAGCACTTTCTAATTCTAGATCTGGATGCTGCTAATGATTTGAATCACTCATCATGGTTTTCAGCACTCTGTTGTTTTTGCTATTAAATGTATATTATCAGTAATAAAGGTTCATTTTGTGATGCTTTAATCCTCCTCCTTCAAAATAACAAATCCATGTAACTTGGGAAATTTTTAGTTTGCTTTCATGGGAACGACAGGATTTCAGGCAACTTTTCTGTTTTGAGTTCAGTTATAAGTGTCTGGCTTCTACTTACACAAACTTCTTCTGTGTTTTGTTTTAGGGTGGGTTTCTTTTGTTCTTTTCCTAAGGACTTCCAGCTAAATAATCTGCACTTGTAAAATAGGATATGTACTGCAGCTGGTTACTTAGGGAGGTTCTTGTCTTCATAACATGAGTATCAGTTAATTTGTTCTGAAATTTTTTGGATGTTTGACTACTGTGACATTAGTTGAGAAAATACTCTAATGAGTTCTAAATATTTGTTTCAGATTTCATGTTTCATCCTGTATTGAGCACCTGCTGCTGAGAGCTGGAAAGTCTACATAGGGTATGTACAATAGCTAATGATTTCAATTTCACACTGAGTTTTATTCTGGGTAAAGCAGGTCAAGATGAGATTTTTTCGTTGTTGTTGTTATTGTTGTTCTTTCCTTGTAATTATTGTTGAAAATCCTGATTGTTAAACAGTGGGTGTTAAAACAGAACTTCTTGGTTTGTTTTTTTCCCTGAGCCTCCTGGAACTGGCTTTTCTCTGCCATCCTCTTCATGGTCCTTCCATTCAGCCTGAGGGTACAGAGGTGGGCAGACCTGTGCAGCAATTAATTTATTCTACATGAGAGGTGATGTTTTCTCACCTGCCACAGCTTCTTGGCTGAAAATTGTCTGACCACTCCCACGTGCTGCCTTTTGGAGCAAAATACTAATAAGTCTCTTCTCATGTTCTGCTTTTCTGTAGTACAGAAGAAATGGGCCTTAACAAAGCAAAACCTTTGCTGTAGGGGCACTTGGCCTGATCTGAAGTTCAGCTGAAAGCAGGAGTAGAGAAGTTACAGCCACAGTATTCTTTGTATTACAGGGATTGATTTCTGGTCTGCATATTTTTGATTCTTTGGGACCCCCGTGTCTCCAGGGTGAATGGTTATATTAGAAAATTTCATTTTTACTCAGTGTAGTTGGTATTTCTGACTTCTGCCTTTACTGCTGCTCATATATATGCATGTTTGGAATATTCTTACATTTGAGTGTGGCTAGAATAACTTGTTGGATCCTTGTATTTTCTTTGTGGTTTAGTTTCCCCCCTTTCTACAACCTTCCCTGTGACTGGTGGTTTGTGACCCTGTATTAATATTTTTTTCCTATTGCTTTGGCCGGTAACAAAATTCATCTCCTGTTACTTCAGGAGCACTTTTGAATCTAACTGGTAGATGTGGTTACCCTTATTTAAAGCTTTGATATCACGTGGTTTAGAGTCATTATGTTCTTGCCTGGACTGTGATACACTTGAGAACCGAGGAGATTTAGCTGCTTGCATTTCACATGGAGCAGGCTCCTAATGGGACTTCAGGCTGTGATCTTGTATCCATAATATATGGATTTTCATCTTCACAAATCAGCAGAGGGTCACTTACTGTCTCCTGACCATCTAAATTGGCAGGGATAGATGTCTTTATTCTTCAGTAGCTTACTTCTGGATGTTGTCAGCCTTTCTTAAGCTTCAGTTTTCAAGTTTATGAAGAATATTTGCTTCTCCTCTCCAATTTCTTCCTTCCCTCTTCTGGTATGGGATGATGTTTGTTTATATTATGCAGTTGGTTTTTTCCAAGGAATTCCACCTACTCTTACCACTCCGAAGAGAAAGTTTGAATGGCTTAAAAAATAGCAATCTCCTGTTTTGTCACTGAAGTTGGAAAAAGCCTGAAGTACTTCAGTTGGAATCAGTACTGATATTTTTATCAGTTGAAATCAAAATTTGTAGCCTTATGCCTCATGTTAATTCTGACTTATGATTCAGATGGAAACCCAGACACTTGAAAAATATTTCCTGGACGTGGAAAGCTAATAGTGTGGGAAATGCAGAAAACAAGGGCAGGGGGGTTGGCACAAAACGTTTTATCATATATAAAGGCCTGCAAATCAGATCTGTGATTTCAGGGGTTTTAAATGCTTGAATTTTGTTTGACCTTTTGAAAGGAACAGCTCTGACTGTTCTAATGTCACAAGCAAAAAAGTGCACTTGTCTGTTTTGTGAACTGAAGCCATTTGCTCCTTGGAATACATGGTTCCAGTGAGTCATATCCTGGTAAAACCATGACAACAAAGTATTTAATTAGTTTGTTAGGTAAATATCTTGCAGTACCTGCCTAGATAAGACTTTATAGAAAACCAACCCAGTAAATAACAAGGCTGTGAAATACAACGTAGAGTAAGAGGAAACAGTGAAAAATCTTAAATGTAGATTGCAAGTACTTCTAATTTGTCAGGTGTACATTGAATTCTGTGAATGTTTTCTTAATTCTGGCTGAGGATTTGGTAAGAGGAAGGGATTAGTGCTACTTGCTCTTTGAAAATGGTATTGTATATGCAAATACTGTAATGACAGTTCCAGTGGAAATAACAAAAAAATATACTGCATCTCTTACTTATCCAGGTGCTTTATTATAAACTGTTACTTTTTGTATTCAAACTGCAAAAAGTCAAGCTGTTACTTGTACCATGATAGTCTTTTCATCATGTGATCACATACTTTGTTCCATAGAATCACAACCTGTTTGCTTCTAGTACCCTTGTCTGCTCATGACAGTATTCAAGCCTCCCTCTTACAGGATGGAGTTTCCAAGTGTGCTGCCTTCATCCATTCATCTTATGGTTTTATTAGTATCTGAACTGGATGGAGTCAAAAAACTTAGGATGAAAGGTTTCATTTTGGAGTCTGGGGTCTGACATGCCTGTTTTTGTTGTAACATTTAAAATTTGCACTTGGAGCAGATCTCTCACTGATTTGAACAGCACTGGAATCACTTGGCAGTTCTGTATTTAACTCACCAGGTATCAAGACCATAAAAGAAAAGCAGGAAACTTGACAAAATGACTGCTAACATCATCCAGAATCTCTGAATGCCTGAAGGGGGAGACCTTACTGCTCTCTACAACTCCCTGACAGGAGGTTGTAGACAGGGGACTGGGCTCTTCTTCAAGGAAACAAGGGACAGGACAAGAGGAAATGGCCTCCAGTTGTTCCAGGGGAGGTTTAGATTGCATATTAGGAAAAACGCCTTCACCAAAAGGATGGTTGAGCATTGGAACAGGCTGCCAGGGAACTGTTTGAGTCTCCATCCCTGGAAATACTCAAAAAATATGTAGATGTGACACTTGGTGACATGGTTTAATGGTGGCCTTGGCAGTGCTGGGTTGATGCTTGGACTCAATGGTCTTAGAGGTCTTTTCCAACCAAAATACTACTATGATTCTCAGATAATGAGTGCAGAAGACACAAATCATAAATAGGAAGGGATTATGAGCAGCAGTTGTGTTTAACTTTATAATTCTGACTTATTCCTGAGGCTCGTGTTTGAGCATGGCGTTGGTGCAGGCGTTGTCTAGGTAAAAATGTGTAATTTTACACGTACATATTGTGTGATTTCAAACATGCTGGTCAGCCATTGATGGTATGTGCTGCCAGCCCTTCCACCTAAGGAACACCTTCCAAAGGATGTTCTCTGGATTGTATCTCTACTGAAATGACTTCAGGTGCTTTCCAGCTTTATGGTTTTATTTCAGGTGGAATTAAACTAGTGTTGGATGAGAAACGTTGTTGTATCCAGCATAACACTTGTTTAAATACAGTATTGCAGATGGATAAATTAATGTTCCTTTTTCTCTCTTATGGTTAGAAATGCTTCCCTAGTGAAATCTCAGAGATCTAGGTTCTTGTGTATTTTGGGTGTTATGCATGTAATTTTGTTTTAATCCATTCAGGGCTTTTCTCGATACAAAATTTGTTTCAAAAGATTTCAGTTGGCACTTGAAGGTATAAAGAACAACTACTCTTTTCTCAAGTGTAAAGCTAATTAATGGATGTTGCTTCTTGCCAGTAAGACCTACATGCTTATAGCTCCTCCTGGCTTCTGGAAGTGGAATTTTGCTGGGCTTCCTGACTGGCTTGTTATTCTGGACTTTTGGGTGATTGCAGAAAGATTTACTTTGCCACCAAGGTTATGATAAACTTCAGCGTCTTCCAGGCAGGCTGGGCTCACACGTGTACGAGTTCAGTACAGAACATCCTCTTCTCTCAGGCTGTGCCCTTCCAAGGGCTCTGTGCTCTGTCTGAGCTGACAGGCACCACCAGGGTTTCAAAGCAATGAGTTTGGATGGAAGGAACACAAACCACTCTGTGTGGTGCCTGATGCCTTTCTGAGCTCTGTCCTGGCCTTGGCTCGGCATAGCTTATACTCCTCAGCCTGTCCCCAGAGCAACTGTTGTCTCTTTCAGGGGACTAAGTGGGCTTGGAGAAATAAATTTCAGTCTTTGGGGTATTGTCCTGCATTGTCTCATCCCTCCGTGGAGTTCAATAAAACTTCAGCCTGTCTGGATTATCTTGGAATATGTTATCGAGATAGAATGAAGTAGAGCTTCAGTTTTCCCTCTGGAGGTGCCAAAGGTCTTCTGTATCCCAAACAAAATATTTGTTTTGGTTGTTAGCCCTCTGGTAAATGTGAATAGGGAAACATCAAGCAGAAAACAGTGTGACTCTGTAAATAGTACTGCTTTGTAATGCAGCTTGGATGGGCCTGGAGCAGCACATTCTGATGATGCCAGGGATGGCCATACAGTACTGCTGCTGCTGCTCCCTTCCTGCCTGTTTAAATGGCAGATTTGAGTAATGATATTCTGGTTATTATTTGAGGTAAAGTTTGTAGCTCTGCTTCTTTGAGAACACTTAGCCTGCTCAGTGGTAATTTATAATTGGCCTTTGATCCTGTGTCTTGGTTAATGGGTTAAGGTCTGCACTGGCTGTTGTTTACAAAGTGCACAAAAATGTTTAATGCTGGCCTAGGAAAGTTTCTAAAAGCAGCAGGATATTCTGAATCTTTGAACAAGACCATTCTTATACGAAATAATCAATGATAATGTGCTCCTCACTGCTAGGTGGTAGATTTCTTAACTTTCCAGTATGTTCAGGTTTCAGATACTTAGAATCAACTCCCTATCCACCTTGCATGTCCAAATATTCCTTGGTGTTGTAAGATGAAAACCTGAAGGGAATTTTCTGAAAATGTAAGAAGACCAAAATTCAAACCAGATAGATTCAAATGTTTTCAAGGCTGGAAAATTTCAATTTTTACCTTAAAAACGAAGTAAAGCTTTCCAGGCTTCCCGTTCTCTTTCATGGCAGTATTTGTAACTGGTGTAACATCTCGAGTTGTAGTGTGGGTTAGGTTGTAATGAGTGTCCTTACAAGAGAAGGAATATTAGGGGATACAAATGTACTGACATGTTATAAAATATTTAAGGAAGAAAAAGGCCAGCTTGATAGGCAGCAGAACCAGCAAGTGCTGGTTGCCAAGGTTGGTTTGTGTGTGCTGTGCTGAGGGAAGGATCTGGGTTACTTCCTGGCAGACATTCATGGAGAACTTCCTCTGAAGGGAAGTGGGCTCAAGTGCATTTCCTGAAATGTGTTTTAATTAGCAGTGCCTGGGAGGCAGGGAATTTCACGCCTGGTATTTTAGCCTAGTCCTTATCAGCTCTGTACAAAGTGAAACCATTACTTGTCTCCCTCATGTTTGGCACACCCCGTTCACAAGTACCAAGGTAACACTGCTTTTTTATTTCTTTTCCCCCTCATCTCAGTGGTCTCAATAGAATCACAAAATATTCTGAGTTTGAAGAAGCCCACAAGGATCATTGAGTCCAGCTCTAAAGCGAATGGCCCATACAGGAATCAAACCCACAACCTTGGCTTTATCAGGATCAAGCCCTGACCAACTGAGCCAATAGTCCTTGTTCACTTGATTTACTAAACCCTCCCTGTTTTCTCTGGTATTACTGTCTTGCTTGTAATCTCATTTTGTTTATGTACTGTTGGTTATTCTTTCCTAGCTTTAAAGCTGGTGGAAAATAATGGGACGATGTTGGAAGCCTCTGATGTGACTCCTTTCTTTCTCGTGTGTTTCTAAGACACATCAGTTACATATGAACACCCTGTGTAAAACCTTTTAAATCAGCCTGACCCCCCTTCATGCCTAGATGCCTGTAGATAATTTGGTTTGGTTAGTCTCTGTTCCTTTGAGATGTTGGACAAGTCTCTCTGATGCATCACAATTCCTTAGATGCCAATTTCATTTGCAACTATTGAGTTTTTGAAAGAATGCAGTGTTTGCTTTGGATTAAGTTTCATTAAATCCATTTTCAGTAACAAGAATTGGCAGAAATAATGGTTTATTTTTTTATGTTTTCATGTACATACTGCTGTCTTGAGTATAGACTAGATAGATGACTGTGAGAAGTAATGAGAGTCCTTTTATTTCTTTCTGACCAGTAGCTGTGTATCAGTACTCTCTTTTCCAGGTAAGAAGTAAAGCAGACAATTTGAATTCCCTGTCAAGAGTCCACACAAATGCAGCTTGGGCAGCATTTTTTTATTGTGGAGGATGAAGAGTACACAAAGAGGCAATAAGAGTCTATAACTGCACCTGAAAATGAATGCATTAAATGAGATGAAATCTGTACCAAGAGGGAGCCTTGATCACCTGGCAGGAGTTAATAGATGTTCCAGGTGCCACTGAAATGCTGCCCTTTAACAACAAGTAGAAGGTTTACTGTTAGCAGTCCACTTCCAGCTGTGTTATGGAAGGTGCAGGCTTTAAATTGCTAACCAGGTTTCCCATTAAAAAAAAAGGTCATTTCTTATTTTAGGATTTAGACTGTGCAGAGCAAAAGGGCACATAAAAAGTCACGGTTGTCAACAGGACTCCGAGTTTGGCATTCCAGGTTATTTTTGTGTGTATTGTAAGCAGGTGGCTGTGTTGTCATTTCCCTCTTTCAGGATCAGTCTACTCAGCTGAACTGTGAGGAGAGGATGGTAAAAGCTTGGCAGAATTGTAGAGAGTTTTAAGGTCCGAAGGAATTGGAACAGCTCTAATAATCGAGTTCTTCCTTCAGCTTGTGCCTTTATTCTAGATGATCTCTATTAAAAGCAATATCCAAAAGGAGTGGTAGGGTTTTTCTAATAGTAAATATAATATAATAGTAAAAATACATGAATATTATACTTCCTTCCATTTCTGAAAGTATTTTTGTGGTTTTTTGCTAGTAGTAATATTCCTGCTAGTCTAACTGTATTGTGTCCTAGTTATTTTAAGCAGAACAATTTGTGCTGTATTCCTATCCCTTTAGTGTGACTAATGCTGACTCTTATAAATCCCTCTACATACAAATTTGCATTGGACTCTTAAAATGGTGAATAATTTACCTTAGATGCCTCTACATAATTATTTTTGGTTTGGAAAAAATCCCAAGCAAGCAGGATGTTAATTGGCACCTCCTTTTTGTGTGGTGTTAGGGGCTCTGTATGAATCTTTCTTTGATACCTTAAAAAAAATTTCCTAGGCATGGGATCTATTTGGATCCAGTTTGAGCCTTGTGCTTCTATTCTGTGCTAAATCCTAAACAGGAGTGGCCCTAAATGGAGGTGGACAATGACCAGTGACCTCTGTAGCTTTTTGGAACAGCTTTTTGATGACTTTGTTTTTAATTCAAGGCCCACTTTCTCCAGGAGATCTTGTAGTCATGTAAGTACTCCATGAAGAGTAGAACATTTGGTGTTCGTGGTGAAATCTGGGCTTCAGTTCAGAGTGTTCTTCTTGACAGGGTCTGAAGAGAAGCCAAGCAAAGATACCTGGAAGATTTTCTTTGGGGGTGTGTGTGTGTATAAACATATGTGGTGTGAAACTTTCACCAGCTACTCTTCAGCTTTTTGAAGGGAAGGGTTAAGTAAGAACTCCACAATAAATGCAGAGTTAGTGACATAAAACCACTGAATCTTGATATTAATACAAGGAATTAGTGGTTTTGGTGTTACTTTTGATAATAAACACTTAACTTTGAAGATGTAACCTAATGCAGGTCTCTCCTCATAAAGGAGAAAGAAGGACATAAGGGAAACAGTAATTTACTTAATTACTTAAATTATAAATTTAATTGTAAATTACTTTATGTCCTGATGGTCTGTGTATTCATATAGCCATATGTCCAGAGAATGCTGCTGCCATCCCTGCATTGTCTGTATAGCAGTAATGTGAGAAATAGGGGTCAGAAGATGCCAGTTTAGCTTTTCTGACTAAAATTCCCACTAAAAAATCAAAGAAAATTTGTGATTGTTACATTCGGGGGAGAATCAGAGATTGAAAACGAAGCTAAGATGTTAAGACAGAGTTAATTTTTTCTATTGGCATCTAATGCTTTTCTGATACAAGTTCTGCATTTCCTAATTTTTAGTGGGCAAAGTTTGGAAGCACTGAGGTGGGGAAGGAGTGTTGCACTCAACTGGATGGCTCTACAAAGTCACTTCATTCAAATTTCTCACCTGGTTTATATGAAAAAAAACATTTAATTCCTCAATTTGCATCTGAACTGTGAAATATTTTTGTCAGGAAAAAACCCAATTTCTGTGTTATTTTGGTGGGTTAGATGGAGTTTAAATTTGTTGCTTCAGTATGTACCTGTTTTTTCCTTTTTTTGAAATAATTTTTCAAAATAAAAGAGTGTGGACCTGTAGACATTTGAAAAGCAGTTAGTAGAAAGAACACAAAGTTTGGCCTCAGGGCTAAAATTTTTCTAGTTAATTCTAGAAGATTACAGAAACTGAACAAAAGGCTGGTTGCTTTTGGGGTGGTCGAGTTATTATTTTTCTCAGGCCTATTAAGGCAGCAATGTAGAATTTCTACAAATTGGCCCAATTCAGTTAATCTTGATTTTCATGTTTTCAAGCATCCATGTTTCTGTGTAGCTGATCTGATGGCTAATTGAGGTCACACACAGTCTGTTCAGGAAATTCTGGTAACTTTGCATTTTCTTACTTTACAGTGCTGTCATATCATTAAGATTGCCTAAAATGTGTTTTGAAGCAAGGACATGTTTTGATCTGCCCACTGTATCTCAGATTTCTGAAGAATGCAGAAATTCGAAGGAGGGGTGGAGTCAGGGTTGTGAACAGCCCAAGGACAAGAAAACCTCTCCAGTTCTACAATATTCCTTGTGGTAGAAAGAGAAATATGCAGGAAAAATATAGTCTTGGATGATGCAAATAATGATACACATGAACCACTTGTAACTTAAAAGGGTTGGTTGTTCACAATGTTGTTAAAATCAGAAGGCATTAAAAGAAATTACATTGAAATATTCATCTCTAATTGCTGAGGCTGTTGGTAGTGCATGTTCGTATTTATTTCATTTTGTGGTTTATAATATATACTTTGTACACAGCTTCTGATACATTTTTAACTCCTACACTGACTGCAGATTAAATATAGGTTTGTGCATTGCTGGGTTTTGAGCTTCAAAGCACTTCTGAGTTGTGGTTAATTGATCTCTAACTCCAGACTAACACATGGAGGTTCCTGTGCTCTTAACCATTGGCACTGTCCCTCTCATGTCATTCAGTTTCCCAAGGACCTCAAAAGACCTTGATTCTTCTGGAGCTTTAGTCACAAATATCAGTATTTAGGCATTAGTCAGGGCTGCAAATCCAGCCCAGGAGTGTTCCCCAAATCGGCTTCCATTCACTTAGTCTCACAACTTAATACACAGGAATTAAATAAATTTCATCATCTGTCATGTTTTTATTGAATGAGAGGATTTTGTCCCTAAAAATAAATTTAATAGCTGCTGTCTGAGGCCATATGAGTTGCTCTTAATATTCTATGCTACTTATAAAAGTGTTTGGTTTTGTGTTCATTTGGTTCTTAGTAATGTTACAGTTGACCAGAGGACAACAGGTGTAGCTCCAATCCACCAGCAGTTTATAAGGAGACAAATGTATCCATTCATGATCTATCTGAAAGGGAGCATCAGTGAAACTGTTTTGTAGAGAAAGTCTGTATTTGCTTATCCCCACTGCAAAACCCAACATTATCTGAATTTTGAATGACTATAGTTTTAAGGTTTGGAATAGAGACCAGGGAGAAGTTTGTTTCTCAGTATATCTTGGTGTTTTTGTACTTTGAGGAAGATAGAGAGGAGTTGGAATTTTATAATATTAGTATTAACTTCTTCAAAAGACAGACTTTTCAGGAGTAGACATTCTGGATGTAGGATACTTCAGGAAGGTGAAACTCAGTGGTCTTTGGATTTAAGTGCTTTGGTAAGAGCTTTTGGATTGAGTCATGGCAAAGTCACTGCCCAAACTCCAAGCTGCACTTTGTGATTTTTGGAGCAGTGTCAAATTAATTTGCAGACTTTTAGAGCTGTAGGTAATTACCAAACCTGTTGACATTGTCACATCTGTCTGTAGAAATTAGACAATGTCTTCATTAGAAAAGTCTTTGTGGGAAATACCTAAAATCCTTTTTGGTTTTGCTTTTTCTGAGGTGAACTAAATGAGTGTTTGCTGGTACACTGTAGTCATACATCACTGGATTAAGCCTTTTAGTATCTGATCTCTGTCAGAGGTAGTTTGGACCAGGTGATGCCCTTGTTCCCAGCACAGAAACTCCTTTGAATATTGCAAGTCACCACCCCTGACATCTCTTTGTGGTTGTGTTATTAATGACAATATTGTCTGTTGTTACCTCGGTTTCCTAAATAACAAGGCTTGTGCTTCTTGCCATCTCAGTGTTTTCCTCTCCCCCATATATTTTTTGGCCGTGAACTGGTTCTTACCAAACTCTGCAAGAGGCAGAAGCTTCAAACCAAAGCTGAATGGAGCTGCTGATTTCAGGCTGCCAACAGCAGCGTTCACACCCAGGATCATGGAATCATCTAGGTTGGAAAAGACCTCGGAGATCATCAGTTGCAGAGGTCTTTTCCAACCTAGATGATTCTGTGCTTTCCCTTTGGATGTCCCCCAAACCTGGGACACTTGGAACTTACTGTCCAGAGCACTGTGATAGGAGAGGGTTGGGGAGTCAGGTGAGTTTCAGAACTGTGCTGGCATTGGGACAAAGGGGCCACAGTGATGCTGGTGGTGCCTTTTCCTTCCTTAGGAGTGTTCTGAACACTGCCATGGTATTATATATAAAGGTGTGTGGTAAATAATGCTTTCTTCTCAAGTAAGTTTCTCAAATTAACGTTTGGCATTTCTTAACATTGTATTGCAAAATTTTAATATTTTAATATTTTAAGAAGGTAAAATTGTTTTGGTGGTGAGGCATTGGCAGAGGTTGCTCAGAGAAGCTGTTGCTGCCCCATCCCTGGAAGTGTTCAAGGCCAGGTTAGGGCTTGGAGCAACCTGATCTAGGGGAAGGTGTCCCTGCCTGTGGTGGATGAGTTGGAATTTAGATGATCTTTAAAGGTCCCTTCCAGATTCTGTGATTCCAGCCTTGCTGAGTTACTGAGGAATGCTTTAGGCATCTGACAGACTAATCCAGCCAGATCTGCTCCAGAGACCTGAGGAGTTCAGAGTTTGCCCAGTTTACCCCAAGTTATTCTAGAGGATTTCTGTGGTTGTTCTCTTGGCTATGGAGACACACTTCATAGGTTTTCTTTGGGCCTCATGACTTTTGTTACTTTGTGATTCAGGAATTGGGGAAAAGGGAGATAAACGGATTTAGTTAAATTGTGTTGATATGGCAGCAGATTTAACATCCCTGTCACTTTGGTAATTCTTTTTGGGTCCTTTGAGCTTCCTGTGGTTTGCTCTGAGCTTTCAATGTCCTGTTATTAAAAACTTGTGCATTTCTTCTTCTGTGGGGCTGCAGCAGACAAATAGAAGTAGAAATTATTCCAGCTCTAATTCTGTGACAAGTTGTTTGCATATGCAGCCTGAAATTCCTTTGTACTGTCACAAATGCTTAGTTTGCAGGATGACAAAATAAATATTAACTGTACCAGAGCTGACACTGGCATAAGTACACACTGCAGTTCTCTAATTTGAACTCCTTCTTCATATCAGGGAAAAAAAGATGTGTTCAGAAGTTCCTGAAATACTGGCATCCTTGTGCAGTACCTACCTGATTTTGTGCCAGGATTACTTTATTATATTCAAGCAAATTTAAGTTTGCATCCATTCTGAACCTGATTAGATCTTGAAGGGCTTGAAAATGAGTCTCTTTAATAATTATTGGAAATTTGGATAAGGTTGTTAATTTAGACCATTTTCTTTCTCATTTATGCCTCAAGCTTGACCTCACAGGGTGAGTCTTATGTTCAGGAGCAATTTGGAGAGGGAAGATTGGGGAGCTGGAGACCTTGATGAACTGAATGTTTTTTCAATATTTTAATTTAAAATTCTTAATAAGCATTGCAGATGTATTCTGCACATTATGAGAGGCAGAAGATACAGTTACAATGTAATTTAATGTGCTCGGGGTACCTGATGCTTCATACATGATAAATTGAAAACTAGATTATAGAGTAATTAAAAAATGTTCACCTTCTTCACGTCACTGAGGTTAGAAGTGCATGAAACAACTGTCAGTTCTGCTCTGGATCATCATTGTGACCAAGTTCAGTTCTTTGTTCTCACTCTGGTGGCATTCAGTGGCATCTGACTCTGTCCAAGTTGGATCAGAAGCAGAGAAAGCTGGATAGGTTTCTTTTTTCCTCATCTTCCTGTTTTCATGCCTAATGAATGAACAGAAATGAAAAAGCTTTTTAGAGAATAAGCCTCAACTAATATATCCTTGTTTGAAATAACAAAAGAGGTGAGCTAATGTTTTTTCATTCTTGTGAAATGATGGGGCAAGGAATAAACTGTAGTATCAGTGAAGAATTTTAAAAGCTTAACAATGATTTTCTTGGTTTAGGCTTTATTACTCTTGCTGTCCTTTCTTATGGATTATATTATGGTACAACAGATTTACGTTTTTCTGCCTCTCTGTACTCATTGCTGAGGCAAAAGCCACATTTATATTGTACGTTTCTTTGTGGTCTTGAATTCTTATCTTTATGCAGAAAATACTTGTTCTCTGAGTCCAGCTACACAGGACTGTACCAAATACTCTTATATAATTAGGATATTTGTGGCTCTTTTCTGTTTATTCTTTAAGTATTGCATCATGATTTCCTTTATGCTCCATCTAGCTTGGTTTGCTGATAAGGAATTGTTACACATCAGCAGGGTAGGTATTCACCATTAGTACTGTGCTTTATATATCAACAAAGCAAGTTGAAGGAAGATGTAATTGTACAAGTGTGTATACACTATGTAATCCCTTGACATAAATGGAAAAAGCTATTACTGAAATATTTGTGCTTTTCAAGTGAAGCAGTGCTGTTTCTTAACATCAGCAGGAACAGTACATTTCAGACTGTTTTAACAGTAGATGCATTTTGTATTTGATTTTTCTTTTCTAAGAAGTCACGTCTAGGTACAAAATCATAGCTTTAAAATCCATTTCAAATAAACTTGTAATACTCTACTTAAACACTTAGAAGGCAAGTCAGAGTTTCTAAGGGACTTAGTGATTCTTAGCTAAGAAAGTAATGAGTGTGCTTTGTGAGCAGCACGCCGTCAGGATTCCTCTCCCCGCTGCTGCCTGTAAAATTGGCTTGTTAGTTATTTATGAGGAAAATTGGTTTGACAGCCCTGAAGGCAGAAGTGTTCTGTTCACAGTACAAGTAATGCCATGGTGCTGTAAACCCTGGCTATGGGATTACAGGAGCTGCTTCTTGAAGAACCAGCTCCAACCCCAGGACCATTTGGGTTTCTCCAGCTCTGGGACTCAACTGTGGATGTGTCTCCTGTAACCTGAGTTATCTTGGAGCCTCACACTGTCTGTCGAGACCTCCTAACATATATATGTGGCAGCTTTCTGTTACTGTCTTTTTACCTTCTGGGCATAATATAGCTAGTTTAAATTGAATTTTAGTTTGGGGTGTGAGCTCTTTGTTATTTCATCCTGGACCTAGAACATGTTTAGTTCTCACCTGTGTCTTTTTCCAGCCTGGGTTTGGCCAGAAGCCTACAAACGAGGTGTAAAATGTATATAAATCAGAAGCTGTCTTTGCTGTCCTTGTTCCTTCTCTCTACTGTCTGTGGAGTTTGTCAGCATTGTACAAAATAGCATTTCAGGAGATCTGACTTCAAAAATTGCAGCCATGGTTTGTGCAGGAAGCATGACTTGGGTTAGCTGCTGGGGGGGTAATTGCAGCAGTAACTAAAACTCACAGCTTTTAGACTTAGAGTTTATAGCATATCTAATATTTATCTGCCACCCAACATGTAATGAATCTTAAATCTTCCTGCAAGTATTTCTGGTGGTCTTAATCTGTTCCATGCCAGAGGCAGGGAGAAATAATGCTTTCAATTTTGTCAAATTAAGTTTTTACTGTGCATTAAATTGATTAAATAGAGCAGCAGATTAAGGCGAAAAATACTATCTTAAATTGCAATTCAGGGCTGATAGAATCTTAATGATGCCAAGCTGAAATTTTTCAGTGGGTTTGTGGAAATGCGAATCCATTAATCATATGCTCTTGACTTCACATGGCGCTGGATTGGAAACAAACTCCTTGCCTTGTTCCCTTTGCCCAGATGAGTAATGGTCGAGCAGGGAAGGCCCAGCCACCAGGCTGTGGGAGCTGCACGTGTGCTGTGTTCTGTCAAACCACCTGGGTCTCCCGTTTGATCAGGTTCTTGCACAGAACAAACGTTTTTGGGAGTTTCGTGTTACAGCAGCACCTCTGTCTTTGAGCCTCTCTCTGACGGCTACATGACAGAACCGATTAGGAGAAGAAAGCCCAGCTCATGTCGTGTGCTGCAGTTCTTCTGTGTGCACTCTTGTTCCTCCACTACCCCCTCTCTACCTTCATAATCTAGTTTTGTCAGTCATCTCTTCGAGTTTCTTTGTCCTGATGTATTTTTGTTTTCCTGAATTTTTTTAATTTTTTTTTTTAATTCTGCCTGTGGTTCCTCCCTGCCTCACTTGTCATCTTTTTTCGCTGTCTTAATTCATTCTCTATTTTCCAACTGGAAAATTTTATAAAAGGGGACAGGAAAAGCAGAGGAGAAGATAGGGAAAAGTTGTTTCTCTATTTCTACTGGTGCATCAATATTGTGGTGTGAGGAGAGAACGAGCCTAACACAACTACTGCTAAAATGCAACATATTAAGAAAAAAGAGTTGTCAGTTTAGATTAATACATAATATATTGCTCTGTAATGTCTCTTCTGCTCTTTCCTGATTTGTTGTCTTTACTTCTGTTGCCTCTAAACTTCTATTTATCCTCTGAGGTATAGACTGTGTGTGTTTTTGGCTTAAGAAGAACTGTGTATTCTTGTGAAATGACAGAAATAACTTTTGGTTTTTATCTCCTTGCTAATTCTCATTGCCTTGTATCTGCTCTGGTGTTTGACAAATAATTTACTTGACCCAGATGCTTCTGGAACCAATGTTCCTTTGTAATCTTGGTTTTGGAAATATTTTTTTCGTTTTTTTTAACCCCCACCGCCAGCAGAATGACACTTGGCAGCTTGTTGTGTCTCCAAACACTACAGTAGTTGGAAGTGGTGTAATCTGTGTCCCCGGGAGGATGTGTAAGACTTGTGGAAACACCCAGATGACATTAAAGGAATTGTTTCCATGAATCTAGTGGTGAATTGATGGGACTTTTTCTAGCACACTGAGTGTCCTTAGTTCTCTTATTTCTTGCATGATTGAGATCCAAAACTGTCTGCAGAACTGATTTCAGCCTTTGTAGCTCTGCCTGTAAATGCCCATTTGTTGTGAAGGGATGTTGTGCTTCACTCCAGCTGAAGCAAATTCCTTCTCCATCCAGAGTGTCACGGTTGGGCTAAGAGAACTCTGGTATTCTCATTACAAATAGATTTCATCTTATTTATTGAGGCAGGTTTCTGTATAGAGCAAAACATGTGCAGCTGCTGTCAAACTCGCTGTGATTACTTTGGAGTAATAAAACATGTCATTTCTTTCTTCTTCCTTTTTTTTTTGTTTGTTTGTTTGTTCGTTTTAGATAAGAACAGTGTGCGTGCAAAGGTGATAATCTTCTGATCTTCTGTTAAACTTCTGGCAAACTACTTCATGTGTGTTCTGGAAAACTCTTAAATATTTTCTCCCTCACTCCGTGCTGGCTGCATCTTCAACCTTCTTTCACTCATCTGTAACTTCAAATAAGAAAAGTTTAAAACTTCAATTCCAGCTCCTGAAAAACTACTGTAACAATGGAATCCGTGTGGGCCAGAACCATGGAAACAGCATAATTTGTGGTCAAACATGAAAGGAAGTTGACTCGCCCATCTTTCTAAGAATTTGTGTTTTAACAAAAAAAACACCCAAAACTTGGAAAATACTGTTCTAATATTCAAAAAAAGAAATTTTGGGTAGTTTTTTTTTTTTTGTTACATCATTAACCTGTTACTCTAAATTCTTCTAACTAGTTACCATTTTAAAACTAAAACAAAACTCCCACTTGACCCACTCTAAAAAAACACTCAAGAAAGCAGTTTTCTCTTACATTGTGGTCTGGGGCGTGCAGCTCTGTTTTGAGCTTTTTAATATTTTGCCTGAAGTAATTTTCCCTCATTCTCTCCCCTTCTGGTTGTGCCCTTGGCACTAATTTCTGTACCTGGAAACACATTTATTTTACATTCTGGAACACCTCCGTGCTCTGTGTTAAGTTCCTGTCATACCTAAAGCACAAACCAGCCTTTGCTGACATGATGGAGCTAATTTGTATTTCAGTACAGGAACTACACAATCCTGTCACCTTTTGAAGACGTGGGTGACTTGTGGTGGCACATTGTGTGTCACAAGTCCTTCACGGAAAATGACAAGGGAGCTTCAATCATAGCAAGCAATGTCAAGACAATGTCTCTTGAAAGAAAAACATCCACTAAAGCTATCGCTAGGAAGAACAAGTGCTCTGTACTACAAATAGGGGGTAGCTACACACGTATAGAATACATGTCTACAGCTTTCCCTAAGCCTGCCTGAGGGCCTGAATTGTTATGTTCATAAAATGTCACAATATTTCCATCAGGATTATGTGATCACAGATCATAGTGCTGGAGATATTCCTGATAGATCTGAACTACTGCTAGCACACACATGTCCCTCCTTAAACATCTTAAATACTTTTAAAGTTTCCTGGGCTTGTTTAAACACTTCTCATTTTGTGATAAACCATTAAAGGATAAGAATATTCCTGTAATGTGGCTGACATTCTTAGAACAGTCTTTGGATTGAGTAGGTGTTCTTAAAGGTGATGTTTAAGCTCGTGACTTCACAGAGCCACAACAGGGAGTTTAAGACCATGAGAATCACAAAATCATTTTAGTTTGAAAAGACCTTTAAAATTGGTAGTTCCAGCTGTTAACCCAGCAGTGCCAAGGCCACCACCACTCAACCATGTCCCCCAGCAGCCTCTTCCAGTGTTTAACTGGCCCTTCTGTGTAAGAGTTTTTCCTAACCAGGCTAAACCTCCCCTGGCACAACACAACTTGAGGCTGTTTCCCCTTGCCCTATTATGTGTTATTTGGGAAAGAGACTGATGCCCATCTGGCTCCAGCCTTTTGTCAAGGAGTTGTAGAAAGAGACGAGGTCCCCCTGAGCCTCCTTTTCTCCAGGCTGAGCTCCATTGCTCCCTCAGCTGCTCCTTATCAGTTTTGTGCTCCAGCCCCTTGTCTGGACGTGTTCCAGCACCTCAATGTTTTGTCCCGAGAGTCCCAAATCTGACCACAGGATTCGAGGTGGCCTCCCCAGTGCTTAGCACAGGGGGACAATCGCTGGCCACAGTGTTACTCATATAAGAGATGCTGCTAAATAAGAGCAGCAACTGCACAGCCCAGCCCTGGCACTCGATGGCAGCAGAAAATTTTCTTTACGTGGAGTTTGCATGCTTGGCTCAGTGGCTGGAGGCATAGCTCTCCACGCTTTTCTCTTGCAGGAATTGCAGGGAGCTCAGTGCCAGCTGTGGAGAAGGCACTCTTACTGGTTTGAACCTAATCTCCAGTAGTTTCCTCAAATGCTCCCTAATGCTTAAATCCTGGCAGGATTTGTTGAATGGTGGTACTGCTGCATCGATTTGCTTTTCCTTTTTCTGATGTTTTCCTCTCTTCTTCCCCCCACCCCCTCCACTTGTGCTGTGATCATGTGCACCCTGAGCCTCATGTCCTCGCTGCTGAGGGGCCCCAGATTTGGTAATCTGGCCTTCCTTGGCAGCTGCTCCAGCCCTCAGTCACTTCAGCTGCCCAGCTCTAGACATCTCTGCCTCCTTCTGGTGCAGAGACCACAGCTGGACACAACATATTGATGCTTTTTTGTTTTGCACAGTAATACCTTTAAGTACCATGTTTTTAGTACCCTTCCTAATGAGACACAATGTTTTACTGCTTTTGGCCAGCTACTCCAGTTTGAGCTGATGATTTCAGAGAAAACAGTGACTCAGCCTTCCTCCCGCAGTTGGAACTGGAGAAAGTGCAAGTGTTACTTGGTTAAGGAGGTATTGCTCAGAATTTTTTCCCCAGATGCATTACATCACAGCTGTGTTGAAGTGCAGCTGCTGTCTTAGTAACTTGCTGAATTTTGTGAGATCCCTGTTGGTTTTTTACCCCCATTGATATGACTTTTGCTGACCCATAAGAGTTTAATATGACCTGCAGACTTGCAGAGTTCACTTACCCATTTTGCGATGCTGAATAAATCCAATTATTGGGGAACTACTCCATGCTCTTCTCTATCCAAACCTCTCTTCCCCATAGGCAAAAGGTGCATATAGTACTTGTGTAGATACTGAGACTAAATTCTTTATCTGAGTTGCTTAGATACTGCATGTTCTGTAAGTCACTATGTAATGAGATTGATCTCACCTGCCCTGAGTAATGACTGAGTGATTTCTCTTGCTCTTCTTAATCTCCTTAAATGTAACTTCCACCAGAACCTTTTCATTTAATATCCTGCTGTTCAGGGTGCCTGGTTGAAAATTTGGCTCCTGGTGGCTGCATAGATAACTCAGTAGTCATGCTCAATGATGTGGTATAAATGAATTTGAAGTGTCAAGGTGCATACAGAGTTCAGGGCAGAGTTCAGCTGAGATGGAGGAAAACACAGGTGGATTGTTCTGATGGTTTTAATCGGAGTCTGTATTTTTTCAATTTCAAAAACTGGTATTTAAGAAGCATAAGCAGAGCGATTTTGGAAGAGTACCAGTAGGAAAGGGGAAATTGAGATTTGAAACTGTTGAATGATATATTTTGGTGTGGATGCTGTAAGCTAAAGAGACTCAATACTGATTTTGTTTTCAAATGAGAAGAGGAAGGCAGGTACAAATAGAGTAGGGCAGTGAGAGGCATGTGACAGTAAACTGACAACAAATTGAGAAATTATGGAAGCAGATATGAACTGAAGGTGTTCCCGAGGTATGGGAGGAAATCAGCTGATGCTTGTAATGGTGTAACATCACAGAGCTTTTACATATTTAAAGCCACTTGAGGTATGCCAGATGTGGTGATCATCCCACCATTGATGTGCCTTGTACCTGTTTTATTAATCAAACATTTAATTTGAAAAAACCCTTTGTGTTCTGTGCAGTATTTTCGTTGGTCCTCTCATTTTTCCTTGCTAAATTTTGTGTGGCTTTTGTGTTTCAGAGGCAGCAGCTTGCCTTAGAACTAGTGAGTGGTTAAAGAGAACTTCTCAAAAGCACAGCGCAGGCTGTGCACATTGCAGGGAGTCACAGCGGTTCATTGTCAGCCGCTTGCTCGTTAACCTTTTCAGCAGACAGAAATGAGAGCATTAAATCATTACTGCTGATACAACTGAAGCAAAGATTTAAACCAAGATAATAAGGGACTCCAGTGCAACGTGGATCTCCTGTGAAGTAGGGCTGTAAACACAAGATGTGTGGTTTTGTATGCTGAGTTTCTTCTGATCTGGCTAAATTACTAAAGAACTGCTGCCAGGTTTGGAGGGTGGAGGTGTCTGTCCTATAACTGTCCCCGTCCATCTCTCCCTAGGGTAACAGATGAAGGTTTGCAGCTCAGCTGGATATTCAGCTGCTGCTGTGCCAAAGGCAAATGCAATAAATATGTCAATAGGGGCAAAAACTCTTAATCTGAGTAAGCAAATGGTGGTTTTAGTGCTGTTATGACTGACATGCGAATACTGTGTCAGGTATTGGTGTTTGCAAATCAGGGCTGCTATTGAAAGCCAGAACAGCTGGAGTATTTAAAGGATAATAAAATGTTTAGGAAAAATGGACCTTTACAGTGAGGCACTTCTGCCTCTCATTCTACATAGCTAGTATATGAAAAGATTTTATTGAGTTGCATTGAAAATTGCCCTAAAAAACTGCCTTAATGTGAAATGATATAATGAAAGGTTGTTAACATTCAGCCCTGCAGATTGCTAAATTAGAAGTAGGTTAGATGTAGGTTACAAATGAGATGCACTTTTAGTGATGAAGGGGAAAAATACATATATGGAACGGTGCAACTGGTGTTTTATACAATCTTTTAATCATACTGTAAAACTTTTTAATAGCTTTTCCTTAATAGGTGTGCTGTCAGGATGAATTCATTGCATCTCCAAGGTCTTTGTTCAGTAGATCAGATGGTCATGGATAAATCGTTGAGTTTCTCAACAAATGTAATTTTACAAAGCATTTTTCTTGAAAGATGACTTGTGTTTTCTCTTTATTTGCTCTTTAAAAAGAGAAAAATATTTTTAGCCTGCCAGATAGTATAGGAAAAGAGACTTCCAGGTGGTTGGATCCAGCCTCAAAGAGAACATCCTTCAAGACCAGCCACACAAAGGCTAAAAGCTGAATATGCATCTGTAGTCCTACATTATTTTGGTACCGTGGCTAAATAGGAAAATTGCATTTTATGTTGAGTCTGTGCTATTCCTCATCTAGTTGGAAGGATTGTTGTCCAATGACATGTGCTGCTTGTCTTCTTGGAGGCAGACTGTGGTCTGTGGTTCCTCGTGTGCTGCGAGCCTTTACTCTTCCCTGGAAAGAGAGATTGGTTTGTGAATTGAATATCTGAATTAATTTCAAGCGAATGCTGCTACGCTAGAGTCAGCCAGCTCCTGCTACAGGAAAACAGGATTCAATTTCTTGTGGTCTGCTGCTTACCACAGCTCTGGAAAGAGATCAGTGCTGCAGATGGGGCAGAGTCTGAGCCTCTGGAGTTGTCCACAGAGCCATATTCTCATTTTACCTTGAGGCAGGAATAGGAAGCTCACAGAACATTCCTGTTTTTGATGATTAGATGTTAATCTTGGAAGGAAGATTTAAAGTTGCGGCTCCATTTTAAAGAAGACATTTGTTGAAACTCTGCAATGTAAAATGCGTAGTTTTATAAAAGCAAATACAGTGGTAGAGAGATCCAGTCCTCAGGGCGCCCATAAATCAGAAAAATCTCTTGGTGCTGGGATCCACAAAGCCTATTTGAGGACTGTAGTGCCCAAAACCATCTCAGTGCATATAGAAGCAATAATAGTATTATTTCTTGAAAATACTGTCCTTTCTTTTCCTTGATGAATTCATGTACGTAACTGGTTTACTTGGCAAATTTTCTTTGGCTGAGGAACTTTCTTGTTTTGTAGCACCGCTAATGTCATTTCAGCTGGTTCCTGGTCTTTTATAGTAATCTGTGTCCAATATTACAGAAACCTTGCTTGGAAAGGAGCTCTTGAGGCCATCTGCTCCATCCTCCCAATATCTACATGGGATAAAACCAGTTTTCTCTGAGAACTGATTAGCCTTTACAAAGTATGTAAAAGTTTGGTTGTGATAAAGAATATGATGTGAAAGTAATTTTTCTTTCTGCCTGTTCAAACTGGCAGTTTGCTCCCTGCCAAGTAGCACAGGGAGACACTTAAGAATATGAATGTAGAACACGAGTGATCCCTTGAAAGGATCAGTAGGAGCAGCAGCACTTGAAATATGATTCATTTTAGATTTCAGTTTGAAGAACTACTTTGGAGCAGATAAAAAAGTAAGATTGGTTCATGTTGTACAGCTGCTGTAAATGTGGTTTGTCTGACAGCACTCCAAGCACTCAAAGTGAGTTGTAGGAGAAAAGTCAGTCCAGGCCTCCCTGATGTGAGGGAGTCCTTCCCAACAGGACAGCTCTCCAGAATGCTCTCAAGCCTCTCAGTCCCAAACCAGATTAAAACCCTAACTTTGGGTTTTTTCCTCTTCAAATCTCAGCACTGGTTGAGTTTCTCCTCTCTAGAGATTGAAATGCTGTAGTGTGCTTCAAAAAGGGGGAAGTTTTGCACAGCAGAAAAGGCAAGTTTGTAAATGCAACCTGAAATGAGTAGCTACCTGTGTACTCTCGGTTTACCTCTCTGTAAAGGAAGTTTTTAAAGTAGGGCCAGAATCCACTCATCATTTTTCAGTGTTAGATGTTAAATGAAAAACCACATTTGAGAATAAAGCTAGGAAGTTTCAAGCCAGAAGAGATGAGAGAAAGCTGGAGAGAAGGAGCAAACTCAATGATAAGAAAGTTCCTAAAGTGACTCCACACTAACACCTGAAGCTTTTCACTTACTGCTGTGGTGTCTGGATACTCAAAGGAGTGGAATTGTTACTGTTACCTTTGGAACCATCAAATATGTATTTAGTTTGTGCTGTTATGAATTGACATTTCTGTAGTGGTGGTGTTTGCTAAAATTAAAATACAGAATCAGCCTATAGAGGACTTCGTGTTTAATTTAAATAATTGAGAAATACCATACAAGTAACCTGCTAAGTGCACATAGGCAGTTCTGAGTATACTGATACAACCTTCAGGCTTCAATTTCTTCTGCCCAGCTTGTTTTTAGATCTAATGTATGTCAGTTAATGATAGACAACAGTCTCTTGCACTGTATTGTAATAGAGAAGGTGCATTTGCAGGAAGCTGTTCAGTAAAGTTGTCCCAGGGGTGCAGCATCTCTTCAGTTAATGCACTTGTGGGACTAATTTGCAGTGGAACATGGAAGTAAGAAATCTTCACAGTGTTTGACTTAAATATAGCAGCAGTGCTGATGGTGTCAGTGCCCCATTTGGGAAGGTCCTGGTGCAGTAACAGGATCTGTGTGAGCCCTGGCAGGGAGAGAGCACAGTGGAAACAGCGGCTCAGGTGTTAGGGACAAACGCTGGAATATGAGCAGGTCTTTTCTTGAAGTTAAAAATCTGTGTGTGTCTTAGCTGCAGAGCTTTTCCTTGTTTAAATTCTGAGATGTGATTGTTTTCTGCCTTTGTGTATATAATAACATATTTTTCTGGGGTTATGTTTGCTGTTATTTTCCTGACATCTGTTGTGTAGGCACATTTTACCACATAGTCTGCTTCAAAAGTAATAAATGCTGAGATAAAACATTACCAATACACAAAAATTAAAAGATTTTACTGCACCTTACAGTGTTGGTAGTAACTTAAATATGTCTATAGCTGTTAATTATAAATGGAATTTAGACATAAGCTTCTATCACTGTAGAAAAATTAAAATCTAAAACTGTATTTTCTAATCCACAGTTTTAGATGCTTTACTCATGTGGCTGCAGTTGTATTGTGTAGCTTAGTGACAAGCAGGAGATTTTTTGTGATTTCATAAAACAAGAGCATGGAAACAATTAAACATATACAACAAAAAATGATGCAACATTTATCTTCATGTAACTTTCCACATTAATTGTCAGTGCAAATCTCGGTCTGATGGAAGAAAGCTCCATTCCATATGTGCTGATTTGGATTCTGTGCAGGGGCTGTTGGGTTTTTTGCTTCCTGCAGTTCCTGTGTCTCCTTGGCTTCATCTCCTGTCTCAAGGCACTTCTGACATGTAAGATGGTTTTGTTCCAGACATCATGATAAGCATCTTCTAAATGTACCTTACTATCTTTTTATATTGTGTTAATATTTTATATTGTGTTTTAATATTGTGTTCTACCAGACTAAGGCATTCCGTGTTTTCTCTGGGGCTTTTTGTGGTGTCTTGTTGCCACTTTGATTTTGTGCTTTAAGCACGTTTCAACTTTGTGTTGCTGTTTCATCATCTCAGAGTAGTGCAGTTAATTTTTGAAATTTTTTGTGGGCTGCCTTTAAATTTTAGGTGTAATTCTCTTTGATTTTCAAGTTTCATCATGTTTTCCAGCCGCAGACATGAATTGTAACAATCTGTTGGTGAGAGCAGGGCTAATACATTTATTAAGCCTCGTTATTTCTTCTAATAAGTAGCACAGCAGTGACCATCTGCCCCAATAATCTCTGCATCTGTTTCAGCTGCTACACCTGTGGTTAAAGTTCAGTTTCCATGTGGATTTTGTACCCAGTGTGGCAATTTATTACTCAACTTTACTGTTTCCTTTAAACAAATAACTGTGCAGACCTTTTTCTTAGGTTCAGTTTTTCTCTCATTTGTTTTACTGGTTCCCCTTTCTCATCCCTGCCCTTCCCACCCCGCATTGTATTTATTTCAGTTTTCATTAACCCTGTGATGTGTGTCTCCAGTCCATGTCCTTACAGACTTGAGTAGTTCTTTCTAGTTCTTTGTGGGTTCTAGTTGCTGTTCTGAACTCTGATGGGCACTGAGATGACAAGAGAAAAGCAGGCAGGAGCAATATAATGGCTTACAGTTTAATAAAATGGTTTTTTTTTTTTGAGTGTGTAATTTTTAATATGTTCTTTTTAGACTCTGAGACAGTGGTCATTGCAGCTCAAGACAGCCTTAGCATTTACTATTAAAATGTTCAGCAACTGTGTCTAATGTGCCTCGGTGACAAAAACCAGTGTCCTTTCTTTTTATATTATTTCTTGTGTTCTGTGCTTGCCCGCTTGCAAGCTTGGCTACTTCTTCTCTAAAGATTGAAGAAAGAAAACATTCTGTAGAATCCTCTTCATTTGCAGACTATCCCTGACACTTTGAGCTCTGAAATTCTGTAGGTGATGATGGTGAATTTTGTATGTAACACTTCATTTGTGTGTAGTGACCTGTATTCTGCTGCAGTAATTACACTCATTGCCTTCACTATAATCTTTGTCCTTCAGTTAGGTGAGCAAAGCATAATCCTGTTAATGAACACGGTAAGACAAGGCAAATGCTTTTGATTTGCATGTGGCATCCCTGGCAGCCAGCAGATTGCTTCAGATAATGTGCTTTATTAAACAAGTATGGCCTTGCAGAAAAATTATGAGGGCAATGCAATTTCAGAGCTATTTTTTATTCTGTTTCTAAATGTATTTCTTTATTGTTACAGATATTTCAAGACTTCCCTTGCCAGCAGGTAAGTTTTCTTTTTTCAGTTATGTCTTGATGTGACAGCAGGCAGCTTTTAAAGGCTTGCTTATGGTACAGTCATGCTTTTATATAATCAGAATATTGGTTCTTACTGGCACTGCCATGGTACTTAGTCATGTGGGAATCTGAGGTCAAAACAAAACCTGTTGAGGTACAGATTTTTTTCCATTTAAATGGTATATTTTGACAAGGGGAGGAGGTAACTGAGGTGTATTTATAGGCAGTTGTTAAATACGCGTGTGAGATAGTGAATGCTTCAAGTGACTCAGCACAACATGGGATGCAGCTGGCAGGGGAGCAGATTAGAGCAGCCACAGATGGTGCTAGTGGAGGTTCAGAGGGACAAAGTGCAAGGAAATGGGGTTGGGGGATTTATGAGTGGAAGGAATCTCCCCGGTTAGAATAGGGAAGGTGATGCAGGTGACTTGTGTCCGAGCTGCTCTATTGGACTCTTCTGTCAGTGATGTCTAAAAATTAAAAAAAAAAAAAAACAACAAACAAAACTCTAAACATAAAGAAAGACAACAAAACCCCCCAACACATGGACCCACCAAAAAAAAACCAAAACAAAACCCAACCCCACTGACCTGATTTTTTAAAATAGCATTTTTTGTTTGTTATTTGTTACATTTGGTCTTTAACAAACTTTTAAAATTCATGCATTCATTTGTGCTGTGGGCTGGAGTTGTGATGCAAAGCTCAGAGTGGGGATGTTTCCTGTTCCCTGTCAGATAGAATTTGTCCATCTATTCCCTGTATGCAATGTGAATTCTGGAATCCTGACTGAAGTGCACTTTTACTCCTAATTGATCAAGGAATTGGATATTTGCTATTAGGCCTGCTGCCTTTTATCCTTGCCCTATGCCTTGGTGATTTTGCTTATGTATCCATTATTTCATTTCTTCTTGCTGATATTAATAGCTGATCTGAAGGAAGCTGTTCTTTACTGTTGGAATCAAATGACAACTTCAGTTAAAAGCTTGATAGCTGATGTGTTGTAGTCTTTTACATGAGAACTTCAGAGCAGCTCTTCAGCAAAAAAAAAAAAAAATAATATTTTCTTGAAGCAGTGAAGAGAAGTTTAAATGTGGAAGTTTTCTTTTCAGGATGACATCTTTAAAATGATTTTGAATGCTGAGAGTGGTTGTCAAGCAGGCACTTCTGGCAAATGTTGGAAAAATAAATACCTGCTGTTTAGGTCAGGCTGACAGGAAGATAAAGATTGTTATTGGTTTTTTTTCTGCAGCTTCTAGGACAAGAATGTGTGATGAAACTTTTTCTGAGTTTATATTTGGGACTTGAAGAGTTTGGCTGGTGTGAATCTGAGTCACAGTGAGATTATTCTTTTCAATTCGAGTGGGAGTGTCCTAACTGCACTCCTTAACTGTGTCTTGCAAGTACTGATAGAGGGCAGGAGTTTTCCCAGGATTTTCAAAGGGTGAGCTTTTCCCATGGCATGGCAAGAGGCCTTTTTAGAGGATATAAAAACTACCATGGCTTACCTGTAGCAGAGATTTGGCAGTACCTCCTGGTAAGGAAAAACTAGGGAAACTTGTTTTTAAAAAATGCTGAAAATATTGCCAGAAGGGAAGGCTGTTACAGAGATCTGAATTGTTCTGTGGTATTAAAGTATTTTTATTAATGACCATGAAAATGGACTTGATTTGTCTTTATCTGCCAGCAACACCAACACAAAAAGAGTTATGAGCACACTGGGTGATGTGATTAAAACTGAAAAGAAATTTGATTAATAGGAAAAGGAGCCTGGATAAAAGATATAATATAATTGAATAAAGAAGAGGTTCTGTATTCAGATGGGAAGTTTTAATCATCAGAACTCATCTTTGCAATAAATAATGGTATTTTCTTATTTCGAATTTTAAAGAACTTTTTTCTCCTGAGTGCCACTTACAGCAGTGGACAATAGATGTCACTAGAAATGTTCTCACTTTTGCCACCTGGTTTCAGTGCTCTAAATTTTCATCATAATATGGTATGGAGGGGCTTTTGCAATGTTTGAAGACTTTGCAGTAAGGAGACCTCTTCCAGTGGTGTCTTCATTGTGGTGTCTTGTTTGAGGTCGGATTATCCATAAATTTGGTATAGTCAGTGGTATATCAAGGTCATCCAGAACTCATTTCATAGCAAAACCTTGTAAAGAAGGATTGTTTCTGTGCTGGAGAACGCATTAGTTGATGAGGTCGTTAGTTAAATCATTACTCAGGAGAGTTATCCTGAATTAATCTATATCACTGCTTTGAAGTTCATGGGTGACTTGGGTTTTTACTGCCTTGAAATTGAGGCCATGGAGATGAGCATAGAGAATCTTTGAAATGTGAACTAGGAGGGGCTTGGAGAACAATTTGCTAAAATATTATAATTTTGAAGGTGGATAGAGAACACAGTTCTGCTGTCTGTAAGTGAAGTTCTCTTCCAACACGAGTGTGTTCACAGCAAGCCTGGGGGCATGAAAGACTGGTTTCCTCTGGTAAATGCAGTTAAACTTTCTCTGTTGACACTGTTGGGATTAAAAACAATCCCTTCTGGCTTTTGTCTTGCTCTGAATTTAAAACAGCTCTAGCATCTGTGTGATGTAGGTGACTTTTCCTAAGAGCTGGGCCTTTGTTCCTGATTTGCAGTGCAAATAGGTCTTCATTACCAGAATCAAGAAATAATAAGGAAGCAAGAAACTCTATCAAAGAACTAGAGGAAAATAAAGACAAATATAAGAAACAAGCATATTCTGGATTTTTGGTTAAAAATTCAATAAAACATTATGCCGACAATCTCAGGTAGTTGTTTTTTCTTGATGACTCCTCCAGATAATATCTGGTGAGTCAAATAAAATCTTGCTGACTCCTAACATACAGTATAGAAAAATTAATAGGAAATACACATCTTTTGCCTAGTTCTAATTTCAGATATGCAGCATATTTTCAACCTGATGATTTTGTGTTCACTTTTTGCTGTATAATGTACAATTTAGGTAAGCACTATTTGCACACTGTCATTGTTATCTTGAAATATTAAATGGTTCTGTAACTATTTTTACTTCCAAGGCCTCATTTAGGACAAAAAAAAAAAAGGTTACACAATTTCAGCTCAACCTAAAGTTGTTTCTGAATTAAAGGCATGTCCTCATTCAGTCTGTTGGTGTGTTTGGCCTTGCTGCTTACACAGGGCCTGCTCATGATCCACTTAATGAAATCACATTCATCTCCTGGCACCTTTCACAGCCTTGGAACAACCTCCTGCTTCCCTTCCTCTGACCCAGTGGGCAGGAGATGGGATGTTTAATGCTGTGCTGTGTAATAATATTCCTTACCCTAAACCTACACTTGCCTGTGTGGTGGATTTAGATACAGCAACCAGAATTTCAAAAGCCCCAAAGGGTTGGGTCCTTCCTACGATGTTAAAAGATGGAAAATTAAAAATCAGTTGAGGTATTACCAGAGTTGCAGTAGGCAAGAATTGACAGAATTGAGGTTGTGCAGAATTCCTAAAATAAATGTTCACATGTATTACAGAGGGTAATAAATTATGCAACGATTCTTCATGCAGCTGAGAATAAACTCAGTAGCCTGAGCAGAGAACTGTTGTTAATATCCCTGCTTAAAGGAGGGAAAAGGTAAGCAACTGTGTGGGCAGAAGCAAAAAAAGTACAAAATGGTGGCTTTTTGATTTGTCATTTCAATTTTAAGTAAGAATTAAATACAAGCTGCACTAAGATTGAACAGTTCCTCTCATTTTAGAATGCCTAGCATGGTGCTGAAGGGATTGCACAAGGAAACCTGTACTTCTCTAAAAGCTTTCAGTAATCCCTTCGAAAATTAGGATTTTTTTTTTTCTGAGAATCTCTACAAATGTTACTAAGAATTCTGATTTTTAAGCAACAGTAAACTTAGTTTTCATGTATTTGTAATGGCTTGGGTTGTAATGATTTTATTTGTGTGATGAGTATGGAACTGAAAACAGTTTATGAAATATTGGTGCTGTCAAGTTAGAATTGCTGCCTGCATGTCCTGTACAGCTCTGAAAATGTGAGAGGACTTTTCTTTTGATGCAGATCTAGCCTGTAGTTTAAATTCTTTTCACTACCAGCAAGGCAGGTGTTACTTGTAAATTTCCAAATTCCCTATCACGAAACTGCTATTATTGCTGGATGAGGTTATTGCTGACAAAGCTTAAATCTCACTTAGAAGAAGTTTCTCTTGTTATTTGTTCATTAAATCTTCCTATTTTAGAATTTTGTGGAGTAGTTTCAATAGGTTAATCATCTGTACCTCATAAAATCATTTTCCCATTGTTGTACACTGCAGATATTTGAAAAAACAGTGTATTTATCTTTTGTAAACTGTCACTGTTGAATATCTCATTTTTTGTGTTGAGGCCTTGGGGAGGTGACAGCTTAGACCTTGACAGGAAATCTGTGTATTTGCCAACCTTTCCAGTGAAACTTTCTTAGCTTATTTTGGCTGTGCTTTTGACACTGCCCTCTTCCCTGCATTCCCATCCATATTTTATATGTATCTTATGTTTTATATATAATTGCCCACACAAGGCAAAAGCAACAGCATGATTTGGTAAGAAAAACGTTTTTATTAGTGAGGCTCACCTGTGTAGTAATATTGAGGTGATGTGATACATTAAACATCTCAGGAAACTGTAAGTTAGCTAAATTGTAGTGTTTTTCTTTTAGAGATATGAGCCTGACAGTCCAGACAGTTTCCAGGCCATCTCTGTCCATTTATTCAGTCCATAACTTCATCAATTTGTTCATTATGGTGCTGTCATGGGAGACAGTGTCAAAGTCTTGCTGAAGTTAAGAGAAATGACAACTTTTCATCTTCCAAGCTTGTATTTTAATCAGAGAAGTTCATTAGATTGATGAAGCATGTTTTCCATTTCATAAATCCTTGCTGACTATTTCTAATTACCTTACTGTTCTCATTTGTTTAGAAATGGCTTCCAGTGTTGTTACTTCCATCACTTTGTCAGTAATGGAGGTAAAGGTGACCAGCCTTAGTCATCCAGGCCCTCCCCTCTTCAAGTTCCATTTGCTGTCAGGAAGCTCCCCCATTTACCAGGGCAACCTGTGAAATGATTTATAGTTAAGAAACTTGCCCTGGGTGCTGAACTTTGTTTTTCTGGGAGTGTGTATAGGGATAGAGGAAAAAAGAGGAGAGGGGGTAGAAGAAAAGAAGTTTCAATATAGAGAATTGAGAGTAATATTAAAGAAAAAAAATCAGGACCTCAACCAGGTGTACTGGGAATGATGTGGCACGCCTGGTATCTGCTCTAGACTGACTTTATGCTCAAAGAAAGTGAAATTCGATGCATTGGTCATTTAATGGGACTATGACATGATTGCATGAGGAGGCAGGGAGTAAGATTTGACAACATGAATGGTCCTTCAAGTCCTCTGTCCCGTGTCCCTGTGAATCTTAACAAGCTGGATCAATAAAGTCGGACACTTGAAATAAACAAAAAATCAGCAATTCAGCACATTCCCCTATCATTTCCTGTAATTCTGGCTCCCACTGTTTTGGAGACATCCACACTGCTGTGAGGATTGTTCTTGCTTATTCATCTCAAAGTAGAAAAATTCCAGTAATCAAGGGTGCACCATATGCAAATGTACCACTTGAATGTATAGTATCTAAGATATTTTTCTTTATTTTAATTAATTTCTCATTTAGAAGAAATTGGAAATTTTTATCTGCTTGCTTAGAAATCGATATTACAAATGACGGCTTTAGGAATTAGGCAGTTTGGAGGGATAAGGATACTTTTCCTAGGGAAAATTGTTCTATTTCGTCTTGGAAGTGGCAGAAAAAGGTGTGGCTGCTCCACCCTGGATAACCTGAAATATCCTGAAGTAAGTTACGCAGTTCAGCTTTGAATGAAGTCAGCTGCACACACTCTCCCTTCTTTTAGATAGTGTATGTGATTTTATTCCTAGTTTGGAAGGTTTGTTTTAGAAATAATAAGATTATATTTATTTTCTCGTTGAGGATGATGGACAAGAAACTTGAGCCTCAGTGCTATGTGGGCACCTGGTGACAGTTCTCAGCCACATATTCCAGGGAGAGATTTGTCAGTCTTCCACCTGAGAGGTGGCTAATTTGTCTTGCCTAGTTAAGGGTGCAAGGAATGGGGATCATTCAGTGCTTTATTTTAAACATACCAACAGTTGACATTCTTCTTAAAAAAAAAAAGAAAAGGCTATTTACAGAGCTTTTGGACAAAATATAAAAGAAAATCTTGAAAATTCTTAGGGGTTTATTTTTTTGTGGGGGGGGGAAGGGACACCTTGGACAGAAACTGTTGAATCTGAACTAGAGATTTTTGTTGGTACAATATCAGAGGAATTGCAGCGGAACTTAGAGCTCTGTACTACATGCTGTCAAAAAATAAATAACTTGCAGTAATGTTTTGCTTGGAGTAGGATGTTTATGTACTCTGAGAAGATGTTTACCTGTTTTGGTGTCAGAGGAATACAGAGCAAAAATGGTTCCTTGTGGGTTTTGTCCCCTTAAATATGAGTGGATATCCAGGATCTGGCAGTTTACACTCAGCTGAGGCATTCCCCAAGTGAGGAAAGTTCATTGCACTCTGTACAGCCACATGAATGTTCTTGCTGGCAAACTGGCTGGTGGTGGCTGTGCAGAAACAGCTGGAGGGATGTTGGCAAGGATTATTCAAACGATGTATGTGAAGATCTGAATTAAAATTTTGTCTAGACTCTTTCAAAGTTACAAAAATGGGACATTGTGTGGTTGCCCATTTTAAAACAATTTTTAAGGGTTTTTTTATAAGTGGTTAGGAGTTTCAGGATTGTTTTTTACTTTCGTTGTGGCAGGTTTTTTTGGTTTGTGAAAGTTTTTGTACAGGCAAGGTAGGGGGATGTGTATCTGCTAAGAGTGATTGGAGAATTGATCTATCTTCTTTTACAGGAGAAAATAACAAATCCAAGAACAGAGCCACCCTTGCACGTGGAAGGCAGTGCACTATAATCAGGGCATCAGGATACTGGGAATGAGATTCTGCTGCTCCTTTACAGCACAAAACTTTCAGTGGCAGTCACTGAGAGTGTCTTGTTCTGGTGCAGAATTACTTGAGGAGAAGATGAAATTTGGCAAACTAAAGAGTCCAGTAACCATGGTTCCTACATATGTGTTCTTTAGTCTGTTCTGCTGATGCTCATGATGCATTCACTGTTTTTATACAACTGTTCCACAGAAAGTGCAGCTTCTGTGAATTTCTGTAACCCCTTGCTGTAGTGTTGGAGTGTTACTACCCAGGGTCTTCATAGCAACAGCTATGGAGAAAAGGAAGGGTGGGGATAACAGTGTGACTGAAAGAAAGAATCTGAATATCAAGCTGGATCTTGTGTAGTTGGCTTATACAAAATGTTAGTTATCAGTGTGTGTTTTGTTCTTCCAAGACCTGGGAGTGGCTTGGGATCTTCTCCCAAAATACACATGAGCTTGTTTGAAGAGGAACATCACTGACTACAATGAACCAAGAGGAAAAACATTGCATGGTGAACTTTAATCAACTATTTTGTTGTAAGTTACGCCTAAAATGACCATAAATAAAGGATTATATGATCTGTTCTTTAATTTATTTTTATGTCCTTGACAGCCCTTAATGTATAGTTTGAACACTGTCCTTGTGTCCTTAGCTCCTAACTTACTTGTTCAGGCTTTGTTTGTGCAGCAGAAGACTGGGACAAAGAAGTAATAACAAAAATTGATACCTAGGGATCCCCCCTTCCCTTTTTTATTTTCAGAAGAAAATATTAAATTTAAGGTTTAAAATAAGAAAATACTTAAGAAAATAACCCACACCTTATGATAGCTATGGTGTCTTGCAGGCCTTTTCCATGGGGATCACTAACTTGAATATGAAAAACTGCAAAAATTATTTTGTCAGGTATAAAGCTGATATTCTTCAGGTTTTCCTATGGAAGCTTAACAACAACAAAGTCAGTTCTTGTAGCAAGTACATTTTTCCTCAGGATTTCCCTCTGATGAAGGGTCAGGATAACAGAAGAGGGCTATTAAATGCCCGTGCTTCCATTAGTGGGCTGGAACGACACTTGAGATGGATACGAAACTTCTTAAATAATTCTTACATTGTTTAACTCTGGCACAAAGATGTTTTCCAGATTATATCTTTGTGCTCTAATTATTCCTTTAAGAAGATCGATCTTTAAAAGATTTTTCAAAGTTTTTAGTTATTGTCCATTCAGATGACTTACTGGAATGGTTTCATACGGTTTGATTTTTTTTTTTTTCCTATGGCTATCTGGGAAGTTATCTGTGATAATTCTCTTTTTGAAAGGCTTCATACAGAGAAATACTGGAACTGTACTTCCAGGATTAATAGACTTTATGTTGTGATTCCCATTTTCTTCAGATGTCTTAGTTGAGCAAAATTTTCATGGATTTGAAGAGCAGCTGAACTAGTATCTCTGATCTCCACTACAGATCTCTTCTCTGTGGTGACCAGTGACAGAACCTGAGGGAAGGGCTTGAAGCTGTGCCAGGGGAGATTTAGGTGAATATTAGGAAAAGATTCTTCGCCCAGCTGTCAGGCACATGGTGGGATTGTTTGGGTTGTCCTGTGCTGGGCCAGGAGTTGAACTTGATGATCCTTGTGGGTCCCTTCCAACTCAGGGTATTTTATGATACTAAGGAAAGGTTAGAATGATACTAAGGCTTTTAGTCCGAGTAAAAAAATTATTTATGAGCATTGAAATTCCTGCTGACTGTTCCCTGGTCGTCTATGTGCCCTCCAAGAGGTGGAGTAAAAGGTATTATTGAAACCTGAGGCTTTTTGACAGAGAAGGGTGAGGGAGGCAAATGATAGTGAGGTGTTAGAGGTAGTGACTTCCACTGAGGTTCTGGAAACATCAGTAACCAAATTATTGAGATTTTTATATAGAGCTTCTAAAAGTAGAGTATTAAGTAGAAATTTTGAGGACAGTGATCAGACTTTGTCTAATGACCTGTGTCCTTCAAAACTTGAGGCGTGAAGGAATTCTGTCCTACCCCAAGGCAATCGTGACTTAAGTCATGCCATGAAGATACTTAACCTATTAAGATGACACTTTCTCATCATCTTCTGCACTTTACAATTTCTTACTATGCATTTATTTCAGGGTGCTTGAACTTTCCTACTCCCAGTTTATGACACTTCTTCATGTCTTAATGTCTGTGTGGCAGGACAAGGTTTATATTCTTCCTCTGTTTATGCAGTCACTGATATTTTTTTGTCCTGGTCTCATGTTCACTTAAAAGCTTTAGTATTGAGTCTTGAAATGCATCAAATGGGATTGTGGAGAGCAGGACCAGAGGTTTTTTTGGAAGCTGTGCTCTGCAGCTCAGAGCTGCACAAGAGATGAGCTCTTGGCCCTGTCAGATGCTGTTACATGCTGGTGATGTTGGCCCTGTGATGTTTGGTAAAGTAGGTCATTTGGGCTGACATCAGAAAGGCTCTTTTTGGTTTTTTTAATATTTTGTTTACCATCTGAAGACATAAGATACTTATTTAACATCCCTTCCTCAGATCTGAAGAAGGACTGTGCCCAAACCTCTCTTTCCCAGCTCTACCAGTTGGTTTTGGGCATCTTGCCTACTTTCATTTTTATCAGCATTCTTGCACATCTGTTTTCAGCTTCACCAAAGCCTTTTGTGCTGAAGTTGTCAAGTCGCTGGATAAAGCTTTCTACACTTAAAGCTCAGCTGAGTTTGGAGCTACAGAGCAGAGGTTGCATTGGTCTGCTCATCAATTTACTGCTATGAAAGGATGCAGAGAGGGGATATGTGCTCCCTTTGACACAATGAATGCTGATCCATCCTGTTTCACAGCTGGTTACCTCCACTAACTTGAGCTACATTTGGTGGTGAGCTCCTGGAAGCCTTTTTTAAAACTAAGCAACAAGTTCTTGTGTTTCTGAGCTCTTTGATACCACTCTGCAGGCATTTTCCTAGGTAAACAGAACTTGTTCAGCAGAACTGTGCAGTCTTGTGTAATTGGAGGAGCAAATGAGGCTATTTAAGGTGGTGGATTTTGCATTGAATAAAAGATTTTGTGTTAGCTGAGGATGACCTTTGATTCTCTGTAACAGCATAAAATGACTGCCTGAGGAGCTGCTCCTTGGAAGTTTATTGCTGGTCTCATGAAGCAGTGGTGTAGCTGAAAGCTCCTGAAAAGTCAATGTCCCTTCTCGGTACAAAATAGGAAAAGGGGTTGAAAGTGAATAGGAATTGAATTTTCTGTGGCTTAGAGGCTTAGCTATACTTGGCCTCTACTACAGGTTCTCCTAAACAAAGCATCAAACTATTTTTTGGAAGTTTTCATTCCAAATTTTTCTAATTATGGAAGGGAAGGGGGATTTGTGCCTATTTAACAATATTTTCTTATTTTTTTAAATATGCTTTTCTTTGCTTGATAGCTCAGGCACGAATTTGCTTGGTAATATAGCAGCCTTAATGTTTGTGTTATAAAACTTTAAAAAGATGTTATGTAAAAATTAATAATTAATTTTTAATTTTCTGCTTTCTTATACTTGAAGGGTATCAGCACTGGCTTGTTGATTTATTCTGTGACTCTGGAATTTTAAAATTAAATAGCTCTTTGTTTTAGCCTGTAAGAGTTTGTTTTTACATAAGGCATTTCTGCTATGCTCATCCTTCTCTAAGAAATATGATATGAACTGTTCCACCAGTATGTTTTCATATATAAATGGAATAATACTGCATTATTGTGAGGTCATGGATTATTCTTCTATTCAGTTCGGAATTGCATTTAGTAGCTTGGGAGTCTGAGGAGCTGCTGATGTTATTTCCGTGGTTTATGTAATAACACTGGGACTCAGGTTGAACTTTTTCCTAAAAAGATGTTTGCAACTAAAAGTGTTTTGATGAGCTGTTGTTTTAACTTTGTATTTGGAATCTGGAGGAGAAGCAGGACAAGGAAGGCACATCCAGGTGACACCATTTCTGGTAAATAACTGGGCCCTACGTGGCTGCACAGATTTCTTACTTTCTTTTGTTTAATTGGTTCTTAGATAGATGAGAGAGAAAGCAGCCAGATAAAACAAGACACTGAAGAGATTTCCTGACCCATAAGCAACTTAATTTTCCTGTATCCCTCTTAGAAGATGTGGCTAATTATTTCTAGGTTACCCTTGAATTGATAAAGATGGAGTTTAAGAAACATCTGTAAGGTCAACTGATCCACTCATGGATGCCTTCCACTGAACAAAAGTAATCCTCCCAGAATGCAGTTCCTTCAAACAGCATCAAAGGGCTGGGGTCCTTCCCCTCCAGATACCTTCTGCTGTGTTTACCTCATAAACGGGAGGTTTTCACCATAAAAATGGGAAGTTTTATAAGGTCAAGAAAGGTTCTGGTGACCATTTGGATTGCTTTGTCTCACTCCTCTCCAGTCACCTCACAATGGAGGCTGAAGATAGGCAGTGCAAAGTGATAAACACAGTAAATCTGTCACAGACCAAAATAATCAGATTTTATTTTGCAGTAAAGTAAGGAGTAGTATATGTAGGATTCACTTTTTCTCTTTTTTTTCTACCTCTTCTCTCCAGGTCTCCATGAAGCAGATTTTAGCTTTAAGCAATGGAATAGTGAATGAACTTCTCAAAGATGTCTTGAGGATAGAAATGGTTTTGTTGGGTGGATTTTTTTTTTGTAAATAGCCTAGAAGAAGAAGAAACAGAGATTTTGAATTAGTGTCCTAAGGAAGGAGTAATTTTAAACCTTTTTCAGCTTTCATGGCATTGATTTTATCTTTCTCTACAGTAAAGTCTTCAAAAAGTAAATGGATGGAAGTGGGAGAAGATGAGCAGCTAAGTCCACCCACAGGGAAATCTGCTACAACTTTCGTGCCTGAAAACTAATGCAACCCATATGGATTTAAAAAATGGCTAGTCTTTATTTATGGAATAATAAAAATAAAGTTAACTTAGTGGCCCTTTTAACATCTGTTGTCTTAACAGCATAGGCTGGGAGGCTGCATTGCTGCCTGCTCTGCTGCACAGCATCACAGGATCCCTTGGGAAGGGAGGTATGGGAAACCTCATTAACACTGCATTCCTCCTGCTCTCTCCCACCACCCTGATCTGTTTTGCTCCCCACCTCACTACTACCAAGAGGTTAAGATTTGAAAATAAAATCAATGCATTGTCAACTACTATTTTAAAATTTAGCTCAAATGATCATAAGGCTAAACGGGTGACCATGGTTCAGAAGGCCACAAAGTGTTGTTTAAAAACTCTGTACTTTTTGGGAATATCCAAGATTATCCTACTGTTAAGCTCACCCAATGGGGAAACAATAAATTCAGTATTGGATTGACTTTTTGCCAGAAGAATGTCTTAAGCAGAGATCCTCAGCAGTTTATATTCTAGAATGATTTTATATAAGTGCTCTATTTCTTCTTCAGGACAGAAATGGGCTAATGTAGTCTGGAGCATGGAATTAGACTTTGCAATATGAGCAAACTCTAAAATGAATTCATGGGGGTGATGCAGCTTTTCAGTTGTGTTGAATCACTTCTGTTGAAAAACTCAGCTTGGATTTTGACACAAAGTAAAATATCAATTTTCTTTCAGTTCTGCATGCCAGAATGCCCATAGTTAAATAAAAAAGATAATGATAAATCATTATCTCTGGTGGTGGGATAATGATGACAGAACTTCTCAGTCTCGAGAGACCCTTGGAGGTCATGGAGCCCATCACCCTGTTCTCCTCTGTGCCCTTTGGCAAAGGGTGTTCAGGAGGAAACTGAGCTAGAAAAGGTGTGGGTGGAGCAGAAAGGGGCTGCTTGGGGGCAAGGATGATAAATTTAGAGACCAGTTAATCCAAGGTAGATTTCCAAAACTGCCTTGGCAAACTGGAGTTTAGAGTAAGGCAGAGGTCAGGAGTTGTAATTTTGGATTTGTTATAATGCAATGCACCATTTTTCAGTAGTTCCTGTGCACAAAGATGATGTTTGTTTGACTTTGGCTAAGAGGAAATTTAGGATAGATAATATTTTCCACTCTTAAATAATGCATACACATTAAAGAATAATTAGAATATTTAGAAAAAACTCAAACGACTAACTTGAGGGAATGAAGATGAATGAAGATTACAGTGCAGTTACAGTGTCTGGACAGCATGTTTGGGGAATTCTGGATACTAACGTGGAAAAGCAAATTAATTCAGATTCAGAAGATAGTAACTTGATCAATAAACATGTTTTAATGTTTAGAACATTGATCAGTCACTCTCAGTTTATGGGCTGCAATTGTCACGGTAGAAAGCATTTTTGGCTTTGCCAAAAAAGTCCTGCACTTGTTCTGAGAGTAAACTTTGAAAACTTTCTTTATCAGCAGGATGAATACAATGAACTCTTCTTCCATCTCCTACATAAATATATAGATCTCCTTCAAAACAATGCCTTTGTTCTTCAGCTTCTAGTAATTACTAGAGTGAGAGACAGTATCCCATGAAGTGGCTAAGACTATGAATTACTGAGTCCAAAATAATAATAAGCATCACCATCATCATCTCAGAATGGTTTAGGTTGGAAAGAACCTTCAAGATCATCTACTCCCACCCTCCTGTTTTGGACATAGTCACCTTATACCAGACCAGGCTGCTCAAAGCTCCGCTCAACCTGGCCTTGACCTCTTAACAGGGATGGACATCCATCATTTCTCTGGATGTGTCTCACCATCCTCATAGGGAAGAATATCTTCCTAATACTTAATTTAAGCACATGTTCTTTCAGTTCAAAGCGATTCCCCCTTGTCATATCACCATGTGCCCTTGTCAAAAGTCCCTCTCCAGGCACTGAAGGGGCTCTGAGGGGCTCCCTGGAGCTTTCTCCAGGCTGAACATTCCCCACTCTCTCATCCTGTCTCCAGAGCAGAGGTGCCTCCAGCCCTAATGCTGCTGTCATTGCTGTGCTCTGGGCGGTACCTCTGCACTTTTGCTATAATAAGTGAATGGGCAGCTCTTTTCTCCCTTGGAGGAGATCTCTGTTGCTGTTTTGTTCATCTGGTGTTGAGGTGTTGCAGAAGAGGAACTGAAAAGCAAATTTCTGTTTTGCTCTCCAACACTTCTCTGCTACCAATCTGTTTTCTTCATAGTTTCCAAATCCTGAGTTCAGTTTGGTTTCTCAGGGCAGTGGAACTTTGACAAGTATTCCCTGTTTGATTCTGTCCGGGTCCTCTTCCAACTTGCCAGCTAGTTTGATCAAAGTTTGGTGAATAGAGATATTAACTGATGTGGGAAAAAAATATTTGAATAGCAGAGAGTTCCTAATGATGCCATTTACTGAAGGAGAGACTGTGGTCAGTTCTGTGCTGATGAGATCTCTGGGACACCCCCAGGAGCTCCGGCTCTGGCCATAACCGTGGAGAAAGCCAGGGTTTGCCAGTTTATCTGATGGGCCTTTTAGATCTTTATTTTTGTTTGGATAAGCTTGAGTGGAAAAAATTAGTCAATCTTATATATCTCACAAGTGTAAAAAACAAAACCTTGTTGTTTAACCTCTTGTTCCTCAAAGCTTTCTGATTTTTGAAGGTGACATCAATAGGAGACAGGCTCAGCACCACAGGGAAAATTTAACAAACTAAATACCTTGATACTATTAAAAAAATGCTTCTGACTTTTTTCCTCCTCTCTTGCTTTCCTAAAACTGATGCTGATAATCAGTAGTCTTTAAAAGCAGGCTGAAATTGAGCAACCAAAATCATAGTCACAGCAGAAAGGTCTTAACTTGAATTTCCTTGGGGCAAAATGCCATTTCTTAGCTGCCCTTGGCCTGTCTGTTGTTACTGGAGTAGTCTGAGCTTTTTCTCTGGTTAGAATGTGTGCTTCAGGAAAATGGCCAGGGTTTCTACAAATTCTTAATAAAAACTTAAGAGGGTGGGTTTTTTTAGTTTTTTTGTTTTGTTTTTTTTCCTTTGTTTTTTTTTTTGTTTTGTTTTGTTTTTTTTTGGTAGTAAATTTTTTTTAGGTTTTTCTTTGATAGCTGTTATTATCATCGCTTACACAGACTACTACGCAAATACTATCAGTGTGTGTCAGCAGATGCATCTTGCACAACAAGAACCAACGCTCCTGTTCCACAGCCCTAATTTCTGACAGATGTTTCTTACCTCAGTAAATGGTATAATCTGATTGGCATTACTTAAAACAGATTACATAAATGCTACTCAGATACCTACTTGATGAGCAGTATTTATAAAATGTTGTAAATACTTAATATTAAGTATACTGGAGATGTATTTAGCTTCCCAAGTTTGTTTTTTTTTACTTTGTGCCTTGACTGCTGTTCCATCCCTGCCTGCCTTCCTCCCTGCAACTTGGAATTTTGGGGTTTCTGAATATCTCCAGAACATAAATTTTATGCTTTTGGCCTTTTTTTTTGTACAGAAAAAGATTATAATGTTATTTGAAAGAAGAGAATGAGCATATGTTTACTGTGTACTTCTTACAATAACAAATAGATACTAAGTATTTAAAAAAAAATCAAGAAAGCACTTGGTGTAAGTAAAAAATACGTATTCAGAGTGTAAAATGCTGGATAGCTTCTAAAATTGAATTTTAAAAATTCTCATGCTATGAAGTACTTAGTTTTCACCTTCATTTTGTAGTCTAATACAAAAACAAGAATGTATGTCCTTGAGAAGAATGAATGTAATACTGGTATTACATGAGCAGGCAGTATCTCTTGACACTTGGATTGATAATCTGTATTAGCCTCATCTGTTAAATGTAAAGAATACAGAGTCCACACATTCTGTTTATTAAAACTCTCCTTGGCAATGCACTTACCAGTTGATATTATTTGATATTTGTTTTCATGAATAAAATTTAATTTAGACCTTCCCCTTTTTACTTCTTGATATTTTTTAATCTGCTTTTCTGGAAAACATTTTTATGCAAGAAACACATTTTTAAAAATATATTTTATACCCTAGAGCACAGATCAAACCAACTTAAGGAAAACAGAAGAAGTATCTGCAGTTTTCTTTTTCTAAGGAAACAAGTCCTGACTTGCTCAAGGTCACCAAGGAAGCCCATGGCTGAGCTGCATGTGTAAAAGCAGTTTTCCTGCCCTGCCAGCTGCAGCATGAACCAGAGGGACACTGAGCCTGTCTGTGCCCCTTCTGTACCCACACAACTACAATAATTGGGGGTTTAAATATTACTGTAGCATGTTCTGCTTTATTATTGAGGTAAATATAATCGACCTTGTCGCTAGAAGTGTTTTCTGTCTGTGTAGCACCGAGGGGCTTGGAAAACTTTGTGGTGGGGGGAGGAAGGCACCCAGGCATGTCTTCAGTTCCCTTTGGCTTTCTTCAGCCCCAGAAAGAGCTTTGTGCCTGAGCAGTGATGCAGAACATCTGATGGGCCTGGTTGTGGCCTAATCTCTCTCTCTCTGATTTTTTTTTTCCCAGTGAATATTTTTTCTCGTTTAAATAGAGAAGCAGACAATACTTAAATGCAGTCGCTGCTTCCTTTCTTTTTTTTTTTCCCCAAGAATTTTTACATACACCACTAATTCTGCAAGGCCAGTCAGTATATTGAGAAATGAGATGGCAGTAAAGAATGGTAATTAAACATATGCTGTAGATGAGTGCATGCTGCTACAAGTAGGCAGATAGGTTAAGTTGAAGGCTGCTGGCTTTAGATTAATTCCCTTTTGGTTCTAGTCTTGGATAAGCCTTACGCCTCACTGCTGAGGGCTGGGAGTGAGAAGAGATTATCGTGGAATATATAAAGAGCTTTAATGATAAGTGTGAGGCTTGTTCCTGTTGATTTTAATACGTATTCGAGCTGAATCAGTTATTTATAACTTTGTGAAATACTTAGCTGCGAGTAAAACAGATATTTGCTTTATCTTCATATACACATTCTGCCTGGATGTGTGATTATTATAAACATAGGCTTTTGCAGTGTTTATACTCAACATTTTAAAAGAAAACTGTAAGCAGTTTTGATGTTAGGTGCTGCAAAGTTAGGAAGAAACAAAGGCTGTTCTCCATCTGGGGTGAATGTTTGAGCTGACCTTTGCCTTCTGATGAAAAGTGAATAACGAAGCCCCGAGTTTATAGGGGGGCTGGGTGTGGCACTGAGTAAGGACTGGATGGATATTCATTCTTTAGGGCAAAGCAGCACTGCCAGGGTTCCTCCATCCATCATCTCGTGGAGTGAGGCAAGTGCTGATAGAGGGTGGGACCCCAATTCCTGCTGAAGTTTGGGGAAGTTCTCCAGCGCTTATAGGGAAGTTCCCGTGCGCTTGGAGGGAAGTTTTACGCTTTTAGGATGCCTGGCGCTTGTGTCGGTAAGCGGACACAGCAAATGTGTAATAGCGGTGGCAGAGCGCGGGTGCGGCCGGGGAAGGGGCGGTGCGGGGCAGCGGGAACGGGAACATCAGCGGCGGCGAAGCGAGGCCGCTCCGCAGCCGGGCCGGGCGGCATTTCCAGCGCTCTGTCTTTGCGCAGGGGGTGAACCCGAGACTGCCGGGCGCGGGCAGCAGACGGGGATTAGCATATTAATGGCAGCCGGGTAATCGCCTCCCGCCCCTGCCCGCCCTCCTCCGCAGGGCTCACTCCGCCTCGGCACCGCTCCCGGGGAGGAGGAGGAGGAGGACGAGGAGGTGGATGATGCTCCGGGGCGGGGGGAGATGAAGCAGCGGCGCGGGTTCCCCGCTGCGGAGCGCGCTGGAGCCCCGGGCGGGCCGGGGGACCGCGCTCCCCCCGCAGCCAGGTGAAGCCGCACCGCCCCGGGGAGGGCCAGGGCTCCCTCCTCTCCCCGGGATCCAGCACGTCCAGGCGGCTCCAGCCTCCCCCCGCAGGAGCCCGGAGCGCTGAATCGGGACATTGTGTGCCGGAGCTGGCCGGCATCGAGCACGCTCTGTGTATGTGGCTGCTGGAGGTGGCCGGGCAGCAGCCCCCGAGGCGGGCAGGTGCGGGCTGCATGGAGAAAAGCGGCTGCAGCCCATTCCCCATGTGCTGGGCTAAAGGTACTCCGACCTTTGATTTATATATAAGTGCGTGTGTACGTATGTTCGTGTGTGTGTATATCTGTGTGTATTTCCTTTTCTCTCTTAATTCAACGTTTTACCACCTGTGGTTCTATGGGTTTTTTTCCTATCAGAGCCAAGCTATAAAATAAAATATTCTGGTCATGCGCCTGCAGTGCAGAGCTGCCCCTCCGCAGGAGCTGCTTCACCTGACAGCTGGGATGCTTCGGGATTTTTTTTTTCTTCCCTCTGCCTTTAAGAATGATTTAAAATGAAAAGAGCGTTTGAGCTGTTTGGTTTGTACTTGCACTGATGTGAGGATCTGACGGCTTTGTTTGTGATCATTCTATGTTAGAAGCCACTGCTAGGGTGATTCTGCTTTCACTCATCTTTTAGAAGAAGTAGTTTTTAAGTGTCTGATCCTGATCGTAGGGAGCGTTTACAGTGGAAGACTCACATCTTTTTACTTGATGTCTCCGAATTTGCCACCCCTTTTATCCACCCCCAAACTGACACAATAAGTAGCCACAGAGCATGAATTTGTTACAATGAGAGGGTTGGACTTGAAATTGAGGCTTAACAATAGTTAGATGGATATGGGAAAGTCATTCATGTGATAATCTTAATTTGCACCCCAATACATTAATATTTACCGTATTATCTAGACGTTATTTGTGTATTGGAGTTGTGGATGTAAGTGTACGGGGATTAAGGTCGAAATTCTGTTAGTAGCCAAAGAATCAAATCTTCCTTAGATGGAAAACAACTGTAAAAAGTTGAGTGTTGCTGGTTGTAAGCATAACTTTCCTCGTGCTTGCTTTCATTTCAATGTACTTTCTTTTTTGGAAGAGAAACTGGCAGTGAAGTATTGCGTCACCGTGATCTTGGATCACGGACAGCCAGTTGCTTCAGAAGTTCAGGGCAAACGTAAAAACAACACTAAATTTATTTACAGTTTTTTATTGTCTAGTGATTAGGAGAATACGTGAAGAAACATTTAACACTGTCTTTGTCTTGCCTGCTTTCTTCACCTTTCAGAAATATTCAGGCTAAACTAGTCTTTGCCACACATTGACAAATTACAGTAGCACATAGAGTAGAAACTACTTAGAAATGGGAGAAGTTGGAACACCACACCCTGGTTTTATGAAGTGCAGAACCTGTCAGCACACTGGGGAATAATAGTAAACAATGAGTAACGGTAGCTGGAAACAAAGCTAAAACAGTGTCCTTTGGTTTAGAAAAACTTGTTTACCGTGAAGGTAACAACGATGCCAGATCTGCCTGCTATAAATTGGATAACAAAAGTATTAGTTGAAATTGAGATTTATCTTCTTGGACTATTTTGAGGGTTAGGATGAAGGTGCCACCCAGAAAGTAAAGTTTTAAAAGTAGGGAAGAAAAATCTTCTGAAAGCAAAAGCAAGTTTTTGCCATCTGCTGTTCAGGCTGGTTAGTGTTGAGGTATCAATTTCTCCCCTTTACTCCAGTCCCATGGGATGCCCCCAGCAGGGCTGGGGATGGCTGCATTGGGCCATGATAAAAGGTATTGATTCCCCCCCAGCCATTCCAGCAACTAAAATGAATGAAAAATGATCCCACCTCTTCCTCTGGTCGCCTGTGTTCTCAGAACATGACTTCGGGGAAGATTGCTTGTCCATCCTCTCTGCCCCGAAACGTGGAGAGCAGCCCTGTAATCTCTTGTTATTCCTGTTAGAGGGAGAAAGGGAACACCAGGAATTGCGTAAGAGGACAAAGGCACCAGGATCTTCACAGCTGCCAATTGTGATGATTTCTAGAAAAAGCTTCATCGCAGCCTCCCAAAAAATAGGACAGATGAGAAATAGCTTGAGCTATATTTGTCATTGAATGGTGGCCATGCCTTAGTCGATGATTACTTTGTGTACTGTTCACCGGCTTAACCTTAGGGAAATGAGTCGGATCTGGCCTACTTTGATAAGGGCTGTGAGATATCTGCAGTCCAAGAAAGGTAATATATTAATGAGAGAACCGTTTAGTTCTGATCTCTTTATTCTGGCTCTTTGGTTTTTCTGTTACAGCTTCAGGTTACCTGTAGCAAAAACTGATAAAACTTATAAGTATTTTATAATGTCATAAAATGGGATCTTGATGTGTATGTTTTATTATCCATAACTTCTTTCTAAGTGCTCTGTTCTCTTTTGAATGGAACAGATTAAGCTTTGATTGTACCAGGTGTGATCTCAGCAAATGTTTGTTCTTTGAAAATGCTTTGAAATATTTCAGTGAGTCTATGTTCATACAGAGCTTCCACTTTTTTTAGCATTCTTAAATCTGAAATCGTCAAATCTCCTTAGCGATAGCGTGGGATGACCTAATTGCAGCCAATTCTGTGGCTCTGTGTGTAGGACTGCAGCAGAGAATAAGATATTTGCTTGCTATAGAAAGTATTTGTGTAAATCTGCATTGTTGCTTTTTTGCCTCCTCTTCACATCTAAATCTAATCTAAGTAGTGTTACTGAATTGAATAATTTAGTCTGCACACTCCAGATATGAAGGTATTCTAATGGGTTAACGAAGAGAAAGTGTGTATTTTGTTGCTGGGATATTTCTTCTCAGTAAGTCTGCATTACTTTAGTCAGGATAGGAATAAGAAGTTTTGGCTGCTTCCTCCCTCTTATTAAGTAATTTGAAACTTAAAATGTCAGGTTTTGTGGACTAATCATCCTGAAGCTCGCTCACAGCTTGGGGGGATGCTGAAGTGGGTGTCTTGATCAGTGAGTGTCCTGAGCAGTCACCACTCCTTTCCCAGCAAAGTGCTGAAACTTTGTGCTGGTGTCATACAGGGATGTTTCCTTTCTGCGTGTAACAGCAGACTAGAATGTAGTCATGGATCATTAAAGACTTTTCACTAACATCTATGCACTTTGTTAAGATAGTTAGTAGTATTATGTATTGCACTTTGACTTAGAGATTTTTGCTGGTGAACTTTTTTCTTATGTTTCCTGTGAATTTCTGCCATTTTAACCTTACACAATAACTGGGTGAAAGCAGTGTAAACGTGACAGCCAAGAGTAGTTGGGCAGCTCTGCTATACGTCTGTGAATTATCCACTCCAAGGAAGAGGAAGTTTCTTGAATATCTTCCATGAGAAGAGCTCTGTTTAGTCATTTATGAACAATTAATTGATGTAGTTTAGTGTGTGCCATGTGAGTTGTTAGTGCAGGGTCATCACAGTCCTTGAACTCTTCCCTTCAAACTAACATGGAAAGTCTATACTGGCTTAATATAATGAAGCCAAATTCAGTCAAAAACCTTGTCTTGATTAAAATAAATTTAAAAAAAACTAACCTGTGTTGTGAAATGTATTTAATCTATTGGGAAAGAGTTTTGCCTTAATGCGGATGTTGCAGTCGTTTTTTAAAGAGAGAAGGAGTTCCAAATGAGATGTGGGTTTGTTCTTTGGTGAGCTCTGCTGATTCCGGGGGTGTGTTCAGATGAGGGACCTGTTCGTCATGTGTTGAATATAAACAAGACAGTTGGGTGCATGAGAGAGGAGTTCAGAGCTGTTTCTCCTTCATGTCCGTGTTATAAATCTGCTCTTTTGCTAACAGAGTGATAACTTTCAGTCCAACAGGTTTTTAGGTGATAGGTGATCACTAAGAGGAACACAGTCATAGGAAATGGAGTAAGGGAAATTGCTGATACTAAGAAGGTTGTAGGTAGGTAAATAATCTCTGAAGCAAGATACCCTGCTTCTTTGACACAGACATTGTAAATGTAACGTGGAAATATAATTATTCTTGTGTATCAGAAAGGAAAAAGGCCATTATGTTTGTGTGAGTGTTCTGCTGCATCTTCTCAGTGAGCTTCAGTTGAAATGACTGCAGGGAAGCACTTGCTCCTGCATTTTTTCATTGATCTACAGGTGTAGTTTAGTAGTAACATTGGGTGCTTTTTCCTTGGTGTCTGAGGGCATTACAACTAGAAGTCTGGTCTGTCATTTGGCAGCATGTTGTTAATAACTACATGGCCTACATTGGCCACTTGCTTCTGAAGGGTAATCTTGCCTAAACTTTTGTTAAACTTAATAATAGCTTTCTATCTTCTTGAGCTATGGGACTTGCAAACCATAAAAAAACATGTCTTCAGTTCCTGTCGTTTTTTGGAGGTTTTTGTAGAAAGAAGAAAAATAATGTTAATCTCATCAAATCACTAATTTTCAAAGGCAGTTTAAAAAAGTTCATCTGTCTGGTTCCAGCTCCCCTGCCATGGGCAGGGACACCTTCCACTAGACTGGGTTGCTTAGCGTATCATATCCCTGATATGCCTGTATATATTTAAAGGTGGAAAATAATCTGGAAAAGCAAGGAGGATTTTCCCCTTCAGTGTTAGAACACAGCGTGTGGTAGCTCAGTATTCTTAAAAACACAGAAACTCTGCAGCTCTGGGAGTCTGCTGCATTCCCACTGGGGTGATTGTTCCATATTCAAAGACGACTGGAATGGAAGATGGAGCTTGAGATATTTTTACAAGAAAGGAAAGTGATTGTTTTAAGGGCTGGGGGAGCATTTGGCGTTCCCTGGGTAATGGAGATGTGTGATCTTATCAATTGTAGCACCTGGTAATGAGCCAGTGAACCAGCTTGGAATTAAATTCTGAGCTGCCTGGAAAAAACCTAAAACTTCAGTAAGGAAAACAAAATGTTTCAAATATCTTTTTAAAGAAGCATTAGAAAACAGGCCTTAGAGCAAAGGGTGGAAGTTGACACTCAAGTGAATGTTTCATTTTTGGAAATTATGCATTAAGCAGAAAAGTTAACTAGGAGTTTATAGAGTTTATAATTGAAATTTCTTTATCACAAGTCCCGTTGTGTATTTGTGTATATTTATTTTCTGTATGTAAAATACATCTACCCAGTTAGCCTGGCAACAGTTGCAGGATTTCAACATTGGATACCAAAAATGATCTCGTACCTGTTTTTGTGTTTTTAGCAAATGCAGTTCTTAAGGCAGTGTCTCTTTTGGGACCTTTCATTGGTAGGACTATGGTACTGGAATTAGCTTTTGTGACTGGTGTTATATTTGTAAGAAATGTATTAGGTTGTCTCAGTCTTTCACTTGCTATAGTGTTGCTGAAATAGAATAGTTGCAAATTCATGTCTTGTAAAAATTTTTGCTATGCTAGCAAAGAGTATGTACTTTCATTAATTGTCTGGAAAAAACCCCCTCACTAGTATTTCTGGGTTCATGACCTGATATGGATTTGTTCATGGAATTATTAAAAACTGGAGACATTATAGATTAATATGCACTGTAACAGTACAATAGGGAAGCCGGTAAAAGCTACTGAATTCTATAACTTGGCACAACAAACAAAAGGCAGGCATAAGGGAATATCTTTGTAAATATTACATTAAAAGGAGCTTAAGTACAGGACATCATAAATGTATTTGATTAGCGGAGTTATAAAAATATTGTATCATTCATGAAGATTTTATCATCATGCAAAAGCAATGAGGTCACTGCAATATCTCCTGTTGAATCCATGTTGAGAATTGCCAGTGCCAGTTTTCCCTCATGGGTTGTCAAGGACAGGGGTTGCTGGGGTATGGAGGTAATTGAGAGCTTGCTCAAATATGGAGGTAAGTGGTGGTTGCCCAGCATTGGGTGATTCTGTGTTTATTGGCATACAGAAAGAGGGTAGGATTGTCCTCTTCTGATATTTAATGTAGCTTAACATAGATATTAAGAAAAGCATTTGTGTGTATTCAGTCCTGCTGAGTAATTTCATTTAAAAGAACCTGTAAACAAACTCTCTTTTTTAATTTATTTATTTGATAACTGAAGTTTATTACTTTACCAGGAGGGAGATTGCTTAATCCTTTCCCCAAGCACTGTCACTGTTTTCTGAAGTAGTGTTTCTCCTGCCAATGATTTCAGATCCATAACAGCAAGTACCAGGGGTTTGTGCTTTCTATTTAAATTGGAATCTGCAAATGAAGTATTGTCCCTTGCTTTACAAAGGAAATGTCTAAGGAGAAACAGCTTTTTCCATGGCCAAAGTCTCCTCATCTTGAATAAATACAAGAATAAAATCAATGTGTGCTTCAGTTCTGCTGTGACTTAGGACAGCAACTCACAGCAACTGAGCACTTCAGTGATGTCCTGTGCAGGGTCACATCAACAGGGCATGAGTGGAATGAACTGAAGAGTGGCATTTTGAGACTGAAAAGTGAACTTTTTTACTTCAGTTGGTTATGATGTAGAGCTAAAAGTAAAACCAAACCTTCCTCACTTGAACAATACCTCTTGATGAAGCAAAATTAATCACTTAATTGCCAGTATTTGATAATGGATTTGAGTTTGAGTTTCCTCCTTTAGCACCCATATAAAGGTCATTGAAGCAAGGAACATTTTCATCATAAGTGATTGCAGGGTGAGTAATGGTCTGCGGTCCTGTTGCATCTTTATTTCTGGGAAGGAGAGTGGGTAGGAACTGGGTGTGTTCCGTAGCTTCTTAGCTAAGGAAGATGAGAGGCAATAGGATTTAACTTCTTTTCACAACCTTTCTGCTAATGTTTGCAGCTCAGCAGTGATCTGTTCTTGCTGGTATGGAGAGATAGTGGGAATCATATTCCTGAAATCTCAGTGTGTCCAGCTCAGAGGGGGTTTTGTCTCAGCTGTGTCACAATGGTTGGTCAAGATAATCTGAAGAATTGCAACAAAGATACTTTGGAGTAGAGCAACCTTTTCAATTTGATCCTAACAAATGATTCCCATGCAACAAATTGCATTGCCAGGTACTTGAACAGCAGCTTTTTGTCCATTCAGGTGTTTGATTGCAGCAGTCTTGACTCATCCTGGCAGAATTAAAAGGTGTCTGTTTTATGGTTTTATATAGCTGTACCTGTCAAATAGGAGCATGTGTGTGCTACAGATATCCATCCCAGCCTCTCCCCAGAGGGAAAAGGCACTGCTCAGGTGACAAGGAGCTGTGTATCTGTTCCCAGTTCAGGGCTGATTTCCTGTGTCATGTTTATCACAAGAGCAGCAAAGAAATTAAGATTTGCACCTCGAGCTGTTCCAATCAGTGTCCTCTGGCACGGAAGTGGGATGGGCACGTAGGGGTGATGCCTTCAGGCCAATAAGTTAATGTTTTATCAAATAACCAGGTTTAGCAGAAGGTGGGCTTTTCTGCATGTGTTTCTGAACCTAAAATTAAGGGGATTTTTTTCTGGTTATAATTCTGAGGACTTAATGCCTGGGCTTGAGAGTTGGGAGGATGCCATAGAATCCCAGAATGGTTTGGGTTGGAAGGAATCTCCAAGATCATCTGATTCCAAGCCCCTGCCATGGGCAGTTACACCTTCCACCATCCCAGGTTGCTCCAAGCCCCATCCAACCTGGCCTTGGACACTTCCAGGCATGGAGCAGCCACAGCTTCTCTGGGCAACCTGTGCTAGGACCTCATCACCTTCACACTAGAGAATTTCTTCCTTGTTCGTGTTCTGTCCTTGAAAGATTTACCCCTTCAGTCTTTTACTTCTATGTATTTGTAAATACATACACATAGTATTTAATGGAGTATATAATATAAAATATAAAGTATATACTATATATACTGTTTTATAGATACAGGATATATAAACTGAATATACAAATGCAGGGCATCATCAGTTCTTCGGTAAGAAAATATCCATTACTTTTCTTCTTTCCAGAGTAATTTTGGTGTTTGTATAGGTTCTGCTTTTATGTGATACTGAACAAACTTTTTGCTGGTTTTGGTTGCATTGATTTCGTTTTCCTGGAGCAAGCTGTGTGGCCTGTATTGACCAGTAGGGTTGGACTTCATGTTTGAAGTACCAAATTTGCACATCTAAATATAATTCGAATATCTTTTGTCAGTCTAGAGGTGCAATAAAAATGCATTTCAAATAATGCTGTTATCTGTCACATCTCACTTCTCGTCCCAGCTCTGGCTGTGTTATATTTGTGCAGTTTAAGTGCAGTTTCCCACACTGATGAAAACCAGGGTGTTGCAGTAGGAACAGGAGCACTTGCTGTGGCCCTGGCTGCCAGATAATTTCTGTGATAAACCCTCCTTCAGATAGTCTTCTACTCACTACATTAACTGTTCATGCTGAAAATCTCTGAAATTGTTCATTCCTAAAATTTGAAAGGAAAATAGTTGTGCTTTTTCTGTGTTCTGTTCTGGGAGGGGGTAGTGACTGTTGGAGATGGGAGTGGGAACCAGCTGAAAATGAGAACTATCTAAAATCAAGAACAAGCACACACTGGATACTCCTGTGTACACAGCAAGGTCATGTTCACAATTCCTGTTTCATCCTGTAGGAAAAGCTGTGCAAGTTAAAACACACTTGATGTTTATCCAGTAGAGAAAAGCAATGGCAACCAAGCACTTCTGTTTAATCGAGATTTATCTCTAGTTTGTTTTTTTAATGTTAAAATCACACTCAAGCCAAAGTAAAATAAACCACAGTGGGAGAGTTTGGCTGTAAATATGTCAGGAGAAAGAAAAGAACCATCAAAATAGGCGAAAACCTCTCATATTTGAAACTGTCTGTGAGATGGGATATTACTTGTGTCTGTATTTGACTACACAGAGGTAAAAAATACTGGCTGAAGGATTTTTACATTCAGGTGTCTCAGGTTATTTGTGTGGTTGCAATGGCTTGTGTATCTTCAGGAGAAGGAGAAATGAAGGCAGCTTTGAAACTTGCAGTCACAAATCTTCAGTCTTTTTTCAGCATGGTATTGGGAAATTCAGGAAAGTTTAGTATGAGCACAGCGTTTGGAGACATAAAATCAAGAGGGAGAACACCAAACCTCCACTTGAAATAGTTCTTATGTCTGCCAAGAATAATAATTTTATTTTATGAATCACTCACTGATGCCTCAGTCCAGTGAGTATTTTCCTGTTCAGTGGTAGGAACGTAAACAAGAGGTTGTGACTTTTTGGAATAATGCTACATTTTGGGAAGTGGGAGTCATTCCCTTTCCCTCATGTGGGAATTACAATGAATTTAAGTTTTGTTTCTGTCTGTGGTACACGTGATGCTTCAACCCTAGAATAATCATACAAAGCAGTAGTTAATCTATAACTTTTTGTAGGTTATTACCATAAAATTCTTGAATATCTTTCCTTCTCTTGTTAGGACTTTCCTTGCTGTGCATATGCAGCCTGCACTCACATTATTAATGTTGCTCCAGTTTTGTTATAAATGGGAATAAAAATGTGCTAGTTTATTTCTTTTCTCTAAAGGAAAAGTATCTGTCAGATGAGGCAGTAGGTAGGACGTGAGCTGTGCCCTTGTGTTCTCACAAGGACAACCTGCTGCACTGCAATAAAGCTGCTCATAAAACGTGTCCTTTGGGACTGAGCGGGCACATTTTACAGCGCCGGGTCCGTTCAGGTGCCGGACGCTTCCTCCTTCCTCATCCCTGTGCCCTCGGGTATTCCAGCAGCCGCCACCATCAACGCACCGGTGTGTTCCTGTCTGCTGGAAATCCATAGGGATGGGCCTTGCTGTGCAGAATGAAGGCCCCGCTGAAGAAGAAAGGTGGATCTTGAACACTTCGGGTTGTGAATTTGTTAATTATGGTCCGTATTTTCTTTGACATCGGTGGTACGGTGTTATTTGGCACTGAATTTTTGGATGGACTATGATTTTTTGGTTTAATTATTACTTCTTCGTGTTACTTTTTCTCTTTCCTTTCAGACCACGGAGGTGCTGTTTGTTTTATCACTGTGAACTGTTTTGTTTAGCATGTAAGAGAAGATTATATAAATGTTATAGTAACTTGATTTATAAGTTCAGAGCTTTCTGTCAAAACAACATGTTCATAGGCATACTCCCAGCATAATTTGTTATCTCCCTTTAATCTTAATTTTGTTGCATTGAAACAAACAAACGTGGAATTTAAGCCTCTCCTGCAAGATATATGGGAATTGACAAATTCTGTCCAAGATAATTGCTTTGTAAATAACTTATTTTGGTATACATCTTTGTTAAGTGCCTTTTAAAACATGAAGATCAATCTGTATGTTTTAATATATGCTGTACAGCAATATATTGTCTTTCTTAAATTAGATTCTGAAAGAACAAATCCAGTTTTAAATTTATGCTTTACATCTGAAAAATGAGGAAAAAAGTATTTAGCATTTTTGTTCTGAACATTTGTCCAGTTTATAAAAGCAAGAACTTGGATTTTAGGTTGATTTTTTTTTTTTATATCAGATATTGCAGGTGAGAGACCTTAACAATGAAGGCAGAAACACCCGGGAAATACTTCAACTTTTTCGGGTCCTGTCCTTTTAAATGCTATGACTGAATTGTGGGGAAGGGAAGATGGGTAAGGGATGTTTGTAATAAATTACCTTGTATATCACAAAAGTGAATTAAATAGAAACTGAACCACAGTTGTTTTTAGTTTTGGTATTAGTTGTCTACGTCTCCAAAACCTTTCTGCTATGAATTTCTTTTGATTAATTAAAACAATGAAGAATCATGTCTAGTAAAAAAAAAAAAAAAAAAAAGTATTCATTGGTGTTGAGAAAAGTCTCCCACTTCCTCGGAAACCTCAAGTCTAATGAAGAAGTCCTGGAAGAAATGGAGCTTTGTGACCTTGGGTGAGCTGTAGGGGATCCTTAAAATGAGTGGGAAGATGGGGTTGGGCTGTGCTGCTGCTACTGCAGTGGAGAAACCGCCGGGATCTGTTCCTGCAGGGCTTTTTTCTTACAGCTTCACCCTCTCTGTGCCTGTCTCACTTCTGCTCTAAGTGTCACAGTCTGCAGATCCAGTCTTGCTGTGAAAAATACATATTCCACAAAGAAGGGTGGAACAGGGATGTTTTCAGTCTCTCTTAACTAACATCTTAAATAAGGAATTAGTGTTGCCCATTAATGAATCAGAATTTGCTCTTTCTTAAAACTTTAAATGCATAGCATTGCAGTAAGTGGAATATAGTGGCTTGGGGCTGCTTGTTTAGGGGCTTGATCTTTATTTATTTATTTATTTACTTATTTTTAAAATGTATTTATTTTGCCTAAAGGGGTAGAGTAAACCATGAAGTCTCATCAAGTATGCTGCTCGGTTCTTTGTATTAGCGAAGTATTCTTCTGTTCACCTCTTAAAGTGGGAAAACTAATTTCCTTCTGGAGTGTGAAAATCATTTGCAGCTCATTTCTTCGGAGCAAATCGTATTAACTCTTAATGTCTCAGATTTTCCTCTGAGTGGTGTTGTCTTTGACAGAAGAACATAACTGTGTTTTAAGTGAGTTTTTCTAGTCTAATTCCTGTCAGCCGTGAAACTCACTCAGTGAAATATTCTGCAGCTGATTAAAATGTAATGAAATCATGTTTCTGACAAATGCTGAGCATCTTTAAAGACCATACTTTGACATTTGCAAAATAATGGGAAATAATTAGAGGTTAGTTGTGCTTATGCTGCCGTTGACTGTGCCAGGCGGATCTCAAATTAACCTTTTCCTTTACTTGTTCTGTCTTGTGTTCAGTTGGTCTCTGGCTGAAAAGAAGCACCTCATTGACCTGTTAAAAGTGCCATGATAATCAGTGCTCAGCTATTTTGTTGATTTTGGTGCAAATTACAGGTGCTCCTCATCTTCCTTGTATCAGATCCAAACAAGACTTACTTGTCTATCCTGTTCCCAGAGAATTCCATCAACTTCTGCCCATGTTCAAGATTCTTGGTCTTCTTATTCACATCTCTCCGTTTAGTTGGTCAAACTTGTTTGGTTACCAGCTAAGAGTTGAAAAATGACTTTAAAGAAAAAGGAAAAAGAGAAGGTTGAAGTAGGAAATTATACTTGGATATGTAATACTTGTATTTTCATCAAATTATTTTTTCCTTCTTTAATCATTGCAATGGAATAGTTTTTCTTCATCTCCTACCTGTTCTATGCCCCCCCCCTTTCTCCTTCCTCTTCACCTCTGTCTTGACCAGGTATAAAATCAGTAAATGTTATTTAATAGTTTAGCAGCAGAGGCTTAGAAGTGTCAGTTTTATACTGTGAGCCCCAAGAAAAACTAAACCCCCACCAAAACCAGAAAAAAATAAGCCTGGACTAATTTATTCTGTCTTAAAAAATCATTTAAGCAGCAGTAGCAGGAAGACTCAGAGGGAAGCAAGGCCTCCATGGTTGGGAAGAGTGGATGAGGAAATGCTTGGCAGGGAGAAAAGGGGTAGCAAGTTCTGCAGCTTTGGCAGCAGCAAGGACAAATTACTAAGTTGGTGAAGGAGCCTGTGGTGACACCTTACTTGCCTTTGAAAAATTAACTCAAACCTCTGTACAAATACAGTCTTCAGAAATGATCATATATCAGTTTCATAGCTTCTAACATAACTTCTGAGAAACCAAATTCCTTTAATGATATTTGGATGTTAAACTATCCATGAGAAACTGTATGCAAGAAAGTATTTTTTAAAAAAACTTGAAAAATAGAGCCTGAGTGATGAGACATCTTTATTTTCTCAGGGTTTTTTTTTTTAAACATACTTATATGAACCCTTTAAAGGATCAGAATATAGAATGTAGACTTTTTGGATGTGTTCATAGATGGACATTTTTTATAGGGTTGTTTATTTTTCTGATTTGTTCTATAATAAAAATGTTATTTGACTTTTTAGTTTTCTGATTTGATGTCAAGCTTTTCCAAGCCTGGAAATTATCATCTTGCACTGGCATCTATTGACTTGATAAATGTAGTCTGTGAGAAAGCTGCCAAAACCGCCTATCTGTATTTTCATCTAAACTTTTTGGAAGCCCCAAGGATTATATTTGACCTTTGGAACAAGTCCAGGGAGGGGGAGGCCACTAAACTGATCATGGGGCTGGAGCACCTCAGCTATGGAGACAGACCAGGAGAGTTGGAGCTGTTCAGCCTGGAGAAGAAGAGGCTCCAGGGAGACCTTGGAGCCCCTTCCAGTGACTAAAGGGGCTACAGGAGAGTTGGAGAGGGACTTGGGACAGGGGCCTCGAGTGACAGGAGGATGGGGAATCACCATAAGATGAAGAAGAGGAGATTTAGATTAGATATTAGGAAGAAATTCTTCTCTCTGAGGGTGGTGAGGCCGTGGCACAGGTTGCTCAGAGAGGTTGTGGATGTCCCATCCCTGAAAGTGTCCAAGGCCAGGCTGGATGGAGCTTGGAGCAACCTGGGAACAGTGCAAGATATCCCTGCCCATGGCAGGGGTTGACATGAGATGATGTTGAAGGTCTCTTCCAACTAAACCATTCCATAATTCTGTATTTCAACTTCAATAACAGAATAAAAAATTGAAGCTTTTATGGATGTTTTTAATGTAAAAAAAATTATCCCATCAGTGATTCAGTCTCTTTGGACAGCATCTCCTATTTATGACTCTTTCAGGAGACTGTGTGAGCATGACTGTTGTCTACAACCTGTTCTTATGTTTCTTCAGTATCCACTACATTAGAGACTTTTAGAGAATCTTTTAATATCAGTTTATCTATCCTTGTGGAGCTTGTAAATACTGGTCAAACTGTCGTCTGGAGTCCTGCCTTTTTTAGGTTCCCTTCACAAGGCTTCTGCTCTGCCCCTTCATTGTTTTAGTTGTGCTTCTCTGGATTTTGGACAGTGCAGAAGATGTTCTGGAAATTCCATTGACTTTTCTGTTGAATTATGGGGCTAAAATAGAAAAAACTTAATCGATAATTCTCTGCTGGCAAGGGATTGTGTGATGCTGAAGACATCCACCCCTTGCCTTTAATAAGCATTGACAGAACCTCTTCCAAGTCACAAAGATCCAATTTCCGGCTAAAATTAGTAATCCGATGAAATACCGTATTCTTTGTTTGAAATATTTAATAATTTTATCCTTTTGTGAAGTTTTTCCTAATGCTAGCTCTTGTTTGTGTAGGGATTTAAGTGTTTCTAGGTTCTGACCTAAGTACCTCTGACTTGCTGCATGTTTGTGGAAGATGTGTTGTCACAACAACATTCAGGTTTTGTCCAGAAATATTTTCATAAATATTTAAGCAGACACACTCCTTGCTGAAGGAGATTATTCTTCTATTTTTTTCTAGCTACTATGAAGTATTTGTTTTAAAATAAATTCAAACATATTAAGAGCACAGATTGCATATATGTAAGAACTCTGCTTCCTGAAGCTCATGTGGAAAGGTGTTTTAATTGCCAGATCCTTTTGGATTGTGTTCAGGCCAAGTCAATTCAACATTTAAAAACTGCACATGTTTAAGTGCATCCCCCCTCTCCAATTAATATTCCTGTATGTTCTAATAGAGACTTGAAGGAGGATGGATTGATAGCTCTGTGTGTGTGGTGTTGGCTTATGGAGGTGTCTTGTTTGTGTAACACCAACTTAATTTATTACCACCTGCTGTTTCTGCAAATGGTGAGATTGTCGCACACAAATTGCATATTTCATCACTGTGACGGTGATGAATTGATTTATTGTTTCCAGGGAAATAATTGAATAGAAGAAAAATGCACTGTAAAGTAAGTTGCATCTTTATGAGCTTCTTAATGCCTGTCCATGATCAAATATATTCTGAAAGGATGCAGTAAATTGTTGTGGGGCTAGCAAAATCTGCTGACTTGATGCCTTCAGGTTTGCCCGAATTTCTCATCCATAGAGGTGTTAAACCAGTCACCCCCTGTCCCTTTGCTGCCCTGCCATGGTGAGGATATGCTCATGCTGGTTTGGGACCTCAGTGCTGCTGGGTCTGTGCTAATTCACCACGGATGGGCTGTCACAGAACCTGCAAAGACTCAATTTTACTTCTGTTTTTGAAATGTGTAGCAGTTGAATTTGATATTTCTGCTCTCATTCCCTGTTGTTTGAAATTAGATAACTGCCAGTAGCAAATAAATATCTCAGTTATCTCAGGTGGGATGAGATGGACTGGATGAACAGTTGCTTTAGTGGAAGAGGATAATGTGGGTTTTGGCATAGGCTGTGTTGTATTTATGGCTCATGTGTTGCAAAGCATTATGAGGTTTTGACCCAGGATATCTCCTGTCAGGGGAGGTTGGAGAGGAGATGGAAACAGTGCCACATATACTGTGATTGATTATTCTTGTGGTGTTCCTGCATGATTTCTTCCACAATTGGAAGTGACAAAACTGATGAAGCTTAATGGTGCTGAAGCTTGTCTTGCTTTAGGGGATTGAACCCACCTCTTCCAGGTTCCAATTAATTTTTCACCCACAGACCCAATATTTTATCCTTGTAAGTACTAAATTCCATTTTCGGAGAACTCTCTTGAAGAAGCCCTACATTATTAAATGTGTTTCGACTGGTTAATACCAGTTGGAATGGCTTTCTTCCCTTGGTTTAAAAACTTCAGGAAGTAGTGACTCAGTTGGAAGTGGAATGGTCTAATTGCAGCTGTTACCTTCTTCGGCTCAGGAGTTTTAACCCTTTTGGTGATTTGTGTCTCATGCAAAGCCAGATTTTTAGCTGATCCGATGTATATATTGGCGATGATTCTAGGAAAGATGAATTAGTTCTTCTAACATCAGTTGTTTGGTAAGCTGTTGGCTGACTCCTCTCTGTTTACTGCATGTTTAAGAAACGCCCAAAACACACATTTTGAACCCACTTCATATTATAATCGAATTATTTAAGTGGGAGCTTTCTCTTAAGATTGTGAATTCCTTCTTTTTCAGTACAGTGTAAATGTTGAACTTCAGGAGCTGTAGTATATTAGACATGCTTTCATTAATCTGAACTCAAGGAAGGTTCAATAAGCCTGTGTTAGTAGACCAAAGGTAAAAGACTGAAAAATGCTTTGGGTGGAGGCCAAGGGTGTTTTCCTGGATGATGCCAATTTTCAGAACTTTTCAGTGTTGATGATTCTATCAGAGATTTAATGACGCATTCACTGGAAAAGCCCAGCAAGAAATCACACAACTTCACTGGGATTAAAAAAGAGCAAAAGCATTGAATGCCCTTCCCCTTAGCTATGCAGTGCACAGTACAGAAGTCCCTATTTTTGTGGAGGGAGTGTGGGGACAAGGGACCATGTCCAGGTGATAATTCCAGCTGCAGTGAGGTGGTGAGTCCTGGGTTTAGATTCAGCCCTACACGACACATCGGGAGCATCCACCTGGGGTGAAAACACGGTAGGGAATCCATAAATTGTGTTCTGATACAAAGCAATATGGAATCATTGATGCTGACTTCTAAAGTCTGAAGAGGGCTCTGATGATCTGTTTGGAGTGGATGAAGTGTTTTGAATTGCTTTTTAAATTGCCTTTTTAAGGCTTTATTATGTTGTGTTTGTTTTTATTATTTTTAATAAAAATCTTGAAATGGTCCATTCACTGTATGTTTATCTGCTTCTAGCTTGACTTAGCCAGAGTACAGAGTAAAGGTTCACCTTTTTCTTCATTTCTACCTATATACCAGTGGCTGTTGTTACTGGCTTTGAAAAACACCTGAGCCAGAATAGGCTCTTGAGAAACTTTTTACAGGTCATTGAATTTTGTAATAGGCCATTGTCATGCAAAGAAACAGCCAGGCTGTTGTCATGCTGTTCCTCCTAAAAGTGCCTTTTATCTGATGGTTAAAATGATAAAAGATAGTTGGAACATTCTGAGTTACAGACAGAGATGCTGTCCCTCAGTAATATAAAACCAGGAAATCCTGGGTAAAATCGAATGGTGGCCAAAGCCAAATGTGTTAAACCTTGAATAGTGCATAGCCAGGATACCTCACTGCTCTCCTCAGCTGCCTCTTGTTTCAGGCACTTCTGGTTTTTAATTTTGGAGAAACCCATTTGCATCATCACCAATTCTCATTAGTTTTTACTATTCTAGAAGGACAGTAAACTCTTGCTGCTTGTATTTGCTTCTAAAGCTGTTTGGAAGAAGAGCTGGGCTATTTGGGTCCTCTTTGGAGCAGTATTTCAGACAGGAGTGTTAGAAAAGATCATTTGAATTCATACAGCTTCTTTCAGTCTCTTATTTCAATGTTCATAGGAAGGGCTGCTGCCAACAAGTACTGCAGCTTCAAAATACATAGAGATTAATTTAAATCTTTATTTTAAAATTGCACAGTTGTTACTTGCTCATTTCTCTGGTGCCTTTTGAAATAAAACTGCACCCCTCTAATTCTCTAGAGCTTGCTAGAAGCAAGCAACAGAAAATGCAAGGGGAGATTAGTGTTTATTTGAATTTCAGTGGTGCCAAGGGACCACAAGCAAAGTTCAGACTGCTGTTGAGAAATTAGGCGAGTATCTAACTGGATACTGTGTTCTAATTAAAGCTTGTACAGACATTGATTTTCTTGTATTCCCAACACAACTGATGTTTCCTCACGATTTAATTTTTTAATATTAAAAATAGAAAATGGTGCCAACTCCAAAGGGAATTGCTGGTCGTGCAGATTATGTAATGTTACAATAAAATTGGGTTAAACTCAGCGTTTAAAGGTACATTAGGACTTAATCCTGTGGGATTTTTAGTGAGAAGGATGGATGGTGTTTTGACTGTAGGGTGGATGAGTACAAGATATCTTGGGACATTTGAAAATTTGCTGATGGACAGGACAATTGTTTAACTGTTGGTCAGTCCCCTGAAACTTTTTCATCCCAAGGTGCAGCTACCCCAGTAACAGCCAGTGTTTCTCTGGCACTCAGCACAATCGACTCTGAGTTCTTCAGCAGCCTTTGTTCATAGCAGCTGTACAGGAAATATGCCATTGTTTCATTTAATGTAGGTGATATTTTTGTTTATTATTGATTTTTAGTGAGTTACACTTGTCTTACGTTTACAGGCCCAGGATTGTCGTATTGCTTCATTTCATGTAGGTTTTGTAGTTCATGCTGTCTCTGAATTCCTCCTTCATGCTCCCTTGAACATTTAATCTCCTAAAACATTGTTATAATTGAAATAAATGTTCTCATATTGGCAATTTGTATTGCTAAACTTGTTTTGACTTTGGTCTGTATTATCTTTGAACTGTATGGAGACATAGATTTAGTAACTGTTCAAGCAGTACACCCTGAGGGGATAAAATGGAATTGCCAGTACTGTTTTTCCATTTCATACTGATGCAATGAAGTACTTGGTAAGAACATTTAGGCTAAAGTAGGTACTAAGAACTTGATTTTAAAATTGTTTTAATGTGTCTGGCTTTATACTTTGACCTGGGAACTTTGATAAATGATTTTGGCTGCAAATACTACACATAAAAATACATATATTTGGTGGAGAAGGGAGAAAGCAGTGACCAGGAGGGGATTAAAAAGAGGCAGCAAGAGAAATAAATAAATAAATGTGTTCTTGTATGTAGTCATAGCAAGATTTCCAAAAGCAGTGAGCATAGCTGAAAGGCAGGGTAAAGTGGAACAAAGGATTGCTCATTTTTTCTTCTGCTTTTGAACACCAGCATTAGCTGAAAGAAAAAGTACAAGAAAAATAAACTCAGCAGGGAACAAACAGGGACATTCGAACGTGACTTATGGAAATAGCTGAAATTATTGAATGTCTTTGAAGGCTAAAGTGATGATAAAAGGAAAAAATAGCCCTTCTCCTTTCTTTCAACATTCATCCCTAATTTGAGATCACAAACTTAATGATTTTCTCCAGATTTCATCCTTAAATGTGTAACAAGATGTTGACATCAAGGAAATGCAGAAAGAATTTGTTAACACACCTGGCACACTGGCTGCTTCTCTCCTGTGGCATGGATGTGTTTGTATCAGGTGCTGGAATACCAAAAGTCAGCAATGTGCTGACTCTCAACACGGGCCCCAAAAATACAGGCTTTGTCATGGGGATCGTAGTTAAAATTGTCCTTAACACCTTTCCTGTCTGTGAGGTTGAGATAGTCAAGTTAATATTTGCAAGGTGAGTTACAGCAGGATTTAATACAAGCTGTGAAAATGGATTGAGCTTGAAATGCATGAGATGTTTACTCTCTGATGTGAGATGCATTATGGATAATTCATGATTTTAGAGTGTGAAATAAATTCTTAATTTAGTTTTTATCGCCAAATAACAAAATTTCAGAGGTTGCAAGGCACCTGTGGAGATTTGTCCAACGCCTCTGCTCAGAGCAGGTTGCTCAGGACTGTGTCCAACTGTGATTTGAATATCCACAGCTGGAGATTCTACAACCTCTAGGCAACCTGTTGCAGTGTTCAGCCACCTCTGTAGTGCAAAAACTTTCTCCTAATACTTAAAATGGGAATTCCTGTTTTGTCCCTTCATGTCCATTGCTTCATGTCCTCACTTGCCAGCACTGGGAACAGTCTGGGTCCATCTTTACTGATATTTATACACATTTGGAAGATCCCACTGAGCTTCTCTTCCCCAGGCCAAACCATCCCATTTCTCAGATCCCTTCCTTGTATGACAGACACTCAAATTCCTGACCTGTTTTTGTGGTCCTTCATTGGACTGTCTCCATAATGTCCATGTGTCTCTCTCTTGTCAGGATGGTAACAAAGCCCAGGAGCCTGGTGGTTGCAAGGACACATTGCTGGCTTATGGTTGGCTTGTTGTCCACCAAGATGTCCAGGTCCTCTGGAAAGCTGCTTTCCAGGCAGTCTGTCCAGTAAAGCAGGGTTTTTTGTCAAAGGTGCAAGCAATCTAAAGGCTTTTATTTACTTTAATAATTGTAATATTTGAAAGTATTTTACGTCTTGCAGAAGGAAGTACTACACCAGGACCAGAGAACGAAATGAACTCTGAATTCTTACTGTATTTTTATAGATTCTTTTCTAATAGTTTTTATAGGTTCTTTCAGATTTGTATAGGTTTGAATTTAGATGGACCAAGTTATTTTGCAAAAATGCCACCTGGAAGGGGCTTTAGCTCATAGATGTCAGTGCCTTCAAGCCTGAGATGGGGATCAGAATGTGGAGGTTAAAGAATAATAAGATTTCATGGTATCTACAAAGGACGACGTGGAGTCACAGTGTGAATAATTACAGCTTGGTTCCTTGTAACATGAACTTGTTAGCGCTGCATTGTTGGCCATCAGCCAACACTAATAGGAGAAAGTGTTGTTTATTTTTTTAATTATTTTTTATTATCAAACTGCTGATGTTGAAGACATTATTTGCATTAAAACATTTCCCTTATGAGATGACTCTACTATCACTTTATTAACCAATTTGCAGTTAATTGATTTAAATATTTTTTAATGACTTTTGACTGTCTCGTTAATGGAAATGATTTAATTTCTGAATACTCAAAGCTGATAGTGAAACGTGACTTAGAACTTTGATTGTGCTACTGGAAGTCATAATACTGACTTTGTTTCAGCAAATGTGGGAATGTGTCAGGAGGAGTCACATTGAGAGGAAATGACTTCTGGAAGGATTCAACTTGCCTGAGTCTCAGGTACTGCCACCACAGTAAAGAAAATCCATCAGCAATAATACATCTTGTGTTGTAGTTTGGTAACAACTGCAGCGTCTCAGCAGACCCACTCAGAACCACCGGGCCAGGGCCGGTTTGCTTGGCTCCTTCCCCAGTCTTGGAATAGTCCTTGACGTTACTGAGAAATCCGTGTGATTTCTCTGAAGTGCAAGCACTGGGAGAACAATAGTGTTTCCTCTTGGAAGCTCTAAGGGATGCTGGCACAGAGCCTTGCACACAAAGAAATTTGACCATGCTTGACTTTAGACCATTATACCACAAGATCCAATAAAATACAGTAGAATTAAGTCATAGAATCATGGAATGGTTTGCATTGGGAGGGACCTTGAAGATCATCTAGTTCCAACTTTCTTGCCACAGGCAAGAGCTCCTTCCACTAGACCGGGTCGCTCTGTCCGAAATTTCTGATTATACATAATCTAAATCTGCCTTCTTTCAGTGGACTGTAGCTTGTTTCTGACCCATGGTAGCACAAACTACCTGTCTATTTAATGACAAGAGGATTAAAGCTGCTCATTTAAACCGAGATGTGTAATTTTGCAGCATTACACACCAATCTGGTTTGAATTTAGAACAGCCCAAATAAGCATAGGGTGTTGGTATCTGAGCTTTCTTTGTATCATAAAACAGCCCAGCAGCTCTTGTAAAATAGTTGTTTAACAGCAGCTGTGTTTTACAAAGTTCTGGCCTGGGGCAGAGTTTTAAAGTCACATCACAAGCTCAAACCTTGGGGCTGGTTTTAATGGGAATGTTAATAAGTCCATAACAGAGATATGACATGTGTTTCTATACCTGGAGCTATCAGATTTATTGCTGTTTTGGTGCTTCATAAAATAAGTGTTGGGCTTTTTAAAAGAAGTTGTAAGGAATGAGCGATGATCAAATTCTGAGGGAAAACTGCTGTTCAGATTTTGTGGAGGGGGTGATTTTACTTTGAAAAACCTGTGAAATATAACCTTGTGAAAACTGACCCCGTACCCAGTACTGTCAGTCTGCTGTCGAATTCCACATTTTGATGAATATGGAAACATTATAATAGTGTTTTACCTGTCCATGATACCTTGTAGGAGCATTTCAGTGAGTAGGTACTGGAGTCGTGCATTGCTTTCCTGTTTGCTGCTCCCAGGGGGTGTCGATTGTCCGTACTTAAGCCTATGGCTAGACAGCTAAATGCTTGGTTTGGTGTTTCCCCGAGATCTTTTCTCCCTGTTCTTCAGCCACATAAAACCTCATGAATGTGTGTATTAAGTGGATGGAGTGTGGTGAATTAATACTAAAGCAGGCATGCACTCTTTTGGTTCTCCTCTGTAAAGAAATGACTCATTTTGCTTTGTGCTGTAGCAACTCTCCCTGCTGTCTACTTATGTAAACTTTAAATAAAGCTCCGCAGTTTCACCAGTGACCTTGAGGTAGGGTGGGTTGTTCTGAAGGATGCAGAGCATCCTGCACAAGGTCAGTGGCCTTGTCTGAGCCTGAAAAGTGCAATTTCATTCTGAGCAGTTGGACGGTTCCACTGCCCGAATTTGTCCTGATGAAACTCCCCACCCTGCAGACCTTTGAGGTTTAGCAATGACTGTTTCAACCTTACAGGGAAGGAGTCCTGCAGTTCGGAGCTTGCACAGTCTTGTTGTCTTGGTGTTAGTGTGCCAGAAGGGAGATTTTTGTGCCTGTTTCAGCTTTAAAGTCAGTGCTTGTGTGAAAACAGCTTGCAGGCTCCTTTGCTGAGAAGTCAGAGTTGCTGAGGGGCTCCTGGCATTTTCAGTTGTGTGTCTGTTCCTGAGAGCCTTTAATGTGGGCCTAAGGTTGGCTTAATTCATTTGTATTAATGGCCAGAAAAGAGGAGCAATAAAGCTGTAGTGTTTTCTTGCGTTTTCACAGTGATAGGAAACTCTGGCAGATGTGGGGAGTCCCTCAAGGGTCAGACACTGGGGAAGTGTTCGGGGAAGAGTCTCCTTGGCTTCTCTTACCACCTTCCTGAGGGTAGGACATGAGAGGCCTTTTGTCTGTCCGGTGTAACTTCTTACCTTTCCCTTGGATGAATGCAATTCAACCATTTATTCAAGAGGTAAAGACATCCTGCCCACAAGGGCTGTTGTGTCTTCCTTATCTGGTGGATCTGAATTAGATTGATGCTTAAGACTTCCAGTCGGGTTTTAGCCTCACAAATGTTGTTATCTACAGTCTGAAGATTTCAAGCCTTGATATTGCTGGTGCTAATTCCTGTTAGCTGAGCTCATGGTGTGTTTTGACCGTGGCTGGTGTTAGCACCAGCTGCTGCTGGAGGGGAGATGCTCTCCCTCACCCTGATCCTGGCTGCTTCTGCTTCTCTTCCTGTTTGCAGCTTCAGGCAGCCGTGGCATGAAATAATCCAGTCCTGAAAACCAAATCACCTGGGTTTTGGTTTTGATTATTTTTCTTTCCCCTGATAGTTTCCTGAGCCAGTTTTTGGGGAGGTCAGCAGAGCACCGAGGCAGGATGATGGCTGAAGGTCTGAGGGGCTGCCAGGCATTGCAGGAGCTCAGCTGGAAGCAGGGGTCTCTCTAGTGCCTCTCAGTGAATAAACCAGGGCTCAGGCGTTCAGTTTACTACCAGGAAGGCATTCAGAGCACTATGCCAAAAAGATCAAGTTTAGTTTATTTTTAACTTCACATTTTCAAAACTGCCTCCCTACTGACTGTGAGGAGGAGGAGGTAGGGAAAACTCTATGCACTTGTCCAAGCCCTGGAGCAAAGCCCTGCAGTCCTTTGCTCTCTGCAGCCAGCAGACTGGAATGATGCTCTAGACTGGCAGGCAGGGAGGAGGCACTCTTTGCTCTTTTCCTCTTGGACTGCATTGATTTCGCAGACACCATCTGCTTGTTGCTGGCTAATTAGGAGCAGTAGCCAAGAGGCAATTTTCTTCTTTCTCCTTTGACATGCAGACTCATACCACGGTCTGTGCCTTTTACCATCAGACTTTGAAATAAGGCTGGTGAAAGAGAAAACTTCTAGCCACTTGTTCAGGAATTGCTGAGAGGAAGGATAGCTTGTTCTTAATGGTTCCTCACTTAATAATGGACTTAGATGTGGATGATTTTGCGTCCCACTGTTCCCAAACCAGCGCAAAATGAGTGAAGTTTTCAGTGTTTGAGCCTTGAAACAGGAGAGCCTGGTATATTGGTGTGTGGCTTCTTAGTGGAGAGCCTCCAATTCAGTGCCGGGGTTTTCTTTTGCCTCTTTAGAGGCTAAGTAAGACCAGACATGGCAGATTTTAGGGATGAAAACTCCTGTTCGAACTGAAAGCTGTTATTTGGTGTTGAAGGCTTTGTCGGGGACCTGAGTTTAAGTCACTGAGAAACAAATGGAAGAGGTTTTGCTAAAGATACCACTTCTGTAAATAACTGCAGTGTTCAGGTTCAGATCACTTGCTCCAAGGGGCTTGCAGTTTCACTGGTCGTCATCTGGGTAGGTTTTTACGTTTGTAGATACATAAACATTTCAGTTGCTTTCCAAAAAGGAAGTGAATCTTCGTGGTTTTCTGGTAAATGCCTTGTATGAAGAAATATAAGATTCCTGCATAACTGAAATGAATTTCTTTCTTGTTTTCTTTTCCCTAGAATATGACAGATACCTAGCATCTAGCAAAACCATGGCAGCAGCTTACCTTGACCCAAACTTGAATCACACCCCAAGTTCAGGTGCAAAGACTCACCTCAGTACTGGGATGGAGCGTTCCCCAGGGGCCATGGAACGAGTCCTAAAGGTTTTCCACTACTTTGAAAACAGCAGTGAACCGACCACGTGGGCCAGCATTATCCGGCATGGAGATGCTACTGATGTCAGAGTAAGTCCATCTTTTAGCATTCTTATGCCATCTTTAGGCTAAGTGTTATCTTAAAAAATGGGAGGTAAAAATCTGGAAGCAAACAAACACAAAAATTTCATAGTTTATTTAAAAAGAATTTTGACGTGTTGTATATTTGGAATAAATTCAGGAGCTTTAAGTGGTACCAACCTGTGTGACACCTCAAGGCAGGAATGAGAGTAAATGACATTTTGCATGCTTTAAAGAAATAAAAAGAAATGAGTGTGTTTAATTGTAAGATGCATGTGTTTACGGGCTTAAAATGTTTAGCTATAATATATACCTCACTTAGGGAAAGAAATATTCTTTGGAAGCTTATTCCCCCATAGTGTGTGAAAATGGAGCTCTGAAGAGTCCCATTTTTCCCCCCAGAAAGTCTGTTTGTCCATCCTTTCCCCCTGATAGTCACTTGCTGCTTGTTTTTTTGCAATATTGTCATTCAGTTCATCTAGGGAAAAAACCCAAAGGTTGTGACTTTTTAAAGAATAAGTATCTGTAATCTTAAAATTCTGTGGAAATGCTATATATGCATGAAAACACTTTATTGTAAACTTACATCCTCTTTAATGCTGAGATCTTACCTTTTCTGTATTTACCCTTTTAATTTTTGAGGCATTGTGGTACTAAACTGTAACAAAGCCCAGTTTAATGTGTCAAATGCTTTTGTGGTTTGCTTGTTTCTTAATTATCCTCCAAGAGCAGAATCTTGCAGGGTGGTAGGTGGTGTGTGGGGTTGTTTTCTGCTGTGAGATGCTTGCTGTAGAAGCAGGTCCCCATCTGCTCCTTCCTTCAAACAGTTCTTCAAATTCCACTGCAAAGATAGGATTCTGTTGGAGGGAGAGAGTTGTCACAAAGTGAAGGAGACTTGTTTTCTCCTTTTGCCCTCTATTAACTTTCATTTGTGCAAGAGAAAATGGAATTTAAAAAACCAAAAACCTAGAGTTTTGAATGTTTATCTTCCTTTCCCACTGTTTATTTCCTAGCTTAGCTGCATGTGCAAAGACCCAAGAGCATTCCTCAGTGGAGGTCTTGTGATCTTGATCATAGACCTGTGAAATCCAGGGATTTTCATTGGTGATGATCAGAAAATCTGTCTCTTGCCTATCTCTGTTCGGGGATAATTTGGTGAGTGGACAGATCTGAGCTTCGACAGCAGGAATCTTTATCATCAGTTGCATACAGTTTTTTACATGGAGTAAAGTTTTTTTGGGTGCCACTTGAAACATTTTTGCTCTCTGACTTAAGTATTAATGGTTTGCTATCTCTAATCTGATTGATTTGTTTCATAAAGTGCATTACTTGGTACAAGAGGAGGAAAACTATTTCTCAGTACATTTTTAACCTTGCAAACCTCTCCTGTGGATAAATGTCCAGGGCTCTTAATGTGGTACTTGAAATGGAGGCTGTCTTTCCAAAGAAGTATGTAAAACCCTGGAAAACAAAAGCAGAGATTAAATCTGTTTTTTTTCCAGTTCAGGAATACCTGTGGTTATGGACTTTAAGGATCCTAAACTTGAAGTTGCTGTAAGAAATTCAGTGTTGATTTTAGTTGGCAGTTATATATGATTTTGAAAACAAGAATCTGCCATTTTTAAAATAAAAACAGGATCAAAAGAACAGGCACATAGCAGTTACTTGAGGCTTAATTTTTAATTTTTACACGTACTTTTAATTGGATGGATGTTTCCAAAAGGATTGGGATTTTTGTGTTACTCTGGTGGGTAGCTGTTAAACTTCCTTCTTTTAACAAGTGTCCTTCTTTTGTTACTTTGTTAAACTGGGACAGTGACTGTTGAATGTGAATGTGCAGGTAGTAAAGGTCTAGCACTGATGTATTACCATGACATTTATTTTAGAAACAGTAAACCCTTGTTGGAGTACAAGCCTACATTCCATTGGAATGACTGCTGTTCGACCAAGCTGAATAATTTAAGATTAAAATAGCCTGTAAGGTTTTTATGCCTCCTTTTGTGGAGGAGACATCTGCCATTTCTTCTGAATTACAACCTGAGGGAGGAGACTGGAGCTGGGTTTGTTTCCAAGGAGCTCTGAAGGAATATGCAAAGGTGAATGCCTTTGAGACAGCTCTGCAATTAAAAGGAAAAGACAAAAGGTCTTCCAGGACTACTCCCTGATCAGCACTGGGGTGATAGCCGGGGAACATTTCCAGTATTTGGGGTACATTCCCACTGTTAGAAGTCAGACTTGGTCTGAAATCTCCAAGTGAGCCAATTAAAGGTGTTTCTGCTGCTAAAGCCAGAGGACCAGGGCAAGTAAAGTGAAACTTTTCTTTCCTTATTGGTAATTCCTGACATCTTCTGTTTCTAGCGAAGTGCGGTTTGCCTTTGTGAGTGAAGAACGTGTTTGACAGTGATGAAAAGACCTTTTCCTCTCAAAAAAGAAGGGAGAAAAAAAAGATATGATATCCTAAGCATAGAGTAGAAAGAGTGATTTAGCTGTATACCTTCTACACAATTCCTTGGTCGTGAAGGGAAACATTTTTCATTAAAACTCAGACGGTTAAACTCACATGAACAGAACTCAGCTTTCTGTAGGAGTCCCTTAAAAGGCTGGACTGTGATTTCCTTGCTGTTTGTCTTAAAATATCTTTCACCAAGACAACAGTGTGGCTACACGTAGGCTTCGCTTTGAGGAGAACTTTGGGCTGTGGAGCTCTGCTTATTCTGGATGGATTTAGTCCCTCAAAGACAGATGTTTCCTCAGAGGGATGAAGGCTGTGCTATGCAGTGGATGCAAGAGCAGCTTCTCAATTCTGGGAAGTGCTTTCTTGAATTTCAAAGAACTGGCATGCTCTCTTTACCCTCTTTTTCTTTGGTGTTATACTAAAGACATGCTTCATTTCCAAAAGAAAGAAAAGGCTTTTATGAATGTGCAAACAGAGGTCTCCTCCTGTGAATGTGTATGTAGACACAGCCAGGCATTTGCCAGGGGAAGAAAGGTTGTTTATCTTCGCTGTTTATCTTGGTATGGCTTGTTTGGATGTGGTGGCTAGGTGCTTATGCACAAAAGGATTTCCAGGCTTCGGGCTTGGAGAGAATGCAGAGCATTCTCTGCCCTGCTCACAGCCTCAGGTGTGGCATGTGAGGAGGTGGGTGTTGCTGAGATGGAATTTTTTGTTCTCAAGTGCACCCTGAAAGTAAACACTGCCACCGGGTCTTGATCAGCACTTAAGAGAAAATCGCCTCTGTTTTCAGAGGTGGTTGAAGGAGAATTGTAACCATAACTTAAAAAAAGAGTGCAATGCATGTAGCAGATTGAGTGGGTAGAGAAGATCTGGGATTTTTAGAAAACAGACACTGGGAAACCTTGTGTGAATGCCTACAGTTGACTTCTAGCGAAGTGCAGATCTTCTGTGCAGTCTCCTTATGCACCCCAGAGATGCTCAGCTTGCATTTATTACACCTTTTTAAAAACTTCTAGCCTTTAAAGCTTGTTCTTGATTCTTAACTGGTAGCTATGAGAAGGAAGACATTATTTATGTGGAAATAACAACCACAAATATCAAGCCGGGTTATTAACAGACGTGTCATACCTTGATTCTTGCAAAGTTTTTTTTTCTTCCAATTTTGTTACACTGTCTAAAACCTTAGCTGGATAGAGATAGCAATCCAGCTTTTAACCTTTCAGATTTGTCCTTATTTTTGTAGTTGGAGAGAAGAATGGTTAGAGCTCTTGAACAAATAAAGATAGTGTTTAGGGTTCTCTTAACCAGTTGACAATTCAAATGTGTTTTTCTTCCTTTTTTATGCAGTACCAGCTTAAAATGTCAGCTTCCTTAATGTTGACAGAATAAGAACTCAAAAAGCTGAATTTTGAAAGTACATCCTTAGCTATGGGGAAGGATATTACCTAACTTGAAAATAACCTAAATGCAATTAGCATACCTTGGTGTACATCCCATCCCATTTGCGAAAAGACCAGAGCAAATTCACCAGCTTCCCTACCCACCTGTAAAATCTTACTTCTGGAAGGTATAAGGCATGTGTGCAGGTTGGAAGTTTGTGTATTCTGGTCTGTTCCCTTTGCTGAGTGCATTAGGAGTGGGGCTGAAGCACATTCAGCTGGATCTGCACTAAAGCAGTTTATTCAGCTGCAGTGCTGTGTTCCTGTGTGTTGCATCTTCTTTCCTGTTTGCCTCTCCCATTCAATCCATGCTGTACTTTCACCTATTGGTGCAAGAGTGCAGAGTATTTGATTGGAGATGCAGTTTGTGGTGGAGGAATGGAAAGATCCTGTAGTGCGAAGGTCTGCAATTCAAATGCAATCCTGGTTAAGACACGTGTTTCATCTGGCAGCTGTGTCGGTTTCCTTCTTGCTGTTTGTTTTTTCATGCTACCACCGTAGCTGTGCTGGCATAGGTGGTGTGACTGTTTTGGCAAACTCAATCCAAGTTAAAATGAATGATTGTTTTGCTGTTGTTTTAAATCCAGAGCAGTTCTGTAATCTTGTTAGCTGCATTGTCTTGCAGGCTGGCACAGCTGAGAAGGCTGGGGGGAGAAAGGAAATGCCTGTTTATTCTGGCATCATGCTGCTACTGCACCACGAGGGGATAGAGTATTACAGCTTCATTGGTGAACATCCCTTGTCATCCACAGCAGCATTCCTGGTTTCCAAACACTTCCCAAGAAGGATATTGCTTGTTCTGAAAAAGGGTAAGAGGCTGTTAGTCCAGCCTTGGTTCCAGATGTGATTCTACCTGCTCACCTCCAAATCTCTCCCTCTTTTTCAAGCCCGTGTTATTTAGAGCCAATATCTGGACAAAAGGTGTCAGACATCTGCTGTGGCTACTCTGGAGCAGATCTGGGCTACACCATACTGATTCTGACTGGCTGACAGGTAGCCAGTAGTTGAACTCACTGCTGCCCAACTGTGGAATGGCCAGATGTGCTTTATTGCTGCTCAGTTCCTCCCAAGCCAGAAGCTTGAAGAGTTGTAGGAGAATGGGCATGGGCTGGAGCTGCTCTGGTGTATCTACTGCAATCTGTAAAGGAGGTGCAAATATATTTAATGGATAAGGTTTTTATCTACTGGGTTTCTTTTTTAAAATAGATTCCTACTAGATTTAAAAGAGATTGTTAGTGGATTTAGTAGCAGGGGGAGCAACTTTGTCACACAAAGTTCTGTGGAAAGAGGCTGATTGTGGGCAGGAGTCAAAGCTGGGTTAGTACTTTTGGTGAAGTCAGCTCTTTACAGCAAGGGTTGCATATTCAAATCTCATTTCTACGTGTGTACAGTGTTATATGCTTTGAGGCAGTGGAACTATTTGATGTATAGAAACAGACTGGAGTGCAGTGATTCAAACATCAAATAGATGGGTGTAAAAACTATAAAATCATTACTGGTCTAGTATAAGAGCTAGAAAATTGGTGTGACTTTCTTTTCCTTCCTTTTCTCTCCTGTGTGCCTGCATGCATTGTACCACATAACAAGGCGTTGTTGTATTGTTATTTTGTAGGTTCCTCCCTTCTAAGAACCTGAAAAAGGCAGCAAGAATTCAAAATTAGGGATCTTGAAATGTAAATGAAAAGGTGTATAGTATAGTAATAATCAGTATACTGACAAAAATACTCCTCGGCTTCAGAATGCTTGTTTTACTTGTGCAAAATACTCATGATACCCTTAGATGAGACACACATGCAAAATAACATTTTAAACCTAATCTAAATAGCCTTTTGACATTCTAGATCTGTAGATGCTTCAAGTCAACGTCCTACATCAATGTTTAACTGTACAAAAACTAGATCCAAGGGGGCTCTTAGACTTTGCAAGTGCATCTGAGGATAGGGAGTGGTGAAATATAGAATCAGAGAAAAATCTGGGTTACAGAGGACATTTAAAGGTTATCTATTCCAGCCCTGCTGCAGCGAGCAGGGACATTCTCAACTAGATCAGGTTGCTCAGAGCCCAGTCTAACCTGACCTTGAGTGTTTCCAAGGATGGGGCATCCACCACATCTCTGGGCAGCCTGGTCCAGTGTTTTACTCCTTCATTGTAAAAACAAAAAAAGAAAACGTCACGATACCTAACCAAAATCTACTCTCTTTCTTTTTAAAGCCATTTGCCTGTATCCTATAACTTCATACCCTTGTGAAAAGTCCCTCTCCAGCTCTCTTGGAGCTCCTTTAGGCACTGGAAGGGGCTTTAAGTTCACTTGGAGCTTCTCTTCTCCAGGCTTAGCAGTCCCAACTCTCTCAGCCTGGCTCCATGGGGTAGCTGCTCCATCCTCTGATAATCTTAGTGGCCTCCTCTGGACTTGCTCCAACAGCTCCATGTCCTTCTGTGCTGCCCCAGAGCTGGATGCAGCTCTGCAGGTGGGGTCTCACCAGAGGGAACAGAGGGGAAAATCCCCTCCCTCACCCTGCAGCCCACACTGCTTTGAATGTTAAGCCTCTGGAAAACTAGATTTATTTTCAGCTTTTTAAAACAGCATTGCAATTATTTGGGAAGCCTGCAGTAGGATCAGAAAAGTGCTGATTAATCCAAGAAGGCTGGAAAGCAGGGCTGTACCAGCTCTGCTCTGTCAGTGCTGTCAGCCTGTGCTTGGAACGTTCCTTGTGGAATTCTGTGTGGGTGTGCAGAGGTATTTGGGATGACAGATCTGAGTATGGCTTGAATAGGAAAGGCTCTGAGGCACTTGGGTGGATGTGTTGCTTGAGCTGAGGTGTCTTGTGTGCTGGAATGGTGACAGGATCCTGGCCAGCAGGACAGCCTGTGTTCAGGCTGTGGTTTCAGTATGAACTTGCTGGGCTTCAGGGGGCAGAGTTCTTGTACAGGCTCATCAGTTTCCCACTCTTGTTTATCATATGATACAGAAATGTGTTTGCTGGATAAGCAGAGTAATGAGAAAAAGAGGAATGTGGGCTTTTTGCTTTGACTGTCATACATAGTGTTATCAGAGGACAGCTCAGATTTTGGTGTAGTGAGCAAATTCTTGAGTTCTCCTTTATGGAAATTATAAATTAATTTTCATCAGACCTTTGCCATTTACTTTTGTTCAGCTTTTCATTTAAGCCCCCTATATAAATCTGTCATCAGGAGTTACAATACTTGATATGTAAATAGTGTTTGACATATTTGAAGTGCTGCACAAACATTAGCACGCTGTGCCTGTGTCAGGCTTGCTACTTAAAGACTTTTTCTGGTGCAAGAAACTTTCTCCTTCCTACTAAATAAGGAAATTAGGTTTCTAGTCACACTGGGAGTTTATTATTCTGTCTTCAATTTATTCATAGTAGCACATCACTCTTGTTAATTTACAAGCAAGCAATTTCATTTTCACTCATTTACAGAAGCAAAGTATTATTGATACACACTGGGAGAGCCAAGGTTACTGTGTGCCTTTTGGCCTTTCTCTGGTCTGTCTTGATTTTTCAGCATTCTCCGAAATATACTGTACTGTAAGTTCTATTTTTGGGCACATTCTTCTAATTTGGGCAAATATTAATCTGTTTTCTAAATTAGCTGTGATGCACATCGGTGGGTTTTTTAAGACAAATGAATAAAAATGAGTGCTATCCAGTTTTCTACCTATAGAAAAAGGTTTTTCTTATTCTCTCTGGGGTAAAGGGAGGGAAAGGTCACCTATCCCTTGCCTGTTATTGATAGGAAATTGCTCTGAAGGCTTCCCACTGTCTCTTGCTCAGCTGTACTAGTCTAGTTTATGTTCAGGATGTAAATGTCAGCTTCAGAAACCTAATTAAAATCAATGTGATTAGGGTAAACCGCATTCAAGTGGCAGATGATTGTGTGACTGCCTTGCAGTTGTGGGGAGCTGCCAACAGACACATGAAAACTCCTCATGGGAATTTATATTCATGTAGGGATCCCCTGTACCCAGAGTGAAATCTCATTCTGGATTAGGTTGCTGGTGGAGTGTAGCTCTCCAACAAGTACTTCTAGCTGTGATTAATTTGAGGTCAGCAGTTATGCAGGTTGAAACTGATGGTCTTTACCTGTTTTTTTCCACTCAGCAATCCACCTGAGCTTCCTGAGCTGAAAGGCTGGTTGAAGTAGAATCTGGAGAGATTTCAGCTTTCTTTGGCCGTGCTTCCAGCTAAAAGATTGTGGTGACATGTCTCAGCAGGATGCTGTAGTTGTTCTTATGTAGTGGTTAAGCAGTTAAGTTGTTTGTCTGGAAACCTCTGATTCTCATCACTGCCACAGAGGACATCAGGCTGCTGTGGCAGGGCTGCTCACAGAGCCACTGTGGAAGGCACAGAGGCTGCCACCCACCCTGGAGTGATGGCAGTGGATTTGTTGGACACTCCAGGCATCTCCACTGGGTCTGTGGAGGTTGCCCAGGAGCTGAGGAGACTCAACATGTTATTTACTACTGATGGGAGTTAAATGCACTGACCTGATGCTGGCTGCAGTGCCAGTGCAAGCCTTGGGGATTAATCTTGGACTGTTTGGAAAGAGCAGCCAGGCCTGGGCAAGTCCCTGGGGCTGGATCAGCCTCCCTGTTCTGTGCTGGGTTCTCCTGATGTGAGCTGTGGCTCTAAATGTTTTAAAATTCAAATCCTCTGGTTTATTAATAAAAAAGTATATAAGAAAATAGATGTTTAACTAGAGACTGTACACCAGCCATTTTGAGTGTCTTAATCACCATGTTTCCTTATTTCTCCAGTTTTTGGTTCTGACTGTGGGTTGAGAGGACCTGGAATGAGCTCTGCAGCTTTCCTAAACAACAGCAAAGAGAAGCACTTCACGTGTTTCATATAAAGCACCACTTTTTCCTTCCTGACAATACATGGCTTTTTAGAATGTATTTTCCAACATTTGCACTTGACCTCCTATGCACCCACTCTGCTGTCTCCATAGTGTTTGTGCTTTTTCTTGAGTTGCAGCATGTCCTAATTGTTGCTAGTTATTTTCTTTGGCTGATAACTACCTCACCACACACCTCACCCTTCTTACATAAATCAGAAAGTATGTCTATTTTTATTTTTGATTTTGATTCTGTGATAGGTTTAGACTTGATTGATGATACAAAAAAAAGAGGCTTAAAATCTCGCTCGATTTTGGTGGGAATTAGGACATGTGACTTCTTCAGTCCTTTTGAAATCTCAGCCTGAAGACTAGAGAAGGTCTGAGATGTCCATCTTGATGCTTTCCTGAGTAAGCACTAATGGTTTCAGCTGAGCCTTATGCATCAGTAGTCTCAATAGTTCATGGTCGAAGATAATTTTACCATAATTTTTTCGTTTCCAAAGCCATTTCTTATCACAGCAGGTGTAACTATCATCTAAGAACATGTACCTCCATTTTCATTATCAACTGACAGAGTCAGAGATGGGGGAGGGATGGATTTCCAGAACGTAATGCTGTATGTTACAGGCTCTGTGCAGGGTGCAGGAAGAGATGAAATGAATGAATCTCTTCTGTTTGCATATAGAAAAGCTGGCACCATTCCCTTTGGATGAGAGCTCGCCTGCCAAAATGTTAGGCTTTACTAACTAAGCAGAGCTTGTCCTTTTGGTGAAGAAGAAGTTAAATATGCCTCTCTCTCTTCTGAGAGGACTTGGTGGTGGTGAGTGTTTCCAGGGATACAGGCAACTGTTTTCCTTTGTAGTTTGTGATACAAAGAGCCTCAAATGCAGGCAAGAAACAAACAATTTACATTAAATGCAGATTTAAAACCGTTCACTGACCTGATAATAGACCTTTGGAATTGCTGGGGAAGGTTGCAAAAAGTGAACTGCTTTAAGAGGAGACAGGATGAGTAATTGGAAGAGTTTCACTGAAGGCTGATGAATGACAGAAACAATGCTTGGCTTGGGAAATCCACTGGGATAAAAATAGTCTGAGGTTAGGAGAGCACTTGGGGGAAGTGTTCTGTGTGCTTGCCTGGTGTTGCCTCATCCCCTGGCACCCATCTGTGGCCGCTCTGCTTCCTCCTTGAGTTGTTTTACCGAGGTGCCTGCAGGGAGCTGCTCGTTTGCATCAGACCTTTGTCCCAGCAGCTCGGGCACCTTCTGGCTGTCGGGACAGGCTGTGGCTGGTGAGTCTGTGCTGCTACCAGCTGCTTGAAAGCTTGGATTTGCCCAGAGTGTTGTGAAGTTTCCCTCCCACACAGTACCATCCTCTGCAAGCCTCCTGCTTGCTTTGCTGCTGATCTCCATCTTCCTTCAGGTCTGGGCTCGTCATCCACTTAGCACTGGATGTCCAACCCGAGGGCATGGGAGACAAGGGAAATTTGGGGCATTGCAGGTTCTGAACCGAAAAGATGCTTCTGAGGATGCTCAGATTGCTGCTCTCAGACACAGGGCCCTGTTGGGCTTGATGGAACCTCTTCTAACTCAGTCTCCATGAATTTACTAAACATGGCTTGTGTTTCCTTCATGTAGGCTTGGAAGAATTTTGTTTTACATTTCTCTGTGCACTGTGTTGCTTCTGAAAGATTATTTAAAGGTTGCAGTTTGAGGAGATGTGTGTGCTGATTTAACAGCTTGATAGCACCTCACCAACAGCATGATTCCACTCCTACACGTGTTATCTCCCTCCTCTATTCAGATTTAGTGCTTCCTTAATTCTCTTTTTGCAGTTAGTTTTCTGCTTGGTTAATTTGCAGAATCAGGGTTTTAAACAATTTATTTGGGGTATAAAACAATAAATTTTAGAAAGCAATCACAGAGTCATTTAGGTTGAGTCATCAGATCCAGCTATGAACCCAGCACCACGACCAAGTTCACCACTAAACAATATCCTCAAGTGCCACATCCACATGGTTTTTGACCACTTCAAGGCATGATGACTCCATCACTTCCACAGGCCAGCCAGTTCCAAGGCTTTTACCCTTTCAGTGAAGAAATTGTTCCTAATAGGCAATCTAAACCTCCCTTGGCACAGTTTGAGGCCGTTTCCTCTCATCCTGGGAGAAGGATCTGACTCCATCTGGCTTCACCCTCCTGTCAGGGAGTTGAGGACAGCATTAATGTTCCCCTGAGCCTCCTTTTCTCCTGGGCCCCTCTCAGCTGCTCCTCACCAGACTTATGTCCCAGACCTGCAGTATCATCCTACAGAAAATCCTCTCACCTGACTCACTCCAGAAGCCACCTCTGGCTCCTGCAGAACTTCCACTGGTTTCGTGTTGATATTTTGCTGGAATTCTGAGCAAGAATCAGCAACTTGTGCCATCTCTGCATGCGTGTATGTGTGAACCTGTATGAGCGTTTTCAGTAGGAAATTTTCAGACCATTACAGGCACAGAAACAAAGACCTGTGAATGCCTGAGAGAAGTGTCTGGGAGCAGTGATAGCCTCTCATCTCCCGCTGAGCTCTGAGCTTCTGCAGCAGGGATCTGCTGCCTTTCAGGGAGACACAGCTTCCCTTTGACAGGGTTGTGAGATGGCAGCAGAGCTCCTGCTGGCTCCCTAATGGGGAGGAGAGCAGGACAGCCTGGCTTGCTGCACCTGGAAGGTTGCTCATCCCTGCTCCACTAACGCATTTGATTTTTAGTTACTGCGTGCCAGACCTGTCTGTGTCTGACAAGGAAATCTGCTGTGGGTTTATGTAAAATGTTCCCTTCTTGGGCAAGAGATGTTCCAACTCAGAAATCTACCTCAGGGCAACCAACATTCGTTGTGTTTGAGAATGTTCCCAAATAATTGTCTCTTGCTTGGTTTAATTAGGGATCTCTGCTGAATCACAAATGATTTTGGGGGAGGAGGGAGAAGGAAACCAAGGGGTTGTGGTGTGTCCTATGAAATCCTAGCTCTTGGGGCACTAAAGAGGATGAAAGTTCAAGATGATTTTCTGATTCTTGATGGAGAGTGACTTTTAAAGTCTGCTCGTGGGTTTTTTTGAACTAATACATCTTGCTTTCATCCACAAACCTGCTTTTGAAATTTTGGCTTTTATGTTACTCTGTTTTACCTAGAAATAGAAATACTGGCCTAAATCTGATAAGATGCGTGGAACATACTTACTGTTGTTTTCTGAAGTTGTGCTGGTAAAACTTCAGCAATTGTAACTGGTTGTATGAAAGAGTAGCTTACAATAAAATAAGCTTAGTATTTTTAATAAAGTTGCTACCTATGTGCTGTTCAGTATTTTGTATAGGGTATTACATGGTAATATGTAAAATTTTAAAAAAATGTATTTATTGTATTTTACAGCTTTTAAGGAGTGTGTGTTTCTCTGTTTTAGGGTATAATTCAGAAGATTGTGGACTGTCACAAAGTGAAAAATGTGGCCTGCTATGGGTTACGGCTCAGTCACCTGCAGTCTGAGGAAGTTCACTGGCTACACCTGGACATGGGAGTGTCCAATGTGAGAGAGAAATTTGAACTAACTCACCCTCCAGAAGAGTGGAAGTAAGAGTATAAGTCTGTTCAATGTCAGTCATATAAGTCTTCTGCCTTGTCATAAAAAAATACTCTGTAATTTGGTTTACTGGGGAAAATCTTGTAATGGAATAGAGCTAGTGGAATGGGGGGAAATAAACCCAGCAAACTTCTCACTAAGAGCTGTGAGCAATGTTTTATTTGCTTTAAGGAGTTTTTGTTGTTGTAAGGGATTTCCTGCAAAGTGAAGAGAAATCTGGGATTTAGAGGAAACGTAAAACAGGAACAGAAATCCCCTAGTTGTTTGTGCTGAAATTTGCAAGTTTTGTCATACTTAAAAGTTTTAGGACAGGAATGCTATTCCTAGTTGTGGTATAAGCACATGGCTGCAGTTTTAAAAGGATAAAGCTCATTATTTAAATAAAGCCAAAAGGATATTATTAAATACTTGTTGTACTTATCTATAGACTGAGCAGGAGAAACGTGATTTGAAAAGAGTGAAATGCAGTCAAAAATTATTTTATCCGTCTGCTGTTGAAAACCTTCTCAGTTGTTAAATTTACTTATATTGAGGCCCAGAGCAATAAATGACATCTCCCTTCCTTCTGACTGTGATCTTCTCAAGTTATACCAGGGGCAGTGAACAGCAGAAAGATAACAGCAGAATTTTGGGGATTTTTCATAGCTTGGGTACATTTGCTGAGGCTTTTCATGATGTTGGTTAGTTGATTAAAAGAAGTGGCATGGCCTAAGTTTCTCAGGAGAAGAAGGAAGGAAACTCTGTTCACTTTCCTGGTAATAAGAGGAAACTAAAATTTATTTGCAGAAAGACACAGTAGTCTACTAGAAAAATGAGGAGCTCGGAGTTGTAAAATACCAGTAAACCAAATGGAGTTTAAACCAAAGAATAGATAGATTACTGTGGTTTTGCAGGGGTGTTGTGCATCTATTTCTTCTGTGGTTTATGTTCATAACCACAATTGTGCTGAAGTTGCTGGTTGTTTTAAAGGTTGCATATACCTTCTACGAAATTAATAAATAGTCTATACTGAATTTCTCACAAATGGAGTTATTATATTCTAGCAGATGTGAAAGTTGGCAATATTCAGTTTGTAAATTCACTTTTTTGTAAATTCACTTTGATTTTAACAAATTCAAAGAAATTAGAAATACTTAAAATGTGTTTCAGGAATGTTACATCTTCTCTTCTGTGCATGTTATCTTTTATTGTTTCTGTGATCCACACGGGTATTTTCTCTCAAAAGAATTTTTTCATTGATAATATTGTTAAATCACACCATAGAAAGGAGAAGATTCCTGAATCCTTTCTGTGATTGGTGGTGTTAACAAGAGATGGATGAGATGTGAATAATTTATGCTGTGGAAATTTGCTGCCTAGTGTACCAATGTCAGTTCCATTTTTATGAGGCAGTACAACTTGCATGGTACACATTGCAGAACACATTTAATTGGTTTTAAAAACAAAGTTAGATATTGTTTTGAAGCTTGTGGAAAGGAATTGTGTAAAATGCTCATGAAAGAGCTGTGATAAGGTGTAAATTATTCAATACCTTTCCAAATGTCATTTAATGTGTTATCGAATACATGCAGCCTGACATACCTTTTAAACCCAGAGAGATTTGCTGTGCATAATCAAAATGCTGCTGTCATATTTGTAATGCCATAACACAAAGTGTCTAAGATCATATGTCAGTACTTGTAGAAATATTTAGGTTACTAAAGGGGAAGTAGTCTTGGAATGGTTCTTAAATTAAAAGCTTCCTATAGTGTTGGTAAACCACTAAATACCTCACGTGGTTATTTTATTTTTATCATCCACATTAAGGGGTTGTGTATTCACGATGTTCAGAAATTATGTCTTGGAACTCTTCTGGACTAATCCAGGTACTAGAAGTTATTTGGATTGTCAGTAGGTTGCACACAAAAGTTACCAGAATAAAATCCATCACCCAGCCAGGGTCAGCCGGACGTGGGGCTATTAAATCATAGATAACACCAACCCCCCTCACTTTGTGTAATACTGAGCCTTGAACTGAACTGCAGGCACAGCTGCTGTCCTTCATGTCTCCAAAACTGCTGTGTGCCAGAGCACTGTTCCTCTCCCCGGTATTTTGTGTCACACAAAAGTATCAAGAGGTTCACATAACAAGCTGTGTGTGTTGGAACACCCTGCACCCTGTTCCCCCCAGGGCAGACGCCTTCTAGCTCTGTAATTCCGGTTTGTAAAGCAGGTCCCTGGAACCAGGTGACATCCATGCTGTGGCTCTGACAGGTAGGAGACACCTCAGTGCTCAGCAGTCCTGGACTCTGAGTTTTGGTAGCTGTGGCACAGACACAAGACTAGATCGCCTGTGGGATGGTTTAATGAGTAGACCAAGTAGATCTAACAGATCTGTCCCTCTCCTTGCTGCACTCTCTTTTCTCTGGCTTCCAGTTATCCTGTCCTTTTCCTTTCCTTCTGTGAGCCTTAATACTTCTATAAGCCTTCACTTCATTAAACTCACACAAGACTTCTCCTTTGTCTGCCCTTTTGGTTCTCATCTTCTCTGTTCTGGTTACTTTTCTGTTGATATGAACTGAATCAGAACCTGCTGGAGGCAAGGTTAGGACATACAAGATTATTTCTTTCAGTGGCACAAGCTACTAAGAGTTGGATCATCCTTTCTTTTTTGGCTGTACCAACTGCCCTGGTAGTGCTCGTTACTGACAGGGAAGCTCCAGAGCTGCTCAGTGGTGTTCACTGCTGTGGATGGGTCACATCACTGTACAACTTGTGAATTCTATTGATGCCCACCTTTGTGAGGTATGTCGGAGTGCTTCTGAGCCCAGGTAGAAGGGCAGAGCAGACTGCTAATCTTCCAGGGATAATTTATCAAACATAAGGGGAGTGATCATCAGCTGAGACACTTGCTCCAAAAGCAGACCTGGTTTGTGAGAAAGGGACATGTCATCCTTGTCACTTGGCTGCATTTCAAAGACAGTAAATACACAGGATATTGAAAATTGAGCCCATCCTGAGTTGGCCTTTGGAAGTCAGCTTCCTCATTGCCACAGGCCCAGGCAGAGATTAGGTTATAAATAGGTAATGAAGGTCATTCACAGTGACTGTCCCAGCCGAGCTGCTTTGCCTTACCTGATAGTCTCATGAGATCCTGCTGCAAAAAGCAGCATTTTCATGGCTGATCAGTTAAGAAGACAAGTCCCTCTAAAGGAGAGAGATTAATTTTCTTCTGTTTGTTGGTTTGGTTTTTGTTTGTTTGTTTGTTTGTTTTTCAATCCCAGAGAGTAATGGTGTTCTGCATCCTAGAATCACAGAAATGTTTGGGCTGGAAGAGACCTCTGAGGTCATCAAGCTCTACGGTTAACCCAGCTCTGCCAAGGCCACTGCTAAACCATGTCCCCAAGTGCCACATCTACATGTCCTTTAAATCCCTCCAGGAATGTGATGCCACCACTTTTCCTGATCAGCCTCTTCCAGTCTTTGAGAGCCCATGAAGAAATTTGTTCGGATATCGAATATCAAATTTTCTGATCTATAATTCAGTCTAAACCTCTCCTGGTGCAACTCGAGATGGTTTCCTCTCATCCTATCACTTGTTACTTAGGAGAAGAGCCTGACCCCTGTCTAGCTACACTCTCCTGTCAGGGAGTTGTAGAAAGTGATAAGGTCTCCCCTGAGCCTCCTTTGCTTCCTCAGCTGCTCCTCACCATATTTGTGCTCCAGGAGAGATTTGGTTCAGATATTAGGAAAAATTTCTTAATGGAAAGGATTGTCAAGCACTGGAACAGGGTGTCCAAGGAAGCAGTGGAGTAACCATCCTTGAAAGTGCTCCCAGAAAAGTGTAAATTTGGCACTTGAGGACGTTGTTTAGTGGTGAGCATGGTGGTGGTGCTGGGTTGATGGTCGAAAGTCTTAAAGGTCTTTTCCAACCTTAATGATTCTGTCATTCTAAAATGCACTGGCTTATAGAGCCCCCAAAAAGGAAGGAAGGAAGTCTTTTACACAGACTTGTTTTTATTCCATGTCAGTCTCTGCAATTGTGTTCAGCAGTAGATTTTAGTGGATGTGGCAGAACATAAAACAGGAGAGGCTCTGCTTTTCTGCACTGGGTAGTGTGCTTATGCTTCTCTCCCTGACACATAAATACCTGGAAGTACAATTTGGCTGATACCTAAATTTTAATTAATAACTAGTTATCTGCTGTGGATCATGAAATGTAAAGGCTGATCAACAATAGAAAGTAGTTCTATGTTCCCTTACATATGAGAGTAATCTGTGAGAGTTTGTCTTAACTGTGACATTGAGTCTTTTTTTGTTTATCTGTGTCTGTGTCCTTGTGTCACAGAATGGTTTGGATTGAGAAGGACATTTAAGGATCACTGAGTCTAACCCCCTGCCATGGGCAGGGACACCTTCCACTGTCCCTGCTTGCTCCAAGCCCCATCCAGCCTGGCCTTGAACACTTCCAGGGATGGGGCAGCCACAGCTTCTCTGTGCCAGGGCCTCAGCACACTCAGAGTAAAACCTTTCTTCCTTGTATGCAGTGTGAATCCACTCTCTGTCAGGTGTTCTCAGCCTCTCCTACATTTCACTCTTGAATTTAACAGCATGTTTTCTGTGCACAGGAACTATGAAATATATTGCCATACTACAACAAATCATCATTCTAGTATTTTTTGTTTGTATACAGTGTGTGTATTTGCAATTTCCGAATTTTTCCTTATTTTAATGGTTTCTAACAAGACAGTGTATTTTCAGTGAATTAAAAGTAAATAAGGATATTGCAATTTCTGCTTGCAGTGAAAACCTGGGCAGCACTTACCCCTGGTTAATTTCTACCGAATCCCCATGTAAATCTTCATTACAGGCAGCCAAATCATTGTTGAAAAGAAGTTCTTATCCTGCTGAAACCAACAGATTGTAATGTTGTAATATTTGCTCTTATCATGAGCAGATTGTTAAATATACTTACTTTGGAAAGTCCTGTTAAGAGTGTTTGTTAGGATATATTGTGTTGGCACAACCCAAGAGATGGAGACATTCATTATCAGACTCTCATTGAAGGAATGTGTCAGAAGAGGAAGCAAACAGTCTGTGTCAAACACTGTAGGCTGTTACCACAGGACAAGCAACAATACTAAATTTAGGGATTGAAAGCAGAAGTTTCTGGCGAGAAATATTACTAAATGTAGGGGCTGAAAGCAGAAGTTAAGGTTTGAGAAGATTTAGTGTAAGTTGTGGGTCATTCTGAATTTCCCTCACTTCTGGTGTACAATTCCCTTAAAAAATATGACTGTCAGGTTCAAAACTGTTTAGCTTTTGCATGTGTCTTGATGATAAGGGAGCAGTAAACCTTTTTTACAGAGAAATCCCTTTAAAACCTGTGAGAAATCCAGAGGTGGATATTGGAGCATTGATCAGAGGAGCAGAGTCCTGTTCCTTGTTCTCCTGTAGGATGTGGCTCCCTGGTGAGTGGCACTGTTTGTCACTCCTGGATCTCCGTTTTAAGTCCCTGCTTGTGAGAACCAGAGATAAAAGCTGTTGCCAGGGGTCATGTCAGTGCTTCTGGCCGCTCATCTGTTGTCACCTCACTGGGGCCTCCCTTCCCGTGGATCTGGAGCTTATCTGCTCCAAGTCTTGATGCTTCAGCCCTCTCTGAAGCTCTGAGAGGCAGCAGGGCTCTAAGTGTGCTTCTGGTACAAAGGTGCTTTGTCAGCATCTCTATGCAACGTCAGTTACTGATAAATTCCAGTTTAGTTGCCTTGAGTAATCGAAAAGGAAATTTTCCGTTAGTTTTCTAAGTTTATTTTGAGTTTATTTGTATTTTTAAGAACGTTGTGAGGAAATCTTATTTTTAATTCTCTTTTTCTTGCTTTTCAGATATGAATTGCGAATTCGCTATTTGCCAAAAGGATTTCTAAACCAGTTCACCGAGGACAAACCAACTCTAAACTTTTTCTATCAGCAGGTATGTTCTGTTCTTCTACTTTGTCTTTTGCTGATTTTGCTGAATTTAGAAAGCTCTGGGTTTGTTGATGTGGGTAGCATATTACTGCAAAAACAGAAAAATGGAAAAAATTTAAGGTTGCGTATTTTAAGCAGAAAGGGCACAAAGCCCATGGCATCTTTTTCCTGGAGAAGAGGTGAGGAATATGTTCCAAAAACACGGTCAGTCTGCAGATAATAATTGTCCTATCTCAAATAAAATTGGCTGTTGTTCCACTGACTTCTTACAGTTAATTTACACTTGATTAAACTGATGAATTTCTTTATTTTTGCAAGTGTAAGTAAGTGACAATTTCGCTGCAAACCATCTAATGATTTTTCCACTCGCATTCTGTGGTTATTTTCTTGGATTTAAAATCTCTTCTGGATTACTAAAACTGCATAATAGCCAAAGTTTCTATAAATTAAGCACTGAATTCTAATTTTATTCAGTTAGATTCTAGACCAACAAGCTCACAATAAAACCTCCTGGGGATATTTTTTGGGGAGTTAGGACTAAAATGGTTACCCTGTGCCCTAACTTCAGCAAGCACAGTTGTGCACACACATTCTAGTCTTAGGTAAATTATTTTAATTTTTTTTACTGTGTGATGTAGTATTTGTATTGATCTATGATGAAGGTGACTTCTGACAAGACAGTTCTCCTGCAGTGCTTCCTTGGACTTCACTTTCTAGTTTTAAGTGATTTGTGTGATATGCTGGATTCAGCCTAAAATGTCTGAATTTTGGTGAGTTTTTAGTATAGTGCTGCCAGGGGTTCTTGTAGAACGAAATCACGTTCCTTTTTCCTTTAGCACCAAGGAACTTCCTTCATACTGGCTTCAGACACAGGAGATTTGTGTTTCCCATGATGCAGAAGTGGGTGATGAGCTCCAAAATAATTTCCTGAACTCCATCACTTTCCTGTTCAACACCTGGCAAGCCTGCAGTGTCCTTTCTGCCTCAGGGAACGTTTTCTTTAAAGCAAGGGGGTGGAAATGCCGGAGGAATATTTGTTAACTTCGAACTAAATTTGGAGAAATCATTACAAATGGATAAAAATGGCTCAGAATAAGAGGTTTTTGAAGGTCATTGGGACTAATAGGCAAAGCTGACAGCTGCCTGTATCTGACAATGCCCTGAATCCCAGTGCTGTTATAAAATGAAAATCAGAGATTCATTCTTGTCTCCTTGCTCTGCACACCATCCTATTTATTTTCTCTTCCCCTTTCTTTTTCACCTTACAGTGAGGTATTTTTGAATCCAGTTCTTTAAAAGTCACTGCTCTTTGTTTTGGGGTGTTGTAAGGTATTTGGGTCTTTGTTGTCATGGAAATCAGGTGCAGAACTTTCCAGAGCTGTCATTCTCTATCCATGATTCTGCTTTGCTCCATAAATTTCACTTGTCCTCCTGGATAAACTAGGACAATAACTTTTATGTGATAAAGTGTTAAGGCAGCAGCAGTGGTATATGAAAAGAAGGCAAGAGAAGAATTTAAGCAGTAACACTGCATCATAAACCAGACCTGCAGCAGAGGGGAGGGGATGAAAAAAAACAGGGAAAGATGATTTTTTTGCACTCTGTTTCTATCTTAATGTCGTTCCTGCAACATTTTAACATCTTCTGCTAACCACTGCTCTCAGTCAGATGCATCGTGTTGTGTGTAGGCAAGAGCAACAGAATGTACAGAATTCATACATGCATACATAGATCTTGAGCTTTGTGTACAGAAGTATCTGTCAGAGATACAGAGTGTAGAACCCAGTCACAAAATTTTAAAAATCTGAAACAACGCCTCTGTTGTCAGATTGGCTTTTCTCGATGTAAAACTCAAAGACATTGCTGTCTTGTGTGTTACAAATGAGTAAAAATGATTTTTGTGAGGACCAGATGCCTGTGCTTTTCTTGTCAGGAGGAGACTGGAAACATTACTGTTAACTTGGTAACTTCCAAACACATTGTTTGTCTATTAAAAATGTATAGCAACAAATTAAAAAGTTCATGGAGAAGGAAAAGAAACATGGTTACCTCTGTCACCCATGGATTTTGGAACTGTAATGATTTTGTTGAATCTGAGTTGCAAGCCACAGTATTGTTGAAAAAGAAAGTTTAAATCCTCAAGTACTGAAAAGTACAGAACATTTTGTAAGGATAACAAAATGTTACCTTAATCAATGTCAACAGACAGGGTTTATTCATCCAGCTCACCCAAAGCACAATTATCAGGCTGCTGAACCCAAAGCTGGCACACGTTTGTGCCTTCACATGCATGACTGCTCTCATTCACTTCAGTGAGTGCACTGCCCTGTGCAAATCAGTGCATTTCAGGCTTCTCCGATTGGGCTTGATATGTGAAATCACTGTTTTCTCCTTGATTTTTGGCTGTTTTAAGGATGCTGTGGCCTTTCTCTGTTTCTGAATACTCTTCATCTTCAGGAGTCTCGAACAAATCAAGAACCTGTGCCCAGAACTGTTTGTGTCTTGACGTGCTGTGATCGTGGCGCTCGTTCTGCCATCTGCGGTGGGCGTGAGCTGCTCTTAATTGGAAGTGTAAAGCAGGGCACTTAATGAGACCTTTCATTCTGCAATCTGTACAGCAAAGGATTAAAATTAGTGTGTGGGAGCAGGGGGAAACCACACAACTCGTTAATAACATCAGAATCAGTCCCACTAACGATGCCATGCTTGTGCTCAGGCTGTGCCTCAGCTTTGAGGCCAGAGCTGGGGACAAGCTGATCTTTAGGTCATTCCCCTTCACTGGAGGAGCTGTGTGTTCCAGTCATGTCATTTCACATCCCATTTGAGAGCTCTGATCAACAAACTAATGCTGGAACTGTGTCTTTTTGTTTTGTTACTGCTCTCTTTGGCAGGTGTCAGAGGTAGTGGGTGACAGGACTTCAGGGGTGTCATCTCTTTTTTCAATCTGTGGAGCGTTTAGGTGGTGATGCTGCATTGACTGCATTACTCCTTGTGCCCAACTGCTTACAGTTTCAGCCACATTAGGCAAATTGGATCCCACCCAGTGCTGTTGGAATTGTGAGGCTGAAGTATTCAAAAATCAGGAAAAGCCAGATTTATGGTTGTCTGCACAGTTGGCAGATGCTCATTGCACAGGTTTTATGTGCCAGCCTTCAGTTGTGTCCTGTGGTATTGAATTCCCAAATCTGAACCAAACTGAGCTCTAATTCCACCCACAAAACCTTAAACGTGAAGTACAGTGAATAAAAATACTGTAAATTAAGTTTTATCAAGAAGTAGCACCCTTTGTGTGTGTGTGTTCTGTTGACTGTTTTGTAAATCTCTAATGGAAATATCTAGTTTTTTGTATGATTTTTTTAAACACTTTTCAGAGAAAACAAACATAAAGGTACAAAAGGAGAATTAAGAACTGCAAGTTTTGAGTAATGACTTCACCATTTGCCTGTCCTTTTTGGGAGTATTTTCAGTTGCTTTAAATAAATATTGGTGAAATTTCTAGTGAGTGTCTTCCTTTCCCTGTGTTCCAGTGACATGGCTGTTGGGAAGTGGAAATAAAGGGGACAGACTCTTCTATTTTGCCTTAGTAGCTGAGTGAGGAACGAAAGCCACATCTCAAATCAAGATAGAATACAGCTTTTAAAAACATTCATGTAATGAGAATCAGACGTAAGCTACTTGAATTGCCTTCCTTTTATTGTGGGACAAGAGCCTGCACACATTTATCCTTGAATAACATGTTAGCCTGCAGTAATTGGAGATGGTTTATCCCTTGATGAAAAGGGAGTAAGCATCTGTATGGGGGGTGGGGGCAGCTCTTGGGCATCAGCTGTTCCATTGTTGCTGTCCTTGTGCTTCAAACAGAAGACTTTTAAAGTAACTTTTTGGGTTGTTTTTTTTTTAGATCCCAGCAAACAACAAAAGGTTGTTTTTATCAGTGTTGAATTTTTCTCTGCTGCCTCGTGTAGCCTGCAGTGTGGAGCTACCCTGGAGATGTTCATATATATAATAAAGGAGACCAGAGGACTGAACTGTGTTTTGAATTTGCTTTTTAAGATTAACCAAAGTTTGTGTAAGAAGGAGTTGCAAGCAGGGGATGATCTCGAAGTTAGGGCAGGTCGGTGATGCCCTGAAAAAATTGAGCTGAATTGTGTGCCACGAGGGCTCTGTGTCTCCCCAGACAAGTACACTGCAGATTCATTTTCATAAGAAAACTCTTTTTAAAAAGAAAAGAGAAAAAAATGATACTTTTTCTTACTAAAAAAAAAAAAATAAGGGAAAAACTTTCTCTGAAAAAGAGGAGAAAAAGTTTCTTGTGGACAACTGGCACTTCTTTTCTCTGTCTCTGTAATATCTGTAAAGATTATGTTCACAATCAAAAGGTATTTCATGAAATGAAATATCTCTTTATATTGTGGCAGATAAATACATCATGCAAATTAAATTATTTTTATAACTCTGTCCCTGACATGTAGGAAATTTTAAGTCCAGGCAATTACTGTAATAACTTAATGATTAAAGTTTTATGAGGCTTAGGTGCATGAGATGTAATTTGAAATGCAGGCTGGGAATTAGACTTTTTAACCTAATTAAATAACAACATCTCTTACACCCTAATAAAAATAGGAGACCTAAAGCAAATGACTTTGACAGGAAAAGCTTTGAAGAAAATGAAGGACACTGGGAGAAAAGCTGGCGTTGTTCCTGATGTTGGCAGCCTATTTAAAACAAAAACCCTCAACAAAACGAAAAAATTCCCCCAAAACCCAGTAGATCTTTCATGAAGAGTTAAAGGCTGAGACATAAACTGTGCCCAACAGGGAGGTGGCAATATAAGAATTGCAGCTGATGAAAAAGATACTAAAAGCATATCTTTTGATAAAAATATAAATTAATCCGAACCTCTCCTGTCTGCTATTTCCAGCTTGAAAAGACAATTAAAAGTGAGATTTCCTTGACAGGGGTAGGGTTTGAAGTTGCTGAAATTCACAATATCCCACAAAGTACTTTTTTTCCTGTAGAAGTTGATTTACACCCTCAGAACTATGCCGACATTCCTGTTTTATGCTCTGCTGTTTGTATTGTTGTGGAGCTACTTTGGCTACAAATGTTATATGCCCAATGTCTGTTTTCCCTTAGTGCTGTATGGTAGGAATGTGAAACTTCCCTGTATTCCTTAACACCTCCTAGATGGTCAGCCAAGCTCAGGCCAAAGGGAAGAAGTTGCTTTGATTTAAAATTTCCACATGTCAGCCAGAGCAGTGAAAATCATCCTTGATGGGACTTTCCTCAAATTGCTCATAATTCAGCCTGATAAATTTAAAATGCCAGGGACAGGTTTCCACGTATTGATGTGTGGATATGTCTCTTCAGTAGTCTATGGCAAAACGTTACTGTGATTAGCATGTTCAGTTGTGTACAACAACAAAAAGAAACCCACAGAAAAGTTGATTTATGTCGATGCTTAGACTCGCTTGATCTGGAAACTCAAAACTGTGTGTTGGAAAGGAGAAGTATAAAAATTAGCTGGGAGCAAGGGAGCAAGGCTTGTTTAGTAGGTTGAGTTCTCTATGGCTCCCAAGAGTCCAGTCCTACTTTGTGGAAGGGCTGCGAGGCAGCGGCGTCCCTGCCAGTGACATCTGGAGCTCAGCCCACTCGGACAGACGGCGTCGTTTTTAGCTGCTCTGCCCCTAACAATGCCTTGTCAGAAGTTGGTTCCCCCCCAGCCCATCTCTAATGCCCTTATTATTAACAGAGGAGCTTCCAAAATTAGTCAGAGATGTCAAAGATCACCCCTAGATAATATAGAGGCTGTGACCTTGGGACACGAAGAGGAGGAGCAGCTGAGGGCAGATGGCAGATGAATGTTATCCTGATACTGGATCTGGGCTTTCAACTCCCCTAGATGAGGCCAAAGCCCTAATTTTCCCTAATATTGACTTATCTCCTATAGCAAATTTAATACTATCAGATGGGTAAACAGGGGTGGGAACACATATGTGTTTCTCTCCTGTGTATATTTTAAAAACTACCATTATGGTCATTAAGGTGGCTCCTAAAAATACTGATGACATTAGAAGCAGGCATTGGGTTTTGGTGCATATGGGGCTTCATTCAGAGCAGATGAAGCACAAATCTTTCAGGGTTAATGCTGCATCAGATTTCTGAAGCTGTAGTAGTGAGAATCAGGACCCTGTTCTTCCAAGCTCATTTTGTAGTGATGAAAATTTCCCACGTGCAGTTGGAAAATAAGGATGGAGGAGCAGTTTGGTCCTTACAGATGCCAGGATTTATACTGGGTGACTGTTCCACATTAACCCAATCACGTGTCTGTCCTGTGGTGATTCTGTGTGTGTTTAACATTTCTAGGAGCGATACAGCTGAAACCAGAGAATATCTGAGATAATTCTTTTTGGTGGCATACACAGAAGAGTTGTGTCATGGATTGGGGTGGAATTGTGTATCATACCTGCTGCAGGAGCAGAGCATCATCCTTCATTTTGCATGGGAAATTGTGGGGAAAACAAATAAGCTGTATATTTGGAGCTTTGTCTTGGTCACAAAAGTGGTTGCTGAAGATCAGCTTTTCCCATGGATATATTGAGATATTCTGATCTTTCATTACAGAAGCTGGAACTGGTAAATTGCAGGAATAATTTCTCTGGATTTTGGTGGGATAGGTATCACCAGAAGTGTTGTGTGTTGATGTAAAACAAAGATCCTGGTTGAACTCTGTGGTGGCTGAGGGTGAGCTATAATATAGGAAACTTAACACCAAATTGCTTTCTGTAGTTAGAAACTTGAATGTTTAAGAGCAGGTGCTAGAACACACCTGAGCTGTTAAAAATAAATCCAGAGAAATTACTGAGAATAAATAAATTATTGTATATACAGGACAGTTAAGAGACAAGTTGTATTTTTTTAATACAAATTTTACCAACTATGCAGAAGTACATAATTTCCCAATATATAAAAGGGCCAGCTAAAAATAAATGTGTAGAACAAATGGATAAGGAGAAAATGATGTAATATAAATCTTCGTTTTCGTGCTTCATTAAATGATTATAATTACTATTTGTGTGCTATATACTGAATGGAGTACAAAAGACATTTTCTTTGTTTGGTAGCTTATCTAAATATCTCATATGTTGAGATGATTCTTTTGGGGTATGGCCTTAACTCTTCAGTGTGAACTTAGTCACTGAAGGGTTGTTTAAATGCAGTGTTCAAAGCTGTTCAAAGCTGTGCAAATTTGGAAAAAAAATAGAAATAAAAAAGGACTGAGTTGTGTAAGTAGGTCATAGAGATTGAAAGAAAAGCAAGAGAAATAGATTGCTTATTTTTAAACTGGCCTCCTGAAAAATTAGAGTTTATCCTGTGGGAAATTTCTTGGTAACATTAAGCTGGGAAAGCCAGTAGTGGCTAATTATTGGTATTTGCCCTTTTTGAGACACCATTTGATAGTACTGTTGCTAAAGAATTTCCACAGTATTTATGCTTGAAAACTCAATATTAAGTTTGATGATTTTATGTAATAATTTATAAGGCTATAAACAAGTTTAAACCTAAAATATCTTTTTAAGACACGGCATCTAATAACTTTTTTTAAAAAATCCCCAAATTGGAAAGCATTTGCCAAGTTCAGAATTATTTTACTGTTGTTCTTAATAAAGAAATCTAAATCCAGCATGGTGTTTTTATGAACTGCTTGTCAGCCTGGGTGAACCTTCTTCTGAAATACTGCAGCTGCATAAAAAACTCGTGTGCAGGAAAATGAAGCAGATGGCTTTTGAAAGTAGCAGCTGGTATATAAAATACAAGGCCAGTGATAGATTTCTCCTTAAATCATAGCATAGGGCTGTTCTCTAATTTCTCCATCTTCACAAACATGGGCTTTCCTCTGTTTTCAATTTTTATTTTAAATTGTTCCATCTGGAATTTGCTGTCCATTTCTGTAGCTGAGAAACTGTCCATTATTTTCTAGTAAATTTTAAGACATTAGAAGTGACACCATCAGTAATTTCCCCATTCAAGTAAAAGAACAAATATTTTATAAGTCTTGACATCAGAAATGAAACTGGACTTGTGTTTATGTGCCCATCTTCCATGTGGGAAAAGCCTTTTAGTTCACATTGTGTTCACCTCCTTTCTTTTGTTGTGATTTAAGAGTATCTTTGAACTTTTAATGCCCAAAATACTGAAGAAAGAAGAGAGATTTCTGTTCTGGCTAAAAGAAGAGGAAGAATGATAAAAAATTTAAAATATTGTTAAGAATAAAAAGTATTTTAAATAAAGTGAATTGTTGCTGAATATCAGGACAGTAATAAATGAGGAAATGTGCTGTAGGATTATGTTAGATTTAAAATTCCTTTTTTGCTTTGGATATTATTGCCCTTTCTAAGCATTTATTCACTAATGGTGGGTGATGTGTATTCTGTGTGTGGGGCCAATGACAGTTTTGTTTCATTTTTTATTTTATCAGAACATGTGAGAGACTTCTTTTTCCTACCCCCGAGAGGTGCCTTTATGCTTGGCATTCCTGTTTTCCCCACACTGCAGCCCTTTTTTGTATCACTGTTTATAGCCAAGAAGTCAGCTCTAAATGTGAAGTTTAGGTCACACTTTAATTCTGATTTGCCACCCCATGAACGAGCAAATTTCAGTAGAATTGCTTCCTCTGGCAGTGGCACTGCAGTCGTGCTCGCCTGGAAGCCTGAAGCAGTTTTTATTTCCATTATTCCATGTTTAATGGAACTTAAGTAGACTAATCCTTTCTCCCCAAAGCATGCACCTGCTTGACTGTAAATCTGACTTAAACTTGTTAGAACATACTAAAAAAAATCCAAGGGAAAAGGTTCTTGAAATCAGCACAGCAGTTTGCAGCAATAAATTACTTTTGTCTCTTATCCTCCTTTAAACTGTTCTCCAATATAATTTTCTCAGGGAGTTGAGATAAGCACATTATGTGGGAATACAAAAGGAGTAAGTCAGTGGAAGCAAATATGTTACAAGGAACATACACCAAAGTGACTCACTTCAGGTATCATATTTTGGGTTTGATTGTATAGGATTTTAGCAGTGTTGACACTTGAATTCTTAATCTTGGTGTCAATCCAAGTGTTGGCCTTGTTGATCATTATGCATTTTTATTGCTGTAACATTGTGACCATAAAGTACTGGAGATAGATACAGACTTCATGTAATTTTGTCATTGCCAGAGCATCTGGTTTCTAGTATTGGGTATAAATGATGTAATGGCACACAGGTTTAGCAGGAGCACCTTAAAGATTTTATTGGGCTCGAGAAAGAGATTAAGAGTTAGTTGCTCTTTCGGGTTCTTGTTTGGCCACTTGGGTTTTTGGGATGGCTTTTTCAAAACCAGATTTGTATGACAAGTTTATATTAATTAGTTTTGTCTTACAAACTAGGTGAAATTCAGGTGTATTAAACAGCATCCTATGTTTTTTTTTTCTGGTTTAGCCTTTGGAGAGATCCCATTCTGAACAATTAAGTTGTGGAGGAGATTATGGCAGTGGTGCTTGATCTGCTTGAAAAGGATGTGTGTGTTTAGATATCTATGTATATATAGGTAGTTGTATTCTTCAGTTTCTCCAGGTATTGCACACTGTTACCTGAATTTCCAAGCCATAGGAAGTGCAGCCAAAGGTCTGCACACACTGCCAGGGATTGTGACAAGCTCACAGGTAAAAGGATCTCCAGCCCCACAGAGATCCATCCTCTCTCTTAACATACTTCTGAATTCATAGTCAGCAGAAAAAACCTGATAGGTTTTGTTAGATTTCTAAGAGTTCAGTTTTTGTGCCTTTGTATGTATATAGGCTTTGTGCTCTTGAAGATGGGGCCTTTGTTTGTCTAACCCAGAAAATACTCTCATTTCTCTCGTTTAATTATATTAACAATAATAATAATAAAAGTTATAATTGAGCAAACACAAAAGACTTCTTGGAAAAGTATTCAATTGCCTTGTGACAGTGCATTTAATTACCATTAAATTATCTCTTATGTCTCTTCCACTTAATATTTGCTCAGGCGTTTTCCTTAGGAGGTTGTGTTGAACCTCCTGCGAAATTCTTATCTAATCTCTGCACAGGCATTAGTTCATGCATTGATCTGATGCCATCTCAAAGAGAATAGTCAAGCAAAATTAAAGGTGATAAGAGAAGTTCTCATTGGTATTCTGGGAGTAGAAATTGAATCTGCCCTTTTTTTTCCGTGCTGAAATTGAAAGAAGAATGTGTGCAGGCAGGTTTATGAAAAAGGGAAAAACCAAGCACCTTTGGCTATCCATAGTAGGACAGTGTCAAATCCAGACCACTGGATTCTCACCACAGGTTTCCTGAAGCTTATAATCTCCTTTTTATGACTCACAAAATTTAAGCATTAAAATAAGTAGGTGTATATCATGTAAAATAATTCTTTTTCACCTTCCATTTTGTTGAAATGGGGGATGGTCTTTTACATTTTCTTAGTCTATATCTGATGTTTGTAGTTGCAGACTCAAACTGGGAACATGACTGGAATTTGTAAAAGCTCACAAGCTGCAGGGCAGGAGGAGATAAACCCCAAACTTTAAATATTTGGGTAATGTTGCTTATTTATTTATGGAATAGGAGGCTAGCAGCGTTTTAAAATCATGTTTGCATGAAACTGGAGATGCTCTTAAGCTGTTTAGTTTAACAAATTGGGCACTGAAGCAGTGGGATCCACAAGGCAAAGAGCTGTGAAGATAAATTTGATCATAATACACTGGGCCTTAAATTAGCAGCGTTCCTGCAAGTGAAAGTTTTGTGTGTCAGGACTGAAAAACTACTTTGCTACAGCCAGTTCTTCTTGGTGTCTGAATTCCTCAAGTAATAGATGGATAACAGCTTTGCAATCTCCTGGTGATGGAAAATTGTTGAAATGGTTTAAAAAATTGAATCTGTAGTTTAAAAAAGAAAAGGTTTAATTTACTATAAGTGATCAGTAAATGGGCATTTGATTTGGTGGATGTAAGGTAGGTTAGCCAAGGGATTTTGTGAGCAGATTTACTTGTTAGGTGAGGTAGTTTAGGCTGTATGTGAAGGTGAATTTTCAGAAAAAGGAAATGGGAATTTGGATATCCATACATGATCTGACCTCATCTTCAACACCTTTTTTCATTTTGAGGTGTCCCCACATAGACCTGAGGGAGAGGAGGGCTGTGCTGTTGTTCATGGCCCACGTGTATTTGCTGAGGTCATTTATGGCAGTTCATGGACCCTGAAACTCCATTCCTGATTTACCTGCCCTGAGCTCCTGTCTGGCAGCTTTAGTGCAGGACCAGTTCAAAGTCCTTTCTCATGAACAGAGATCCTGGTGCAGTTTATTACATTTTGCTGTTTATAGGATCATAGAACCGTTTGGGTTATAAAAAGCTTGGAATATCAACCACTAGCCCAGCACTGCCATATCCAGCTGAAGCCAAGGGCTGCATCCATACTTTGAATGGTTCCAGAGATGGTGATCCAGCTACTTTCCTGCAGTCTGTTTCCAATCCCTGACCACCCTTTCAGTGGAGAAATCATCCTAATATCAAATCTAAATCCAATTATTTAAAATTGTGAGCATAATGAAGAGGAGAATTGTTAATTCATATTGTGTATACTATTACTATGGGAATACAGAATTATTATTTCCATATGTGTGTACAAATAGCACACTACATGATGCTGAAGGGCAATTATTCTCCTGTCTCATTAGTATTTGTAGGAATTGAATTGAGAAGAGTTAAAAGCTCATTATTTTGTCATATTGAGTGCCTGTATGAATTCAAATGCAAGAAGCTTTTTTCTCGTGTTTCAGCTATTGTAATAATTCATTTTCTCACTCTTGCACAGTTTATCATATTTCTTCTTTCATGTCTTTCAATAACAAATTACAGCTTTTCATGCAATTCAGATCCAGGAAGCTTTTAGGGATTTGTTTGTAGTTTGGAGCAGGAGCCAGCTACCACAGTGGTGCTGAGGGAATGCTGTGCTGGACACTCACTTGTTCCAAGGCTGAGTGGAGAACACCTCCAGCTGTTGGATCCACTGCTGTACTTCTTACCTCCTAAAATATGCATTTCCTAGCAGTAGTAGTTTGAAATAGTTGTTCTTACAACTTGTCATCACTCAACAAACCCACTTGGTGAAGTGTGTTGCTTTCATAGTGCACCATCTCCTCTTTGATCTGCAAGTCAGTCACGTGGATTTTTATGGTATTTTGGGACTTGCTGCAACTTCAGGATCTCAACAGCAACTTGATCTTTTCATAAGAGGATGGCAGGAGCTGTTCAGGAAAAGCTGTCGAGATTTGTTACTGGTGCAAGATTTGCAGTGAAGTTCTGGAGCACTGGTTCTGTTCTCTCTTTACTGCCTGAGTTTTTTGTTGCTGTTAGGTACTGTGTAAATTGCTTACTCCAGTGTGGTGAAAGTATTACCTAAAATCCAGGATTCTTCCCACATCCATGTAGGTAATAAAACAAGTCCAGGACTTGTGATGAAGTTTTGAAGCGTTTCCTACTGTGGATAGTCACCACCCAGTTTCACTCTTGGTTCTTTCTGCTAAGCTTGCTGTAGTGCTTGTTCAGCATTATTTTATGCCAGTGTGCAGTACAATTTGAACATTCTTCTTTGTTTACTTCTATTTTTATTTTCACTGTAATTCCCAGGCATTTGTCAGTTTTATTTGCATGATGAGATCTGCCTGTACAATTAAATCCTGTTGACCAGGATGGTTCAGTAAAACAGCCTGCCTTCTCCTAGCTGGAATGCATGTGTAACCATTTGCTCAGTCCTCTGTGAATTTTGATTATATTTAATAAAGCATAGCCAATATTGACATAGGTAAGGAATTTGTCAGTCAAGTTTGTTGTGGTCAAAATGTGTTGCTTACCAAAGTGCAGCTCATTTGTGGAGAATATGAACACAGATTTTTTTTTTTTCTCTTCTTGACTGTGAATTGTCATTCCAGAAAATTAAGATGTATTAATTTGAAAGTTATTTGGGGAGTATTTTAGTGTGTGTTGGCACTGAACTGATCTTTCTGTGATGCCTACCTGCTTCTTTTGCTGTAGGTGAAAAATGACTATATGTTAGAAATAGCAGATCAAGTGGACCAGGAAATTGCTTTGAAACTAGGTTGCCTTGAAATCCGGTAAGCTGATAATTTAATTTATTATTCAACATCTTTCTGACAGAATATATACATTAATTTTGAAACTGCTTAAAGTTCATCTGTTTCTGACCAGTAGAGTTGAATAAAACATCATAAGAACTTTTTTTTTTTTGCTATGAAACAGTTTGAAGAAAAACTGAATAGACTGTATTGTAACTAATTTCTAGTGATTTTTAAATTACCATTATTTTAAAATTTTAATTAATTACATCTTGATACTGCCTTTTGGGTGAATTCTTCGTCTGAATAATTCAAAGGCCTGTAGAGTACATTGAAGTATGCTTTAAAAAAAAATGCATCTGTGGTGTTATTTAGTAAATAGTCTTGTGATTCTGCACATATAAATCCTACAGCTAAAGAATGTAATTATAGATAAATGCTGCTACCTTTCCTCTCTGTATTTACTCAATTTTTAATGTGCTGTTTTGAAATGATTAAATCTTAAGGATCCTTTTGGGTGTTTTTGGTGTTCTTGTCAACTGTATAGACAGCTGGAAAATAAAGATAAATATATCAGATTAAGAGATCCTTGAGAGAGTTCCCAGCTTTGAAATGCATGTGTTGGGTTTTGCTAATTTATGGAGAATTTCCATCCCGAAACATTTGCTTTAGTTATGCTGATATCTCACACAGGGAGATTAGGGAAGAAGTAAAATTGATAAGAAATGAATGACAAATGTAAACTTGTTAGGAGAGAATAAAAATGTCCTTTGAACAGTACTTTCCAAATTAAAACAGAATTTAGGCTTGTTAAATTTCCCAGGTATCACAGGAGAACCTGATGCATTTGTTACAAGTTTTGCTGGTAGCCCCAGAGAAAACAAAAATTCTTTGTGTAACTGCAAACTCCTTATGCTCTTACAAAATCCTTGTGCATTATTTCAAAACGTGATAATTAAAATAATCTGTGATTATGTTGTCAGCCAGGTCCTGCCTTCCCTGGTTCTCAAGCTGTGGCTCTTCAGAGCATTTTGATGAAATACTTCTCATAGATGAACTACTGAAACTCTTAGAATGAGCATTACCATTTTCTCCATGAAAATGATGATCTCACCCTCTCCTAACAAAGCTTTCCTATTTGTTCATTTACTTGTTAATGTGACCATGTCTGGATTGATGCAGTTTTCATCATTCCCTGCTTGCTCTGGTTCTCCCTGTTCCATGCACAGAGGGCTCTCCTGAGGAAGTGCAGTGTGAGGTAGAAAGGAGCTGCTGAAGGCCAGGTTAGGTCACTTCTTTGGTAGCAGCAGTGGTTTAAAGTGGTTCTGAAAATGCAGTTAACTTGTAAAATAAAAATCTGATCTGTTGAGTTTGAATAATAATGTACTTAATACTTACCTTTGAATTCATTCTACCAGTTTTTTCTGATGCTGAGTGGAAGTTTTGATTATGTTGATGTTGTAGTTTTAGGCTGAATTATCCAATAATTGTTGCTTTCAAATATTTTTCCTGACTTCAGGAGGTCCTACGGAGAGATGAGAGGCAATGCATTAGAAAAGAAGTCCAACTATGAAGTGTTAGAGTAAGTATTGTGTTCTAGCTTGAGGTTTGAACTGTCCCTTCTCTGCATCAGGAACAATAAATTCAGTTCAATGACAGAATGATTTTGTTTTAATTTTTCTGTTCCATCAAGGCTGTTAAGATGATTTAATGTAAGAAAATGATGATGAAACCCATTGAGATGTAGAAGTAGGAAAAGTTGCCTTTAGCTCTGGTCCAGAGAAACAAGTTAGGAGTAGTTTAAGCTTGATCAGGAGGTTTACTGTGTTTTTCAGCAATTTTGCTAATGTTTATGGGATTTGCCAACACTGGTGTGAGGTGTTTTTCTGTGCCCAGTTGCATTCTTCAGCTGTGACTCATTTGTGGTAAAGTTTGAGTTACTTGAAAATGTTTGTGGTATTGTTTTTGTTTTGTTTGCTCAGTGTGGGCATTTTCTGAGTTGTGACCTTGCAATTAACAAAATCTGTGTATCACAGATTTTAAGAAGACCAAGGAGCATCCTTGTACTGAAATACTTTGTTTGCTTATTCCTGTTGTACAGGAGGTGGCTTCAGTTCAGACAAGCCAGAGTCCTTCAGTATTTTATTGAAAACCTGAAAACTGGTTTTATTTGTATTTATAGAGTGGATAAAGTTTCAGCCATACATACACCAATGATACACTCATCTCTACTAATTACCCTTCTGGAAAGATCTTGCACAGTTTAACACAAAATTGGGATAAAAAGTTGTTGCAGCAGTGAAGTCTTAGTTTTTAACCTAATTTTTAATGACAAATGGGTGCTAACTTCTAGAGATGTGACATTAGGGCATTTGGAGGAGGAAGGTAAGATTTTATACAAAAATGAATACGTTTACAAGAATTTTTGAGGGATCTGTGATATTACTAGGTAAAGATAACTTTGATGAATAGCCTGCTTATTTGGTATTTCTGTAATGCTATATTTATCCAGATTTTTTTAAACTTTGGTCTTGTTTGAATTAGGGATTTTTTTAATTTATTTTTTTAAGGACCTCAGGTTTTTGTCTGCATTAGTAGGAATATTCTGCTTGAGAAAATACATCAGAAAAGGAGAAAGGGCTAATAAAAAAAAGGGGGATATAAAAAAATCTGGAAGTATTTGAGTTATGATTGGTGTAGTTTACATACATACGTTCCAGTAAGAACTTGAATAAAGTATTTTTAAGTCAGTTTTTTGGCAAGGCAGAAGCTACAAGCATTAGTAATTAGGTTAATGGTTTTGGAAACAATGAGAGTAAGGAAAGCAAGATCATAACAGGTCACACAAAATATAAATTAATAATTGTAACAGGTGAGAGTTCCAGGAGGACTCAGTGTGGTGCTGCTTCCACTTTAGCAGTGATTTCTTTCCTTCAGTTTGTGTTTTCCAAACACTGACTGCTTTGGTAGGAAATAATAAATTCCTGCTGTGAAAGGCAAAGTGAAGTAAAACCCTGATATGCAAATGTAGCAGCTTAATGCCATGTAGAATTGGACATAAAGAATTGTGCATTTCAAAAGTTTTTTTCTTTTTTGAGAACCAAGATGTGATTTGTGTGGGATTTAGCTGGGAGAGATAAAGGATAAAACTACCTTAAACTGACTATACTGTAGATAATTACAAGCTGGAAAGGTCTAAAAAAATGCCAGTGATCCCCAAAATGCACTAATTTGATCTTACCACCTTAATAGCTCATAAATGTTTAACTGCACAAGTAATATTTATTGCTCAAGTGAGGCTTTTTGGTATTTTTTGTGGGGGGATTGCTGGTTTTAGTACATCATGAGGCACTTAACCAGCTGAGAGCAATTTTTAAGTGGCCTTTTTTTGCACTGGGTGTGATTGCTCCTTGCCTGTATTTGTCAGATGTCTATTTGATGTATATTTGTCTTTGATCAGATTGTCTTATGAGAACAGATCTGGATGGGAAATGGTAGATGGGATCAAATTGTTAAGTAGCCTTTAATAGTTGTGCCTTCATGGAGTGAAAGAAGAATTTTTTCATAATAAATGTGAAGCCTATTAGCAAGAGCAGGGATAATTACAAGTACAGAAATGGGAGCTATAGGAAGGAACAGGTGCAGCCACAATTTGGTAAAAGGCATGTTAAAGTCTATTATGTTAATCTAACGTTACTTTTTTTGTTGTAACTTGAATTGAGGTGAAAAATACATGATATAGGCTGCCTAAAGCTGCTTATCATTGTAAGACAAGCAGTATCATTTATCTATACTTGGTGTTTTATTAATCCAATTGAAGTTTGTACATTAAAAGAATTGAATTTAGATTTAAGCCCACAAGTAGGCTGGAGTAGATGAGGTTAAGTCCAAAGCTGTACTGGAGCTGTATGAACCAGGATCTCAGTGCTGGTTATCTGTTGTTGGCAATCAGAAGCCAAGTCTGAGTCTTTCATCCAGAGCCCTGAGCTGATGTCTCCCTGTTGGCCATTCCACTCCCACACAGCACAGCTGGGAAGGAGTTTGTAGGGTTGTGTGTGTAAAACTGTTTGTATGTTCCAATTTCCAGTGCTTATTCTCTTATTTATCGATATCCATGAGTTGTTGCTGGCAAGGACATTAAATCTGGGTGGTTGTTTTGTTAAATTCTCCTCCTCCATCTCAGCTAAACACATGAAATGCTTTATTAACAAGTTTTGTTAAGAGCTGTGGTCTGTTGAACTCTGCATAAGAACTTTTTCTCAGTTTGTTGCATGCAGATCTGTACAAAAGGCTCTCAACAGCTTGTCCTAGTAACGAATCAGATGAGGCTGTGGCAGCTGTGTGCTGCAGGACTGTTAAAGATGAGGGATACCAAGGTGATGGAAGGTGCTTCATTTCAGAAGCACCAACTCTCTCTCAAATGTTTAATGTTAAACTAATACATCCCTGTCACAATATCTTTGCATATTATTTAGATGGTAATAGTGTGTTAGATTCATTTAACTGTGTGGGATGATAAACTGAGTATCATTTGCATTTGAGAAGAAATTCATGGAAGGAATTAACATTTATGAAGTTTTATAATCCTGCAGCTTACTGTCATTGCTCAGATGCCAGTGCTGCACATGAACATTCTGCTCCTCCTGGTTGAGGATGTTTTTAGTATGAAATTGTATACTACTCATCTTCAGAGAGCTTTAAAAATACCCTGGTTTATTCTTCTGAGTGAGCTTTCTATGTTGACTTTACTGTTGGCTTTGTTCTTGTGCTGTTAGGTAGCAGTAAATAAATCCTGAATATTTCCACTTGCTAACAGCTTTTCCTTGTTCTGCCAAGTGTAAGAATTCCAGATGTATTTCTGTGTATGTTCGAAGCTTGCAGTCATGGAAAGCTCGCTTTCATGCTTGTTCCAGAAGCAGATAAGAACATTTGAAAGAGATGGTAATGGTCCTAAATTTAAAGGAAAAAAAGTCAGTAACGCCTTTGAGCTGTAAATCCTTTTCCTATTTATACTTTTCTCTTAGTTTTTCCTTTTTTATATGCGAGTTGTTTGCACTTGGTTGTACAGTGGTGTTTTCTGCACTATCATTGACAACTTCTCAAAAACCTTTTTTTGAAGCTGATGTTCAGCTGTAGTGACACAAACACACGTCAGACATAAGCTGCATGCAGCACATCAGAGCATAGAAATACTTACTGGTTCTGGTTTTCAAACCAGGGCTACAGCCCTATTTATAAGTGTAAACATGAGCTTGATAAATTCAGTTTGCCAAATCTGAGCTCACAATCACCTGGTTTACAGTTGCAAAAAGTGGGATTGCTTGCAAAAGAAAAGTTGGTAAGTTTAATTTGCTCAATATGAGAAAAAAATAATAGTAGAAATTTAAACAACTCCTGAATTATACTGCTTCAAAGGGTAAAACAGTAGTGGAATTGTACTCAGCATGCTTAGTGAGATGATACCATGTGTATTCTTTTATGGATTCCTGGATTCCTTAGGCCAAGTTGGGGCTCTGAGCAGCCTGGTCTAGTGGAATGTGTCCCTGCCCATGCCACCTGAATGGTCATTAAGGTCTCTTCAAACCCAAACCATTCTATAATTCTTTATTCTATCTTTTGCTCCATTCTCATAAAGGTTTATCAGGGTTTTCCCCTTTCATGTTGTTCCCTTCTCAACTGACTGCATGCTCTGAGAATATTTTTTCTACATTCTTGGAATTATTAAAATATGTACAAATAATAGTTTTTATTCTCAAAACTCTTCTGTGCCCAAGACACCATTTCAAATAATGGACTTTCCACACAGGTACCTGGTTAAATGCAATGTCCTTTGGGGTTTAAACCAGAAGATGCTGCCATGCCACATTTGATGTGGAGTGGCTCTAGTTAGAATTTTAATGGTAGTCTGTTTGTTACTCTGAGATTTTCTCCGAGACCTTGTTAGAGAAATGGTTTAGTAATTGTATATGCTAGTTAAAAAACAAAACAAAAAATAGACCCAAAGCACCACCCTTAAAAGAAAAACACGATACTGCCCAATGTTTTTGGTATTAATGCTGTGTATATTTTTTCTTTCAGGAAAGATGTTGGTTTGAGACGGTTTTTCCCGAAGAGTTTACTTGATTCAGTGAAGGTAATTACAGTCCAGTCAATCCTATACTGCTGTAGAGAAAAAAGTGTCAGAAATCTGAAAATTGCATTATAGTTTTCACTGTACAGTCCTAAGGGAATTGCTGTGCAGTTTTGCTTTGTGAAAAAACATCCAAGCTGTCTTATCAGATTGGTGGGATCTAAATCCCAGTCCTGCAGCTGGCAGGACAAGGATAAAGTGATTCTGAGCTGCTGTGAGAGGGCCACAGCTCTGCCTCTCAAACCTTGGGGGTAAAAGTGCAAAATAAGTCCTTGGAGCCTCTTGTATCAAATAACTTTTTTTTCTTTTTTTTTTTTTCCCTTTCCTAAAAGAAAAATGAGACTTCTGGAGAAAGAGGAAGGGAACATGTAAGAAAAAAGAATATTTTACGGGGAACTTGATAAACTTGATGCCTTCCTTGCTCAAGACTGTATCCAATTTATTCAAGGAAGATTTCCAGTAATTTCTGCTTATGTTAATCCTAGCTAAGACTATAAACGTTACTTGAATCTCACTCCCATTGAAGTCCATATGTTCTCAGAGTAAAAAATGCAAATTTTTCTCAACATGTGTTGAAAAGGGGGATTAAGAATGGTCACCAAGTATTTTACATTTATAGCCCCCTCAATATGAATTTCCTGGTAAAATGTCTCTTACAATTCATACATGAAAGTATAAATCATAAATTTCTTTTTTGGAACTCGTTTTGGTAAGCCGTGGAGCTTTATAGAAAGAATAGAATTCAGCTTGAATTTGGAAAGAATCTGCATTGTGATTTAAATGGGTAAACACAAAAGGTCTGTCATGACAAGGTTTTGTTTCAAAAGACTTTTGAAAATCAGAAGCTAATGAAGTCAAGTGGATTTAAGTAATCCTCTCTGCATTTTAATTTGAGCAATTATCTGAAACTGTATTTTCTGCTAACGGGAAGAATTGTGGTAAAAGGCTCCAGACATAAAAGTATGAATAACTGTCTCAAAAATAATATTATGGAGCCAGAAAACTGACTGACCAAGAAAACTGCACTTTGGAAATCCTGAAGTAGGGAGAATAGTAGAAAGAAGTAGCAAGAGTTGCCAGAAGGTGAAGCTGAGTGGAACCTTGTAAAGACATGAAAGAAAATTTTGGACATATGAAGAAGAAAAACAAGAAGTGTGTCTGCTTTTTAATGAAAATGAAATCCCTATTCAGAATAGTACAGAATAAGTCTAAATCCTTAAATTGCTCTTCCACTTTGTAAAAACCAGGGAATTTGAACTGGCAGGCAAAGGAGGGTTCCCAATAGCTGTGCAATACAAAATTAATTATTTCTCTCAATTCTCTCTGCTTTGAACAAACACAGCAGGGGAACTGTGGTTCTTAGAAATGCTTTTAAGTGCAGGTTGCCAGTGCATTTTGCTTGAAGTTGCCCTTTACAGATATTTCTGATAGGTGCTTCTCTTGTGGAAGAGGTGTGCTTTTGGAGGGTGTTCAGCCTGGAGAAGAGAAGGCTGGGAAGAGCTGGGAGCTCCTTCCAGTGCCTAAAGGGGCTGAAAGAGAGCTGGGAAGGCTTTGGACAAGGGATGGAGTGAGAACACAGGGAATGGCTTCACACTGACAGAGGGTGGGGCTGGATGGGATATTGGGAAGAAATTCTTCTGTGGGGGTGCTGAGGCCCTGGCACAGGTTGCCCAGAGAAGCTGTGGCTGCCCCATCCCTGGCAGTGTCCAAGGCCAGGTTGGATGGGGATTGGAGCAACCTGGGATAGGGGAAGGTGTCCCTGCCCATGGCTGGAGGCTGGAACAAGATGGGTTTTAAAGTCCCTTCCACCCCAAAGCAGCCTGTGACTCTAATGGACTTTCTACCTTTACACCTTGCTCATGATCTTTAAATTTTTAGTAACCAGTTCTTCTTGGTGGACTGAAAAGAACCAGATAACATATGCCAGTGTTCCTGGCAGCAAATGTGATGCTGGAATTGGCCAGGAAAACCAACCATGGGCAGAATAAAATATCTTTCATCAACTGAGTGGCTGAAATACTTGGGACACCTTGAGCTGGCAAATGTTTTTTATTTTGTTGTGTCTTGCTCATGATATTTGCCAGTGATAAGCTAAGGCTGAGGTTTGCACTTGCCTCGAAGTTGGTTTTCTCTGTAAAAATAAAGATAACAGGGAGTTCCAGTGTAGAGTGTCTGAGTCTTAACAAAGCCTGAGACAGCTCTGGATGCACACAGGAAATTTCACAAAGGCTCTCTTAACCTGTCCAGCTCTGCAGCCTCCTTAATGATCCACCTGATAGTTGGTTCTTGTAAATTGACAAAATAATTTGAAATTACACCAAAGTCACGGATTTCTTTGTTAATTTGGCAATATAGTGTGTGCTGAGAGGGCTTTTTTTCCAGCCTGTATATGCATCATTGCAAAACTGATCATTTTGTGAATGTGCAACACTCTTTGATTACAGCTACTGGAGTAACTCCTCCTAAACTCTTCGCATAAACATTTCTGGCTATTTTGACTTCTGAACATTCTGTGAAGGCTTTCTAAAAATGAGTGTCTAATCTGGCTGGAAGTGCTAACAGCAAAAGGAAGTTGATATTTGTGTAGTGCCTGGGGCTGTTAACAGGCAGTGTGGGAGAATAAAGAGTTTTACTGCTGTTCAAATGGGGCATTCAGATATGTTTGCATGGAAGGAACAGTGGTAATTCCTGTCTTAACCTTGACATATTGCAGAGATAAGCATGCTTTTGCTTTCTGTCGTTATTGTTCATTGGAAGATGTATTAGAAATGGGTTTTTGAAGGCCATTCAGTCACTTCAGACAGATGTTTTTATTCACAGTTCTTGATGGCTTGTTCAGATTGGGGACATCTTAGAGGTATTGCTTCTCAGGCCCTGTTTTTATTTTCATATGAGTGGCTGCCTTTCATGGATTATACATTATGTACAGGCAGATAATTCATTTTTTTATATTAGTTTAGCTATCCTTTGTGCTGCTCTAAGTGGTTATTTATACCCTGAAAACAGTTAATGAAGTGATAGACAACATAGTTAATATAGTTTAATTTAAATGTTTGGTTTATATTTTACATTCAGTCTGCTATTTAAATTCCATCTTTTTATATTGAATTTTTTTTGCTTATTATCAGACTGAAAGACTTCACTTTATTATGGGTAGTCTAAGTTACTGTGTGCAGAGGTTTAAGATACAGCTACAGCTGGCTTGTTACTGCCAGGAAAGAGAGAGAATGGTAATTTAGGTTTAAAAGCTTGCACTAAGGTATCATTTTTTTTTTTAATTGGAACACAGTTCAGAAGTTGAAAGAAATTAGGAACTTAGAAAAAATATTCCTTGAAGAGTTAACATGTGGTCTTTTATTAGAACTTATTCAAAATGTTATTAATTAGATATCTTCTCTAATATAGCAGGAATAATGTTGATTCTAAGCAGAAGTTAAAAGGCAGAACTGCTGCTTACATTTTGAAACTTTTTTTATTCCTTGAGAATTGTCTGCATTTCATTGATAAAGACACTGGTAGTGCTACTAAGTGACCAAAACTCTTAAAATGTCCCTCAGCTATTAGATTTAAAATAAACGTTCTCCAAATGTTTTAATACACAGGCCAAAACACTACGGAAATTAATCCAGCAAACATTTCGACAATTTGCCAACCTCAATAGAGAAGAAAGTATTTTGAAGTTCTTTGAGATCCTTTCTCCAGTGTACAGATTTGACAAGGAATGCTTCAAGTGTGCTCTTGGTGTAAGTAGAGGAATGTGACAGTCACCAGAAAACATTCTGCAGTTTTAAGTCCAGTTGCTTTTGCTTGATTCTGCAATAACTTTTTGTTTATGTCCTGTTTTCATGTAGAGACAATTGGATTTCATTAGCAACAAATTGTATTTATTGATTTTATTTAGAACTTTCTCCACTGACTGTTTTAAAAAAAACATCATTCATTAGTTGGGTAAGAATTGTATGTAAAATAAAATACTTTTATAGATGCTTTGTTTGTGGAAGTCAAGCACTGTTTCAGCTGTTTCCACAAGGAAATTAAACTTCTCAACTTCTGTTAGTAAATTTTCATCTAATACCTGTTAATCTCTACCTATTTCAAGCAAATTTTAAGGAAGGACCCCAAGTCTGGAAGGTTTGTGAAAATGGAGACTCCAGCAGAAATTAGAACTTGAATAGCAATGTTCATGAGAAGAGGAAATACAGGAAATCCATAGTTCTCATGTAGACCTAAGATAAAACACATGGAAATGCAGTTTGAGTAGCAGAGATCCCCAGGAAACCAGTCATGAGGGGTTTTGCCACTTACAGAATTACTTGATTTCTTATATTATTTTGTTTGAAGAGTTGAAAAGCTTCTAGAGATTAATTACTAAAACCTGTAATTATCACATTGGATGATAGTGTTCCATAGCAAGGCCTTTCTTACTACTGAAATTCTGCCCTTTCTCCTTTGACTCCCAAGTCAAGCTGGATTATTTCAGTGGAGCTGGCAATTGGCCCAGAAGAAGGAATCAGTTACCTGACAGACAAGGGTGCAAATGTAAGTCTGCTGCTGTTTTGTGGGTTTTTTCCTCAGTCACTGTGTTAGCAACCCTGACCTGTTGTGAGCTGCATGTCACAGAAAGGGGAGTGACCAGTCTGATCTCTGGGTTAAACACACAGAGCTGAGAGCTCTCAGCATGTACAGCTCTTAGATAATTTGTGATTTGGGATCAGAGGAAAGGCACTGGTGTTAGGTACAGAACAGTGCCAGCTTTAGCACTGAATTTGTTGGCTTTTCTACCCAGTGAAGTGCTCACTTGCAGAATTTGAAGCATTGATAGGGACTTTACCAATGAAACGTGAATTATTCTGAGTTGTTCTCTTTCTTAGGAATGTGTAAATGCAGAGCTTGTTTAACCAGTTGGTGAGCACATTTGTGCAGGCACTGCTTATTTACTTTCTTCATGCCCTTCACAGCCTTTTCCTTACTTGATTTCAGTTGTATTTCAGTATTTCGTGTGCATCCCCATGGTCCAAGGGAGCTCTGTCCAGACAGATCCTTCAAGTAAAATGTTTGGGAACTTTACAGTTACAACTTAAGCTGAGCCTATGTCAAGCTTTGTGTTGAAATTAATTCAGAAGCAGTAAAAAGATGGGGAAATCAGGAATACACAGCTAAGAACATAGCTCTTGTAGCAGTCTGGAGGGATGTTGGGAATGTGTCAGTGTGGGTTCCCTGTGGTTTTTACCTGTTGAGTTTTCTCTGTTGACATCCAAGAGGTTGTTCCCACTTCAGTGTGTGCCTGGCACTGCTCAACAGTGACCTCTGTGGGCACAGTGGAGCTGGGTTCCTTTCCAGACACTCTGGATATTTGTGTGTGATGGAACTCCAGAAGGAAACAGAACACAATTCTGCACGTGTAGTTTGGGATTGAAATCTCCCTGTGCTTTTGCGACATCAGTGATAAAGGCAGGTTGTATTGCTGTGATTTTGATTTTTTTCCTTCTTTATTTGTGTTGTCTTTCTGCAGCCCACCCATCTAGCAGACTTCAATCAAGTGCAAACCATTCAGTATTCAAACAGTGAAGACAAGGACAGGAAAGGGATGTTGCAGCTCAAGATAGCAGGTGCACCTGAGGTATGTTATTGATACTGTTTGTGGTGAGAAACTTGCTACTTTGTTTTTCCTTGCAAGGAGTGGGGTGTAGCATACTCTTAATGTGGATATTCTCTGTGCTGGACTTTTGTTCTGGGTTTGGTTTTAAAATAGATTTGAAGTTCATTACATGTTTTATATTTTGCATCTGGTGCTTGTAGACTTTGACATTTATAGAAGAAGCTTCATATGAAAACAATAGCTCTTAAATGCAATTTAATAGCAGCCTGTGCATGTGTACTACATCCTGGAGAGAAAACAGAAATTCGAAAGAAGGAAAATTTGTTCCCTTGTATTACATGGAAGCAGTGCTGGAAGTGAAATCAAATCTTTTCCTTGGTCCAGTGCACCAGAAATCAGTGGTAGAGCAGGATTGAGGGAGGGTGGCAGATCTGTGCAGAGGATGATGAATGTTGGTAGTATTGGAATTAATAGCTTGTCTGTATGTCTGTCATCTCTTTTTCCACTGTATATATTCTACTTTTTTAAAATGTTTTTTGAAATTGGGAAGGGCTGTTTTCAGGCAAAGAATAAATTGCTGCAGAGGGTGGGAAAAAAGATAGCACCTGTGAGAACCTTAAGGAATAGGCAACTTCTTCAGAACTGTCTTAATTATAACTCTGAAAGTCATAGCAGTTGTATTCAACAGTGATTTACACTTCATAAGCCCAAATTAACACTACATTAGGTGGAGGCTTTTACCACCTGTGCTTTCTGAACCTCCTGTTTGAAATTTGCTGCACAGAAGTTAAAGCCAGAATCTCTCTGGTGGTTCCCTGCTCACCCACATTCTTCTGTTTACGCTTTGCAGGCGTGTGTAAAGTTCTGATGCAATGACACAGCTGTTTCTCTCAGTGTTTACAACTACAATAATTCCTCTTTGTTGGTGCCTTGTTTTCTTCCCTTCTGTAGCCTCTGACAGTGACAGCACCATCCTTAACCATTGCAGAGAACATGGCTGACCTGATCGATGGCTACTGCCGGCTGGTGAACGGCGCCACGCAGTCCTTCATCATCAGGCCTCAGAAAGGTAAGGACACCTCCATCCTCAGAGCTGCCCAGAGGTTATTTTGCATTTGAGTACAAGACACAAGGTAGCAGAAAAACCCTCACTTGCAGGCTCTGTTCTTTGAGGGAGCAGCCACGAGAAACTCTGATAGTAAATTATCACTGCATCAAAAATTGCTTAGTGGCTGATGATGAAGACTGATGTCAGTAATCACTGCTTTACACTAATTCCAAACCTAACCAGCAGAAATGAATTGTAATTATTAAAGGCACTCCTAACAAGGGTGTGTTACCTTCTAACATGTTTCCCAATATATAAGTGGAAATTCAGTGACGTTAGTTAGGATGCATTTGGATAAGGTTCTGGCTGGTGATAATTTTTTAGTTTCTGCCTTTCTCCTAGATACTCAGATATCTCCATTTAAAAAATAAAAACCTTGAGAGGTCTCATGAGTTTCTCTCATAAAGTAGAACTAAAGCAGAGATACATTTTATAGTGTTTATCAGTTGTTTTTGTAGCATCTCACAAGCTGCAAGCTGTGAAATGTGGTTGCAGGTACACCTCATTTTAGAGAGAATTTAATTAAATTTCATTAGAATTTTTTCCAGTTTCAGACAGCCTTAATTATTGAAAAATATGCAAGCAAAGCTGCTTAAGAATGAAATTTTCTTCTTTCATGTTGTTCTCATCTTTACCCATGGAAATTAATTCAACTTTCCTACTTTCCAAAACAATAAACTATTTCCTTCATCCGTGTTTGTAATACAGGAAAGTACACAAACTATCCCAGCATCTCTCCAATGTGAAATTGAGTCTCTTTTAGCCATATTCTTGGTTTTTTCTGCCCCAGGTTTTCCCTGGGGTGATGTTCTTAACATAATTCAGGTCTTTTCCAGGTCCATCTATAACATCCTACCTGTGCATAGCTCAGAAAATCCCCAGACTTAAGCTTGGTCATTCAGTAATAAAGAAATGTGATCTTAGGGTGTTACATGTTTTGACAGCACGTGGTAATTGTTCAAATTATTCTTAGATTTGCATGTTTTTTGTTTTTTCCGACGCTTAGTGTGTGTGAGTGACCTTGAGCTCCAAAACAAGCAGCTTTGTTAGAACCTGTGTGAGTTGTGCAGCCTTATCTCCTCATAAACAAAAATCTTCCCTCAACACAAACTCAGCTCTCCAGGCCAACCTGGTGCACAGCTTGGTGATAATGAACCATTGGCCCCAAAATCAGACACTAAAAGGATAAGCTGGCATCAGAGATAATAATAGTTTATTGTTCTAAAAATAAAACAGGCATCACAATCCAAGATTTCCATGTCACTAGCCTAGTGTGTGCCTGTGAGTGAAGGTCTTTTGTGCCTCTTCTTTACTGAGAAATCATGGTTTGGGGTTTGCTACAATCCTTTTTATTCACTCCCAAAACTTTCCTGTTAATGCCAGTGTATTGGCTGTTTTCCAGCCTGAGCTATTGTAGCCAGAGTTGATCTTTTAAAACTTTTTCATGTCTACACACGACCTCTTCCCTGAGTTAATGGATAGCTCTGACTCTGTCTCTGTGTTTCCTTTAGGGGCACTTGTGGACTTTGTCCAGTTCTTGCCACTTCCACACTGGTGGTGGTGCCCATCAAAATTGACCTGTTCTATTTGCAATTTTTCTTTCTGATTCCTGTCTTGCTCTGACCTGATTTTCTTACCAGCAGCTGTTGGATCTTGTAGGCTCACTGAGCTCTCTGAGGGGCAGTATCTCTGGGTTTCCTGTGCCCTGCATGGAGGTTTCTGGTAGGTGTGAATGCAGGATAGATCAATCAATGCATTTAATACAGGGTGTTTATTAGTGTGCTGTTCTTATAACACAGAATTTTAACATGAAGCAAATGAGCAGTGATTGAACAGGAGCATCAGGTAGCACTTGGGGAACACTCCCCTTTATGCATACATGAAGAGAGCCCCTCTAGTTAAAATAAATTCTGGGTTTCTTTTGTCTGAGGTTTCTTTTTCTGAAGTTCATAGCAATACTCAACATATTCATTAAACATTTCATGGGAGAGCTGTCCCCATCTTGATCTGCATTCCTAGATCACTCCCATAATTAGCTTTGATTGTGGAAGACATATCAGAAACAAATAATGGAGCAACTCTTAATCCCACAGATATGTTTTATCCCCCTTTTGGGCTTTCCCATCCTTTCTTGTGAATTTGTGTTTCTTGCAAGTCTCTTCATAAATTGTCCTTAGCTACTAACAGAGCCTGGTTTTGTGATGTCTGTTGTGCAATCCATTCACGATCCAGTTACTCTTGATCTGGGGAGAGACCTTGATAATGTTTTAAGATATGGGCAGTATTTGGCATTTTTCCATTCAGTTTGTTTTATTTTTCATAAATATTATGATGGACAAGTCCCTTTAGACTAATGTAGAAATGTTACATTTAATGTTTGTGTTTCCATTATCACACTTACCTTTTACAGTCCAAGAGCACAAATGAAAAAATTCATAAAAAGTTGAACTGATTATCAGCTTTTAGATTATGGGATGTTTATCACTCTCTAAAACCACTTGAAAGAAGGTTGTAGCCAGATGAGGGTTGGTCTCTTCTCCCAGGTAACAAGTAATAGGACATGAGCAAACAACCCCAAGTTGCTCCAGAGGAGGTTTAAATTGGATGTTGGAAAAATTTCCTCCCCAGAAGGGTAGTTAGGCATTGGAACAAGCTGCCCAGGGAAATGTTCAAAAATATCAGATCTAAATAGTTTGTGAAGTTCTCCACTTAAGTGCTTTTTATTTTCACTCAGATTTACCCTAGGCATCATTTTCATTTTAATTGAATGGTAGCATGTGCTCCCATTCCTAGCATGCTGTTACCTCTTTCTTTTGGCCCCTCACTGATTTTGCTTTCACAATAATTTCAGTCAGGTAAGGACAATTTACATCCCCTTGGCACCCCCAGCCTGGCTGGGACCACTGGAGTGCCTGGGTTCTGCTGTGTCCAATATGGAGCTCTGCTCAGGGTGGAAACACCTGGAGTATCCAGTGGAAACCCCAGTACAGCCATGCATATCCCATTTCCTTAAAAGAATATAGAATTGGGAAAAAATGTTGTGGGTTTCAACTTGTGAAAAACAACATATGCCTTAACTGGGATCCTGTTAGTAAGAAATGTTGACTTCAGACCTGCAGGGGTACTAATGAATATTTGGTATTTTATTTGGGATATAAACTGTAAAAGGATGAGCATCAACTTGGGCACCAGTGCCTGAAGTGAGCAGTTTGTATCTAGAGAGCATGTAGGCGTCTGCAAGATCAGGACTTCCATGCAGATTATTTTTTTCTTTAATTATATCCAGTGATAGAGGAGGCATAGAGTCACAGTAGAATCACAGAATAGTTCAGGTTTGCTGATACCTTTAAAAATCATCTGGTTCCAGCCCCCTACTACTGCAACTCCTGTGCACCTCTGGTACTGCTTAATAGTGTATGAGAGTTTTTTGATGCCTGGGTACTTTCTGTGGGGTTTTTTTTAAACATCTACTTGCTTTTTCAGCTTCCCCTGTCCTTTTACAGCCCTGCACTTGACACATGTCTCCAGCACACAAGTGGGGTGTGTTGTCACTGCAGGCACCAGGCTGAGGCTTCCAGACATTACTGGGTGCTCCTTCCTTCCTCCCAGGGCTGAGCCTGCCTTGTCCACATTTTTCAGCCCCATGAGCCCCAGGATGAGGGTCCAGATCTCTTGCTCTGATGCAAATGAGCACAAAGCCAGTTCTGTCCTGTGGAATTCAGCAGGGGACAGTGAAAATGGGGATGATCAGATGAAACAGTTCTGGGTATGGTGGACCCACATGTGCTGCTGGATTTCCCAGTGGATCTGGAAACAAATACTCATTTAACTCATTTAAAATCCCCATCTTTTCCTCACAGTTTTCCAGACTACTTCAGTTCTTCTCACCTTCTCTTCACTTTCCCTTCAATTCCTTCCCCTTTCTTTCACTTCTTTTCTTCTTCGAACTCATGACTGCATCATACTGGAATGACTACATCATTCTGCTGCTCAGCTTACTGTCTAAGACTGCTTCTATTCACATTCTCCCTATCTCACAAAGGGCCAAGAAAGGATTTGCTATTATAATGGAATCAAGATTTTGTTTTGTTATGATTTATTATGTTTTATTATGACCCTTGCTTTGCATTGATAGGAAGCTGTTCAAAAAATGGAATGGAGGCTTGCGGGAACAGAATGAGATTCTCTTCTTTAAGGAAATTTAATACCACAGTGGAAGTCAGATTCTCTCTATCTTCTTTAGATCCTCTTTGATATGTCGTATTTGACTTCAGCACACACTAACAGTTGCCACCTGTGGTATTTCTCACTTTCTTAGAAGGTTGGAGGAGGGAAAAACAGTCATATCTGATCTGAGCTCAGTACCTTGAACATATGAAACACTGTGGCCCTGCAAGTGTTATGAAATCATTCCTATCAAGTCTAATTAAATCATTCAGTGATCTTTCTGAAGTCCCCAAATATGATACTCTACAAAAAAAGAGCCCTAAGGGAAATTAAAATTCCATCTTTAGAATGAAATTTGAATAGTATGCAGATAACATGCAATGGAGCTACATATTAAAGAGCAAGAATTATTTTGAATAGCTGCTTATTAATTGTGCATCCATTACCTTGATTTAAAAATACAGAATGATAAGGTTAACTGTGCAATTTAGTGAAGTTCTTTTAACATAGAGAAAGACTCTGTGTTCCACCAGTAACATGTGTGATTAATCAGCACCATCTAATCCTTAAATCCATTGCCAAGTGTAAGAGCAGCCTTGGAGCAAGCAGCAGTAGCAGCATAAATTGTTGTAAACCAAGAACCCAGGATGATTTCACAACTAATGTTGACAGCTGTAGGTGTCATGTAAAGTTAAGGTTCTTCTGAGTGTTCTTTACAGCCCTGGGAGGCTTGCATGGCAGTGGGCAGGACTCTTGTGCCTGTTCCTTCAAGCTTGGTGTCTTTTGCCCAGTTTCATCCAGGTTGAGCCCCTCGTGCCCATTACATTCTCTTCCTTGGGTACATGTCCCACAGTCTTGTGCTGCCAGGCTGCACCTGCACCCCATTGGTCTCATATTTATTGCTCCACACTCTCTCTGAGGATCCTTGCCTTTCGGTTCCTTCCCAAAAGTTATAATTTATCCTAACATATCACAGAGCCTTTATCTGCCTCCTGCTTATGTAATCTTACTGCCCTTGCTCTGCTCCCCAGTTCCAGGTGCTTGCTCTTGTCACCTTGCTGAGCTACTCCAGGGCTTTGAAATTGCAGTTTCTGGTTTCCCTTCTTTTCTGCAACTTCCTTTTCAACACCCCCCCATCAGACAGATCAAAACAGACTGATGTTGCTGAGCCAAATCATGCTTTTCTACCTGTAGACAGTAGAAAAAATGAGCCAAAATAGTGTATTTTGCCATGTTGAGTGTGGCTTTTGGGTACTGGGCATTTTTCTGCTCCGTCCCTTAATACATGGAGGTGAGACTGTTGTTTATACCTATAATCCCTGGAAGTTTTAGCATGGGAGAAAAACAAATGAGAATTTACATGATTTTGTTCAACAGTGTATGTCACCATTTTCTGCGAGTGTGGCCATTCTCTCAGGTCACTTTCTCAGAGCTACTTTGTTTTAGAGAGTCAAACACATTTATTACCCATCTTCTCTCCTTCCCTGCATACTCAAATCTACTGAAAAAGGTGTTTTGTTAGAGGATTAATAACTTCCCACAGGAATATGAAGGGTTTCATCAAATCCAGTAGGAAAAAAAACGCTTGAATATGTACACCCAAGCTCTTGTACACATTACCATTTTCAAAGAAAGACTGGCAAGGATTTGAATATAGTGTACGAAAAGCAGACTTACTCTTTAGCACAAAGCATTATTATTGTATAGTCTCAAGCCAGTGTGAAATCAATATGGTAATATGTGCTTTAATGATTTATTTCACTTGTCTTACTTGGAAATCCAAGTTGGATTCAATTGTTTTAGTTATATGTTAGCACTTAGGACATCTTGGAGATAAAAGAAAAGCATTTCTTACCAGAGAGATGAGATAGTGTCACACCTTCTGCAAGTGATTTATTGGAGTTATTTGTTAAGAATATAAAAGAGCTTTTATATTCTGTGTACGTTGTTTCCTCAGATGAGAGTTTGCCTAAAGGTCTGTGTGAGTGGGTAGAAGGAGTTGTTGATATGCTGCTCTTTATATATGGATAGAACATTCTTTTGAGTCACCTCAGTTTCCCTGAGAGATTGTGATGATTACTGTTTCAGGCATATATATATATTTCACTTTGAGAGAGGTTATTTGAAAACTCACAAAAGGTTTAATCCTGTTTTCTTCTTGTTTACACAGAAGGTGAAAGAGCTTTACCATCAATACCAAAGTAAGTTTTGTGCTTTCTTTTCTGATATATTAAAAAAAAATGTTTTGAAAAATAGTGATGCTTTTGGAATTTCTTGCACGTGCCTAATTTTTATTGTCGCTTTTGGATTCTGGAACAAATAGCAGGTAGGGTATAAAAAGCTCACAGTAGTATTGAACTACAAAGATACCAGAAAGAAAATCTGAGAACAAAAGTGCATAATGCATCCATCATATTTGACAATAACAAAAGCAGAATGTTTTGGAAAAGACTTGACTGGGTTTCAGGCTATTTCTTTTGAATCCATGAGTAAATTTAATTACAGGAATGGTGCTAAACAGTTTATGAATTGTGGTTTCAATCTGTGAGTCAGTCTGTAGTCTCCTTTTTCCTAATTGTCCCCTTTTTGGCTTATGTGAAATACAGAAAACACACTTTTTGCTGCTATCATAAATCTGTCACATCACTTTTTCTTAATAAAACTTCCTTAATGGGGCCAGTTAAAGTTGAGATCTAGAGTGTGTAATAAAGAATAGTAGTTACTGACTTAAATATTAATGTTGCATAATAAATACCTCTTTATTCTTTTAAGTATAGAAAAAGTAATTTTCAGTAATAATTGTGGATGCCAGGAAAACACTGATCCTATGTCAGGCAAACAGAGATTCATTTTTTCCCCTGGTTGGTTTTATGGTGATACTTTATTAAAGGTGCCCTGAGACAAGTTACCTGCATCTAATAATTCTTACAAAGTGTGCTAAGATACCTCTCTGCATTTTTCTTCTTCCCAAACTTTAAGGTAAATAATAAATTTTGGATTCAGCTCTGACTTGGACTATTCCTTATGTTGTTGGAGTTAAAGGCAAGCCTTTAATTCTTCCTGATGATTCTCTGCTCCCCTGGTGTCAGTAGCTGAGTCTCCATCCTCTCTGGAGGTTGTCATGGTTCTCTCATCTTTCCATGGGCAGTTCCTTGTTGTGGCCTCCTATATTTCAGTCTTAAAGCAAGACATTTGTGGAGTCTTTTTTCCCTTTGTTTGTCCTCTGACTGTTCTCAGTGGCCACATCCAGACCCAGTTCAGAGTCACACATCAGCAGTGTCCTCCTTGAGCTGTATCAGGCAGTGCCACCCCTGCCCAGTAGCTCGAGGTGGCTGCTGAAAGACCCAGTGACATTTAGTGGTTGATGGTGTTTTACCTCCTCCTTTTTATTTTGGGACACGGGCTGTGCCTGCTTTGACCCAGTCACCTCATTCTGTTTCTTCCTTCATTTCTGGAAGGAGTACAGAACTATTTTTATTACTTATTTAACTACTGGATGGAGCATTGAATACAATTTGTCCCTGAATTAGTGATTACACACAGGTTCTGCTGCAGCCCTCACTACCAGGCAGCTTTTTCACACTGTAGAAAGAGAGAAGTTAAAATTCAGGGAAGAAAAGTTGAGGCTGAAAGCAGTAAAATCAGTAAAGTTAGTGTGCACTCACAAAACAGGAACATTTATAAAATTTCTTTTTTCTTAAAAAGACACAAATGAGAAACATTGAATAACATTCTAGTTACATGGAGCTTAACACTTTTTTATTTGTAAGGATTTCTGTAGTAAAATAGGATTTGAAGGAAAAGCTTCTCATTTTTGGGGCATTTTACCAAAACTAAATTTGTACACTTGAGTCTGTTGAACAAGGGCACCACATGTGTTCCAAGTCTGGCAGCAGAGCTTTTATCAAATACACAAAGTTGCCAGCCAACAGCATCTTGCATCTGGGAAGATTTGCCTTTGCCAGCTGAAATTCCTAATTTCTGAAGGCATGAAGTGCAGTGCTCTCTTGACCATTAGAATTGTGGTTATATATGCAGGTGGTAAAAAGTTGAGAATTTGTTAGAATTTCTGATCCTTATGAATGTTTGTATAACAAAACATGTACATAATACATACATAACATAATGAACATTTATATATAATGGGCAATACATTTATACATGATGAATATATATTATATACATAACAGACTGAACACTTACAAATAACTACATTTAAATGTGACTGGTTTTCTATGTTTAACATGTAAATTAATTCAAAATAGTACCGGATAAGTCTTTTTACAGACAGGAAATCAATTCATACTCCATTTCCCACAGATCACACAGAAAGTATGAGCACAGCCAGGTTACACACATCTTAAAAGTGTGCACAGTTTAGGTTTTGTGTTTTCCTTCAAATTCACCAGGTCTGTGAATCGTTGTGCCAGTTAAAACCCATCTGGCTCCCCTGGATGGGATGAAGTGGTAGATTCCTCTCTGGCTTCTCCCCCTGCTCATCCTGTGGCTGGGGAGGTGGCTCAGCCCTGCTCATGACAGTAGGTGCCTGTTGGGATGAATTCCCGGTGTTTGTGAAGAATGCACAGCATTCAGCGCTTCCAACTTCTGTTTTCCAGGCTGGCCAACAATGAGAAGCAAGGAGTGAGGTCTCACACAGTCTCTGTGTCAGGTAAGGCTCATCCGAACCAGGAGCTGAGTTTATTTCAGGAGCTGGCAGATGTGCAGGCAGCTTTTCCACTCACTGCTGCTCCAGAGCTGCTGACTGCCCCAGGCTGGAGCTGTGCTGCCTTCGTAGAGCAGTTCCTAGAGAGAAACTTTTGCACAACAGCCACATCTGTGCAGTTCCTTCAAAGCCAGGCTGCTTGTCAGTATTTCCACCTAACTTTGTGATGAAGTAGAATGTCGTTGGTGAGAACTGAAATTACCTGTCTATGTGTTAATTGTGAGGGAGCAGCTTTAAAAAGGGAAAATAGGCAATTAAATATTAATCATTGCTTTATGGAAAGGAGAAACTTAATAGCTGTTTTTCTGTAGCTGTTTAGATAAAAGCATTTAATTTTCGCTATTGAAAATGACAAGTTAATTGAAGGATGGGTATGTGAGGTAATATGTGTTATTTCTGTTCTTTATAGACTTCTAAGAATTCTCTAAGTTAACATGGAGTTTTTAAAGTTTTTATGAGAGAATATGTTCCTGTTACAGAATCTTAAATAATTTTGAAGGATTGGTTCATAGTAGTGTCTTAGTAGAAAATGTATTTCTAGATCAGTATACATAATATTTATTAAGGGGGATTTTAATGCAAAAATGTATTTAAATTATGATCTGTTCCATTAGGTTTCTGGTACTTGATCACAGACTTGAGGAACCAATACTGTGACTCAGTGGATTTCCCACCCCTGATTTAGAGGGAGGTTCAGCCCCGCTTTAACATTTGTGTGAGCACTTACGTGGCAAATATTCAAAACCCCAAATTCCATACAATAGGGAGGAAAGATAAACAGACATTTGATTAATTTCCTACTTCTCAGATTCCTTTCCCCACCCTTACCCACTTCTAAAAGATGTTTGAGATTCACTGCTTGGCATAGGAAGCCCAAATAGACACTGCAAGAAAACAGGTGAGAAGATCTGGGTTGAAATGAGGCTAAAGCTGCAGGAGGGTTACAGAGCTTCACCAGTTACTGTGGCCTCTCAGAGTCAAATAGCAGCTCTTCTTCCTTCAGTGCCTGGCAAGCAAGCATGGTAGATCAGGTAGATAAGCATGAAGCATGGTCAGCATGTTCTCTTTTGATTCTTCCCTGTGTGGCTCATTTTAGCTTTTAAAAAAGTTGAAATTTCTGAAGTGATTAGTACTGTGCTTTTTAATTACTCCACTCACCCTCAAAAAGGTTAATGTTCAGGACAAAAAAGGCTGTCTGCAGCCTCAAATTCTCACTGCTTCAGTTTTGCTGAGAATGCCAATAATACTTTAAATAATAAAAATAATAATATATGCTGACTTTGTGATCCTTCCGTGCTGTCACTCTGACTTTGCAAATTGAGGTATCTTCTGCTGAAGTTCTTTGATGTTTCAGAGCACAAACACTTCCTTTTTAGAGTAGATTTTGAAATAAATGTAGGAAGTTAGTTGTAATACCCCCAGCTCTGGCACTGAGGGCATCACATGAAGGTGGATGAGAGGGAAATGAGAGATTTGCTGTAGCAGCACAGAAGTAGCAGTGCTGGAGGTGAGCTGGTTGTTCAGGTACACTGAGCTGCAACATTGGCTCCTGTGAGCAGTGCAGTAAAATGAAACCAGAAAATATCATCCTCATTCTTGCCAATACCAAAACCAATTAGGTATTACTCTTGTATTGTAGGAATATTTTATATCTTTCCACAATAAAATTATTGTGCTTGATGCTTGTTTTTATACCATGTTACAAACCACTGGAAATGCTGACATAATGCTGGAGTGGTTTTAGCCAATGCATTTAATATTCAGTCTCAAGGGTTTGTTCTTCGTGTGATATAATGACACAGAACACATAAATACATTTTTTGTTGTTGTGTTTTTCCCCCCAGAGTTATTTGAAATGCACTGAATATGTCATCATATTAAATTTAAACCAGAGGCAGATTGCTGAGATGAACCCACATGACGGGGGTTATTCTCAGGAGCTGCTTTCCTGTAAGAATCTCTTGAATCCCCAAAGGAGTCAGTTTGCTATAAATGAAGTGATAGTTGCTGTAGATGTGTCACTCGTGTTGTCAGGTGGAATCCATCCATCAGTGTGGAACTGAGGAGGCACCAGCTGAACACGATGCTCAGCTCAGCCCAGTGCAGGTCAGAGCCTGAGAGCAGCCAGGGCTGTGGGGGTGCTGCTCTGGGGTGCAGAACAGGAGCTTTTCTCTGCTGTCATTGCAGTAGCTCAGAGCTAAAGGTTTCAGATAAGATGAGCTTTTGCAGCTCAGTGACATCTGCAACTGCTCTACACCTTTGATGGTTTAAATTGTAAATGAACTCTGCTGTTTGATTTCACTGACACTGCTTCCCTTTGTTTAGATCTCTCCCGATGCTAAAGATAAATAGCAAAAATCTAAAGCAGAGATTCAGCGAAAAAAATCAGAAATCAGATATATTAATACTATTAACGTGCTTATTTGAAAGGAAAGTTTCACAGTGAGTTCCCAAACTGGGATAAACCATCAATATCCAAACCCAATGTGAAACATGATCTGGTGGTTTGAAAGTTCAGGTATTTGTCTGAAGCTTTGCAGATTTTAAAAGGAACCTATTAATGAAAGACGCCTTGTCTTTTTTAAATACTTATTAACATACGTAGGAATATTTCTGGTCTAGTGAAGTGAAAACTTGGTCTTTTCCAAGTGCTCCTATATTCCAAAGCACACAAAGATAGAAGGTTTGTAAATACTTCTGATTTTTTTTTTCTCCTCTAGAAAAAGGCCTTTTCAAACTAGTGAGGGATGAAGTTGGTTTCAGGAATCCCGATTGCTGGATGTAGGAGTGTGTGTCACTGAACCAGGTTTCACCACACACCTCTTGCTGCTTCATTTCTTCTGGTGTTGTCTGCCTTGATTCCTCAAATTCTCTGTTCCTTGCAGTGGACACTGTGTGCAACTAAGATGCCTGCCAGATTCGTCTCCTTTTTAAAAGCATAGTAATTTTATGCCTCAACACAATTGTGTAGATTGTAAGTAACTATGAATAAGCTAAATTAAATTAGTTGGATTTTAGATTTCTTTGGTAGTCGTCTGATGTTTTGGTTGAAGTTGCTGTGATTCACCAGAAACAATGAGTGTTTTAGCTAATAGGTAAAAGCAGCTTTTACCTCCTTCTCCATCTGCATTAAAAAAGAGTTCATTGTACTTAGCCAAGAGTGTACACTCAGGAAATGGTAAAGCTAAGTTATTTGCTCTGTGCAAATAGTATATCAAATGTGTAAGAAGCAGCACACCAGTTAACTCTAATTTTATTGACTATATTTCCACTGTTTGGCTTGGAGACACCTTATTAAAACTCTCTGCTGTAGTCTAAAGGAACTTACTTTGGCCAGCAGTTTGTTTTTAAATGTAACAGACATTAGCCTTGGTAAGGTGATCTTATATTTCCAGATACATATATTTCCAAAAATAATAACTTACCTGGTCAATTATATATTACAGAAAGTTTTTCATAAAATGAAATCTGTACAGCAGTAGCTGCTTGCTCCCTTTTTACATAAATTCCTTCTGACACAGTTCTTTGGTTTCTTCTGCCCCTTCCTTGCTTGTATAAATATGACTAAGAAGAATAAATATGCTTTTGCATCCCTTGGCTAATCTCCGTGCCTCCTTTGCCCTGGAGAATTCATTAATTTTTTTAATCCTAGCTCAAATGCTGCTTTCCATGCAGTGCCTCAGAGTATGACATTTCAGACCCATATGTTTTAGTGAGCATGAACAGGCAGAGTATTGAACAAGCCTTGGCAAGTTCTTGGCAGTGCTGGGTTAATGGTTGGACTCAATGATCTTAAGCGTCTTTTTCAACCTAAAGGCTCCTGGGATTCCAAGCTGTCCCTCCTGGCATTTGGATATTCAGGTACTCTTGTAAAATGATGTTTTTGTGGGGAGGGAGCTGTGAGTGGGCAGGGAGAGCTGAGCTGTCCTACAGTAGCCAGCACAAGGGATGTGTCTGAAGGGGATTTTAGGATGTCCCACAGGGTTGCTCTTGCTTAAAGCAGGTGCTGGTTTTGCTGCTTCAGTATGAGCTTATTTGGTGAAGGAAATTAAAAGGTTTCTGAAAATACAGTCCCTGTTTCAGCTGATAAAGCAAAGTATTCAAGGCACCTGAGTAACAAACCCCAGGATACAAACATTTAAGAGGGAAATAAGTATATTAAAGAGAAATATGGTTTGTTATCCTGTTCCCCAGCTGGTGCAGCTGCTATCAGTAACACAAGCAGCATTTTAAACTCAAAGGGGTGCAGCTCTAAGTGCATCACGAAATGATGGCAGGAGTTTCTAATAATTCTGGTTGTGCCATTGCCTCTCTATCCCATGGTTTAGATATTCAGTAACATGCCCCGTGGAGGATTTGATCTCTTGGAGCAAATATCTGTATAGGAGCTGAAGGATTTTAGTATCCTGAAAGAGGGGGGCTTCTCAGCAAGTTCTGCTTTAAAATAAAAAATTCATGACATAACACTGTTAGACTAATCACTGTGATTAACTCCTGGTCATGGCAGTGAAATGAGAGTTCTTCTCTAAGGTGCTGCTTAGGAGCAGATCCTGTTTGAGGGAGCTGCCAGTTCAGTCATGCCATTCAGCTGAAACATCAGTTTGAATGGAAAAAAAACAACCCTGTTTTGAAGGAGGTAAGCCTGATTTAAGTGAGATTTTATCATGAAGGGGGAAAAAATCTCTCTGGTAATTAGTGAGTAAAAGAGCCTTTCAGAAGGTTTCCTATAGAGCAGAAGCCAAATGTGAAAACACAACAAACAGGAGAGGACAAAAATAATAAATCAGTTCACCTGATGTCAGTATTATAACCTTCAAAGTGCTCTGGATGAAGGAGATGCTGGCATGTGAAAGGACCTGTCTGTCCTGGGTTGAGGCTGATGTCCAACAAAGCTGTGAGCAGGATGGAAAGACAAATTCAATTTCGTGGAATCACTTCTGCTTGCAGAGCACAGTGCAGGGTCTGTGTCGTGATTCCTGTGCTCCACATGAAGGTCTGCCCTGTCTGAAAGAGTTTCTTGTGTAGGACTTGTGTTTCTTAGCTCATTTTGAGTTAGTTGGTGGGGAAAAAGGTGGCTTTTGCTTGAGGTTGAAAAATTGGCAGTTTTTTAATGTCCATTTTGTCAAGACACTCCAAAAAGAGAAAGCTGAGAACTGTAAGTAAATTTTTAGATTAAAAACTCTATCTTGAGCACTTGTGACTGTGTCACAGCTCAGCTGTGTTTTACTCCACAGCTCACTTCTGAAAAGAAAGACTAAGAGTCTTGCCATAAATTACATAGTTATAAATTCAACTCAAGTAATTATTAAGTAATTTGAGGAATATAAAGACTTTGTTAGAGCTGTAGCTCTGCCATATGGTCAGAGCACTGGGAGACATTCAAGCTTAAAGTTTACTGCAGATTAATTTTACAAACCTTGAGCAAGTCATTAGTCCCCAGGTTCATGGAGGAGGGAGTTGCTTCTTAACTCACCCAGCTATTTCACTGATTAATAAGATAATATAGTTGAAAATGCCCTTAATGCTAATAAATTGCAGTATTTCAGATTCCCATCACAGTTGAATAGACTGGTGCTGTTATCTTTCCCTGTTTTAGCCTGACTGGCTAAAAGGCTTCTTTTCATGCATAAAAAGACCAGAATGAATTGTGGTGACAGTCTAAAGAGATTTCTTCCATATCAGTGTCCAGGAAGTTCGTGCATTGATTCCATCAGCCTGTGGTGCTGGTTAAGGAGTTTTTGCTCTCCTGTGCTCCTCCTTTGTGAACTTCTCATTGGATTTGAGCAGACACTTCTGCTGTGCAAATAGTGACAGTGTGGTATGACTGCAGAAATATTCCATGCAGGTTTGGGGGTTTGTTGTTTATGTAGAAACATATTTGGTGTGCCAACCCCATAGTGCTCATTTGAGTTCAAAAGCTCAAAAATCAATAGATTTATTCTTTCTACAGTTTTTTTTTTGTTTGTTTGTTTTTCCTCAGACCGGTTTAAGAATGTACAACCAAAGTAGAATGGCTATTATCAGGTTCAGCCTTCCAGTATTTGCTATCTCCTCATACAAGGGCTTCCAGTAGTAACTGCCCTGTAAAAAAAGAGCAGTAAAAGCCTGGTCTCTTTCTTTCTAACATAGTTATTGCTCAGCAAGTGATTTTTTTCCTTATTTTTGTCCTTTTCTATCTTTTTTCACAATAATTTTAGTGAATACTGAGTAGAGGAACTAAATGAATAAAGAAGTCCTGTGCAGTTTTCAGCAACATTGCTAAGCACCTGTGATACCCTGGCTGGGAGCTGCTGTGAAGTGCTGGAAGTCCTTCTAAGTTGTATTCATTTCATTAGGGTATTCTCTAGACTCCTAGGAAAGTGTTAGAACTCCTGTTTTTTAGAATTTAAAATCAACTAATGAGAATCAACTTCCTTTTGTAGCTGGACTTGCAGATGTGGTAAGTTTAAGACAAAGTATCTTCCATTTAGTGTGGCAGAACAGTTGGACAAACTTTGGACAGCAAATAAAAAAAAAATTGGAATACAAGGAAAAAGTTGGACAATCATATCACAGTGCATCAGGGCATGCCCATGAGGAACTAAAAACACCTTTACCTTTACAATGTGCCCTTTATTTGAAATAGGTTTGGTCAGGTTTCAGGAGCTTGTGGCACCACCTGTCAGTGTGAGGGTGAGCAGCTTTTCAGCACTTCAGGCTTAAATTCACTCTGTAGCCTGAGCAGGCAGGTCAGGGGTTGAAGCATCTCTTCCCTTTTAGATGGCTTGTGTTGCCTGCAGTGACTCTATAGCTGTTCTTCAGTTTCAGTAGTGTTTGGTTCCCTCATTCTCATGTCAACACCGTTTCAGTAGTCACTTAAACCAGCTGCAGTATTTTTTCCTTTTTTTTCATAGAATGTCTGAAGTTTTTTATGAGTGTTACCTGAGGTTTTTGCTAGAATGACGGTGCTGAAAATTGTCTGTCATGATGTTAGGAAGAGAAGTCCCTTGGGAGTATCAAGGGAGAGAACTCAGAATGTTCCCCTTTAGATTTTCTTAAACCAAGATGAATGGAAATACTGATACACTGATTTAGTCAATAATTTTGCCATCTCCTTGCACCTCTTTTAGTTTATAGCATTGAATCTGATTATGTTTTTTCTCTCTGATATGTGCATTTTTCCACACAGATTAACGATTCCTGTTTGCTCAGTCACACAACAGTTTTTCTGATGGTAATTTTTGTTGATTGTAGAAGTTACTTTTATTAAAATATGATTCTTCTTTTCTACCCTTCCTGCACTCCTACCACTGACTGGTTCACTGTCCCAGTAGCTGCTGCTGTGGGACTGGGCTTCTCTTCTAACACCTGCATCCCCAGCCTGTGTAACTGCAGGTGGCTGGATCTCACTCCTGAGTTTTGGCTGTGAAGAGCTACCAGCAGCCAGAGGCAGATTTTTTATTTAATTGTTTTTTTAAACCACTTCTCACATTTCCTTGGAGAGAGGAAAAAGGGGAAAGCAGAGAGGAGCAAACAGGTAACAAGAGAAATAAAAGAAGCAGGTATCCTCAGGTGCCAAGTGTCACCTTCTGTCCTTCTTTCTCACCTTGTGTTTTCTTTGTATTTTTTCCTACTCCAAAATTTCCCGTGTCCTGATAAGCACTCCTGATAAGGATTTTGCTGAAAAATGCAGTGAGGTGACTGGGAAAGGGGGCAGTGAGGGTGCCATGGGCTATTTATTCAGAGATCCTTGCAGAGCTGGAATATCCATTGGCAAGGCAGGTCTGCACTGGGAATGAGACTGGTGGCAGATCTGAGATCATAAAATCTGTCAGTGCTGTATTTCGGGAGGTAGGGAAACCATGTTTTCCCCTGTTCTGTGTAACCCTGCTATACGAAATACTTATTTTGTGTTGTTTTAAGGGTTCAGGGAGTCCATACTTACATGTTTAAGTCTGGTGACTACCACTCAAACTGGAGTATAGCTGTCACACAAGTCTGACAGAACTTAGATGGCAAACTTGGAAAAGCAGGTTGCACTTCTCTGATAGACCATGTTCTTTGTGTTATTAATGAGTGTTGTACATAGCTGGCATAATCTGACTTTTTAATGGGTTCTAATCCTCCTTCTAAAAACTGAAATGTAAATTACTGTAGAAAGGAATTTGAAGGAAAATACCAAAAATGCTTTAGACTTTCAGAGACATTTGTATTTTTGTTTGGGTATACAGAATTGTAATGTAAACCTTTATTTTTATGTTCGTTCGTTGTAGATGTTCTCTTCAGTCTCTTTTCTTTTATTTCCAAATAATTTTTTTCTGTTTCTTTTCTCTTTCCTTTTCTTGCCTCTTTGTAAAGGAGTCAGTCACTGTCAGCATAAAGTAAAGAAAGCTAGACGCTTTCTGCCTTTCGTCTTCTGTGCCCATGAGTCGCCGCCCAAGGGTACTGCTCTGCTCTTTGTCTAGGCTGCCTTATTAACCCAAAAGCTGAATATACTAACTCAGTTACTGTTTGTAAACTACTTTAGCCTCAGGTAAACAGAGTTCCAAGAATAATTTCGTTATGTTTTCCTCCTGTTGAATTGGATTTTCCTGCAGCGTCACCAGCTTGCTGGTCCCCGTTTTTATGGGAAATGTGTTTTCGAGCATCGTATGCTACAATGACAAACACACTAAATTATTTTACTTATACAGTTATGCAGCCCTTGTCTGCCATCCTTTGTTTTTTGTAAATATATTTGGACTTCATTCTTGGACCCCTGACACAGCATGCTATGGATGAAACAGAATAGCAACAATAAGCATCAGCTGAGATCACTTTGAATTAAACACGGACTACAGCGATGCTTTTGGCTGCGTACTGGTCCAGCACTGATCTAGACCAGTTTGGCTTTATTAGGGGTAAGAAGAATTTCTTGTTATCTATAAAAACCGTTTAAAATATTTGCCTTAGCTTGTGCTATGGGGTTTGGTGTGCAGTAGGGCTGCTGCAGTACACGTGGAATCTGGTGTTTGTTTGAAGTCTTCCCTGTAGAGTCGCTCTCTTTACCACTCGTTTAAATTTCAGCCTTGTACAAGTGCACAATGCTCTGTGTCATTAAAACTGAGATGGTTCCATTTCTCAGTCATGTCTTGGTGATAGCTCAGGAGTGCATTTCTTCTGTAAGAGTCAACACCAACTCTGCTTATCCAAAGTCCTCAGTGTATGTGCAGAGTCAAGTTGAGTCAACTTATCTTGCTGTAGGAGAACTGCTTTAAAGTATTGAATAAACCCAGAAATTGACTTTTCTTAACAGTGCATTAAAATAACTAGTTCCAGTTCCAAATTTAATTTTTGTGTACCTTTGTGTTTGAAAAACATTAACTCTGTTTCATCATAAAAGCTTCTTAGAGTGTATCTCTGTCCCTTGGGTTTTAGGTGAGAAGTCTTAAATTCCGCTGCTTTTCTGGTTTCTCTTGAGTCAGGTATATAAGATAACTACAGTCTGAATACTTTTGGATTACTCATGAATTTAATAGTATATTTTCCCCTCCCCCTTCTCTGTCCCCTCTCTCTACCCTTCTTTTTTCTCTCTCCTTGCATGCCACCTGGATCTGCAGATGAAATTAGTGGGGACGGTAATATGTTTTCTAGTCTGTGTGTTACTAATGTGCAATATGCAACTCTTATCTCCATACACCACTTAATGCACATTTCAGTAATATATTTTATGCAGCTTTTAGTGTTAAAAAGTGGTCTGCTTTGGGTATTAGCTGATAAATACTCTGCTTTACAGGCTGGGCAACTAATGCTTTCTGCTAAACTGGGATTGGAAGAGGAAAAATTCTATTTCAAATGCACAGGGATGTGGTGGTGCATGTGTTTGCAATGAGACTTGTGGCATGATGCAAAGAAGGTTTAGAGATATGCAAATGACCAGTTTGACTGAAGTGGTTACATCATCCTTAATTTGGTCAGTGGGTGAGAGCAGTGGATGTAACACCTGAGAAATGAGTCTACTGACTAATGCTTTAAAGACATCAGAATGCTCCTTGCATTAAAAGAAACTGTACAAGATAGATTAATGCAGATTGAATACATGAATATTAACCAGGTTTCAGCTATTCAAACTAATAAAGACATATTTTAATGTTTGGGGTTTCCTTTTAGGAACTTCAAAAGTCACTACAAAATATTTAACTTCTGCAGACTTTTAAGTCTCTTTTTCTCTGAAAAGAAGTTGGGGTTTGCTTTTTAAAAGAGATTTTTAGCTGTTTTTCTAAAGGGCTCCATCTGATGTTGGGAAAGAATCAAACTGCTGCTACTGATAGCATATGTATCTTTATTCTTCTAAGTAGGAGGCACTAAAAGGGCATAAAAGCAATATGCAAAGGAGGGTGATAAGAGGAAATAGAGATCACATCTCGGGACCTTCCTTTCAGTAAAATGTGAAGGGGGTGTATTAACGTTTCATCTCCTTTCCTTTAGATAAAAGCTAAAGATAATACCACACAATTTTCTTTCTTTTCTTAAACATCAAAAGAACATTTTTTCTGTTGTAAATATAAAAATTATATTTCAGACACTACCCCTACATAGCTTTTTATTGAAACTTACCTTCTTTTATGAATTACAAGCTCTGATAAATGGGAAAAATAATGAAAAAGGGAAGTTCAGACATGTGCTAAGGTCATGGATTGGCTGTTACGGATTTAATACCCTGGGATGTTTCTCCCTACAATTTCATAAATGCATTCAGATTTAGTAAAGCTCAGATTGGCCCATTCATGTGTGTGACCACCACTACCTTTTCCTGAAAGCAACTTGTTCATTTTGCCATCTCCGGGTGATGGTGCTGGGTTTAAAAAGTGCAGGAGGGACAGCATGATGAGCCCTGACATCAAATATGAGTTTTTCTAGACTTACCAAGGACATCTGGAATCGCTGAATGTGTTCAGCTCCTGAGAGTGCTGTAACACATCCTCTGGTGTGGAGCAGCCTGGAGAGCCGTGCCCAGCTCAGATTTGCTTTAGGCTGCACACAGGTGCTGGAATATCTCTTAGCAGACACAGGTCTGTGAGATTTGGTAGCAGTCTCAGTCTATGATTAATACTGGGCTCAATCCCCTCTGTGAGGGAAGGCAGTTCTCTTTGTTCCAGACCACTTGGAGCCCATCAGTGTTGATGCCTTGACTGAATTTTCCTCTTAATTCCCAGAAACAATGGCAGACGTACATAGGAATTATTTTTTTTTTAAATATTCCTCTCCAGAGTGTTAAATGTGGAAAAGGAAGTATTTGTGTAGCTAATTGCGTACATCTAATTTATTTGGATTGATTATGAAGACACTTCTGGTTTCATGATGGTTTTGGGCAATGAATCAAAACCATGTAAAGTGCTCTGTGCTGTTCTGAGAATGCTTTTAGTATGAATTAACTCATTAATTTTAAATAGAGAGATGAACAAGCCCTGCCATTGATCACATTCTGAAAGCACTATTATATAACCTAGTGTGACAAGTGTTTGCAGCTTTTAAGTGGCACCAGTTCAGTTTCCAAATTTTTAAAATTTTTCTAAAGTATGTTTACAATATTTTTCATCCAGTCCATTTTCTAATTAGATTAAGAACTTCCTGATATCGTCAACAAAATCCTATCACAATATTGAAAGGAAACAGAGTGATTATCTCCATCATGTTGGGGATTTTTTTTTTAAAGCTTATTTTTAAAATCAAACTGAAGCTTCTTTTTATAAAAACATTAGTTTATAATGTAGGGAAGGAAAAAAAAAATACCAAGAAAGAGATAAGTGCTTCTGGATTGTTTTGTCTGTTCAGAATTGTGCCCTGTCTTTGTAATTTATTGCATTTTCATTTGGTGACTGTGTTTTGCTATGTCCGAAATAGAAATTGCCTAGCAAAATTTAAAATTATGTGGAATTTTCCAATTCTGCTTTTACAACACCTGGCATATTCCTACAGGAGTTCAAAAGAAAGGAAAAAAACCCCACAACTTTAATTTTATTTAAGTAGTAAGAAACTAGAATCATAAAATTACACTTACTCCCTGAAGTGTGTTGAACTTCAAAGGTTATAGGCAGCCTGTAGTTTCCTAAAGGTTGAATATTCAGTTTGCTTGAAAACTGAGCCTCTTGCTTATCTGTGTGTGCAATATTGATGAGCCTTGCTCTGGTTTCAGGGCTGGCTTGAGCTGAGGGACCATCCCATCCTTCTTCCCACTCACTGTGACTTTGTCCCAGTCCAGGCCATTGCTCTGAAATGATGCCAGGGAGCTGTAGGGATGTATCCATATGCTCCAGGGCAGATGGGGGAAAAGGGGGAGGAAATCCTGACTTCCAGAGGCTTTCCAGTGTGTGATCACCCGAAATCAGTCACAAAAACTGCACAATGGGTTTGGAAATGACTCAGTTTTGAGAACTGCTATTTGTGTTTAGAGTTGGTTAATAGAGTTTGACAGCCTTGAAGTAAAAAATGAACCCCCTGTTGTGGACTGGCTTTAATACCCCTAGAGGAATTGATCTGACCTTCAGGAAATGGCTTACACACACTGGAAGTTCTTTAGGGAAAGGGAAGGACCTTCTGCTATGACTTGACACCATTTAAACCATTTTGAGAACAGATGATGTAAAAATTGCAAGTTTTAAATAGAGGAAGAAGTGCACTGTCATTTTTTGAAAATTTTGGGAAGTTGTTTCCAAAATGTGGCCGTGAAATCTTGAGTCTTGACAGCAAAACTAGTGGTGAATTTCCACTGAACAAGGAAAATTGTAAGAAAAATGGGGAAGAGTGTGGCTTTAAAATGTCATTGTGCTCTAGAAGATTCTGTGGTAAATAACTCACCTGGCCACACTGACAGTAGGGGGAAGCTGCCCTGGAACATCGTTGGTGTCTTCTGCCTGTTTGATATAAAAAATAGCAAACTGTTATTCACACTTTATTGAAGGTAAAGCAATTAAACTCATTCATAATTTTTTCTCTTTACAAATGGAATTTGCTGTTAAAAAGATTTTAAATGAACAGTTTAGATGGGTCCCAATTGCAAAACTTGAACTTTTTTGACTACAAAGGTATCTTCCTTTTCTTCTTTGTTGGTTTCATCTATGTGCTGTAATGCAATTGGCACTGAGGTCATTATCATACCATGAATTATGCATGAGCAAGCTGTAGTCATGCTGTATTTAATGTGACCTGGCAATGCTGAACTTGGGCTTTGGGACATCTCAGTCTTGATACATTGGAGATGTTGTTCTGGAGAATTGTTTTCATCTGCTTTTCCCGAAACTCTTCAATTCCTCCCTTTGCAGAGACTGATGACTATGCAGAGATTATAGATGAAGAAGACACTTATACAATGCCCTCAAGTAAGTGCCATGGTTAACTTGGGAACTTTCCTCTCCAAAAGCTTCCTTGGTTTAGGAGGGACTAAAATATTTCAGCCTTATTTAATTAATGTGCAAAGAAAATGTTCTGGTTTCCTGCTATCTGTGATTTCACAGTGAAATTCTTTTTTTTGTCTCAAAATGTGGATTTTTTTTTGATAGTGATGCTGAACATAACACTTAAAGATTGGATAAGATCTCTGTGATGAGAGCAAACAATGTGGCAAGCTCTGTGGATTGCTGACTGCATCTCACCTTGCTCTGTGACAGACCTGGTGCTCTCCAGCTCCATGACAGAGGAACACTCAACTGTACCACATGCAATTTTGTTAAAGATGAAAGACTGCAGGAACAAAAATAAAAATTCAAAGTTCTCCTGAGTCTTCATCTTTGAAGTAAAAACAGTAGTGCTGTAGCTACCACAAGTATTTTGTGTAACAGCCTGTTGGAATTATGATATAATCCTGAACTGTCACGGCTAATTCATATAATGTCAAAGTCCAATATTCTGATTTTAAAAGCTGCATCTGGGAAATTCCAGTTGCATTTGGGCAACCAAGGATATCTCTGCAAGCAGACAATCCATTGGTGCAGAATCCTGCCAAAACCATCAGGTTTGCTCAGTGTGAGAGGGGAGGATGGTGCTGAGTTGAGGCCACATTCTGCTGAAGAACCATGAGCTTGCATAGATTTCTGAGCTCACCATGGTGCAGAATGTTTCATGATCACTTCAGTGTTCACAGCATTATTTCCACAGCTGTAGAAAATCTTTGAAAAGCAAGAATATATGTTTTGCAAAACATATATATATGTATGAACATCAGTATCTGAAAAGCAAGAATATATGTTTTCCAGAAATAAACTGAGCATTTTTAATGTCTTGCAGTTAAGTCACTACGTGTTCTATTAACATAGTTTTAGGATCAAAACATACTGTGATAAATTATATCCTCTATTTTTGTTAACAGATTAACTTTATGTAATTTATTTCCCCCCTTCCCTTCTGCCCCCCCCCCCCAACCTTTTTGTTTAAATTCTCATGGAAGTAATTACTTGTGGGCCCAGCCTTGGATGTGCTGAACACTTGAATATGGCTTCAATGCAAAACCCATGAGAGGGGCCGTGGAGGGAAATTCGTTAAGTGCTTTGCTGGATTGAAGGGAACTCAAGTGTTCAGCTCCCAAAGGACTGAGTCAGTAAAGATCACAAGAATGGGCCTGTGACTTCTGCTAATGTAAACTTTAAATTGCATCAGTATATTTCTTCTTCTTTTTTTTTCTTTTTATGTTGAAAAATGTTTGTCCTGTTTTGATTTTAAGAAGCTCTATCTAAGTAAGCATTTGATTTTTCTCTTAATTGCACTACAGAAAGCTATGGAATAGATGAAGGTAACAGGAGACCCTTTACCCATCCCTGTATGCTTGCAGTTTGGAATGATGTGGAATTTTTAAGCTTACTATTCACTTTCATTTAATAAACATTATTTATTTATAGTTAAACCAGTTAGCTTTGGGATTTTAAAGAGGAAAATGCAGTATATTAAAAAAAAAAAGAAATGAAAAAGGCATTTATCACCTTGTTAGCCAGCTCTACATGACATTACTTCTGTAGTGTTAGTGATGTCAAAGTCAAGGTTATGAAGTTCTAAGCTGGTTGCTTATAATTTTTTCTCTGAATAATGCAAGTAGAGGTGAAAACATATACTGTGCGTGCTTTTCTGCTATTCCTGAAATATTTTTCCATGTCTGCTAGAAATTAAATTGCAATGAAATCGTTCAATTGCAATTGATTAAATGTTTTGCTGAAGTGCTGAGCCATTTTTATCACTAATATTCTCAGCCTATTAAACTGTGACATTAACAAAATTGCATAAGGCCACCAAACATCTCAATTTTACTTCAGTCACACACTGGCAGAGGTGTAGTGCTCTCAAAATTTCACTCTTTCATTTTGTGTTTAATTTCCATGCTCTTGTTCCTGTATTTTTTTTCTTGCAGTTACCTCTTTAAAAGTTCTCCAGGCTTTTTTGATGGTTCCAAAATTAAAATAGCACATGGTGGAGTCCTCTTAAACAGCCAAAGGGATGTGTGCTGAGGCTGTGTTTAACATCATTGATGTTGCCTTAAACTGTTTGTGTGCTTTGTCTTTCACCAGCTGTAATTAAAAAGGATTTATTTATGTTTATTGCACTGAAATGAGTGCATTGTAGTTAATTTAACAATGTAGATCTCACAGTTCTTTCCCCGTTGCTCTGGTTCAAACTTTTGAGAGGTTTGAGAGGTCTCCACCGTGTGTGTGCAGCATTTCTATAGGTTGGTGTGCAGCAAAAGTTAATCTTAGTTATTCATATGTGAGACATTTGAGTGACTTACTTTGAGTTTTGTGTCTTGTGGATTATTTCCTTGCCCTTCAGCAGAAACTTAATATTTCAAGTGCGTTATATTCTTGTAGCCAGAGATTATGAAATTCAAAGGGAGAGGATTGAGCTGGGGCGCTGCATTGGGGAAGGACAGTTTGGAGATGTGCACCAAGGAGTTTACATGAGCCCGGTAAGCCTCACTTCTCAAACAACAATTAACAATAAAACTTTTCTAGGTAGAAAAAAAAATAATAATAAAAAGGAGTATTCCTTAGAGGTCTTGATCTGAATCTTCCAGAACAAATAAAAATTTGGTCCAGTGACAGTCTCGCTGTCTCTCTTACAACAAAGCCTAATAAAGTCCCTGTGTTTTCCTGAAATAAAATACAAAATACTTGGACACTGATCCAGCAAAATCCCAATGCACAAGTCACCTCAGCGAAACCAGGGAGGGTAGCAGGACTTGTGTAATTTAGGATGGTGCTTATGAGTTTTTCTAGAAAGACTAAGATTTCCGTTTAAATAGATCAAAACATTTGTGTAAAATAACAAGAGAAAGCTCCAAAAATAGTTAATTTCAACAAATTTCAAGCTTATAATAAAATGAGTATTTCATATTAGATGAAATTGTTGGAATTCTTGATAGATTATACAATAATTCTTGTGGACAATAACCTAGTTCTAACTTCAGAAACAGCTGGTTAGGGTCCTGGGCTTGGTGGGTTAAATAATCTTCAGGGCAATATTTAAGTAAATAATGATAAATGTTCCATTTCAGACAAGTTTGAAGTCTGGTCTGATACCCTTATTTAGAAAGCATATCTGATCTACTTTGCATTGAGAAAGATTCTTATTTCTCATTTCATTCTGTAAGACCCTTTTCGTATGGACTGTAGTTTTGAAAATGTTGGCTGTCTCCATTCTTTTTTGTGAATTGGAAAATGGATTTTACTCAGGCATTCTTTATTGAGATTTTTAACTAACCACCTGTGGATTTATTTTATTAATAAGAATTTCCTTAATTTCAGACATTGGGATATGTAAAGGTGAAACAGAACAGTGATGTCATTAAATCTTAATGTTCTAGTCACAGAGTGTAACTGACACTCTGGGGAGAAATCTTAAAATCAATGTAAGATTACTTCTAATAACATGGTAGTTGTGGTGGTTTTGCACATTTGACATTTAGTAAGGAGGGGAGAAGCCACTCATGGAAATAATTTACCCTTTTATATGTTCAGCTTGAGTGCAAAAATATAGGGGATATTCCTTGCCTTTTGTTCTGCTAGCTCAAAAGCTGAATCTCAAAAATTCCATTTATCCCTGTTCATTGCACTTGTCAAGTCCTGATTCTAGTGACTGCAGCATCCACCTGTCCCAGGTATTCCTGAAGGTTCACAGCCAGGCTCTAAGTGTAAGGTACTGAATGGAAAATGGGTTTATAGATACAGGATGCTATTGCTCAGCTGTAAGCAATCCCAGAAATATTGTCTTTAAAGGCAGATTAACTGTGGAATTAATCCCAAAAGTCATTTAAAATACCATTTCCTGCTCAGTACAGAAAATGTGTTCAGTCTGATACATTCTCATTGGTTTGTTTCCTGATCCAAAGCCAAAAGATAACAAAACCCCAATATCAGGCCTTTTCTAACATTTATTCTTCAAAATCTCTTTCTGGTTGCAGCCACTGAGGTTCTTCCTTTTGATGCTCCTGTTGGTTAAAGGATATTTCAGAAACTTGATGTGTAACACTGGGAGAGGGATGGCTCTGGCAGGCATCCAGAGGTCTCATCCTCAGGCTGATTGTTCAATCCTGCTTTCATAAGGGAATAAAATCATGATTTACCATCAGCTTTTTAGTTAGTTTATGGGCATTTGATGTGTGGGAAAAGGATTAGATCAATATTTTCCTGCAAAGTCAACTTGAAGATCTCTTTTGTGAGCAATTTCAAAAATAAGACACTTCAGCCTGCAAAATATAAACACTATTCTAATTCTGGTAATTTTTGTCTGTAAATAGATTTAAAATAGCCCAAGAGAGGGAACATAACTCTGAATCTTCATCTCCTACTGGCCTTAAAAATTGGATGAGGCTTTTCATCAGTGCTGTAGCATTTTGAGAAGTTCATGTGTAAACTGCCCATTAAACAATGGATAGTTCCCAGTTTCCCACCTGCAAGAGGACATACCTAATGTAGAAGCTTAGTTTTAAAACACTTCAGCTGCTCTCAACCCATCAAGAACTTCTCATTTTTGGGTATTCAGAGGATGAGAAATCAGATGTCTATTTGATTTTAAATACATGTGGTTCTGTTGAACCTGGTTTTAAAGCCTTCATCTGACTGATTGTGAAGATAATGTGTGAAAATCTTTGTTTTACTTTCCTTTGTAGTTTGAGTTCACAGTTACAGCTGAAAGAGACACAAAAAGTCCTTAATTTGGCTTTCTGGTTTGCTTGCTTCTATAAGCCGAGTGGTTTTTAGGCACATATCTTTTTCCTCCATTTTTGCTGAATGTTGTCAAGGGTTTACCTTCCTCAATAACACAAAAAGTTTACAGTACTAGTCAGTTAAACTTTTGTCATAATTTTCCCACAATTTGACATGGTTTAAAACAGATTAAATATTTCCATGACACATTAGATGTAAATGTTGCATGCAGGGTGTCCTGATTATAATGGTATTTTAACACTGAAGCTTTCAACATGTAATTTCTCAACTAAAGTTATTTAATAGTAATTTTTTCCAAAGTAGTTTGGCCAGAATTTTAAGGGCTAGCTTTTGGTGGGCTGGTTTTGTTGAGTTGTGTTTCAGCTATTTCTCAATAATGTTTTTCAGGAAAATCCAGCTATGGCTGTTGCAATCAAAACGTGTAAAAACTGCACTTCAGACAGTGTGAGAGAAAAATTCTTACAAGAAGCCTGTGAGTATTAAGCAACTTCATTTGGGATCATTTCTGTAACTGCTCCTTGCAAAGACTGTGGCCGCCTATGCCAGAAACTTCTTACACTGATGTAAATATTTTATTAATATATAGTCTGATGTTTTCCCCTCCTACACCCTTGCATTGCTCATGTGTATGATTGGATGTGGGTTCTTTGATTTTCCAAATTGAGTGGTGATGTCTGACTCCTGCAGGGCTTTAGAACCAATTTTGGAACATTACATCTGATCCTCTCTTTCCTTTTTTTTTCTTTAATGAATTAAAAACCACAGCACTTTCTCCAGTTTATTGCTTTGGAAGGTCAGGTGTAGTTGTCCTTGCTAGAAATGTTGTGTCTAAGAGACATCTGCTTTGAAAATTCAGAATGAAAATCTATACTAGAATAGGCCATTTTTTAAAATAATCACCCACAAATGTTGCATTCCCCCAGTAGCACATTTCATGTGTGGAGGAAGGCTGGGGTGAATAGGAACAGAAACTTTTTGAAGAATATTAAAGTTACTGATTCCTCTATTGTTTGGTTTTGCAAGCAAATTAAGATATGGCACTTAGGCCTTAATTTTTGCCTATAATCCCCTGCTATTGTATGCCTCTAAATGTTGTAAAGGTATTGTATTTTATCAATAAAGTAATTGGTTGTGGTCAGATGCTACAGTATAATCTAATCACTATTCCTTTATTCAAGGAATTTTTTTGACTTGTTCAGAAGACCTGTGTTAATAGCTAATGGATTCTTATTTTTGAATGTCAGATTTTTGTAAATTACTGTAATTTTTTCCATTGCATTTCTATCTGTTGGAACAGTAAATACCATTGCTTACAGTAATAACTCAGCAGCCACAAGGTAGGCTGCTGTCTCCTGGCAATGGAGAAAATAATTGCTCATTGAATGCTCCTTATTATGCTTCAAGTTTGACAGATGAGGAAATGCTGCTGTAATCGACACATAAATAGTACTTTTCAATTTTGATTTAATAGTTTTGCCATTTCTTCTTCCTCTTTTTCATTCTAATTCCCATCTGTTGCCTTTGTCTTGTGTTCAGATTACAAATTCACTCAGAACAGTTGCTTACTTCACTGAATTAATACATTTAATTCTTAATACTTTAATATTACGAATATTAAGATATTTTGAGGTTTGCCTATGGTGGAGTTTTCAACACTGGAAAGATTTAGCAGCTGTTATTGCCTGTATGACATTTCACCATGTTACTCATTCCCTTTTATTAATGCTTTAAGCTATGTCAGTGATAAGGATGTTTGCTTTATTGCATTTTCCCCTGTATTATTCATAACATTAATATTTTAAAGAATATATTATCTTAAGAGTTTCTTTTCAGGAAGATATGTTATTAAACTATTATAACTTTTGGTCTTAGAAACACGATTGTTCCAAGGATTTTTTGGGGATTGCTGTGTATCTATGTGCAGAAGTAGAATTCAGAGCCCATCAGAACAGAAATCCAGAAACACTTCCTGGTTTTAGCTTGTGGTTACAGTAAAGCAGAAGAAAATGGGTTTTATTCTTGCCTGACTTCAGGCAGACTTTGCAGTTTGATAATCCCTGTATTTCTGCTCACACTACAAACGGCACCTGCAGAGGAGATGCTGCTGGAGGGTCAGATGAAGGGTGTTTGTCAGGGATACATAAAGGGTATTTTTGCCATGCCTGTGTTGGAAGAGATTCTGCTCCAGGTGGTGAGACCCCACCTGCAGAGCTGCACCCAGGTCTGGGATCCCCAGTACAGGAAGGACCTGGTGCTGTTGGAGTGAGACCAGAGGAGGCCACAGAGATGCTCCAGTGGCTGGAACAGCTCTGCTCTGGAGCCAGGCTGGGAGAGATGAGATTCTTCAACCTGCAGAAGAGAAGGCTTTGGGGAGACCTTGGAGCACCTTCCAGTGCCTGAAGGATGCTTACAGGAAAGATGGGGTGGGATTCTGTCAGGGATAGGACCAAGGGTGGTGGATTTCCCTGAAAGAGGGCAGGTTACATCAGATTTTAGGATGAATTCTTTGATGAGGGTGGTGAGGCCTTGGCACAAGTTGCCAAGAGAAGCTGTGGCTGCCCCATCCCTGGAGCTGTTCAAGACCAGGAATGGATGGGGCTTGGGGCCAGCAAGCTGGAAGGTGTCCCTGCCCAAGGCAGGGGGATTGGAACTGGTTGGCCTTGACAGTCCTTTCCAACCCAAACCTTTCTGTGATTCTGTGATTCATATGTCATACTGCATAAAACATACTGTGACTGCACTGCCAGGACTGAAATTAGCTCTATTGAAAATAAAATGATGTAGTGATTTAATAAGATTTTTGTTTATGCCATAATCTGGCAAAGATGTTTTTTCCAGTAATTGAATTTTACAGTCTGTTTTTACCTCCTCTTCCAGCAGAAAGGCACAGATTAACTGGTTGTGCACTGGTTTGACAGGTTATTTTATTAATTTCAGTTATGTTCATAACCAGAGACAGGGCTGAGAGACAGAGCCTGACCTGCCTGACACCTTCCACAGCAGTTTGCATCTTTGTGAGTGGAGAACAGCACAGCTCAAGCAATCAGTGTTTGCACCTGCCCTTAGCACATGGAATGGCCAGACATTACTGCTTGCTATAGTTGAAGTCCTGTGATTTATCTTCTCTGCCTATGGGCTAAATAATTAACCAACAGCTTTCTTTTTATTTTAAAAAAGGTTTTATGTAACACACTGAATTCTTTGATTTCCTTTCAGTAACAATGCGTCAGTTTGATCACCCTCACATTGTGAAGCTCATTGGGGTTATTACAGAAAACCCAGTCTGGATAATCATGGAGCTCTGTACACTTGGAGAGGTATGAGAAATCCTTGTGCAGCTCTGCTCTTCTCTCTTTTAGCTCTCAGAAAAGGCTGACAAAACACTTCACAATACTAACACATGCTATCAACATGATATCATCCTCCTTTGCAGAGTTATGGACTCAGAAACAGGAGTGGCAGCTTTTGACCTTCTCCACCGGGGGAACTGCATCACCTCATTCCAGAGCGATTTAGTCAGACTTTTCAGAGCATTCAATTGCAGTTCCAGAGTGAGAGCATGACCTCTGTCAAGATGATGATAATGTGATAATCAGTTAAACAGCATTTGCAAACATACCTTCCAGAAGTGAAACTACATCTTTTATTCTTCCTGAGCAATGCTACATTTTCCCTTGAAATACTGAATTTCTTACATTTTCTTTTCCTGTAGAATATCTGCAGCAGAGGCCCTTGATAAGATGACTTCCCTCATTATTATGTTTTTTGGATGAATGCTTTAAAGAAAACCAGATCTCACTTTCTATAATTGATCAGTTTTCTTTGAGCTGTGTTTCTGAAAATACGAGCTGCAGTGATATTTCATACAACGTTACATGATTGCCATTGCAATTATCAAACCGCAGTACATTTTCCAAAAAAAAAAGGAGGTGTGGATAGAAAAACCTGTAGTGTAGAAGTAATTTTCTGTTAATACATCTCTTTTCCAGTGCCCAAATCACCTTTCAAAGCCTTGTTTTGACGTATAAGGACATTCTAGTGCCACCTTCCAGTAGGTCCTGCCTGCCTTATACTGGGAGTAGAGCAGACAAATATTCTGCACTGAATTGGCCACGTTGAGCTAAATACAGTTGTTTTCGCACGTGTAGATTAAAATTAATTATTAAAATTAATGCTTCTAAAGCAATACTGATCAATTTGGTTTTGGTTTGGCCAGGTCCTCTTCATTCTGAAGTGATTTAGGCCGTAAATGGAGGCTGCACTCAAGGGTAGAAAAAACCAAAAAGTCCTATAGTGCTTCACTCTGGAACAGCATCAGCAGATGCTTTTCAAAAGAAAACTGAAAAGAATGCACAAAATTAGAGATATTTTTTTAATTTAGCAATTTTCATGTAGAAAAACTCCTTGAATTCTAATGCAGAGTCACAATTTTTCATGGGAAGTGGTTTTCTTTTCCTCATCCACCTTTTAGGGCAAGCAAGTCATGCCCACTGATACTCGTGTAAACGTCACAATTTGAAGTTTATTTTTTTTAAGCTTTGTTACTTTCTTGTCCTAATTTCTTTCTCTTTTTTCCTCCTTGGTGCAAAAAGCTGAGGTCGTTTCTGCAAGTAAGGAAATACAGCTTGGACCTGGCCTCTCTGATACTCTATGCTTACCAGCTTAGCACAGCTCTTGCCTACTTAGAGAGCAAAAGATTTGTACATAGGTAAGATTTCATACATATTTATCTGTACCCGTCTATTTTTATATGTTGCTGTTTAAAATTTTAGGGAGGGTCATTTTTGCAGAGGTTTCTATTAAAATTACACCCTTTTCAAGGGTGACACCTGCTGGTTCACTCCTGGATTGACTTGGAGCTGGTGCCAGATTTCAATCGGAATCATTTTCAGTTGTTGCTTTGTGGTTACAGTATTTTTTCAAGCTGTGAGTCAGCTGTAACCATTCAAATATAGAAAAGCAAAACAAGGGCAGATGGCTTCCTAAGGAAAGAGGAGGGGAAATAAAATATTTATAAAATACAAGTACTTGCTTAACCAGAAAATGAACCTAAAATTCCTTCATGGTATGTTTTGAATTCTATTCTCTTGAATGTGAACATGAGTTTCTAGGGAGAAGAGGCTGTTCTTACTGTGTGCAACTAAGAGTTCACAGAATTCCAGTTACTAAGTACAGTTAATTTTGAACTTAAGCAATTCACTTGTGTTTAAATACTGACTATCTGATTCTATATATGTATTGTGATAATGTATATGCAAACACTCGCATGTAAAGTAATAGCTATGCATAGACATGTAGATATTTATATTAAAACATTGTAAATAAAAACAGGGGAGAAAAGGGGGCTCAGAGGGGATCTTACTGTTCTCTGCAATGAGAACTTGATCTCCTTACTAGGAAACCTCATACAGGACTGCCATCTTAAACCAGTTCCTTACCTTTGCAGGGCAGGAGGTAAATTTTCTTCAGATGATGATACTTCACCACTTTATGTCTTGAAGTTACTAGAAATACTGTTTCTTCTGTTTGGCAGGGATATTGCTGCTAGAAATGTGCTGGTGTCTGCCACTGACTGTGTGAAATTGGGTGACTTTGGTTTATCCCGATACATGGAAGACAGTACTTACTACAAAGGTGAGGTGACCTCTGGATCCCTCTTGCAGGCCAGTGAGAACACAGTTGATTCTCATATTACTGAAGAATTAACCAGATTTCCTTGGTCTAGCTGGTGCATTTTTTTTAAAAAGGCAAGTTATTTAACAGTTTAATAATGGTAGTAAATTCTTATGTGTTCTTAAGGAGAAGGATCACAAGGTGTGATTTAAGGTACAAAAAAGGGCAAATTCACATGTAGGTGCAGATAAATGCTGAGTTTGTGTTGTCATTGTATGCTGCATACTTCAGATGCCATAGGACTAGAGAGATTCAGTACAAAACTGTCTTTGAAGCCTGCTTTTTGCCCCATTTTGGATGGAATATTGAGCTTTGCTGTCTCCAGCAGCTGAGAGATGTCCCGCAGTGCCCAATAGATGGGAAATGCAGCAGGAAAATAAAGATTGCATGTTGGGTACCAAACAGTAGCATTCTAAAGCTGGTGTATGTTATTAAACCATGAGTACATAAATCTCATCTTTAATATTTTTCTGGTTTCATACATTTTAAATTATCCATTATCTGTCCCCTTACACTCTGTTGTGTTTCCTCATTTCATTTGTCTCACTGTTCTGAGCTACATTTTATCTTTTTAATTGCTAAGAGGGGAAATAATAATTTCGACATGATCATTTCTTGGTGTGTTTTGGGGTTTGTTACTGGGGTCTTTAAGGGAGGTTTGAGGGGTTGTTATTATTATTTTGGGCTTTGTTGGTTCATTTCTCCATTTCATGTAAAGCCAAAGAGCCTTATGTATTGATATTTGAAGTACTTCACTGGAGATTGGTTTTGTCGGTGAATTATTTCACTGGGAACAGAATCTTTTTTTGAGCTCTGTAATGGGGATAACATGTCCTTTCTTGCCTTCCCTGTAGCTTCCAAAGGAAAATTACCCATCAAATGGATGGCTCCAGAGTCAATCAATTTCCGACGGTTTACCTCAGCTAGCGATGTGTGGATGTTTGGTAAGTGGAAACCAAGTGGGGAGGGTTCTTTGTGTCCTCTTGGACGAGTCCAGTGTTTCGTTTTTACTGCTATAAATGAATGATTTCCAAATATTTATCACAGTTTTTGTTGTGCATTCTGAAAATCCAGTTTCTTTCGGCATGTTTTCCACCTCTGTATTTTTGTTTCGTTTTCCTGCTCAGTAAGTCTGAAATTTTATGGGCCTCTTTACCTCTAGTAAGAAGCTGAAAGAAATGAAGGTGCAAGGAAATTAGCTCATAGTTATGACAGAGATTATTTTTGTCGATTGGTTTTGGGGGTTTTTTGTGTGTTATACCATTGTCATTTGCTGTTTCTCTGTTACGCTTCAACTTTTTCTTTATATTGATACACATTTCATTGCTTAATGTGCAGATCATCGTATGAGATACCAAATTTCCAGATCCATAATGCTAGATTCCCACTTAACTTGCCTGTTATAGCTCCCAGCCTCCTACAAAATACAACCAGAAGCTCATTAAATATAAGGGTAAATGGACATATCTTGAAAGTTCAATCTTTTTTCCCAAATATACAACATTTTATATGAATCTAATGTCCTGTACTCAAACTGGTGCTGACTGCTGGCCTGTACAGACAGAACACAACTGTGTTAGAGAACAAAAGTGATGAGACTTGAAATAAGAGTAGTAGGACAGTTAAGAAAGAGTTCACCTTCTTTACTATTTAAAATTTGGATGTTTTTAAGTGAAGGGTTTATAATAGTTTGAAGAAAACTCTAGTACTGTCAGAGTTAGAAAAATGAAGTCTGTGGAACGTTTTGGCCAATTCTAAAGTGTCAGACCATGTTCTTTTAATACATTTTCAATAGGAACTGGTTTATTACACATTTTCAGCACAAAAAATGGAGATCAATGCCAATGCAAAAAACGCTCTTAGTGAAAATGCACTCTACATGTCGAAACAAGCCAATTGGAAGGAGTCAGAGGGAAAAGCAAACACATTCTGCCTCGTAAGAGAGATTTGAATATGAGCAAGCACTGGTTTAGGGCAGGTAAAAGAGAGTGTGAGCCAGCTCTGGGTCACTGTGCCTCATCAGTAGGTGAGGCTGGTGCCGTGTGTGTGATCCTGCTGCAGTCACTCCTGTGCTGCAGGTAAGTCCAAACCAATTCCCTGGTTATATAGTTTGGAAGAAATCCAAATTATTAGTACAAAATCGGGGCTCGTTTCTCTTTTGCCAGGTCTCACGGTTTGCTCACAGTGAAGAAAGTGTGTTTTTGTGTGTGTTCCTCAGGTGTGTGTATGTGGGAGATCCTCATGCACGGGGTAAAGCCCTTCCAGGGAGTGAAGAACAATGATGTGATTGGGCGGATCGAGAACGGTGAGCGGCTCCCAATGCCTCCAAACTGCCCTCCCACCCTCTACAGCCTTATGACCAAGTGCTGGGCCTACGACCCCAGCAGGAGACCCAGGTTTACTGAACTTAAAGCACAACTCAGGTAGGGTTTGACTTCTGAGAGGTCATTTCCTTTGTTCAGAAATACTTCTTTGTGCTTAATCTTCTGTTACAGTGATTTGGTTCTGTGGAAAATACGAGGCACGGTGTTCTGAGTTTTTATCTTCAGTCAGCCAGGTTGTTGCTGGGCCTTATCTGGTAGAGAAAATGGGATTAGGCAGTAAATTAAAATAACTGGAAATATGAATCACCACCTTTCTCTCCCAAGAAAAACTTCACGTTTTACTAGCAATTTGTAATTTTAGCTACAATCCTTGGGGAAGGAGGTAGAAAGAATTTAGAGTGATTATCTAAACAAACATGCTGTGAGCTTCTGGGGTAGAGATGTGTCTTAAATAAATGAAGCATCAGGTGAGTGCTGTTGAAAGTTATTTTCATGACATGTAGCACAGTGGTTGCACAGTCACGACTGTCACAGGGCAGTTGCAGAGCCTGCAGTAAATGCAGCATCTTAGATAGAAATTCCTTTGCCCTTTGTAAACCGGGATATAAACTAACTGTGTTTGTCTTGGAATGAGTGTGGGCACACACCTTTCAGAGCAGTCTAAGTTCACACCTTAGTTTATTCTGCAGTAATATAATATATTACTGTGTCTGTATCACCATTTCACCAGCCCAAAGTGGGAGGGATATATAAGCTTTGAAACATCACTGAGAAAATGTGGAGGCACATTTGATATTTGTGACCAAATTGGGTCACAAATACTGTGACTTTTGGATTTCATGACTGCTCAGGATGTGTTTTGCATAAGTCAGTACAAGCTGTGAGTAACACTTAGTTGGGTATGCACTATGACAGTCCACACTGGGAATTCTTGTAAATCATTGGTGAATTATTTGGTTTTGCTTCAGGTTTTGTTTTAAAGCTGTGCTTTGTGTCATGTTTTATTTTCACAGTATCATGTTTTTGCTGTCACTGAATGTTCATGATTCAAGATAATTTACTAGTGGTTAAAATGAGAGACAATTTGAATATAATTATGATGCTGTCTCAGAGCTGCTGTATGGAGAACTTAAAGACTTTAAAGTTCTTTCCTATTTCTTAAAATTTTATTTCTTTAAAATTTCCTATTTCTTAAAAGTTCCACTATCTGTTACTCTGGAAATTCCTGTGTAGACTAATAATTTGTAGAACTAAGGAAAGTCTTACCCTTCTCACCGATAACTTCCCATCCTCTTGAACTGTATGGAGTTAACACAAAGGGAGGAATGTCAAGGCTCGGTAGGGATTGCAAGAAAAACATTTGACACAGTTGTGTGATTTGGGAAATAGGTGGAAATTGGCAGTTCACTAGCTTTTTCTCTCTTTTTGGCTCTGAAAGTTCAGGATGATTGATAATTTGCAGTCAGGTTGTACTGTTAACTTAAGGCTGGTTGGCACAGATGAGAATGAAGCCCTAAAGTGACTGGAAGGTGGCTGTGGTGTGTAAACCCAAGCAGGGGAGAGTATCTCACCAGGAAGAAAAGAGGATGAGTAAATTCAGTGTGTCCAAGAGGCTGGCTCTCCTCACAACCAGGACATGCAGCAAGGCAGGGTCTCGTTGGTTACACATCAAAATGTTTCCCAGTGTGCGTGGGTGAGCTCTGAAACTGGTCACCCTGAAAGACTCTGGAATTTCCATGCTGGCAGACATTCAGGTTTTGATTGGAAAAGGCTCAGAGCACCTGGCCCTTGCTGTGCAGGGAGCTCAGCTTCACCAGGAGATCAGACCTGAGATCTTCAGGCACCCCTTCCTTCTCATTCTGTGTGAAAAGGGCACCCAGTGTGGAGAGGTGTTTGCCCCTCTGGTCATGCTGGGAGATTTGAAGCATTATTTAGAGGGCAGCCTCTCTCCTGGGGACACTGCAACCCTAAAATCCAATTTTTACTCTGTTCCCACCAAAGCAAGGAGCTTTCTGCCACTCCAAACTGGTGACCTTTACCTCCCAAATTTAGGCAACATGGTTGTCCTTAGGGCTGCTTTTTGCTGCTCCAGACAGAGCCAGCCTCTCACTGGAAAGGTTGCCAGTTCCCTGATGATGAGGCAGTCTCAGGCAGCTAGGGAAGATTGGGTTTCAGAACTCAAATTCCCATGAACTTGCAAAAACAAGCCATTTCCCTGGTGGCCTTTCCCTGCGGTGTTGCTGCTGCTCGCTCTGGATGCTGTCCAGAGTAGTTTCAAGCTGAGAGCAGACTGGATGTTTGCTTGGAGCCAGATACAGCACTGCAGCATTCATTCCTCTCTGGTTTAATGAAAAAAAACTCCATGGCTTTGGGAAAAGTCTTCTGCATCTGGAATAGCATTGATGAGAGCATAAGCATTTCACGTGCTCTCTGTTATTTTTCCCGTTTCATAGTAACAGCTGCTTTGCCCAAACTGAATTTGCAGCTGATTGTGCAAGGCAAAGGTGCTGATTTCTGCACAATTTATGTACTGTTATTTGTTGCTACATATGAATTTAAGTACTGTTATTAGAGTAGTAATTTTATAGCATTTGATCTGTCTGAAGTGGATGTGGTTGAGTCAGTCTTCCCAGCAAACACAGAAACAAATGGGTGGATTGTGGATTTCCAAATGTAATTTATCCTTGCATTCCAGGTCCCTTTTTCAAGTGGTGGAGGGGGGTTAAAAGTCAGATTAGGTCAGGACAGTGAGGTGCTGCCCTGCTACTCCTGCAATTCTGACTTGGTCAGAATTAAAATACAGGATATTTTTAATTGGGAAGTGTCTGTTGCCTTGCTGTTTTTTTGCAGAAGAGATTTTTTGTCTTGCAGTACATGGTAAATAATATAAAAGGATTTTAATTTTAAACTTTCAAATTAATGTCATTTCATGAGATTTTTCCAGTGTGTCGTGGAATAAATTTTGTTTAAAGTACCTTTCATGAACCTGCTCTGCTACAAATAGCAAAACAAGGAGCAGTTGTGTCATTGCAGAGGTGACAGTGTCACTGTGGCCCGTTGTTGGTCACAGGTTTTAACAGAGAGCTTGACCCCATTGGCATCCTGGGGCTGCAGGCCACATTGAAACAGCTCTAAAAAGAATGGAGGGGAAAAAAGAGACAGATTCTATGCTCTTACAGTCTGGTTTAATGACAACAGTGAGATAATTAACTGATGAGAACTGGACTTGAGCCTTTTTGTCACTGCATTTGATGTAGATCCTGAAAAGTTGTTCATAAATGAAAACTGGTAAGACTGAGGGCAGTTTGAGTCTTCTTTTATGGCGTTCTGACAAAAAAATACTATAACACATACTTCAAATACATGATGGAGGCTGCAAAATGCTTTTGCTATTCTTCTGTTCTTTGCCTGGGACCATTAGGAATAGTCCATAATCCATATAAAATTGCTTCCATATTAGAACAATATGTGCAAGTATGTTTCTCTGCATCCAACTTTGTCTTTCTGGTGGCAGAGAGAAAGAAAGAAGCTGCTTGTTGGGGGTCAGCACTTACTGTAGGTTCCCACACCACTCTAGCAGGAGACACTGGTCCTGCTGTGCCTTTTGGAATATGAGGATGGAGTTTAGTATTTTAAATATTCCTACACTGAAGGTCCCCATAAATGTTTCCTTTTCACTGTCACAGGCCAATTTCAGTAAAAAGTTCTTTGTAAATTAAGTAAGTTTATCAATTATGCAAACTTTTAATAATTGAGATTTTTCTTGAGCCTTCACCTCACCGAAAAGCTGAGTTAAATTTGTCTGTGCTACCTCAAGGTTTGCTAGGGAAGCCATAGGGATAGAATTTTCTGCTAGCTCCTCTTTGCTGCTAAAAATATGTACACTTTGGGAAAATATGCCTAGATCTGACTTCTCCTGACCTTCTGCAAATTCTAATAAACTGTTCAGAGAACTTGAGCAGCTGCACTGAGGAAACGTCAGAAATATCTCTTGGCACACTCTTCCTTCATCCACAGACCGGTCTTCCCTTTGTGAAAACAAAGACCTTTCTGTGAGTCATTTATATTCCTTGTGGTTTTTTCGAGTAGTGCTTCTCTGAGGCATTTCTATTTTATATTCTTGTCAGCAGAATCAAGGGCATCCAAGTAGAGATGCTGCTGCAGCCCATGAGCCTCTGGGCTGCTGGGAAAGAACCTCCTGATGGCACGGGCTAGTAGGAGAGCAGGGAAGATGAACTGCAGTTGTAAGGCAAAAAGCTGAGCCTGTGTTAAGAAAAAGAAGTAATTTCAAAAGAAATTTGTCACTTCTGGTGATACAAGCTGATGGTGTTGCACACTTGGGCACCACAGATAAAATGGCTTTGATAGCAAAGCAGAGAGAGGTACTGGGGTTTCATTTCTTTTTATGGAAAACCAGGACTGTGCTGTGACAAATTCCACACATGGCCCCTAATTGTCAGTAAGCCATCTCTAAATTTAGCCAGCTACTACCAGCCAACTCCATTTGATTCTTTAGCTCAGATTAGAGCAATTGCTGTATCAACAGCTTGGTTAAAAATCTATGTTTTACTCATTTCTCATTCATTAATCTAGGCAGTTTGGGTTTTTTTGGTCTTGTTTTGTTGTGGGCTTTTTAATCTAGAGGTCTTGTCTTGAAAGATGATAATCATGGTTCATGGCTCTGGCTGCATGTTGACTGCTTTCTCTTTTTTCCTTTTTATCCTGTATAAAAACTTGGGGTACCTGAAGTGTGAGATAGCTTTAAAGCAAGGATTTTATGCCAGTTCTTCATGGGTTCAAATAGGAAATCTTGCATTTTCCTTTTTTTGAAGGAAGAGAGAGGTAAAATAGAAGGATTCTCTCCCCATTCCTTCTGTTGGGCTGTAGCTGTGTTTCCATGGTAGTTCTAGCAAACTTGTCTTGCAAATAACTTATGTGATTTTGCTTTTGTTCCACATTCTTGTGTTGCTTCAGTAATGATGGATTGAAATTGCAGCAATAGTTATAAACTTGATTTAGCTGCAGTGAGACGAGATGACTTCTCTGCTTTTTAGAAGTGGCATAGTTTGGGGTTTTTTTGGCTGAGTAAGGAAAAGCAGAGTTCTCGTCTCCAGCAGGAATTTATTCTTGAAATAAGCAGTGAAGTTACACGATGAGAATAGATGGCTGGAGTTGATCTCATCCCCTGAATGAGTAATTCTGGGTGGTTGTTCAGCAGACTGAACAGGAGATTATAAACTCACAACTTAGCTTTGTTTCTGGAAACTCCTGGGTGATAAAGAAGCTGGAGTAGCTCCTCCACAGGATTGTCTTTACCCTGGGGACAGCGATATGGAAATAATCTGCCCTGCTCACATCTCCAGACTGTCCGCGTAGCGTGCGGCTCCAAGGAATTGGCAGCTCCCTCTTTCAAAGCTTCTGAGTATTTTTCAAATGGCAAATATCCAACATTAATAAGCCACATAGCAGAGCTGGGAGGAGGCTGGCTGTGGGGGCAGCAGGAGCACGTTCAGCTTCAAACAGGCTTTTTAATAGTCAGAACAGTGGTAAGTAGCAAACTGGTTTTACTACTGTCTTGTACTTTGTGAAAATGCAGCCTTTTGACCTGAATGCTTAGAAGCTGAGTGAATACTGTCAGATCTTTCTGTTTTGCTAAATTGCTTTGCTGAATGTGTTCCTGGTTAGGCTGAAATGTAAGAGCTGAAGAAGTATTTTTGACTGCTTTCTTTAAAAAAGAAGAAAAAGAATAATCCCAGTGATCTGGAGCTCTTTGAGTTTCAGTAAAGAACATTTTCAGTTTGTTTTGAACCTTTGCAGCAGTTCAGTAGAATATTTTCTTGTGAAGATTAAGCTTTCATGCAAGTAAGTGCTTGATTGATTGTCTTTGAGGACTTCTCTGTGTAATCGCACTTAAAAAGAACTTGTTACGGAAAAAAAATTTGTGTGCAAGATCAGCCACAGCTTTCTGAAAATTTGATGCTGTTTTTGTTGTTAAAAGCATTCTGGTAATCCTACAGAAATATTTCTTCCTGATACTGGTTTTCAGACACAAAACCAGTGTATGTAAAAGAAGTTTGGCTTTCGGTAATTTTATAGCATTTCAAGTTAAGTACTGTTTATTAGTCTGAAAAAAATGCAAGAGCTGTTGGGAGAGGTTTGTCAGTCACTGAAACTGGAGTTTTACTTGGTTACAATATGTTTTCCTTAGTACAATACTGGAGGAAGAGAAGCTGCAGCAAGAAGAACGAATGAGAATGGAATCCAGGCGACAAGTCACAGTATCCTGGGACTCAGGAGGATCAGATGAAGCTCCTCCCAAGGTAGTTAAGACTGCAAATTACGTGTGTTTAAAAAAAACAAACATAAACTTTCTTCTTATTCCGTTTATTTCTTCAAAGCCGGCCCTGATGGGTTGGTTCAAACCACGGCATTTGGGCCAGTTCTGTTTTCGTCTGGGAATCCTTGCCTGAAATGACCCAGCTCTGCTTGAGCTGTGCTTAGAACTGATCTGTGCTGTGATACTGCATTAAAGATTTTCTGTTTCTTCTTTAAATTGTAAAAGACACCCACGGCTGTACAAAACTGTCTCCTGGTCTTTCCTTTTCCTTCTTTCTTGTAGCACTCTTGTATATTGTAGGCTAATGAGCTCTCAGGCCAGCGTGAAGTTTATTAATAACACATTAGTGACAGAACAGAAGTCAGCTAATTGCATTTTCCTTCCTCTGGACAGAAGATTAGGGATTTGTTTCCAAGGAACGTACGTGGTTTAGTTTCTACTTCATTTTCATTTCTGTGCTGTTTGGATGTCACTGATGGGTTCTGCAGCTGTGGGAGTCCAACCTCACCAGTTGCTGAGTGCTTTTCCCTCTCAGTGACTTGTCTGCTTCCCCTCTGAGTTATTTTTGCAAGTTGTTACTCGAAAGTTTGAGCCTGTATTTTGAAGAATTTAATTTTTGTGCAGTCACCACTGTATTGTCTGTGTCCTGATAGCTTGTGGTGAATTCCTGGAGCTCCCAGCTTCTGGAGCTGATAATAATTCCAGGAGTACTTGTGCTGCACGCATTTCCCAGCACTCATAGAGAGGCAACGTTTTCTTTTTGGTTGGTTTTGGTTTGAGGAGAGAGGGAGGGTTTGTGTGTGTTTGGGGGTTTTGGGGTGTTTTTCTCTCCGTTTACAGGCTATTCCAGATTTCTGAGCTTAGTTCTGCATTTTGATTGCAGTGGAATTGCTTCTTTCATTTCAGAGTTAGAAACAGCAGACAGTTTATCAACCTGTTCAGTCATCTGATCTGAATTAGCAGGATTTGGTGTTTACCTAAACAGACAATGTTCCAAGTTACAGAAGTAGATAAACTGCATAAATTGGACCAGTATAATGCTTAATTTGAAGTGAGCACCTTTGTGTGTGATGTATGAACTGAAACACTTGGCCAAAGGTGTGTTAAAAATGCAGTTAATTCTGCCACTGGAGAGAATCTGTTTTGAGGGGGTTGCTATGTCTTCACTGTATTTCTGATGGTGTTGTTGGTTAAGTTTTTTAATACATTTCTTTTGTGTAAAATGTGGATGTGCTTAATAATGGCATTGGAACAAGTGGAATATTGTAGGTATGAAGTATTATGTCTCTTTATTATCTAATTTTCTAATATGACAACTGATTTTTTAATTCTTCTAATGATTCATTGCAAGAGTTGCAGATTGTTACGGTCTGAAACTCTTACACATCCTCAAACAATTACCAGTTCTCACAGTCCATACTATGAAATCACTTGTATCTCACAGTGATATTTCTGTTAGAAACCTAAGGCAGAAAACATCCTAGTCAAGAATTTTTTTCATCAAGTAGTGATAAATTCTGCAGTCCCCAGTTAATGTGATTGCCTTTAGCTGCCAGAAGGACTGAGAGAGCCCTTTGCAGAATTATGAAGTTCAGGGCTTTTTTCCCTCTGGTTGATTTTTCTCCTCCTGAAATACCCAGCAATGCTGTTCCTTATTCAAAAAGAAACCCTCAGCTATACCTTTGGAGATTCAGAATATGATCAAAAGCACTTGCCATGTTGAGGTAATTAGTTACACAGAAGTTAATTATCAGAACTAACTTTATACCTCAGAATACCACATGGAAATACCCATGCAGATAAATCCATTTGGTTTGTGTTATTCTTACTGAAGCAAAAGAATTTACTTTTGGGAACAGTCACAAAAGCAACAGATTAACAGCAAAAATTGGAAACAAGGCTGTATTGCACCTGGAATTTGATTTAAGACTTACTTTCTTAGACGGTGTTCTCTAGAGTTAAACAGAACAGAGCAGGTCATTTAGTGCAAGCAATTAAATAAACACAAAGAATTCACAGAGCAACCATTATTTAATGACATAGTGAGCAAACAATTCAGCTGCATCCATTGCCAAGCAAAAATGGAGGAAAACTTAATTTTAGTTGTGTAAAAAAAGTGTTTGTAATTACAGAAAATCTGTTTTGGGTTTTGTTTTTTGGGGGTTTTTTTTTTGACGTTTGCCAAACCTGTAAATGTTTGTCTCAGTGACACATAATTTTCTGGTTTTAGTTGTGTGTGTTTAATGATTCTAAAAATTCCTTTTTGTTTACAGCCCAGTAGACCTGGTTACCCCAGTCCCAGATCCAGTGAAGGGTTTTATCCAAGTCCACAGCACATGGTACAGCCAAATCATTACCAGGTATTGCATTTAATGCTGTGCATGTATTTTTTTTACATATGTGGGTTCTCTATCTTAGATGCAGCTGGTGGGATTGATGCACTTCTTACATGGTTTATTTTAATTCAGTTCTGTTCAATGAGTTTTGCTCTGCATTAAAAAGCCCCCAGACTGAGCCTGGTAGGTTTACTCCAGATGGCAAATATTTCCACATCTGATGTGTTTCTCAGATTCCTGAAACTGCAGTGAAACACATCAGACATTTCCATATTTATTGAAGGAATGTGGTGTTCATGTTAACGTTTGTGCTGAGCTATGAAATCACTTGCTTTATAAAATGGCATTAACTGGGGGCCTTTCCTTGGGGTCATTGGTATTTTATTATCTGTGTCCTGATAGCTGCTGCCCTTAGCTCTATCACATTGTATACTCACAGGTTTTGCTTTCCTTCCTAAAACTGCTGAAGAAATTCAGAAAAAAAGTTTGTCTTTAAAGGACTTTGAGCAATTTTAAGTTTGTTCAAGGCTCATATTACAGCTGTGTCAGTCAAGGGGATTTTTTTCCATGAAGGGAGGGAGGTTTTCATTAATTTAATAAGTACTTCAGGCTCATTAAAACTACTTGTATTTTCCTGAGGAGAAGTTCCAGGCCACTCAGCTCAGCACACTAATTACATGCTGCCACTCAAGCTTTAAGCCTATAAGATACAGCAGGGGGTACATTTTTATGGGGCTCTGTAGGGTGATGTTTGCAGGCTCCTATTAACTGGAACATGAGCTCTGCATGTGTAGCTTTTACATATGTATTTATAGATTTAGTTTTGTCCTCAGAGGACTTTGATCTCCTTGACTGCAGAGGTTAGAGTATGCTCTGGTGCTGCTGGTTTGACAGGCACCATAAATACTTACCCTCAAAAGTTGTATTTCTGTACTGTTGCAGTTATTCTAAAATAGTTGTGTTATGATGGGCGTCCTCAAAGCCTTCAAACAGAGGTGTCATATTTTGGCTCAGCTTCCTTCTTTTGATGTTGCCTCCCCTTCTTCCTCCCAGTGACTGCTTGAATTGAGTCATTTCTGTGCTTTTATGTTTGTTGTCTTGGAGGGGATGTTTTCATTATGGGGAAGCACAGGTCTTACTGATATCTCTGTTTTTCTCTTTGTTTTTGCCTGTGTGGGGTTTTTTGCCCCATAAAGGTGTCTGGCTACCCTGGTTCTCATGGGATACCAGCCATGGCAGGCAGCATTTATCCTGGGCAGGCTTCTCTCCTGGATCAAGCAGATTCCTGGAACCATCGGCCTCAGGAAATATCAGTGTGGCAACCAAACATGGAGGTATGGGATCTGACACATCTGTTACTGTGTTCTGTACAGTTAACACACCTTTTGTTATTATAAATTGTATTACTTTTATTATTTAGGTAGGTCTGTTATAGGAAAACTGAGTTTTTCTGGTGCTTTTAAAATTACCTCACTGCAGTGGACTGGGAGTCAGGACTGAATTATTTTTTTAAAAGAATCCTTCTGTGTGAGGCTGGGCATGAAGTGTCACTTCACATGAATTCTTGATGAAGTTGTTACTATTTATCTTAACCGAGTGATAGCAAATATTTGGTGTTTGTTAAGAAAAGGCTTTACTGGAACTTGGTGCTGTTCACAGGGATGGCAACACTCACGTAAAAATAACCTTTTGGGAGATACCCAGCACAGCTGAAGGATTGAGGCTTCTTTGTAGCTTACCCAGAAGAGAAACTGAAATGGTCTGGAAGACTGTTTCTGAGCTGAATTCCTTCTGGGTGCTTTCCAGCCTGTTTTGATTGCACTGAGCTGCTGAGGAACATCAGATTAATTCCCCCTTAACCTTCTGGGGTTTTTTTCTGTTCTCCAATGTTGTATAATTTTTAATTCCATTTTTTCTTTCCACAAAGATTAAGTTTGTGCAGCTTCTTTCTTAAATGTTTTTTCTCTCACCAGCTCTATTCCCTGTGCTGTGTTCCTTATAAACATTTAAGCAATCTCTAAGACTTACCTGTTAAATACAAGGAAATTTGTTACCAAATTTCCCTTGGCTTTTTAAAAAATGTTAATTTATACACTATTTCCTAATGATTTCCAGACAGTATTGGGGTATGGTATGTGGAGTATTTGTAAGCTTAAGAAAGGCATAAATATTTGTGGTCAAGAATTCATTAAAAATGTTTTTGTGTCGTGCTTTGCCACTGTTGGCTAACACTGAGTAGTGTATTTGTTTTGATTTAAAAAAAAAAAAGCATCTTGTAGCCTCTAACAACTGGATGGTTACATTATTGCTCAAGACCAAGAAAACAATATTGATAAGTCTGGTTTTGCTGTCTAGCTTAAATGAAGTGCAATACAGGAAGTGACAATGTTGCTGGAAACAGAACAGAATCTTACAGATCTTTTTTGGTTGCAGTGACTAAGAGCAGGGCAGATAAAAACTTCAGGGCTGGAAGGAGTTTCTTCCACTGTTCTGCTTCACATTTTGAGGAGCTGAAGGAGCTGCTTGGCTGCTACGAAAAATTAACTTCTAAAAAACTTTCCTTTTATAATCTCTTAAGTTCTTGCACGTGTTCATACACATTTTAAATTGTGAGACTGAATAAACTTATTGTGGATTGTAGGATTCAGGCACTTTGGACATCCGAGGGATGAGCCAGGTTCTCCCCACACACCTCATGGAGGAGAGGTTGATACGACAGCAACAGGAGATGGAGGAAGATCAGCGCTGGCTTGAAAAAGAAGAACGATTCCTGGTAACTCTTTGTTTCACAGAGCTTCTTAATTGCTCCTGATTTTTGTTTTGGTATTGCAGCTGGCTAAAACTGGTCACTTCTGTGAAATGAGAAAATTTACAGACAACAGAACCCCCAGAATGTGGGTTTGGAAACAGGTTTTAAAATAAGTGGTTGGCTAGTGAGAACTGTATTTCAGATATCTTGAACAGCTGTGGCTTTTGGTGAATCTCATTTTATCCAGCTGAGTGTTTGTGTGTGGGAAGTTGAGTGTAATTCTGTGCCCATCTGGAGGTTGCCTGTTTGTTCTTACATAGAAGTATCTGTGTGTACTCTACCCCTAAAAAAGATGTAACCATCAGCCCTGGCTGTGCTGAGAGCTATTCCCAGTCTTGCCCTGGAGGAATAATGGCATATATTAGTGGGAAGAAATAAGAGAGAGCTCTGTGTGTAGGGGAAAAACTCTGAACTTCACCATGAGCAGAAGAAGAAATCATTGGTAATGGGATCTTCTGATGCTGTTTCTCTGCAATTCCACAGTTCCTTGCTGTCAGTGCCACTGGAGAATGTTTTTCTGGTTCAGCTCTGGCTTCCCAGTTGTCAAAATTCCGGTTGTGTGTTAAATTGCTCCCACTTGAGGCTGATGGATACAGATGGTGTAGAAGGTGGGAGTAGAATGTAACCAGGAGGGACAGGGGAATAATTTGCAGTGCTGTAGTGTGGGTTGTGACAGACAGCAGTCCTGTACTTGATCTTTGACATATTTCAAGGAATGTTTCAGTTTGGAAATCTCCTGTGTTGTAGCTACTGGTAGATGCCCCATGTCCAGGACATGTTCTGGCTGACATCCATGCTGTGCCTGAGCTAAGAAGTGGCTTTTGATTAATGAATGTTGAAACTGATTTTCTTCTAAGTCCACTTGAGAATTTGCAGTTTCCCAGTGGGATGACAGCAAACAAACCACTGTGCCCAGATTGCTTCGTCTGAAGAGAGGGAGGGGAAAGGAAAATTTCTTCCCTAATTTAGACATTAGCTTTTCCAGTCTTTTGTGGCACCAGTTGCTTGTGACCTATACAACCCAGGAGGTCAAACTCATCCCACTGAAAGTTTAAAGATAGTCAGGAACTTTTCATGGAATCAGTGTGCTTTCTGGGAATGAGGCATTGACATTGTAGGTGGTGGCAGTAGATTGTGTGGGAACTTTCTGCAGAAAACTTTCTGATTTTTTGTGTAGAATAAATTATGATTATTTGTAATGTTGGTTGATTCAGTCTCTGGACTATTAGGGTGTCTATCATCCCCCAAACTGACATTGAGAAGTAAGTTGCTGATTTTAATTTTATCTGTAGTACAATCATAGCATCTGTTTGGGAGAGATTTGCTGTGTTTCCATTTTGTGTTAGTTTTATCTCTCTTGCATCTATTCTGTTGAGGAATTGGAATCCATAAGACAGTTCAATTCTTTTTCTTTCCACATTAACATTTTGACTGTACAGACTTTGGGGTTCACCCTTGAATGCCTGGTACAAATTTATACCCCATGTTAGGAGCTAAATGAGCTGCTGGTAGCACAGGGTGCCTTTGAGCCCATAGCAGGATGTGTGTCAGGAGAATATTCAGTTTATAGATGGGTGTTTCTTGGGAAAGGAATGTGGATGAGTTTCTAGGTTTAGCCTTGAGGAAGAGAAGATGTGGAAGTCATTCTGGGGAGTCACTCTTGGAAGCCTTGCTGGTCTCCTGAAGGATATCCACAATTCAGACATGAGAGTCCAAACATGAAACATGAAAATAAGCCATTTATTGAGACATTAAGGCCGTATAATGATGTCCAGAATAGAAATAAGCCAGGTATGGCACACACATGCTCCTTGGCCAATGTTCTGTACTGAGTGACAATTTTTGTGCTCTGGGAAGAAGGGCCTTCCCTATTTTCATTCCAGGTGAGATAGGGAGAAGAAATCTGACTTTCCCTCGCCTGCTTTAGGCAAGTTTCAAATAATATTTGTCCTTTTCAGCGCAGAGAACAACAAAGTAGAGCCAGACTTTAATATTTGAATTACTTAACTATAATATTTAGCTTTTGTAGCCATGTGTCGTGTTCTCAGTGTAAACTGTCTATTTCCAAAACCAGCTCTATTTACCCAATCCTCAGGCTCTGCAGCACATCCCACTTGTACTACTGAGAGTTGGATCACAGGGGAGCAACTGCAAATCATTTATTGTAAGACACTGCAACGAGATGAAAAATCTTCTGTGGGTTTCTGTTAGTACAATTATTGTTTCCCCAGAGTAACACCATCTTGGTCACGACTTGAAATTTATTGCTGCTTCTGCAGGGAGAAAATACAACTCACAGCACATTAGTACAGGGATAAACAGAACTGATGTTGCTGGAAGGGACTCCCCAGATGGGGAATTCAGTTGCAGTGGCATTGAAATGGAAATGTGCTGGTCTTTGGGGAGGTTGTTATCAGTGTAAGCAGTTTGCCTGAAACTGGTCTTTGGAGAACATGGGACTAGTCAGTATTTGAAAGGATACAAATGTGGTTTTCAAGCTGCAGCCCTAACAGAATCCAGAATTCTGGAAATTCTGCTGTAAAAAGAGAAAACAAACAGGTCTCTCCTCGTGGGAAGCTCCCTAAAAAAAAGAAATCCATTGTGTAAAACCTGAAGAGTAAAGAAGTGTTTGATTTTAAATTGTACCAAATACACTCATTGGAGAGTAGGGAGAGAACTGGTGGAGGGGTTGATTTTGGGGGATCTAGGACTGACACTGCCAGCCCCTGGCAGGGAGAGGAGGCAGCACTTTAGGTCTGCCAGCTTTAATGGACACTGATTAAAACTTGTGATGATTAAATTTTCATGCTGTATTGATAAAAGTGCTGTGGAGATGAGCATCTCCAGGAAGGACAGAAATAGGTGAATTATTTCTGAGAAAGCTGGAGACACAAAGCATTACTGCACCTAAAGCTTGATTTAGATCACTACAGGGACACAGTCTCTGTCCAGGGCACATTCAGGTGGAAGATGAAATGGCTTCACTAGAATCAGTCTGAAAGAAACAAAAATTATCTCTGAACATTTTACACTTCTTTTAGGCCTATTTAATTGCCTGCTCCTTCCTTTATTTGGAATTTCCAGTTTGAGTCTTCCTTTCTGGTTGTGCTGATGTTATGTACATTATTTTTAATCAGATAAATAAAGATATGTATGTGCATGCCTGTTAGAAACTCCTCAGCAGACAGAACAGTTTTGTACTAAGAAATTTATAGTCCTTGCTGGGATAGCTTAAGAAGAAATAACTCACATATTTTCCTTATCATGCTTGGGTTCATTGTTTTTTTTTCTGAAATTCCCACATAGTTGTGGTTTTGTCCTATTTTGACACTAAGAACTGCAATTCAAGTCTAATTGATGTGAACTGTTGCTAAAATAAGATTCTAATTTTAAGCCTGAGAAAATCCCACCAAGACATTACAATTCAGCATGTCCTGAGAACTCCAGGGCTTACATGTTCTTTTATTAGCAAATAACCAGAAATACAGTGGAAATAAAGTGGATTATGTCCCAGTTTGTCAACATACACATCCTGTCTGAAAATTCCTCTTGACATTTCCAAAGATTTCAGATAGTAGGCTTATTTATTTAAAAAAAAAAAAAAAATCCATTTAACTTTGAAGGACTTTGTTTTTCTGCAAGATTCTAACAACATACAGTTCTTTGTCTCTGTGGCTTCCGGGAGGTCCAGAGCCATGACAGGGACTGGAGAGATGGCAGGGTGTTCTTTGGGGCTGTGAAATGGTGTGGGAGGTACAGAACAGGTTTGGTTTGAGGCTGATTGTTCACCTCGAGAATGTTGTAGTAAACAGCTGAAGGATTTCAGTATTAAAAATTTGACAAGGCATTGCTGTTGTGGCAATATGAGGAGCTCAAGGCTCTTGCAACTGCAGAAGTAGAAATGCTGCTGAATGATACTTTAAAATATGATGAGAGTTTGATCATCAAAATCACCTTTACTGTAAAATAGCTTGCCCTCTGACATTTTCATATCTACACACACAAATCAGAAAATCATTTAGTCAAATGGGAGTTGTTAAGAATTTATTAGCATATTAAAATCAATAAATATATAATTGGGACTTTTCTTGTCCCAATTATATATTTCTTTAGTCATTGGACACAAAAGTTGAACACTTCTCTTTTGTTCTGTGTGTTCCTGACTACCCAGGTTTTGATGGAGCAGAGGAGAATGTTTGTGCAAGTTGAAAGAAGTTTATGTCCTGCTAAAGGATTTTTTTCCTTATTTCTGAGGTGCAGCTGTGCAGGTCTCAGGGGGTGCAGCTGCTCAGGGTCCCCCTGGTTTGCCATCACCCCCTGGCATTTGGGATCTCCAGTTTGGGATCAGGTTCTTGGAGATGCCAGGGCAGCACGACTACCCTGACCAGCCTTTTTGGTGTGGAGGTGGTCAGTAGGACTTGGGATTTTTGTTGATAATGTGTGAAACATTTGTCAAGTAAATCACTGTGCTTCATCTTCTTTTTTGTTTTTTCTGCTAGAGTCAGAATTGAAAGCTTGAGAGACAGTATTTTGTGTTTGGACTCAGATGTTTATTAATTCTTATCTATGTTACAGGGAGTTTTACAGCACTTTTATGTAATAAGCTAAAAATGATGATGTATTTTTTTTGTTATAAGGTCTTTTAAGGCTTAACTGTCTAATGAAGAACTAATATTTAATTTTTTTTTTTACTTTTAACTTAATAACTAATCACTTGTGACCTGCAATGTGGATTTTTTTATTTAATTGCAAAAGTACTGCCTAGATCCATGAAGAAGAAGGTGAAGAAAGAAACTTTTGCCTTAAAACTTCCATCTTGTTTTCTATGTATTGCTATATTTTAAAACCTTAAATTCTGAATTTTCCACCATGTGATATTACACACTTTTATTCAAACTGCACACTAGTGATCTTAGCTCTATTACTCAATTTTGGAAGCTTTTTTCATGGCCTCAGGTTAAAAGCAGTATTTTCTTGAGGATCAGTGCCTGTCAGCACAGAAAGTCTAAAATTCTCAGTATCCAGAGTTCCAACAGTTAATAATCACCATTTTTGTGATCTGTTATGAGCATTTGCAGCAGTTCTGGGCTGTGGGTCGTGTGCTGTCCGTGTTTGGGGTGTCCTGGAGGGAACTCAGTGTGCTGCACCTTGGCTGCTGCTGGAGACCTGGGGAATGGAATTGATGCTGTGGAGACTTGGGATGCTGGAAGGAGGGACCTCCTTACCAAGACAAGGAGAGGAGATGGATATTGTGTCTGCTAATTTAACTTTTTGCTTACATTACTAGGAAAAAAAGTCCCGTTATTTGGACTGCTACGCATTTTTGTGCTTCTGACTCCTTTACAGTGCTCAGTATTTCATTGTCTCTGCAGTCTGTCTGAGGGATGTGGTCCAGATGGTCCAGGGGAAGCTGTCCCTGCCCATGGCAGGGAGTTGGAATGAGATGATCATTAAAGTCCATGCCAGCCCAAACCATTCTATGGTTAAGGTGCATTTTTTAAGTAATAAATTGCTATAAGTGCAAAGAGTTTTAAAGACCCGTGTGATAAAATAGTTTTTGGTTATTTCCAAAGAGTTTGGCCACTTCTCTGGCTAGAAATGAGCATGAAACAATGGCAAATGGTGAGCATCAGTGTAATAGAAATGTAGTTTGTCATATGCTTCAACAAGGATAGCTATGTGATTTAGCTGAAAAATAGAAAGAGAATCAAGACTTTACCTGTCTAGGGAAGCTTCAGACATACTCATATCAAATTAGACTTTAATCAGAAAAAAATCCTTCATCGTAATAAGGAAATAAACTGGAGATGAGTCAGTGGTAAGTTTAATCTTGAAATTTGTCACAAATTCCTGGAAAAATATTAGGAGCCCACTTATATCTGTTTCAGTTCTTCACATTTAAGATGGGGTTAAATACTTCCCTGTCTGATATGATTTGTCTATTTTTAATCTGCAAGTTCTTTCAGGCAGTGACTGTCTCTGGCTGTGCCTCTCAGTCTGCAGAAGACTGAATGAAAATCCCAAATGTAAGCCCTTCTGACAGACTGGCAGCACAAGTGGACTATTTTTAATGACAGAAGATCAATATTAGTGTGTTTTTGCAGGTTCCTTCTGCCCTGCTGGTTTTTAGGATCTTTTAGTAGGATTTGTGGGTTGGAATTATTCTTTAGTATTAGAGGAAGGAATCTCAAATAGCTGTAAACAAGAAAAGGATGTATATGTCCCCTGAAATTAACCCTGAAAGAACATGTGGTCAGTTTAGTGCCACTGTGTTTAGTTACACCTACATTTCTCTAAATAAAGAAATGTTATTTTCATGTTGTGTTTGACCATTTTATCCCTTGATTTATCAGTGACTCCTCATCCAGTCTCGTAGAAGAGAGCCAGATAAATCCTGTTTTTAAGTGCCAGAATTTGTGCACAAGTAGCACACAGTAATTTTGCTGAGCTCGTGTCTTCACATCAGTGTTAACCTTGGCTTCACATCCACTATTCCGTTGTCTTTCTATGCAATCAGTGTTGTCCTTGAGGAATAAATATAACAGACCTGGATTTGCTGGGGAGATAAGTGGGATTTTCCTGTGCAGGGCCAGAAGTTGGACTTAGTGGTTTTTGTGAGCCCCTTCCAACTTAGGATATTCCGTGAGAAAAATGACTGGTTTATGTGGAGGGGGGGGAGGAATCAAAATTGCTGTAGTTTTATTTTTTGCTTTTAAAAACAACCAAGCCCCCCGGGTTCCCGTATTGTGCTTAAAAGACATAAAATAGAAATTTGTTTGTTGCTTGCATGGGGAGAAAAGGGCATCTGGATGGCTTTGTTGGCTGGCTGTATCCAAATGGAGTGTTTAGAGAGCTCCAGTAATTGGCCCCATTTGCTTGGAGAGGGAGCCAAGTACATTTAAGCCATCCTGGGGCAGGAAGTGGGAATTAATGTGCAGCGTTTCTCATCCTGTGGTTGGAATTTTGCTGTTGGGAAGCAAGCCTTTTTTTTTTTTTTTTTTAAGGAAAAACCCCAACTTTTGCTGCCTTTGAGAACACTAAAATGCAGGTTTTGCAGTGTTGTGTTAGGGCAGTGGTACTTTGGATATTTATTAGAGCGTTTTTACTCCTGTGCTGCGGGCGGGTGGTGGAGGAGCAGCCGAGGCTGCGGGGGTGCAGGGATTGGAGTGAAATCACATCTGGATTTGTCAGTGTGCATTTTTAACAGGATTTTCCTGTCCTTACACTGCCTCTAAGCCGAGGGCACATCACTGGGTGAGCAGAGCACAGAGTGAATTGTTGGATTTTTGTTTCAGAAACCCGACATGCGGCTCTCCAGAGGCAGCATTGACCGGGAGGATGGAGGTCTCCAGGGCCCAGTAAGTGTGGGGGGATCTTTTCCTCTCCCAGCTCTTCCTCCAGTTTCCTGCTAGAACATGCTGTACAGTCTCGGCTGTGGGAGGTGATTTAAAGGTTTTACTAAACGTTTCCACTGTTATTAAATGGTGGTACAGCTTTCAAGAGGCTCAGCTTCTGTGTAAACAGCAGCCACAGCAAAGTGGTTCATGCAGCAGTTTGGGGGATTTGGGGTTTGTTGATTGTTTTGGTTTTTTTTCCCTTGAAGCTGTTCTTGAAACAAATATTAAAATGTTTCCACAAATACATTACAATAATTTCCAAGTGCTCATGTGCTGTAGAATTGGGCCTTTTATTTAAAAATGGGGATTGTTTTCTGCAAGTTCTGTCAACAGGAAGCAGGATTAAAGCAACTTTTGCAGTTGTTTAAATATCTGAAGTGTTTTCTCACAAGGAATGTAAATGTTGCTGTTGTATTACCCAGAAATCTGTTTGGGGTAAATGATCCACTATGAAACAATTGGAATAAACCCCACAGCCATTCCTTTATTCCCAGACAGCAGCTGCAGTTCGGATGTTCTTTCTTAGTGGCTTAACTCCTGTCTTTAACTAAAACCATCTCTTCAGTTGTTTAATTGCCATTGGAATCTCTGGATCATACTGTTGGAAAAGGGGGATTAGGCTAGGTAGGGACTGTTAATGACACAAACCTGGTGCTTCATCCCTGTTTCTCCCCAGGAAAGTAGTGGATATTTTAAATTCACCCTCCTGTTTCATTTGGGATGCGACTGTAAACTCCTGCTTTGGCTTCAACATTTCTTCACTTCTTAAGAATTTAGGGATTCTTCCTGTATTTGCAGCCAAGACAAATCATGAATGAGTGTATCAATGACACACTGCAGCATGGTCTCTGGAGACATTCATGTCTGGAAGCTCCTAAGGCTTTTTCCATGAAGCTGGAGAAGGCTACTCGTTACTCTTAGGCCTTGGCTGTTGTTGCATCTTTATATAAGAGCAAGGAAAGTGTTGCTGCATTTTGTGCTGCTCGTGAAGATGCTTTGAGATGCCCAGAAGATATTCAGGTCATGTCACAGGTTACAGGTTCCAAACTGTTTCCAGGGGAAGTTCTGTTCCCCAGATCCAGTATCACACCCCATTTGAAAGAGTGTGAAGAAAACACTTCATGGGCATGGACAAAATGGGTTTTAAAAGAGACTCTTAATTCATAATAACTACATTTCCAGTCACAGAATTTGATCTTCTTGTTCTCAGTAGAGAACTGCATAGTGAGAACATAACTCTGACTTCATTTGCAGTGGGAAATGCTTAATGCTGCTGTGAGTCAATTTGACTTTCTGACTGAGAGGATGAGAAATTGGGCAGTGATAGAAATGAGAAGTTACCACCCACATGTTGACAGTTCCTGCCTGATCATATTCTTTTGACCCATACTTTCAAAACGCAATTTTGTGGAAGTAAAAATGCAAGAATTGTTCCAGTGGAATTTCATTCTTCTGCCTCTCTCTTGCTGCCTTTATTTTCTCCTGGGATTATCAGATTTGAAATATTTAGGTTAACAGCACAAATCAAAGGTAATGACATGACTCAGTGTCTCCACTTTGTGTCCCTGTTTGTGAGGTGACCAATCTCATAGACCAATGTCATTTCTGTGGCATTTTTTAAAAGCCCTTTATGTGGTGCTGTCCAGCTGAAACTGTGGTCAAGCTTTGTCAGCACAGATGCTCTCCCTGCAGTGGCAAACAGCAGCTCTGTAGGATGCCACCTGTCTCTTGTTTCCAGTCTGTACACTTCCTTTGTCCACCTAAGTTCTAGAGGATGCCTGCTCTGCCAGGCCCTTTTCTGCCCTGCTTGCTTGGTTTCCAGCACTCTGGAATTGCCTCCCTCTGTGCTGTTAAAAGATTGCTCTTAAAAAGCATCTGGCATCCATGGACTCCAGTTCCTCCAAAAGCAGATTCCCAGGGGACCTCACGATTTCCTGGAAAGTGCCCAAAGTTCACTCTCTCCACAGCCAAGGTTTTGCTGGAATTTTTTCTCCTACCTTCAGCAATTTGAAACTCAATTCCTTTGTGGTCACCATGACTGAGGCAGGCACTGCTCACCACTTGGCCCACGAATCCCTCTCTGTTTACAAACAACAATTCCAGGAATTGCCTTTCCCAGTCAGATTCCTTAATACCTGCACCAAGAAGTTCTTTTCACAGAAATTTCCTGGACCTCTTTGTGTCCACTGTATGATTTTCCCAGTTGAATTTTGGGAAGTAAAAATCATCCCTAAGGGCCAGGGCAGTTGATGAAGATATATTCCTTAATACTGTGCTGATACTTGGGCTGCTCACAGCAGTGATGAGTTTGGTGTGAAGGATGTATGAATGCAATTACCAGGGAAAGTCACTTTATAGTCTGTTACTAAATTCTTCCAAGTGGATAAGCAAGGGCCTTGACTAAGAGCTTTGTAAGAAAACCAAAAAGCAAACCAGCTTAGAAGTGTGTTCCCATTACAGAACCGTTCAGCAGGAAGTTCTGGGGTCTCTTTGTTGTGTTTTCTCCTTCACCACTATGACCTCTGCAGTTGGATCTGTGGACACAGACTGAAAATGCCTCTGACTGTCCCACCACCTTTGAGTAATAAGGAGGGACAAACTGGAATGTAGAGGCCAGGGCTATTGTGAGCAGTACAAAACACATGCAAATTCTTTTATTGCTCTGTAAGTAATAGACCTGTAGTGAGGGACTGATGATGGTAAATTGGTATGTATTTTTAACTGGTGGGAAATGTGCTGACAGCTGGCTGCTCTTGATGTTTGAGATTGAGATAGTGCTGAGGAAAGCTGCGAGCACTGCAATAACTATTTTATATGTTTATTTTATTTTATAGGCTGGTAACCAGCACATATATCAGCCTGTGGGAAAACCAGGTAAGCAGTAAATGCAGATACTGACATCTTGAGTATTTGATTATAAGTCTTGCAGCAGCAGTAGTAAACAAAAGTTCACGACAGTATTTCCATACAGGGTGGATTCATTTCCAGGTACTACACATGAATGTTTGTGTGCTCTGTGTTCAGATTCCCCATGCAGGCCCCAGACATGCAGTCAGCAAAGCCAAGGAAGTGTTTAGATCAACAAGCAGGAGATGTCTAGAGGAAGCTGAGTCAGAGTGAGAATTCACCCAGAGTGGAGTTCAGACATGTAAAACAGCAGTAGACACCTAAAGTTGGGTTTCTCGGTCTCAAAAGTGAATCACACCCAGGATTGCTGCTGGGAAGAATTCCAGTTTCCCAGACACACACACAACATGCTGGCACTCAGCCCTGGTACCAGGGCTGACACCTTCTCAGGGCTGGGGTAGCTGTGCCCTGAACAGTAGCAGTTACCCCACAAAAGGAGCTTCAAATATTTTACTAAAACAATCCTGTTCTCATGAAGTGCAGCTCCCACAAACATTGGATTTACTGCAGGACACCCAAAGTTGTCCATCCCTGGCAGAGAAGAGCACATGCAGCCTGTGCAGTGCTGGCAGAGCAGAAGGGTGCAGGTACATCTGACACGTTGGTGCTCTAAAAACACGATTTTTTTTTGTTGAGCAGATCACGCAGCTCCGCCAAAGAAGCCTCCGCGCCCCGGAGCCCCCGGGCACCTGGGCAGCCTGGCCAGCCTCAACAGCCCCGTGGACAGCTACAACGAGGGTGTCAAGGTAGGTGAAACACCCCCAGCAATGGAACATTACCAGGGCCACGTGAAATAGCCCCAGCAAATCAAACATGAGTGCTCTGAGGTAGAACAAACATGAGGAGTTCCTGAAGTAGAGAACATGGAAAGCAAAGGCGACCAAACTTCATGAGTAAAAGTAATGTAATGGGCAAAGACGCCCTGGCAGCTCTGCAGGGGAGTGGGGAGGGAACTCGTGTTCTCCCTGGCTGTGATTTAGTGTGCTCCTCAGCTAGAACCTGGCCAGACTGAGCTTATTTCTAGTTTGAAGAGTGTATGAGGTGTCCCAAATGGACCCAGCTCCCTATTCAGCCCAGGGATCCCAGTTACTTGGATGGTTCCAAAGTCTTCTCTCCTTGGTCACAGGGAGGTGAGACCTGTCCTGCAGTGTTCAAAAAGCTCTTGCTGCAGCACCAGGGCTCCTCAAACCTTACCAGCTCTGGGAAACAAGGGAAGAGGGGAAGTGGGCTGTCTGACCTGGGAGTGACATACTTCCTGATGTGTTGTTTCATTTCCTATAAATAGCAATAAAGCCAAAACTGAAACTTGACAGTGGTTTTGTAGCAGAGGTGCTGCTGCAGGGTGCTGTGTCCTGCCCCTGCTGCAGTTGGTGCCCACAGAACTGCTCCTGAGGATGTCAGGCACTCCCTAAATCATCCCTTTGTGTGCTGTTCCCTGCCCCTGGGACTCTGCCACCTTTGTAATCTCCAGGAAACAGCCCTGCCAAGCCTGTAGTAAAGAGCAGGAATCCCTGGTGTGGTGGCCACAGCAGTTGGGATGAATGACCCTTACTTTAGGTGATTTAAGGAAATACAGAAAAAGCCCAGTTCATCTGAACATGAAATTCAGAACCTACCATCAGAGCAGTGTGTTCAGCACAACTTGATCCCAGCCACTGCCAGCCTGTCTCACTCCTGCTCTGTTCTGGGATTATTAGAATGTTTAAGAATCAGTGTAAATAGCCAGCAGTGGTGAATTTGAGTAGGATTATTTATTGTAAACTGATGCCAGTGCTTTCCGAGCTGCCTAGCCTCAGAAAACGTCAAAAAGCAGTAACAGATGTGTTACTAAACTTGGCTTCTCTAAAATTTCCTTTCTGAATGCTGATGCTGGAAAATGAAATAATGTTTTTGAAGTACATGCTTTTGATAACAAACAAACCTGAGCAGCCAGAAAGATCAGTAATGACAAGTGAACAGGATTTGTGTACTAAATAGCTCTTTGAGTAGGAAAGAAGGACTGATTTTGGTTTTTTCTGTCAAAATTTTCTTGAAATTGGATTGTTTTATGCCCCTTGAAGAAAAGAGCCCATTACTTTTTGGCATAGCTTTGAGTTAGGCTACAGTCCTAAACTGAAGATGCTTGTAGGGTTCATTTCAGACTCCCTTTTCAGGGAGAACACAAATGAGGAGGATTGGAATTGCCTGCCCTCAGGAGCCTTCAGGGCAGGCTCCAGGGAGCTCCTGGGTGAGGCAGTCAGCCAGTTCCACAAAGAAACTCAGGACTTCTGCAGAGTAGTGGTGTTGATATTGGGGATTAAAAAAGAGAAACCAAGTGCTAAGAAACACAATGTGCATAGTCTTGAGAGGTTAGGGCCTGGAGTTCCGAGGGCAGTGTGTCATCTGGAATGGGTTCTTGGTAGTTCCCAACCACAGCTGTGATGAGTTCTTCCGAACAAGTCTGCACAGTTAAATGACCATGTATTTCCCATCATGACTTACCTAAACAAAAAGTTTCAGAAAGATAAATACAAAGTTTTCTTAAATGCACTGAGTCCAGGGCTGTTTGTGCAGAGGGACCAGCAGTGTTCCCAGGACAGGTGTTTTCCCGGGCCCTCTGCTCCACTCACCACTCTGCTGCTCGCCACACTGGCTTGCTCCTGTCCAGCTTTGCATGATCTCCTGCCCGTGTGTTCAGTCAGGAGGAAGCATGGGGTGCATGGCAAACCCTTCCACTGCCACAGGGGTGCACAGCAGTCGTTCTGTCACACAGGACCCAGAGCTAACAAGAGTGGCTGCTGGTTCTGGTGAGGATGCGTTTTCATTGCAGGGTTTTTAACTGGTCTCTGATTGCTACACATGTTTTGGGTTTGTTTGGTTTGTTTTTTTTTTTTTTTCTCCTGCTGAGTTTTATTAATATTGTTTTTCTTTTTTTCCCTTCTTTTGGTAAAATTTCTTTAACCTCCCCCCACATTCTGCTCAACCATAGCCATGGAGGGTAAGCAGTGCGTGAGCGTGTGTGTACGTGCCCTATTCCAAAATGACTTTGCATGTGACTTTGCCAAATGACTGTGTTAACTTCTTGATTGCTGAAACTGATTCAAATCACAGCCTTTCCCTGCTGATCGAGGCAATTACAGTGTTCTTTTTCCTAAGGTATTTTCTGATCAATGCACTAGACTGAATCTCTGTAATAGCTGTTGGTACCCACTTAATCAAGTGCTACAAAATGGAATCACCATGTGCTGAATCCTGCACTCCTTCCTTAGAGAAAGTCTCTTCCAAGCATTCCTTAGTTTCCTCAGGGGCTTGCACTGAAACATTTCTGGAGCTGGGACCTGTCCTGAGAGCCAGCAGTAACCCAGTGTAGGGAGCTGAAATGCCATGAGCCATCTCAGATCCAGGAGGAAATCGGGAATTTTTAAACTTTCTGCTCACATTGAGGTGTTGCTTGGGCATACCGTAGTAGGGAATAGCTGCAGGAAACTGGGATGCTTGGTGGTTTTACAGTTCTGAGATACTGAGGACCTTACAAAGGAAGTTTCTTTCATTTCAGACCTGAGGTTATTTCAGTCTGTCTTGGATTTAACTCCAGACTTTTAAAAAGTTTTACTTGAGTAAACACCACAGGATTTTTAACTTGCTAGTTTTTTTTTTTTGATCTCTTGGAAATCAACTTCTAAAAGCATTCCATGTTTCCCACCTGTACTGATGACACCATTTTTGTTAACCTGCTGTAGATTTTCACTAACAAAATAATAATGTCATAGAATTGTGAAATAGTTGGCTTGGAAGGGATCTCAAGAATTATCTCGTTCCAGTTCTCTCTTTAACATGTCAGTATGTTACTGTGTGCTCTGACATTATTTTGGAGCACAGAAAGCTCTTCTGGAACGAAGGACCTGAGACATGTTAAGTACTCAGTATTCTCATTCCTCAAATTATTCCCTTCTCTGTTGAGAGTGTTAAACTGGAAGCTCTTCAGGGAAACCCTGGTAGAAGTTGCCATTTCAGAGATCAAGTTCAGTCGGAAGAACTAAAAGAAGTTTAGTCCTTCAGTCCCCGGAGCCAGCTCGGGGCAGCAGCGGGGCTGGGCGGGTTGGGAGCGCGGGGAACCCGAGCCCTTCCCGGCTGGGAAAGGGCCGAGCCCCATCTGCTGGGGACAGGAGATCCAGCAGCCCCTGTCTGCCTGCAGATCCAGCCGCAGGAGATCAGCCCCCCTCCCACGGCCAACCTGGACCGCTCCAATGACAAAGTGTACGAGAACGTCACCGGGCTGGTGAAGGCAGTGATAGAAATGTCCAGCAAAATCCAGCCGGCTCCGCCCGAGGAGTACGTGCCCATGGTGAAGGTACGGGGGCAGTGCCCAAAGACGGGGTTTATTCCTTCCCTGAATGAGGTCTTCAACTGTGTAGGAGAAATTACCTGGAAAGCTGGAAGTAGAAAAGTTTTTTATGTTCATGGGATGGGCGACTTGTGGTCAGAGGCAGAGCTTTGGATTCCATGCCCAGTACAGCACTGCTTCATGCTGAGCTTGCCTCTGCTTATCCAAGGGGGCTGAGTAGTGTGCTGTCTTCTCCACATTTTCACTTTTTATGAGAAAAACTTACTATTTACCCTTTGGCACCTTGTTTTGATGGTGATAGACACAATTGCAGGTGGGATTTGGAAGTGCCTTAGCCATATTCCAACTCTCTTCTTACCAGATGAGCAATTAAATGTATCCACTGCCTCTTGCACTCCTTTCTTCCAAGTCTTTAAAGTTAATTTCTTTAATCTTTTTTTCTTAGGAGGTTGGTTTGGCACTAAGAACTTTACTGGCAACAGTAGATGAGACCCTCCCAGTGCTCCCTGCAAGCACCCACAGAGAGGTATGTGGAGCTCTGCTTACCTGGTGCTCAGCCACTGCTTCCCAGTCAGCCGCAGCCCACTGGGACAGGTTTTGGTGCTCCCTTCTTGGCACATGCACACCTTTTGGTTCCCCTGAGCAGTCTGAACTCCTGGGTTATAATTCTGCTTTAAGTGAGTTGTATTAAAATTGCTGCATGCACTTAGGCTTGGTATTAGTGAGGATTCTTAAGCTGGATATAGGTGTCACCCATAGGAAGGTGACATAAACCCCAGTATTCCCTGACAGGGAATCATCTGAGGGTTAATTCTTAGATTTCATCTGCAGATGTCACCTGTCATTTGCTTGCACAGCAAGTCATCAAGCAGGTAATTGAGCAGAGCTTGGTGCAGCTGGAAGGTGTCTGTAGTTCTGGATGAGGAGTGACTGAGAGCTTTCAATGAAGTTCATAATGAAAACAGTTTTCATCCAAAACCTTGAACGAGTGTGGTACTGAGAAAGCCAGAGAATGGTTCTGTAAGTGCCATCTCAGAGGCTCATGCTGACTTAGTCGTGTGCTGAAGAAACCTGTATCTGCCCTCTTGTTTCATTTTTAGAGCTACTTCTGTAATTAAGAGTGATGCTAATAAGGACCTGAAAACCCGTAACAAGCTGTTAATGCCAAATTGTGGTTTAAAATCCACTGTGTGGATTTTGTGGACTATGTGGGTCTTGGTACTGTTAACCAGTGGGTGGCTCAGCAGGTGCCACATTCCATCTGCTGCTCCACATGGTGTCCTCAGAAATGGCCCAGCTTCAGTCGGGAATCCGGCTGTGGGTCTGTGGCATTGCTGTGAGTGCAGTGTTTCAAGCACCCCCAGGGCTGACAGGGTTGTCTCCTTGCAGATCGAGATGGCACAGAAGCTGCTGAACTCGGACCTGGCTGAGCTCATCAACAAGATGAAGCTGGCCCAGCAGTACGTCATGACCAGCCTGCAGCAGGAGTACAAGAAGCAAATGCTGACGGCTGCTCACGCCCTGGCTGTGGATGCCAAAAACCTGCTGGATGTTATCGATCAAGCCAGACTGAAAATCAGCCAGTCCAGACCGCACTAAGCACTGAGGGAGGAGTGTCATCAGCCTCGGAATTGTGCTTGCGACAGGATGTTCCTTCACCTTCCACCAGCAGTGAGGATTAACCCAGTGCAGTCCTGGCCTTCCAGTGCCTCTGCCTTCAGCAGACCTGACCGACCGCTGCTGGTTCTCTCATTGCAACAGTTTAACCAAGTCTTTCTGGTAGAGCCGAGCTGGGGCTCAGGACGTGGCATTATCAGCAGATGAGGTTTGTACAGAGCCCTCGGGCACTCAGAGCTGGGGCACAGGGCAGGTCACACCATCGCATGGGACACGCTTCGCACTGAGCTGCTACTATTGAGCTGCCACCGGGTCACGCTCTCGGAGCCAAAACTGTTGGAGCAGCAGATGGGAGAAAGATATTGTGAAGTGAAGAATTCGGGGAAACCTCAGGGCTGAGAATTCTTGCCCACAGTATATGAACTATCCAGACTGGAATTTTTTTTATTAGAACACTTACGTCGCAATATGCTAATCACGATTTACAGAGAAAGAATAAAAAGCTATATTTTCAAGACTTCAGTCATTTCAAGACAAACTAAAGCCCTCTTCATCTTCCTGCCTTTTACTTTTACGTGACTGTGTGAAGCATTTGTTTGGAACTAGCTGTAGGACACAACTGAACACTCGTCTTTTTCACCAGGATAATGTGCCAGTTCTTTTGTAGCAATGTTGTTTTCCTTGGAAGTGAAAATGCTGCTTTGTACCAGAGCAATTCAGAGCTGCATTTAGAGATCTGTAACCATTCATGTCCCCCATTTTTATATAATTTATAAAGACAGATTAAAGCCATGATGACTATTTTAAACCCACTGTAGTTAACTAACCCATCCTTTTGTCTATCTTGCCTGGGAGGAGTTACAGTAGAGCAGTGTAATTAGATTTTCCTTGGTTTTCCAGTTATGCCATCTCTTCTGTTAAAATAAAAACTACACTCCCTTTTTGCTGTTGAGGGATATAAATTATTCTCAGGAAGAATATAATGAACTGTACAGTTACTTTGACCTATTAAAAAGGTGTTACCAGTGAGACTCTGACTATTTATTATTTCATGTGTGTGCACTGCCAAAGAATTCTTCCCTGGATACCTGTCTTTTTAAATATGAATGAGTTGATAATACCTACCATCCTATCATAATGTTCTTATATAAATGCAAAAGGTGGGACAGTGCAGAGCGCATCAGTGTTTGGTCCAGATGTGGAAGAACCTCCCTCCACAACTTTGGGGCACCCTTCTTACACACCTGGAATTCTGTAATGCCTCAAATGCTTTGGAATATCCATTTGGAAAACGGCCCTTACCTTGTTCAGCTGCTCTGGAAAAGTCCTGTTCAAACGTTATTTATGACATTCATGCCTTTGAAGTAGCTCCTGTGCAGTGCAGGGTTACATCACCTCCCACACCCACCCTCCAAACCCATTTTCTGGCAAGGCAAATGCATTCTATACCTTACACAACCCCAGCCCTTCACCTGAGAATTGCAGCTTTTTCCACTCACAGTGAAAAGCCTCTGGCCTTGCTGTGCCACAGCACCAGCCCAGCCTCAGCCCTGCTGCTGAACACGACCCCATCCTGCAGCTCCAGGCTGTCACCACTCGCCACGCTCACTGGGATTTTGTTCCCCTCTGTCCAGAGGCTGTGGGTGCCTTTAGGAGCCTTAACTGTTCCTGTGAAACACCCGAAAAAACTGACGGCAAATTGTAAAGCCCCAGCTGAACACTCATAGCAGTTTCAGGAGCTGCAGGTAACTTGGCCATCCTCCACCCTCTCCCCTTCACAAACATCCACCTGAGAGACAAGAGTACAAGTAGATGTTCTTTATTACAGGCTGGTACAAAACTAATTAGTCAAAAAGACCAAAGCCCATGTCATCATCAGATTCCTCTGATTCTTCCTTCTTTTCCTCTTCTTTCTTCTCTTCAGCTGGAAAAGAAATGAGACAGGATTTATTTTCCAATTTATTAGCTCACAGAAGTCACGTGTCACATGCAATGCTGAGCAGTCCTAACAACCTAAGCCAGAAGCCCACAAATAGTGTTTGTACTATTAGCAAAGTGGTTTTGTGCCTTCAGAATTCATTTCTATCAAACCTGAAAAACTTCTCCTAAGAGGAGATGCTGATGCTCTACGATCCTGATGACATACAGGAAGAGCAGCCTTAATTCTGAGCGAACACTAATCCTGTACACTGATTTCATATGCAACGCCAGCCTTTCTCAGGGGGAGGGCGTGCTTTGCTCGAGAACATTCACACACATACTGCCTGGCAGAAACCACATGAAAACAGCTTCTGTAACTGGTGCTTGCAAAGCTGTGGCTGTCCCATCCCTGAAGTGTTGGACAGGGCTCTGAACAGCCTGGTCTAGAGGACGGTGTCCCTGCCCACGGCGGAGAAGGAAAGACCTTTAAGACCTCCCAACTCAAACCATTCCATAATCCACAGAACCCGGTTCCCGCGCCTCGGTCGGACACGGCCGCCACTTACCGGGGGCGGCTCCGCCGGCGGGCGCGGCACCACCCGCGGGAGCGGCGGCAGCCGGAGCCCCTCCACCGCCCGCTCCCACGTTACAGATCAGACTCCCGATGTCAATGTTCGCCAGCGCCTATGGAGAATGAAAAGCGGCAGCGAAGCCTCGTTAACACGGGCGGGAGGTGCGGTGGAGAGCCCCACACGCCACCCCTGCCCGGCCCGCGGCCCCTCTCGCCCACCTTGGCGAAGAGCCCCGGCCAGAAAGGCTCCACGTTCACTCCGGCTGCCTTGATGAGCGCGTTGATCTTGTCCTCCTGCAACGAGACAGCGGCGCTCAGAGCCCGCCCGACGCGGCCTGGCGAGGCCCCTCAGGCGGCCATGCCGCGCGGCCGCCGCCATCTTGTGCGGCCGCACTCACCGTCACGGTGACCTCGTCGTCGTGCAGGATGAGGGCGGAGTAGATGCAGGCGAGCTCGGAGACGGAAGCCATGGCGGGGCGCGGTGCTGGTCGCCGGGTGGTTCGGCCTTAGCTTCGTAAGAAGGACACAGCACCTTGGGCCGCCGCGGAACGAAAGGGGCCGAGTCCCTCAGAGCGGATTTATAAGGGCTGGACACGTTACGTCATAAGTGACGTCACCCCCCGTGACCGGCCGCGCATGGCAGGTCCGCACGCGCTCCTTCCCCCCCCCCGATCCCTCACCGGCCTCGCTGGGAATATTTCATTCCTAAAAACCGAGAAAATGCCAAAATTATTAATTACCTAAAAATTAATTCCTGGCACTGGGTGCAGCCACTCTCCCAACACTGCCAGGCCCAACCGTGTCCCCACGTGTCACATGCCCATGGCTTTCGTATCCCTTCAGGGATGCGGACTCCGCCACTGCCCTGGACAGCCCTGCCAGGCCTAGAAAACTCTGGTGAGGCGATTTTCCCAGGATCCAAACTAAACCTCCCTGACACAGCTTGAGAGACCCAAGCCCTCCTCTCCCACAACTATTTCAGGTCTTACTGCCTCGCTAAAACATTCAATTTTCTGTATGTAATAAAATGCAAAGAAAAGGTGCACAATAAACCCTTGGTACAGAACTGTGTAGTCTTAATTTTTTCCACCTGTACACGAGCAAGAACTTCTTTCCAGTGCAGTGACCAAGCACTGAACAGATTGCCCAGAGAGGGAGCGAAGTCTCTTTCACTGGAGATATTCCAGCACTGTCTGGACACAATCCTGCGCCTGTGCTCTGGGATGGCCCTGCTGGAGCAGGGAGGTGGCACCAGGTGACCCCACTGTGGTCCCTTCCAACCTCACCTGTTCTATGGTTCTGGGATTCTGTAATTCTGATGAGCCTAAGCAAAGTTCAGAGTTTTGCTCCAAAAGCATCATTGGATTATGAAAAATAAATGCTGGGGGTTTTTTGTTTGTTTTGTTTTGGGTTCTTTTTGTTTTGTTTTGTCTTGGTTTTGTGGGTTTTTTTTTGTTTTTTGTTTTGTTTTGTTTTTTTGGTTTTTTTTTTGTTTGTTTGTTTGGTTGCTTGGTTTTTTTGTGTGTGGGTTTTTTTTGTGTGTTTTTTTTTTCGTCTCCTTGGCAGATGTGCATTTGATGAGCCTCACCTCAGAGACTGGGCAGATCATGGAACAGATTTCCCAGAAGCTGTGCAAGGGCACTTCTGGAGGACAGGGAGGTGATTTGGGACAGCCACAGCTCCATCTAGGTCAAGGCCTGCTTGATTAACCAAGGGGCCTTGTATGATGGAGTGACCACATGGAGTGGGAAAGAGAAGGGGTTCAGATGTCACCTGTCTGGACTTCAATAAAGCCTTTAACACAGTCCCACACAACATCCTTCTATCTAATTGGAGAGAGGTGGATTTTGTGGATGGACTGTTTGGTGCATAAGGAATTGGCTGGATGGTCACATCCACAGTGCAGTGATCAACTCAGTGTCCAGATGTAGATCAGTGATGTGTCCCTCAGGTCTGTTTGGCACCATTATGATTTAAAGTCTTCACCAAAGACATGAATAGGGGGGATCAGGTGCACCCTCAGCAGATTTGCAGATTACTCCAAGCTGAGTGTGTGGCTGACATGCCTGAGGGATGAGATTCCATCTGGGCTGGATGGGGCTCTGAACAACCTGATCTAGGTGAAGATATTCCTGTGCATTGTAGTGGGGCTGGGCTATCTGACCCTCAAAGGTCCCTTCCAATCCAAACAAAGTAAGTCAAACTATCAAAAATAAGCATGAGCAAAATTATTCAAAAAATTGCAAAGAGCTTGAAAGCTTAGAATCCTAAAATGCCAATTTTCTATTACTAGGAAAGTCTAGCCAACTGCTGTTTTTGTTGTGCTCCTTTATAGAAATCTCAGGATTTATTAGACAATTGCAAGTAAAAACTGAGGTAGGCAAGCAGGGCTTTACCTGTATCCATCTTTTCTTAAGGATCAGTAACAACTGAGAATTTCACTAAACAAAGTGAAACACTACTCACTGCTTGAGATGATAAATGCATAGTGATGCAGTGCTTAATTTGTGAGTGCTTATCCCTATTAATGGGGTCACCAGCTCTGAATTTAAGCATTTATTTAAACTTCCTGTTCAAGGCACAGGGCAATTGTCTACATTTTTATACCTAAATCAAAGCAGCAAATAAATGCACCTTTTCAATATCCAGGAACCTCTCTCATTGCTGGGTGCTTGAGGATGGGATTTCACAGGGACTTGCATGAGCCTGCCTTGTCTGTCCCTCACTCCAGGGCTGCCAAGGTCCATGTGCAAAAGCCCTCAGAGCTGTCCCAGTGGTCCATGAGATGATGATCTGACTGAAAAGTAGCAACAGAGAAATAAGATTCCTTTTCAATCAACTAAATTTGCAAATGTCACTGGCCTGTGAGATGAGTACTGGAAGTGTGCAAGCAATCAACAAAATTATAGGTTTAATAGATATGGTTTTGTATCAGTTCTGATATAACAGTCTTTGAGCTAAAAATTATTAGAAATGCTGATGGGTTGTTAAAAAATAAAATATGAAGACCTAAAATTTAAATGTGGCATTTACATAAGCTTAGGCTTTGGTTGGCAAAGATGTTAATTAAATGAGATTTCTCTGCATCCTTGCTTCATGGCTGTCTTGTTGCATCTATTGAGTGGTACTGATAAAGCTGCTCTGTAGGAGCCCAGAATAAAGTTCTGATGAAAACATATCCCTGTGTAAAAGAAAGCCAAAAACCAAAAGAAACTCGAGTTTTGCTGCTTCCTAAGCTTTTGGAAAAAGCATTTTAGGTATCTGATCAGGATTGCTGGTTAATAAAACTTCATTAATAAACCTGGTTAATAAAGCAGACCAAAGGTCTAGAAATTTGCAGTGGTGTGTGCTTTTCACCTCTGATCTTGTAACTGTCTGTACTTTTACTGTCTAACACATAGCCATCCTTTTGGAGCAAAAGTCTCTGTCCTGGATGAATCTATAGCAAACAGATGAAAAAAAAACCAAAACCAACAAACCCCCTTACATTCTTCTGTGTATTCTGCTATTGCAGGGTAGTGAGTTATTTCCAGGCTGGTGAGTTTAGGATGATGATACAGCTGTGTACTAGCAAGCTGTCACAGGATCACACAGGGCTGTCTTCAAAAACAAGAAACTTGGCTATGAAACTTCCCTGAGGTGGATATTTTACACTTGGAGGATGGATGGTGAAGAGCAGAGGTAGAGATCTGGCTGGATTTGCATTGCCAAGGAAGATGAAAACATCAGCAAGATCTGTCATGATGGTACACAAAGCAGTGAGCCCTGAGCGCCTCAACCTGAATCAGCTGTGTGAACACTACAGAGCTCATGCCCGAGCTAGAACATGACCAAGGCCACTGGTGGTCATCAAAGTGGCCAAAGACTCATGAGGCCTTTACCAAGGAAACTTGATCGTTCCTTTCTCTTTCTTTGCCCTTTCTTAACGGTTTTGTTGCTGCTTATAACCTTCCTGAGGTGATTCTTCTCTCCTTGAGCCGCCTCTCTCCAGCTCTCAAGGCTGCAGTTTCTCAGTGACCAAAGTGTTACCAGCAGGACTAGGGCAGTGATTGTCCCCCTGTACTCAGCACTGGTGAGGCCACACCTCGAGGTCTGTGTTCAGATTTGGGTCTTTTACTTCAACAAGGGCACTGGAGCCTGTCTGAAGAAAAGGAACAAAGCTGGGGAAGGAGCTACCTGACAGGAGGCTGAAGCCAGGTTGGGGTCAGTCTCTTCTCCCAGGTACTAAGTGCTAAGGATAAGAGGAAATGGCCTCAAGTCATGCTCAGGGAAGTTTAGATTCGGTATTAAGAAAAATTTCTGCATGGAAAGGATGGTCAAGCATTGGAACAGGCTGTCCAGGGACAGGAGTGAGCCAACAGCCTTGGAGGTGTTTAAAAGATGTAGATGTGGCACTTACGGACATGTTTTTTTCTTGGTGAACACTCTCATATACAGTATTTGCTTCTTTTACCTTCTTTTTGGAAAGTCCTTTTTGTTCCTAGTTGGGTTTTTTGTTTTTATTTTTTTCCCCTTGTAACCAGATCATTACAATGAAGAACAAAACTCTGGTACGTCTTAAAACTGTAATAACCACAGTGTGTAACACATCCCCAGTAGGTGGTGCTGCATCTTTTCCATCAAGTTGAATTGTTGCGCTGTTGTCCCTGATCACCTGGAAAAGTTGTCTTTTTGAGTGAACTGAAATTAATAATCTAATTACAATTAGTTGTTTTGATTTTTTTGTTTTGTTTCTGCTTTTTAAAAATAAATTATTATTGCAATTCATTTGACAAAATAAATCAAATGCAGCTTTGCAGCTGGGTAGTTGGGACAGTTATCTGATTATAGAAAGACAAAAATTAGGTTTTGGTCCCTCCACCATGGATTAATTGTCGTTAAATATTTAATTGTTAAAATAGCAAACAATTCCTGAGCAGAAACAGAACCCTCAAAGTCTTTGCAAAATGTGAACACATTAGGGCATAGAGCCATGGACTTCGTCACTTTGGTTCTGATTTAAATTCTTATGTAAAGCAGAATGGAGAATATGTGACAGGTCTAATGCATGTACTCAAGGATAACATCTTAAAACTTAGGCCAGTTGAGAGACGGCAAATATAGGCCTAAATCCTCTCCAAGTCAAGAGTAAAATTTACATCTTTCATCTCTGAGCAAAACTGCCAGACATGTATAAACCCTGCGGTTTTAAAATTAATTCCATTTAAAATGGGAATGGTTATTTCTTAGGGAGATCAGTATATGTTTTCTCATCAAAAGAAAAGCTGGCCTATTTGTATAGAAAATATTTTCCCTAAGTTGCTGCTGCTGCTATAAATGATTTTCAAATGCTGGCCCTAAATACCATCTTTGCTTCCAGAATTATTTGAACATGCTTTTTTCCAAAATTAATAATTTCTTCTGTGACAGATATCAGTTCTGGGAAATGTCAACTTGAAATCCAGCAGTTAAGACAGGTATTGTGCCCAACAGTCACTCTTTTTTTTTCCTTTAGAAAAACCTAATTTTAAGTGTTTAAGCAGCTGTTATTATACTGCCATATAATTGTTAATACAGCATATAAAGAGCATGCATAAAAGAATGCTGTTACAGAGCTTTCAAACCTCTCAGAACAAACCTTTTGAAGAACTGAGGCCTTTTTTTGGGTGAAATCGCCCAGTAAGACGTAATTAGGTTTCACTGTGCTCCAAAACAGCAGTTGTCAGTGACAGAAAGCATTGAAAATAAAGCAAGTGACATGGCCCAAAATGAGCTCCAAAAGGAACTCTCTTTCCTCAGATGCACAGAAATGCTGCTGGAAGTGCTCAGTACCATGAAAATATACCTGAGGAACAGCAGCACTTCCACATGGGAAAACCGTTCTTAAATAAAACAATTTAATTTATTACTTAGCTGACTCTGCAGTTCTACAGTCTGGTATAAACAGTGAAAAATGCTTTGGCTTATTAAGTGCTAAATCCAGAGAAATCAGCTTTAAATTAGTACAAGAATGTTGCACTCTAGGATGTTTGAGGCATTAACTGATCTCTGTTTTTCAAGGAACTTCTGAAATCAATTGCAGAGCATCCTGTTGAGTAAGAGAGAAGTGTGGGATGAGTGTTTAGTATTTTGTAAAACCTCCCCTTATATTTCACCTGTCTTCTGATGCATGTTAGCTTGTAATTTTCAAACTGCTACCACAGTGGACTTGTAGCTTCAGTATAAGTCAGTGCTGATAGCCAGGATGACCAAATTAGTCCAATGAACATTTCCACAAAGTTGTAAGTGTATTTTATGCCCTTTTCTTTCTTAAATGCAGGTCTAACAGGCACAATAGCATGTCTAATCTTAGAGGCAGTTACATTACATTCCTAATCAGGTTGAAGAGATTGGTTTAAATACAGCATCAAAAAATTCAATGTTGATACAGAAACAGCATGTTTTCCTCCTGCCACCTCAGCAGAAAGGCCAAATGTGCCTCAGATAATTCTCTTTGGCTCTTGTTTTGGGGGATTTTTCCCCATCCATCCTTCTTTTTCAGTGTCTAGTAAGGTTATATAGCATAAACCAGAAATTATTGGTGGTTGTGCAAAAATGTTACCCATCTCCTCACAGGGAGGAAAACAGCAACCCTTTTGCCAGCTCCTTTGTTTATCTTTTTGCTAGAGCTGCTTGGTTTTACTTTAAAACTAAAGTTGACCCATAATTTTGTCCTTTATTTGTTTATAGTTACGGGTAAATCTTTACTTTCCAGCAATTTGAGAAGCCTGGAATGAAGACAAATCCAAAATCACTCCAGTGGAAACTCTAGTGGTGACAATGGTTTCAGGAACAGTTCAATTGAAGTGAAAGCTGAGCTGTTAATAGCAGCCCTTGAATATCTGCAAGTATGACCCAAAGGGAAGAGTAAATACTTTGGAACAGTGAGATGCTTCTGTATCACTTGAAATATGAACTGATGAAGAAAGATATTAACTGGCTTGTTGAACATTATGTTTACCTTGCTCTTTGGCAGATAATACTTGGTGAAGGAATTCAGTTGACTTTGACAGGGCTCGACTGTTCTGGGTTGAAAACTGCATGAATTTTTTAAAGGCTGCCACATCAACATGAAGGAGGTGATTGAAAGTAGAGATCATGGCTGTGCAAAGGGATCCACTGTGCTCCCTCCAGTGGAAGTGAGCGTCATTTACTTGCTTTTGCCTCCTTAGCAGGTTTATTTTTCCTATTTTCTTTTTAAAGGAAGAGGTACTAATTAGGTGACTGCAAAAGGATGAGAGTTCCTGCAGGAATTATCATCTCTGATGTGGAATCACAGAATTGTTGAAGTTGGAAAATACATGTAAGATCATCAAGGCTAACTATTAACCCAGCACTGCCAAACCCATCACTAACCCATGTCCCCACATGCCACATCCGTGACTTTTAAATCCCTCCAGGGATATCTCCAGGGTCTCAGTGCATCATACTGATCAATATTGTCCCTCTTTAATATAATTTCTGGTTTGTTTTACCTAAGTACACCAGACATTATCTGGTTGTACTAAATTTTACATGTGTACAGTACCTGACATTATCTGGTTGACAAGGACAATAAGGCAACCACATCACAGCTGGGTTTCACAGATATGACTAAAAGTGGATGTGGGAATCCATGAGGTAACTGAGCTGAGGTTTTCACAGCAACAGGAGGAATAAAAGAATATAAACAAACAATTCCAAATTTAATTCAAGATCCAGCAGTATGTGCAATACTGATATAAATCCAGCATACCTTTCAAACATGTAACAGGGAGAGGTAGTGGAGAGAGTGCTGGAGGCACACAGTCATTTCCCAAGGTCTCACTGGAAGCCACAGGATGACAGGACATAGTCTTAAACTGCGCCAGGGGAGGTTTAGGCTGGACATTAGGAGGAGTTTCTTCACAGCAAGGGTGATTAAACACTGGAATGGGTTGCCCAGGGTGGTGGTGGAGTCACCATGCCCGGAGGTGTTTAAGAAAAGACTGGACATGGCACTCCGTGCTCTGGTCCGGTTGACGTGGTGATTGATGTCCGGTCACGGACTGGACTCGGTGATCTGCGAGGACTTTTCCAAGCTGACAGATTCAGTGACTGCGCGGTCGGAGCTCCGCGGGGCTGCCGGCGGGGAGCGGGGCCCCTCAGCGCCGCCGATCCCTGTCCTGCAGCCGCGGCCGTTCCCGCCCGCCCGGGCCGGAGGGCGGAGCGCCCCTTCCCCGTGACCCCGCGGCTCCTCCTCCTCCCCTCCCCGCTCCTCAGTGCCGACGAGTAACCTGGATTCCCGGCCCTCCTCCTCCTCCCTCTTTCTTTTCTTTTCTTTTTTTTTTTTTTTCCTCCTCTCCCCTTTTCTTTTCCTCCCCCCTCCCCTTCCTCCTCCCCTTCCCCCGACAGCGTAGCCGGGGCTTGGGCTTGCTCCCTCCCCCGTGCCCTCCCCTGGAGCCGCCGCCGCCTCCGCCGCCGCACACGGAGACATGTACCCGGGAGCCCCTTCCGCCGGACCCGGTGAGCTTTCGCCCGGGTTTGTTTCCCTCCTCCGCTTCCCCCGGAGCGGCTTTCCCGGTCCGTGTCCCTGGGGAGCCCCGGGAGCGCCTCGCCCGCCCCGCGGCTCGGGCCTGGCCGGAGCGGCGGCCGCGCTGGCCGGGGGAGGAAGGAGGGTCAGGGCGCCGCCGCCACCCCGCGCAGGGCCGCGTGTCCGGAGGCCCCTCTGAGGGGAGGGTCGCCTTCCCTGCCCCGCTCCCCCCTCCCTCTGCCGAGCCCTGAGGCCGGCGCAGCTCCAGCTGCGGACCGGGGTCTCCATTTCCTCCCTCCCGGCTCCATCCCGGGATTCCCGGCTGGCCGCGTGTTCGTCAGCGGCCGCGCTGCGATAGTTGTGCTGTGGAGGTGCGGGTGGAGCGCCCGCATGTCGGGAGGGCTGGGAGAGCTGAGGGGAAGCGTTCGGTGTCCTCAGCCTCGCTCTGTCCCCTGGGCAAATCTGGGAGCACAGGAAAGCTGGGCGTGATGCAAAGAAAACTCTCTTAGGGACGCTTAATATCACTTTGGGGAAATACAGGTTAATGCTGTGCGAGTTTGTGCAGTTCATGTGAGATAATGTTTTTTGCCTTTTTAGTGTTAGGCTGTTTCTGTGGTGAGAATTCTTATGTAGAAGCAACAGTGTTTAGTTGATGGCCACCTAGTTTTCTTATAGAAAAGTTGCAAAATAAATGGAACTGTATTTAATGCCCCTGTTATCAATGGTTTTGCGTACAATGTCTTTTCTTAGAGGGATAATCTAGCAAAGACTGGTATAGGGAAATACAGAACCTGTAACTAAGATCTTTTACTGCTCCTCTTACAGATGCTTCTGTAAAAGCATTTATATCTTAGGATCCACAGTTAGGTGCTGGCATTTCTTTTTTTTTCACTCTTTTTTTCCCCTCTGACTTGGTTCTCTTGAAGGGGCAATAATCAAGAAAGACAACCAGGATGATTATTTTCCTCTTGAAGTGCAGCTCCTCTGTTTTTACTTCCTCACCGGGCTCTTGCTAGCACAGCTGGCAGACAGGTCTCTACAGCTCTGTGTGTTCAGACCGATGTTGAGGATCTTGCTTTCATATGAAACATCATTTGCACATTTCAGTACCAATACCTGTGTAGAACTATAGATGTAATCCTTTGGTGGTTTTTGGTGTCGGGATCTCTTGCTCTGGCACAGGTACACTTTGAGTTTACAGGTGCTCATGGTGCCTCACATCGGGCTGTTGCTATGTTCACCTCCTGGTGATAGATCTTGTTCGAAATTGTGCTTAAGGAGACAGATAATTAACAATATTACCAGCGTATGGGCTGAGAGTAGTTTCACGTATGGGAGTCTCTTTATCTTTATTTACTCTCTATCCAATCCTGTCACTTTCCCTTTCACTTGGAATGATCTCCCAGCTGGTGGCTGCTGTTTGCCATCAGGGACCCACATTCGCTGTGAAGGAATGTTTTCCCCTTCCTGGAGTAACAAGCTCAACCTCGGGCTGCTGACACCGCTGTACTTTCACCGAGTTCTAGGTGGTTGTGTGTTGTCCCTGGTGCATGTCTCGGGCTCCTGCTGTTCTGCTGCCTCCAGCCAAGCTCATCTTATGTCTTGTTTACTTCCGAGTTTATCGGTGTGGCTCAGCCCTTTCCCCTGCGCGGCGCTGGGCAGTGGCCGTGTCTGTGCCGGGGCAGGAGCTGCGAGTTGTTCTCCACATGGTGAGCGAGGCTTTGCTTCCTTCCTGTGAAATCATCCACAGACAGCCTCAGTGGCTTCTGGCAGCCCAGGCAGCTTCCTGCTCCACTCCACACACAAGGCAGGGCATCTTGGAGGTTTTTCTTAGCATTTGGCTGTTTTGTGAACCAGCCTGGAAGCAGGGACTGCAAAGTCCCCTGCTGCATGTTAATCTGAAAACTACAAAACCACTGTGTGTGAAATGCTGCTCGGAGGAGAGAGCAGAAGTGTGGTTTACAGCCCCTCAAAGAGCCAGAGCTGCTGTGAACACATGAGAGCTGCAGCCTCTCCAGGTCTGTCAGCACATCCTTGACACCAAGGAAAGGCTCCATTCATCTCTGCTCTATCCGGACCCTGCGATGCACAGGGGCTGCTTTGCTCTCCCAGCTCCCATTGCCACACTGCACTCTGCAGCCAGGCCGGTCTGAGGCTGCCCCTGGTGCTGGCCTCCTGCCAGAGGAACCGCTCGATTGCCCATAGGGTTTGCTATTTTAGTCTTAATTCTCTTTCTGGAAACAGTATCAAGCAAGTTAGGAGGCCGTATCTGACTGATTTCAAGAAATTGCTGCTGAACGCGGAAAGTTTGGTCAAACATTCTGTTATGTCAGGACTAGATGGGTTTTTATACATGAAGGGGTTGTCATGAAATCACGGTTTCCATAATTAGGAAATTAATGATCCCTTTTTGCTTTGTCTCAAATACTGGGTTCTTGACTTGGTGTTGAATTTGCTGTGACACTCTGTCCATACCCTTTTTTTTTTTTAGCTTCGGGGAAGTGTGAAAAGTAAAAAATCTGAAAATCTGAGAGGGAATTCTTTTTTAAAGAAAAAGCTTGATACTGCTACTTTTTGGTATACCTTTTTTCAGGAGGAAGAAAAATGTCAGAGTGACATAATAAAAGTACTGTCATTCAGTTAAAAGACTTGATTAAAAACTGCATAAACTTCTGGAACTTGCACTTCTCAGTCTTAATGTATTTATTAATTCTAAACTTTGCATACCACAGATTTCTTTTATTCTTTGAAAAGCTATTTAGTTTTGCCTGATCCTGAAGGTCCTAATTTATTGTTGAAGCAGCAGTTGTCTGAAAAAATGTGAAGTTGATTATAGTTTTGCATGTGAAGTTGCATCTTTTTCTTTAGCACAAAAAACAACTTCATTAAATTAGTAGAACTAAAGTTATTTTCTTGTAATTTAGTTTTAAGTTACCCTTTAAAATTGTGAATAGACTGTTGAAACTTGTAAGTCTGCTTTGGTTTCCAGTGCATGTACTTGTTTTTATCTTCCATATATTTTCTTGAAGATTTTGGATGTTGATTCTCTTCGGGAGTCTTCAGTATTAAAATGTGGTGCAGGGAAGGGTGTGCTCATATCTTAACTGGGGGAGTAGAAATGACAATATCTTCATCTGGTGGAATTTCATGTACCAGTGTCCTCTTAGCTTGTGTTTCAGTGGCAGCAAGAGCTCCCCTGTACCTCCTGTTAAAGGTCTGCCTTTTTCTTCTTTAAAAAGCTTTTTCTGTTCTCTTGGGGGTGGATGTGGACCTGGTCTTACTCTGCTGCTGGTATCACAGAGTCATCCAGTTCCTTTGGCTTAATTCTAGACCTTAAATTAATGCTGAAACTCCTTGTAAGCTGCCACACAAAGAGGAGAGAATGAAAACTTCATACACAGCCTCAGCTCTCTTCATTTTTGCTAAAACTGAAATTGCATTTGACATGGTTACAGCCTACAAAAAAACCACAGCATGATTTTTTCAAATATGTTGTTGTCATGACCAATATATTTTCATAAGGAAAGAAAAATTCTATATATTATAATGTTGCCTCAGATAACTGTGTTGTCTTCAGGTGGCTTAAAGATGAGGTGGTTTGTTGGAAAGATAATTGGTGGTGTCAGATGTGTCACCAAACTTTCTCCATTTCTTGGTGAAGTGAACTATGCTATTTTCTATTGAAAAGTGAAACATCTTTTTTAGCAGTGATTCTCTTGCTGATTCTGTGGTTACATGGGATTTTGTGCACTTACTTTTACTTCACCTTTTTCACTTTTGCAGAATTGTTGTGTGCTCCTATGTACTTAGTGGTGGATTGGAAAGTACAGAAGCAGTGCAGAGGAATGCCCAAACCTTCCTGACTTCCAGGAAAGTTCTTTTTTTCACAATTTGTAGCCCTTCCTTCACTGCTATCACCACCAGTCTGCCTCTTTCACAGCAGGGTGGAAAAGGCATTTAAATGCTTTAACTCAGTAAGAGAAAATGCCTTAGATGATCATCTGATATTCTTGTAGCCCTTAGAACTGTATAGGAGGGAAAGATTTTTCCATTTCAGAAACCAGCCCTTCTGAACACTTCTGGCCTTCCAGAAATTGCAGGGATCAGCTGATGAACACAGTAAATTTCTGCTAAATTGGCTTTGCAAACACAGATAGTTTTAATTAATTAGGAACTTTACATGCCTGATGAAAGTCCTGTTCATGTTGGCTGAGCCTGTCCTGATGACAGCTTCACAGAACTTGTAAGGCCTGTCAAAATCTTCATGTTTTGCTTCCCTCACTTCATGTTTAAGCAAAATACTTGGTCCTGTTCTTTTAGTGATGAAGTTTCTAATACTCAGCCTACCAGAAATTATTGCTAAATCTCTAAATGAAGAAAAGTCAGCCTCCAGTATCTTATTTTTGGTAAGTTATGAACTAGAGAAAAAAAAGCTGGTGGAAAATATTACGTAGTTCTAGCTGTAGTGGCTGTGGGTAGAGATCTGTTCCATGCATTGTCCAATTAATTTGTTTCAGTATCTTCCATCCTCTCTGATGTACTCACAAAGCAGCCCACTAGAATGTAAAATATCTCTTATCCTATTGAGTGGGGAAGCACAGCCCTTTGAATTCAGTGCAAAGGGATTTTTAGTTGGGTTTTTTCCCCCACTTATATTGTAACACACGAATTTCAAATTAAAAATTTCATTGTACTTTCTATATTGCAGAAATTGGGAATAGACAGACGTGGATAATATCAACCCCAGGTAGACTGAATTTGTGTAGTGTCTCATGTTTTATCCCAGAGCTGTAGTTTGTGAGTCCCTTTGGTAGCCATTTCTAAGAAGTTGTGCTTTGAAGGGACTTTCTAGTACTGTCCAGGAAATGGAGTTTTTTTAAAATCCTCGAGACTGAGGTGATGCCTGTATTTTTATATACTCAGGACTGTTTTAATCAGTGGTGTCTTTTAGTCTGTTTAGTGATCACCACAGGTTAGTGCAATTCATTTTAACATTTCTATTTTAGTTGTTTTGCTTTTATTGTTCTCTTTTCAGAACAGTATTTGGTGCTTCGAAATAAAAAGGTTTTGTGTGAGCATTATTTCATCTGTTTCTGTACTCTGTCTTTGCATTTCATATGAAGCAAAGTTACTTCTGCTAAATACCCTGCTTTATAGCTGTGCTGCAGCTGTGAAGCCACGTGGTACCTGGTGCCCAGACTTTCTAGGAAGCAAAGTTTTGTTTGGGGTTTTTTTTTAACTGTCTGACTTCACAAAACTAGACAGAGTCAAGGTGGAAGCAAATCATTTATTTGATGGGAAGTACTGTGGATCCTGGCATAATCAAGTCAGTCCAATGCTTGCTTCAAGGTTTTTCTTTTAAATTGGGTGCTCATTGAGCTGTCCACAGTGCTACCAAATTTTGTTACTATTTGGGTCATGAAAGGGATTTTTGTATTTTTTTAATCACAGGTGTAGTAAGAGTAATTTGTTCTCTCCTATTGTAATTTGTTTGTCCTGTTCTATTTTTTGTAGTGCTGCTCAGTTGTGTTCTGTCTTGTTGTATGGAATTTATTGCTACCTGCAGTGAAGTTATTGGAGACCAGGTCCCAACATTAATAAGTCTGCAGTCATGAAGTCTGTTTTTGAGAGAAGCATTAAAATATTTAACTTTTCAGAGATGCAAAATAAAATTCGAGTTTTCATTTTTCTGAGAAATAAATTAATCTCAGCATATTATCTTGGGAAGCTTGAAAATACACTTCTGAAACTTACGTGTATCAAGTGATATTTATGATTTTGTATATAGTCTATGAGAAAAGTAACTCTTCTGTGGCCACTGAGGATCTGCCTCGGCAGTATTGGACACAGTGGGTGGCTTTGTTTGAGCTGCTCATGTCAGTATTGCAACTTTTTGTCTCAGCGATGCTTTTTTTATGTTCCTGGTTTAGTAATGAAATTTACACAAGAGCTTATTAATGTGAGAAAATAATGAAATTTAAATTTTAATTTAGTAGTAGGAAGTGTGTGTGGATGTGCTAATTTAGATTTATTTTAAATAAGCCAATTTTAGAAGAATTCCCAAGAGTGGAGGTTTCACTGGCTTAGCTAGATCAATCAAAAAAATTGTTTGAAGTTAAACCTGTCATGTAGATGTATAAAGCTTTAAAACATAATTACTACTGAGGCCTCATTATATACCTTCTGAAACTTGTCTAGCAAGTGTTTGCTATTAAAGGACAGGCGTCTGTTCATACAGAGGGTGAATTCCTGTCTAAATGTTGCTGTGTTCTTGACTTTGATAATGAACTTATTTCATTGTCCTTTCGTACAGCTTGTGGTTTGCACTGAATGTTCCCTTTCTACTGGATTTTGTGGGCTTCTTTAATCAATTTCTCTGTTGGTTGTACACTCTTACCCTATCGTACTCCTCCATAATCTCTGAAATCCTGGTGGAGGACGAGGCGTTGGGAGAGCAGGGGTTTCTCTTCTTTGTGGTTTTTAACTGCCAGTGAAACCTAAGGTTTCTCGAACAATGCTACTTGTCAACTTCATTTCTGCTGGCTTACATATTTCTACTGTGAAGTCTACTGAGAGACATAGATTTAAAAAGAAAACCCGAAAAACCACCAACCCTCCAAACCACAAGCAAAACAAAAATAAAATAGAGAAGAAATCCAGGTTCGTGTAGAAATGACAATGCAGAAGAATTAATTTCTCGGTGAACCAGTGCATTTCATTTTGGGAAAAGCTTCAATGTTTAATGAGGGAATGCTTAGGGATAACTCACAGGGATTCAGAATATTTGCATAAGGGTGTGTTGTTTAAAAAGTCAGAACTTCTTTTAGAAGGAGGAAACTTCCCACCAGGGCAAGGAAATTCAGCTTTGTTTTGTGGGTCTCATTGTGCGATAAGAATATAGTGGTGGGTTTTTTCCTAACTGTTTTGCTTGCAAATTCACTGTAATGTCAAATTTCAGGGAGGCCTCTCTGTAGCAAACTTATGTGACTCTTTTTAACCTTTCGTAGTTGAGTTTTAGTTTGTGTCAAGTAATATGAGAACATCAGTTGCTTACAAGAAGCAGGTGGAGGAAAAAACCCTGAGGTGTAATGGAAAAAAAATTCTGGTAAGGGACTTCTGCTGCCAGCCTACACTCTGTAATACCTCAGTTATTCCACTATTGGGAACCTACATTTTGCCTTCTTTGTAGTGATGCTGAAAACCACAGCCCTATCTCTGGAAACCGCAGGAGATACTACTGCTTGTTGAAGATGCTGCTACAGCTGCTTTCACTATCTGAAATGATAAAATAAAGCATAACCTCAGCTCTTTAACTGGGAATTTTTCTATTCTGAACTAAAGCACGGGAGTGTTCATGTAGATTAATCCAGTGTGGGTATGGGAAAAGATTTTTTTTTTCCCTAGGAAGACATGACTACCTCTGAGTTACAGCTCTACAGCTGAGTTTTGTATGTTAAAAAGTTTCTAGGAATGAAGACAACTTAATTTTTATTTTTATATTTTGCACAAAAACACTGCCAGCCAAAATCTGTGTGGGTATGAAATGTGCTTGGAAGGTACAACTCAAAGCAGAACCATTCCAGCTTCTTTCTTTACTTAGCTGAGGACAAATCACTTCTGTGTTTCATTAAGTTGTGCACAATGTGAATCCCACAGAGAACATGGATCTGGGGCCTCTGTGACACCAGTTCCCAGCTGGTGAGGCACAGCACATGGAAAACCATGCCAGTGGCTATGGAATAGAGCCCGAGCCATTAGAAGTCGTTAATTCAGTGGTGCTGGTGTGCATGTGGGCACTGATGGCTCTAAAAATGCAGGAGAGGCATTTTTAGATTTTACTATCATGGGGTGTGATAGTAGGGGAAGGGAGAAGTGTTGGGGGAGCAGCACTGCTGAGAACTCCGACTGTGGTTCACGGGATTTAATCTACCCAGCAACCACGCGTGGGCTGTAATGCAGAGACCAGTTCTGACTCTTTTTGAGGAAGAAAAAAAACATCTCTGAAAGGCTGAGATGTGGAGGTAATGGAGTGTCAGAGTGAGCTGTACAGTTCTGTTGTGTGATGGCAGCTGGTGTGTGCAGGAGGTGTTGAAGTACCTAATGGTGGGGCTGGGGCTGTGCACCCCTCACTGAGCTCAGCTCTGCACCTGGCAGCAGCTGCATTGACTGTGGCTCCTGGGGACTGAATGGAATGGCTTGTCTCATGTTCACACCAAGAAGTGATGGAAACTTCAGTCTGTATGTTATATTTTTTGGGAGGGTCAATCCTGATGTATAAAGAAGTCATGCTTTACCAGCCTTGTAGTGACTCAGAACGAAAACAAGTAAACGCAGTGAGGGGTGGGTTAGGCTGTTTCCTACACACCTCTGCAGTGCCAAGTGTCAAGCAGTACAGAAGGAGGGGGAGCCACATTTCTCTCCTAACCTAAATGCAAACAAGGGGTAAGGGAAGCATAATGTGGGATGGTGAATATGGAATTTCTGGTCTTACCTTCTTTAGAGGAGAAGCAGCCTGAAGGGAGCAATAGGTGCTAGTAGGTGGGTTGGGGTTTTTTGTTCCCTCTTAAAAGATGTGTTTATTCACTTTGGGTCTTTTGAAATGGCAAAGAACAGAGATTGTATTGAATGGAGGCGTTGCTCTTTATGAATGCAGAAAATGCCATCGTATTCTGTATTTCAAATTGTTAGGAAAGACATCTGGAATTAGTTCAGCATAATTTTCTAAGGCATGGAAAAGGGAATGAATCATGATGGTCAAATGTGATATATAGCACTAAGGATGTTCTCCATTTCCCCTTTCACTGAGTAGAAGTTTGTCTGAAGATTATTTTGTACTTTGAATTCACATTTAACTTCAAACTGGGCTGCTGACTTGTGGGTAAGCTGTAAGCATCCCTCCATTGTTTGGATGAGGCTCGCTATTTGGATGACTTAATTCAAACTGCAGCTCGTAATTAAAAGCATTTCTCTGTGGCCCTTAAGAAGGATTGTGGTAGAACTTGGTAAAATTCCACGTGCAGGGATTGGTTAAGGTACCTGGTCTGTGAGCAGTGAGGGTGGAAGTTCTGCACTTTAGATGCTCTGGTGGTGCTCTGCCACTGCTCACCCCACTTGTAGGTGGTGAGAAGCAGCTTGTTGGTATTCAAAAATTTGGAGGCTGACTTTGAAGGTCAAGGCTGCAAGGAGAATGTGGGAGGAAAGCAAAGTACTAACACTTGGTGTCTTTTGCTGGTAGACATTGTCCAGAAGCAGCTTGTGGGCTGGAAAGAACCATTCTTAGTTTCTTTCCTGCTGCTTTCTGCTGGAGCCTTGATCTCTTCCTCTTCAGTTCTTTTTTTTCTTACACATTCTTCTTTGAAATGTGGTCCTGACTTAAAAGCAAGCTGGCTTGATGTCTTGCTTTTCCCTTTGATCTGTGACTGCAGCTCACACTGTTGGTGTCTGGGTGTGATTCTGGTCTCAGTGGATCACATCACTTCTGACACGGTGAAAAGATGGTGTCTGTGTCTTACAGAGGTCAAAAAGGGTAACCAAGGGAGCTGAAGATCTGTAACTGATTCTTTATTCCACACAAAATCATCATAGAATGGGTTGGGCTAGACCTCTAAAGATCATCCTGTCCAACTTGCCTGCCATGGGCAGGGACATCTTTCAGTAGGTAAAAGAGTTGACTTGAAAGTTAATCTTGCTTGAATTCTTTCACAGGAAGTGACAATTACTCAATAAAATGATGTCTGGAGTAGTCTACTGAACATAATGAGATTACAGTTATGAAGGCAGTGCTGTTTATCTAATGCTTTTACTCTTTGTTAAGATATTTAGTTTCATTCTACAGCACTAAGAAACTGGAAGCAAATCTGGCAGAGTAGCATCAAATATCTTAGTAGTCATGCAAGGGCCTTAAATTATGGCTAAATATGAGGACAGCTCCTTCATTTGTGCTCATCAGTATTAGGCCAGGCCTTTTTCTTGTAGCCTGCTTTGGCACATACAATGTGCTGTGGTTAGAAAGTGTGGTAGCTGCTCACTGAGAGACCAGAAGAACCTTTAGAGAGGGGTTTAGACAAAAATGATAACTGAAAATCTGATTACATCATCTCCTCTTCTGTCCTTGTGGTTTGCCGAGTTCTTGGAGATTAATAGATAAATCTGTAACAATTTTTTGTTGTGCATTATCTCATCAAGAATATTATAGCTTGACTGAAGAGCTTCTGGTTTCCATGCTGTAAAACATCCTTAATGAGCAGCAGACAGACTTACAGGTCCCATAAAGATTCCTCTGCCCCCAAAATATCACGGGACTATGAGCTGCAGCTTTGGGTTTCCCTTATCTCACAGAAAACACTGCCAGCCTCTCTCCTATCGTTCCCTAACGGTTCTTAACAGAAAGTCAGAAGTTAAACTTCTTTATAGAACCCAGACTGTCAGAAAACTTGAAGACAGCTCGAAGTTTTTCTTTAGTTGAGTCCTAAAAAGAAAAGGCTGAACTCTCTGTACTTTTTTCTTGCTCTGACTATATATCTGTAACTGTAATACATAAAAACTGTGCAGATCCTGTCAAGGATCTTTACTGGGTGTTTTCCACATCCTTTCTGAATTCCCTCTGCTACTGGCACTTGAATAACCATTTGTGGAAGTCCTGTTTCCCCTGGTGTGGGGTGTCCCCTTTCCAGCTCTCCCTTTCTGCCACTTCAAAGATCACTTCCAGAAGGGGACATGACCCTTTTGCAAGCCCTGTGACAGGGCACCCGGGGAAGGAGCAGGTGGCACACCAGAAGGGGTGAAGGGAATCAGATGTGTTCTGCCTTAGGAGGAAGGGGGAAAGGATGGTCATGCACCTTCTCCAGCGGGCTAAGGGGAACCTTTGGAACAGATGGAGCCAGACTTGTGGCAAGTGCACCAGAACAGGGCAAAAGCTGGAGCACAGGAAACTCCAGTTGAGTAGAAGGCAAGTTTATTTTAAGATGAGGGTGGAACAGTTTGTAAGAGTTGTTGTGGGAACTCTGTTCTTTAAGATATTCAGAACTTGACTAGTCAGCCTGGTCGCTTCCCACCTATGTTACTCTGTGTTCATGATCCTCTGCAGCAGCTGCTGGAGGCTGTTCCTTTGCCAGTCTTGGTTCTTTTTAACTTGGTCATGATGAACACATTTGGCATTTTATTTTTTTTTGCAGTTCTGGAGGCAAAATAGCTGCTTAGTAGTTGAGACAAGTTACTAAATACCTTTTTTTTTTTTCTGCCCAAGGACCAATGCATCCTCTCTGGATCTGTGTCATGGCATCAGTGACTGACCTGGAGGCAGCAGTGAATGTGCACTGTGGTTGTACCTAAAACTTTAGTGATGATCTGGAAGAACAGTGCCATTATCTGGTATTGGAAAACCTTAACCCATAGTGATACTTTCATATAAGGCTTCCTTCACCTTAATTTCATTTAGAGATTATATATCTCTAAATCTAATCTCTGTATATTATATATAGAGATTAAATATTTTTAGAAAAATGGCTTTCCCTTGGCAAACGCAGACTACATGAGCCTAATGCTAAAACCTACTGAGAGTTGTGAAAACATCACCTGATTATTAAATATGAGTTAGTACTTGCCACACAAGGAAACTTATTGATATAATTGCACTGGTGTAATTATGCTCAGACGATTTCCTGTGTCAACAAGCCCTTCCATGCAACTCGTTTGGCCCCTTCTTATTTAGTAACTCATTAGGTCTCTGCACATTAAAATTGCATAATTCTTTGCTAAAAAATCTCCAATGTGCAAGTTTAATGCTGACTGGCAGCACTTTCAGCATGCTGAGCAGGCCAGCAGTTAAGCTTTAAGAAATAGTGAAGGACAAAAGAAGTGAATGCTCCAAGTCTGTAAAATGATTGTGGAGCACATGGTTCAGAAAAACCATCATTACATAATTGTGGGGATTTTGGAGTAGAAGCTCGTCAAAGTGTGTGGCTCATTCACACCTTTTATAGACTAGGAGTGTCTTGGCCTGCTCACTCCCTGAGTCACTTTTATCTCTGATTTTGATCCTCAGTAATGTGCTGGAATAAGAGCAGGCAGCCTTCTGTTTGCAATAGTTTTCAATTTGCAAAAATTCTTTTTACTAACACAGGATTTCTGTGATTATCCAGATTTCCTCTACCTCCACCTTCCCCCCTGTCTTTTGACAGAATAATTTTGCTTGATGGCTAATTTTTATTCCATAGAACTGCTGCAAGGCTGCTATTTTTCTGGTATCTGTCGTTTCCAGTTTTGTTTTTTTTTTTTTTTTTTGGTAGAAATTGCTGCTTTTAAGATTGATAACTATGAACATTTAGTTTGTGTAAATGGGATGAATTATAATAGGAAGTCTGGTTTCTTTCCTGATAAAAGTAAGCCTAAAGACAGCATAGGGGCACCTCATTATTCCACACCCAGCTCACCTTAATTCACACCTTGAAAATGGGGCTCTTCATAGTCTCAATCATCATATCAAGGCTGAAATGTTCTCATTATTCATTTTATCATCTGGTAAATGAGTGAGGAGCTTCCAATACTTATCACATGGATGCTCCAGTTTATTAGTCTTTCATCGTTTTTCTAATCCCTTCTTTCCTTGACAGCACTTTAAAAGTAAAATCCAGGAATGCATGTAGATTTTCCAGCACTTTGAAATACTGTCTCCAGAAGCAGCATCTGTGTTCATGAAGGTGTCTCTGCATGAGTTTTGGCGGGTTTCCTTGGGCAGGGCATCACTTCCAGCTCAGATGTCCAGTGCTGTCCTCTGTACCACACCTCACCAGGCTGCAAAAGCTTCCTGGTAGGAGCCCTGGCACTAAGGAAAATATTCCCGTGTTGATACAGCTCTGTTGCATTTAAAAGTGAGTGAGTGATGAGAATTCTGCAGGAGTGTTTGAACAGGGAGGTGAGACAGCTGAATCACTTTGAATGCAGGAGTTGTGCCTCCTGAAGGCTTCTGTCATGTTTTGAGAGGAGGTCAAGCCTTATTTGTTCTGTCAGCACCAAATTCAGTATTTTGTGATTCTACCCTTCACAGCTGCTTGCTGTTAAAACTTCTACACAAGATAGTTTGATTTTGATTTCTTGATTTGAGGCAGTAGTCCAAAAAGTGAATTCAGCTCAGTGGTTGCAATATTTAGTTTTCTCCCTTGGAGTTCAGTTCCCACCCCTCGGTGCTGTAGTTGACACATACGTGTCTGCTTTAGGCGGCAGAAATGTAGGCTGAGTGCTTATCGGGTCACTGCTGCTGTTTAATAAACAGTACTTATCTCCTTGAAGCAACACCCTGCCCTAAATAAGTTTTGCCTTGGGAGTTGAGCCAGAAATAGTTCCCCCCTTTTTTTTTTTTTTTCTTTAATTGGATTGTAAAACCCAAATAATTGAAAAAAACTGTTTAAGATGAAAATTGAAGATGGCAGTGGTCCTGATTTCTAGGCAGCTTGGTGCTTTTTTATCTCTGTGAGTCATGCAGGTTATAAAACTGTGTTCACATCTTTCTCCAGGAGTCTGTGCTTCTCTCAGCATTTCACTTTATTCTCAAAAATGGGGCTAAACCCTCACTTTTAGTCACTGTTTGTCACTAAAACTCCAGTGGAGGAATGCAGTGATGTTTTTGAGCAACATGTGTTCATGTGATCCCTGAACACTTAGAGCTTTGTTACACCCCTGGGAAGCACTGAACAATCCCATTTTAAAACAGAGGGAGGATGTATTGCTTACAGGATTACTTAATTTGGCAGCATAAATAGCTTGTGAGGATGTGTGCCCCCTTCCATCATGCTTTTCTTTGTACTTCCAATTTTTAATTTTAATTTTTTTATCATTTTGAAAATTAGTCCTGATGTACCAAATATGGCACAGAAGAGGAAGGGCAGTGGAATTAGATGTGGCAGTAGATACAAAAATGTTAGAAGGCATAAAAATCATGGAGAAGGGAAATCAATATATTGGTAACAGTTGGCCAGGTAATAGTGGTAAGGCAATGTGGAATGCAGAGTGTGGATAACAAGACATGGAACTGTTAAAATACAGGAGCCTGGACAGAAAATTAAAATATTTCATAATGGTTGATGTTATGGGAATAATGGAAATACACAAAAATCACAGAATAATGACTAGGACATACTTTTCAAATGGGAACGTTCTGTTATGGAAATATTGAAATAAAAATGTGTGCAGTGATGATCTATAAAGGGTTCAGCAGCAGAGTGACTGAAAAGTTATGTGGGAGACAGATTATTTAAAATTTTTTTGGGGGGGTGGAAGTGATGGCAAACAGGATTCTGGGGGAGTAGAGGTGGCTGCTGGGTGCACATCCTCTGGATCAGATTTGGAGGTGGATTGCAGAAACCTTTGGTGTGCTGCAAGTACAAATATTTGTGGGAGTATTTTTTCTATTACTTCCCGGCTGTAGTGGTAATGCTGTTAATAACTTTGTTAGGTGTCCTATCCACAGCAAAGGATTCTTTCCACTGAAAACACAGATTGTGTGAATTTGTCCCACCAAATGGGGATATGGTGACTGCAAGGCAACCTGAGTGAGTTAATTAATCACCATCAGAAAAACGTGAAGTCAACAGAGGGCTTGGAAATGTTGGGAAGAGATGGAAGTTGGTGTCTTAGAAGTCAGGATGTGTAGGAATTTAGAAAAAATAAAGAGCCAAAGGTTGAACAGAATCAGTGAGCTGGGTGCTCTGCCTTGCCTTGAGGGGGGTAAGGTCAGATGCAGATGGGCTGCTCGTGGCAAGTCGGGGTTACTGTAACAGCTGATATTTGGCTCCATTTTTCAGGGCAGCTGTTGACACTGCAAAAGCAGTGTGGAAATGAGAATTGCTATTTGCCATTGAAGGCAAAACTGAAGTACTGAAGCATGAAGTTTTAGGTTGTGGAAATGCAGATCTTTAGCAAGAAGTGACTTTAATGTATTGATTGAATGTTGAAGAACCACAGTCTTTAATGGCAGTGGTTATAAAAGGGAGGGGAAAAAAGGAAATTTAATTTCAGTAGCCTGAATTAAAAGGGTGGATGCCTTAGAATATATTTGGGAGACAAGACCAGAAACAAGATTTTCAAAAAATAATGACAACAAAACCCTCTATCATTTCCCCAGTGTCAAATCTGATTAAGTATTTGGTGCATGGGCAAATTGGTGCTGACTGTTAGTAGGGTGGTAAAAATAAGGAGATACTCATGAGTGGGAAACTGGCCATGGGAAGTGTTGAGGGGTAAAGTGTAAATCTGTGCTAATAATGTTGGGAATGGTCTTATTTCACTAGCAAACACTGCATAATGGTAGGAGTCAGTATGTGAAATTTCATCATTTCAAGAGGTATAGGAAGGATTGTCAGGAAAAGGAGAATCTGAGCATCATTCAGAAAGCAGCAGGTTAATAGATACAGATTACAAAAGTAGATAAGTGAAAACAATATAGCTGGGAGTTAATAGGGGCCTGGGAGATGATCATAAACAACTGAAATGGGTGCACATGCCCCGAGTGGTCACTGGCTGGCCTTAACAAGGCGGTGGTGCAGCAGGCAAAACCAGTTTAGGGCTCATTCATCTGCCTTTTCCAGTTAACAGATGGAAGCAACAGAGTGGTTATCACTTAGACTTCTCCAGGAAAAATAAAACTAATAAATAAAAACGGGAGGATGTTTTCTGAGCATTAGAGCGTCACAGTTCTGGAAGAGCTTTCCAGTAGAGAAAGCCAGGGTGGAAAAGTGATGACTGGTTTGTTAATGAAGGGATGTGAATTGTTTCTGGTGCTAGCAGAGAACTGAATTTGATAATCTTAGGAAACCACACCTGGATTCTTACATAAGTAATGAGAAACCTCCTGGCTTATTTCACACGTGAAGATTTTGCTGCAAGTTATTTTTGCTCCAGAGCACAGAACACCTGAGCACTGAGGCTGCAGGAGTTTTGAATACTCGAGTTGGTACCTTACACACTTCTCTGTGGATTTTTAATGGAGTTTCCTGGATTGAAACAGCAGCAAGCAGCCATTGTGCTTCTGCTTCACGTTGTCTGAGCAACAGCTGATGTTTGAGCTCAGGAATTGAGCACAGCAGCAGCAGAATATTTGCTCTCTTTTCTGTGTGAAGGAAGCAGTAGGTTACAGTTTAGTTCTAATACAGAATTTTGCAGCGCTGCAGCATAGAGGAAAGTGGTGGAAACTCCATTTTATAGGTGTTTGCTCAAATAAATGTGGTTAGATGGGTTTTAAAATGAAGATTCTTCCTTGAAAGGAAGATCTTGGTTCTTGCTTTCCTTCTTGACCTGTGAAATTCCCACCCAGCTGACTTGTGGTATAGGAAAATGCAACTGATTTTAAGGTTTTTTTTTTTCAGTAATTTGGGCAAGGAAATAAAATGAATTGTGAATTAGCCTGAGAAAGAAAGAGAAAAAAAGGATTCATGGTCTCTTGAAAGCAGGATTTGAGATTTTTTTTTTCATTTTTTAGGTTGTTTAAAAAGAGTAATGGTTTAAATGTGCTGGGCTTCACTGGTCCAATAGCCTGTAAATTTGCTGAAATGTCAATTTGAGACAGCTGATGGCTAAGTGGTGCTTTCTCTCTTTTGCAGTGCTCACACCTCCTCCCCCATTGCCACCACCAATACAGGGATATGCCTTCAAACCTCCTCCTCGACCGGATTTTGGCACTTCTGGGAGAACAATCAAACTGCAGGCCAACTTCTTTGAAATGGACATTCCTAAAATAGATATCTACCATTATGAATTGGATATAAAGCCAGAAAAATGTCCTAGAAGAGTTAACAGGTAACACTGTGCTTTGCCTTTCCTCAGTTTATTTGCAGTCTTGTTTTTCTTTGAAACAGCTGGAGCCGTGTGCCCTCACTGATGTCTGGAAAGATGTGTGGCTTTAATCAGTGATTGTACTGATCACTTCCATTACCAGCATATGCATATCGCTTTATTTTTTTCCCTCCAAGTCTTGGATTGATTTTGTCAGAATCTTAAGATGCTGCTGATTGAAACCACTGGTGGCAGATGGATAAGCTATATTAGCTCTATTGAAGCTGGGTCAGTATAAGTCAACTTGATAAAAATGATTTATTATTACCTGGTTAAAGATTAGAGTGTAATTGGCTGAAAGCCTTCAGCAGGGAGCTGGGGTTACCAGCTTGTTTTCCCACCTTTCCCGACTCACAACAGGAGGCAAAACCCGTTTGTTTGTGAGAGAGGATTATGGAGTTATTGAAGCAGGTAATAAATTATCCTTCATCAGTAGATTCTATATAAGGGAAAACTATGCTCCTGACACAGATAGCAAGGTGAAAACACGGAGCAGCTGTCCAGGGAAGGAAGCAGACAGGTCTGACATTTGGCATCTGTGCCCTGTTAGAGTGTGTAACTTCATTGACTTGAAAAAGGACCGGTGTTGCCAGAAGTGAAACTTGAGAATGAGACTTGGCACCAACTGGAAACCACAAGTGTCATAATCATAACTACACCTTGACTGTAGACAATTGGAATGGCCTGTTTATATACTCAAGAGCAAAGCCTTTCCTTGTTAAAAAGGTCACATGGGTGGAATATGCAGTCATGAAAATAAACAGTGTGGAGTCAAAAATGCCACCCAAAAGCCACAGTTTTCCTAATGTGAATTAATAAACCTGAGGGCATGCTCTATTGTTACACTGAGGAGTTGGTAATGATAGTGTTTTCACAAAGCACCATCACTGTGCTTTGTTGCCCTGTTTTTTTTTTCTTTCTGTGGTGATCTATTACAAGTTAATTTCTCAGCTAGTCAATAGCTGAGGTTAATTTTAAAAGCAAACACTGTTGTTAAATGTACGAAGCTGAACTCTGCTGATTTCACTGAGATGCTCTTCCTGCATTGAAGCACTGCAAAACACTTGGAACAGTCACTTTTTTCATAAAGGGAGTTGTGAGAGCTTTGCTTTCTTTAATTGCTATCCCTGCCACTCCTCCAGCTCTGCCAGCTGCTGCTGGCTGATCCACATTGCCTCTGCAGCTCCTCTGGGAGCCAAATTCTGCACAGCTTGTGTGTGTTTTCTGTGGGAGCATCTCCCTTACAGTCCAGTGTGGGGATGCTTGCCACAAAACCTAAAGCAATTTTTCTCACTGGAAAGGCAGATTCTATTCAGTAGCAAGTTCTTCCTCCAGTGCCAACTAATGATCTGCTCTGCTGGGTCAGGTTAGTCACTCCTCTTTTGTGGTGATGGGAGCAGATACAGATTCTACACAGATCAAATGCCTTTTGCAATAAGCAGAGATGCCATAGATGCACTCAGCACTGGATGTTTCTCAGTGCAGTGTGGTAAGAATACAATTTGGATTCACATACTGATGTGTATTTTATTTCTTTTGAGTGCTTACTGCTCTATTCTGTTGGTATACCTGTACTCACCTGGGTTTTTGTGAGCTGTGACCTTTTGAGCCTATGTCTATACCTGTATTTGTGTGTGCAAAATAGATACATACATACATATATATACACAGTGTTATGCAGGATGCATATGTAATCCAATTCTGAATGATATTTTTTTCCTGCTGGCTTACAGGTTCCTAGTATTTTGGTTATATAATTCACATGTATATAGTAAGTAGCTTTTATCGTTGCTTTATGTGATACAACCTGTAGGAAGGAGAGAGGGAGATTTTATTTTTTGCTCTATTCCCTCATCTGTATCAGCTTTGTTCTTCAGTTTTACTCCAGCTTGTTCTGTGACCCTGCAGACCCCACTACAGGGTGTATCCACTACATGCAAGTTCCACACTGAGACATGAGCTCTGGAGCAGGACTGGAAAACACACAACTGGGACAATGTTCCTGAATTAATACAGTCTGGCTACACTTCTGTACATGTGACAGAAAGGTCAGATCTGTTTGGACAGGCAGAGTGGGCAGTGTGAGTTTGGTTCTGCACTGTGGGTGCTCTCTCAGTTTAATTTTTGAGGATTTGTGCAAGGTGAACTCTGCCTGCAGTTGCCATCCCAGGGTTCTTGGTAAGCTTGCATGATGATCTTGCTAGAACAGTCGTCCCAAAGGGCTGAAGTTAGTGAAGTGGTAAATAACTCTACTTTTAACTCTGCATGGAGAAAATAACTTACTTTTCATTAAAATATCTCCACCCACAGCTGAGAAGCACCACTGCTAATTGTGGATGTGTTTTGAAGCTTGAAAACATTAAGTGGAAGTGTTCATTTTTCATATTAAGCAGTTTACAATCGGAACAACTTGCTCAGGAAGAGAGTGGGGTTTCCATGCTCAGTCTTAAACTCAAGGTTGAAAAACACCTCCTTCCTCCCACCCTCACAGTGACGTGTGTGTTCAGTCAGGCCCTGCAGACCTGAGGCAGATATTACTGGGTCAGGTTTGATTCATGCTTTGCAGGAGATCAGACTTGCTTTCAGTGGCCACATCTTATTTTAAGATAAACCCTGGGACACAGCAAAGAAATTGCCAATTAAAACAGTCTTAATTATTTTCTTGAATGAGTTCAGATTTTTCAGCACTGTAATACCTGCCTGAATGCTGGGTTAATTACCTTGCCAAGTCAGGGTGCATGAACAGTCTCCTGCAGCATCTGTGAGCTGGTGCTTGTCAGCAGTGGTGGAGGAGCCGTGGTTTCCTTTCTGTGTCGTTTTAACCTCTTAATGTCCTTTTGCCCCTGACTATGTGCTAAGATTGCAGCTTGCTGATGGATTTTGGGTATTACTGGTAGACTGAAGGATGTCTCTCTGGGACATTGGGACCAAAAGACCTTTGGCATCACAGAGTGTTACTATTCCAGGTGACCTCTCATTGAGTGCTGAACTGCTTTGGATGACCAGTGTGTAAAAACTGGTTTGACAAGAGCTGTGTGAGTGGTTTCCTCATTCATACAAAAGTGGAACCTAATTCCAGCTACTCTTTAATGAATGTGTACTTTTAATATTCACAGCTCCAATGAATGCACATACCCAGTTTTTTTTGTATGGATCCCAGTTTTGTTGTGTGTATGAAAAAAATAAATTTAAAAATTATTTTTCTCAGGGAACTACAAAACATTTCACTATCATTGTTGGCATAAACTGCTGTCCTGACATTGGGGCTGTAAGCTGGAATAATGATATTTTTGAAAGCTTCACAGGCTGCTGAGCTTTTGTTCCAGGGTCCTCTGCAGAAAGGGCTGGAGGACAGGGGAGCTGAAGCCCCAGGATCTACCATGCACCTCTTGTTTTGAGCTTGAGAGGGCACGAGCTTTCACTTCACCACTTCCAGCCGGTCACAGAAGAGGAAGGAAAGTTTAAATCTGAAAAAAACCCTAAAAATAGCAGTTTCAAGAAAACAGTTTAGTCTGTGAAAAGGTTGCTTTCAGTTCAGATCAGTCAAACAAATCTTGCCTTTAGTAGACAGGAGTGGACAACCCTTTCATTTACCTAATGCCTCTGATGGTAAATATTAGTGTTAGTACTCGTCTGCTACTTAACATTCAAAGTAAAAAGTTGGATTAACTTCATCTTTTTGCATTTTCAGAGAAATAGTGGAGCATATGGTTCAGCACTTTAAAACCCAGATTTTTGGGGATCGCAAACCAGTGTTTGATGGAAGAAAAAACCTTTATACAGCTATGCCACTTCCCATTGGGAGAGATAAAGTAAGTTTTGAATAGAAAAATTTCTAGAGATTTTAATGTGGTATTTACAGAATATTTCTAAAAACTAATAGAAACTGATGGTCTGTTTCTGATTTTCTGTTTCTGGAATCGATGTCTCTATTGTTTCCACTCTGCTCAGGGTGTGCTCTGCCAGGACACAAGTGTGAGCTTGTTGGTATCCCAGTGGTCACTCCCTGTTCTGTATCCCTTCGTTCCTCCCTCTCTCTCTTCCCACTGGTGTGGTTTCTGCTACTTTAGGGAGCTGGATCAGCCTCAGACAGCAATCTCCAGAGTGGTACTAGGGAGCAAGTGAGAGCACAGTTGAGTGTGGGAGAGAGGAGGGAAAATACTGCTCTGGGCAGCAAGAAGCTGTTGTGTCACCTCACTAATCTCATCAAAGCCCACTTGAAGCTTACTCTCACTATCAGTAGCTGAAAGAAGCTCCTCCATCTCTGTGTTGCCTGTGTTGGAACCTCTCCTCCCTAATCCTTCCTGACTGAGAGCCAAATGAATTTACTCTGCACAGGTTAAGACCTGCAATCTTTGCCCCAGGGCAGCTGCAGAGGACTGAGGTTGTGCTTGCCAGCTCCCGGTGGGGCAGTGACCTCTTTGGGCTCTGGTTGTGGCTGCTCCTGTGCCCATTGACTGCTGGAGTGGAAGGGACTCTGTTGGAACATGCTAACACACAAGCCCTAGAAAATAATTTAGTGTGTGCATCTGTGATCTAATTCTAGATTGAATTTTCTGTGCCTTTATTTGTTGAGGTGAGTCCCTGAGGGAGGGCACAGTCATTCTTGCTGGTACTGCACTAGTCCCCTTATGCTGAGGGTGCAGTTACAGGGGAGGACTGCTCTATCTCCTAGGAGCTGATTACAACTTAAGTAGACAAAAATAAAACATAAGTGGGGAAGAGAAATGTGGAAACTGGGAACCACTCAGGCCCTCTGAAATTCAGCAGCTATACAATAGTTCAGGCTGTCATTTGCTGTCTCATATTGGAGGCCTGTGCAGTGCTTGATGTAGTTAATAGTTCTGCCTGAATCTCTTAATCTCACATGTGTAATTTTTATTTCCTCCCAATCTAAGGGAATGCCATGCAGTAAAGGTCAGTCTCTACTCTGGTGTTAATTACTTTTCATTAACTGATAAGGTAACATCTGGGAAAACTATAAAGGAATCATTACAAGTCTTAGTGGTTTTTTTTCCCCTTTCTTTCTCATAGAATATTCCAGTCTCTGCAGGTTTGACACACAAGACTGCAAAGTATTTGCCAAAGGTGGAAGGATACTTGATGAGAGTCTCTTAGGGGTTTGAGCAACTCTGGGTGTATGCAGAGTTTCCTTATAATACTTTACAAATTATGCATGAATGACAATATACCTTATGACAAGTATGAAGTTCTGCATTTAGTAAGTAAAGGTAAATAAAAGTGGTTTATCTATACATGATAAAGAGAGATGAAATTAATCCTCATATCTAATGAGACTTTATGAGATGCAAGTTGACCCTCCTTGTTCTGATAACCATTTTGAGTGGGACAGAGTTAACAAAATCTTCCTGGCCAGTCTTTTCCTATCTGTGGTTATTCTGTTCATTTGCCCAGACACAGAGGAATTGGTGCATCAAGAGCATTTCCTGCTGCCCCAGTGTCTCTAGACTTCAGTTTTACCATGTATATTTTAGTGTATGTGGGCTTTAAAATCCAAAGCATCAGGATTGGAGTCATGTTTTGTCAGCAGGCACAGCAGGAGCATCTCATCCTTTCCCAGTGTTGCCTGAGCAGTCAGCATTTGGAATGGGTGGTCACTGAGGAGAGTGTTTGTGGTGGAGTTTAGCACGAGGTAGTTTCAGGTGGTTTCATCTGTGGCTCACATCCAGGCTCACTTTCAATAAACTCCTTTTTTCCCTCCGTTTCCCATGGTTATAGGGCTTTGTCACTTGTTCTGCTCTGCATATATTAACGTTACCCTGGAGGACAGAGCTAATAGAGATAAACCTTTAGCTATTTTAAATGAGACGGGGGGGAAATTTAGCTTAATGAAGGAAATTTTTACATGGTGCTAAATTGGTTTAAGCATGATTTAAACCACTATAAAGCTTGTAGGTATTAGGACTTTCCTCCAGCTTAATTAGATTAGGTTTCTTTGGTGGTTTTTTATTTTTTTTTCACTGTTCTGTGCATAACAAACGTAGCAAGTTTACTGCACATCTGATTGCATTTAGGATCATATTGAAAAAATTCATGAACATGCAATGATTAATCTATGTGGAAGATCTTAATTGACTTGCAGTATGCATTGGTAGTGGAAAAACTCATGCTAAACAGAGGGCTGACACCAAATTGCCAAGGTTTTTTTCCCTCCTGTTGCTCTTTTAAGTTAATTAATGCATTCTGTCCTCATCTCTTGTTGGTAGTGGTTGTTCTGGGCTAGTTTTTTTTTTTTTTGTCCTTGCTGGCAACTCTGCTTCTTTTACAACTTTTTCTTCTATATAATACTTTTCTGCTTGGCTTTTGTGGTTTTCAAATCCCTTCCTTAGTGTATCTTATCTTCACTCTTTTATTTCTTCATTTTTTAGACCTTTTAGAAAAAATATGGAATATGTAAATATTAACCTGATATTTTCTTAGTTTTTACTTGTACACTTTGAGAAGAAAGAAGTGTTTAGGACACTGTCAAGGTAAGAAGATATAAAAAGTCTCTTCTTTCTTTGTAGGTTCTACACAGCAAACCCAAGTCACCTCTAACAGCAGCTTTGTATTCAATTCCTGCTTTACTTGTGTATTTTCCTAAAATATCCTGATACAATTAAAAGCTGGAATTTAATTTTACCTGAACTTGGAAATTTTCTCACGTAGCAAGATTCAAGAGCAACTGATGTATCTTAACCTACATCTTCATTAGTCTTTTATTAGAAAAACTAATTATGAATGAACAGAACAGCAGTTTGATACAGAAATCCTGCTGCTATTCCCTTATCCAGAAGGAAAATGTAAATCCTGGCTATGACCACAAACTTTTTCCTCTGACTTTGCCTTTCTGAAGTACTGCTAAAGACTCTGCACATGACAGAGTAGAGCTCTTTCCTCCATCCTTATTTTGTTGTTAATCTGTTTTTCTCTGCATCCCTGGGAAGGAAAAGCTCTTGGATTAATAGAGAAAAGGTGCATTGTATGCTCAGAGCATGATAAAATAATCATGTGATGTTGAATTTATTTTATGGAGAAGAAGAAATACTAAGAATTCCTCAGAAACACATGGTCAGGTTTAATCTTTATTTTTTTTAAACAGTGATAATACTGATTTGTGTGAGTCATTCAGACCACATCAGCTTCAAGACCTATGCTTTTTAAGAATAGCTTTGAAATTTTTCTACAGGCTTGATGATTTTTCACATCCTTACAGTAAAATCCCTTTCATTTAGCTCCCTGAGCTGCAAAATTTTCAAATCTGTTGCAATTTAGCAGTGGGTCAACCAGGTAGCATCCTGACATTGTAAGCCTTTTTTTTTTTTTTCTTTTTGTTTAATTGAGGGATAGATAATAAAGCAAATCTTATATTTTGCTTTAGGATTTATCCCTAATAGTAAAGGACAGAGTAAAATTCCCATCTAAAAGTACTTTGTCCTAATTTTTTCATATTTTGCTTACTTTGCCAAACATGAGTGTGCTCATTTGTCCTCAGAAATACAGAGTGGGATAAATAAAATATTACTGAGAGAGGAAAAATTCTGATTAGCAATGTCTAAAAGTATATGTGAACTTTAGGATGTGAGATGGAAAGTTACCTTGCTTATTTTAGCAGTGACTCCTAATTCAACTCATTTGGAGTTGGATCCAGCAGCAAAAACTGTTTTGGGCCAAATTCATCAGTCACAGCTCTACTAACTTTTACTGGTATTTGCAGTTGGGCACCTGGAATAGAAATTCTTCAATCCCAGGCCTTTTATTTCCACCAGGGACAAGGGTACTGCAGCACAGGTTCCTCTTTCTCTTCCATTCCATCATGATGAAGGAGTTTTGTAAATTGATACCAGGAGAGGAAAAAAGTAAAATAGATTGTTTTGTTTTTTTTTTTTTTTTTTAATTGGATTAAGGGCACCAAAGTGTTTAATAACTAAATGAGTTGTGTATTACCAATATTGGGAATAAGTATGGAGTAGTTGGGGTGGGAAGGGACCTTAAAGGCCATCCTGTTCCAAGCCCCTGCCATGGGCTGGAACACCTTCCACTAGACCAGGTTGCTCAAGAAGGAATGATGAAACTTGATTTGGAGGAGAGGTTTAAAGGAAAGTGCAGGTCAGGTGCAACAGACATCTTCCATCTGCTGGAAATGAGAGGCAAGTTGAGGACTTTTTGATGATGTGGTGGTAAAAAGACTTCATGGAAAGCTTGCAGCCTGTATGAGCTGAAGACCTGTCCTTTTCTTTGCACAGCTTTCAGCAGGGTTGACCTGGCCAGGCTCACAGCAGTGAGCCCAGGATTAGACTCAGTTCCCATTGCTCTCCCACAGCTGTGCAGCTCCTTCCTCTGCTCGAGTTTCCCTGGGGAATGATGTTTGTGCTGGAGGAGAGTCAGCTGTAATATTAATTTTATGTGCCTGCTGTAGATGGTCAGCTCATTTTTGGGGTCACACGGGAAAGGCTCCTTATTTCTGTTTTATATTTCCTTCCTATTTTTGGACCAAAGAAGCAAGTTGTTGCAAGAGACCAGATGCTGGCAAATTTTAATTTGCTGTTAGCCACCTATTATTTTTGCTAATTACAGTTTGCCTGTTAAGTGGATGCCTTCTATATTTAAACTATAAGCTCCCTAGCAGGGCAAAATGCAGCATTTTTGTTTGTATGCAGCACAAAAGGATACTCTGATCTTGTTATTTCTTGTAGTCACTCCCAGACCTCCTGATTATTTCAGACAATCCTTAATTTTAGTCGGCTTAAAAACTTTGGTATTCAGACTTCCTTTGTTTTAAGAAAGAGGAGAAATCAGCATTACAAGTAATTACAGTAATTGGCTGAAGTAATTTACCACAATGTAGTTTGCCACTGTTTTTTAGACAAAAAATTCAAAGTAGGGCATAACATGGCAAAGAAGTGCCTGATACCATCACTGGTACTTGGGGGTTGTAGTTTATTCTTTCTTTTCTTACTTTAAAAGTAAGAGTTTTGACTTGATGGCTTTTGTGGGTTTTTTGTTTTGTTTGGGTGATTGGTGATTTTTTTTTTTTTCCTCTTTTAAAGCTCCTTTCATCTCTTGTTTGAACTGTGTCTGCAGCAATAATATGTAAAGCAGTCTGGTGCTGTCGGGAGCAAATACCAGGAATTCATGAATCTTGGCAGGTGATGACACCCCATGCTGTATTTTAGGCATGCAGGGGCTGACAGGAGCAGTGATGCACTGGGGCCTTAGGGATCTGAAATCAGGTTATGGAATCTTCTCTGAGACCTCCCTGTTGATACAAGCACCTCCAAATTGCAGTGTTGCCTCACAGAGGAGATAGGTGCCAGCTGGGAGGCTTCCAGGCTTCTGAAATACCCCCTTGGGAAGATGGAGCTGTGAAAAGAGGCTGGACCTGTTGAGTGCTGTTGCTTCATCCTTGCTTTTTGTCTCCTCCCCTGCTTCCTGGCATGTTCAGAGGAATCCGTTGTCCCTTCTGATTTCCCCCCTTTCAATGGAAAGAATCATCTTGGTTTGTTGTTTGGCATTGTTGCAGGTGGAGCTGGAGGTCACGCTGCCAGGAGAAGGAAAGGACAGAATCTTTAAGGTGGCTATCAAGTGGATGTCCTGTGTGAGTTTGCAGGCTTTACATGATGCTCTCTCTGGCCGGCTGCCCAGTGTCCCCTTTGAGACCATCCAGGCCCTGGATGTGGTGATGAGGCACTTGCCTTCCATGAGGTGAGGGTACTTTAGGTGTGACTCGGGTGCTTTGGTGGCTCTTGGGGAAGTCTGTGCTCCCACAGCCCAGCCGTGGCTGTGTGACAATGGCAGGCTCAGGCCAGAGGCCATTGGTGCTTTCCTGGTGGGATCTGGAGCCTCCAGCCTGGACACGGAGCCTTTCCCCAGAGGGGTCTCAGTCTGGCCCCGTGTTTGGGGGCTGTGAGCTCAGGGAGGCTCTGCCATCTCCCTCCTTCCTCTGTAGCCTTGGAAAAGGAGGCTCTCCCCAAGTGGGAAGTGCTTGGAGGTCGGTCAGTGTGGAAGGGTGGATTTAAAACAACTTCTTACCCTATTCCTGAGTGTCTTTCGACAGGTATTTATTGCCAATTTTGTATAAAGGTTACAGGGCTATGTCACCCTGTGTGGCTATTTTGATAGGAAAGAAAAACTTGAAAATTATTTGTTTGTTTTTCAAGTGGGACCTGCAGCATTTTCAGTCACCCTCAGGAGATACTGGGATTAGTTCTGCTGCTGTAAGACAAGTCACTTAAGGCCACTGTGCAAATTATATTCAAATAGAAAGCAAAGAACAAAGTTTAGTAGGGCTGAACTTTCCCATATCAAAGCTCTAAACAGGTAACATGAGTTAATATATGTAAATGACTTTAAATATCCTTATAACATGGTGACTTCATCTTCAAATTTAGGGAAAAAAGAAGTAAAATTACTTTTATCAGGTTTTACAGCACAGAAAACAGCCCAGAATGTCAGATACCTTGGTTCAGAGGAACACACTGGCTCTGGATATGATTCGTTTGCTATTAAGTTTGCAGTACTTAATTATCAAGATGAAAGATGGATCAGAAATATTTTATTTAGATCAGTTATTTACCCTCATGTAATATGTATAATTCAGAGTATGGGGAGAGATTGTTACATTGGTGTTTTAATTTTTTTCTTACGGATGCATAGCTGAATTTTTAATAGAATATAAATAACAAGTTATTAACGATTTTTGGTGGAATTTGTAGGTATATTAAGGAACATACTGAAGATAAATTTAAACTCGAGTAGTAGGCAGTTTCTTACTGTAGCAAGCTGGGTTTTGAGACTTGTAACCTGAGTCTTGCCAGGAATCTCAGATTATTGGTAATTTCAAACACTGACATTTCTGTGCTTTTGTGAAAAGGAATTTGCATTAATTATGACTTTATTGCAATTTTTGCTTTAGTTTTCTGATGTGAATTTATTTGCTTTCTTGCAGGTATACTCCTGTGGGGAGATCTTTCTTTACAGCATCAGAAGGGTGCTCAAATCCTTTGGGTGGTGGCAGAGAAGTTTGGTTTGGCTTCCATCAGTCAGTCAGACCTTCATTATGGAAAATGATGTTAAATATTGATGGTAGGTACTAGGAAGTATTTTCTTGTTTCTTCCTGCTCCTTAATGGAAAGGCAAAAACTAAGTTCCATTTGTTGAATTTCCTAAAATTTTCCTCTGTATTCTTGTAACACACCATTCATGTTTTTGTCTGCAGTATCTGCAACTGCATTTTACAAAGCACAGCCAGTTATTGAGTTTGTCTGTGAAGTTCTGGACTTCAAAAGTATTGAAGAACAACAAAAACCTCTGACAGATTCCCAAAGGGTAAAGTTTACCAAAGAAATAAAAGGTAATAAAGAAATTATATACAGCTGCTTTATTTTGTCTGATATGTTACCACTGTGCTTTAAATATTTTCTCCAACAATATTTGGCCTTATTGAGAGACCAACATTTCGTATTTTTTGCTTTTGAAACCTTTTGAGTAGTACCAATCCTAGTTTCATACAAAAATATTCCAGTTCCTAATCTGATGATTTATAAATGTTTACGAAGACTGGGATTTCATGTTTTTTTAATTACCCAATCTTAAATTTTTCCAATTGCTGATGTCAGGTTTTTAATATTTCCGATTTTACTAATAATTTAGCAATGTGGTTTTGCATACTTAGGCATCTGTCCTGCATACCCTCTCCTGTAAGTAAATAAGTTATTCTAGTGTATAGTGACTGAATCAAAGAACAGGAGAAAGAAATCTTACTGGTTTTGTTCACTGAAGGCTTCTTCTGCAAAATGGAGATCCTTCCTGATACTCTTGGCAGAAAGTAAGCAACTTTAAAAAGAATAAATCCATAAATCCATCCTGTACCTTCAAAAAAACATCAACAAAATTATCTTTGCCCAGCCAGAAGTTAGCAAGGAAAGTATCAATAAATCCTGAGTTTGCATTGGTTGTGAATGTTTTAAAAGGACTATCAGGCACCGAGTCAGTTCACTGTGGCCTCATTGCCATGAGCTCCTGGAGAGGCTGTTTGGGGATTTCACTCCACCCACAGGCCCAGTTCATTAGCTCAGGCTGGGCTGCAAGAGTTGGAGGTCTTACAGACCCCATATGTTTAGACAGAAAGTATAAACAAGGGGTTTAGTTTCAAGGAGCTTGTGTGCCCTTTTTGTCCTTTCCTCATCCTGAGCTTCCTTAGAAGTAGAGAACTGGAATTTGCAGAATGTGCTCAGCATCATCTGTGAGCTCTGGGGGCTTTGGGATTTCATCTTGCCTCTGAAATTCTGTGTTGAACTTTGGCTGAAGCTCAGGAGTTTTGTATTTTAAGACTGTAAATTGCTTTTTGAGTTCTGTCTGGGCTACCCTTTGAGGCAAAATGGAATGGTTTTATTACACTGTTTAACTGTCTTGTGTAGCAGTTTAGGGCTGACACCTTGATTTTGGAGAAATGGTGATTTGTGCTATCCAATTTTTAGGTCTGAAGGTGGAGATAACACACTGTGGACAAATGAAAAGGAAGTACAGAGTGTGCAATGTCACCAGACGACCAGCAAGTCACCAAACGTAAAATATTTTTCTGCTTTTTTAAGCATATGTTTGATTTCAGGCTGGAAAAATATCTTGCTTTACTGAGGTGGGAAAAGTTACCTTGAAAAATGATGGTTTTTTTGGTTAATATCCTTAAATATACCTCAGAGTATTTTTCCAATTTTGCTGTTCTTTTTGTTCTATTTTTATACTATAATGAGCATCATGGCATTTGAACCAATTACACTGTTTTAGATCTGGGAGGGTTTTTTGTTGGGTGGGATGGTTTTTTTATCTGTCGTTTATGGATTTCTTTAAAATTGGTAGGACAGGGTGTCCTATTTGTAGCCTAATGTTTGCCACAACTGGAATAGAAAAGTAGTTCCAGTTGGGATCAGCCTCCTGATGTTGCTTATTTGCAATCTCTTTTTCCTCTGAAAAAAATACTTATTTTTAACTACCAACCAGAGATTTGCAGATAACTTAAATATGGAGACAGTGGCTCCCATTTTTAAGGAAGTACTATAAGGAACAAAACCGATATCAGCTTTTTACAAGAAGATAACTGATCAGTATCTGAATCTGGTGTTTAATCATTTGGGCTTTGTTTCATCCTCCTTCAATAAGCTTAACTTGTGCCAAAAGGTGTGCTGAGGAACTGTGGGGGAAGCATTTAGCATGAAGTGATAGCTGCTTTCCATATTTGCTTTCCAACAGATTCCCACTTCAGCAGGAGAATGGACAAACAGTTGAATGCACTGTAGCTCAGTATTTTAAGGACAGACATAAATTAGTTTTACGCTACCCTCACCTTCCATGTTTACAAGTTGGACAGGAGCAGAAACACACATACCTTCCTCTGGAGGCAAGTAAACTCAGAATCCTGTCTTTTGGGGCTGGGGAAAGGGGGTCAGAGGGAAAAAGGGTTCAAATGTTGGCAAACTGAGCAGCCAGATTTTGAGAAATTTTGTAGTGCATCCGTGAAAAAAAAAAAGTTGTGAGCCAAAAAACAGTTGGACTGTGTTTAATTTTCTTTCTGTGGGGAAATTTCAGGTGTGCAACATAGTGGCAGGACAAAGATGCATAAAGAAACTCACTGACAATCAAACTTCCACTATGATTCGAGCCACTGCCAGATCAGCCCCAGACCGACAGGAAGAGATCAGCAAATTGGTGAGTGTTGTGTCAGACATGAGGCAGGTGTAGGAATGGGCTCAATTTTACTCACCCTGAGCAGGTACTGACTGGTGTATTTGTGCACTGCTTGGTTTTATACTTCTTTATGAGCTTGGTTTTGTACATTTTTATCATTTCAGATGCGGAGCGCGAGTTTTAACACGGACCCTTACGTCCGAGAGTTTGGGATAATGGTCAAGGATGAAATGACAGATGTGACTGGCAGAGTCCTACAGCCTCCCTCAATCCTCTATGGAGGCAGGGTATGTCCAGTGGGTTCTGTGCAGTCTGTGATGGCTTCCAGCACCAGCTGTGATGGCCTCTGTAATGTGGTTATTTTAAATTAATTGTGTTGTGTGCACTGAGAGAGCTTTCGCGTGTATTGTTCAGAATTTAAATTTAGGTTCTCAAAGTCCTTTAATGTATTGGCCAATTTGCATCTCTCTCAATTGCTGTTTTATTTCTGAAAGTAAAGCTGGGTTAAAAAGGCCTTTTTTTGCCTCAAACACTTGCATTGTGTGTTGCAAGAAGCAGCCTGCAAAGAGTGACTCAAATCAATGTGTATGGAGAAGAACAATGACCATTTCAATTATCACTGTATATATTTGAAAATATGCTGAAATATTCCTGAACTTATGGTTGGTTTTGAATGTTCTGGGTGGAGCAACTGTGTTTAGGGCAGCTGTCCTGAGGTATCATCTCTATCAGCATGTCTTTCCCCAAAGCCACCTCTTCCTGTTTGGAATATTTATCCACAGGTTTTTATTTTACAATGGCTTTTCAGATGGCCTTTCTGACATAATCTTTCTCCTATGATATCTTTTTAAAAAAGCTTGAGAAACAGGATTTTCCATCAGTTTTATACTGGGACTTGTTGTAAGATGAAAGCTTTAATAGCTGGGATAACTTCATTTGTGGAGGCTTCTGATGAACTTCCTCAGGTCATGCATTGCCAGCTGAATATAATTCTGTCCCTGTGCGCAGCAGACTGGTGCCTCCAAACCAACAATGGGAGAGGATCTTGAGTTTTCTGCCTAAAATTCTTCAGATGACTCAGGCAAATTATCTCAAACCTCCCTTCGCTGGCAGGTTAAGGTCCTGACCCTGATTAGGGGACTGCTTTAATGAACTGTTCTGGCACCAGCAGGCTGGGGGAACTTAATGGCAGATGAATGTTGGAAAATCGTAGTGGGGGAGGCACTGCCTTCAGCACACACAACTCTTTGCAAAGTCCATTGTCAAATTCGTGTGTGTGTCCTGAAAAATGCCCAGAAGCTTTAGTTGTTGCTGCTAGGTAGGAAGGAAGACATCATGGTAACTTGTCTAAAGCATCTATCAGTATTTATTAAGGTAACTAACATCACCAAAATTACTTCAGCTGCTTTATTACATCCCTTGTCCTCTAGATAATCCATCCCAGTAATATCTGCTTGGTGGGAGAAATGAAAGTGTTGGCAGGTCTGAGTTGAGTAACTGATTACCTTTCTCAACTTCTTCACATTTTTTCTGGAGTTGTGTGTGACATTGAACCATTATTTGCCTCTACTTAGTGATATGTGAAATATTCATAGTACTTAAAGTAACTTTCCCTTGGAAAGTTCACTGAGCAGTTGTAAAGTCACTGTAGAAATGTAGGTTCTTGTTCACGTTCCATACCAAGCATGAACCTTATTTTCCATGTATAAATTCTATTTACTGCTGATAAATACAGCCAAAGGCAATGATCAGTAATAAAAATAAATAATGTGAACTTTATTTTTCGCCTGGCTAAGAAACTGTCTTGCTACAGTGATAAAATGATTATTAAAATAGGATAGATGTTGTTACAGGGGAGAGAATGACCTGGTAATATAAATCACCTGCCAGCTGAAGGGAAGTAAAAACAAAGCTAATTTTTGTTTAGCATCGATCGAGTTTTGCATTAATCTTTAATTTTTGCCTTCCGCTTCCAGAATAAAGCAATTGCTACACCAGTGCAAGGTGTCTGGGACATGAGGAATAAACAATTTCACACTGGAATTGAAATAAAGGTTTGGGCAATTGCCTGCTTTGCTCCCCAGCGCCAGTGCACTGAAGTTCACCTTAAGTAAGTGTGTTGTGTAAGGTGGTGATTTTATCATTTATTATGGACGCAAATGTCATGATTTCACTTTTATTCAGAGCATACTTTTGGTTGAATAGTTTAACACATGGCAATACATCTTCTTTCTCTTTGTGTTTTGAATGATGCCAGTCTGATTTCAATGCCAGCATCAGGAAATTCTCCATATCAGACTGAACTAAGGCCATTTATTCTCTCTGGCAGGTTTTTGACCAGTGAGGCCTCAGGACAGAGTTTAAGATAACTGAAATTATGTAATGATGGGTGTTTATCACTAAGTGTTTCTCAAGAGTGACAGTTAACATGTGTGTTCTTTTGGGTTCTATTCTGGTTATATGGAGTAGATTTATTCATGCAGAATGTCTTTAAAAGGAAATTTTTTGTCCAAAACCTTTTCCTCTTCAGAGTTTCTGAAATGTGCAAATTGCTGTATTTGCCAAATGAGTAGGACTGGTTGTTCTATTGACTTTAAGTGTTTGAATGAAACTTTGAGATTCAGTTTCTTCATCTTTGGATGGGACATGAATTTTCAAAGACTGTTGTTACAGTGACATCTGCCATTGGCTCAGGGAAGGTGTGCAGGCCCAGATCTATGTCTCATCCCTCCTTCCACGTGCAGCTGTTTTCCCTTCCTGCTTGGACAAGTGCAGCCTTTGGAGCTGTGCTGGCAGTGACTCAGCTGCTCTCTGGGAGGTCAATGCAAAGCAGGGATTGCTCACACCACTGGCGTTGCCATGGCAGTGTTCCTTCAGATGATTTGCCAAACAACTTCGGAATTTTTCCCTAGCAAGTGATGAGCAAACAGTGGCAATCTTTTTACTTCCCATTGTGTGAGGAGGGGAGGGACTTGTTCTCTCCAGGCACATGCCCAGAACTGGGCTGCCAGAGAACTTTCCCTTCCACGATGTTGTTTCTAGTGGAAATGTTGTGTAAGCCAAGTTACTGAGTTTTGAGAAATAGACAGAAGTCTTCAACATAATGAGCCAAAATAAAATTATTTAGATGGTTTAGAATCAGTTTGTGTTTACCATGAAAGGACATTGCTTCATGCCAGGAAAATGTTTGCATCCCTTTCCATCTTGTGGCCTCTTCTTACATCTTGTTGAGCAACCTGGTACTTGAATGCTGCTGATTGATCAGAGTAAGCACCTTCAAATGCTCTAAGAGCCTTCAAAATCATCTTACTTTACCTCTTGGGAGCAGAGAGAGAACCTTTCCTTGTAGCCACTGTACTTCCAGAGGGACTTGTAAAGGTTCAAACCCTGAATTTTTTCAGACGTGAATCTTGAAATCACAGAAGGGTTTGGGTTGGAAGGGACCTTAAATAAGATCATCTTGTTCCAAGCCCTCTGCCATGGGCAGGGACACCTTCCCCTAGACCAGGTTGCTCCAAGTCTCATCCAGCCTGGCCTTGGACACTCCCAGGGTTGGGGAGATGTTCAGCCACTGACTCTGCTGTAGTAAGTTCTTGTTTTTGCAGAGGAAATATCCGTTCTCTGGAAGGAGCCTCAGGCTGCAGGGGTGAAGCTCACAGGTTGTTATGATTCATGCAAGTTAACAACAGGTTTGGAAAAAGCTAAATGTTCACACCCTCTCAGTCAGTGGCATCCTGGCACCCTGTGGTGAAGATGAGCAATGTTTTAGACAACTGGGGGTGGTATCCACTCCAACTTAATAAAGAGCTTTTTATCACTGAGCTAAAAAGGCTCACAGGTGGAAACCTCTGAAGAAATTAGGTTGTCTTTATATCTGACCACTTCATCAAAGAGTGTTTTTTTTTCTCACCAACCTAGGAGGTTTGCCTTCACCTCCAGGATTTTCTCTCATATCTCTAGAACTGCATTACTATGGATGCTAAATCAATTCACTGAGACAATTGCTGTAATTTCTGTTGGTTGTTTTCATCACGAAGAAAAAAAGGAAGAACTCCAGCCCTTTCTGTAGTGGTAACAGATGGAATTATCTTAGAGCAGGCTATGCCAAATTGTCATTGTTGCAGTCTTTTTGCAAATAGTATTTTATCCTGTATTTCCCATAGAAACAAGGTAGAATTTGCAAGATGCACTTGGGATTAAATTCCCAGGTTTTTGGACAGCACAACTCTGCGAGTTAAACAGGATTGTTCCATTGAAAATAATACCAAAAATCAAGATGGGTTTTCCTGTCTGCTAATGTAATGTATTTATGTGCATTGCCCAGGTCCTTCACAGAACAGCTCCGGAAGATTTCCAGGGATGCTGGAATGCCAATCCAGGGGCAGCCCTGCTTCTGTAAATACGCCCAGGGAGCCGACAGCGTGGAGCCCATGTTCAGACACCTCAAGAACACTTACACTGGCCTGCAGCTTGTCGTGGTCATTTTGCCAGGAAAAACACCAGTCTATGGTCAGTTAGTGGAAATGGTGCATTTCAGCCACAGTTTTGTGTGTTTTTTGTGAACTGTCCAAAGGAGAGAGGTTTAATGCTGGTTTAACTCTATAAATTCCAGTTAGGGAATGGGCTGTAATTTAATTTTACTATTTTTCTTGTGCTGCGTGATGTTTTGTATTAAGAGTTAATTATTTTCAGGATGTTTTCTATGTTTTTAAATTGCATTTCTCCATTCTCCCTGCTGGTTGCATTTGAGATTAAGGTTGTGAGAAAGCCAACACAGGGCTTTGGTGAGATTGACTTTGATAGGCAGTGGATTATAGTGTGCTTAATAAAATCTGTGTGCTGAAAATTCCAAGTAACCGAAGAAGTAATGACTTCAAAAACTCCATAGCTTTTAGAACATCTTTGCTTACTCACACAATCTCCCTTTGGCAAAAAAAATGTTGAGTGAAGAGGATTTATGTGTATTTTTCTTATTTCAAATTTTTAACTCTGGTTGCGAGGATACAGGTGCACAGAAAGTGAAAATGCAGCAGACTAAACTGTTTTTTGAAACAGGGACAATTGGTGCATTTTACATGGCATACACACATGGGTTTTAATGTCTTATATAAACAATACATTTTCCAGCTCTTCCTATAGGCAGGACTGCTTGTTTTCCTGTCCTGCCTTCCTCGTTTTTTCACTTACCTTGCCCAGCTGGAGCAGCAGCCACTGTTTTTCTCTCATAGCTATGTGGACTCTTCTCTGATGGATCAGATCTACCAAGCAGCTGCAGATTTGTTTTATCCCATCCCTCACCATTTTAATATAGCACAAAATAATTTTCCAACTTTAATACTATCTCTTACAAGATGAAAAGAGATTAAGCAAGGAACCTTAAGGAAATAGTACTTTTTCCTCCCTTGAATTCAGCTTGCAGAGGAAGTGGCTCGTCTGTAATTTGTACAACAGAAATTGGGTGCAAAATGACATTTTTACTACTTCTGTTTGGCATTAAAAGGGAATTCTTTTCCTCTACTTAACCAGTCAGAGGATGTGGTACTGCTCCCATCTTCTTTCCTTGTCATTATCTTTAATTACAGTTATTTCTGCCCCCTCTAATCATCTCTCCTTATTTTCTCCCTACGCTTTTTCATACCCTGCACTTCCTATACCCACAGTCTTGTCTTTTCTGTTCTTCCCGCCCTGCTCTTTCCCTCTCCTGTTGCCAAAGGAGGGTGGTTCATCTTCTCTGAGCCTGTCTTGGAGCCTAAATTTCTTCCCTGAGTGTAAGAGTATGTGGGTCTCTGAAAGCCTTGAAGTCTAAATTTTGTTGTTGACAATAGGATTTGATTTAACCTTTGGAATTAATGGATTTCTTGGAGTTTTTATGGACCATTGTCTCTAAATAAACTTGCAGTGAAGAACTGATAAACTGCTCAGCCGAATATTGCTCAGCACTTTACTATTAGGTTTGTGTTACTATTGCAGTGTTTAATAATGCAATACGTGCTGAATATCCTAATATTATTTATATTGCCCACATCATTAGCCAAAGCTGATGATAATAATGCTACAATTTTAAAATAAGAAGTAATTAAAAAATTGTTTATCAATATAAGCCAGCAGTGCCTTTAGTTATTGTGTTTAGGACTCAGGTAGGTGGAGCAAAGCAGAACTGGGGGGAGGTTCTGGAGGCTGGGTGGGTTTTGGGGGTAGGTTTCATTGTGTTCCTTTAAGCTTGAGCATCACTTTGCTAAAACTCCAGGTCTGTCTAGTTAATTGGCACCAAGTTCAAGTCTCCTCCATTGTTTGATTTGCAATTTGCAAATCTTTGTTTTTCTCATTCTGTAGCGGAGGTGAAGCGCGTTGGTGACACGGTGCTGGGAATGGCCACTCAGTGTGTGCAGATGAAAAACGTCCAAAGAACAACACCACAAACTCTGTCCAACCTCTGCTTAAAAATAAATGTCAAATTAGGAGGCGTAAATAACATTCTACTGCCACAGGGAAGGTGAGTTCATCTTTTAGAGGGGGAGAGGTTATTGTATTGCAAAGAGATTGTGAGTCATGCTGAGATAACTGGGGGCTTTTATCTGCAGCCATAGTACCGTAGCTTAAGTGATTCTTCAAACTCTCTTGGCTTCTAATAAATAGTCCTGTAAAAGTTTGGTTACGAAGACAGGAGAGGAATACTTATTTCTGGTGAAATTTATAATAAAAGTATTGTTTTAATGATCTGACCACTGAAGTACACAACTGTCACTAGAATGAAAAATCTCTAATATTCTATTTGCCCTTAGTTTTCAAAAGATCACCTAGAACAGCGGTGCCTTTTCTTTTGGTCAACATTCTTCTCTTTGAGACTCTTAACCACAGCAGAGACGTGAGCCTGCATGAGGCCATGGACTGTGCTCTCAGAATTCCTGAGTTTGATGGCTGTGGTGCCCACTGTCTCTCAGGTGTCCTCCACGTTCAGTGTTACCATGAAGGTGGAGTTCTGGGATGGCCCTGCATGTGCCAGGCTCCAGGCTCCATTTGCTCTGTGCACCTGACCTTGTCAGGGTTGTTGCCATGCTGTCCATCCCTCCCAAAAAGTACCTCTAGTACTGCCACGTCTCTCAGCTGTCGGATCCCTTCCTCAGTGGTCTTCAGGGCATTCTGTGATGGTGATCCTGCATTCTGTCTCTGTGAACAGTCCTCTCTCTTACATTCATTAAAAGCTGCTCCCAGAGAAGAAGGGGCCCTGGCTCCCTCACAAACACCCAATCAATTCCTGTGTCCTGGGTCAGGGATGGTTCAGCTGGACCCTGGGTGGGTGTAATGTCTCTGGGTTCCAGGGCTGCACCATCAGACTTTCCCTCTTTGAGACAGGGATAGAGAGGGCTTCCCACCACCTGGGGAAGAGTATTCCCTCAGCACCTGGCCTGTCTCCTCCCATACCCCCATCCAGTCTGGGTGGTTCATTTCTGAGATGGGCAGGGTCAGGCTGTGGGGCAGTGCTCCTTGTCCCTGTGGCCTGCTCCTGGGCAGTATCCCTAGTCTCTGGGGTAGGTGTCAGGGTGGTTACCCAGGACAGTCCCATCTTATCTCTAAATGCTAGATTAGGCCATTGTATGGTATCACCATCTAGAGAAAAATTTGAACCCCTTGAAAGGTGGATGGGAATGAAATGGATGAATGACTGGGGAAAAACTCCCCCTTGCATTGCTTTTTCACAATGGGCACCATAATTAATGAAACCCCACAGACATGAACTCAGTCTGTGATAGTTGGACAGCCATGTGTCCACATTCCAGAGGAAGTTTAAAATCCAGGAATTGCTCACCTTATTGACCCGTGGTGCAAACTGGCAAACAGCCACAGTACCCTTAGTCATAGGATCCATGTTTAGATTAGGAGCTGCAAATGGGAAAAATGTAGCCACAACCATATGCCAACCAAACCACTGTAAGTTATCATGCCTATGAAGTTTCTGTGTTCAGCACACTAAATTAAGTTACTCAGGAACTATTACTCCTTTTTCACCATTCCTCTTGATGCCCTCAAGCCCCACATTGGGCTCCAAAATCTGTGCTGGGTTGGGAGACAGGTGCCTGCAAAGGAAGATGAGAATCTTCCTGGAATGGAAGAGATGACCCCCGCCCTCCAAATTATTTTAACTTTGGAGGCTTTCAGGCAAAAATGTGGGTAAAAGAATAACAGTTTTTTACTAGAATATATATATATGTGTGTGTGTGTAGACAAACAAGCAACAATACCAAAACCCAAACACAATAAAAAAAATTAACAGAATTCCAAAGCACCCAGCTGTTTTTTGTCTCTTAAGTACAGTCCATTCTCCATTCAACATCTCTTAGGCAGCAAATGGGAAGAAAATTCCCTGAGAGAGAAAAAAAAAAGGAAAAAACCAAAAAAGCCTAGTCCCCAACATTACCTTCCCATTTCTTCTAAAGAAGGTCTGCAAACAGATTAATTTATCTATATAGCCATTAAATCATTCCCCCACGCAGCCAGAAAGAAATGACAGTGGCTTAAGATTTCCTGCTTGAAATTGTTTTATTAAGGAATAGAATTGAAGTTTAAAACTTGTGTTGTAGTGCTTTGGTGTTCCTCTCTTGGTGCAGTGGTTTAATATATTAACCTAAAGATTTGTTTAAAACTTTCAAGCTCAGTTTTTAAAAAATGTACTTTGCAAATAATGACTTTGAGACCTACTATTTTTTTACTTCCTTACCGATACTGGTTTTTATTTGGAAAAATATTTTTATTCATAGCATCTGCATATGTGCACGGTCCTTTAATTTTATCAGATTCCATTTGTTACTAAGAGATCAACTTTTACTCCTTTCCTTGGTCCAGTTGATTAAAAACTGCAATTTTTCAAGTTAGAAAAAACTAGATATATTTTTAAACTAATTTTTAATTAAGAACAACAATTAGCTGTGCTTTAAAAATCTGCCTAAGTATTTAGCATGAGAACCTTAATCAGGATTTTTAATTACTGCCACAGGACAAGTGACCAACTCAGTTCAAGTGCCAATTGTTGATGAGTTCACTGCAGGAGTACAGAGTGCTGTTTATTTGAATTTTAATGTTCTTTATTAAGCATAAATCTTGCTGCTTTTACAAATTTCCCTTCTCTTTGCCAGACCCCCAGTATTCCAGCAGCCTGTCATATTCCTTGGTGCAGATGTAACTCACCCACCAGCTGGGGATGGGAAAAAGCCTTCCATTGCTGCAGTGAGTAAATTGTGTCCTGGTCTTCCACCCCAGCTGCCTCCTGCAGCTCAGCTCTAATGCATTTTATTGCTTTCAATCCTTATGTGGTCCATTGCTTCTGATTGCCTAATTATAGCATTATAAATTATTTTTCTGCAGGAATTTATTGAAATTTCAGAGAGCTTGCTCTGATGCTAATTACTTAAATGTGTATATTAGTTTGTAAAATGCCTGAGTTGCTGATACACAGAGGAGCTTTTCTGGGAGCTGATATTTATCAGCAGCCTCATAATGAGCTGGTGCATGTTTAAATCGGCTTCTTCAGCACTTAGAAATGTTCAGAATTGCTTCATTGCTGATTGGGAACTAGGCTGGCTCAGCTGTGGTTTCTGAGGGCTCAAGCTTCCAGAAAACACAAAATATGCAGTAATCTTTTGGAAATGTACTTCTTAAATACAGGGAATGGTCCTTAGCTTGTGTTATGTCAAACACCTGTAGTGGCTGTTCGGGATTGTTTAATGATTAAGATCTCTGGTGATGTTATGTATGTTTTTAAAAGTTACACTTGTGTGTCTAGGGAAAACGAGGTGATGTGCTCACTTCTTTAGGGTTTTTTTTTTTGTTTATTTTTTAAGTCCCATGCCACTTTTACAGGATATGGATGTTAACATTTCATTAACAGAAAAACCCCTTCCCTTGATGAAGGGTATGGATATTTCTGTGGTCCATCACCCTTTCAGTTTGATAGATCCAAAAAGCAGGCTTGGTGTCCCAGAGTTCAAACTCCTGTGCTGCAGACTGAACTCACTTCAATGGTTTCATGGTATCAGTGCTCTAAACTGTGTTTGACTTTTTAAGTGCCTGTAGGTGCAAACAGGAAATGAGTCTTTTAGATTTAAAACAATTTTTTTCTTTCATCAGAGTGTGCTGCCACAGGTGGACTAAACCCAGAGCTGTTTCCGAGCACATTTTAGTTTCAAATACATCTTTGCCAGGCAATCACTCAGTGTGCAAGATACCATTAAAGCCAGTGCAGTTATCTCATGAAATACCTTTGTTAAAGTGCTTTCAGGTTTGATGCTAAGCGTTTTTCCCCAGGTTGTGGGAAGCATGGATGCTCATCCCAACCGTTACTGTGCCACTGTGCGGGTGCAGCAGCACCGCCAGGAAATCATCCAGGATTTGGCTGCCATGGTCAGGGAGCTGCTGATCCAGTTCTACAAATCCACGAGATTCAAACCAACTCGCATCATCTTCTACAGGGATGGTGTTTCTGAGGGCCAGTTCCAGCAGGTGATATTTGTCTTTTTGAAATTCTGGTGGTGTAGTTTTGGGGTAGTAATGGAATTTTGTAATTCCACCTTTATATGGTTGGAGGTACAAGAAGTATAACCTCAACAAGTCTTCCCTCAACAAATTTGTTGGCTTCTAACCAAGCAGGCAGGAGAAGTGTCTCCATATTTTTCATGTGCTTTTGAAAATACTTTTCCCCTTTAAAATATTTCCCCTTACAGAATTATAAGTGAAAAGTGTAGTTTCAGCACTCAGGTTATGTTCCACATCTTTTTCCTGCTTAGGATATATTAGTAAGACTGTATCCCATAGAACTTGGGGGATAAATAAAAATATATTTTTTTTAAACTAGGATTAATAAATACTGGATTTTCAGTCATTTTTATTCCTGATAAAACTCATCAGATACTTTGTCATATTTATTTTGTTTGCTTGCCATATTTTATGAAATATTTTTCTATATATTTTAAAGGTATTTATATACACCTTTCTTTCCAGTATTTTTGTATGCAAATAAAAGATAGAGAATTGAGCCAGCTTCTCAGAATCCAGAGGGAAAAGAGGAAAGGTCACTTGCTAAACTTGAATTGATAAAATAATCTTTGCATGAACTTTTAATATATCCTCTTTTCAATTTTCACTGGTTTTCAGTGAATTTTTCATGTATAATTAACCCCCTTTTCAAATGATTGCTTTTTGGTTTGTTCCACTTTCTTTATTATTGATATCTGTAGTCCTGCATGGGACTGCACAAAGCTGGGAAAGAGCAGCTGAGCACTTCTGGATTTTGTTCTAGTCTGAAAAAAAAAATCAGTCTGTTTTGTTTGTATTTGGTAGTTAAAAAAGTTTTGACATGCAGGTTATTAGTCCAGGCCTTGTGCTTGGAGTTGAATGAATGTGGAAGCCGCTCTCTCCTGGCTCAGGAAACTGCTGATGTAATTTGCCCTCATCTGGGGAAAAAATTAAGGTTTGGTCCTGAAAGCTTTGACATCTCATTACTCTGAGTGACAGCAAGAAAGGAACATGATAAATTATCTGTGGATAAATAAAAGAAATCTGTAGATAAATAAGAGTGATTTGTATGATGGCAGTGGTTCGTGTTGATCAGATCTCTCTCTGTGTGTGGCTCAGGTTCTCCACCACGAGCTGCTGGCTATCAGGGAGGCTTGCATTAAACTGGAGAAGGATTATCAGCCTGGCATCACATTTATAGTGGTGCAGAAGAGGCACCACACCAGACTCTTCTGCACGGATAAAAATGAACGGGTACGTTCTGATTGGGACCCCCCAACATCCAGCAGGCAGCCAAGTCACCAAGTACTGTTCATTTGTGGGACTTTCTGGGTGGAGATCACACTCCCCCAGCTGATTTTGGTATTTTCTGTATGGAGAGGAGACTCCCCAAGTGCAGGAAGGGAGCTGCTGCTGAGAATGGAGAGTTCCTCACAGCAGAGCTCTGCTCACAGATTGGGCTTTCCACGTTCTTTTTCCTTCTGTCAGACTTCTCTGTGGGAGCACTTGGAGCCCACTAGGCTTCAAGGCAATAATTAGTAACTCCCAAAACTGACATGAAGGTAGTTGTTATATTAATAAATGCTGTGATTAGAGATGTTAAATTATTTGAAAGTAAAAGAGTATTTTGACATTCTGCTTTGAATTTATTTTGAGGGAAGAGGTGGCCTGTCTGACAAGGAAAGATTGTCCCCTTGCAGGTATAAACAGGAAAAGGCACTCCTGTCCTGGAGTGGGAAGATGGAAAGAACAAAGATTTGACAGATCAGTTGAAGGAACTTCTTTTTACATTATTCAGAAAAACAAATCTTTTTAGGTAGTTTTTAAGAAGATTTTGCAGCTTGTCTCTTTTTTCTTTCTCCATAGTAGAGACACTCCAGATGTTCAGCTGGAACAAAATTTCAGTTTTACACATTCTTTCTTCACTTTTTGCTTTATATAGATCTTTTTCTTGTGTTTGTTTTCCTGGCTATGCAGCTGGAAAGAAAAAAAAAACATTTGTGTTGTGCCTCAGTGTCTTTGCATTTCCTGTTCACACAGGTTGGAAAAAGTGGAAACATTCCAGCTGGTACCACAGTGGACACAAAAATCACCCACCCCTCAGAGTTTGACTTCTACCTGTGTAGTCATGCTGGGATTCAGGTAAGACATTCTGTGTGGCATGGTAACTTGTTAACTGACAATGTTTGTACTAAATCTACGTTATCTGATGACTTTTTGTCAGATCTGAGGTTTTCAAGATGAAAGTGCATTTCAGTATGATCATTTAATTTCAGAAGTGAAATTTTGAGAAGTCCCATCAAAAAAGGGGAAGGGATCAGTTTGGTAGGGAGCAAGGAAGGAGGTTGTTTGCCTTTTAAAGGAAAAATCAGCTGAAGTGTGTAGAACTGCTGCCTGTGGCTTTAGAGGAAGCGGCCGTTTCGCTGCAGTTCCCCTGCAGAGGTGGGAGTTCAGGAGATGTTTGGGGATGCTGATGAGCTGTGTGATCTGGCTCCAGGGGACAAGCAGACCTTCCCACTACCACGTGCTCTGGGATGACAATCGCTTCTCGTCGGACGAGCTGCAGATCCTCACGTACCAGCTGTGCCATACGTACGTGCGCTGCACGCGCTCCGTCTCCATCCCTGCTCCAGCATACTATGCACACCTGGTGGCCTTCAGAGCCAGGTACCATCTGGTGGATAAGGAGCACGACAGGTGAGTTCAGAGCTCTGCATTTTTGCATGATTGGAAGGCAGTGGGCTTGTTAATTCTGGGGTCGGTGATGTCCTCAGCAGTTCAAGGGTGGATTTGCTCTCACCACTGAATTATGCAGAAGACATTCCTGTACGTGCTGTTTTCTGTTTCAGAACCTCAGTGGTGCTTTTTTAAGGGTAATTAATGTTTGACTGTTCTGCTCAGAAGAAACTAATGATACAGAAACACGTGCAAGGAGAGGCAGATTAAATAGCGTTTCTTTCCCACTCCACAACCTGTTGGTTTTTGTTTTCTCCCCCTCCCTTCTCTTCCAGTGCTGAAGGAAGCCACACTTCTGGCCAGAGCAATGGCAGAGATCACCAAGCACTTGCTAAGGCAGTCCAGGTGCACCAGGACACACTGCGCACGATGTACTTTGCTTGACATGTTTTAATGTTCAGCGGCTCCGGATAAGGCAGAGTTGGATTCACACCAGACCAGCTGCACTTAGACCAACAGATGCCCCAGCCCAGGGACAGCCAGCAATGAGTGATGCATCTTTTTTCTTTCTTTCCCATTTGCAAGGAAGCCTTCCGTCCAGAATTTCAGACTTGATCACAAACTGCATTCTTGTACAAACCCCACTGTTGTCGGAAATGTGGTTTGCCAAAAATCTCTGAGCTGCTTGGTATAAAACAGACCCAGATTTTATAATTAAGTCAAGAGCTGCAATCTCAGGGCTTAGGGAAGAAAAGCAAAAAACCAAACCAACAACCCAACCCATGAAACTCTTCATTCAGTTAGCTGTTCATTGAGTTGCTTTTGATAATTTGAAAAGATCTAATTCATACTGAGGTTTGATGAGCTAAAACGCTGTGAGTCAGCATTTAGTACAAAGGAAAGCAAAGCATATGTTGAGTATTTATGAAGCCTTGATTATTCTAGATGCATTTACAAAATTTTTATTTTCAAAATAAGAGCGTGACAAACTTCTGGTTTCTAACTGTCTTATAAAGATTATTCTCAGATTAGTCTCTGTGTGTCTAAGGGCAAATGTATTTTCTGAAGCTTGTTCTTGAATGTTTTTTATTGTGCTGCATTTTAAAATGTTTTTCATAGACTAAAGATGAATTTAAAAAAAAAAAAAGAAAAACAATAAGCCTGTACCTAAGCTTTTAATATCTCCAGTTGGATTGGCAGAGGAAAATGTGCCATTTAAAAAAATTTGTATAGATTTTTTTAAAGTCATACTGACAGCTAACTTTAGGATTTGTCATACAGGACTGTGACACTTACTTTCCAAAGTCTCTAAAGAATACGGGTCTGTGGTGATAAATACAGTACAATCCTTTTTCACTGTTGTTTGAGTTAATGTAAATTCTATATATGTTTCACAGTATTAATGTGATAGACTAGATGCTATTATTTATTTTTATTTACTAAGGAGCGCTCATTATACTTCTGTTAACATATCAAGAATGCTTTGAACTTAGAAAGTAAAATCCTTTTTGTGGGGACATTACTCTTCAAATGCAAAAAAAAAAAAAATATATGCAATCGACGTGGTGAGAGGAGAAAGATGCAGCCAGTGTCTGTTGTAGCTTGGGATTTGCAGAAAGGCTTTTTCATTGTGCACACAGCACAGCAGGTTTTACCTCTGCGGTTCAGACGCACACAAGACCAACATCCTACATTCGTTCAAGCACAAAACAACTGTATTTTATTTATATGTTTAGTAGTGTTAAGCAGGAGCTCTGCTAGAGGAGAGTGGCTCTCTGGAAGTTAGGCAGAATTCAGAGAATCTATGCAGTAAAGAGAAAAACTAGGAAACTGAAGTTTACTTAGGGAAGGAGGTGAAACTCTCTTCATTATGCATAAGAGATCCGTAGGAAACGTGAGAGTTTTGCCATTCTCTTAGGAGAAGCATTAATTAAAACTGATAATTGTTAGACAGATGCTTCTGTTAGTTTGCACACTGGATTCATAAAAACCATAACACACGTAAACCATTGCACTAATGACGATGCCATGAGCAGGTTTAGGAGAAAATGGAAAGAGCCCAGGAAAGTTGTTTATGCTGACTTGATCTTGTTTGTTTTCCATGGGATAACTTAAATAAGATGCTGAGAGGCAGGTTAGAAAACCTTCATTCTCTTCCACTGATGGATTTTGTTTTGTCTTTTCCCTTTTCTCCAAGCAGCTGCTCAGTCTCTGTTTGGACACTTTTACCTCTGGCCACTGGGATGTTCGAGTAGCTTTAACCCATGCAGAGCTCTGTGCCACAGAGCAGATCAGCTGCAACCAGGTGATGTTGGATAAGCTAGAAAATGCCCAACCCGTGCTGCATAAAGACTTTTAGGTACATAATTCCAGTTCAGATCTTCACCTTGTAGCGGTGTGTTGGTTGTTGGTATTTTGTAGGTGAAGTGTAGAACATGTTAATGGAATAATCACATTTGTACTATTCTAATTGGGTGATTAGGCTGCTGGCTCAGAGTGTCTTCTTGGTCATAGTTCTATAAATTCAGATTTCTGTAAATTTGAAGCAAATCCTAGGTAGCACTGTCTGTCTTGCTGTTTGCCAGCGAGGTTGTACCTACCTCCCCTCAAGTACCCCTAAGCTGCAGATCCTCCCCATGGTGGGTGTGTTGCACTTCTCTCTGTTTCCTTCAGAGCTTTCCTATTTCAGTGAAAATATTCATTTGGCAGAGTTTTATATAAGAATTATTTTTATATGAATTCTTCTTATCAAATAGGATAAAGATCATCCATTTTAAGACATCATTTAACTTATTTGCTGTCTGTTATGCAGAGACCTCTTGGATGTGAAATTCATCCCCCTCTTTCCATGCAGATCTGGGACAATGGAATTGTACAGCTGGTCAGATGGGGTGTGAGGAGGGCAGGATCTGTCTTGACCTCAAATCTCATTTCTGAAGCAGCCTGGGACTGCATTGCATCCTATTTAAGATGTTTCCTTTGTGAGAAAAGGAGTTTTAGGCAGGCCCTTAATCTGAGAGTAGTTGTTGTTTGTGGATCCTCTTGGAACGAGCAGAAATTCTGCGTAGCTTTCCTTCCCGAAGTATGAAGAACTTGGGATGTTTATGTGCATTTCAGGACATTTTTACCTTTTACAGATCTTTCTAGGCCTCTAATACTGCTAATTCTTTATGCCCTGTGTCTCCCTCCTTTTCCCTCCCACCAGTGGTGACTTAGTGAATAATTTAAAGCATTAAACCCCCTCCCCCCAAAAAAAACTGATTAGGTATATACTTTGTAAAGTACAGCATGCTGGCAGTCCAGCACCTCTCTTTCTGAGAATAGTTGTAATATAAATTACATATTCAAAAATATCTCCTGTCTAAAAAAGCCACCACAAACACCTAAAATCCTAGTATTATTTTTTATTCTGTACCTCCCACATGTCTGGTGTAGAACAGCAACATCTCAGGTCAACACAAAGCTTAAGAAGTCTCAGTCTCCTCCAGGTTGCTGGTGGAGAAGTGCCAGCTGAGGTCACAATTCTTGAGTCTCTGGGTCACTGTGCAGGTCAGGTCAGCAATAACCGAATTTGTGCCACTCTCAGGCACTTGGGGCATTTTCCATCGCATCCAAAGGAGCCCCACTGCACAACCCCCCCAAAACAGCATCAGCAAGTGTGAAATGCTCCTCTTGGGAGGTGACAAGTACTATCAGAAGATACGAAATAATTAAAAGTTTGTCTTTTTTTCCCTGATGTGCAAAATGTAATGCAATAATGAGGTTTGCTTGGTGGTGGAAATCTCTGCTCCAGTGGCTGAACAGAGTAATGAGTCTGCTCCATCTGTTCAGCACCCAGGAAACAACTGAGCTGATCCTTAGGAGTAAATGTCCTGTTGGGAAGTGCTGGAAGGAGGTGGATTTGTCTCTGCCTTTATGTGGCATTTAAGACAGCCCTATGCAATTTAACACTTGTGTGTGTGTGAATGCACTGATGTACAGAGTGAGATCACTTGTTTTATTAGAGCTCCTTATTTTGGCTTGGTTTGCTTTAGAATATTTGACTTTGTGAATTACAATCAATGATCTTCCATGTTCCAGATGCTTTGGCACAGGAATTCCCTTGTTTCTTGATCTGTCAGGTAACAAATACCTTTGATCTCCATCCAGGCCCCCAGGCAGCGTTTTCTGATTGTAAAAGCAAAAAGGTTGTGAAGGTTTGGCTTTAATTCCGCCTCTCTTAGTAACTCCTGCAGCCTTTGTCTGTGGTAACAGAGTCTTGTTCTTGTTGAATCATTTTTGTAACATAAGACAAGAGGTTTTTCCACAAGGATTTTCAAATTAAAACTTCTGGAGAGTAGGTGTGAGGAGTTGAGGGTTTTTTTTCTGAGAAGATTGACGTTTCTAAGATGCTTCTAAGTTTTTCTCTCTGACTAAAGTTGTTCTTGTATGTGCCCAAAGGCTTTTGATTAAAGAGCACACTCAGTCAAATAAGCATCACTGGTGGCTAAATAACCCATAAGGGACTTTTTTTTTTTAAAGACATCTTTTACACATTAACTTAATGAATGTAAGAAGAGTTCTCAGTTATTTTCACACTTGAGACCAGTGTAATTAAACTCACTTGTTTTCCTCTTTTTAATACTCTTCTCCTGCCATAGCATCTCTCTTTGTGTGGCTTTCCCCATTCCTAATGCAAGGCAGTCCTTTGTTTTGTACTTTTATATTCCATTTGGTAACATGCTTCTTGATGCACAGATGCCATCTTTCTTAAGGAAAACTTCAAGTAGAAGGTAATTGCACTGATTTTTGGTTTTTTTTAAACTCCCTTTTTACTGTAAGACTTTTTTTTTTTTGCATCTGCTGTAGCTGTTTGAAAATACTGTAAATAGTGCTCTGTACAGCAAATACTGAAATGCTGGGGATACCATTCCTAGTTATATTTTCCAGAATACTGCCATGTGTTTCCAGTGTTGAAATAGGAGCTTTGGTGTTAAATGCCGTTATACTTTGTGTGCATTGTGGTATCAATCCAGGAAGGGCACAGTTGCTGTATTACAGTGGAAATACTTAGGGTTTGTCTGAATTTATAAAACATTTCTTCCTTCTCTCCTCTGTGCACATTTCTCCCAGACCACAGAGATGCAGTTTATCAGCTCTCACTGTGCTTATTGTCTGTGCAGGGTTCAAATGCCAATTTTTGTATCATTTTGATGACTGATGGCATTAATGCAACATCTGGATTATCAGATGTAGCTCTCACAGGTTTTCCTTGCTTGTCTGATTCCTGTTGTAGAAGCAGAACCAGTGGATGTGGCAGAATTAGTGGAATGACAGGGATTTGGGATCCAGTTACACTGTCTGTCTCTGCATGGTGTGGGATTGGGCAGTGCAGTGGATGTTTCAGTGCTCTGAGCTAGGGAATGGTGTCACCTCTGGCTGCTCATGGCTCCCCCATCCATCAGCAATTGCCTTTTGCTTCCATAACCCTCGGGGACAAGACAGACCCCAAATCCAGCCCCATGGTCTGACATGAGGGTGCAAACCAGCAAGTTCTGCCTTCTGTTTCTGAGGGTTAATGACTGGAAAGATGCATTCTGAGAGGGTTTAATCCAAATGATATGGGAAGGGGGTGCTGTGTGTGCTTGGTGTGGCACAGAATCTGTTTAGTCCCATTTAGTGTTTCAGTTGCTTTGTCAGAGTCGTTTCCTTGAAGTGTTAATTTGAATGTAATTGCTTGGCCAAATCACTACAAAAGTGTGTTTGTGAGAATCTTTAGTTACAAAGCAGGTGCAGTTCAAGGCTACCTCCTGTATTCCTTCACTGAAGAATTAATTGAAGTAAACCTCCCACTAAGCAGCCAAAATGCTCCCAGAGGGACTGTGTTTGTCCTGGTCTGTTCCTTACTGGGAAGTGGCAGTGCCATGCTGTGATCCTGGCTGGCTGCTCAGCCTTCCCTCTGCCTTCCAGAGGCATCCCTGTGTATTGAGAGGGTACCAGACCTGGCAACTGGCACATCTGGTACATGTGCTTCTGGTCAGGGTCACTCCATAGCAGCAGCTCCCTCTGTGACCTGTCCCTTCACTTGAGTTTCTATATTGTTCTCCAAATGAAAAATGTTTCTGTACTTTACCTGTTGGTCAGAAAATGTCAGGTTTTCTCTGCAGATGACATGAAGGTGCTCGAAATAGATTTTGAGTCTGAGGCAAAAAATATGTATTGCAATATTTTTTAAATGTGTTTTTTAGATAAGTTGACATGTGACTGTAAGAATGAAAATACTTTATTCCCTGCTTAGAAAACTGTAAACTAAAATATGGGGGGAAAGCCCCAAACCAAAAAACAACCCCATACCTTATGTTCATCTTGGGACTATTTAGTGTCAGTTCTGTGCAACGCCTTGGCCAAAACTCAACCTTGACATAAGTGCATGTGGACTGAGGGTGCTTTAAGTGACCTGAAATGAAACTGTAGAAAACTGTGTTAATAAATCAGATTTTGTTTACAATTTTTCCAAACAAGCTTCCTCAACTCAGAACAAACCACTCTGCTGACAGAAATACCTGTTGGAACACAGTGTACTGGTGTGGTTTTGTAGCAGTGTTAAAGTTGTTTTTATTTATGAGTAGCTGGGCTTTCTGCTGTGGATTTTGGCCTAGCAGAGTGAGTTTCCTGGGATTCTGTGCTCCCTGCAATTTCCTTCCCTTAATCTCTGGGTCTAGACACTAATGAGGCTCATCCATGGCAGGAGGATTGCTTATGTCTTGACTTTCTGGAACCCAGATTTTGCAAGTGACTGAATAAACCATTATAAATCAGCTCATTAATAACTGAATGGGGTAAAATCCTGACAATGTGGCTCAGTTCTCAGTCATGATTTAACAAGGCCCCCCCAAAAGTGTGAAGAGCAGGGTAAATGGCTGCTTTGGAGAGGATGTTTCACTACATTGTGCACTGCAGATTGTGGACACTATTGCTGGCAGGGCTTGCACTGTGCAGAGATGCTGAACAGCTGCTTTGTCGTTGATGGGAGCAGAGTTTTGTGTTTTCCAGACAAGGCAGAGCTGGGGTCATCAGGATGTTTAAGAAGTGAAGGAGCTCTGTGCTGCTCATGCCCTAGAGAATAGAAACACTGGGTGCCCCAGCCCTTGGGGAAATGAGAGAGGAAGTGAGGGGAGACATTTCCTTGCAAAATTGCCAGTTTAGGCACTTGTTAAGGTGACAGTTCAATTCTTAGTTTTCCTTCTGGCTTCCCTGTAAGTGCTCCTCAGAAATCCTCCACCCTGCACCCATCTGCTGGCCCCATCCCAAACGGGGAAGGCTGGCAGGAACTCCCCAAGTCCGTCTGTGGTGTCAGGGAGCTCTGACTTGGTTGGGGCTGGGACAGGGCACTGCTGGATCTGGAGGGATGAGAGGTTGACAGGAGTTAATTGTGGGAGTTCTGCATGTGGCAGCACTACAGACCCACAGCACCAGATGCAGGCTGTGGCTGTTCCTTCCTCCCACTTAAGCATCCCCCAAAAAAGCCTTTTCTTTGGATTTGTCCATGTGCTGCCTCAGCAGATCTATTGTAAACCTGCCTGTGGCTGCTCTTCCACCAACCAACCTCCCTGTGTGGTTTGAGGAGCCTTGGGCTGCATGGCAGTTCTGTATCAAAGGGAATAATCCTTTCCACAGGGTTCTCAGGAGTGCACAGCTTTTAGTTGTATTTTTTTCTCACAGATGTGCTGTTGAACCATGGACTTCAATTTGGTTTTTTTTCCCTCCCTTCTTTAAGCACAACTAAACCACCTGCTGGAACAGCTTCTCTCTGCTCATCAGCAGGGATTGCAGATGCTGTCTGACCTGGGAGCAAGCCTAGGAGTTGTCCCCAAAATACAAGTTTTGTGGTAATTTTATGGGGGGGTGTTTTTGAGTGTGCTTGGCAAGCATGAATGGTGAACAGGTCAGCAGGCAGGCAAGCTTAGGAGTGTCTAATCCCCTGGCTGGTGCTGTTTATGTGTGCTTTGTTAGGTTAGATTTCCTGTCAGAAAAAAAATAGAATGTGGACTCTTTTCTGTATTTATCAGCTTTTCCTGGTTTTAGAGCCATGAATAGAGGAAGCCTCACTCGTGCCAGTTTTTGTGAAATTGCACATTTTTGCCTGACATGTACTTGACTCAAAGCAGATCCTGTCTGGGCTTTATGGGCGCCTCAAAACTTCAGCTGCTGTGGCTTGGATCAGACCTCTCATGTGCCAACATGACATGCAGTGAATTTTGTTTTGAGACTTCACCAAAGTTAGTTCTGCATCAACTGTGGGGTGCTCAATCCTTACTGTTTTATAGCACTGTTTCTATGCTATTAAAAAATTAGCATTTCACCCAAATTTGTCATTCCTTGATATATTTTTTGTGAAACTTTACAACTGAGCCCTTCAATTGCTCATCTCATTTACAAATGACAACTTCATAATTGCATATTAAAGAAAATAAGAGAAAATAAACAGGAGTAAGCTTTAGATTTATCTTGGAAAATCAAATTTTCAGTGAGGTGCAATGAGGAATTACATTGGACAAAGTTCTGTGCTATCCTGAAGAGTGTTACTTCCTTTCTGTAATTTGTTGGTAAAGCTTAGCAGATTTTCTAGATGTGTGTGTGTCCCTGTTTGTGTGTGTACACACACGTGTGTGACAGGAGAGAGGACAGTGTATAGGCTGTCTGTAAAAGATACAAAGACAGTATTTGGCTGGAAATAACAAGCACAATTTCCCTGGCTTTTGCAGTATTTTATTAGTTGTACAGTCATAAAGATTTCAACATTTAGGGCAGTTGATAATAAAGATCCAGCCCCGGATTTCTGTGCAGCAGAGTGGTTGGCAGGATCTTGGGAGGGTGAAATGGAAAACAGAATGTATTGATAAAATATTTTTTTTTTGCTTTAATTTTGGTACATTGCAAAATTAACTGACTTTATCTGTTAAGGTTTTAGTTTTCTGTTTTAATAGTTTAAAATTTTAAATTATTTTTTATAAAATAACTGAAAAAAAAAAGAACCAAAAATCAATCCAGAAATTTCATATTGTAAGTACTCCCTCCAATCAAAATGTTTCTGTGACCATATAAAGTTAGTTTTTGTGGGGTTTTTTTGTTTGTTTGTTTTGTTGTTTTTTTTTTTCTTTAAATAGAAAAAAAAATATATGATGTTAAGGTCGTTCCAAGTGGTACTAAATGTGTATTGAGTAGTTCTGTGTGTGTTGCATCTCTGTTGGAGCTTGCAGTATAGAAATGATTGGTGCTGGCTGGGTGAGAGTAGCACTTGTAATGCAAAACCAGGCCCAGAATTACCCTCGGCTGACTCTGAAGGGCATCCCTGGCACTGCAGGGTTTCCCATGGAGGTTGGAGGCATCACTTGGCAGAGCTGAGGGGGTCACAGGGGGTGTTAATTAATTAATTAACAGCAATTAATCCATTGCTCCTCTCGCTGCTGTAGGTGAGCACTTGTGTGATGCTGTGTGGCCACGCCACTTTAAAATAAGCCTTAACGAAATGATAAACGTGTCAGATTCCTCTCTCAGAGTATGCAAAAATACTGTTTAACGACAGGAGGGTGTTCCTGTCGAGCTTCAGTGTTAGTAAAGGCAGTCTCCTGACCTGGGAGTGCAGGGACACCTGGAGCTGTCTGTACTGTGATGCCTCTTTGGGCACTGGCTGTCCGGGCTCTCGGGCATTCCTCTGGCAGCCGACCCCAAACAGGCGTTCCCAAATCCCAGCTTTTTGTTGTTCTTGTTGTCAGACATATTCTCCTCCCTCCCCCTGCCAGCAAATCTCTGCCTGAAGGAGGATTGTGATTTAACACTTCAAATTTTACATCCCAAAAAAAAAGCCATTCTTGAATTCCACGCTTGCTTCGGGTAGGTGCCATCGCTTCCACTTCTTATGACTGACATAGGATCCTTAAAACATTTTAAATAGAGGCAAAAAAAAAAAAAAGTGTTGGGGACCCAGCTTGCTTTTATTTTACTTTTTTTCAATTTGGATCTACCTCATGTTACCGGTTGGGTGCTAATGACTCAAATTGTCAAGGAGATTTGGCAAAGACGACCAAACCAACCCCATCCACGGCCCAAACCCTCGGGTTTCTTGTTCTGAGACAACAATCTTGGATTTGAGTTCTATTCTTTGTGCCTTTGTGGTTTTTTCCCCAGTGCACAGCAATCAAAACTTCCTGATTAAAAACAGCAAATGGTTTTAACCGTGCTACAAGAAACTGAATTTGAAAATACTTTTTGGTGTAGCAAGTTGAAAGTAAAGTATCACAGCTGACCTAGGCAAAGAGAAATACCCAATAAAGAAGGTTTTGGAAATGTTTAATTCTGACCCCAAATCTCTACATCTGTGTCTCTGTATATGCACATAGCACGTGACTTTGTGTATGTATGTGTATATATATAAATATAAAATGAAGGGATACACATGTAAGGCTGAGGGAATAAAACATCATTGACCTTTCCACAGTTTTGTATGTAAGAGTTTACAACCATGTGTAAGTTTTTTCTACTACGTGAACCTTTTTTACTCAAAAAGAATTCCTTTTTGGAAAGCTTTAAGTTGTGATACGCTATCATTTTTTTGAGGTTTAAAATTTTTTTAAAAAATCCACTTTTTACCAGTACCTACTACAGAGGGGAAATCTTTGCTGTAAAATTGTATTTAGTTTAAATATTAAAAGAAAAATAAAAATCTATATATGGGATTGTAAAAGTGCTGACATTCCATCATGGCAGGACTTCCAAGCTGTTTCCTAAGGCTTTCTATTGCAGAGAAACTCAAACAAAAGGAAAATGCCTCTGTTCAGTGTTTTTATAAAACTGCTCCATCAGGTCTAGACTTAAGCTATATTTTCTAAAGCCTAATCATCCTTTATTATGCTGCAGATAAATGATCAGCATGGTTGCACTTTCTCAGTAATAATGTTTGCCCTGCAATTGGCTCGTGGTAAGGACTTTAGTTTTTTAACAAAACCAATCGTACTTTGGGCAGAAGGTAATATTTATATAGGTACCTCAAGATTTAAAAAAAAAAAAAAGAGCCTGAATATGCTGCATTTTGTTTCTTTAACATTTTTCATGTAGCATTTGTTTGCTTTTCTGGTTTTTTAGGAGATTACTTAGCTACCTGTTTGCTTTGGGGGACCCTGATAGTGTTCTAGGCCGTTGTTTTCTCTGGATCTCACAGAATGTAGTATCCTGCCTTGGGATCATGCAGGACTTTGGGATGGGATGTGCCCTGCAGTGTATACACACGGGGAGGGGGGACTATGGAAATTTGCTTTATGGACTTCAGGAAAAGGATACTATATTCCTAAAACAGACAATACATGTTCCTAATTCTTAATTATGTTGGTAGTTTTTTTGTTTTGTTTGTTTTTTGGCTCATTCTGCTTTCTTGACTCTTTTCTCAAATACGAGTGTGGAAAGGGGCAGTTGATTAATGGGGGCACACAGTGACCAAACCTGCCCCATTGGTGGGTGTTTTGGGGTGATTCCCCAAATCCATGGGTAAGAGCAGTGCCCCAGGTTGGAGCAGGACTCTCCTGCTCTTGGCCTGCTTTCTGCTGCAGATCCACCCTCTACTCCTTCATTTCCGAGTCAGTGAAAATCTAAAAATATGCAGAGATGGGGAATTTTTGTTGAGAACTGTTGAAGGAAGCTTCAAAGGCTGTGAAACTGAGCATTTATTGTCATGCTTTTAAGCTTAGATGGGTCCTTTTCCAAGTTTGTTTTACAGCTTGAAAGGTAAAAATAGTTTGCACTACTTTTGCAATAAACTCATGAAAAACCTAACAGGTTCTGTTCTGGTTTCTTACTGTATATATACAAGTAATACTAAAGATTTAGCATAGTGGTTTTCACCTCAAAACATAAAACTTGTAACAAGCTCAGAATGCTGTAATTCCTGACAAAATAATGATGTGAATGATATTTTATAAAGTTATTTTGTATGGTGTCAATTTTGTTTTGCCTCGTATGTCAATAAAATAAAATTCCTCATCTTTACAAAATATTGTTTGATGTCTTTTCATTTAATATTTGGCCATTTTCTGCAGTTGCTTGTGCACTGTGAGACTGCCAAAATCTCTAGTCCATTTCCCTCCCTTGCATTTCTCCCCTTGTTTGTGTTTGGATGTTTCCCTGTGCTTTCACCCACTCCGTGCTCAGCCAGAGACAATCCCTGCTGCTTTAACTGCTTACAAGTTGTAATCCTGGAATTGTTTTTGGAAGATGAACATGCCTGAAATGCTTTTTTTCCCCCTTCTTCTTTCTGAGTGAATCCCTACAGTGATCATTTTTTAAATGAAGAAAACGTAGCACCTGGTGGTGACTATAAAGCATCAAACAGAATTGCAGGTATGCCAAGGAGCTTCCTTTGGGAGCCCAACCCTGCAAATACAGACTGGTTTTACTCAGCAATATGAAATACTGTCAGAGATGTCTCTTCCCTTTATTTTTTCCCTTGTTTTTTGAAACACCACTTTGAATTGGATGAGGTTTTTTCTGTGTCAGCTCTTGGGGAAAACAAATAACCCTTTAGTGGTTTGATGGCAACAAGCTTTGGCAGATACAGGGCCTGGGAGAAGGCTGTGGCAAATTTTGGCAGCTCTGAAATCCCCGTGGAGGATTCTGGCTGAATGAATCCAGAAGGGTGTGCACATTCTTCTGGGCTCAGGAATTTACAGAATATGTTCATCATCCCACAGGAAACTTCTAAGAGGAATGAAATGTGCTAATTTATACTTAGTAACCACAGTTCTTTTGTCATTTTGGCAAGTTTAGGAAACTTCATGTCCTTTGAGCAGCAGCAGCTGGGGTGGGGAAGGGTCTCACAAGCTGGCGTTGTAGGGGAAAAAAAAGAAACATTTCTATAATAATAATAATAATTAATCCTGGAAAGTGCCCCCTGGCCTGTGTTCCTCTGCTGTAATCCCACACCACCTTAAACAGGTCAGGACACTTGGTCACTTTTGAGGAAGTTCCTGTTAAATGATGCACTTTGAACAGAGGGAGAAAATGGGATTAAAAAGCTCAAGGGTTGAGGTACAGACAGCGAGGTCACTGAGAAGTTGCTGCCATGGGCAAAACAGATGTGAACCAGAGGGAAAATTATATAATTTACTGACAAATTAAGTAGAATTAGATGGTAAGAAACTAAGTCAAAATTTAAAACATCTTCCATCCCTTTCCCAGTCCCTTTCTGCCCCTGCCTCCTCTCCCCAGGGTGCAGGGGTGGGGATGGGGCTGTGGTCAGAACCCTGCCAGGGCTGATTGAGGATGTTCCTCTTTGATTGTGACCCATCCATGGTTCAGGTATTTGCTTGTTGCCCTCCTCCCTGTTCCTGCTAGAGAATCACTGTGCAGTTCTTTGCTGGTGGATCTTTTTTCCTTTCCCAAAAACCGGCACTCCCTCCCCCCAAACAGCATTCCACACTCATATTTCCCACACATCTCCATGCACTTTTAATAACATAAAAAAAAAAAAAAAAAAAGCACAAACCAACTCTTGGAACAATGGTTTAGTTCTGCCTGGACCCCCTTGGGGATTTCCCTAGAGATCCAGCCCCACTCAGCACTCACTAAGCATTCCTGCATGCACAATACAAATTCATTTATGGCAATTTCAGGAAAATGTTTTACAGTGCAGCATCCTCTGATCTGTTAAAATATTAGGATCATTTCTGGTGTGGCTCAGTAGTTCTGCCAGTCCTGATGCTACCTGCCTAGTTCCATTTGGCTTTCTTTGAATATGGAATGTGCTGGACTGTGGATATGCTGGAGCTCCCTGCTATGTTTTAAGGGAAGTTGAGTGTGGTTGTGCCTTCAATCCAAGAGAAGCTGTTCAGTTCTGGTAACTCTTTACCATGCCCTCCAAGTTAGGTGCTGCCTGAGACAAATTCCTGGCTGATTTGCTGCCCAGCTTTTTTGGAGTGTGAGGTTCTTATTACCCGTTAACATTCCCTTACTTGGGGATGTGCTTACCTGGGGAATTTTTCACCCCTTCTCTCTCTCGGACTGACCATGACACTCTGCAAACATTGCCACACTGACCATATGTGTGACTGAAACTGGAAAGAACTACAGGAAGCTTCTGCATCCACTGTCAGTTTTCATACAAAATGTTTATTTTAAAAAGTTGCACGTGAAGTTCTACATGGGACGGTTGCCAGTTCTGTAGTAAAAAAAGAAAAGAAAACCAAACCAAAAACAAATGAAAGAAAGATCCATCTCTGCCACTCACTTGGTAAAGGAGCTGCTCATTCTCAAGAACCCACAATTAACAGACTTCAATGTGCTTTTAGGCAAGAGAAACTGCCGAAATGGAGTTCATTCAAGAAAAGGGTTCTAGATGCACATATTGACATAATTTTCTACCCCATTTACCACCACAGCTGCAGAACCACATTAGCTCTTAGGATGGATCTCCTCCTCTCCCATCTGGGTGCCCACATGGCTGTTTTTACAGACTTTTTTAATGGACTTGGTCCACTTTTGGAGCTTTTGAACTGAAAGCTGCCTGAAAGAAATTCTAAATTTTGGTAATGATTGTCTGACAAAGTCATTTCAAATCACCTGACCAAGCTCTGCTGTCAGGTTCGCACTGTCTCTTCCTACCCCACCGTGTTTTTGAGGGAAGAATTCCATTCTCCAAGAAGTATAAAGTTCAATTTCTAAACTTCTTAAAGCAAAAGCAGATGGCTCAGTGTATAAATATATCCAGCATCTGGATTCTCAGTCACAAAAATAACATCCTTTATACAATAGAAAATGGACCAACTATGAAACAATTCTCCATCGGCCTTAAGATCCAACACTGCCACCAACAGCTGCATCTTCATCCTCTTCCTCCTCACCCTCATCATCGTCTTCCCTCACTTCTCCATCTCGCTTCTCTTTTTCAAGCATTTTTAGGTATTTGCTAGCTAGGATCTTCTTTGGCAAGATATCTGAAAGGCAGAATTGTGGCTTTTATAGTCAATTTGAATATTTGTATTGCCTCATTAATACTGTTGCATCCAAACCACAAATGAAATTAAGTATAAAAAGAAATATTTTTAGCAAACCTTAGGTGAATAACCAGGTAAGTCAGCCTGACCCACACACAGCTCTAAGAGTAGGAGGGACTTATGGTACAAGTAGCCAAAGATAAGGACTCTATTTCATGACTAATTGCTGGCAACTTTTACTGTCTGCTGATGTAGATTATTTGATGTAGAACAGGGTGCTCAGCTCCCTTAGATGCAACAAGCCATTAATATAAAATCCAAGTAAAAACGTAGGTGTATATATATCTAATAGCATAGAGGGACCATGTGATGAAGCTCTGTTTCTCAAAACTTACAGATTCCTACGTGTCATTTTTGGTCCACATAACTTCTCACCTAAAGATGTGCAATGATCTTTTTTCACAGGCTGAAAGCTTTCAGATGGAACTTCTGGAATTAAAGAAATGCTTAAGGCAATATCCTGAGAACTGTATACAGTATAACTGCATAATTTAGATGCAGCAGAAAAATCCACACTCACATAGAAACATTTAGAGTGAGGTAGTTCATGAGTTCCAGTTGAATGTTAAGCAGGAGATCAATGACCGGTAGGAAAACTGGGTCCTCACAAAACAGAGCATTAAGAGCAAGATTTCATTTTCCAAAGCAGACACTGGATTTACCCTTGTGTTACCGATACCTGCAAGGAACTGAAAGGTCTCACACTCTTCTGCTGTATGAGACAGGTCAGTATAAGTCAGAGCATTCTTCTCCTTCCCTCTGCCGTGTTTGTAGGAGTATGTAGCCAAATACTGAACAAAAAGCTCCTAAAAAATGAAAACAAAACTGAGTGGTCAGACTAAGAATTCACTCATATCATTGATCTCTGTCTGAAGGCAGAAGCACCGTATGTAACTGCACATACACTGGGCACTCAGTGCAGAGACTCATTAAATTTCTGTACCTGAAGGGAGTCTACAGGAAAGATAGAAAGAGACTATTTACAAGAGCATGTAGTGACAGGACAAGGAGGAATGGCTTCAAATTGACAGAGTATAGGTTTAGATCAGATATTGGGAGAAATTCTTCCCTGTGGGGGTTGTGAGGCCCTGGCACGGGTTACCCAGAGCAGCTGTGGCTGCCCCATCCCTGGAAGTGTTCAAGGCCAAGCTAGACGGGACTTGGAGCAGCCTGGTATAGTGGAAGGTGTCCCTGCCCATGGCAGGGGGTTGGAACTGGATGTTCTTTAAGATTCCTTCAGACACAAACCATTCTATGACTCCAGACTCGGGGCAGTTTTAAGGTCAGCTCAGTCTGGGGATGCGGGCAGAGAAGGGAAGGGGGAGCCCGGCCGGGCCGCGGGAGCGCTCCGAAGGCAGAGGCCCCTCAGCCGGGGAAGGGAGGCGCGGGGGGCCCGAGGGCAGGACAGGGCGAGCCGGTACCGTGGCCTTGGCAGTGAGGAACAGCGCGTCCTGGTTGATGCTGGAGACCTCCGGGGAGCTCTTCATGATGACGCGGATCCTCGACAGGGGCAGCGACACCAGACGGTTCTCGGTGCCGCTCAGCCGCGCCGTCGCCATCTCAGCCCGTCCCCACGGCAGCGCGGGCACGGCCCGCCGGGAGCTGTAGGCGGCGGCTGCTGTAGGGACTACAGCTCCCTACAGCTCCCCACAGCAGCGGGAACCGCCCACAGCCAGGACTACAGCTCCCTACAGCACCGGGAACTTCCTACAGCCCGGACTACAGCTCCCTACGGCACCGGGAACTTCCTACAGCCCGGACTACAGCTCCCTACAGCTCCCCACAGCAGCGGGAGCCGCCTCTGTCCGGGATTACAGCTCCCAGCTCCCTGCAATCCCGGGCGCTCCGAGGGACGCTCTCGCTGCGGGGAGCACCCCCGGCCCTGCCCGCTCTCTCCTCCCGCCACGGGCGGACAGCGGGCTCGGGGACACCCAGGCGCGCTGAGGCTCCGGAGGCTCCGTCTGCGAGTCCCTTCATATCACATAATCACAGAGTCAAGTAGGCTGGAAAAGATCTCTGAGATCATCGAATCCAACCTGTGACCGATGACCAGGTGGCTGTAGAGTGATAAAGTCACGCCCGTGAGCGTCCTTTTCTCCAAGCTAAACACCCACAGCTCCCTCAGCTGCTCCTCATCGGACTTGTGCTCCAGCCCCTTTGTGTCCCATCTCTCGACATGCACCTCATGTTCTTCCTAAATTCATAGGCCCAGAACTGGACACAGCACTCCAGGTGTGGCCTCCCCAGTGCACAGAGGGACAATCTGCCCTGCTCCTGCTGGCCACGCTAGTGCTGACACACAAGGCCAGGATGCCACCGGTCTTCTTGCCCACCTGGGCACACACTGGCTGACGTTCAGCTGCTATCATCCAGCACTTCCAGGTCCTTTTCCACCAGATCATTTTGTACTGAGCAGCTTTCCAGTCACTGTTCCCACTTGGGTGGATTCCTGCTGCCCCAGGGCAGGTGGGAGCAGCCTGGGAGTTCCCCACCTCTCATCATGGTCCCTCAGCCCCAGGCTGGCACAGGCAAGTGGGGAGCTTGTTAATGGCAGCTGGACACCTCCTATGTGCATCCCGATTACAGGCCACTGCCTGCAAAATTTTTAACCCAAACTGTAATTACAGGCTGCTCCACACCTCTGCAGCTGTAGTACAGTACCAAGGAATGTGTCTGGTCATTCGGACACGTGTCAGAGCTGTGGAGGCCATATGAAGTGATGATAGGGCTGCATCTTCATTATTAACACGTTCCCCACGTTTATGCTGTGGGCCTGCTGCGTAGGAAGGTTGTAATGTGCTTGTGGATGGGGTTTTGCTGCTGGGAGTGTTGGCTTCAGAAGTTTGCCTGTGCCTGTTTGGGTAAGAGCTGCAGGACAAGTGAGCACTTCCAGAAGTGATGACACATCGTTTGCATCAATTCATTAGTGGTTTCAATCAAAAAGTTTCTAGTATGCTTTACAAACAACATGCCTGATGATCTGTATTGGTAAGAAATCTGCTAAAGCCACTAAATTATCTCCAATTAATATGAGAGAGAAGAGCAGGAGCTTTTCCAGAATGCATAATAATAATTCACGTGGAATTTAGGGGAGAAAGGAATGTACCCATGAAGAATCACTGAGTGGAAAACACAGGGAGTTTATTGACTGAATATTAGTATCTTATACAGAATTTGCCCAATACATAAGGGCAAGGCTACAGATGATACTGAATTATTAATAAAATATAGCACCATAAGCAGTTGGAAGCACCTTGGTGCAAGGATAACAACATGATTAAATTGCAAAATTATTGTATTCGGGGACATAATTTATAGTTAGCTATTGCAGATAATCTGTATCTCTTAGGCTGTATAATTCTCTTGAGATTACATCTTATGTGAGGCCATTGTGTGTATGTTTTATTTGAAAGGAAGCACAAATATCCTGAGATGCTGCCTGGATGTCTGCAGGGTCGGTTTCCTTTTTGATCCTTACCGTCTTGTGACATCTTGTGGACACAGCTGACATTACTCCAGCAGTGAATTTCTTCTCAATACCACCGGGGTGTTTCATGCTTTCAATATACAAATAAACTCTCATCAAACTACCAGGATTTCTGAGGATATTGATCTTGGTAGTGGGAAGGCACAGGTGAAGCACCCGCTGAGCTCCTCAGAGCCTCTTTTCCCCTCTGCCAGCTGAGAGCTTGCCAGGTGCAGTTGCCTCTCTGAGTCACTGTCCCCAGCAAGGGACAAAGGGAGCAGGAGCTGACCGGGCTGAGCACACCCCACTCCTCTCTGGCCCTAAGGCCATGCTGCTGCTGGGGTTGTGACCAACCTCTGTCTGAGACTCTGTGCCCAGCTTGTGCTGCCATCTCTCCAGCTCCTCTCCCTCTGGGAAATGTCCATTTTTGGAAGATAACTGAAGGTCAAGGCTAAAGCTTGTTCAGTTCCTTTTATGCTGTTGTTTTTCCTCATAGCTCCCGAACTGGAAAAACCCGAGGGGAACATAGAGATCTGCCTGGAGCCCACAGCTTGTGCCACAGTGGCTGAGGAGACCTGAAAAGAGGTTGTGGCCAGGTGAGGGTTAATCTCTTCTTCCAAGTAACAAGTGACAGTACAAGAGGAAATGGCCTCAAGTTGTGCCAGGGGACGTTTAGATTGGATATTAGGAAAAAAATATCCACCAGAAGGGTTGTCAAGCATTGGAACTATCTGCCTAGGGAAGTGGTTGAGTCACCATCCCATGAGGGATATAAAAGACATGTAGATGGGGCTCTTAGGGACATGGTTTAGAGGTGGACTTGGCAGTACTAGGTTGGTGATGATATTAAAGGTCTTTTCCAACCTAAATGATTCTATGATTCTGCCTAAATGCAATTGTTCATCCAAATTTTTCAAACACTCTTGAGTTCTATTGAAGTTATTTTGTTGGAGTGCTACTACTCTAAGTCATGACATTGGCCCTTATGAAAAACTGCAATAAGGTGTCCCTGGACCCTTCTCCAGGCTTACAACCCAAACTCTCTCAGGGTCTCTCCACAGGAGGGATACTTCAGCCTTCTGATGATTTCCATGGCTTCCTCTGGCTCTGCTCCATGAAGTCCATGAGTTTTTCTTGTGCTGGGGATTCCAGACCTGGATGAAGCACTGCAGGTGAGGTCTCACCAGACTGGAGCAGAGGAGCAGAATCCCATCCCTCACCTGCTGCCCACACTGGGGGATCAACCCAGGACATGTTTGGCTTTCTGGATGCAACTGCACACCTGGCCAGCTGATGTCCAGCCTCTCATCCAGCAGCACCCCCAAGTTCTTCTTGGCAGGGCTGTTCTCAATCCACTTATTCCCCAACCTGTGTTGATACCAGGGGTTGGTCATCCAAATGCAGCATCTTGCACTTTGGCCTCACTGAACATCATTAAGGTTCCCACATCCTCCACCAGAAATTCACCTGAACTCTCATACAAGGCTCATACTTCCAGAGTTTTTGTACTTCCAGAGTTTTCATGATTTTGTCATTTAAGGTACATGACTGAGAAATTCTCTCAGAGGAAGATCTCTCTTGAGGAGGCTCAGGGGGACCTCATTGCTCTCTACAACCTCAAAGGAGCTTGTAGTGAGCTGGGGCCGGCCCCTTGCTGTGCCAATGGTGAGAACCAGAGGAAATAGACTTAAGCTGAGACAGGGGAAATGTAGATTAGGCATTAGAATTTTTTTTTCACTGTTCGATTGGTCAGGCATTGGAATACACTGCCCAGAGTGGTGGTAGAATCACCATTTCTGGAAAGATTTAAGATGTATCTGAGTCTGGTGATGTGGTTTCGGGGTTACAGTAGCAGTGCTGGGTTGAGAGTTGGACTGGATGATTCTATGACACCAAGACCAATTTCGGGATTCGGGAATGCCAGGAAGGCTCACTTCGTTCTGAGGGCTAGAGCCCTTTAAGTTTTCATACACAGTCGGCTGAAATTTACCATCCAGGTGAATCAGTCATTCATCCACTCCTTTTAACGCGTTCCTCTTGGAGGAATGCCTCGTGCTCACAGGCAGAGGCTTCCACGGGGAGTGGAAGCCTCGGCAGCGGCACCGCGGACCACGGCGGAAAATCGCCCGGCTCCCCTCAGGACTCTCCCGCCGTGTCCCGGCGCGCATGCGGGGCGGAGCGGCCATTGCCGTCAGTTCCGGCGGCGCGGGGCGGCTCCTGTCCCGGCTGTGAGTGCCGCTTCACCACCCGGCAGCCGCGTCCCGTGTCCCGGCTGTGAGTGCCACTTCCCCGCTTCCCTCCTGGCAGCCGCGTCCCCCTATCCTGGCTGTGAGTGCCGCTTCCCCCGGCAGCCGCGTCCCGTGTCCCGGCTCTGAGTGCCGCTTCCCCCGGCAGCCGCGTCCGTGTCCCGGCTGTGAGTGCCCCCTCCCCGCTTCCCGCCCGGCAGCCGCGTCCCCCTGTCCTAGAGCGGTTCCTATCCCGGCTGTGAGTGCTCCCTTCCCGGTTAGCGCCCGCCCCCGCTGCCCAAAGCCCGGCTCCTGCCCGGGCTGTCAGTGCCCCTTCCCCGGTTCCACCCGGTAGCCGCTCCCCCCCAGAGCAGCTCCTCGCACCTTTCGCTGCCCCTGACGGGGCTCAGGGGGGTGTGCGCCCCCGCCGCGCCTCTGCTGCGCTTGACTCTTCTGCGGTTCATCCGTTTTCCCTGCTAAACCTGGCCAGCGCCGGGGACAGGGAAAGGGGGCAGCTCCCACCCGCTGCGGCCTCTGCCGGGGGAAAGTGTCGGGACAGCGCTGCTCCGCTGGGAATGGGGCTGCACCGCTGGGAGTGTGACTGCTCTCCTAGAAATGGGGCTGCACCGCTGGGAGTGTGACTGCTCTCCTAGAAATGGGGCTGCACTCCTGGGAATGGGGCTGCTCCTCTCGGAATGGGGCTGCACCGCTGGGAGTGTGACTGCTCTCCTAGAAATGGGGCTGCACCGCTGGGAATGGGGCTGCTCCCCTCGGAATGGGGCTGCACCGCTGGGAGTGTGACTGCTCTCCTAAAAATGGGGCTGCACCGCTGGGAATGGGCTGCACCGCTGGGAATGGGGCTGCACCGCTGGGAATGGGGCTGCACCGCTGGGAGTGGGGCTGCACCGCTGGGAATGGGGCTGCTCCGCTGGGAATGGGGCTGCTCCGCTGGGAATGGGCTGCTCCGCTGGGAGTGGGACTGCTCCACTGGGAATGGGGCTGCTCCGCTGGGAATGGGGCTGCACCGCTGGGAGTGGGGCTGCACCGCTGGGAATGGGGCTGCTCCGCTGGGAATGGGCTGCTCCGCTGGGAGTGGGACTGCTCCGCTGGGAATGGGGCTGCTCCGCTGGGAATGGGGCTGCTCCGCTGGGAATGGGGCTGCTCCGCTGGGAATGGGGCTGCTCCGCTGGGAATGGGGCTGCACCGCTGGGAATGGGGCTGCTCCGCTGGGAATGGGGCTGCTCCGCTGGGAGCGGGGCTGCTGGGCAGACCCCGAGCAGTTCGGTGGGAGAAGGGAGGCACAGTCCGTAGTTCTCAGGAGCTCCTTCTCTCAAGGCAGCCGCTTCACTGTCACTTATGTCCGTCCCCCTGGGCTCGGAACTCGTCTTTCTGCTTGTGAAACCAATTGTGCCGAGTCTAAAGCTGAGATGTGTTTGTTTGTTTTGCTTTGTCCGTATGTTTGTTTTTGTGGAGGTTTGGGGTTTTTTGTGTTTTTTGGTGGTATTTACGGTTAAGGGCTTTGGAGCTGAAATTCACGAAGGGATCAGTGGTGTCCAGGAGGTCTCAGACATGAAAAGACTCGGGGATGTGCATCTTCTTTCAAGACTCAGCTATAGTGCAGTAATCGGTTTTAGAGAGCTCAGGAGAAAAGGGATTCTAAATACTAAAATTCTAAATACTAAATTCTAAAGGCAGAAAACATTATCTGATCCTTACCCATGTGTGTTTTGAGAAAGCAAGACTTCGCTTTTCCTCAAAAATAGGTGTTCTGATCCTGATTTTCCTCTGCTTTGGCAACGTGCAAGCACTGACAGCTGTGTAACGTTTGGTGATCCTGGTTTGGTGCTTGTTCACATCTCACTCCACACAATTCTGCATCTTTCCCTAGGAAAATGAGACTGAAGAGCCTGAGTCTGACAGGCTCTTCTGAGCTGGTATTTCTGCCCAGTGGCTGTGGTAGAGACTTATGCGAGCTGGTTTGTGTAGCTGCACAGGGAGTGAGATTCCCTTGGAAAACCCTTATTTATAGATTTTAGTTTGATAGGTGACTAAAAGTACTCCTTGTGCACAGTGTAACATCAGTAGGTTGCACGGTTGAAGATTTAGTAAAATAATGAAGCAAACAGTGGTATTTTAGCACATAAATTCAGGATGCAGAAGTGTTTAGCATCGGAACCCTGGTTTGATTCAGCAATCCCGTGTACTTCTGAACGTTAAAAAATAATATGCATTTTTCTTTCACTAGCCTGCAGTTGATGCAAAATGAGTGTTCCTGACTACATGCAGTGTGCTGAGGATCATCAGACCCTCCTGGTCGTGGTTCAGCCCATTGGCATTGTACCTGAGGAGAGCTTTTTCAGGATCTACAAGCGGATTTCAGCCGTGAGCCAGGTTAATGTGCGCGACTCGCAGCGAGTGCTCTACATCCGCTACAGGCACCATTATCCCCCGGAGAACAACGAGTGGGGGGATTTCCAGACACACCGCAAAGTCGTGGGGCTGATCACTATCACAGAGTGCTCTTCAGCAAAGGAATGGCCTCAGACTTTTGAAAAATTCCATCTTCAGAAGGAAATGTATGGCTCTACTCTCTATGATTCCCGGTTGTTTGTCTTTGGGCTTCAAGGAGAGATTGCAGAGCAGCCCCGCACAGATGTAGCGTTTTATCCCAGTTACAACGAGTGTGAAACTGTGGAGAAGAGAATAGAAGATTTTATCGAGTCCCTTTTCATAGTGCTGGAATCCAAGCGTCTTGACAGAGCCACTGATAAGTCTGGAGACAAGATCCCCCTGCTCTGTGTTCCTTTTGAGAAGAAGGATTTTGTAGGTCTGGACACCGATAGTAGGTAAGCAGCTACTTTTTGTCAGCTCACAGATCTTAAAAAAACACATCTGTGACACTTGCCAGCCTTTAGGATATGCCTATTAGAAACGACAAGGTGAGCCTTGTTCCAGCAGAGGCTGTGCCCTGATCTTTCTGTGTTTGCCTGCTGTAGTCTTAAGAGAATTTAACTTGTAGTCTCCCTGTATTTCATGTTCTGAGCTTATTTATACATTTAATTGACGAAGCTCATCAAATAGCAGAAAGAAGTCACAGGAGTGGTTTGACAGATTCTGCTGTAATGAGACTTTTTGCTGGAAAACTTCTGATGTTTTATAGATACACAGTACTAATAAAAAAAAATCAGTCAGCATCAATGAAACTATTTTTATATCATGTTGAGTAATATTTAACTAATCCTTCTTACTGTATTTTTTCTCTTTAGACTTCTGTCTACTTTTTCATTCTATGAGACAATGACTGTTTATTTTGATTATGAAGTCCAGCATCTTTGCCTGTCCTTCTTTGTTTTATATAATTGTTTGTTACCGCTTTTTACCTGTCTTTTTTCGCTACCTGTTTGGTTTTTTTTATGTTTAAGTTTCCTCCCCCCATTTTTCATTCCTCCTCATGTGCATACTCATCTCAGATTTTTGTATTGCATAGCTCCTGTGCAAGGGATAAGTAATTCTGGCTTGATAGCTACAGGCAGGTGCAAAATCTGTTTGACTCTGCTGCTTGCAGTCAAATCCAGGGGATGGAAATAACCACCTTTTGTCCTGGCAAAGATAGTGGGGAAGCCCTATCAAAACTCAGGTTGTGTCTGGAAATAGTGTGTTTAAATCTGTGTTGTACTGTAGGGATGTCAGCAGAGGTTATTAGTGTGTGTAAAAGCTCAGAGGTATCGAGGCAGGTTTGTTTAGCTTTTAGATCACATACATCAGCTCTGCCTGCATAGTTAGTCCTGGCCGTGGAAACTGGAAGAAAGCATCCCAGCTTTCTAATTAGTTTGAAGCCTTTTGTTAAATTATCTGTGGTTGCTTGAAAGACCACCCAGTGCTCTGCTCCTCTTTGGTGAGCACTTGAACTGGCTCTGACTTGTTGGTCCCTGGTTTGTCCCTGCACTCTTACTCAGTTATCAATATGAATTACTGTGTTACTGCATTTGTGTGTGGGTGGTAAAGTTGTGAAGACTGGACAAGCCTTTTTAAAATCTTGTCTTTAATTACTCAGTTTGAATGAAATTTGGCTGAATGTAATCAAAATTTCCTGTTCCAAGTAGGTAGAAAATGTCATTTGTTGGCCAGGAATCTCAAAATCAGAATTAATTCGGCTCTTCAGTTGTGTCTTCTAAAAATTGTAATTTGGAAATCAGTTTCTTAGATAAATGACTTATTTCTGAGCAGTGGCTGTGTAGTAACTAGTGGGAAATACTCCTTGTGAAGTTTTGAACTGGTGGGGAGCTCGAGTGACAGCAGAAGGAGTTCCCACACTTCTCCAAGCAGGTATTTGATGCTGTTGCAGTGAGGCGTTCAAACACATTCAGTGTGATGCTTCAGTTCTTTGCAGAGTGTGTGACTCTGCCTGTGTAGACACAGGGGTTTATCCAGACTTAATCACTGGCTCAGCTCTGCACACACCCTTGCTGGGAGGTTTGAATACCAAACAGGTTTTCAGTAAGTCTGGATCAATGGATGTACTTGAAATGTTTGCTGCACCAAACTGCTTGAGGAAAAGGTGTTAAATATTCTAATTTTTCAGTTCAATAGTAAGCAAGTTCTTCAGTTCTGTTTTGCTGTGGAGTTAGTACTTTTGGATTGTTTTAAAACTTAAAGTTTATACATTAAAACTTCAGAAAGCTGAATGAAAATATGTTCCTAGTTTCTCTGGACAGGAAGCTTTCTAGGCACCTTTCATGTAGCCTGATGCATCTCTGCCCTCTGTTCTAAAGCAGAAACTCAGGTCCATTGAATAAGCTTGAACTCAGATCAGTTTGTTAAACTAACTTGCACTTTCAAGCCAAAGTCTTTGGATGTGAGTTGGTGATAATAACATTACATTTTATTACTTGTGAGTTTTTTATTGCTTGGATTGCAGTTCACAGGATTTTGTTTTAGCACATTCCCTTCTGTAGTGACAAGATTGACTAATTGAGGGAAAGCACTGCATACCAGGGAAAGACAGGGCTAGGAACGACCTTCTTCAATAGAGGCCAGTTTCTGTTTTTGCAAGATTGGATCTGTAATTCTGTTCAGGGAGGGCTCAAGGTTGTTTGCATGCAGAAAGTGGATATGAGCACATCTGGTAGAACAACTTTTGCTACTTTGTTGGTTTTGAGTCTGTCAGCATAACAATTCTACAGAAAGAAATAAAAACATGATAGTATTGAGATATTGAGGCGAATGAAACAGCTTTTTCTAGATGGAAATTTCTACAGGGTTAAAGGCAAAGAAAGTCTCTTGATCTTTTTTTATATACTTTCTGTCTATTTGCAATTTTTGTATATAATGTATCCCGACCTCCCAGTCAGTGTGAAACCAATTACTAGAAAAGCACAAATGTTCCCTATTAAATAGGTGGCAGAGAAGACACACTCTGTTCTTGTAACAGAGGGTGTGTTTCTGCTGCTGTAATTGGGGATTCCTACTTAGGCTAAATAAGCACATCTTTTCCTTTAACTTCTAAAATTAAATTTAATGGCAGTGTGTAGCAAAAGGTCTGGTGCAGCTGTAACCTGGATCAATTGGGATGATAGGGGGAAAACATGTTAAGAATTAACATGGGCCACATAATTCCGATCATGTGATTTAAAGACTAAATAAAACTACTGAACATAGTTTGTATCCTAAAAGATGCTCTTCTCCAGCTATTTTATGGTCAAATATTAAGGTTAATACATATGTGATGATCAGGGATACATGTATAAACCTGATCTTCTCCCTCACCCAGTTAGAAGACTTTCATTAGCTTGGTTGCATGATAATTGCTATGGAAGCCAATCGATTGGCTTCTTTTAAGATGCAAAGTTCATAAATTAGGAAGATGACTTATTATTTCAAATAAGGTAATTCTTGGGAAAAGTGAGGATGATCTTTGTCTCTTGCAAGTTGCTTATGTAATGAGCAGAAGAAACACATTCCCAGAACTAATTGAGATGACAACATACACAAACTCACTGAATTTTTGTGTAGAACGTTTTTTGACTGGTAGAAAACTTCATGTATTAAAATAGTGGGTTAAGTCCTAAAATGTTTTGAAGAAAGGTTGTCCTGTTAAACAGAAATTGTAGTACTGAGAGGCTGACCTTGTTTTAATTCCTGGAGCATTCAGCTACGTGGGAATTTTGGCAGATCGATTTATTTTTTCTTTCTGTTTCTTCAGCTGTAAATTGGATAAAATATTAATGTGGTCACAGGGCTGCTGAGGATAATTGAAAAAATTTCTGAAATCAGTTGCACTTGTTAGTTTGTAGAGGCTGAGAGATTGATGGAGAACAATGGAAACACGTGTTCTCAGGATAATAATGTTTTACAAACTGAAAACTAGGAAACATATGTGCCAGAAATACTGAAAATCCCCTTTGTTTTAAGTTTTCTATTTTATTTCTGTTTTCAGCTAAAAATAAACATACTTCAGTATGATTGTAAATCTATTTGGATAAGCTCATTTTAATGTTTACATCAGTTTGTGTCTTAGGTTCTTTGTTTTTTAATACTGGCATCATTTAATGGTGTGGAGGGATGAGGATGTAGGGCCCTGTTTATAGATGTGTCTTTCTCTACATGGTGTCATAGCTGGGATTTGTGCACTGATTTGTCAAAGTTGATGCTCTCAGTATGTGTATGTGGCTGTTAATTTTCTTTCTGTTCTTTGTCTTTCTAATTTCTGTTTTGTTCCTTTCTGTTTTTTTTCCCCCCCTTCTTCTCTCATACTGCCCTGTGAGTTTGTTGTTGGGTCTGAAAAGGTAGGATGTGATTGTGTATCTTTGAAAATAGTTAGCTTTTCTCCCATGTCCTGCCTCTCCACTTCGCCTTCATTGCATATTTTAGTGTTGCTTTTTATCTTTATTTTTTCAGTACACACAAAAATAATTGCTGCTGGAGCCTCACCACTGCAGTTGCCCCCTTTTGGCGCATTTGGCAATTATATTTGGTAGCAATGCTGAGTTTTTTTGTAGGACACACATAGTCTGCTTAGGTGGCTGCTGGCCTCTGGAATTTGCTTTATTTTTTAAACTCCAAAGCCATGAAGCTGTTGCTGCCTGTGTTTGATGTCCAAATTCAAAAGTTCTGGCAGTTGATCCAATGCCGTAGCTGTGTCTATTTAAGTCTGGATAATGTTATGATTGGTGATACCTATAGCTCTGCATGCTAACTGGAATTAGTAGAACTTGATGGAAATTTTTGTTGGAGCATTTTGCATGAATACACTTTTGAGAATTGATTTTGCATGTTTCTTGTTTTTAAATTTAGCCGAACTTTGAGGATCCAGAAATTCCGTCAAACTTGTTTCTGGATGGTTTGTAGTGAAAATAAATTCTGTCTTGAAATGTAATGCTGTTGCACTGAATTTTCCATAAAATTATGCTGGGATAAAAGAAAACAGCTGGAGATGAAAGAATAAAGCACATATCCTATAGAGCAAATAAGACAGAAAGGGAAATCTAGTTCTTTGTGGTTCCTGGAACAGATTTGTTGTCTTCCCCTTTGAAGTGGTTGCAGTGGTCACTGGTCATGATTGTAGTGATTCCCGTGAATATTAGAGTGTGTTTGGTACAGCATTAACCCAATTAACTTTAGAAAATTAGATTTTAAACTAGTTCTGTAGTCAGTGGAATATTTCCCCGTGGTGAAGCCCTTCAGAAGAGGAGTTTGGGTGACTGACACCAAGGAGCATTCCATGGGTGGTCCTGCACGAGGTGGCACTGCCTTCCCTGGGGATGTTTCTGAGTGCATCACACTCAGGAAGGGGTTTTGTAGGGGGAGACTTCAGGTGCTTCTTTGAAATTTAATGTTGTAAATGATGTATAGGAAAAATTAATAGGAACTGCTCGTGGCAGTAGGGTGCTGTAAAGAACTGGCCTAGTAAAAGGTTGTGTTTTACCCTAGAGGAAGTGGTTGTTAATTTACATGGGCTTCCTGTCCCCAGATAGGTTAGGATTAAGCAGGAGAGAACCAAAATATTTAAACAGTGTTAAAAAAAAAAATCAGAGAGAAGACATCTGTAAGCTTCTCACTTTCAGGTTCTTCAGCTAAAGCTGTGAAGCAAGACTTGCTCAGTATTAAAACGAGCAATCAACGAGCAATCATCATTTTATTCTGAGACATTATATATATATATATATATGAATGTCTATGTACACAGGACTTTTTTTCCCTTTAAATTTGCACCCCAGGATGCATTGAAGTAACATGAAGAAACAATGAGTCTCTTGGGACATGGTTTTAAGGGCCTGATATTGTAGATACTGGATTTTTTTAAAAAGAGGCTTCCCAAATGTGAAGTGAATTCAGTTTTGCTGTCTGTGGCGAGTGGGTTTCGTTTCAATGAAGTCTTTGCCTTTTGTCTTTTTGGACGTACTTGAAGTGATTTAATTCATTGTACTTCATTGTGAGTGCCTAATTAAGACACAGTTTACACATTTGTTTTGTACAAACTTAAACTATCATTAGTGAGAAAATATTTTCCAAGAGGATGCCAGAGACTTGCAGGGACTGTAAGAGATGGATCCTGTCTTGGCAATACCTTGAAGAGCCTAAAAATAGGTGGAGTGAATTCAGTTTTTGAATAATTAATAGTAAATTTCTTCTTCACCAGGAATAAATTATCTGTTTGTCTATAAATAAGGAGAGTTTCCCAAAGAACATTGTTTTTATGAGCAATGTTTATTGATGTCTGGGTGAATAAATGCCTTCAAACTTCAGATATATTGACGTGGGCATAAATCAGCAGCAGAATTAGGTTAGAAAGAGCTGGTGGTGAGGCACTGTGATCGAAACTATTCTGGTGTCAGGTCCTGATTTAGGAGTCGGGCATCATCTCTTTTCCTTTCCTGTAAGACTCATGTTTATCAACTTAATCATCTAGCTGGAAAACCTGGAAGAGCACTTATAAAGTATAGTTTTGAGAGAATAAGAACTTTAATTTGTTCATAAACATAAAGATTGCTTGAAAATGTAGAGAGAGAGAATTGGAAGCAGTGGCATCTTTGAAAGGAATTATAACTGTGTAAGGAAACAGCAATTCTCCAATTCCACTACGTATGTAAAAACAACAACAAAAAAGTTAAAGCAATATAACATTTGTAATGTTATTTTCAATCTGGAGTGCAGAGAGTAGGAAAATCTGATTTATGACCAATTTAAACTCTCCTGTGCAATGCTGATTCCAGATTACAAAGGAACTTTTTGATATTTTTCTGTAACTCAAAGCTCGGACTGAATCTTGGTAAGATTTGGTGCCCTTCCATAGTTCATACAGAGCAGCTTTAGCTTTCACTTTGAATTTTCTTGCATTTTTGTTCTTAAAAGATCTATAAAATACACACTTGTTGAAAAATAAAAGACAAATATTTCAGTTCCTGACACATTTGAAAGAAAAAGAGCAACAGATGTATTGTGCTTCATTTAATGTCAACACCTTCACATCAATTGTGAATATGGTATGATAGATCAGAAAAGTGCAAACATTTATAGAGGAATTATTTGTAACTTTTTAGATGGAGAGAAGCAATAATAGACATATTTCTTGTCTCCTTTTATTATTTCCTTTTTCTTTGTAGACAGTAACACTGGTTCTGATAGCTTTTCTCTTTAGTTTTTGCAAGGCCATTGTCTGTACTTCTCTTTTTCAGCTTCTGTCCCCCATCCATATAAATCAGTTACTTTCTCTTCATCTCCTTTTCCCAAACCAACTGCAAGGAATAAGACATTATTTGGTGGTTGAAAAGATGCTTCTCTTTGGTGTAAACTACCCAAGCCAAACTGATAGCCTTGAAGGCAAATAAACCAGTAACATGTAATCGTTTGGATTCTTGCCATTCCTCCTGGCCTTTCTGCCTTCAAATCTAAAGGAAATAAATGAATGTCCTTATTCCTACCCTTATATTTCCTATGTTTTGTGCCTCTTTTCCTTTTATCGTTTCTACATTCCAGACTTCATGAAGACAGTTTGTTCAGATGCCTTATGGAGATGATTTCAGTGCTGTTTCATTTCATCTCTAAGGTCCTTTGGCAAGTTCTTTGCTTGAAAAAAAAAACCACTGCCCAAACCCAAAACATTTTATTCCTCTTACAGTCAGGTCTCACTCTAGGGAATAAGAGTTCAGCATCTGGAGAGTAGGTGTAACCCTAGGGCTTTTTGGGTTTCTTTTTTGTTTAATTTGTTCAAATAGTCTCAGTAACTTTAAAAAATCACAGGCTGGTTTGGGCTGGAACAAACCTTAAAGATCATCTTGTTCCACCCCCTCTGCCATGGGCAGGGACACCTTTCACTATTCCAGGTTGCTCCAAGCCCTGTCCAACCTGGCCTGGAACACTTCCAGGATGGAGCATCCACAGCTTTTCTGGGCAACCTCTTCAACAGCTATTCTGATGAAATTAATTAAATTGAAACAGTATCACTGCATTTCCTAAAAACTCAAATTTTACAACTATGTCAATCCAAGACGGTTCTTTGTATTTTTACCAGATTTTTGGGACTTCATGTATACAATAAAGAATGACATCTGCAGCAATTACTCTAATTAGAATTTCATTATTGATAGACTTTTATTTTAGTTTAAACTATCCAAAGAAATAAGAGTCTATTTTTCCTTAGTGTGATGTGTGGAAAGTAAACTTGCATACCTCTCTGTATGTACTTAGAAGACACTGGTAGAACAACAGGGTATACTACTGAAAGTAACATAGATAAATTAATAAAATATCTAAGTTGACATTTAAATTTCTTCCTCATAAAACAACTTCATAATTATAGTGCAAGGACATTGTTGCCAGGGAATAGTTTTGCAGGAGGGAGAGCAGGAGGATTGTTCGTGGACTTGGGAGAGCAGAGTTGTTCTGAATGATCACTTAAACCATGAGGTGCTTTCCAAGTCCAATGTGTCTTCCTTTGGGTCTGTTATATTTCCTTAGCTGAAACGTACTAAAAAATAAATAAAACATTAAGATGAGTGCCTTTATCACACAGATTTATGCCCAAGTTGCCTTTTCAGCTGTATCAAGGTGTCTGTTGAATATATTCAGTAGGCTTTGTCTGTTCATTTGGGAAGAGCATCACCCTTTATTTTAACATGTATAAAAAGTAGGAGGAGAAGCCCTGTCAGCTGTTGCCTGAAGTGATGGTGCTTTTTCACTCGTCATCCCTTTAAAAGAAGGGACTGGGAGCAGGGGGAGGTTTGTGAGATCTGGGGGGGTTCTGGGCCCCTGATACCTTTGGGCTGTGTGTGGAGAGGGTCCCAGCAGAGGAGATGGAGGCCCAGAGCAGGATTTGGGAAAGGTCAGCTTTAATATGCTCAGAGCCAAAATGTGAGGAATTCCATGGGAAGCATCCATGACGTTCTGGGATTTATTCAAGTACAGTTTCCTGGAAGCACAAGAACAATCCATCCCCTACTGAGGGAAAGGAAAAAGGCAGAACAAGAGACCACCCTGGCTTAACAGTGAGCTTTTGGGTGTACTGTGAAAGCAAAATAGCAGCATGTCAGCTATAGACAGGCAGCCAAATACTCAGTGTAGTCTGCAGGAACCTTGCTTTGGAGGTTTTCAGGGCTTGTGACTCCAGGTGTGTAAATGCTGTGTAGCCAAAACATGTGATATCTTGCTTTTTTCCAGTATATCCTCAAATTGTTGGTCCTTTTGCATATTACCTTGGTTAGCATTCATATTTGCTTAGGGGCCCAGAGAGCAAACCAATGTTGATCTGCTATTGAGGATGAAAGAAAACTGACGTGAGGTGTTGATTACCCCAGCCAGGCATTCCCTGCCGGTAACTGAGGTGCCCCTGTCGTTCTGCAGGCACTACAAGAAGCGCTGCCAGGGCCGGATGCGGAAGCACGTGGGGGATCTGTGCCTGCAGGCTGGGATGCTGCAGGATTCCTTGGTGCATTATCACATGGCAGTGGAGCTGCTGCGCTCTGTCAACGACTTCCTGTGGCTTGGAGGTAGGGTTAGGTGGTGGCAGTAGCTAAACCCAAGTAAATCTAACTATCCACTGTAATTTCCTTAGGCATTGTGAAAAGTAGGAATTATTTAGTGATGACAGAAATCTGGATTTCAGGTGAGTAAGAGTTGAGTTGAAGCAAAAATTGGTCAATAAGACATGGGAAAGGAATGTGTTTAGGAAAACCTAAACAGGATAAATTATGTTACTGTAGTAAAGCATGTGCTTTAAAAAAATCGTGTCTGATTTTTTCATAATTCCTTGGAAAATATTTGATTTTTATTCACTGTATAGGTGTTTTAAAAATATTTCCTGTGGGTGTACACCATGGACTGTTGGGAAAAGATTTTTGCTGTTACAACTCTCAAAGCTGCAAGTGACTCTGGCATAATTTCCTTTCATATTAGGTCCTAGGATTTGCTTTTTTCTCTTGCCTTTCCTCCATCCTTTCCTTCCTTTCTTTCCATACCTGCTTTTTGTTATTTATTGACCATACAAATGATAGAAAATGATCTTTGAGCACAATTTCTGCTTCTCAATTTCACATTCTTTCAGGAAAATAATTTTCTCCAGTTCTGCTTTTAGCTTTCTAATTCCACAAGAAAACCAGCTTATCTTCCTAATGGCCCTGTAGATGACATACTATGAAAACCTTAACACCTGTTGATCTCCCACTTCTTTCCTTCTACAATTCGAAAAATTTAAGTGGCTTAGGATTCTTGAAATTCTGCCTAGAGACCTCCAGAGGACTCTTCCAGTCCAAATAATTTGATAAGTCTGTAAGTCTGATCTCCTGCTTATGTTGCATGCAGTTAAATCAGGTTGTTCAGGGACCTGTCCAGTTGAATTTCAGGTATATTTAACAAAGTTCTACAGGCTTTGAGCAACCTGTTCTAACATTTTGCTGGTTATAATTTGAAAAAAACCCAACAACAAAACATAAATTAGTCTTAGCTTAAAGCAGAATTTCTTGTGTCCACTTTTATTGACTCTCATCCAGTCACAGTCTCCATCTCTCCCCTACCTTCCCACTGGGTGTTTCAAAAGCATCAGGAACATCAACCTTGTTCAGCCTCTTGTTCTGTAAGGCTGAGCAAGCCCAGTTCTCTCTGCCTCTCATATGCCAGGAGCTCCAGTCCCCCAGCCCTTGTGATGGGCTCCCACCAGCCTTGCTTTGGGATGAGGCTCCTGCCAGCCCCTGTCTCCAGCCTGGCAAGTTCTCTCTGCATTGAAGGCCTGCCCTACTGTTCTCCTCAGTTTGATGTCACCCAGGAAATTTCTGGGTGGTGCTCCGTGCAATCATCCAGGCAGTTAATAAAGGCATGTGTATTGTCCCCCTGAGGGACTCCACTGATCACAGGCAGCCATTTGGCTGATCACAAACCTTTGAGTCTGAGCTGGTTTTCCACCTACTTTATAGGCCAGCTATCCCAATCTTTCTGATTTGGCTGCAAGCATTCTGTGAGACCATGTCCAAAGATGTTTTGAAAGCCAAAATACACAACATTCACTGCTGTTCCTTTGTCCACTGAGCTTGTCATGTCCTCATAGGAGGCAGTGAGGTTGCCAAAGACTGATTTATCCTCAATAAATTGCTGTGTGCTGTTCACAGACACCTTCTTTCACTTTCCTGCTTCCAGCAGGATTTCTGTGTAGCCTCTCCAGGGAGTTGATGTTGATCTATCTGTGCTGGTACTTCCTTCTCAAGGAAGATGACATTTCCCTTTTTCCAGTAGAAACCTCTCCCAGTGGGCATGAACCTGTTAGAGGTGATGAGGGAGTGGCCTTACCTTGGTCAGCTCTCTTGGAATCTTACCTGGTTTTGTGGAATTGCATCCAGTTGGATTAAGTGCTTTTCATGTGAGCTGTGACAAGTTCTTACTCCTGCAAATTCTTTCAGTAGGGTTGGGGCAGTGGGAGCTCTGAGGATGAGCACACAGGTGAAAAGCACATTGAATATCTTAGAATTTTCCATGGTCTTTGTCATTAGACCTCCAATTTCAGGCATATTTTGTTTGTGTAAATGGACTTTACCACAGGATAACTTCACTTCTTGCAAATGTCACTACTAATCTGTTGGCTTTTTTCCTTTTCTTTGCAGCTGCCCTTGAGGGGTTGTGCTCAGCATCTGTCATCTATCACTACCCAGGGGGCACTGGGGGTAAAGTTGGATCTCGCAGGGCTCAAGGAGGTTCCCTTTCTGCTGAGGCAGGCAACAGGCACAGGCCAGGTAAGGATGGCATTTCAGTTTTATTCTGTTTGCCACCACTAAACATCTGAAAACTTCTTCCTACATCCTAACTCTGTAAAATTATACAGATGACAGGATTAATCAGAGAAGGGAGGTCTAGGGCTTTTGATTTCTTCACCTGATTGTTAGTGTCTGTGTTAATTTGAATTTTACTGGAGGAAATACAGACAGTTTTTATAAAATATGATCTGGCAGAGCTGCATGTATTAAAAAGAATTAAATTGGGTACATTTTATTCAGAGCTCTTTTGCTATTCTAAAGTCAATGAGTAATAAATATATTTTTTTAAATGAAATGCCAGTAAACTAACATAATTTTTAAGGTTGAGTATACTTTTTCTAAACTCTTGGACTGCAAAAGAGATGGCTGAGAATAAATATGAGACCAATCTGTAATACAGTGAACATGGTGGAAAAGGATGAGTAGAGATCAAAGGTTCAGTGTTTCTTTCAAGAGAAGAACTGGAGAACATCCAAGAGAGCTTAGCAGATTAAAGGAATTGCTCTTTATCCAGCCTACAGGTAGGACATGGAATTCCTTGTCATTCAGAGCTAGCAGATCTGGTGGTGTGTGTGAGAGAGGCAAGGCTGCTGTAGCTCCATGTCCCCAGGCCCAGGCAGACAGGAGGCTGGTCAGGAATTCCCAGCAGGCCTGGAGGAGCACACAGGGAACACACAGACAGCCTCAGCCTATCCAGGAGCTGCCCACTGGACTGCACCAGCTGTTGGCACCTCAGCCCAGAGCCCATTCCAGTTTTTGGTGCTTAGACCAATACACACACACATTCACTCCCCTCTGTTTTTCCGTGCTTGTTCCCCAAACTGTCTCAGTCCTTCCTTCTCCTTGTGTTTGGCTGGCCCCCTACATCCCAGAAGGAATCTTGTACAATGCCAAGATGTCTTTCCCTACAGTGAGCCCCATATCCCTGTAGGGAGTGACTCCCCCAGTCTGTCTGTAAGGGGATCCAGAGAGCTGCTCCTGTAACTGAGCTGCTGGGCTTCACCCCCACACTGCTCTGTTGGCTCCCATTTGGTTATTGGGGTTCAGCTGGTGGTCACTGATCCTCTCTGCTCATTTGTGTCTGTGCAGATGAGCCTGTCCCATAACCTGACACTTGTCACATGGTGTTACAGCTCCTGAAAGGTTCTGTGGCTGGGCTGGGGTAGGGAAATGGAAATACAACAGGCTGGGAAATGGAAAGACATTGATTAGTGTGAGCTACATGGGCCTTTGGGCTAAGCCAGCACAGCTGCTGCTGGGCGTGCATTCACTCAGCACTGAAACATAGCTGGGTTTAAGTGCTGGTGTTCTCTTGTGTGCAATGTGGTCAAAATTAATTCCTTCATCTAAAAGAAGCAACCACCCATCTTTATTCTTTTATAAGTCACAATCAAGTAAACACTTGCTTTGTATTACCTTTATTATGAGCTGTGTGTGTTCAAATCAGAAAATTGTGATAGTAAAATTTCCTTATTTCAGGGCAGAATACTAATTTTTGTACAATATCTTGTCATTAAAATCTATGCATTTGGTCCCATGCCCTATGAATACATTTTACAGTAGCTGTTATTATTTCATCTGTTAGTGACCTTTGTCTACTTTTCAATGAATATTTATCAGGAGATGTTGCAATCTCTTTGTTTGTCATGGATACTCCTGGTTACTAAAGAAGGTAACAAATAAGTCACAGCTATCAGGATAGTTGAATATAATTTGGGAATATCATGGTTGGGTCTCTAAGTTGTCTAGTATTTCAAAGTCCAGTTTGTAAACTTGTTAGTGTAGCTGTATTTTAAAAATGTTTTAGTTTCACATGACAAGATTTTTCAAAGGATTTTTCTGTGAAGAAAAACTGATTACAAGTTTTTCTTGTCATCCTTTGCCGATGAAAATATTACTTTGTGGCCCATTAGATACTGTTCCCTAACTCTAGTCATGATCTCTGTGTTTTGAAGTGTGAATTGCTGAGCTCTCTCTGGCCAAACAGCTGTTGCAGTGATGTCATTTTCCTACAAAGTTTTCTGAAAGTTTATTTTTATTACTGATTCCTGACTCTGCAGTGCCTTTCATTTAAAATCTCTTCAGACTGCACCTTTGGTTATAGTCTCTTTCCCTGTAATTGATTTTGTGAGGACAGTGCTTAATCTGGGGAACAAATTCCACTGTGTCTTTCTGTGGGATACAGCCCGAAAAAAAGGGTTTCCAAATTCTGCACAAATCAAGAAATGTCACACTTGGAACTGACATTTGTGCCTGATTTTGAGGCATGTAGATATGAGAGTTACCTTTAGTGTGCTTCCTCTTGTACCTGGAATTGCACCTCTTCTTGTGCCTGTACTTCAGCCTTCACAGAATGAAGTTTCCTGCCAAGATCCAGCCAAGAGCAGCATCTTCCTCTGGAATCCCTTGTGATTTCCATCATTTGGCATTTTTAGGCTACAGCATAGGACCTGGGTGCTCAGAAAACGGGGTGTCTGCTTTATGTAGAAACAGCTTTGGAAAGAAAGCTCCAAAATACAAAGAAGCTTCTGCTCTATACTGTGGCTGCCCATCCCTGGAAGTGTTCAGGGTCAGGTTGGATGGGGTTTTTGAGCAATCTGCTCTAGTGGAAGGTGCCCCTGCCCATGGACAGGGGCTTGGAGTTGGAACTTGATGGTCTTTGAGGTCGCTTCCCAAACCATTCTGTGATTCTGTGAAAAGGGAGCTTTGACTTCCCAGGTACCTAAACTCTTTTGTTTGTATGGGGACAGGTTTAAGTCGTGTCCCTTCAGATTCCTGGATGTGTCTCTGCAGCCTTCAGTGTAAAGGAAGATTCTGAGTTGCTCAGTTCCTCCTGGCCAGGAAATCTGATATGTTCTGTCATGGGATGTGTCAAACAAGATGAGTCTGGATTGCTTTATGCTTAGGTCACTGGCTGTTTTGGATTTCTTCACTGGATTTTACTTGTTGGGAGTTCTAAGATCTTGATTTTGTTGCCTGACCTTCCTCTTTCCCCAGGCAGAATTGTGAAGTGTTGGTGTATATTTGGGTCTGGACCTAAATCTCTGCTCCACTTGTCTGGAATCTGAGCAAATCAACTCAGAAGGGAGGGTCTGTCTTGCTGATAAAATAATTGTTTTTGACTGCTTAACCCTTGATATGAGCAATCTTATTGCCATGTTTAACCAGAGTTTAGGACAATGAGGTGTTCCATACCTGATAATGCAACTCTGCAGTACTCTTGGCAACTCTTACATGGACAGCCTGGTTTATTGGGTTGACATGACTCAAGTATTCAGAAAATTCGATGGAGAGAAATTAATGACAATTAAAAGGGATAAGATTACTTGGAAATGTTATTCTAGAGTAGTGTGCAGATTAAATGAGCTCCCATAAGGAGATTTAAGTACTGTAGGTCCTGGCACTAACACTAAATGGAGTGTAGTGGAAACCTGCTAACCAAAACAATAAAGGAAAAAAGATGTGGCTTTAAATTATACACTGAAAATTCTGAAATTCTTTTTAGTGTGTCTTAGAACTCATTGTGACTTTTAAGACTTTTACATTTTTTTATTTAAAAAATTAGATGTAACATATGGTGACTTGAATTATAATTGGTAGTCCTTCACAATATCAGTGATAATCCTGATAAATCTGATGATTTTGTTCAAGCCTGATGTTATAAAACATTATAACAACTTTTCTGGCTCTATTTAAGGCTGAAAAAAAATCATTTTTGTTCCTCCTTTTAGGGGCACAAGAAGTTCTCATTGATCCAGGTACATTATTTTCCTGCATGTTTCCAAAGTATTTTCTTGTATTACTTGATGTGTTTTGCAATTGTATAGGTAGTTATTGCCACTTGCCAGAACTACTAGTGATCCCTGATGCTTCAGATTTTGGCTATAAATGTTGAGAAATTATAGAGACTGAAGGGTAACTGGCACAAAATAAATGCTGTAATTCCGTGATTGTGTCTCCATAAATTCTAATCAACAGGATTTCTTTCCACGAGTAGCGAGGGTTTTAAAATATTTTTGAAGTGACCAACCTGAATGGTCATTTGTAATTCTGTAGTGGCATTGTGCTCCCTCAGTCATCATGAACAAACATCTTTCACTTCCATAAAAATACTCTTAATTTCCAGATGTGCTTGGTCTGATTCCTTAAAGTTAATACACATATTAAAAAAGTTGCCTTAGCATTTAAGTATATAAAGAAACATTCTTTTTGCTCCCTCAGTATATTCAGAAATATCTTTCACAGTAGTTTTAACTGTCTATTGACAGTTAGGGCCAGCTCTGAAACACAGAGATTTTTTTTGCCATTTTACCAGAGAAACCCCTTGGAGAAATAAATTAGTGTATAATCCTAAATAAATTACAGTATAATCCTACAGATTAAGTAGTATGTAAGAAGGTGTTGAGCCTTGACAAACCTTTGATGTGTTTTCACTTTTATTATGTTAACTCCTCAATAAAATCAAGTTCTAAAAATAAAATTTTCATGTTCTTACTAATACCCCAGATTTCCTTGGCATCTCTTTCAAATTCTTATCCTTTATATAGACCCTTTCTGTCTCTTGCCTTCTTTCTTATATAAGAAAACCAATTTCTTACTGTATCATCTGAGCCTTTTTGTTTTCCTAAGGTGTGCTTTGGGAAAACCGTTTTAAAGTAAAAGAAGGAATAGTTCAAAGATAAAAAGCATCTATTCAGATATGGCCATAATATTATTTTAGCCATCTGTTATTTTATTAATAGTCTAAGCATTCAGATATGTGCTAAAAATCATGATTTTATTTGGTTTTTACTAAGTGAAAGATTATTTCCTTTCTTTCTAGGTAGGGCAAGTATACTTTGTGTATTCTGTGTCAAGCCTAGCATACCCTAGCTTACTTTTTAGATATTTAGCATTTGCTAAGAGTCCTTGTGCTCATTTCTGACCCTGTTCTGTCCTAGGTGCTCTGACTTCCAATGGGATAAATGCAGATACCAGTGCTGAGATAGGACGTGCCAAGAACTGCCTGAGTCCTGAAGACATAATAGAAAAATATAAAGAAGCTATTTCTTACTATGGCAAGGTAATCCTGCTTATTTTTAAATAAACACCTTAAGTTTTTTTAAACAGTGAACTGCTGAGGCTTTAGTTTTGGAGGATCATTTAAAGCATGGCAGTGAGGTTTGTAAAATAGGTTCCAGCTCTACTGGAGCAGTTTTTAGTTTTTTGTGCAACTACTCAGAGCCTGAGATGGAAAAGGAACTTAATGTCTGCAGTCATAATCAGAAAAGAAAAAGGATTGTTTTGAACTGTAAAAATAATGGCTCAGTGACCACATCAACAGTAAAGATAAGTTTAATTGTATTGCAGTTGAGTTATTTAATCACTTTTTAATTTCAGGTATTTCTCTTATCTGATAAAGTATCTTTAGACTAAGCTTGTAAATATTTGTTAGGGGCATTTTCATGTCCATGATGAAGGGGGACTCTCCAAGTGAAACAAGTTTAATTGTGTACATGAGTAATTTATGATCAGGAGCAATGAAAGGTGATAGTTCTGGGCACAGTGTCAGATAAATTAGAATCCATCAGTAAAACAATAACTGTCAAGGATGCATTCAGCTTTTTAATACATTTACCTTAAGGGTACATTGCTCATCTAGAAAGAGTGTGATGTCTCTGGAAGTATAAAATTATTGGACTTTGTTTGGCTCAGGGTAGGATATTTATATTTTGATTATTTATAATATGCACTGTGCTCTCAGCAGTAATAACTGTGCTTCACTGCAGCTCAGTTGAAGTAACAAAGAGCTTTGTGCCAGGACTGATTTATAACCTTTCAAGACAAGCACAGTTACCTTGTGTCTGTTCCAGACCTACGAAGTAACTCCTTGCTCTAATGCTGAAGAGGCAGCACTTTCTGAGTATTTTTTATGTTCTCACTCAGCTGAAAAAACTTTTGTAGCACCTTCTAAAATAGATTCAATCTCCAGTGATTTGCTTTTGCTAGTATAAATGAACTAGAGAGGAATATGTGACAGCTTTGCTGGCATAACTCTTGCATTTTGTTATTGAACTTTATTTCCCCCATTAGTTTTCAAATATAAATACCTGAAGAGAGCTTATTTTGAACAGGAGGTGGGCCAAATCAAATATCCAGTATCAGTGTTGTTTGAGGAAATCTCCAAATCAGATTATCTGGCTGGAAAATTGCCTGTTTGTTATCTGAGCACAATGCACCATCTGCATTGTCTCCTTAGCATCCTTAAGCAAGCTAAATTACTAAACAGTCATTTACAGCAAAGGGTTTGCAAACAAGTACTGGAACACTCAGATTGGTTTTTAATTTTCTTGTCATCAGGAATATTGTTTTAACTAAAGAGAAAATGGATGCAGTAATAAAAATATTTGCATTGTAAAGGTAGAATTTATTTGCAGACGCAACACCCACAACCAACCATTTATATGAAGTTGTCCCAAACAATTCCAATATTCCCAGCTTTTCTCCTCATCTGAACTCTCAGACTGAAGCTGTGCTCTGTCTCAAAATGAGAGCAGTGGGTGAAGAGGCTGAAAACAGCTGTTTTGCATAATAATATTTTAGATGACACCTTAATTTTCACTTGGGCATATGTTGATAATTTAACAGTGTAGTCATTAGCATTAAGGAATTGCTGGGTTTGGAGGATGTGACAGCTGATTTATGTGCTGAGCAGAAGTGCTTATAAAATCTAACAGGTGCAATACTTCAATATTATTTTAATTTTCTCCCTCTCCAAGTACAAGAACGCTGGTGTGATCGAACTGGAAGCTTGTGTGAAGGCTGTGAGAGTCCTGGCAATGCAGAAGAGGAGCATGGAAGCCTCTGAGTTTCTGCAAAATGCGGTTTATATCAACCTTCGGCAGGTCAGTTGGAAAGTCCAATTATTTTTCCATTGTCATTTGACAAAATATACTGAAAGTTACTTAGATTCAGGAGACTCCAGTTTATTTTCTGTACCACTGCCTTCCTTCTGACGAGAGCTTGACTTCTGAGGATTTTCACATCTGTGAGTCTGGGTTACAAGGTATTGAGAGTTCATCTAAAAACATGAGGACTTACTTTGAGATTAAACTCTGTTGCTTCTTCTCCCTCGTGAAGGTAAAAAAAAAAATCCCATTGTTGTTCTCTTGTGATGCTGTACTAGGGAAAAAAAGCTGCCTGGGACTGCTCTGCAGTGGATTTTAAAAATTTTCTTGATTGCATCTCATTCAGTGAAACTGAGGAAATCAGGAATGGCCTGTTGCAGAGTGAGCTGAAGGGTCTGATTACTGTTCTTAATCAACTGAATTTTTGTTGTGTGGTGCAAAGTCTTAATTAACCCAAATCAGAAAGGAATTCAGGGGGGAAATCAGTGTTTGGAACTGTGTGGAAAGTGCTCAGTATCACCACAAAACAACATTAACACTTGAGCAGTGTCTCAAACTTGGTGTCACTGCTCACAGAGAGATTGCTGTGGTTGAAAGAGCTAATAAAAAGCTGTTAAGTTTCTTACTGGCTGTTGGATTTTGTTCATTACATCTTGGTAAGATGAGCAGTTAAAGTCCATACCATTGACCTTATTAGGCTCAGGCAGGGACAGCAGATTTATGAGGGGGGTAGAATACTTTCATTTGCAAAGAATCCTTTCTCTGGAATCAATTTTCTAACAAAGCATAAATGAGACAATAATTAATTGATAAGCTGTTATAAAAATAATCAGTCTTTTTACAGAGTGCCTTAATTGCCATAATCCTTGTAGTGCTAAAGGCCTTCTCTTTAATTCTGTGACCTGGTTTTTTTTTGCTGGCAGTTCTGCACCCTTTGTTGTTCACCCATCCTCCTGTTATTCTTGTTGCCTGCAGACTCCAATATTGTTGCTGTTTCTTTTTCTGGAAGCAATTACTGCCATTAAGATAATCCCCTCTTCTCCCTGACACCACATATATTGCAACTTTCACTTTTTATGGATGGGAATTGTATTTACAGTTTTTTAAGATTTGCTGTATTAAACATGGAAACAAATAAGAGTTGTATTTATAATTTGGACTAATTCAGAGGAGGGGTCATCCTGTGATAGATGAGGGAATAAACTGTAGGACATTGCTTTTCATTTGTAGATAAACAGAACATCAGCACAACCAATATTCTGCAGCAGAAAAATACCTCACAGGTTAAACTGTAAGACTTACAAACAGGAAAACTAGTACCCATCCATAAATTCGATTTCATACTCAGTCTAGTAATATAATGTAATTGGTATTTTCTGATGAACTGCAGGGTAATAACTTTGCATCCAGTTCTGAAAAATAAGTTGTAAAATATAATTACAGAGAAAGTGAGATTATAAAATTTTAATGTAATAAGGAATAATTAAAAAACAAATAAAAAGCTGCATTCTTTGAAAGCCTGACTTGAAACAAGCCTGAGAAAAATACTGGCTCTATTACCTGGATAGTGACCTGCAGCCTTTTCAGGTGCAGTTATAACTTTGTCTGGTAGGGAAGTTAAATAAAAATTAATCAGGTGGAAATGATGCTGTGCTTCAGGTGGTGGCTGTTTTGCAGCCACTTTACAGTTAAGCTTTTATAAATTCATGAGGTCAGGAAAGATATTTGCAGATGCTGCACCCATGGCTTGCAGAATGCCTGCTGCAGTCTTCCCAGAATTAATTACTTGGAGTAGTATCTGTGTGGCTTTTTCTCCTTTTTTCTTCTTTCAGATTCCTGGATGGTAACACATAACTGTTTGTGCTTAGGAAAATGCAATTTTTCTGTCTTTGTGGTGATGATAAAAAAGGGTTTTCTGCAGCTGAGGAAAATATTTGAGTAACTTCGGCGGCAACCATTAAGCAGCAAGTTATGTAACAGTGGTAAAAACTTAGATATGGTGAAAATAAAAATTCCTGGGAATTTGCTGCCTCTTCTGTAGTTGTTTCAATTATTAGTGAGTGCTCCTGTCTGCCTTAATATGACATGAATGTATATGCTATGTATATGACAGCATGACACTGTCTTTTATCACTTAAAGAATTTAGTGATAAAAGACAGTATTTGTATTTAAGGAATAGCTTTTGATAGGGTTTTTTAAAGCTTTTTTTGCTTTATTTCCTGATCATGTGCTTGTGCCCTTTTCAACTTTGCTGCTATATCTTTTATTGTTCTAACCTGTTAAAATGGCATAAATAGGTAACTTCAGCTCATGTTCTTTCTGAATGATTGCTTTTAGGAACTCTGATAACTTCTCAAAAATTTTCCTGAGTTTTCCCTTTGTGTTTTATATTTTGTCCAGCTGCATTGGTTTCTGAAAGTTTTCACCCTGGTGCAGTGACCTTTTTCATAACTCTTGATACAAGGCTTGGTCTTTCTTAGGGATTGGCAGTACTTCTGCTTCGGGCACTGTCTTCTGTTATCAGTTCTGAAAAAAACAGCAACTTCAGCTTCAAAAATTGTATGAAGCTCTCCAAAATGTTTTACTACCCTGTGTGTTTCTTCCTATCCTGAAGTACAGAGATTTGAACTGTCGGATAAGGTTGTGGTGCCCTCTGATAACTCTTCTTTGATATGTCTCCTATCCCTATGTCCAAAATTAGAAATTACTTTTGAGAAATGACTGCTTTTTGTAAGTATATCAGAATTTAAGTGGCTAAAGGAAATTTTGAAGCTCTGCTTACAAGACATAATCATTTCTGTAAAAACCAACCAGTGTGGTGAGCAGCTTCCCTTGACTGTCCAAGCCTTTAAATGTCTGAAGTTAAACACACGGATTGATACTTCCAGTTTTGAAGAATGAGTTGCTGTTTCTGTCCTTTAGGACTATTTTGGGTGAAGTTTGTCACTTGAAACGCCTTTGCAAAACGTGCTGGCAGCTTTAGAGTAATTTAAAGTATGTTTTATTGCTTTTGATTGTGCCAGATCCTGTGCACTAGGTGTCAGCATTGGTCTGCACTGCTGGTTCCTGGGACACAGAGTAGGAATCATCCAGAGTTCCTCTGGCAGTTTCTTCGTGGCTGGCTGACTCCAAACCAAGATTATCATTCAGGCCAGAGGCAAAAAGAATTAATTCACCCGGGATTTAGGCCAACACACTGATAAGCTAAAGAAGCAAATGGTGGTAGTTCCTTATCAAGTTGGTTTCAACTTTAAGCCTAACGGGACTTTAAATAAATTCCACGTCACTTGTTGGCAGTGTGCAAATGTATCATGGAATTGTTTAGGTCAGAATAGACCTCAAGACCAACCATTAACTCAGCACTGCCAAGCCCAACACTGAACCATGTCCCCAAGTGCCACATCTAAACATATTTTAAAGCCCTTCAGGGATGGTGACTCTGCCATGATGCTGGGCAGGCTGTTCCAATACTTGACTCAGTGGAGAAATCTGGATCTGTCTTTCTATGATGTTTTGCTACTTTAACATTATTTTATACTTTGTTGGGAAAAGCTCCCATTGAACTCACTGCTGCCCTGCAAAACTTGCTTCATGCAAGGCAGTGGTGAGGCACTGGCACAGGTTTGCCAGAGGAGCTGTGGATGCCCCATCCCTGGGAGTGTTCCAGGCCAGGTTGGATGGGGCTTGGTGCCACCTGGTCTAGAAAAAGACATTCCTGCCCGTGGCAGGAAGTTGACACAAGATGATGTTTAAGGTCCCTTCTCACCCAAACCATTTTATGATTCTGTGATTCAATCTCACAGTGTATAAATCACAGTATGATTTCATGGAATGAAAAATTTGTGGCTTACAAGATTAGAGACATAAAAATCAAGACAGTTTCTTGCTTTCATAGCCTGAGATTTCAAGATTAAATCTAGTCTTCAAGAGATGAAAATCTTATAAATCAGTAAATCTTGGAAGTGGTATATTTTTGCACTCCTTTCATTCACATGAATATCATCTTGAGTATCTTCCATACGATGTGGAGCTGTTTAGCTGTTACTGGCTGTTTACTTTTTAGTACCACTGACAAATAAAATTGAAGCTGCAGAACTTCATCTTTGCAGTTTTTGTTAGCAGTTGAACCAAGCTGAAGTTTTCCTGGCTGCAGAAGCCGTCGTGCCTGGCTGCGTGCAAATCCCCGGCCTTCTGCGGCGCCACTGTCTGCTACCGTGGTTTTCCTCCCGTTTGTTTTTTAAAACTCAGCTCTTTCAATCTTTGATCCAAACCAGTCCTTTCCTCTTTTCCCTTCCAACTGCAGCTCTCAGAAGAGGAGAAGATCCAGCGTTACAGCATCCTGTCGGAGCTGTACGAGCGCATCGGTTTCCACCGCAAATCGGCGTTTTTCAAGCGCATCGCGGCCATGCAGTGCGCGGCCCCCAGCATCCCCGAGCCCGGCTGGAGAGCCTGCTACAAACTGCTGCTGGAGACCCTGCCTGGCTACAGCCTCTCCCTGGACCCTCAGGACTTCAGCAAAGGTCAGTGTGGGTTACCACAGCTGGGTGCTTAGCTGGCTTTCCGTAATAATTTCCTGCAGAGGTTTTGTGCTGGACCTAAATTATTTGCTTATCTGAAACTAATTGCAGCAGGTAAAGCAGTTGTTTAACACTGTACCTTCGCTTTTTCTTGATGTTGTTCCAGTAATTTCAGATTTCTGCAAGCCACTGCTGAATGTGTTTCTGTGGTTTCCTGTTTGCAGGAAGTAATTATGTGTTATTTATGAAAACTTAGTTTCTTATATTTTTCAAAAATGTCTTTGTTTTTATAACATGCTTCTCAGTACATTAAAGGTCGTACATTAATCTGGATGATTTTTTCAATTAAAGTGCCTTCAGCTGTTCCATCAGAAATTGTATTTCTTTTGGTTTTGTAGCTGTTTGATCTTATAAGGAAAGATTAAAAATCCTTTTACATATTTTGTATATAGACACACATGGATACATATAATGTAATTAATAGGGTCAAATATGTCACATTTTCCCACAAATGAGATCAAAGAAAGCCAAAATGCTGCTTGGCAGCTCCTTTTGAATGCACCATTCCAAAACCTTGCATTGTGTTATACAGCAGCAGTTGGGGGACCATTCCCTAAATGTTGTAGCTGCAGGAGAGGAGCAGGAAGTGATGGGCTGAGATGTATTTGTGGATGGTTAATGTTGGGGTTTTTAAAAATGTTGTGATTTGGCAATCAAACTTATATGTGAGAGGAGGTAGCAAATGCCAAGTGGACTGGGTGGAAAGATGCTGAGAATCTAGGAAGAGGGAATATGCTGGGAAAAATATACTGTGGCCTGGGATGGGACTGTGTTGGGAGAAGAAGTTGTGGAAGTTCTGTAAGAAATTATAATTAAAAAAGCAAAGAAAGGACATGATTGGTGTTTATCTTTCATTTTACCTTACCTTCATGTTGCACTGAAGTGCGTTCTTATTTTTTATCCCTGAAATGGCTCTTTCAGAGACATATGGAAAGATCACTCCAAACTCTAAGATAGAAATGACATTTCACACATGAAAAATAATGAGACTCTCAAAATATAAACTCTCAAGGTTTGGTTGCAGTAAATATTCCTAAAACAGTGTGCCAAATGCTGATGGGTGATATTACAAGGAAGGCTGTTGAAGTTTATGAAGTATTGCACGTCTTGAAATATCTGTTATTTAAAAATTATTGCTGTTGCTTACTACTAAAAGCAGGTTAAGCTTCATGAAGAGTGCTGCATGCTATAGTTCTGGAAGGAAGGTTATGTTATGATGTCTATTTATTTCTTCCACAGATACTCTGCAAATATGAAGTAATTCATAGTCTGAAACTAAAGACTGAAAGTCAGGCTATCTGCCTTGTGTTTTAAAGTTCTATTGCTTTTGTTGCCCAGGAAAGTGTTTAGAGAAAATATCTCTTGCTTGATCTTTAAAGAGAGTTAAGAATTACCAGGGTTTTTTTGGTGGTTTTTTTTTTTTTTTAAAAAGGGCATGGAGTGACAGAACAAGGGGAATGGCTTCTTCAAACTGAAAGAGTAGGTTTAAACTGGATATTAAGAAGAAATTCTTTACTGTGAGGGTGGTGAGGTCCTGGCAGAGGCTGCCCAGAGAAGCTGTGGCTGCCCCATCCCTGGAAGTGTCCAAGGCCAGATTGGATGGAGATTTAAGCAGCCTGGTCTAGGGGAAGGTGTCCCTGCCTATGGTAGGGAGTTGGAAATAGATAATCTTTAAGGTCCTTTCCAATCCAAACCATTCTGTGATTCTGTGATTTCAATTTCTATATGAAATCTCATGTTCATTGCCCAGAGAACTACAAAAATATATAAAACTTTAAAGGTTTTGTGTATACTTTTGGTTTTTGGGAAGTGTTAACTTTGTCTTCAGAATTTTAATTGTACATTTATTAGTCAATAGACAAACATATAAAGCAAAACTTGATTTCATGTTTAGATATCCAAGCAAATACAACAATCCTGGTTTTTGTTTGGATTTTGTAACAACCATTGGGTGGTTGGTATAAATGCCATAAAATTACTTCTTAGCATATGAACAAAACCAAAATCAATGTGTTTGTGATGACTTCCAGCTTTAAAATACATTCAATACCTGCATTTTTTCCAGGAACTCACAGGGGATGGGCTGCAGTGCAGATGCGTTTGCTCCATGAGCTCGTCTATGCTTCCAGGAGGATGGGCAATCCTGCCCTGTGTGTGAGACATCTCTCCTTCCTGCTCCAGACCATGCTGGATTTCCTTTCTGACCAAGGTAGGACTTCTTAAAGAAGTGGGTATTTGCACTTTCTTCTGACCCAGAGTCAAATAATGTGACTCTGTTTTGAAATTAATTTGGGAAGGACTGGAAAGCATGGAAGTTGGGGAATTCTGTGTATGCCTCAGTGGATTCTTGGTGGTAGTCAGTCAACAGAGTGTTGAAATTAGATGAACTTTAAGGTCCTTTCCAACTCAAACCGTTCTGTGTTTCTAACTTTTAGAAGCTGAATGTGATGGACCTGAGTTAAACAGTGTTTAACTGGGACAGTGATCTTAAGTTCCTCTACATTTCTGCAGTTTCTTCCTTTTGTTTTTTTTTTTTTTTTAATTCAGCAATAAATTTTAACAAGATTTAATTTCTCAAAGGTTGATAATGCAGTAAATGTGTCTGTGGATGATTTTCAGCAATGGGGATGATGTGTGTGAGGACCCTTTTGTGAGTAGGACCGTATAACATTTACAGAATCACCTGGAAAAGCCAAAAGTGACAACTGTTATTTTGTATTATTTTTCTTAGGAAAAATATTCCATACTGACTTGTTTATCATCAGCTTAATGAGTCCAATGATCTTAATGAACGCTGAAAGATTTTAAAATTTGGTTTAACTTTTCAATAAGCTAGGTAAAAAATGCATTTTTTGCCAGTTACTCCTTTGTTTATAATGAAGAGGATGGAGGTTAAAAAATATAGGTTGTTTTTTGTTTTTGTTTCCTTTTTCCTTCAGTTTTGGCCAAATGTCTCCCCTTAGTGACTCCTGCAGCAAAGAACTCTGTTGGCAAACTTTAGATATTTGGCTACTTTATTCCCTCTGTTTAAAGGCTCAAATCAGTGCTGGAGGAAGGAGAAGAACTGATAAACTGGAATAAATTAACTTTCTGCCTCTAGGCATTATTTGCTGTCAAAAGTCCTTGGATTTTCCAGGACTTACAATGAAGCTTTGTTGATATATGGAAAGTTGTGCTGAAGACAAGGCTTTAAACTCTTCCACTCTGCATTTCCACATGTGATATTGCTAATCCCTAATTCTAAAAAGGTTTGAACTCTTAAAGACAAGAAACTTCTGTGTTCTTTGCTTTCAAACGTTGTGTGAGTAAAGCTTCCAGTTTCACAAGGCCTAGGATAACTGTGATGTTTAGTGCCTTTGAAAAAATCAAACTAAATATTCTCCCATGTGTTTGAAAAACAGTTGAATTTTTTTTCCTCTCTCCTGAATACATCCACAGTAGAACTTTGCTGTTGAGTTTGATGTTTTTTATTGATAAGCTCTTGCTCAGACATAGTGAATGGGTTTCCAAAGGAGCAAAAGTGTGGATGACAAGGCCAGAAATTTATTTCTGACCTGTAATTTTTTTCATAACTCTTCTGAGCTTGATATTGTGTCACCATAAAATCATTAAGGTTGCATAAGGGCTCCAAGATCAAGTCCAACCCGATGTTATGCAAGGGTCCATTTAGCATAGAAAATTACTTTAAATTTATAGTTCTTCTAAAAATATTGGAATATTAGCAAAAAATTAACCAACAAATCTCCTTCAGTCTTGAATTGTAGTAAAGGACAAAAGCAAGACAATTGAAAGCAGAGGATTAGGTTGCTGTTTTACTTACTGTGAACTATTCCCTTATAAACTGGTAAAAAGGTGTCATTAGTGTTCTTCTCTGATGTCACATGACTGAAATGTCCAGGTTTTGTTCATCAGTTGAAGGTTTAATTAGAAAACATTAGAAATAATGCAGTGGTATTGGAGTTCAAGAGTGCTCAGATCTTACTATTTTTCTATGCTGCATAGAAAATTACCAGTTGCTAAGGGTGGAGGAAAACTCACTCTTTTCAAAAGTCAGTTTTCACTTGTATGCGTTCTTTCCTAAATAAACTTCATATTTTTAAAGCTTGTTACTGATTGTCTGCTAAATCTTGTTCCTGTGTTTAAAGTTTGGGTAGTTTGAAGATCATTTTGAAAATTGGAATAAATACATGTGAAAACTCTTAAGCTGAGAGGAAGTTATCAGCTAAACAATTGGCTCTGGAACTTGACCTTCTAACCCTTTTTCTCTCAGGATTAGCTGCCTCTAGACACAGAAGAGGAACATTTTCTAGTTTTTAAATTTAATTCTGTTCATTTACTAGTTCAGTTGAAGCTGGGATACTGGGATTTCAGGAAACAGAATAAAAAGATCTATTCTCCAAGTAGAAATTCAGCTGATGAGATTTATTTGTTCCAATGAAATCTTGATCTATTAATTAGAAACTCTTGCTTCTATTAATGGAACATAAATGCATAGTCAAAACTGGTTTGTGTTTAAAACAAAATTTAATATTTCAGTTGAATGACGCATTTTAAAATACAGCTTGTCTATATTTACTTGATTCTCCAACCATGCAGCCTGGCAAATCTAAATAAAGAGTATCATCAAGTAAATGGGAGATGTCAGTCACTATTTTAACAACATGGAAGCTAAAAGTTTGATTTAAAATTAAGCTATTTAGTTACGTAAATATGTAAAATGCAGTCTTCTGCTAAGCAAAAAGAGGTACTAAATTCTGTATAAAACCTCTAATCTCAAGCTATTATGTTTTAATGGTAACAAGCCCTTAAGAATCGCTTTCTTTAAATAAGAATTAAAATGTGCAGTTGCAAAGTTGCTTGGAATTGAACCTATCTTTTGCATAACGCTTTTTGAAACGATACTGTGTGTACAGCTCAGTGAATTTGAATTGAGTAATGTCAGATATTTGGAGAAAACACCATTATTTTACTGTGTCTCTTCACTGATAATATTCATAGCTCTTAAAAGAGCTGTGACTTGCATTGAGTGCAAATAATTCTGAGTTGGCTCATCTCTTAGGGCTTCTCTAGACACAGAACTATTTGGAAACAGCTGCTAAGGAAATGTGACTGTCCACTGACCAGGCAGTCCTGTGGTGAGAGAGTGCAAAGCTGTGAATGTTTCTCCCTTGAATCTTGGAAGATTTAAGGTTTGAAAGTGAAAGCTTTGAACTGCTTTCTTTTGGAAAATGAGGCACCCTGTCTGAAGATCATTGGAAGACCTTGTATTTGATAGGTTAGGGAATGGAGCAATAAACTTTGGGAGCATCAGGTGAACTTGGATACCGAGGAGCAGCCCATGGATTTTAGGGGATCAGAGATGAGGTTCACCAATGATGTGTTGTTGCTGTGAAGTGGACATGAGGTTGCCACTCACAAAACCCTCTTTAAGCAAGTGCCCAACCTGCCAAAAATCTGTGAGGCCAACAAAGTGCTGGAGTCTTTGCTGTCTTGGCTGCTCCACCCCACTGGTGCTGCTGTGACTCTGCTCCCTGGCTGGGCAGCTCTGGGAGGGTCCCTGGGGAAAACCCAGGGAAAAGCTCCCAGGAGATCTCCCCATGGCACTCTGTGAGCCAGAGCTGGAGCCATGTGGGGGTAACCCGTTTCCTGTGCTTCTCATCATCATTCTTGGCATTCTCCTACTTTCCTATTTTCTCCTCCTTTCCTGTTCTACGAAGTTGCCACTTTGGATCCCAACATTTAACCTCGTTTGTGTTTTAATCTGCTTTTTGGATATATTCAGAACCTAATTCCTTCCTGCATTTGTGGATCAAGGCAAAACTTGTCTCTCTTCAGCTTGAGCAGATCAGAGCACCTCACCCCTGCAAGCTCATGTTCTTTCAGACATTCAGCAGGTTTCCAGGATTTCAGGATTCCTGCTGTTTGCCTGTGGTGGCAAGGATCTCAGTATGCTGAGGTGACCTTTTCTCGCCCACCATTCCTAGCATGAAACTAGGAGTATTCAATTTCGTGGGCTAATTCCTTAAAGATCCTCAAGGTTTGTCTGTTTTGTTGTTTGGGAGCTAATGTGCACTTCTCAGTGCATCTCATCATAGCCCTGCCAAGATCCTCCTGTCCTATGGTTATTGTTGCTGCACTTGAGTTCTTCTGGTGAGGTGACAGCTTTCATAGCTGTCAACTGCTCTCTCCTGTACTTAATGAATTAAACTGCTGACTCTATGATGATTCTGCTTTAAATATGCAGAAGTAATTTTTGATCTGTTGACCAGGGGTTTGGGTGTCTTTATTCTTGAGCTGACAGTAGGTGATGCAGAGAACTTCCCAGAATATCCTGGTGTGCCTTTCTGTCCTTCCTCTGTGTGGTTGTTTCTTAAATCATTGGATAAAAGGTATTTATTCTTAGCCTGTATTGAGATCATTAACTAATGAAGTTACTAATGAAGAATTTTTGCCAAAATTTCTGCTGAATGCTGTTTCAGTTTCCCTCATCCTGTACATTAGTTGGGATGGACTTGTCAGTGTTAGCTGGGCAGGCCACCTTGATGCCTTGACAGCTTGGACTTCTTGGTAGCTAAGGGACTTCACACCATTAATCTGAGAGGACTTTCAGAACCTTTTCCTTTCAAGCCTGCTGTGCTCAGGTGATGGGTGAGATGTCAGCTGCCAGGGTGAGGTTGTGCCTTTTGCAAAGAAGTGATGAGCTTGAGCTAAGAAAGAAACCCCAAATCTTGTTTATCTTCAGAAATTATGGTTAAGCCTGGACTGAGTGTAATTTGATGATGTCAGACGTGGTGTCTTACAACTCTTAAAATATGTCTTTCAATCTTGCAGTTTGAAAGAGGAAATTATGCAGTATTTTAGACATTTTTATTTATGGAACAGATTGCATATGCTTTTCTTCGGTGTCATTTAAATTTCAAATTGCTATGTAGAAGTATGGAAGATAAGGAAGAATATTAAACTGGGCTCCTGAAAATTGACAGCTAGACCACAAGTGAATGTGGAAATGACTTTAACCCTTTGTAGCCCTCCTGCCAAGCAGCAGTAAGGACCAGACAGTTTCTGAGGATCTTCAGTTAAAATTGTGATGTTGTCCTGAATTTCCATCCAAACCTGGGCAAATGAAGTGAAGCTGCACAGGCACTTGGTGGGTTATGCCTCCCCACAGAGATTGGGCTAAATGGATTTCTCTGGAGAGGGGATAAGAACAACCTGTGAGCCTGTAATTAGCTTTTGGGCATGGAATGATTTAAAATGGCATCTTTTTTAGGAAGACTGCTGGAGCAGCTTGAGACTCTGCTCACCTCACTGTCTCCTGTTCTCTTGTTCATGTCTTGCTGTCACTTTCTGATTTCCCCATGTTTTCAGAGCTGTAGCCAAAGTTGTTGGGAGCTTCAGCTCATTTCAGTTTGAGCTGGTTGGCAACCATTTCTCTCCTCTGCCATTTCTCCTGCCTATTTTCATAATGCTGCTCTTCCTTTTTTTCTCTGTTTTTTCATATTTAGGTTAGAGGAAACAGATTATAAATATTACAAATAAAGTCATAAGCCCAGAAAAGATTTTGAGGTATAACTTGCTCAACTCATGAAAAATAATAATTTCAGACAGAAGCAGGAAGCTTGCCAGAACTGAAAGATAATTGAGGTATGGAAAGAGACACTCAGGGAAGATTGAGCTGTGTCAGAACATTTGGATCAAGGTTTTCAGTTTAGGAAAGAAGATTCCAAGGCTGGTCCTTTCTCTACAGAGAATAAATCCATGAAATTATTTTGAAATGTAATTAGAAGTGGTTTATGGTAGGGAGTGATCTGAACTGTAAAATGAACAGTAATAAATTTCAGGTACTAGATAAGGTTCAAAGGCACTAAAAGCATTTTAATTTTAAACAGCTGAACTACAGTTGCAGTTAATTTCTTAAAGTGTTTTTATCCTCACTTTAAAATTACAAATGGCAAGTGCATTGCTGTATTTTTATAGGAGTTCAAGAGGAATGGAAGTTCTTCCAACTGATATATCTATGTCATAGTCTTCCTAGTGACCCTGGCCACACTAGTGATTCTTTTTGCAAGATTCATCACTCCCCTTACACATCTATGGCTGTCTCAGTTCTGACTAAGTGACCCTGGTCATGGATGCTTCCCTTGAAGTGAGGTAAACCAAATTCCATCCTTTGAACCCCTCTGGAGTTCAAGAAATTTGGCCTCAGTACCGGGTGCATTATAAGAAGCTCTAGTAAATAACAGTAGGTGTGTGGGTAATTGTGATTTAATAAGAAGAGGTTGGAACATCTTTGAAGCATGATTTTTTTTTTCAAGGAATGATGGAGCATTTAAAGGAGTGTGATTTAGTTGATACAGTATTCCTGAATTAAAAAAAAAAACAGAAAACAAACCGAAAACAACATCTGTTGGTACACTGATGATTAGAAGAGATAGAAACAATAAGTGAATGAGTTTAGGGTGTTGAGGAAAGAGATTCCCAGTCATGTGCTCAGCAATAACCAAATCATCCCTGTATTATCAACACTGTTTTCAGCACAAATCTCAAAACACAGCCCAGCTACTGTGGAGAAAATTAACTCTACCCCAGCCCAAAGCAGCACTTGTCAACACAGATGTAAGCTATTAGGAAACTGGCAAAAGTGACAATATCACAATTTGTTGCCAAGCTAAGGTTATTTAGAAGAATTTCTAGAGTGGACTTGATTGTGATAATGCTGCTGGAGAGTGGAGAATAAGGATGCTGTGTTGGAATCCTGCTCTCCCAGAGTCTGCTGATGCTGTCACAGGTAATCCCCCAAAGCTGTGCAATCAAGGCACCAACTGCTTTGCTCTGTAGCTTCTCTTTTGTGCTGCAATGCTTAAAATACTTTAAATTGCATTTAAATTAGGGCAGCATTTCTCCTAGATCATCTGTAGAGTGTAAATTCATTTTTAGAAAGGTAATTGTTACTGATTGCAAGGGCTAGAAAGAATGATGATTTAATCAGACTGAACAGAGAGTTTAATGCAAATTAAAACTTGATGTAAACTTCAGAGCTGGAGTGAAGTTTACTTAAGTGACACTGATGACCTGGTTTTATTGCACTGTGTTGTATTTTAGCTGACAAAGTACCTGCAAGTTGGTATTGCTCAACCAATAAACCTTTCAAAAGGGAGCTACTTTGGTTGGTCTTATAATATTCAAATGAACTGATTTCAGGATGAAGATGGAAATCTACAGTATAATTACCAGGGAATATTTATAGCAGCCTGGGTAATTCTTAGCCATTACTTTGAAATATTTCACAATTTCAGCTTAGTGCAGTGTCTTGCCTGTGTACTTATATATAAATAGGTATATGTGTGTATATATATGTATAAAAATGTAATTAAACAGACTTGTCACCTTGTGTGTTTGATGTATAGCAGTGGCACAATGTGGTGTAAGAACAAATATATTTTAAAAGCCTGAATAGAAATGCTTTCTGATGGATTGGAATAAAAGACTTGGGAGATTGAATATGAAGCAGGAAGAGACTCCTTAGAAGCCACTTAAATCTTATTCATCATGGTACTGTGACTTCTGCTTTTCATCAGTTCTGTGCTATCACACTTTAGCAATATTGTGTTCTGCTACACTTCTTCCTGCCTTTTTTAACCCCTGTCTCCCTGGAATTTGTGTTTTGTAGAGACAAGCCAACTTACTAAATAACTTTGCTCAAACTGCTTTATTAAGAGGATGTAATAAATTTTTCTGAATTACATGTCTTTTAGACTTTGATTTTTTTTTAAGTGGAATAAATAAATGAAATAGAGTAAACTAGCAACAAGAAAAAAGATGTAAATTCATTTGCATAGCACTAAATATGAAACACAACGATTTTTTAAGTCACATGACAAAAATAATGTACTGTGAATCAAATATTTAGCCTTACAGACCAGCCTGAAAGTCTCACATGTAATTTACCTTTGCTTAGACTTGTGTGTCAGTGAGGTACAGACAAAATCTCCAGCCAGTACCTTAGCCAAATTCTTAAACTATGATCAGCAGATCAATTGTTACAGTAAAATAGTGCTTTTTTATGACAGAAATTTTCTATTAAATTTTTTTTAGGTCACTCATGAACAAAATGGAGTCTTTGAGCTTTAGCCCAAAATTGCCATCCTCATCTAGGTACCTCTGATCTTAAAGAAGTGTGATTTTCCTCAATTAATTGAGGGAAAAGATAATACAGGTGTGCAAATGGAGGCACATTGCAAGGTTTTATTCCAGGGAAAAAAAAATTCCTTTGAGGAAGATCTACTTTAATTGGCAAGATGAAGACATGAAGACTTTGTGGTGTATTATTAAGTGCTAATTTTTTGTACCAAAGGAAGCTATTTTAGGAGGTGCTATATTACTAAAATTCAAATATATTTTATATGACATTTAACAGACTCAATAGTGCTCTCTCACCCTAAATTCAAATTAAAGGCTGCTGTTGAAATTGGCACTTTATATGGAAAAAGAAATATCCATATTTAAAAATGGATCATCCATGTACCTTAGTGAACTCCCCATATGAAGTCCATTGAATGTGATTGGATGTGCCAAGAAAAGATCAGTAGGATTGGAGTGATGCTGAAGAGATGTTTTTACAGAGGGATGGAATAACTCAACTGTACATTAGGAGACAGAGCTGACATGTTTTCAGTTTTTCAGACAGTTTCTCAGTTTTTTCAACCATTAAACCATCCTTTTCTGAAGCAAGTTTAGTTCACCAGTGGAGGCATTGAAATTTTGAATTTTGATAAACCTTTCTGGCCAAATTCCTGTGACGTTGCATAACAGTATCCAAATCAATGTGGTGTTCTTTCCATCCTGTGTCTCGGTTTCTTCTACAAAAAATCCACAATCAGATGTGTTTAACAGTTGCACCATTGTATCTGTGAATATTTGAAAAACCTACCTTGTCCAGAAGCAGCTTTTCAGCAGTCCTTAACTTCATTTATCATTATAGAAGTTATCTATGCCTAATTTACTCCATTTTTTGTAAAGATAGGATTCCTGGTACTCTTTAACATGAAAAAATTATTATTGATTTCAGTGGTTTATACACTGATTTTGTGTGTACAAAACATATTTTTTTAGTATTGAAAGTATGCAGACATCTGAAGTTCTGAGATATGCTGGAGAACCAGACACTGAAATTTTAATGGTGTCTTTAGGAACTCTGTCTTCAGCTATGTCGATTTTTTAAATGAGGTTTTAACTAGAAATATTTTTGTGCAAACTGGCTGGGACTTCATGTGTGCACATTTTATACAATTATTAAAAACCTTGTAATGGAAGATTGTGATGTGTTTAGTCAGTCTCTTCTCATTCTTTGTGTCAGTCTTTTAAGAAATGGAAAACATTTTGCTTCTAAAAGACAGCTATTTTTAATTGTGTTTGAAATATTCTTTTCTTCTCCCTTCCTGCAAAGTGAGCAGTAAATTGAGAACTTATTTTCCAAAGATGAGCTATTACACAGCAAATAATTGAATCCTTTGTGTGGATGGATTCAGTCTCTGATGTAGTTCATGATGCTCTGCTCATGAAAGCTCGTCTAACCCTGGTAGCATGGATTAATTATTTTCTTCTAGTTTCTGCTCTTTTTATGTCAAACAGTGAATTATATCAGTCTCTGCTATGTTTATTTAGAGATTTATGTATGATTTCTTAAAGAAATGGGATTCATACTCTCTGCTGACTGCCACTGCCTTTCTCCTAAAAGCAGCTTTGGAGTCTGTGGGGAACACATTTATTGCAGTAGACAATAGTGGGATGAACACCTGGGGATCCTGTGTTGCTTTCAAAGCAGCTTGTTCAGGTATGAGATTTCTGAGCAGTTTGAATTGTGTTTACTTGCTCCATGTATTTTTCAGAAAAATATTAGTGGTGCTGTTTGTTACTAAAACTGTAGAAAGTGCCATCACCCAGTCCGTGTCAGAGCTAATGGGGTGGAAAAGCAGGGGGTGCTGCCTGCAGCTGGGAGGAGCTGCTCTGTTGTGAGTTCCCAAACGCAGAGATGCAGGAGTGCTTTGATCCTGCAGGTCTTGCCGAGGTGCTCTGCTCACACCTCTGGCCTGGCTGTGCCCGGGCAAGGGAGATGCCCTGAATACACAAATGTTGTGCTCCCTGTCCGTCTGCAACTGCCCAAAGCAGAGCTCAGGCACTGCCTGAAAGGCTGAGGAGCTTTGCACACCCCTGCAGTCTGTGATTAACTGCAGAGTAAAAGGTGTGTAGTGGTTGCTGTTTGTGAGTAATCAATTCCTACTGCAGCGTTTGTGAGGGTCCTAATGTATTTGTGGCCTTTTTGAAATTCTTTAGTTTAAAGAGTACACTGCATCTTCATGGCAGAGTGAGGCTGAAGATTCCCCTGGAAGCAGACATGGACTCTTCTCTTCTCTTCTCTTCTCTTCTCTTCTCTTCTCTTCTCTTCTCTTCTCTTCTCTTCTCTTCTCTTCTCTTCTCTTCTCTTCTCTTCTCTTCTCTTCTCTTCTCTTCTCTTCTCTTCTCTTCTCTTCTCTTCTCTTCTCTTCTCTTCTCTTCTCTTCTCTTCTCTTCTCTTCTCTTCTCTTCTCTTCTCTTCTCTTCTCTTCTCTTCTCTTCTCTTCTCTTCCTCTCCATGTGGGTGTGTGAAGGAAATATCACAATCACAGAATAGTCTGAGTTGGAAGCAGCCTTAAAGTTATCATCTCTGCTGTGGGCAGGGACACTTCCACTATCCCAGATTGCTCCAATTCAACCTGGCCTTGGACACTTCCAGGGATGGGACAGCCACAGCTTCTCTGGGCAACCTGTGCCAGGGCCTCACTAGCCTCAGAAAATAGTGTTTTTTTCGAATATCCAATGTAAACCTGCCCTCTGTCAGTCTGAATCCATTTCCCCATGTCCTGTCACTACATGCTCTTGTAAAAAGTTTCTCTCCATCTTTCTTGTACACTCCCTTCAGGCAATAAGGCCATATCTATGTTTATGAGTGCAAAAAATGCTTTTTCTCTTGTTTTTTTTTCTGTCATCAGACTTACTTTTCTCTCTTGTTATATATTACTATTAACTCATTGAGGAGATGTTTGTGTCTGTCCTGAAAGAGTTGTGTGAGGGCTGCTACAGGAGCTCTCTTCAGACTTCTCCTTTGTGACCATTATTTGATGTTTTCAAGGGAGAAGGAAAGAGCTCAGCCAGCACAAAGCACCCTGGGCAATGAGGGTTTTTGTTAAATTGCTGATTCTGGGCTTATCACTGAGTTAAAATTGGAGTCAGAAGGTGTTGAGCTATTTGCAATATTTTAGTGAGCTCCATAAGGAAATGAAGTTCCAGTGTGATTGTTGGGTCAGACAGGAAATGTTCCCTTTCTTTATTCCACCTGGCTATAGGTTGTTCTACAGGGGGCACCGTGACTTCATCAACACTACATCAACCAGTTGTTGCCAAAGAACAAATGTTGTGTTTTTATTCTTTGCCTTAGTGTTCAATGGGTAGTGACTGAACCTGAATACAGCTGTTTAAAAATTCTTCAGATATTAAAGAACACTGTTAAAGCAATTGTGTTCTTATAATTTTCTGTGTTATCTGCTGAGACACGAACTGCTGTTTGTGTTACGCTGTTAAATCACAGTTACTAAAATGCTTAAAAATGTTTGTCTGTATCTGACCTTCTGTCCTGTCTTGGTCTGGTTTTTCAGTGGCTCCATTATTGTGAAATACTGCTCCACATGACTGTGAACCGAGCAGAAAGTCTTGTCTTTTTCACATTTAGTAGCTTTCAAACACTAATGGTTTCTCACTGTGCATCTGAAGCTTTCAGATTTTTATGCTCTCATATTAGAAGAAGGTTTGAAGCAGCTTGGACACAAAACCAGTGCTCATTATGTTGAGCTCAGGTAGTTAAGCAATGAAATTCTAAGAGTATGGGTGTACTTGTAAAATTTTTGGTTGTCAGCAGTCAAAACCAATTTAGTACGAAGTGGGGAAACTAATATGGGGTTATACTGAGCAAACTGAGCAGAAATGTTCCATTGCCAGTGCTGACAGTGGCTTTGCTCTGCTTTATTTGGTTATAGCCATTCTGTGATCCTGGTCTTAGTGAGTCTGGAGAGAAACTGAGGGGGGAAAAAAGTGTGAACATAGTTAATCCAGATGAGAAAATAAACTGTCACTCCTCAGTCAATAAACGAGTCTCTAATACCTACACAAAAGTGTCCAGTAGTGCTCCCAGCTGCAGGACAGGCTTTTAAAGCTGCTGAGGTGAATTCACAGGTCACAGGATCAAGTGGTGATTGCCTTCCTGCTGACCTGTACAAGCATGAAGGCACCAGCTGGGTAAAGACCTCCAAGAGCAGCTGGTTTTTGTCTCTTCTTTTCAAAAAGGCAAGTGCTGGTGATGGCAGTCACAGAAATCTCTCAACTGTGGGTCAGGAGGGAGGTTCAGGAGTTCAGTGGCTCCTCCCAGGAGGTTTCTCTCAGAACACAATGTCAGGCAGCCAGAAGCTGTGAGAATTCAGAGCTGCAATTGCAATTGCTGTAGAAGGTTTTGGCAACCTTCAGGCCACAGAAGTCAGGGAGCTGAGCTGCTCCTGGAGGGAGAAGGTTCCAGTGGTTGCTTTCAGAAGTGGCTCTTGGGCAGGATCAGGCAGCTCTTTGGCATTGTGAATTCTTCCCATCGTGTCCTGCTGAGGTGGGTTCCTTCAGCATCTTGGCTGAGATGTGCTAAGAAAAGGAACATGTTTAAAGCTGTGTTTCACACCACATCAACATAGAAAAATGGTTTGGTTTGGCTTTTTTCTCACGGAAAGTGTGGGGAGCTGCTACCGCGAAATAATCACGTGAATCAAAAATCTGTAAATAAATTCTTCTTTCAGATGGCAGCCTGCCTTTTTTGAGAACAATAACTGACAATGTTTCACACTAGGGAATGAAACCCAGTGCTCAGGAATGGCAGACCTTTGGTTTCAAGCACAATTAAGCACACGCTGTAATATTATCTTCATCATTCCTGGTAGCTGTGAAGATTTCCATCTCAGTGGATTCTGCTTGCATTATGTGCCCTTGCTCATAATATCGCAAATAACCTGAAATTTTGATGGTAATACTCAGCCTTGACCCACTACAACTCCTGGATGTCCTGTGGTGCTCTGAGTTAATGTGGTTTTGGGAATATTTCCTACAGGCAATTAAAATGTGGGGAATGGCTCAAGAGACTGTTCAGTGAAACACAGACATGGGCAAGGCAATTTGTCAGTTGTGCAGCATTAATTCCATAGTAAAGGGAATTACTATCAATGTTTATCTGCTTTGAAGGAGTGTGTACTCCTGGCTGTAGAATTCACAAACTAGGCTGGATTGATGTGGGCAGCACAGGCATTGCTGGATGTTTGTGCTTTTCAAGGCCCAAGATGGTGTTTTGGGCAGATTTTGTTATTTTGGCATGGTTTACAGGATGTTTCTTTCACATTTTTCTCACTCCTCCTTCTCACAGCTGCTATGCAGCATTTTTTACCCTTTCTTAAGTATGTTCTCACAGAGGTGCTACCAGCAGTAAGTGACTGGCCAAGCTTTGGGCAGCAGCAGGTTTGTTTTGGGGTTGTCTGAAATGGGCTCTGTCGTGGAGGCACTCTGGTGCCTTCTCCCAAAGGCCACCCCTTGCTACCCAAACCTTGCTGCATAACCCAGTGCACCTGTCTAAGCAGGTTTTTTTTGGTAGTACTACTATGATAACTACTTGTTATCACCCTCCCCTTTCCTATTTAGTTTTATCATTGAGTATTTTGATATTCTAAGTATTTTCTAGATGCAGTTTCAATAATCAAGTAATTATTTTTATTGGTAGCACATGGAGCAGCCTGGTCTAGTGGAAGGTGTCTTTACCAATGGCAGGGGGATTGGACTTTAGGGTTCCTTCCAACACTCTATGAATATTAATTTTAAAACAATATAGGTCTTTTCAGCTGCCTCATTCTCCCCTCTAAACAAACACTCCCAGGTTTTTCTCTCTTTGCAGACTTCCATTTCATCAGAGAAATAGAGAATCATTGAATCATAGAAAGGTTTGGGTTGGAATGCACTGTGAAGATCAAATACAATTTTGTGTTGAGGCTTTATATTTCCAAATAGACTTTTATTTTTTTTTTTTTTTCTGGAGACACAATTTTACATATTGTTGAAAAAAAATTGCTGGATAAAACTAATATGCAATCATTGTGCATTCTTGAAGATAACCCAAATAATATATATTTCTTTGAATGTTCTTGTATTTTTAAGCAAAACCAAAGAAAATCGTTCTTACCAGTTGTTATGATTTAGTAGCATAACACAGTACAATTATTTTGAGGATTAGATAGTTCCACACAAGTTAACATCAAAAGTAATTTGCTTCTCTTTATTGCCTTTGATACTATTTAATCTAATATTTCAGAGCACTCATTGTTCCCACACAATACCATTATTAATAACCCTAATATATGTGAGGCTGATTGTTTTGTTTGGATATACAGATTTAATAGATGGAATTGTAAAAAATTGTATTTTGGCAATAAAAAACCTAACAAAAAATAGGTATTGACTGGCACTTGAAAAATTCTGAGAAATCTCTTTTGCTTAAGGTCACTTAATTATATTTGATCCACCTGTCCAGGCTGAACATAACTCTGAGTGCTGAATGCAGAAATTAGTTGGCATTCCATTTGAGTTATTTGGTACAAAAAAAGGCTACAGTCTCAGTTATATGTGAGTTTGAAACTGTTTTTTAATTTTGTTTTCTAGAAAAGAAAGATGTGACGCAGAGCTTGGAAAGCTACACAGCAAAATGCCCTGGGACAATGGAAGTCATCACTCTTCCAGATGGTTTGAAGCTGCCTCCTGTTCCCTTCACCAAATTGCCTATTGTGAAGTAAGACCTAAACACAATCTTTAACTTTTTCACAGTACCTGTCAAATTTTAAAGGCTACTGAAGGGATGCAGTCATGTCACTTTATGCATGTGGATCACAGGAACGTGGAAAAATGTCAAAATGTCAAATTGTTCTGAGAAGCTCTTGAGCATAAATAGAGCCTTTGACCAGAAAATACTTTGTGGCCTTTAGTTTCAGAGAGAGAGGAGTTTTGTTTTTTGGAAGAACTGTCCTTCAACAGTTTCTTATTCAACTGAAGGAAAGTATTTTGGTGCAGCTGAGATTTTAGTTGAATACTTGAGCATTTCAATACTGAATGTCCATGAGTTGGATGGTTTCCATCCACAGAGCTTGGAACTCACCTGGAAGTGGTGCTTTTTGTAACTCTCCAACATTTTCAAGCTGGCACCTTCACTGGCCTGTTCTGAATCTCAGTTCCATTCAGGCACCTCATACAGTCAGGCCAATGAATAATAACCTGTTCAGGTTGAAACCTGGCATGAAATATTGGAGTCAGAGAGAGAAAGCAGCCTCTGGGTACCAATAATATAAGAGAAAAAGAAAGAAAATATTTTCTTTTTGAAGGCTTGGTAATTCTTATTCAGGAAAAGTATGCTGAATGGTGAAGAAAATGAGGCAAGTGCTGATTGAATCCTTCTTCATGAGAGTCATGCATTTAGTCATAGCATCATAGAACCATGGAATAGTTAAAACTGGAGAAGACCTTTAAAGTGATTAAGTCCAACCATCAAGCCAGCACCACCACCATGTTCACCATTAAACCATGCCCTCAGATGCCCCATCCACACATTTTTTGAACACTTGCAGGGATGGTGACTCCACCACCTCCCTGGGCAGCCCCTTCCAATACTTGACAGCCCTTTCCATGAAGAAAATTCTTGTAGTATTGAATTTAAACCTCCCCTGGTGCAATTTGAGGCCATTTCCTCTTATCCTGTCACTTGTTACCTGGGAGAAGAGACTGGAAAAAGAGGCCAGTCAGAACTCTGCCAAGAGATTCCCCAGACTTCAATGGGAAAGACTTTGTGTCACTTTGTATGCTGAGAGAATGGGACAAACATATCCACTTACATTATCAACTTATCTTGACCTGGCTGTGCTTGGAATTTTGGGAATAGCTCCTGTTTTGCCATGGGGTGTGGAACCCAGCATGAGCTTTAATTAACATTTAAGAATTGCTGTTCCTCTTCTCCTCCTTCTTGTCTTTTAAAATTTCCATAAAAGCCATAGTAATAAAAATTTGTACTCCAGTGAAATATTAGTTGAATTTAGATATAAAATCTCTGGTTACATCTGCCCAGCAGGTCTGGTGTTGCAGAGCTGCCCAGCCCATTGGGAACCAGCTGTGCTGCTGGACTGCAGAGTTCTCTGAGCTAAATTGTGCTAATTTTTGTGACATCAGTTATAAATGTGTGGAAATGTCATTTTGATCAACGTTGAATAACCTCAGCTTATGATTCAATCCATGTTAGAGCTCTCTAGAAACCCACATTTGCTGATGGGGATGACTTCTATTTACTGTTGGCATTTCATGGTCTATGAGTTTTAATCCATTTAATGTGGGGTGCTTATTTTGGATGTGGATTTCTTAATCAAAATATTGTCAGGCATGGAAATGCCACAGTGAAATAGGAGCACAGTGGCAATGTTACCTTTTCTCCCCAGTACTTTAAAAGCAATAGAAGAGATTTGGCAAGGCAAAATCTTTATATTCCATTACTCATGTTCATTATGAAATCATCATCTGGTATTTTCTCAGATAAAAAAATACACTATTCCCATTTTTATAATTTACCTGTGTTAAAGGTAATTGTCTTGCTAATATACTTAAAAGTGGAAATTTTTCATTCTTTTCACCACTGCTGCTTTTAGTTGTCCTTACATACTTTCCTTACTACTTCAAATTTACTCAGTGCCATTTTTTCCCTTCTCTCTGTTTATTTAGTATAGTGGGATTTCTTAAAAGAAAAATAAATTTTCCTTTCCCACGTAAGCAACATTGTTTTTAATTAACATTTTCCAAATACAGGATTTTGATCTTCTGGGTAGCTAGTGAAATTAGTTAGTAATTCTTAATTGTCACTCATTTGCATTCAGTGGTGTCAGGCCAGGGGACATGACTGAAGCTTTTCACACAAAGGAATTAAAAAAATCTGCCCTCTTTTATGTCTGACCTGTGAGGGTCCAGCTCTCTGATGTGTGGTTGAGGAACATTCCTTCCTCTGTCATGCATTCAGGTTATCCACCAGGATTTACATAATAACCATGAAGGAGCTAAAGTACTTTCCTCTGTATATAAAATAAAATTTGTTGTTACTACCTCTTTATCAAATTCAATGTTTATTTCCTCAAACAAGTATAATTCACAGTTTTGCTTTAAGTTGCATTCTAATTTGTGAAAAAATTCTATTTCCAGAAGAGGTGTTAAAATATGAAGTATCAGGGGTCTCTTACAGTTTCCTTCTTATTCCTCAAGCTTGTTGTCTGATTTTGCACATGATTTTGATGCTGGCACTAAGTATCACTGACATGTAATATACAGATGTGATTTATTTCTTCTTCAAACTACTTTCAGTGCTATTTAGTAATTTCTTATCAGGTGTTTTGTTTCACGGAGAGAACTTGTCTGTGTAATGTTACTCTTACAGCTTCGTTATTTTTCAGCAGAAACACATTATCTTGGTTTTTTGTTTCTACTTTCTATTAGTGTGATACTGATATATCTGTTCTTTATTGTGCTGAGTTCCTGATTTGAAGTAATTAGGTGTCCTACAGGTTTATAGAATGCTGCTGATTTTACTGAATATCCAATTTATTGCTTGTTCTTCTGCCCAAAATTTAGTCTTTACTTTCCCCTCAGCATTGGAAGAGCAGTGATTTCCCTGCATGACGTTGTAGGGAATTGGGTCTAGCAGAGATGTAATCTAATAAATCATTTGTTTTCTGTCTATTTGTAATTGCTTTCTGGTTGTTTAACAAACCCACCTAAATTTCTGAGACATTTCCTTCCTTCCAGCAGCAACTCTGCATTTTCACTGTATTAAAATCAGCTTTATTCACTGTGGAGAAGATTCTTTATTTGTACTGGCCAGTGAAATCTTGTCTGGTTTCTAGTTTGGGTTTAAGTTAAATATTTGGCTGCTTTTTACACTGGAGTTGTGGTTCAGTCTGCACTCAAAAATTAGTAGCTGGATTTCAAATCACTGTTCTGGCTAGTTTTGGTTTTGTTGGTTTCTTAAGGAGATTTTTTTTTTCCTTTGTTATTTGTTTTCTGAGAGCTTTCTGAAACTGTAGTTTCCTTGGGTTGGTGTTACTTCCTTCGGTATTGTAAATGTTTACTTCAAGTCTTCCATTTCAGGTATTTTATTCCCAGACTGACATTTCATATTTGTCAGTTCTTTCTTAACACAGTCTCCTGTTACAAAATAGAATAAATGAAATAATTAGAAATTATTTTTACTCAACAGATCTGTGAAGCTCTTGAACCTCCCAACCAGTCTCCGACCTCACAAAATGAAAAGTTTACTTGGTCAGAATGTGTCAACCAAAAGCCCTTTCATATATTCTCCAATTATTGCACACAGTCGTGGGGAGGAACGAAATAAGAAAATAGGTAAGAATAATTTACAGTATGTAGTGTTATTTTGTTAAGTTAGAGAATCTTCTGTGGTCAAGGAAAGCAAACCTGAGCATTGCTGTCTTTTATTTGAGATAACCATTTCTTTATCCTTAAGTCCTGAAGGAGCAAATCTTTTTTCTCTGGGGCGCAGTTTCATATTCAGAAGAGGAATAAAGTCTCATAGAGAATAGCACTGATTTTTCAGGAGAGATAAACTAGTTTTATTTCCTTCTCAAACAAAAGAGAATTCAGGGAAAGCTGTGTTCTGACACGCTCTGCTTGGCAGCCACCACAGTCTGAGTGCCCTGAGGAAAATGCACTGTTGTGGTTTTTCCTATTCTGATTTAACTGTGATGAACTGTCTGATTAGTCCCTTTTACTTAAAGGCAGTTCAGCCAAGAAAAAGTTTTTAAATCCTGTTAGTAATATTAGTAATTTTCTTTTTATGAAGATTATAAAGCCTTTCATGCAGTAATTGTGCCATTGGAAAAAGAATAGAAGTTTGTTTAAATCCTGGATTAAGTTACAAATATTAGTAGTTCTTTTTGTGACTTTTGTGGGTATCACGTGCATGATAATTTTTACCAGAGGCATCAATGTCAGCACGAAAAGGATTTGTGTGACTGTGGAGCAGAACTGATTGTAAAAACTTCAGAAATTTGCAGGATGCTTTATCTTAACTTGGCTCCTTGTTCATCTGGACAGTACTGGCCTGCAGGACCAGTTTTCTGAGAATCTCTGGTGGTTTGCTCTTTCCAACATTTGTGGGCTGTGCCCCTGCTGAGGTTATGATTAAGGTGATATCCCTCACCCTGAGAAGAACGTGCATGTTTTCTAGCTGGGTTTATGGTGATGTACATTTTCAGTAAATAGCTGCAACAGGAACAGTTGGGATGTGCAGAGGCAGGGATGATTATCTGGCAGTTGGGATGCACTTGGCTCAGTGTGACTTTGCTGTAGCACTGCTTCAATTTCAAAAGAGAAAGGATAAGAAATTTAAAAAAGGATAAGAAGAATTAGTTAAAGGATAAATTTAAAAATGTGCACATGGGGGAACATCTTAAAATGCTCTCTTGATTTCTCTTAATAATTTACTGGAAGTTTGATTACTATTAGATTTTCAACATTTAATCTCTTAGCTATACCATGTCACGTTTTTTTCATTTAAAGAAAACCTTACTAGTTTTGTCACACAGTTGTATAATGCAGTATTCTCATTCCTTGATGATACAAAAGGAAGCTGCATTTTTGAACTGGTTAGGATTTGTTTCGGTGCTTTGTGTGCCATAGGAGATTTACATTTTACATTGAACTTTCTTCTTTTAGGTTTTTATTTAGCCTAAGGAGATGTCTGATTGCTTCTGATCCTGTACAGCCTTTGTCTTGTGAAGTATATAAACATTGCAGTCACTGCTAAAAGCCTCTCATGTTTCAAAGTTTAGTGAACAAAAGAAAAAGCAAAATAAAAGCAAATACTTCCTTTGAAAGACGCTCAGAAATCTATAAACTTTGAAAATAATGAGAATATTTTAATGGCATGCATTTAACATTAATTAAAAACAACAATAACAAATGAACTGTTTTTCTTACATGGAGATAGTACTCCATATTTTGGTTAAATTATTGTTTTACAGCAAAGGAAATCAAACACTGCTGACAAACAAAAGGGAAACAAAACCCATTTAGAAAGTCTTGAAATATTTTCAGCTTTCAACTTGATAAGCTTTTCTGATTGGAAACAATAACAGGGATAATTATATTCTAGTTAAATTGCTTTAATAGCATGCTAGTCATAAAAAATAAACCTACTGATTTTTGACATGAAATGTTTTGTTGGGTTTGAGTGCTGATAGTCTAAAGCAACAAGAATATATGATATAGTTCTGTTAGTAAATCCAGCAGCTCTGTCATACCTGTATTAGCTGATACAAATATAGCTCCTTTTACCTTTCCTTTCAAAACCTTTTCCCCTTAGGAAACAATTCTGTAGCACTGCCCTGGCACATTTTTCACAGGGGATTTCAATCTTATCTCAAAAACCTCCATCGATTCAGACTCCACCATGTCCCTGGGGAGGTTGTTCCACTGAATCACTGTTTTTACTGAAACAAAAAAAAAAATTAGTAAGAAAATAAAACCTGTCTCAGTGCAACTGGTTTCTGTTACCCTTGGTCTTCTTCCTGTGGCTCCTTGTGAGGAATGAGCTTCTGTCCTCTTTATGCAGCCCTTTAATTACTGGAATACTGTGATGATATCACCCCTGAGCCTTCTCTCACCCCAGAGAGGATACCTCACTCCTTTACTCTTTCCTCATCAGGAGGGTTCTCCAGTCCTTGATCACCCTTGTGGTGCTCCTTGGGATCCTCTCCAGCCTGTCTGTGTCTTTGCCAGCTGTGGGCACCACAGCTGGGCACAGCTGTGCCTGGCAAGCACAGGGTGGAGTAGAATGATCACCTCTCTCTCTGCAGTGAAGAAGCAGATGGACTCAGCCCAGCAGGGTGATGAGTGGAGGGACTGGCAGTCAGGGATAGGCTACAGGTGAAGGATGGAACCAGGCCACTGCACCTACCAGGAGGAACGTTCCTCCTCCTCTTCTTCAGAATGTGACAAGTAAGACTGGCACCTACAACAGGGCTGAGGCTTTGGAATGAGGAGGCCAAACAACTGATGAGGTGGCTGAGGGTCCTTCTGGGACAGAGGGTCCTCCTAAAGCAGCATCACCTGGACCCTGCATCACAACCTCCTCTGTTAGCAGGAGAAGAAGAGTGGTTCTCACAGGAAACTCCCTCCCTTCTAAGGGGAGCAGAGGGCCCCATGTGCAGACCTGACCCAGCTCAGGGGACGTCTGCTGTCTCCCAGGGGCTCAGGTAAGGGACATTACTAGAAAATTCCATTCTAGAAAGACCCTCTGATTACTATCTGCTATTGGTTGTTCAGATTGGCAGCAATAAAAAAAAACATGAGAGATCTGAAGCCAGTCCAAATGGACTTCAAGGCCCTGGGACAGTTGGTGGAGGAATCAGGAGCACGGGGAGTGATTTCCCTGATCCTTCCAGTAGCCAGGAATAATATTGATAGGAACAGGCAGCTCCGTTAGGTCAATGCGTGGCTCTGAGCTTGGTGTCAATGGAAAAAACGTGGGTTTTTTGGCCATGGGATGATCTATCAACACCTGATGGGATGAGCCTTTCTCAGATGGAAAAAGGAGTTCTAGCACGGGAGCAGTGGGATTCACTGACAGAGCTTTGAACTGGCTTGGAAGGGGGAAAGGGAGAAAACCAGGCTCCCCAGTGATGAGCAATGGGATTTTGTGCCAAACCTTAAGGATGCTGATGGGATCCCTCAATCTGCTTCACCAGGTGCTGGCCACAAGGTACCACACCTGAAATGTTTCCACACTGATGCACACAGCATGAGGAACAAACACCAGCTGGGAGCTTTGGCCCAGTCCCAGAGGTTTGACATCAGTGGCATAAGTGAAAGGTGGTGGCATGAGCCCTGTGCCCGGAGAGCCCTGTTGGATGGCTGTGCTTTTGGAACAGGCATTGCACAGTGTGGTGATTGCTAGAATGTGGAGATCCAGGACTGCAGTGCTGCTGTGCTGCTGCAGGTGCCTCTGTTGCTGTAGTAAACCATAATGGTTAACTCTGTACCTGTGCAGAGCAGTCACTGGGTGCTTTGGGGAATGCAGAATGCATAAGACATCATGGACACTAATAAGCAATTAAATATGAAATGTAGAGAACATCTCATACCACTGTGAATTTGAATGTTTTGTTTTAATCAACAGTTTTGCTTTTCAGGTTTCACAGTAATATAGCCCATTAACGTCTGTGGATGTATGTGTTTAATTTCCACTAGCATTAATTGGAGTTAAACATTTGCATTAAGTACATCTCCCTTGAGCTCTCTAATATTGCTTGCAAAATGTAATCAGATAGTAAATGATTGTGAATGTACAATTAGAGTACAGATTGCTTCAACTGTGCATTAAAGTCTTAATATTGATAACACAGGTTTTTTTTACTGGACATTTCCTAATATCCTAGTAAAAAACTGTTAGCAATATATGTTAAAATCATTGGGTAAACTAGTAAGAACTAATCCATGTATGTTTTAATTTAGCTTATAATCATGATTTATTTAAAAATGTAATTAAATCACCTTTTGTTTACTTGGGCTGCACATCCTCAGCTTGCAGGGAGAGTCTTGCTGCATTTAGTTTAAAGTCTGAACTTCAGGTACATGTGGTTCACTGTGAGAAATTTAAAACGTAGGCACGATGAAGTGCTGGTATAAAATAATCTTTCTGCATTGAACAATTACTAAAAATTTGCATCTCTGCTGCTGACCTCCATAATCTCCCACAGAACCACAGAATTACAAAATGGTTTGGCTTGGAAGGGACCTTTAAGATCATCAGTTCCAACCTCCCTTGCCATGGGCAGGGACACCTTCCGCTAGTCCAGCCTCGTCTCCTTAAATTATAAAACTTAAAAAATATTAAAATTGGCAGAGTGAAGTATCTTTAATGTTCAACCTGTCTTGTGCTAAGTTCGAAACTGCAAGTTCATCTTTTTGCCTGGCCCACTTTCACTTCACTGTCTCTTTATTTACTCCATATAATCAGCTGTATTTGTATGAGGACTTGTGATTTCCTTCTTCCTGTTGTGTTCATTTCTTACCTGCTTGATTCTTATCCAAGTCTCCAATATCAAGGCCATGTGTACTCTACATAACTCCAAGTATGGAAACCTTTAAGTGTTGAAGGTGAAGATTGAGTTGAAGTAATTTTGAATTGATGCCTGAGTTAATTTTGCCAATGAAGCACTGGGTCTTCAGAGCACTATTGCTGTGTTAATGAATGTTTCCAGTCCCTTAACCTATTGCTTTGCCTGGGATTTACAGCTTGTGTCACACAATGCTCTTGAGTAGGATTTGGGCTTTGCAGATTATAAAGAGATATTAAGCATTATAACAGTCTGACAGCTCAGATGCTGCTGTCCTTTTATAACCCTATGATTAGGTAATTCCTGCCTTAATTCTGTGATTATTCCTTGCAGACTTCCAGTGGGTGCAGGGAGATGTGTGTGAAGTTCAGTTGATGGTGTACAACCCTATGCCTTTTGAGCTCCGAGTAGAAAACATGGTATGCATCTTTCTAATCTTCTCTTTCTGCTTTTTTTCTGAAGAAAAACACTTGGACTTTCAAATACGGTTTTGTATAAATATTCTTACAAGATGGTTTAAGCCAGCATAACCTCAGTTTAACAGTGTGGTATTGTCAATTTTCTCATATTTTTGGTGATGAGATATTGAAAAGAAAAATCTCTGCCACTCAAGAGTGTTTAAATGCTTTACTGGCAATGACCCATAAATCAGTTCTGTACAATTCTGCATTGAGTAGAACTCCTGCTACATGATTTACATAGACTGGTTTTCAAGTAATAATTATATCCTGAAACCTTAGAATTATTGTACACTTGCTACTGTCATTTAAAAGTCCGCATTCAGCCTTGCTTTTCAAATTCCCATTTTGACCACAATTTAAAAACCTGATGAGCTAAAATAGTTAGGCCTGAGAAGGTTTGGGTTTTAATAAAAGCTTCAGCTCATGGATTTGTTCTACCAGTGGTATATGTGATTTGAAAACATTGTAATGTCAGGTGATCAGAAGGGGGTGATAAAAAAGGCTAAACCACTGGAGAAATATGTGAGGTTAGAAGGATCAAGCCCAAGCTCTCTGCTACTTCAGCTGGCTGCTTGAAGTGTATCCTGAAAAAAAGGAAATTGTGGGTTTTTTTTTTCTTTCTTTATTCCAACTGACAGGATTTAAAAAAAAATGTTGTCCATTTAAAGGTTAAAAGTTCTGTAGCTACCAGGCCAACTTAATATCCACTCAGTCCTAATCCAGCATTTTCCTTTGTATTAAATATTTTTACCTTTAGTATTGCTTTAAATATAAATCACATCTCTTGGAGCCCTTTGTTCCGTCAAGCTAATTGAATCAGAGTACATTTATTTGCTTGTGATTTTTGTTTGGGTTTTGCTTTTATTGATATGTCTACTGCAGTGTCTAGTCAAACAAGTTGACCTAAATTACTGATCATAAACCACATACAATAAAGTGTTTTTCCATGAGAAGGAAACATGCCCAAAGATTTTGTTCTCATAGCACAATAAAATTAATTCTTGCAAACTAACATGCCAGTTTCTCCAGCAGCATTTTCTCTCACCCTCACAGAGGTACTCAAATTTTTTAGGGATTAATAGAAAAACTAGTTGTAAAGCTGCACATCAGAAAGGTCTCTGTGGGAATTAATTGATTAAGAACATTTTGATTTGCAATCTAATTTGTATTGTATAAGTAATGCTGTTGTTATATATTAAAAAGCTTGGAAAATTGTTTACTGAGGAAATTCCTTCTGTGTGGTTACATGCACTCAAGAACTTGCAATGCATTTGAGCAGATCTGGACAACATCCATTCCCTGAGCAAATTAATTGTAATAGCACCAATACTTCTCCTTACTGTTGTTGTGATAAAGTTCTGTCTTGGAATTAACACTGAATTCCAGTTCCAGTGGTAAGCACAAGAGGAGTTAATTTGCCAACGAGATACAAATCATTGAAGTGATTAATGTCACTCTTTAGTCAGTGCTTTGAGAAATTCTGCTCTTCACTAATGTGGGCTCACTTGGACAAATTGGTTGATTTTGGTAGATTTGTATCTTGATCAAGACTGGAGCAAGTTGAGGAAAGTGCTTGTTCCCCTTGATTTAGAATTTTAGAGCCAATATTTTTTTTTTTTTTTTGGAACTGAGGCCAGTTGGGAGCTCCCTAAATGACAAAACCACTGACATCTGTTCAGTCTGTAGAGGAGAAGAATATTGGGGTAATTTCTGCTGCTGTGCTGAATCCCAAAATGGGAAAGTGCAGCAAAACCAGAGTTGGGCTCTTCCCAGAGGTGCCCAGGGGAAGGATGAGAGTCAGGAAATGTGCTGCAGCCATGGGAAAATTCCCTCCCTAATAAAAACTCCCTTTTCCCAAGCATGAGGGGGATCACACACTGGGACTGCTTGTCCAGAGAGAACCTGAGACCTCCATCTTTAGAAATCTTTAAAACCTGAGTGAACAGGATGTGAAAAACCTAAACTACCACCAGAGTTCCCCCTGTTTTGAGCACTGGGCTAAACAAGATGACTTCTACCCTTTCTTTCCAACCTAAGTTGTTGATTTTCCAGTCTCATCTGTGAACTTTCTGGAATGTGGAATAGGTATTACTTTATCATAGGAATAAACTCTTCTGTTTTCATTTTAATAATTCAGAGTGCTGGTTAATATTTTAAAATGGTGTGTTTTATTATTAACATGTACTCATGCCTGCAGTCCCCATATCCTTTTCTTGTCTGATTTCTCATCACATATCCTATTCTTTCAGATTATTTACTCTCACAGACTCAGTTTCATAGCAAGTGTAACTTTTCTGTCATTTAGTGGCAATTTCAGCTTGTTTTTCTCATATTTTTCCTCCTGCCTGACTCAGCACCTCACCTTTGCAGGATGACTGCTCATTCAGGCTTGTTTGCAATCATCATTGAGTTCTCCATTGCTTGGTTTAATTTTTCTTTGTCCTTTCCATGGTCCAGCATTCACCAATATGTACTGTACTGAAATCTACAGTCCTATTTATTTTTTTTAAATTCCCCACTTTTCCTCAATTTAGATTTGTTGTTCTGATAAATTTAAAGCTAAATGAAATCCAAGCTTTTGCAGTGGTACTTTTCCTACTGTGTCTTTGTGTTTGTTGAATTTCTGTTGTGATGGTAAACAACTTAGCATTGAGCACAGGTTGTTAAGGAGAGTGATTCCCAATGGAAAGGCTTCCTGAGCTTTTTCATTAATTGAAGTATTAATGCTGAGTCCATGTAGGTTAATTGAGGTGTACTTAAGTAAAAGGTATTGAATTTCTAGACTTGACTTGAGTCTGGACACAGGACTTTGATTAGTGTTGCTCCGATGATAAACCCTGAACAATTGATTTTCTTTATTTCATTATATTGTTCTCAAGGATCTTGGCCCATCTTTGTTGTTTTTACTGTTAATTTCCTGTCACGAATATTCCTGATTTGGGACTCTAATTAGGTACCTATTCTTCATTCCTGCCCCATTTCTGTGTTCCTTTTCTGTCTTTTTCTATTTCATGTTTCTGTTTTGTCCATAGAGTTAGAAGGCTGGTCCATTGAAAGGTGCATTTGTAAAATTACAAATGAAAATGTTCAGTCATGGAGCATGGAAGTGATTAGCTCCCACAGTTGTGTGAGTCAATAAAGTGAAATAGGAGAGATCTTGGGGTTGATCAGAACAAATGCTTTAATAAAACTCAGCAGGTACCTTAAATCAGCAGAATGAGAGACAAAAATGAGCCTAACCAGAATTGGCTGTGATGGATTAGACAGAATGTTCTTGCCATGCTGGTGCTGGGGTCCAGGTCACCTGGAGAAGGGATGTTCATCTGTAAATAAGTGCCACCACTTTACCTTTTCTGCCAGGAGTATTGATTTCTGTACAGAATTGTTCAGGTATGTGAGTGATGGCCTCAAGCCCTTTTGCAGTTTGTTCTGCAGTTACTGCCATTACTGCAGTTTTCTATGCAGGAAAAAAATGGTCTTCATGTTTCAGGCCTTCAAAAAAAAAAATCCAAAAAATTCTGGGAAATCTCCAGTGGATTTATTTTGTATCTTGAGACAAATGCTTAAAGCAGCAAACCACAGTACAGTCTGGGGAAATCTACTACTAAAATACATATGAAGATGCTGTGTAAAATGTTAAGTTCTCTAAGATTTTAACTACTTTTTCATCTTAGTTTATCAAGTTTCCTATTAAAAAAAAAAAAAAAAAACCTGAGAAATTTTGAGGTAATGTTATGTATTGAGGGAAAGCATTTTCTCTGCTCTTACTATGGAAAGTACAGCCATAGTTCCAAGAAAGCTACAAGATCTACAGACAGTGTAAACTGTATTTAATAAATAAATATCAAGAAACAAAAAAATGCTACCCTAACCCATGGAAGCATTGTAATTTATAATACTTAGTCATTATTCAAGAATTAAGTATTTGTTCTGCAGTTCTCCTCCTGTTTGGGACCTGTATTTAATTGAACACAATCAAGTGGGGTATTTTGATTAACGATCCTTTAAGAATGGCCATTGCTCTTTTTTTTTTTCTCAACTTCAATACTGTGCTATTAGTCAAGAGCTGTATGTTTAAAAAGAACATCTAAAATTTTGATGAATCTGGATGTATAATCAGTCCCACAACTTTGCTTATGATGCTTTAAATTGTTTCCATGAACTGCTCTTTCCTGAGTTCACATCTTCTGCTGTTTCTGCTTCCTTGAGAGAATATTTACTTACTGCTACACTACATTTAGTGGAGACTGCATTAGTCAAGAATATACACAGAAAGGTGAAGGGGAAAAAGAATAAAAATGTTTTTATTTGATATTTTTCTAGGTCTGCCTAAAATAACCATATTAGAAATAGTAGGGAAAATCTCCTTTAAAATAAATACTTGACAGTTTTTGTGTAAAGTATTTGACAGCATGGTATACAAGTATATTCAGCATGGAAACTTAACTTTGGAGGTCGTGTTGCTTTAAAAAAAGAATGATTGCATTTTGGGATTGATAAGTAAAACCTAAAAAAAGCAGTTACATACTCATGTTATTTTAACAGCATCCCCAAGTGCTGCCATTTACATGCAAGTTGTTTTGTTCCTCTAAAACTAAAATGAGATTTGAAGTGATTGAAAGACATGCTGTGATAAAAGCATGCATACATTCACTCTAAGACAATTTAAATTGTTTTATAAGAATACAAAGAAATGTAAACACTTCTTTGTGTGTGTGACTCATATATTCCCTGGAGGAAACCTTGGATTTGGATGCTCTTTTCCTATAGGGTCAGAAATAGAAATTATTACCAAGTGATGACTGAATGATTACTAAGTATTACTACTTGAAATAATGTATAAAACACTCAGGAAAAGAAATCTAACACAGTTCCCTACTTTTGGTGGTGTGGCTGAAATATTTTAGTTAATGGATGTGAGAGTAGTTCAGCCTTGATCAGGTTTTCAGTGTTAAACTGCAGAACTTTAGGCACCAGAGGGCAATGTTGGGCAGATATTGCAGAATTGTCTGATTCAGCAAGTTGCTATCTTGAAATCGTCTTTCAGACATTCTGAGATACTGTCAGTGTCTTCTAAAACTCACTTGTGTGGCCTAAGTTTAAGGGTAAGTATCTTGATTTAAATTTATGTCTGGAAATCTGAAATCTAGTTGATTTTTTTTTCCCATTTCAATGAGTTTTAATGCTTTCTTAATGTCTTTCCTTTTCAAAACTTAGCAGTTTTACTGAACAGTAGAACTCTGAAAGTGGGGGCATGAACTGATGCTTTCTTGTTTTTGTACTAAAGCTCTTGAAGCTCTTCAATTTCTAGTCCAGGTATAGTGTGTGCTTGGTGCAGGTGTTTTGGCATTTACCTTGTGTTTGTTCTCAAAAAAATCCCTTTATTTTCAAGGTTTGCATTACATATTAGAGAATATTTAGGGGTTCCTGTCAGCTTTGTTTATTTACATTTGCTACAGCTGGTAGTAAACAAGATATTGGAGGCTTTGGGGTTTTTTATCACTGATTTTGCAGGACTTTAAATGCTTGGATGAAAGTTTTTAGTTGGGATGAATCCTGAATAATTCAAATATATTTGAGTATTAGGCCAAGTGATAGATTGGTGGTTTTGAGACTAAGTAAAGTTTAAAAGCTTTCTATACTCATTTTAAAAGTGAGTTGTGGATAGTGTATGGGGTCACCTTTTGTTTGTGTTCTAAGATTTGCTTCAGCCAAAGCAAAAGCAGCAGAATTGTAGTGAAAGTTGAGGCTACATCAGTGTTAAAGGAAGTATGTTCATCCCATTTCTGTGGGGTGAATCCCACTGGAAGGATTAATATGGGAATCAAAAAGTCCCAGTGCTCTGATACACTTGAGTGGTGAATATACAGAAAGACAAAATTAGGTTTTACTTGTGCTTTTGTGGATTCTTTCTGACAGCTGAAGTCTCCATGTGAAATGGGAAGAAAATGAAAATTCAGTAGAAATGAGGCTGTGGCAGAATATTTGCTTACAGCTCAAATAAAATGGTGAAATGGAATTTTGTGCAGTCTCAAGGACAGAGTTCTCTAATGCAGCTTTCCACAAAGCCAGAGTAGCTTTGGGTGAATTAGGTGTTGTCTCAAGTGTGTCAAGTCTACAAAGAAGTAATTGGTAGAGCAAAGATTTTACAGATTTTGGGTATGTTGCATGTTTTTCTGTGGCTCAAACTGGGAATTTTTCCAGTTCTCTTCACAAAAGTAGTTTGTTCCTCTTTAACAGGGTTCTCACTTCTCATGAAGCATTCACACAGAGTTGAGATTTAATCCAGTTGTGCTTTCTGCTTTTATTGATGGAGGTCTTTGTAGCATCTTTATTCAAAAATAAAAATGAATATGTGTATAGAAAAACAACGGGTAACTTGGATTTATGTGCTTTGCAAAATCAAATTTACTTTTAGCAGCACATTCTATGCTCAAGCATCTCTATTTCATTAACCAAGCTTGAAGAAAACCCCCAATCTACTAAAAACAGTAATGCTGTGTTCAGACATTTCTTCAATCATTTTTTTTTCCGCTTCATTTCTTGTTTTGTCCCATGTTTTAAATTTAGGTTGCTAAAAGATTTCTCTGACACTAAGGGAGTAACTGCAGGCATTTAGGCTTGAGAGGATCAGTTCAGCAAAATGAATGCATTATTCCAACTCACTGAAATGTTTAGGTTGGATGGTTAAGCTAGACTTCCTCTGTTATCCGTAAACACAAATGTATTTTTTTTCCTCTTAGAAAAAATAGTTTGGCCAGGTAATTAGAGCTACGCAAGATCTGCTATTGATATTTGATTTTCACTGCCCAAAATCTCTCAAATATTAAAGTCACAGGTACAATTAAATATAGGTACAAAACAGCACCGTGCAGGTGATATCTGTGATTTTTTTTTACTGTTCTTGGGTATACTTTTTTATTAGTTTTTCATGTATCATTCCCAGCTCAGTTCCTGAAACACGTTTCCATGTTTAATACAAATACTGTTTTAATTCTGGATGCATGCTGCAGTCACTGCAACTTAAACCCCGAAATAACTGCTATGAGTAAATTGGAATAAATCATAAAAGTTTGGCTGATGTAATGCATGGGATTAAAATACAAGTATGTAGCATAAAAATGTAAGTGTACATCATAAATGGATTTATCTGTGTAATGTGTTTTTTCAGGGTCTCTTGACAACTGGAGTAGAATTTGAGTCTCTCCCTGCTGCCCTGTCCCTCCCTGCTGAATCTGGGCTCTATCCTGTGACTCTCGTTGGTGTTCCCCAAACCACGGGGCAGATCACTGTCAATGGTAAGGGATGGCTCCACTCACTCTCTGCTGCCACAACAGCCTGAGTTTGACACCCCTGTGGCTTGCCTGGCGTTGTTTGCCACGTGTGTGTTCACCACTCTAAATTCTCTTCAGTAAGTAAAAGAAAAAAGAAAAATAGGGAATCTGTTTCCTGTACCAGGCTTCATTAAAAACAGCCTGATGAATCACTTGGTTGCAGCAGCAGTAACGAGCACATTCTTGGAGTATCTCATGTGTGAGAGGATGGGGATAATGAACTCCAGCTCCCCTTTATTAATGCTTTCATTTGGAAAGCTTCTGAGGAGGATTATTTGAACTTTTTTTCTTGAGAATGCAGAAGATAATCTTGCAGGGGTTTTTTTCCTTAATTAATCGTGTTCATGTAAGATTACAGAAATTTTTGCAGATTGCTGCCGTGGAAACAATTTAGCCAGGGTGTATGGCCTGTTGCAGTCAAGATATCATTTCATTAATAAGACTAAATAAAACTGTGTTTGTAGTAAGGAGGAAAATTAAAGAGCTTTTACAGAAGACTAGCAGACCTAGAAAAGGAGGCATATGTGGAGAGGATGGATTCAACATGTAGTAGGAGTGAATCATCTTACCAAATCACATTTTTAAATATGTCTTCCTGGAATGCAAAATTAGGATACAGGATAGGAACCACTTTAGTAAAGCTAAGCACTAAAAGAAGATGGCTTTGAACTTGAAGAAGCTCTGTTCTCTGAGTTTTTCTTAAGTGCTTTTGTGTCTGCTCGTAAAACAATTTTTCATGTGATTTTTTTTTCCCAGAAACAATTTCAGTAAATACAGAATAGCATCAAAGCATTCAGAACATTTGTACTGTAGTTGTCTCCTTTGAGCTCCACATACTAAAAATGTATTGCAAGTAGAGGAGTTGATTTCTGTACTTGGCAGCTTTTTGTGTGTCAATGTATCAAATTTTCCTTCAGATACAACTCATAAATATTGCCTGGTAAGGAATCAGTGGGGAGGTATTTTTCTACTAAACTGAACTTTCAGAAGTTGTGGTCTTTCATGGCAGGTGTCTGTGTTTATGCATGCTTATTTTTTCCATTAATAATGTCCTTTAGGATTCTTTTATCCTTCTGGATGCAGTTGAGAGTCTTTCCTATAAACATTTTTCTGAGGAAATAAGGAACGTGTGTTGAAGGTTGACATGTTTTATGTGCACCAGTGAATTTGGTGATGAGTTGTAAAATGGTGTCCATTATAACTTGTGATATTGATCTTGTAAAGAATTCTGCAGAACTTAACTGTGATGCATTGTAGAAATCAGAGTATCTTTACAATTTCTTTTATTTTACATGCCACAGATGCAGAGGTGAACATGTGTTGTTTGTACATTGTCAGGTACTTAAAAATGTTGTTACTTCAGGGGTTTGAAAGTCCTGTACATATTATGTGTCCTGAGAAGATTTTTCTATAGAGAAGGTGATGGTTTGGGTAGCAGATACACTGAAAAGATCTGACCAGTAAACTTAGTACTTTTAGACCTGCCAGGAAACAGTAAAATTCACAACATAACTGGTGTTTTCTTCTAAACCTCAGGTTATCATACTTCAGTTTTTGGAGTCTTCAGTGACTGCCTTCTGGACAATCTGCCAGGAGTGAAGACCAATGGCTGCACTGTTGAAGTCATTCCAGCTTTGCCAAGGTTGCAGATCAGCACCTCCCTTCCAAGGTGAAAAATTAAATTAAATGATAATTTTATTTGATCGTATTTAAGTGTTAGTCACATGCTGAATAAAAGCTCTTCCACATGAGTGTATAATCAATGCCTGGGTAAAACAGGACATAATCTAAATCTGTGTTATTTGCTTTAGAATGCCAACCTGAGTTTTTTGTTTTTCTGCTTGAAACCATGGAATTTCATAGAAATTTGCAGAAATAATTTTGCAGTATTGTTGTGCTCAAAAATTTGGTTTTGGGCAAAGAGGGATATATCAAGACAAGAATTCACTGTTTATATCTTAACAATCCAGTCCAGGCATCAGTGTTAATTCAGATCAATTATGACAGAAGAAATAAAAAGTAGGAGAGAAAAATATGCAGAAGAAATCACTAATAAATACATGTACATTTATACAGTAACTGAAAACATGATTTGTTTTGCTTTTTGGTATGCAATTCCATGATACTTTTATCTCAATATGAGGGGGAAAAATGAAATTTCTTCGTCCCTTTCACTCCACACGCCCAAATTTCAGAGCCCTGAAATGCTAACAGTACATGACAATACATTCTGAATGATCAGAAAATACTTGTTTGAAGTCCTTGTCACAGATCTGTTCTGAAAGACTGAAATCTGCTCCTGTTTGTGGTGGCTGCTTGTCTTGTGGTAAGGAAGGACAGGATCAAAGGGAAGGATGGCAGGAATACCTGCAAAAAGAAGTGGAATTATTGGTCATTAATCTCATTAACTTTGTCCTTGTATCCTTGATGTCTTCTGACCACTCTGCATTAGCACAGAAAATACAGTCAGGAATGGAACCTCTGCCCATCTGTCTTGTTCTGCAACCTCCTTCCCTCATTTGTGCTCCACAGAGTTCATTTCTAGTCACTGTTTCACCTTTCACACTGGGAATTTTCCCCAGGATCCAGTGCTGTGAGGTTTAGGCCCTGCACTGTCCACTAAACCTGCTCATTGCAGTGACCTGCTCTTGATTTTTTTTTCCTTTATCCTTCCTTACAGTTTTTGCAGGTAGTTTAACAAGCTTTCAGAATTAGAATATGTATTCTGTATTGTTTGAAATCTGACTTGTCTTATGCATAAATTATTAATTTCTGTCCTCAGTGGTTCTAAAAATGGGACTGGAAAATGGTATCTAGTATCTTTAGCAGTTGTTTCTGAGTCTTCCAAGAATAGTGAATAGAGTAACCTGGACAGGCTTTTAACATTTTCATCATAATAATTTGTTTGTCACATCTTGTAGGTCTGCTCATACACTTCAGCCTTCTTCAGGGGATGAAATCTCCACTAATGTGTCTGTCCAGCTGTACAATGGAGAGACCCAGGAGCTCATCATTAAATTAGAAAATATTGGAACAGAACCATTGGAGAAACTGGAGGTGACAGCAAAAACAGTCAACACCAAGGGTATGTATGCTGATTTATATTTGGAAATAATCATGCTGACTTCTTCTCTGTTAAAATAGAGATTATTTGTGTTATACTTCTTTTAGGCCAGTTTAGAATAAATATCATAATTCCCATTACAGAGCTGAAATAATTCCGTTTGATTTTATTGTCAGAATATAGAAATGAAAGAGAATGTAAGAAAATGGAAATTGTAGAACTGTCTGTGTGTTAAAGGGTAACCTGCTTTTTGGAAATCTGGATTTAATTTTAGTGTTCCTCGGGGAAAAAATCCTGAGGCAATTACTTGTAAAGAGGAAGAACCTTGGGTCTAAATTATTTTCTCCTTATGTCTAAATATGCTGATTAGTTCATTAAATAAATTACTATTAACAGTAATGTTGTCCTACTTGAGGGAGTGGAAGTAAATAAGCTTGTTTCTATCTCACTCAGTGAGCAGTAAGAAAAAAATTGGAGAGAAGACTTTAAAAGACAAGACAATAAATAAAATAAGCTATTGTGAGTTAAAAGAATAATTGAAGCTCTGGATGAAATACAGCACATCCCCTGTGTACACTTAATTCTCTTGAAATACTCTGTCCATGTTAGTATTAAAAAGTAGTCTGATAAGTGAATCCTGCTTTTGTTTTGTGATGTATTTTTTTTTTGTTTGTCCTCTGAGGGATTGTTATGAAAATGATCTTAACAGAAGTACAGCAGGTGACAAGCAGCATAATCTTTACTGACAGTAGAAATACCTTATTTTATTGCAGGTTTTATTCTGTCAGTGCCAGAGCATTAAAATGCAGTGTGATACCTTGTGATTTCTGTTCATTTCAGTATTCAAGCTCGTGATTTTTTTATAACAGAGTATCCCCTTCTCCACAGGCTCAGAGAATAGGAGTTGCCAATCATCTCAAAATAGATTTTGGGTCTGAGACTTGTTACCAGGAATAATTTTAAGAGTTGAAATGTATGATGACTTACTGTTCTTATTTCAGAAATTCCAACATGCTCTCCTCCTGGGCCAGGGGCTGCATGTATGGAATGGAGAGGCCAAATACAGCACTCAGGTGAAATGGAGGAATTTTATGTATTAAATAGTGGAATATATGGGCCTGTGAATCACATGTTAATCAGAATTTTTCTACATAACATTACACAGTTAATGGGTTCACAATGTTGAAAAAGAGATTCATATCAACTTTAAAACCACCATCTCTCCATGACAACTTTTGTTAAAACCTGAGGGAAAAAGAATAGTTGATAGACTCATCTCTAAGTTCAGTAAAACTTTTAATTGTACTTCATCCTGTATTTTCTTTCTCTATAGAAGATGTTTATGATGAAGCCCCTTTGTGTATCTGACCGTGTATTAAATGTTATTAGGCATGATAATTATCTATCAGAAAAAGGAAAATTTCTGATGAGCAAGCTATAAGCATGCATACTCAAAAAATGCAACTTAAATCCCTATCTCAGAAGAACAAGTGAATTTGAGAGGCACTGAATGGTATTTGTTATGACACTGTGAGAACTCTGCCATCAGAATCATGCAATCAGAAATGTCTGTGGGGGCAGGGATCTCTAGAAATCATCTTAACCTTCTTTTGAAAGTAGAACTTTAGGTGATCCAGGGTCCTGTCAAGCAGAATGTTCAGTTTCTTGTGTTGTCTCACAGAAGTGAAATGCACTCCTGTATTTGGAACTGTGTGCTTGAAATGAGCTGTGTTATTGGAGGAAAAAATCCACATAAGTATGACTTTTTAAATGACTGTGCTGTGGAAACAATGTAAAGCACTGGAAAAGGCTGTCCATGGCAGAAGAATTAATGATCCACATTAAGCATGCAATAATGATATTATTTCAAATGTGATTGCATGGAGGTGTTGCAGGGTATCACACAATCAGTCACTGAATGGTTTGGAGGGGAAGGGACCTTAAAGGCCTTGGACTTCCAGTTCTCCTGCCATGGGCTGGGACACTTTCCACTATTCCAGATTGCTCAGAGCCCCATCCAGCCTGGCCTTGAACACTTCCAGGTATTGGGACAGTCACAAATTCTCTGGGAGACGTGTTCCAGAGCCTCACCACCCTCACTGTAAAGAGTTTCTTCCCAATACTTAAGCTAAACCTGTCCTGTGTCAGTTTGAAGCCATCCCCCCTTGTTCTGTCACTGTTTCCAAAGTCCCTCTCCAGCTCTCTTGCAGCTCCTTTGGGCTGTGGACAGGGCTCTAAGATCTACCCAGAGCCTTCTGTTCCCCAGGATGAACAACCCCAGTTCTCTCAGTCTTCATAGCAGCGATGATCAACTGTGATCAACTCAGTTGCCTCCTCTGGACTTTTTCCAGCAAGTCTTTCTTGTGTTGGGGGTGGACCTTTGCCTCTTTTCATGGGCTCTCTTCCATTTTAGTTATGACCATAAATTGATACAAATGCATGAGGCTGGGCTGGCAGTGCCATGAGATGGGATTCTGATGGTCAACAGGGAACTAAAGTAATGTCATCAGCTTCATTTGGTCAGTGACTACATGCATGGAACTCATGGGGATATGACATTAAACCACCTCTAACAGCAACACAAACTCTTGGTGTTACACATCAAGTTGAGAGCATGTGCAGGTGTCAGTAGTGTATTAAGAAGTTGTCTCTGCGTTGTTTTGTACTACTCCTCCCTGAAATTTGCCTGTTCAAACTGCTCAAGATCTTGCAAGCTGGTGGTCACCTTCATTTGCCTGACCACAGCTTGCCAGTCAGCTCAGGACCCCATGAGAAGCTGTTGGCCACTTCCAGCCAAATACAAAGAGCTTTCAGTCAACCTTTGTTACACCTGATTCCCTTTGGTTCTTTTTGTCTTGGCAGTTGCTTGTGAATGTCTTGCAGCTGCTGCCTGCCTGACCCATTTCCCTGCTTTCTGTTTCTGGAGCCACAGCTTTTAGCACAAAGATGAGTGCTGTAAATGGCAGACATTCTCTTTTTCACTATTGTTGGATTTATAGCCAGTCACTTGCCTTGAGGAAGCCAACTTCTCTGGCATTGTTTTGAGTGGTGTCATGTTAATGGGAACCTCTGGAGGTAAGGCTTTCACACTTGCCTTCCCTTCTCTTCTGTCACTATCAGGTGCAGCTCTTTGGGTTTTCCAGTCTGGCCCTCAGATAAATAAGAACTTGCAGCTCCCCCTGTGCAGTTCACAAAGGACATCACAGGGTTTTGAGTCCTTCAGCAGCCCTGTGTTATGGAACAGATCCTGAGGCAGATCAGCAAGAAGGACTTGTCATGCTGCCACAACAGACGTGTCTGTCATGGCTTTTAGTGTCTCACTGCACCCCTGAGCCAGGCTCGAGCATCTGTGGGTTGGACATCACATGTGCACTGTCAGGGTCAGCTCTGTGTCACCTTACATGTCCCTCACCGGGTCAGACAGTGTAATCCTTTTTTTGGAAAGATGACCTGTGCAGAGCTGGATACCTTCCCTTTGGCTCCAGTCAGCTCTTGTTAGAGGTTTATTGTGTCTCAGACAGGGAGTGCAGTCCAAAGGCTTTGATTAAACCAACTATTTGATCCATTCAGAGTCAAATATAACCCTGATGTTTTCAAACCTGAGACTTGAGAAGAGCCCAAAAGGCAATCTTAGCCCAAGTGGTGAGCCCAGCTACACACACTGAGTCAACCTGGATGAAGGAAAATCCTCACTTTCCTAGAAGTGACAGACCTCAGGAATTTAAACATAGAGAAACAGGTTCACCTGTCCAGCTGTATTCTTCCCATGGCCTTGGAATACATCTGCCAGACCACAAATGAAAAATCTGCTCTGAGGTTCAGGAAGAACTGTGAATATCCAGGACTAGATCTATTTATCTTTTTTTTTTTTTGCTGAGGAAAACTTTGTAAATTCTTTCAAATTGGAGTTGGGTTATTGTGGTGGGTTGACCCTGGCTGGATGCCAGACACCCATCAAAGCTGCTCTGTCACTCCCCTCCACAAATGGCCAAAAAAGAAGAAAATATAGTGAAAGTCTCATGAGTTAAGGACCAGGAGAGAACACTCAGTGATTACTGTCACAGGCAAAACAGACTCACCTTGGGGATAGTAATTGAATTTTATTGCTAACAAAATTGGACAGGATAATAAGAAGTAAAATATATCTTAAAAACACTTCCCCCCACCATTCCCTCTTTCCCAGGTTTTCCATCCTGTCCCACAGTGGCACAGGGAGGTGGGGATGGGGGTTGCAGTCAGTTCACCACACCTTGTTCTGCTGTTCAGGGAGAGGAGTCCTTCCCCTCGCCCCCCTGGGCTGCAGGGGAATCCCAGCTCTGGCACCTGGAGCATCTCCTGCCCCTCCTTCTCCACTGATCTTTGGTGTCTGCAGAGTTGTTCCTCACATATTCTCACTCTCCCTGAACACAATTACTTCTGTGCAATGACTTCTTTCCTTCCTAAATGTGTTATCACATTGGAAAGAACACAGGAAGTCCTGCAGGTTCATTTCTACCTAGCAGGTCTAGGAGAATTTAAAATGTATGAATGCCAATGCCTGTGCATTTAGAACTGATAGTTATTTTGAGTTTATAAAATAAACTAGAGCAAAAAGCCCGATTTACCAAGGGATTTAAGATGGAAAAGAATTGGGGTTCTTGTGTACTCAAGACTTTTGTATCCAGCTTCTCTATGCAAAATGTCAGTGTGGGCTTTTTCTTTGGCAGACCTTAAAATCTTTTAAAAGTTAGATTGGCCTAGGATGACCCAAAGTTAGTTTCTAGCTAAGCTTTTACATGATATTTGTTGGGATTTTAGTGATTTAGTACCCAGTAAAATGAAACAGGTTGCTATTTAAAACTCCTGGTAACAATTGCTTGTAACTTAAGATGTTTGCTAAACACAGATTTTGGACTTGAGAAAGAGCTGAATGCAGGCTTGCCCCAATTTAGCCTTCCACTGAACTGAAAAGTCTGAAGCCAGAGTATAATTCACTGTAATACTGATTACTGAACAAGGTCAACATTGTTAAACTATAACCAAGTGTCAGATAAATATAAATTAGCTGTTTCTCTACATCTACAGTTTAGCTGTTAGCTCAAGCATTTAGATCTTGTGTTGTAATTACTGGTGTTAATTAGAAAGTATCTGCAAGGGCTGTTCTCACTTCAAAAGTCTTTTCACTTGTAATGTCTTCAAATAAATCTCTTAATGAAAACACGTTTTGGAAAGAGTTTGCTGCTCCACTGCTTGGGATGTGCCCTTCTTTGTTTACAATGTGGGGGAACACTCCTTTAGCATATTGAATTTTACTTAACAGGTAAAGGGGATAGAGATTGCCATACTTATCAACTTACTTTTTTTCTTGAAAGTAGAAGAAAATGATCAGAATGGTGATATGGTTCCAGCTAAATCATTTGGTGAGGTGGAGGTGAGTTTAAGGGAACAATTCTTGGGAGGATTTTTTACTTTTAAAAAGAAATCTATACTATTGATTTGATGGGGAGAGACACAACACAGCAACATCTGGTGGTCTGTGAGAAGAATATCTTTCAGGCAAAGCTTTTATTGTTTGGGTAGAAGTTAATAGAAAAATATTTTCTTTGTTTTCTACGTCCCTAGAAAGGGAAACCAAAGGTTTCTGTGCAAGTCAGCATGATTTGGACATCATCTGGAATTCTGATTGCTGTTTCTGAAAGATCCTTTATTCTAGGTTGTAATATCTGCCCACCCTGTTCCCTCACATGTGGATCTTAGATGGTGGTTTTGGAAAGGTTCTGGAATCACAGCAGATTTTAATTACCTTGCTCTTATCAAGCAGCCTGGGAGGATGTAGAGATGAACTCTGTGACTTCCAGTGGTCCCTGCTGTGCTCAAATGGTGTTAAATGAGCTCTTAGAAGAATTCTCCAATATACTTTGGAGATAACATGCATTGCTATAGTAAATCAATAAACATACCTTTAGGAATCTCCCAGTCAAACCATCATGCTTATTCTATGTATCAATAGACTTTCTTGTAGAATTTAGTATTGTCTGGTCTGGCATATATGACTGAATTTATGGATGGGATGGGTTGACTCTGGCCAGAACTGAAGACCCAGTGCAGATGAACAGTAAATTCTGTGGTTTTTTCCCCCTTGTATAATTTTCTGGCATGTCAGGTTTATGAGGGAGGACTTAATAATTACAGATCCCCTATCTCAAATGGACCAATGACAATTTATTAAACAAATTTTCTTTTGTCAAGGACTAATCCTGTCTGATGTCCTTAATGATTTGGTCTTATAAAAAGCTGCTTCTCAGCTTTAAGAAAGGACTTTATAAAAAGATGAAAGCCAATAGTCTTCTTAGCCTTCTCTATTGCCCTGTAAATAACTGAAGAATGATGTTACAGCTGTTTCAGAATTTCAGCTGATTAAGTTTGCTCTATTTTGATGAAAAGTGCTCTTCATTCATTTGACACCTCCTGAGTTGAACTGTGTAGGATTCAAAACTACATCAACATTTAGAACCCCTGCAGGCTATATTTAAAGTTTATATTCAATATTGCCTGTTGTGCATTTTTTTTTTTTCTGGTAGTGATCTTCTTCATTTAAATTCATATTTTGAGCTTTGTGATCTGTGTGATTCTAGGTCAGTGTCAGTACCCAGTAACTTCTCTCTCTTTCTAGTGCTACATTAGTTTTAATGCCTTAATTCTGAATATTTTAGATTTTAAACAGGACATGAAAAATTGGTTAGTACTCTCTACAGCAGTTCAAAACTGAAACTTCCTAATGCAGGGCTTATGCTTATGAAATACTTACTTATTTTGATACAGAGAAGCTGTATGGAGATTTTTTGAGTTGGAATCTAGAAGACACTCTCTGCCAGTTTCCTCTAAAACCTGGAAAGATTGCAACATTTATCGTAAACATTAAAGTGAAGCTGGACTTTTCTTGCCAAGAAAACCTTCTGCAGGATCTCAGTGATGGTGAGTTTTTCATTTCTCCTTGCTGGGGAGGGTTGTATGTGCTGCTGGAAACACTTTTCTAATTGCTGTGCCATTTGTGTTACACCCATTTGTGATGTGGCTGCGTGTTTGAATATTTGTGTCTTGTGAAGCAAAGACAACCCTTGGCTGGGCTCTGCAGAGTGAAGGGTGAATTTCTGAGGCAGCTCTGGGCAGGAGAGTCTGGCCCAACCTCCCCATCATGAGACCTTGCCCTGCTGCCTTCTAAAATACTTAGTGACAGTGTTTTTGAGGTATCTCTTTGTATCCTTACCTTATGAAGGTAAGGAACAATAATTCACAAAGATTAGTGGGGTGAAAAGAAAAGTAGCAGTGAGTTAATTATTTAATTATCCAGGATTGCAGAATTCTGAATGATTGCTGAGTGCAGTTTTGCCTGAAGTGACAGACTGAAATTTAAGGCATAATAATATTTGTACTGCAGAGAAAGTGCCATGTGTTTAAACTTATTTTGAATGAAAGGAAGCTGCAGTGCTTGCTTCTATTAGAAATATTTGGAATTACAAGTATCAGATATTTGTAATAATGATTTCCTTTTTATAATAAACATACAGTCTTTCTGGAATAATTACTCTGTATTTTTTCATTTGTCTGATATATTTACTGATTAAATTACCTTGACAAAGCAAGATATTCCTATATTAAAAACTCTCTGTTATTTGGATTATTTCCCAGGATCCACTTGCAAGTGTGCATTACCATTATAAGTAATCTTTCAGTACAGAAAAATACAACGAAATTACATACAGAGCTTATTCAGGTTGAATAGGAATGATTTCTGTGAGTTACCTTGCAAATGCATTTAGACAAAAATTATAGTAGTTGTTAGTAATTGAAAGATTTTGGTTTTGAAGCCTCCCTAATGTAAAATCTAAAGATACTTTAAAAATATTTTAGGACTTAACTGCACAAACCCTACAGTGTTGCTACACTAAAGTTCAATTTAGATCTTGCTGAAAATGCTGATAGTGAAGGAAGAGCACACCCTGACATTGTGAAAACTGGGTGCCAGGGAATTGAGACACTGAAAAATGTCCCTTGATAGCAAGTGACATTTCAGAGTAGATATGTTTATATAGATATATATGCACACATATATATGATTTCCTTCATTTGCCCAGTGTACAAAAAGCTCTGAAGCTGCACCTGCCTAGGAGCTTTTCTGATAAAATAACATAAACCCAAAGTATTCTGTAGGAGGTGAAGTTAACACACTACTTAGTATGGACACTGAACAGTTGTGGGATTTGGATTTTGGCCTCTGTATCCAGCTCTTATGGGACCACAGATGAAAAAAATCTTTGAACACCATTTTTACCCTACTGTTACCTCCTGCTTCTCTGAAAGGTTGTGCAGCTGAAGCAGTTCAGGCTTTCCTCTTTCAGTGACGATAAAGGAGTAGGATCCATTAATGCTTTGTTGGAACTTTGGTATCTGTGGGTGCTGTGTACTCTGTGTCCTTTAAAAGTGTTATTAGAGATGCTAAATATATTGACAATTTAATTGATACTTTATTTTTTATGTATTGCTTTTAACTTTACAAAGTTTACAGATGCTAAACTTTCCAAAGAGGAGGTAAGAGCGTGATGGGAAGAACAGTAAAGAGCTAAAATCAATGGGAACTATAACATGACTTTTAATCATAGAGTAGCTGTGATACCTTTTTCTTTTGGAGACCAGCCACATTTACAATGATGATCAAAATACTTTTGTCTCTTAAAAGTAATGTCTTTAGTAGGGCAATTTTTACTTTCTCGTCTTTTCATTTGCTGCTGTTTCCTTTTTTGTTGTTTGTAATCAGGACATGGTGCAGAAAGGATAAATTACTGATGTTTCTGATAATACATATTTATCCAATTGGAAAGTAAACTTAAATTATCAGTCTGAATTGCTGATGTGTGTTTGATAGTGTGCTGTCTCACAGAGAGAAATGTTGGGTGTTTTTCCAGATTAAAGGAAGCAAAACCACGAGTGGCTGCACAGGATCAGATCAGTGACCATCCAGACAATATTCCAACTTTGCCAGTGGCTAAGAGCAGATTCCAGTGGCACAATACAGGAAGAAACTGTGCACACACTTCTGTTTTCCTCTAGGCTTTTGGTCTCCAACTGTTGTTAGCTTAGGAGCTTCCAGGACTGAGTATGGTTCCTCTGGTTCTCGGCACTTCTACTCAACCTTAGTGGGTTTCTCCTTCCTAAAACTCTTCATTCTTCCTGTCAGCACTTCACAACATGCTGTGGCAAGAAGAGTTACAACTAAATTGCTTCTTACCAGCTCTGCACTTAGTGGTGTCCTTGTGTTCCCAGGTTTTTTTATTGCATGAGAGAGGAAACAGCACATCTTCTAAACACGGTTCCTGCAGGGATTTGATGCATTTTCCCAGGGTATTGTCACAGCAGACTGGGGATTTCTAACTGTTGAGGGCTTCATTGTCCCTGTTATGGGAACTGTTCCATGTCAGCCTTGTCCCTTCTGAACTCTCAGTTGTGTCTGAGGAAGGCTGTACACACTATTTGAAAGGTGATCTATGTGTTCATGCAGTGACCTAATGGTGCTCTTTGTTTTATATTACATTCCTTACAATCATAGATTAATGCAAATTCATAATTTGCTTTTTTGACTGTTGCTCATCATTGATTTGGGAGATTCATGAATGTGTGAACCACAACTCCATGATCTTGCTTCTCAACAGAAATGATATGCTGAGAGCCTCTTACTGCATGTATAAGTTTAGGATTCTTTCCCTCCATTTATTTATGCTGAATTTTGACATCTTACTGGGTCTTTTCTCCCAGGTAACAAAAGACAAGATGGGAGGAAATGAGTTTAAGTTGCACCAGGGGATGTTTAGATTGGAAGTTAGAAAACATTTCTTCACTGAAATGGTTGAAAAACATTGGAACAGGCTGCCCAGGGTGGTGGTGGAATCATCAGCCCTGAAAGCATTCCAGAAAATGTGTAGATGTGGCTCTTGGGGACATGGTTTAGTGGTGAACATGATGGTGGTGCTGGGCTGAGAGTTGAACAGTGATGATCTGGGAGGTGTTTTCCAATCTTAACAATTCTGTGATTCCATGTCTTAAAGCCAGTTGACCAAGATTTGGGAGATCCATGTTTGCTACAAATCTTAGTGAAATTTTGGATCTCTTGTCCCTCAGCTGGATGGTTCAGAGTTCCTCCTCTGGCTGGGAAGGTCAGCATGGACATTTAATTTGATTCTGAGATTGTTAGACTGGGTGAGGCAGGAGGAAGCACTCAGCCAGTCACAAGGAACTGAAGCAGTGAGATCTCTTGTCACCTGTTAAGGTGACTGAAAAGATCAACAGGATATTCATATCATGAGCATAATGAATTCCCCTTTCCAGCTATTATACTGCAATTTCTGAAATTCAGCATTTCCCTGACACTAAATGGGGTAAGAGCAATAGCTGTTCTTTCTGGATTGTGTTGTACATGGTGACTTGTTGGAGACTTTTAAAAAAGCTCCTGTTACATGGGGACAATGTTTTGCAAAGTTAATGAATTAATTTGCAATGATTACTTCATTATGTAGAATGTTAACGTTCATTTATTCCCTGTATAGGGAACCTAAAGACAAGTGTGAGTATATTTAAATTCATAAACTCATCAAAGGAACTAATTAATTACATGTTGAGAGAGAAGCAAATATGTGCCTTAAGTCTCTTTTTTCCTTCTCTTGATGCCTTGAGAGGCATCCTGGAATAGGCTAGACAATGTTAAAGGAATAAAGCAGGTATTTATTAAAAGGCCTTCAAAGGATACACCTTAGGCAGTACAAGAGCCTGGCCAAGGCTCCACCCAAGATGGACAATGGGTCACGAGTTTTCACACTTTTATAAGTTTTAGTCCATTTACATTTTGGGGTTAATTGTCCAGTTACACCTTCAGGTTATGCAGTCCCATCCTCCCAGATTGCTCTCCTCAATTTGCTTTTGTTTGCACTTTCTGGGCCTGAAGCTGCCATGGTGTCCTTGGGCTGGAAAAGGATTGTTTTGTCTGACTGAACTGTGAGGAGAACTTGCTAACACTTTATATGAAGTTCAGAGTTATATACTAATGCAATACAGAATCTGGAAAATATGAAAGCTAAAACTTAAGGCATCACTAGGGGAAAAAAGTTGCAGAGAAATAATAGCATATTTCTAGAAGCACTAATCTTGAACAGTTTTTAACATTGGTAGGCAAGACTAGTGTATTTTTCACACTCATTTTGTTGTTTTTCTGCTTTAATGGACAGGTTTTATCTACTTCAAAATGTCCCTGCACTTACATAGTGTACAGAGAAAGCATTTTTTTTTTGTTGGGGTGATACCTGGTTTGGAAGTTAAATGGTCTCTTGACAGTTCTTCTAAGAAACTAAGTAGTCTGGAGGACTCTGTTAGGATAATGGTATCACTGATGATGATGATGGGGTCCTCAGAGATGTTTCATTTTCATGTTACTCTGCTTGGTAGCCTTTATTACATTTAATCATTCTGAATATTCTTTTCAAGTGACTTAATTTCTAAGAGATTTTTTTTGTCTCTGCAGTTTGAAGATGTCAGTTTGGTTGACATGAGTGAATGACATAACAAAATGAATAAATGAGGGGTTTTTTCCTTTTGTTTTTTTATTTTTTTTAAATACAGATGCTTCTGTGTCCTCCATCACTGTGCAACTTTAAAAATACGCTTAATTTTTTTTGAGAACTACAGAATTCTTCTTGAATTCCAGCTTTAGTATCTATAGAAGATAAGGTGCCCTTTTCCCTTCCCACTACACTTTAAACCAGATAAATCAACTTCTCATGATTTGACTAATATAGGATGGGATTTTTTAAAAAGTATGTGCCATAGTACTTCAGCCTATACCAGTAGTACCAGCCACTACACAAATACACAGAGAGCTGGTGTTTCAGACCCCAAATCTTTACAGTGTAAATAACTGACACAGACACGAGGCAAATAACAATAAATTGATTATTGGCACATATAAGGCAAATAAACCTGCCATCCTGTAATCCTGTTCCTTTGCTGAGGCCCTTTATTTTAGCACCTAAAGTAATCTGCATACATAATCTCTACTGTTTATTATGAACTTCTTTACACTTCATTTGTTCTCTTTGATTGCATTCACCCTTATTGTAAATTTATCATCCAATTTTAGTTCAGTTCAAGAACCTCAGGACATAAATCCTTATTTCCAGTGCATTTGTTGTTGTTAATTATTGTCTTCAAAGGTAATGGGGTTTCAGAGAAGAGCTCAAGTCTGGTACATGTTGGTTTTTGCCCTGCTCTGGGAGCCAGAGAGCTGCTGCATTCCCAGGAACTTTGCCTGGAGTGCTGCTGCCTGGGGTCCCTCCTATGATGGTCCTGAGCCTGTTTTTGAGAGAGGGAAGGAGCTGCACCTCAGTGCCCACCTGAAGTGTGAAGGGTGGATTATATTCCTCAAACTCTGTGTGTTCTGGTGTTATTCTGCTCTTCGTTGCTGCACACAGCAAGTTTCTAGAATTCTGAACATTTAATGAGAATACAGTTCTCTTTTTCTAGAGGAAAAAAAAAGCATTCAAGTTCAACAAGCAGAGTCTGTTTCCTGTCTCGAGGGTTTTTTTTCTATTTTTCTGCATGTTTAAAGTACTTTATAGCTGTTACAGTGTTCTTATGAGATACTGCCTATCAAGAGGTTTTTGTTTTGAAATTTCAGTCAGGCAAGAATTGACAAAATAAGCAAATGGGTTGAGGTGGCATTTAGTTTTCATATGTTAGGATCAAGCTGTGTACTTCCCAGAAACTCTGTCATTCTATGACATAGCATCATGGAATGGTTTAGATTGGAAAGTACTTTAAAGATAATTTCATTCTACCTCCCTGCCATGGGCAGGGACAGCTTCCACTATCCCAGATTGCTCCAAGCCCCATCCAACCTGGCTTTGAACACTTCCAGGGATGGAGCAGCCACAAATTCTCTGGGCAGGCTGTGCCAGGGCCTCATCACCCTCTGGATAAAGAATTTCTCCCTGTCAGTTTGATGCCACCCCCCCTTATCTTGTCACTCCACAGCTTTACAGAAAGTCCCTCTCAAGCTCTCTTGGACTCCTTTAGGCCCTGCAAGGGGCTCTAAGTTTTCTCTGGAGCCTTCTCTTCTCCAGGCTGCACAGCTCCAGCTCTCCCAGCCTGTCTCCAGAGATGTCCCAGCCTTTGATCATCTTTGATGCCTCCTGGAATTAGTCCAGCAGCTCCACATCCTTTTGATGTTGGGAGCTCCAGAGCTGGACAAAACACTCCGTGGAGCATCTCCCCAGAGCAGAGCAGAGGGGCAGAATTCTCCCCAGAAACATCCCTGGGCTGCAGGAGGGGATCCTGCTCTGGCCAGCAGCCCCTCCTGCCCTCCCTGGAATGGGCTGCCCAGGGTGGTGGGGGAGTCTCCATCCCTGGAGGTGTTTCAGGAAAGGCTGGACATGGCACTCAGGGCTCTGGTCTGGCTGATGTGCTGATGTCTGGTCATAGGTTGGACTCTGTAGTCTCTGAGGCCTTTTCCAACCTAAAGATTCTGGGATTCCTTCTGCTGCTGCCCCTCTCAGGGTCCCTGTGCTGCTGTTCAGGAAGCTGCAGGAGCAGGTCTGCACTGCTGCTGGATTGCATGAAATTCTCCTGGAAAGAAGCAGCACTTCAGCCTAAAACCTTCCACTGTTTCCATCTCTTGTGACATCGAATTTCCTGGGCTTTGCCTCAGAATCCAAACCTCTGTGGCGTCCTACTGCCAGTGGAACAGTTTTTAAGTGTTTCCTTGCAGTGGAGTTTGAGTCTTGGCTAGCTGTGGTGTACCTGTTGAAAAGTGGATCCATTTTTATCTCCTGGATCAGGCCAGTGATCCTTGCACAGCATGACAGGGACAGGAGCTGTCCCATGCCACCTCTCCCTTCTGTGCTCAGTTACCACATTGTAAATCTGCTGGTTTAACTTCCTGAATGCACTTTCCCTCATTCAAATAAGAAATTTTGTGGGATTCTTCTGTGCAGTGTGCTGGGAAAGTGCCTAATGATGTTAAATTGACAATTTACTTAACATTTGAGAAGAGAGAGGAAATGCTGGGAAGAGATTTTGCTCTGTTGTGACAGCAGTGACTGGGATGTTGGAAAGGCAAGCTGTGTTTTTGCAGTTACCATGGAAAAAGTGTTGGTCATATGCTGTTACCATGGAGATATTCAGTGTGGATTGTTGAAATTAGGAAAATTTCTGGACAGAATAGAAAGACAATTATTCTTTTTATAGTACAAGGTTGCTCAGGATGTTTGACAGTAGGGACTGACAAAAGAAAACTATGGAGGATTTAGTATCTTCATCTCTCTAAACTTCATGAGAAAAAATAAAATATATGAAATCTTAAAAAATAAAACTATCAATAATGTAAAACTTCTGGAGAACTCCTTCATTGATGTTCACTATTCTGCCATCATTAAGTTCTGCAGCCTACCAGGGTTTTAACAGGATTTCCCCTATTCTGACTAATTATTGCTGGGCAAGAGGAGCTGGGCAAGGTCTTTTTCCCTATTGCTTCCTGATCAAAAACCAGAAAAAATAATTAAAAAAAAAAATGTTTGTAGCAGAAAATGAATTTTTTTGTCCTCTGGCAGAGAAGTTGCCTTGAGCAGTCCAGGCTGTGAAGGGCTGAGTCATTTGCAGCATAACAAAGTGCCTGGCACTGGCTCTGTGAGAGTGCCACAGACTTGAGACAGAAAGTTCAACCACTACCAAGTTACCTTGGACATCCCTTTCATCCTGATGTCTCCTTTGCTCGAAAACCTCCCTTTTCAGATACAGACTAGAGAGTCAAAAATGTCTTCTTTCCAGAGAAAATGTTTAAACTATTGTCTTTTCTTCTCCCCCCACCGTAGAAAATAAAAATAAAATGGGATTTTAAAGGATAAAATAATTAAGAAAGGCATTAGTTGTATCTCTGTGATGTTGTTTTTGGTATTAGCTATTATTCTCTCAAAGAAATAAAGCTCATGCCATATAAAAAGTGGAAAATCTGACTAATGCCATGCAGGTTTTCATACTGGCTTCTTTTCATGTTTAAATTTGCAATTTTATGCACCAGTCAGTGTCAGTTTTGTTCTAAATATAGAACTAGTGAAAATCATTCATCAGTTGGCGAAGAATATTTTTCCTCAATTAAAACTTCTAATTTTCATTTTGAAAGAGCAGCTTTCAAAGCCTGTGATCAAATGTAGTTCTGTGTTTATTTCTGTATTTTGTCTTGTTCATGGTCCTGCTGCATTGCACGGGCAGGGTGCTCTGACCTCCTGTCCTGCTCTCCCCCAGCAGCTGATAGAACAGGAATTGATTCAGTGCTAAGGTGCATTTTAGAATTACTTAGTGAAGGAAATTGCAAGTAAGGGAATAAGGGAATACTCCCTTTGTTTTCTCATTTGGATACCTGTGAAGTTTAATGAAGCAAAACCCCTTTCATGTTCCATCTTGTTCTTTTGGTTTCTTCTTTTGAGGAATGTATCCTCAACACGTCCAGATTTCACAGGAGCAATTTAGGAAATATGTTTGGATTTTGTGTAACAATTTGGTGTTTCTTATGTGTTCAGCTGTGTCTCTGCTGCTGTACATGAGATTTTGCTTATATTTAGTTGGTGTTTGTGGATTTTAGCTGCTCTGCACAGCATCAAGGAACAAAGTTTATTCTTTGGATGTAAATCTAAATAATAACAAATAGTGAATCTAGTTTTACTGTTTGTTAAGGCTTCATAATTTCAAAACTCTTGTTCTTCTGACTCTTTTGACTTAGGAGTAATTTTTACACATTTTAAATTTGTGCTTAGAGTGGAGTCCTGGTTGGGTTGAGAACCCCAAGTATACTACAGTGCAATTTTAACTTCAAGTTACACCTTGTTGGCAGTAACAGACACTGGTTGGTTGTTGTGCTGTATCTTACTGCCATCCTATGTGTGCCAGCACCCAGACTGGGAGTAAGCACCAAACTGGGGACATTCCTCTCAGGGTATTTCTTAAGCTTTTTTTTTTGTTGACTCTTGCAATGAAAACCTTGTTTCCATTCTACCTCCTTTATAAATGAGAACTGTTTTATCTGTTTTTGCATCAGTTGATGTACAAAACATGACATCTCTATTTTCTCTCATTTTCCACAATATATACTTGAAAAAGACCAGAAGTTAATTTAAATTAATTTAAAGGAGCTGATAGGGTCACACTGTCATGGAAAAACACAAACTTTGATTTTTATTTTAATACTGTGAATGTTCAAACTAATTTTATACTATTAACTCTGACGTCTCTGTTGTGATATTTCAAATGCAGTTGCCATCTTTCCCTATGATATTCACCGAGTTTTTGGCGTGTTCAAGTTTGATTGTTTTTGGTGTCCTGGGAGAAACAGCCAAATAATCTTTGTCTTTTGTTTTGTCTTTTTGTGTAAAAGGTTAATATCACTTTTTGTGTCTTTTCTCTCCCTTTGATAATACAAATATAAATTAATTGGAACAAAACATAACGTTAGACAAGCAAAAGTAATTTTATATATTCTGTTTTCCAGATGGAATCAGTGTCAGTGGACTCCCACTCTCCAGTCCTTTCCGACAGGTTGTCAAACCAAGAGTGGAGACCAAACCTCTTAATCCCCAAGAAAGCAGCAAAGTTGGTGATTTCAGTCACGTCAAGGTAAGGGAATGACATCAAAATAAGAAAAATCTGTGGTTTTTTATTGTACTGTGCTATGGTTTGTTGTGTGATTAAAAAGCAAAGGTTTCCTTGTCTCATAAATATTTCCCTTTGGTTTCCTTTAGCACAGCTTGATGTTCTGTGTATGGATTGTTATATTAGAGCCAACAAACAAAAAAGGTGAAGAAAGATCAGGCTAAGAGTGGAAATTGCAGAGCTGGCTGTCCCTGTGGTGTGCTGGGGAGCTGTCAGCTCACCTCATGGTGCTTTCTCATGCTATTTACTCTGTAGGAAGATGCTTCTCTATGAATTCTTGGCTTTCTTGCAGTGAGGTTTTTTTAGTGGTGTTCATACAAGTAATAAAACAGAATAGTTGAGAGAGTCAAAGGAAAAGTAAATGAAAGTAGCAGGGTGGAGGAACAGTTGTGTAGGTGGAAGCTGCACTGTGCTTACCAAGAGTCTGCCCTGGCCTTAGCTCTCTTTGCTTTTCTGTGGCAGATCTTACCTGTTGAAGGTGTAAAGTTGTTGTTTTGAGCATGAAATATGTTTAGCTTCGTATAGCCAGATTTGAAGAAGATACAATTTAAGATGAAAATAAGGAAGATTGTAAATAATGGACTGCAGCACTTCACTGGTCTCTTCCCAGCTTTTGGTGATTGTTGTGTTGTGTGCAGTATTTGATACATTCCCTCACTGATCCGTGTTCTGCATCAGCTCATCCCATCAGCAATTACAGTGAGTGTTGTACATGGCAATATTTGGCTTCACATGTGTTTGGCTGAGAAGCAAACACGGGCTCTGCTTTTCTCAGACTTGCTTTGCCTGTGAATTTGCTTCCTTCACAGTGAGAATATTCACAATTCTATCTGGGCAATAAACAAGTGAAGCTGTTAATTTGTAAATGTGTTTCATTTGGACTATTAGCAGTGCTAATTCATCATTAATTGATTTTGCAGCACAGAAAACATGACTGCAGCATAGGAAAGGTGTTAGCAAAATTACTAAAGCCTTTGTGTTTTATGACATAGCAAGGTGTTTCCTAATTGTTTATAAATATAAATCAGCATGATTGAGGAAATAATTTGCTATTTAAGTGAATAAAATGGCCAGCATTAGTTTTTAAGTTCAGAGCTTTGTGTGGAATGTCTGACCTGTAGACACTTCTCAGTCATGGAAGCAAGGGGAATGTTACTTCGAGATAGGATTAAAAGTCTAGAAATGCATAACTTTGCATCAAGTACACAAAGGAAAAAGCATTTTGGTGCACTTTTTGCTTGTCAATCAGTTGTCCTGGCAACCAAGAAATTGCAGGTTCCCAGTGATCTCTGTGATAGTATTAGAAGGATGTTGGAGAGCAGAAAAAAGCAGAAACTTGGTTTTTAACATGTGTAGCTAAACAGTGTGGTGGGAAGGCATATGCTGGATCCTGTTGCCAGGTTTATGGGATGAATTTTGATTAAATTGGTATTTTGCAACAGAAGAACCATTCAGATGATCAAAACTATGTTGAGTAGAGAATACACATTCTAACAGCAACAGAGGGTTCTTTGCTGAGTAAATAATTCTCTGTCCTGATGAGCATCACTGCTGTACAACACCTGTAGTGTGCCTGGAGTTTGTCCCAGTTAAACTACAATAAACCGATAATTGGATCTGCTTGGATTAAAAATGCCTATGGAGCTATTTAGAAACTATTTAGAACTATGCAAGAAATGTTTTTTGATTCACTGAACTATCCACATAACTAAGTCTCTGTACATGGACAGACAATAGAGGTAGTGGGTTAATGACCAGAAAAAACTACCTGCTGTAACTGAGGAGATGTATGTGCCTCTTTAGGCAGTCATTCTGTGATAATGTGGATTTCTGCTGGTGACTTCTGTTCTAACACTGCTCTTTAGTAGGAAGCAGCATAGGAACCACCAGTAACTTAAAAGGAAAGCTAGGTCAATTCCAAACCATAGAATTAGAGAGTTACTGTAAACAATCCAGTCAATTAAGCTTTTAAAGATATAATTAGAATGTGCTATGGTCTGGTTTTCTTGGCTGAATTTTGAGGAATTTGCTGTAGTTTTGGACTTGAGTCTGTCTGTTTTAGACTGCGTGTCTTTGAGTACATGAATCATGTTCATTGTCAAATGCTTTTGCTCAGACATCACTGTCTGAAATGAAACAAGCTGAGATATGCACACAAGAGAGGATCCAAGGTTCCCTTTGATACTGATTCTCAAAATATTTGATATTTATGGACCTTTTTGAGTTCCCTAGAACCTCCTTAAAAGATCCTTGAGTTTGTCCCTGTGGCAGCAGAACAAATCTGGGTTTGTGGGATGTTTGTCCTTCACGGTGCAGTTCGGGATGAGTGCTGGGTTACATTTGGTTTATTGTGCCAATTAGAGTGGTTTGACAAGGACTAATGTAAGAAGCAAGTGGGAGTTTTTAAGTTAAGAAGCAAGATGGATCTTAAACAATTTGTATGAGTGGTGAAAACACTCTGCTGTCACTTATTTATGATTTAACAATAGGTGTCTGGTGTGAATATTCAGGGGTAGTGGTTATTTTTCAATCCTGCAAGCTGTGCATAAGCTCATCTTCAAATAAAAGTGAACTTCTGCAAATGAAAGTGAATGTAAATCAATGCTTCTCGTGTTGCTGATTCTGAAATGTCCTTGTTCAGATATTTATAAGCCTCATACTTAAACCTTCCCTCCCTACTTGTTTGCCTTACAATTTTTGTGCTTCAGTCTTGGATATTGCAGTCGAGCTTCTCTGCAATCTCTGTTTCCAATTTTGCTGCAGGCTGTCTCCTAATAAACCAGTCACTGGCTTCTGGAAATGACTGTTACAATGAGCTCATAAATTCAGTGTAAAAATTGCTTTATGACCTCATCATAAAGCTTGCTTATACCCTCAAGCTGAATAGAATCTCATGCTTTAATATTATGTTCAGATGCTCTTTTCTGCTGTTCAGTGCTGGGCTGTTGTGCTGAGCCTTGTCTAAACTCCTTGGTTGTTCCATGAAAGGATGAATTACCCTGCTTAGGGTAACTCATCCTTTCACCATTGCTGTGGTGATACTGGTGTGTGAATGTCAGTTTTGAGGCTGAATCTGTTACTTTTTGAGTAACACTGCAGTGTGTTTAGATATTCAGCTATTCTATGTCTTAATGCAAAAGCTGCAGCAAGAAATTTAACCAGATGTCATAATCTCTCAGAAAACACAGTGTTAGTTTTAACCAAGGGAATTCTGCACTGCTTTTCATGCTTGGAAACTGAGATTATGTGGTGTAGTCTAGTTCTTGTCAGATGGAAGAAACACACTGGCACTTCAATCCATATTCCATATGGACTTGAGCTTCAGACATCAACCCAAATGAAGAGTTGAAATCGAGAACTCTTTCAGCTGGGTGATGAAATCTTTGAAAGCCTATTGTGAGTATTTTAAAACCTTGGTTTAAGCTGTTAAACACACCCTGTGCTTACTGGCCAGTTGTTTGGCAGACAGGGCAGGTTTATAATTTATAAGGGATTTGGCTGACTTATTTATTTGAGACTTGTTTGTTCAGGAGAATTTCCCTCTGCATCCTGAATGTGAGCTGTAATTCTGGAGATTGAGCTGCAGAAGCTGGAGAGGTTTAAGTACTCTCATAAAACTGCTCTGCTCCTGCACTTCAGTAAATGGTAGGAAGTGTTAAAATACAGTATGTAGAGCTAATTTAATTTAACACACTGTCTTTAATGTATCTTTTCTGATTTACTCAGCAGTGTATTGAGATGAGATACAGGCCTTAATTGGATTTTTTTCTATTCAGTTCTCGGGCTTTACTGTTCTATGTGAAAGTGTGCTGGTGATAGGGATAAACATTATATTGTTGATACTTCAAGTTCTAACTCCTTTTATTCATAAGTCTTATATCTATTCTGAGTTTAAGCCCTTAAACAGAACAAGTGGGATTTAAAAAAAAAAAAGTTAGAGTGGACGTTGAGTCTATAGAACACAACTGTAATTTAGATTCATTTTCATTGAAGAAATGTGATTAGGAATGAGATCTTAGGCACAAGTATATAGTCCAGTACCTCCACACTGTCCTATTTTGTAATTCAGTATTATGCTTGTAAATTCTGTGGCCCTGAGTTCTCCCTCAGTATTAAACATGTCAAGTCTTATGTTTCTATCTCTTGTTTCCCTAATAACTTTCAAGATGGTAGAAGATAAAAAATAAACAAAGCTCTTTCACTTCCAAATCTGATTTTTATCAAAATAATATGTATCTTATTTTTTATAATTGAAAATTTGTGATATGAATGCCAGAAGGCCACTCACATTTCCTGAAGCCTGCTCAGATTGGAGCTGTGAGCCGCATCAACCTTTGCCAGGTCAGCAAGGTGTTTTATCTTGCCTTCCTGGCCAAGAATTGCAGTTTTCTTTATGATAAAGTGGATTATAAAAATAGAGCTGTTCTGCAAAAACAAGGGAGAGATGGGTTTTTGGCAGTTGGTACCTGTCTGGCAAAATTTGATTATGATCTGGATCTGGATGAAAGCTGGCAATTTTTGAGCAGTCTGGGTCTAAATGCTTTTAACTTTCCTTCCCTGCCCAGTTCAGCATTGCTTACCTTCCCTGGAGTTCTATAAATAGTTGAGTATGCCACACGATTTCTACTCACCACTCCTCTTGCTCTCTTCTTCTGTGAATTGTTCTCTCAAGAAAAGAACAGTCTGTTGTGCCCTAGAGAGGACTGTAATTCAGAACACTAAGAAAATATTTTACTGAAGCTATTCCCTAGAGCCAGGAGTGGAAAAACTCTTCTGCCGCTTGGATTTGGATAAATTAAATTCATTCAGCTTGTCTGAAATTTTACTTTCAATATTATCACAGTAGCATCTGCAATTTCAATGCAATATGTTTTAGAACTTCATCTTATTTGACATGAAAGAAGGATTAAAAATTTTATGAAGTGCTAATAGAAAAAAATTGGGCAGATGCACTGTCTGCCTGTCAAAAGCACTGTTTCTGTGGACTTTCTTCATTGCCACTCAGAAGACAAGTGATGATACCTTGCCTATATCCAAACAAATCTCTCATCAGGATAGCTGCAGGTGCAATCTCCTGTATAAACCACACTTCATCTCTTTCTTGTCTAAAGATGAACAAAGAAAAATGCAAGTTGACACCAACACAGTAAACAGAGCTTATGTGAACAGCTGGAGGTGGTCACATCCATAATGACACTGTGATAAGAAAGGAAAAAAATCTTAATACTGAGGTTGGCTTTTGTAGGAGGGTGTTGGCTGTATAGAAAGTGAGGGGAGAAAAGGAGAGGAAGTTGACTGGCTTAGAATAATGGAGAGATAATAAAGATGGGCTCATGTGATGACTTGCTGAGCTGGAAACTTGAAGTGGAGGGTGAGAGGGAGGGAGGTTTGGAACAAACATCTGGAACAGAGTGGTGAAAGTCCAGCCAGCTCTGTAAGAAATTTTAAGAATGATTAGAAACTGAGATGTTTGTGTGAATGCTCTGCTTGCCTCGGATGATACATTTCCTCAAAATGTTCTTCCAGAGGTCAGAGAGCCCCTGCAGCCTGGAGCTCTCAGAGTGTAACCTGCTGTGTGCCCCACGGTCAGGTGTCACACATTCAGAATCCCTTCGGGGTTTTACACATTAATGTTGCACTTGCAAGTTCTTGCATGTTTAGTTTTCCTCTTTAATGAGAAGAGATGAGGTAGATCAGACAGGGTTTGGATCAAAGACCACTCTTTATTTCAGGGGCCTTATTTACTTGTTTCTTACCTGTACATGTACAGTGCTCATGTTGTAGTTCCAGACATTTGCTGAAGTTGGTTTCAGCCTCATGCTGCATTTTTACTTAAATGTTGCTCGTCCTACATGTGATAATGTTTTCTTCCAAATGTTTGATGGAACTTTTTTGAAATTCCATAAATTTTATTGATTTAATTATTTTCTGTGGTCTTTTACCCACAAAACAAGTAATGAAGAATTGCTTTACTGCAGTCTGTGATAAACACTCTGCCATAGTTTTTTCTCTCCATTTGAGAATAAATAAATCTGCAAGCAAGTTCAGTTTCTTAATATTCAAAATAATTCTTTTGTTGAAATATTTTCAATTCCTCAATCATAGAGGCAGATCATAGTAAGGCTTGGAGATTTGTTCTGCTTTTTGGGCAGCTGGCCAAGGAGATAAAGAGCATCTTGATTAAAAAAAAGTCGAATCTTTAGACTGTGAATGTTCTGTTTAGCTAGGAGTGGCATTTTTAATAGCTGCCTTCCCTAGGAGTATGAGAATGAAGTTCAGTAATTTATCACTGTGGGGACTTCAGAAGAGTAGGTCAAGTGTGGTAGTTTTACTCAGAAGAAATGGGAAGTGCAGGTTGTGATGGCTGTAATTGTTGCCAAAGCATTTTTGAAAGGGCACCTCAGAATCTGCTTTACCAACTCTGTTTGAGGGAAGTGACTGGAGAATAATCCCAACAAGTTCCACATTTGCTGTTTATGGGTAAAACAGGTTTTAAATGTCAGAGATGGCAAGTTTTTAGTAAGATGGTCTGGAAGAGGGATTGCATAAGAGAATTTCAGTTTATTTACAAGTGTGTTTAAAGCTTTTCAATTTAATACCAAGAATGATGATGATGTGCTAAATTTATTATTGATCAGTCAGAGGCTGACTCTTTGTTAGGGTGAGTAGGACAAGATTGGCTTCAAAATACTTAAATTTCCAAGCAATTAAAATAATCTAAAATTATCTAAAGTAGAGGAGAGGAAATTCTTTGTAACACAAAGAGGAAAAAACCCTGAGACTTAAATAAATGCAGCTTTTCGTATCGTGTTAGATAAAACAGATCCAACTCATATTTTGTTGGTGATTTTATGAAATTGGTTTCTCTGTATTGTCATTAAATTGCTGATCTTACTGTATATTGCAGTGACTGATGATGTGAGAGAGGGAAAAACAGATGATGAAAAAAATGTTATATGAAGAGGGTAAAGTGTAGGAATTTGAAGGTGTTGATCAAATAAAGTGCAATTTCTTAGATGTTTCTCTATGATTCATTTAGACCTGGTTTTCTGTAGATGTAATCTTAGAGTAAATTAAATTCCTAATGTTCTTCTGTTTAAATGGAATAAAAAGCACATTCTCTGGTAGTAGAAATCAAAAGTACTATGAATATTACGTTGGGAAATTGATCCTTTGCATTGGTGCATGTTGTTTTTGTGTGGAGTATTTGCTGTACTGCTTAGAGGTGTGTAGTTTGATGATATATTAGTATAAATATTACTGTTAAGTGACTTGGATGTGCTTCAGCTGTCAGTAGTTATTAAATACAGTGAGCATAATACATCACACTGCAGATTGGTAAGAGTGGAGAACTCAGAATGACTTGCTCATATTAAACCTGGGGCTCTTAAAAATGTTACTAGTTTAGCTGAAATAGGTCTGAGAAGAGAAAAAGAAAAATGACAAGAAACAATTAAAATACATATTTTGTAATAAAGTTAATCCCTGGAGCAAGGAAGCTTTTAGATTGTTTCATGGCAGTAACTAATGTGTCTAAATTTTATCAAGTTTACTTTCAGGTAGCTTATATCTTTGTATCTAATGCCCAGTAAGGTGAGCAGTCCATTTTAGTAACTTTCTCGAGTAATTCTGTGAAAGTCCACTCATTTTTGGTTAGACACTGTGCAAATGCAAGTAATATATTTATTATTATTAAATGCAAGTCATAGACAATTATTAGTGTTGCTGTCATTTGATACAGTCCAGAACAAGGAATAAATGATTTGCCCAAGATCACACAAGATGCACAGTTGGGAATATTGTCAAAATAACCACCAAATGCTTCATCCCATGAAATGGGTGAGAAACAGGTGATGTAATCTTGTTTCTTTGGAATATGAAAAAATGACCTGAAATCCTGCATTCTTCACTGCTGGAGAAATTCAACATTAGGTTTTCTTTGCTAAAACCTTGATTTTTTACCAAAAGACATTTCTGGATTTTGCCCCTTGCATGGTACTTGTTCCCTGTGGGCAGCTGTCTGTGTCTTTTTGTTTTAATTATTCCATGTAATTCATCATTTGTTTTCCTACCTCTTGTTGGTCAGTGCAGTGCTGTTGGCATTCCAAATCCTCTCCCTGAGTTCATCTGCTTGCTTGGTAATCACCTGTAGACTATAGGTGCTCCAGGCTAGAAGAATGAGGGGAATAGCTACAAATGGAGAGCAAATGAGCTGAATTATAAAACCATGGAATGTTATCCAGATGCTGGGAATCTATTCTTGTAGCCTTGGTAGAAAACTTCCTACTGATGATCCATCTAATCTGATCCTGATAAATTTACCTCTGAGGTTTCAGCATCAAGCCAAGAACTCTGAGCTGAAGCAGGCATTTTTGGGAAGTTAGCCAATTTTATGGAAATATTTTAGTGGCAGAAAACTTTCTCCATCCTTACAGCAGTTCCTGTAATGGTGAAATAGCCTTTTAAAAGTGCATTTTATCATTAGCTCTAATTCCTCTTACCTTCAATTTCCACCACTGGGTTTTAAAGCAAATAAAGGGCCTTCTGCCCTAGGTGTCTTTTTTCTCTACTTACTGTAAATGAGATAATGTGGGACCAATTATTTTCAGAATTTTATTCAGAACTTTTGGGTATGACAGAAATGTCAAATTCCAAAGGAAGGAGGACACTGCTTTTGCTTCACTATTACACAGCTCAGTGATGACTGCCCACATTTAGTGCTTGTTTTGCTCTTGAAGCTCTATTTCTGTAGTTTTAAAGTTTTATGAATTACAATGAACATTTTTTTTTTAATATTTCAGTTTTGAAATTGACCTTTCGGGTTTCCTTTGTGGTGGTACTGTCGTGTAACTATAATGCATAACTTCACCATGACAAATTTTCTACCACAAAAGAAGTAAAATAATTTGAATTGTGACTGTTCTTTGTACTTGGTATCCAAGTGTGGGTTATGATCTCCAAGTCTGGATGGAATGGAGTTGAAATTGTGGGTGATTGTTAGATTTTTAACTGAAAAATTAATAAAAGTAGAAATAAATCCATTGTCATGTTCTATGCCACTTCAGCGAATATTCCTGGGAATTAAGAGAGATGAGTTGAGGAAAAGCAAAAGCTGTCCCCAGATCTGAGCACTTACAACCTTGTATTTTACTAATAACTTTGAATAGTAACTTTGACTAAGATTTCTGTGGAGTGAAAATACTCAACCCCCCCAAACCCAAACAATCCAATCCTCAGATGTTTCTGTAGTGGCAGCTCTGCTCACCTCACCTCCTTTGTGAAAGCCACTTGCTTTGACAAGTCCCTGATGGAAAAGGTGACACAATGAGCCTGTGGACATTCTCTCTTTATGTACTGTATACAGGGGACCTTGTTTCCCCCTGACAGTCAGAATTTGTGACATAACTGTGTGCAAAACAGCATGTGTTCTGCACTCTGCAGTGCCAGGCTAAGTCCTGCTGAGTGTGTTCATCACATCAGGCTCTCCTAGATGAGTGTGTTGAATCTCCCAAGGAACAGGAAGGCATAAATAGGGGTCTTTATATACCAGGAACAAACATTTAGGGAATACTGTCTGAAAAAGAAAGGGAGGAGGAATTCAGGTCAATTTAATCAACTCAATAATATTGCTTTGAGAAAAAACCATTCTGCATTCCAGACAAAATTCATAGATGTTTCTCTAATGTCCATTGTCATAATATCCAGTTCACTCCAGTGAGGAATGTTTGGAAAATAATACCAGAAGGACAGTAGGAATGTCAAATAGCTCTGCTTGCCCATAACTTCTGATTGCTGCTGTCCAGTGACAGGAGAAATGGCTCAGATCAGTTCTGATACCTGAGGAGTGTCTCCCATGCACAAAGAACATCAGGAAGAGCAAGGTCTGTGTCATTGATTTTCCTCCTCTGCAGCACTGACATGATTTTACCTTTGTCTGGAAATGTCTTTTGTAAATATAATATAATAAGCTCTTTGAAGCTTTTCTGCCTGTTTTTTTTTTTTCGTTTTTGTTGCTTCTCATCTCTCATAGTATTTTCTACTCACTGTTGCTTTGCCATGTACAAAATCCAGACTGGGTTTTTCAGGAATATTGCCATCTGTTGAGTACCTTGTACCAGCCTAACGTGTGAAAGTCTGTAAGGCTCAGCTCATGCTCTCTTTTCCTCATTTGTTCAGCTCGCAGGCTTGCATCTTACTCAGAAGGAAAATCAAACTATGACCATCAGGCTTTTTAAGGATTTATAGAAGAACATCAAATGTGGGGATAGTAGTCCATCTATGATTCTGACTGTGGTACATTTTCATTTTGCATCTTAATTTTTATCTTCCTCAGAGCAACAAAATCTCCCTTCTTTCAAAACACACTGTGTACTATGAAAAATTTCTTCACTTAAATAATTGTTCAGCACTGGAGGGGGCTGCCCAGGGAGTTGGGGGAGTTACCATCCCTGGAAGTGTTCAAAAAACAACTGCATGTGGTATTTTGTGGTGCTGTTTAGTGGACATGGTGATATTTGGTCAAAGATTGAACTTGATGATCTTGGATTGATAATTCTTTGATTCTTATCTGGCTCATGTCTCTGCCGAAAAGAACTAAAAAGTAAAAACTTTGTGCAGTTGTCTCAGTGACTGAAGGTTTAATTGCCTTCAGAAGAGTTAGAAAGTCTTTCTGTGTATCTCAGGAAAGAGAGGAAACTGTTTGGCCACTGCTGCCTGTGCTTTCCCAGCAGATCTGAATTTATAGAAGCAGAACTTGCTTTTGGACACCAAAACCTGCAGGTTACAGAATTAGGAAAATAATGGAAAATGTCTTCTGTAAACTTGGACTCTAAGACAAGAAAAGCTTTTACTTTTGAAGGAGTTGAAAAATTCAGAATGCAGCAAGCAAAGTGAGGAGCTGTTCATCCTTTGTGCTCAAATGATTAAAATCTCCAGAACAGTGAAACACTTCATTAAAATTTTGTCAGCCAGGCTGAAGATTTGGCCTTGGACTAACCTGAAGAAATATGCTGGACTGGCTCCGGAGCAGCGTGGAGTTTCTCAGCTTCTCTAACATCTTTTCTTTTTCCCCCTCTTTTTTTTCCCCTTGCTGCATTCCTATGAAGGAAGGTACAGATTATTTTGATCATTTAGTCCCTCTGTTTTAAAAATGTATTCCTTTACATTTGCGTGGTTACCTGTTTGGAGTTGTGGTGGGCGTTTTATTTTTCTGATCCTTAAAAATAAGCCTTGAATTTTAGCTCATCACTCAGGGTAAACAGAAATTTTCCATACTTCTCTCTCTGCATGACCAGCTCGCTGGTTTACATTTTCCTGCTGTTTTATGAATTGGGAATATCTTAAAGAATAGAAGCAGGTTTGAAACTGTTTTCCACATTGTGCTGTGTGCAGGGTAAATGCATCTCCTTGCAGGTTTGTCTGTGCGTTTTGTTCAGGCTCTGTTTGATTTGAAAGCAATTAAATGAAAACTAAACACTACAGGTTTAGAGTTTCTCTGCAGCGTTTAATACTCGGGGACTGTTCAGATCTGGAGTGACTGCTCTGAACTGATGGAGAAGATCAAATGTGGAATTTCAGTATTTCAGTTTTTAACATAAACATCAGGTTCTGAGCTTTCTCTAGGGAATTCTAAATTGAAAGGAATATGGATTGAGTCAAGCCTACTAATGTTAAATGAATTTTAAGGTGAAGAGATTATGAATATCTGTATTTCTGTTTTTCTGTACTACATTGTTTATATCTAAATACTTGTTTTTTAAATTAAGAGACAGAGTGATCAAAATTGCCAAGAAAGGAAAAATAAGAAAGGATTTTTTGGTTTTTGTCACACAAATTTGGCACTAGATGAGGTTTTTCTCCATATTTCACTCCAGGGTATACAGAGTTCCTAATCTGAATAATGCTTTATCTGTGATGAGGCAAAGATACACCTTTTTTGTGAACTAACAGTATCAGGATGATTCTTTTCATCTCCCCTTTGTATCCAGTTCAGATCCTGTTTTCCTCCCGCATGCCTATCCTTGCTTTAGCTCAGTAGCAATCAGTGGGAATAACTAAGGCTGCAAAGAAAATAAACAGGAAAGGCTCTGAAATCTGAACTTTACTTGCCTTTTCCTTTATATTCTGTGATAATGTCCAAGTTCTTTAAAATAGTTGCGATTGCTGCTGATGTGTTTATTTTTTTTTTTTTTTTGTTCTCCTCCTGTCTCAGGAATTTCCCTAATTGCCTGCCAGTTCCACTTCTTCAGGTCTTTCTATCAGCTTATGATCATATAATTTATTACAAATGCTACTCTGCATCTTTAATGAATATTCAGAGCACAGAGTGAAAACAAATCTATGACCTCCTAGAAGGAATTAAAATTCTTTTTTCTGCAGCTAGAGGTTTTAAGCAGTAATAGAAACAAAATTATTTAGCTGCAAATAAACATTCCCCCTCTTGGTTGCATCGTTTCCCTTGCTTCCTTCTCAGAAGGTTTTCACTTTTCCTTTGCTTTCTCACTTGAGGACTTAGAAGAAGGAGTTAAGGCTCTGAAAGTTCCCTAGTTCTGTATTCTGTGATTACAGTGTGCTGTTGAAAATGTCAGCAGTGTCCCCATCCCCATGGGTGACTCTGCCTGTCCATGTCACAGAACCTCTCCAGGCTGGATCTTGCTGGAATCATTCTTGGAAACGTAGGGATGCACCTGTTCTGAAATTAATTCATGAGGGCATTTCAGAGTTGTGGCAGTCTTGGCAAGTGTTAAATGTGTTAATCCTTATGTGCTACCCAAACTTGTGTGCTATTTGGATAAAATTCAGCTTAAATTATCACAGCATCCCAGCAACTTCTGGTGGTTTCTTTTTTTCCCTTTCCTTCTTTTTTTTTTTTTTTCCCCTGACTGAAATCTGAACTTTCTTTTAAAGAAATCTAATTGAAAGTTAAGCCTTTTATTTAATATGAAATGAAATTTCCCTTCATTTCCTCACAGAGAGTTTAATTTAAAATAGATTTTAATTTTCCGTTAATACATGGTTTAAGATAAAGCTGAGTTGAATAATTAGTGACTGCTAGAGAATGCATCTTTTTGCTTGCAAGTTATCCATGACTGAGAGTTCATGATATTTTCAAAAATAAAATTATACAGGATACTTAAATTCCCTGTGATTTGTAACCTGGAGTTTGCCTGTCCTACCACCAAATTGTGATAGATTTTGAAGAGAGACTAGAATAATTACTCTTGGAAATTGAAAAGATTTGTTGCCTACATGGAACTGAATATGATTAAAATTAAGAAATTGAAGTGTAATATAAGCAGGAATTTCTAATACAAATTTAATATTTCAAGAATGAAATTTAGACATGGTATAAATATGATGCCCTCCTATTAATTAAATATGACAAGGTGGATTGTACTGTGACTGGTAAATATATGTCATAAATACATGCAAATGTTCCATCTGAATGATTTGTTCATATTCTGTGGAAAGCAGTTTGTTTTCATATCCCACATACTGTATATGTGTATTTTAAATAAAATGTGTTTTGTGTGTGTGTTGGAGGTTTGTACCATGAAATGGTGGGGAAAACTCCAGAAATAACAGTGAAGAGAGATCTTCAGCAGACACATTTATGTTTCTATTGAAAGTACTTGATCTGTTGGGTCTTGAATACCATTAATGCAAAAGACTGAAATGACCAGTTTTAAGGCCTTTATGAGTTTCTACATTTCTAAGATTTAAAAAAAAACCTGACGAATATAATGCACTAAACCAATTTGGGAATATTCAGACTGCATAATATGGAAAAGTGTTGAGAAAGATAATTTTTCTTAGATTCTATTACATAAAAGAATTGAAATATACCCATTTATTTAGTACCCAGGCCAAGCCTATAAGCCCAAGTAGTTGACATTCAGTGATGCCCCTTAGTTACTTAAATGTTTGAAGATCTGTAATATAAAAATGCAACAACACAGTTTGCAGGAAGAAAACCCCAAAGCAGGCAAGGCTTTTTGAGCACAGAGGAAATAGACTTGAGTGAGTACAAATGTTCAGGTGTGGAGCAGAGAGATATGGAGCTGCTCATTTTTCAGGAATATTAGTGAAGGCTGAGATAGATGCTTGATGTCGCCTTCACATTCTCCTGGTGTGTCCATTATTTTTTTCCTATATAATTCCATGCTGTAGTCCCTGGAAAATTGTGTACTTTCATTAAATATATGGATTTGTGCTTTTAGTATTCTCATCTGTGGCTTAGATTTTGCGCCCCATAAGCTGCAAGTAACTTGGAAACTACAAGATAAAATTAATTCATTCAGCATTATGAAACACAATTTAAACTGATTTATGCCAGTTAAGATAGTATATAAACATGGAGATTAAAACAAAAAAGAACTGTAACTTCAGTAGTACGAAAAACAATTTTAAACTGAATGCCAGTTAAAATTGTGTACAAGTAGGTAGATTTAAAAAAAGAAAAATAGAACTTGCTTTTATAAATGAAACTGAAGATATTTCAGTCTTACTTGATTTATATTTAGAAAAAAAATACCATGACTGTTCTACTGCTTTCAGCTGTCATTTTTGTCAGTTCTTAATTTACTTCTTTCCGAACAAGTTTACAAATTTGTTCATTTAAAATGGAAAGTTGACTGCTGCTGTTTCTATTTAACACATGCTTGAAAATGTGCTACTTTTGAGGATGCTTCTTTAGGTGAAAGCTGAAGTCAAGCATTTGAGCCTGTTTACTTTCAGAAATCTGTTTCAATTGCTAGCTGACTGCATCTTGCAGTGTTCCTGTTTGATTTTAACTTAATAATGGAATTAAAACCAGCCAGCATTATTTGTTTAATAAGAATCTGGGGTGGCTGTTTTATTTCCACGGAGTAAGAGATTGCATGGATGCCTATACACGTAGCTATAAAAAGATTCTCTCACTTTCTCCTGGGAAGTTCTGAAAACCTCAATGAAACCTCACCCTGCTGGAGTTCTGTGAACTGAATTTTTACCCTGGGGTTCTGTGCTGAAGGTTTTAATTATGAAAGAGGACATGATAGGTAGTGGTTGAGATGTCATAGTTTGAGGGAAATTTTGTAACTTTGTCTTGTCAAGAGGAGATTTCTTGCTGTTGATGCCAGGTTGGTAATAGGGCACTTGCTTGGGGTGGTTTCAGGTTGAATCAAGCAGGAAAGGCATTTTGAATAGATTTTTCACTTATTATAAAAGTGCACTTTGAGGGTTGACTTTTATTAACTATGCTTTCTTGACATAAATATTTCTGAGAGCTGCAGAAGACCTAGAATCTTAACACAGTAATTTTGGATCAAAAGTCTCCTCTTCAAGACCGTAGCCCAGCTCAGGGCAGTACACTCTCTTTGGAGATTACTTTTCCATTTTATTGTGGGTTGCTCAATGTCATTTTTCATCCAGGAGCTTCAGGGTTAAAGTTCTGAATAAGAAAAAATGGAAAGCTATTTTTCAGCATCAAACTGTTCTTGGAGCTGTGCTATCATCTTTCTGTTTTTCTCGAGTGAACTGCAGCATTCCTGTGGCATTTTTTACCAGTACACAAAAAAGTCTTGAGAATATGTGATGCAAGGTATCTTGAACATCAGTCATCACTGTTAGGGTAAAAAACATAAGTAAAAGTATAAAATTATTTGAACTGTCAGGTTCTAATTCATTAAGGAAAATTAATAGTTTCATTATAGAGTTGTGTTCACTGGCTAGGAGCTGTACAGCAAAAATGAGAACAGTATCTGGCCCAAATACAGCAGAACTGTAGGTCTAAGGTAAGATAGAAGAACACAGAACAGAGAGTTCAAGGAAACATTCCAATCTCCTCTGCTGATTTATCCAGCTCTTTATTGATAAGGCATCATTCACAGAATGGTTGAGGTTGGGAGTCACCTCTGGAAGTCACCTAATGCCACCCTTTATTGTTTTACAGCCAGTGAGAAAGTAACACTTTACATGGCTAAGCCAGTCCTTTAGTATTAGTACACTATTTCGTATTGAAGCTGTACCCTTTCAGTCATTATATGTCCAGATTTAATCATTACAGAAGAACGAGAATCCAGCTGGAATTATTGCACACCGAATCCTTAGCATAGGAAAAGGGGCAGGAGCTATGGCCACCCTCCCTGTGCTGGTGAAGTTTCACTGGGTGGAACATGCCACAGGTGGTTTCTTTTCTAGGATGCACTTTCTGATGTGTTTTTACACCTTTTACTTAAGTGGTCTGTGGTTCCTTGTTACATCTCAAATCAGCATATGTTAGATGTTATTTGTTCTCGTTAGCTCTGAGCTGGGTTTTGTCCAGCTGCATTTCTTTATCTGATTGTTGGTGAGTGATTTACAGCCTTTGGGGTTTTGCTTGTACAGCTGTGCTGCAACCACCTCTCAAAGTGTCTGTCCTCAGACAGGGCCTTTATTTATTTATATCACATGATTATCTTGTTCCTAAATAAGTCATTCTCCATAGAGACACTGCCTCTTGCAACTCTGTGTGTAAAGCTGTGGTTGTCCCACACAGCTTAAACAAATTAGACCCAATATCCTGCTCAGGTGGGCAAATCGTTGTGGCAGCTAAAGCTCATATAATAAAGTTACAGCCAGGTCAATCAGAGCAAACTGAACAAACCTCAGTCCTGAGGCCTTGTGAGCTCAAAACAATTCAGCAAAAATAGAAATTCAGGCCCTTTCCTGTCTAGGACACTGCAGTGTTACAAGACTGCCCAGCCTGGACGAGAGTTTGTTTGAAATGATGAGCACGTGAGGGAAGTGGACACGAGTTCCAGTCATTTCTCTAATGAATATTCATTCAAGTAAATAGAAAATGATTCTGTGGCACTCTGGAATATTAATGGAAGAGAATAGATGAGTTTAATTACAATTACTTGGGAAAGATTGGGTCCTTTTTCCCCTCTAATTTATCAAATAGTTGTGTATGCTTATGATTGTCAGGAGTAGGTTGTATTACCCTTGAAAACCAAAACTGTTACATTTTGGGGGGTGAAGTGCTTTCTAGAAAACAGTGAATAATGGCAAAATTATTAATAGCATGGTTTATGGAAAGAAAACTAAACCAGAAATTGTTGCCCTGCATAATATGTTCAGAACAGTTCTGCTTTACAGAGTGTGGAATCAGAGCAGTTTCTTCTAGTGAAACTATTAGAAGCAGCAGATTTGGAGTTTTGAACAACAGTCTGTCCTATTTTATGCAGTGAATAGCAGGCCTGCTGAAAGTTCTTCCCTAAATGGAATGTGAGATTGTTTTCCACAGAAAAATAGGAAATAATTATTCTCTCTGAGCATCCCAACTGTTTTACTTATGGGATGGTTGAAGCATTTTGTTACTACTGGTACTGATAGCAGCTGAAGTAATACTGAATGTTTTTATACACTTGATTCCATGTGCATATACTTAATAACAAAAGAGATATTGGACTGGATATTGAGGTGGTATCAGAGAGCATAAGAAACAACAATATGAATTAATTTTCTACCTCATCAGGTATGCACATGTATTTTATATGAAGTTGGTTATGCCTGTTGAAAGCCTGAAATAAGTGTAATATTACATAGAATTCTCTTATTCCAGAAAGAAGGAGAGACAGCAGTCTAATTAAATTTAATTATTAAATTTAATAATTAGATTTAATTATTTGTATCCAGTATCTGCCTCTTTCTTACTGTAACAGTTTCTGACTGCATAGAGTCATAGACTAGGTTGAGTTGGAAGGGACTTAAAGATCCTCTAGTTCCAGTCTCCCTGCCATGGGGACCTTGGGGAATTGTCTATACTGCCTTAACTTCTAATCAGGTATTTTTCTTACAGATTTTTTTTTATTAAGGAAAAACAGTGCCAGATATAATATGTGTTCCTATTTTATAGTTATACAGTGTATTACAATCTTGTCACTTATTTTGTTGTGAGAAGGGGTGAAGGGTGAATAATGATGGGAATATTTGTTGTGAGTTTGGGGAAGGGGTAGAAGTAAAGATTAACACCAACATAAGGCTTTTTAACCATGTTACTGCTTTCATCAAAGTGTCAGGACTGGCTCATAACTGCTATAAATTGTTAAAAGAGATGAAATATGTAACAAGCCTGGGAAGTCTATTTGAATTTTTCATATGTGGACACAGTAAGCTGGTCAGTACTGATTTATCTTTACTAAATTTATTTATCTGCCACCACTTTTTCAATGAGGGCTGTGGTAACCTTAGTAGTGGGACTTGAAAGGTGGTTTGTGCTGTTTGTCCTTGCACAGCTGGCTTTTAGAGGCTGATTTCCAGGAAAAAGCAAATAAAAAACAAACCCTTCTGTTTATCTCTTTCTTGAGATCAAGCTCTTCATTTCCAGCAATAGAAATTTTATTCTTTTATATTAATATACCTTAGTGGTTAAATTCCACTCTGTTCCTAATGAACTTCTTAAGTTCACAAGAAGAATATGCAAAATGGAAATCTGGAATCATTCCATTTCCCAGAGAACTCTTCCTGTCCTCACTTTCAGATCAGACTTAGGGGGAGGTTAATGGATGACATGAGGTGGTTGGATGAGCCTAAAAGATACCATCTATTTAAAATGTATAAGGGTATAAATAGTCACCAGATGGCACTGTGACTGAGATAAAGCATAGCACCCATAAATATAGTCAGCTACAGCTCAGAATAAATGTTAGTTTGCTCTGAAGTTGTTATAGCAAACAGTGGTAGGGTTTTTTAAAATTTATTTTTATTTTTTCTGTCTGTGATGAACTTCAGTAGCTCTGTTGGCTACAGTAGCTTGTGCTTTATCCAATCAAGACTATTTATGTTAATGGAGCCAACCAATTGATACTTGCTAATGATTAATTTTAGACTCTCTGATAAAATTATAATAAATTAAGACAACTTTTGGTATTCTTTTACTTCTAAGGGAATGTATGCAACAGAGTACTTGAGGATAAAAAGTCATTTTGATCAGAGTCTCACTTCAGTGCCTGATAAAGTTATGGAGAAGATTATTTTGGGAGGTACTGAAAACCACCTGGAAGACAACACAGCCATTGGTCATGGCCAGCTTGGCTTTAGGAGAGCAAAGCTCTTATCAAACCTGATAAGAGCCTTTCATGAGCAGGTCACCCACTCAGCTGGGCAAGGGAAACCAGTTGATGTCATCTTGTTGGATTTCAGTAAAGCTTTCAATGCTTCCTCTCATAGTGTTCCTCTAGACAAAATATTCAGTCCCCAACTGAGTAAACCCATCATGGGATGGGTGAGCAGCTGGTTCAGGGGTTGAGCACAAAGGGTGACAATGACAGTGGTGACCTGTCCCTAGTGGGGCTCTGCAGGGCTCCATCCTCAGCCCTGTGCCCTTCAGCATCTTCATAAATGACTTGGACACACGACTGGAAGAGACATTGAGCAAGTTCACAGATGGTACAAAACTGAGAGGAGCTACTGATGCCCTCGAAGGCAGGGAGGCCTCACAGAGAGACCTGATCAAATGGACTGGGCAAGCACCAGCCATATGAAGTTCAACAGGGGAAGTGCCAGATTCTGCAGCTGGGATGTGCAGCCCTGGATGTGCAGACAGACTGGGGAATGAGAGGCTGGAAAGCAGCTGTGGGATGGGACCTGGGGATCCTGGTCAGTGGAAAGCTGAATGTGAACCAGCAGTGCCCTGGCAGCCAGAAGGGTCAACCCTGTCCTGGGGGCATCAGGCACAGCATCACCAACCTGGCAAGGGAGGGAATTGTCCTGCTCTGCTCTGCACTGGGCTGGCCTTACCTTGAATATTGTGTGTGGGTTTGGGTGCCTCAGTATAAGAAAGGTGTAAAGCTGTTAGAGAGTATCCATCCAAAGGAGGGTAGTGAAGATGGTGAAGGGTCTGGAGGTGAAGCCACTTGAGAAATGACTGAGGACACTTGGTCTGTTCTGCCTGGAGGAGACTGAGGGGAGACCTCATTGCAGTTACAGCTTCTTTGTGAGGGGAAGAGGAGGGGCAGGCACTGATGTCTTTGTGATGACCAGTGACAGAACCCGAGGGAATGGTCTGAAGTTGTGTCCAGGAGGTTTAGGTTGGATATTAGAAAAAGATCCTTCCCCGAGAGGGTGTTTGAGCACTGGAACAGTTTCCCAGGGAAGTGGTCACAGTACCAAGACTGGCAGAGCTCAAGAAGTGTTTGGACCAACACTCTCCTCAGGCACATGGTGGGATTCTTGGGAATGATGCTGTGCAGGGCCAGGAGTTGGACTTGATGATTTTGGTGGGTCTCTTCCACTCATTCTGTGATCCTGTGAAATGCTACTTGACCAAAGATTTTTACCAGGACAAAGTCATAAAGTAATAGTCAGATATTATTCTGTTTAAATTTGTGGTATAGGTTTAACTGGAGATCTTAGCGAAGCTTTTACATCCTTGGAGTAACAGAGCTTTTGTAGCTGATGTTGAAGTTAAGTGGAACAAAAATTCATTTCCTTTGCACAGAGGTTTCACCTAATTTTTGTTTTATTTGTGAAATCAGATACCGAAATGATGTTTTAAAGGAATGGTATCAATCAAGCTATTGCTTGTTCTCAAGGCCTGTTCTCTTATTAATTTTTCTGCTTGATGAAGTATCTTACCAGATCTGATATGACTTTTCTTTAGTCCTCGGCATTACACGTTGACTGGTTGAGTAAAGTCTTCGTGGTGGTAATATCACTTGGCAGATATGCAGAAATCCTAGAGAGATGTGTGGAATAGTACTGTCAGTATTTACATAAATTTTCAGTAGTTCAGAGTTATAATGTGTGCTCTGTGTTCTAATTCTCCTGTGATGTCTAGAAAAAAGATTGGAAGTGTTTAAATTTTAAAGAAAATGTGGTTGATAATGGGCAAATTTGAGTAGAAGTGTTAATTCTTTTTGCCTTGCAGCCTGAGTTCACTGCCACGGTCAAGTTGATCCATATGCCTTATGAAAACAGCAATTCTAATTATCCCAAGAGCTTAATTTTCTTGCCTGAATATTCAAGGCTCATACTACGATGGAGTTGACTTTCATTATCTAAGTTTAAAATGTCAGATTACATTCCCTTACCAAAACCAAGCTTTAAGAAGGATACAACAGCTTGGATGGAGCTTGTTCTATTTAAGTGGCAGTTCATCCTTAAATAATCATCAAGAAAGATGAGAGTGTAATACAAACCTGTTTGAGAAGCTGTATTTAGTTTTGGCAGGGGCATAATTTTTCTTTTCCTAGAGTCTTGTTTTCACTTGCATTTGGAAGTATATATCAAAGGTCTTACCTTTACTTCTGAAGAGCTCAAGTTCAGTGCATTTTAAGCTGTGTTTAATTTCATATTTTTAATAAATATAGATAATACCCTTCAAGCCACTGTCATTGAAACTTTACACACATATATATATGCTTAGAAAATAAAATTGGATACTTATCTTGCACTAGGCAATTGAATAGTCTGACTGTGTAGAAAGTCGTGGCAGGGAAAAACTGGATGGATGTTAGCAGTGTCTGTGCCTTTTCACTGAAGGCCAGCTCCAGCTGGGATGTACCAGGAAATGTGTGGTCAGCAGGCTCAGGGATTCTTCCCTTCTGGTCAGCACTTGGAAGTGCTGTGCCCAGTTTGGGGTTCTCAGTGTAAGATGGAGTGAGTCCAGTGCAGGGCATTGGGGTCCACGAGAGATGTGGTGGGATCTGAGGTTTCTGCAGCCCCAAGTGGAGGAGGCTGAGGGTGTTACCTGGTGGCAGAGTGCAGAGTGAAGGTGAAATGGATAAACCTAAGAAAGCCTTGGGCTGCGGCACTTGCCTGGTTGAGTATGGTTTGTTGTGTTGTTGGAGGGTTGTATTGTTACTTACCAGTTGTTTTAAACTGTTCTCGCTAAATCTGTGTTCCCCAGTTTCAGTCTTTTGTGTTCCAAGTTGTATCCCCACCCTCAGAAATTCTTGTATCCCCAGTTTCCTCCTTACCTTCCGTCGAGCAAGGCCTCCGCTGCTCCCCGCCTGCCCATCAAACCGCCGACACCGCCTAATAAACCAACTGAGGGACTCCCATGATGCTCAGCGCTAACACGGAAGTTTGATTAACACCCAAAATTCCTAAAAGCCACAATCAGGCACGAGAACTGGAACTGAAAGGGGCATTAATATGCGGGCAGAACATCAAGCTACTCATGGAGAGTTTCCATCTTCCTTCCTTCACCTAGAGAGCACCACGAAAGTAGGATACCCCTAGACTGCATGAGCCAAAGTGAGTTCCTGGGAACCCCGATGAGGATGGAACCCGACTTTGCAGCGCGAGCAGCATATTCGACTTGCACCTCCTCCTCAGTGTCCTCAGTGGTGTCCAGCGGGAGCAGTGGCAGCAGTGGCAGCGTGTGCAACCCCTCAAGCCCACAGCTGATTCTCAATAAAAGAGCTGATATTCAATAAAGGCCTTTTAAAGGAGCAGGTCTCCTGGCCCTGTATTTATTTCAAAGGGAGCTGGGCTCATCTGGGAAATGCACGGTGAAAAAATAATAACAGAATCACAGAATGGCTGAGACTGGAAGGCACATCTTGTTCCACCATGCTCAAGCAGTCAGGCATCCAGGATCATGTCCAGTTGACTTCTGAGTGTATTTAAGGTGGGAGACTCTACAGCCTCCTGGGAAACCTGTTCCAGTGCTCTCACCCTGTGCTGGTTTTGGATGCAGCAGAGTTAACTTTGTTCATAGTGGCTGGTGTGGGCCTATGGTTTGGGTTTGTGCTGGAAACACGATAATTGAGGGATGTTTCCTGATGTTCAGAGGGAGCCTCATGTGTTTCAGTCTGTGCCCATTATCTGCCACTGGATACCACCCAAATTACAAGCAGTAGGAACAAGCTGGACCATAAGAAACTGCAGTCACGTATTAGGGAGTTTCTTGTTCACAGGGAGGGCACTCAGACACAAAATGGCTGCTCAGAGATGTTGCAGAATCTCCATTTTCAGAATTGGCTTGATGGAACAACCTGCTGTAATTTAGCACTGCATTGAGTGGGGCTGATCAGAGAACCTCCAGAGATTTCTTCTCAACTAAAATTTTTTATGCTATGTGACATGACATACTCTGTGAGCACATCTTTTTCTTTGTAGAGACCTTCATCATTCATAATTTTTTTTAATGAGTCACATTTTCCAGTGTACAGATGATTATTAGCACTCTGCATTTGTATTTGATAATTTAAAGAAATGCAAACATTTCCCTGAGTAATAAAGGACACTTGTTTGTTTTTCATTAGCTGGCTGAACTGGTCACAGTGTTATTAGTGCACTGGTATCAACTGAGATTAAACAGATGAGAAAATTATTAAAAGTGGCTAGCAAAAGGTATTTATTGAGAATGTATATCTGAATTCATGAAGTCTTTTGTATTTAGAAACGTATTTTGAGACAGTTTTCCTTTCTTCATATTGAGTGGTGGCTCATACAGTTGTTAGTAACAACTATGTAGCCATCATTTCCCTGTTCCAGTTCTATGGATGTGTATTAAAATGAAGCTGAACTCCAGCAGCTCACACAGATTATTTGTGTGCTCTTGATTGCCATGTGTGTTTTTTTTCCCCTCCTTGAAAAATGAGTTTTGATTCTGCTCTTGCTTCATGTACTTTGAATTCTAGGCATCACTTCATGTTTTATAGCAGCCTTTTCAAGATTGTTGCTGTTGTGCTTTTATTTGTAGTGTTCTAGGGGGGAGGGAGGTCAAAAAATGTCACACCGTCTGTCTCCTGTGTGCCACAGAAGTTCATTTTCAGCTTCATGCAGGAAAAAAAATATTGAAATTCTCTCTGTGGATGTGACAAAGTGTTTCTGAGGACAAGTGTTCAAATGCAATATTGTCAAGCTATTTTTAGCCAACTGCTGTCCCTACAGTGCTGTTTAAAGATTCAGCTCAGGCTGCTAATAGATATATTTATAACCATTCTGTCAACTGCCACAGCGTGAGTGCTGTTACAGATGATAATTCTATTCTTGGAAGCACTGCCATGGTTACCAGTCCCTGAGCTGCTCAAATAGAAGCTATACATCTGTACACACTTAGTAACATTTTAATATCCCAACACGTTTTTACTCTGCAAAAAAGAACAAAGCTAGACGTGATAATCAAAGAAACAATACATGCAGAAAAGCACATGAAAATTAAAATCAGAAAAAAAGTTGCAATAACTTCTTTAGTACTAAATATTCTGAAGTCTAGATGTGAAACAAACTGTAAGAGGGTTTCTTACTGCATTTTATTGGTGTTTATTGTTAAGCAGTTTGATTTCAGTGAGGTTTATGTCATGTCGGATTGGTAATGGATTGACACCAAGTACAGCATGGGTGTGTGTGGGCATGCACTCGGTACTGTACAAAGTCATTATGCTGATGAGGTTAGTGTTAGGCCTTTGGAGAAATAACAGAATTGTACTAAATTAGTGATTCATCTGCGTTCTGGTGAAGTTTGATGTGAAGGGTTTCCCATGGCTGGACATTTGTGTGCTGTGCTCCAGGCGGGGGTTTGTGAGACGCTCTTTGCTGCGGAGCCTCAGCCATGGCTGGCGGTGGCTGCCTGGCACCACGGCTTCTCTGAGGCTGGGTAGCCTGTGGAAGCCTTGGATACGCCTTCATTTGGGCCTAAACCCACGGGATCCAAGGTCCTCTGCAACTCTCTTAGTCCAACTCCTCATCCCTGGCAGTGTTCCATGATTCTGTGACTCTTTGGGGTGGATATTTGTTAGGCGTTAATGCAGAGCTGAGCATGGAGGAGGCTGAAAGTGTAACTGGAGTGAAGACATCAGGTCCCACTTCTGAACAGACTCTTTTTGAAATGCCTGCCCTGTAAGGAACCTGCAGCACTGTGACTGAAAAAGGCATGACTGAAAAAGACACCAGAGAAGAGAGCGTAGACCTGCTTGGTAGTGGAGCGTCAGGGCTTTGGAGATCTTTGGTTTATTTTTGTTCTTCTAGTGCTATCAGGTTTGCAGGGAATTGCACTCTGGGGCCATGAGTAGCAGTAACAGGCTCTGAACAATGGTTGTAACAGGGCTTGGGATGATTTGTTGGAAAGAGAGGATCCAGTCTGGTTTTACTGCTGTGGAGTTGGGGAAGGGGCTTCTGTGATTCATGGACAGCAGTGGTAAATTTAAATTTGACATTAAATTTGTTTGTTTCATTACAGATTTTTTAAAAAAGCTATATTGGTTTTTATACAATGACTCTAATCATAAAAATATCTGTGTCTATTTTAGAGCATCATCATTGTCACTGAATGTATGAATTTTCTGCTATATGTTGGACATGGAATACATATCACACCTGCCTGAAAAATAGAAACTAAAATTAACTCTGTTTTTGTAGGAAGATTTGTAGGAAGATTAATATGCAGAAGAAGACAGCACCAATATTAATCGATTTCTTCAGCTGTTGTGAAATTTTAATATAATTAAAAGGAACTTTGTTTTCACAATGTGCATAATGTGAATTGTAGAATTCATTGTTGCAAAGTGTTAGGAAGGCCATGACAGGTTCAACATGGAACAAGAGAAATGGAAAACTGGATTTGCTAGATAGCCTGATGTCCAGATGATCCAAAGGCAGTGTCTGTGCTGAAAACTTGTTTGATACTGAGTATAGCTGAGAGTGATGATTGTTTCATGCCTTACTTGTCATATTTCTCCTCAGACAGATGCTGCTGTCCAGTGTAGGATGCAGAGCTATGGGAATGCCTGGCTTCTTCCAGTAACAAAAGCTCTGTATTAAGACCCAGAGCTACAAGGCTTCATGTCACTAAAGGACTTCATTAAAAAAATTAAGAAATGGTCACAAGTCATCCAGTATATCGGGAAGCATCTTGTTGATATATATATAATACAAAAAGCAAGTTTGTTTGGTTTGACTTCTCAGAGGAATTTTTTTTAGTATTTTTCATGCTTCTTGCCGTTCTGTTAAGCAGGTTTTATCAAATATGATGAATTTTTCTGAGCAGTTTATTTTTTTAAAAAAAAGTAATGCAGTGGCTTGTTCCTTAATAATTTTGCTTTATGCATTTTTCAAGAAAACCTCCAAAAATGTTGAAGTAATGCAGGTGCTTTTATGTAGCTGATAGCAATTGCAGGTTTAACTGATGTTCTGGGCAGTAGCTTTTGTTGTAATCAGTGAAGGCAAATGGTCTGTGTTTTCTATTAGTGAAGATGGTGAGGAGTGAACGAACACAAATCCAGATTCTTTTCATGGATTTGCTCAAATTTTGCACCAGAAATGTGAATCGTGCTGCAGTTTATCTTTCTCATTCAATACTAGAATTATGATGTGCCTGATTGTGTCTAGATATGAGGCTGATACCCAGCTTCTTGTGGGAGAACTTGGTGTTTAGTCCTGGGAACATGTAGAAAGAAAAAGAAAAAATATCTGAAGATGGAGTTATAATAAAACCTGAAAAATTTGTAAAGATGATGCTGGATGAAATGAAGAAGTGTCTTCATAGAGAGGGGAATTCAGAAGGAAAGTATTAGTTTATTGTTGAGTAGCATTCCATAGATGGTATCCAGGTGTGATTTTGAAGTGATGCAATCAGTTTTTTCTTGAAGTCTGGTGAAGGACAGGGTTTTTTTCATATTGAAGGGACAAAAGATTGGAGATTGGTGTCTCAGGAAGGCTCCTGATGACTGAAAAAAATTTAGTATTTTATCTAAAGGAAGATAAAGAGGCAGATTTGGGGTTGCGTAGGTTGCTCAGCCTAGGTGAGTTTCTGATAAGATGATGGAGCTTTTCCAAACACATGAAAAAAGATAACATGATTGAGCGCAATCAGTGTGGAGTTACCAACCTCAGCTCAAGCTTGACTGACCTGTTTGTCTTCTTGGCAGAAATGGCTGATTCTTTAATGATGCTGAGGCTGATACCATCCAATATATGAAAAATCCAGATGGTGAAACAGAATGTGTCCTCAGCAAATTCCTGGATGAGACTTGAGTGTTGAGTAAACATTGTAAGTGGTAGAGATTGAGTGCAAAAGTATCTTGGGAAATTTGAGGCTGGCACCAATAGCAATTTCAGAAGTTCCACAAGGAGAAATGCAAAGTTCTGATGAAATGGTCTTTGTAGTCACAGTGGATGCCAAGTTTAATATGAGCCAGGAGAGCATTCTTACTGGGAATAAAGGACAGCTGTTCCTGCTTCTTTATATTATGGAGTGTTATGGAGTCCTTTGTGAAGGTAAAATGTTTGATCATTGTCAAGTTCTCAAACACATTTCATCTACTTCCTCCAAACATGCAGAAATCACACTGGGTTTATTGCTTAATTGTATTATATTGCCAGTGGGGATGTGAAGCACAAGTGCTGTGTTTGGTTTCACTGGCCATGAGAAATGGTTTCCAGGTCTCCATGTTATCTTAGTGTTTGGCAGTTCCGTGCTTTAATTACTCCCTTTTTTATTCTCTTCTAGACAACTGAGTTATTTGAAGCAGTTGTTTCTTCTCTTCCAGAAGCTTTCTCATGGAATTTTTTAGATTCCTGCCAACTGTGCCTTTTATGTGAGACTGCAAAGGAGGTTGTGACAGATTGGTTTGCAGTTTCATCAATATGCTGCTAATACTCATTTTTATGTCTCTCTTTCATGAAACACAGATGGTCAGGTTTTTTAGATGATTAGTGTGTCACTGAAATTGGGTTTTGGCTAAGAGTGTTGGCTGAAACTCATCCTAACTGAAGCAGATGACACTGGTTGACTAAGGGGAAAAGATAAAAAGGTAGGAATTTGTCTCTTCAGCAAGGTGTGTAGCTGTATAGTTGTTAAGACACAGGGTGCTTGAGGTCACGTCACTTTTGCTTTTCAGATATGAAGAAGAAGAGGCATCCAGTCATATTTCCTAATGTTAATTTTAAACGCAACTTTCTCCCTTTATTTTACTGATGAGTTACTTGTTTTAGGTGATGGCATCAAATGTCATTTTTGTGGCTTTGCCTTTGGGTGTATTGAATTCCAGTTACCGATTGTATCTGTGATACAGCACGTACCTTCTTCTGTTGGGTGTTTTGCAAAGAACACATTATATACAACCTTTTGCAAGGAGCATCACCTCTCAGAATGGGTTTTATTTCTGCTTGGAGTCCTAAAACAAACTTTGTTTGCATTTGTGTATCTCAGTTTCCTGTTCTCTTGACTGAGAACAGATAGAATTCTGAAGATACGGTATGTAGATTGAGTTGCTGTCATTCATCTTCTGCTTGGCATATTAGTTGCTTTCTATTTAAGAAATAATAATTTCCATCACTCACTTATTGACAAGTGTGCATGGCCAGCAACAGTTCATATCCCCTTGTACTGACATGTTCTGCATGACGTTTTTGGTAGAATGTAAATGCCAAAAAGTCTCAAGCAAATACCCTGTATTTGAACTGAGATTTAAAAGAGATATGAAGTTATATAAAAAACTCAGTAAGCCTAAAATATTACTTAATCTTTGAAAATGTTACTGACTTCATAAAGGGGTATCCAATTCCATATATTAAAGCCATGCATCAAGAGCCCATGTGGTCATAGAAATCATCCATTTTTAGGCAACTGTGGCTGAAATTTTAATGTATTTAGACAAAGTGGAAATTTATTTTGCAAAACACTCCTTGACAGACCATGTCTGATTTGTGTGGTGATTTTTTTTTGTCATCTCTTTAAAACTGGTGTAGAACACTGACAGTTATGAAGGGATCCAAGGGATCAAGTCGTGTTATTCCTGAGTACTGTGGAACAAATTAAAGCCTCTGAAACTCAGTCTTTGGAAAAGAGGAGGAATGTTATTCTCACCATGCAGATATGAGTCTGCATAACATCACAAAGGCATTTCTCTTCATCCTGGTCTTCTAAAGAAGACTGATGGACTACTTTGTCAGATTTCTTTGAGGTCATGAGTTAACTGAATGAGGTTCTGAAAACTTTTTTTTTTAATGTCCTCTGATAGTGACACGTAAATTTTGGCATCTACATCCACTCTTCCAGGAACCTTGAGTTCCCTGCCACATTTTTTTCTAGCAGAGCTTGGCACTGTTATATTGCAAGAGAAATCCTGCAAATGATTGGTTGTCCCACTGCCCCATTCCTCTTGGTTTCAAAAATCTATCATTAGGAAGTTCTTGTTTGTCTAAAAATTTGTGGCCAGCTCAGCATTTGTCTGGTCTATATCTATTTAAGATTACTGCCAGACTCCTTGTAAGGACTCATCATGTTTTTTTAGGTTGTTGGTTTTAGGATTGTTAGTGGAAGCACTGCTGATGAAATCTGAATGCTCCATTATGAGAAAAAGGAGTAAGCTGCTTCAGAAAGCTCTGATTCATAAGTGCAAAGAACTAATTTTTATAGCCTTAACAAAAGGACATCCATCTTTCTTCTTGATAAAAGAGCAGCCAAGAATACTGTCGTTACTTTAAAGTGCTGAGTAAGCAGATCAGGGCAAAAAGGATGTGTTTTTCCAAGGTAAAAGTAATTTGACATACAGCAACAGTGCTTCTTTAGGCAGATGGAAGTTTCCAAAAATTAGACAAAGCAGGCCTGTCCAAGATCTGTGACAAAAATTACCCTTTCCACAATTCAGAAATGCCATGGACTTCTTGTGTCCTGCAATGTTACCTTCCTAGTGGATGCTGAAAATTTTTTGTTCTGCATTAGAAGGAAGTGGGAGGTGATTTTGATTTGTTTAAATAAGACTTTGTCCACTTCAGAGTGAGCCAATCTGTGTTAGTATGTCTCTAAGTCATGGAATGCATCGAGTTAGAAGGGACCACAGATTTGGTCCAACATCCCTGCTCAAGTGGGGTCATCATAGAGCAATGGCACAGGAATGTGTCCAGACAGTGCTGGAATATCTCCAGTGAGGGAGACTCCACACCCTTTCTGGACAAACTGTTCAGTGCTTAGTCACTGCACAGTAAAGAAATTATTCCTCATATTCAGGTGGAACTTCTATGCATCATTTTCTGCCTGTTGCCTCTTGTCCTGTTGCTGGGCACCACTGAGAAGGTCCATCCTCTGACACCCTTCTGAGAGACAGTGATAAAAGGCCCCTCTCAGATGTTTCTTCTTCAGGATGAACAGACACAGCTCTCAGAGTATATCTGGTAAGAGAGATGCTCCAATCCCTTAAGAATATTTTGTTGTTCTCCAGTGGACACACTGCAGGAGCTCCACAACTCTTTTGTCCTGCGGAGGCCAGAATAGGACACAGCACTCCAGATACCCTTCTCTAGGGCAGAGTAAAGAGACGGAATCACCTCCCTTGATCTACTGGCAATGCTCTTCATAATGCACCCCAGGATCCTATTGGCCTTCTTGGCCACAAGGCCACTGCTGGCTCCCAAATACTGAAATGACTTCTTGTGATCCAGGAGAAGCCTCCCTGTGCTGTTCCCCTTGGTGTCTGCAGCAGCCAATTGGTCAACTTTGGGAAGCAGGAGGAGGTGTGGGATAGAGGTGGCTGTATCAGCACGGTGTCCCTCACGTGCTGGGCCTGGCCCCGAGGCAGGTGCTGGCCAGAGGCAGCCAGGCTGGGCTGGGTTGCCAGCTGTGCTCTCTCACTCCGGGCCATGGCTGTGCCTGGGCCATCCCAGCGCTGGCCCCTCCACAGATCGAGGCCTGGTGCCAGGCCTGGCTGTCTCTGCCCCAGCTGCCGCTGCAGGCTGTGCCTCAGGAAAAGGCTGAGGTACTTAATGCCTTTGCCACAGTCCTCAACAGTAAGCCCAGTTATTCAGTTGGCCTCTGGTCCATGGAAGTGTCTCCTGTGCTCAGTCCTGCTCAGTCTATCCTAGGGATGTGGCCAAGGGCATTGAGGGTACCTTCAGTAGTAAATTTGTGATGACACCACAAGGGGTGGGAGTATGAATGTGTTGGAGGGTAGGAAGGCTCTGCAGGGGGATGTGGACAGGGTGGATTGATGGTGAGAGGCCAACAGGATGAGATTCAAGAAGACCAAGGCCTGGGTCCTGCCCTTGTATCCCAACAAGGCCCTGCAGTGCCCCAGGCTGGGGGCAGAGTGGCTGGAAGGCCGCCCAGCAGAAATAGGCCCTGGGGGTGCCAAATGTGAGCTGGCAGGTGTGCTGGTGGCCTCCTGACCTTCTGTATCAGCAGTAGTGTAGCCAGCAGGAGAAGGGCAGTGACTGTCCCTCTGTGCTGGGCACTGGAAAGGCCATACCTGGAGTGCTGTGTGCAGATGTGTGCCCCTATGAAGATGGAGTTAGTGAGAGATGCCTCTGCCTGAATGCAGGTGTGAAGGAGGCGATCTATCAGAGTCAACAATGAGGAGTTTATTTAACACTAAATGTGAGGTAGAGAGATAGAAAGGGACGGAAAAGAGGAGGGTGAGAAGGAAAGAGGGAAACATCAGGAGCTGGAGATCTCAGGGTGAGCCGGCATCTTAGGCCATTATCCTGGTGCTGGCACTGGGCTCACTCCTCTGGCTGCCCCCTGAGGCAGCTGAAGGAGAAAAGGCGGCGCAGAGCCCGCCGGGCTGTCTTGGCCATGGAGCGCCATGGCCGTGGGGCCGGGGTCTGCGGGACGGCTGCGCTGCCAGCGGGGCCAGCAGGAACACTGGGTGCCAGGGCCTGGGCAGGCACTGGGCAAGCCTCTGCTGGGGCTCCGGCCACACAGGGCTCTTCCTGGGGAGGGGCGGCCTGGGCACAGTCAGCCTGCATCCATGCTGCATCGGCCATCTCTGTGGCATCATCAGGGAGCGCCTCACTGTCCCCCTTGTCATAGGGACTGCTATCTGTGCTGTTTCTTCCTCTCCTTGCAGCGGGAGTGACAACACGGTCTCTGGCTCACATTCCCTCTCTCCTACTGCTGCTCTGTCCTGGAGCTCTTCTTCCTCCCACTTCTGCAGGAGCTCGTTTAGAAGAGCATCACAGGCTGGCGAGTCAGCAGAGGCCGAGCACAGGTGTGCCAGCAGGTCAGGAGGTGCCATCTCTGTTGATTTCTGCCTCTCCTGCTGAGTCTTTGGTCACGCCTGAAGTGCTATATAGCCCCTGTGACCCATCAACAAGTTGTGGGGTGACACTTGACCCATCCCTGAGGACACATCCTTCTTTGTCTTGCCTCGGGAGAATCAAGGCACTCTGTGACTCGCTGACCCTGTCACCTGCTGCTGGTTTGTCAGGGAGCTCTTCATGGTCCCGGTTTTCCAGGAGCTCCCTGACGAGAGCATCGCAGGACAGCGAGTCATCAGAGGCAGGCCCCAGCTCGGCCAACAACTGGTCAAGAGACACAAGCTCAGAGTGCTTTGGTGTCTCTGCTGCGGCGCCTTTGGTCATGCTGCAAGTGCTGCGCTGCTTTGAGGGGCCTGCAGCTGCCTCCAGGGTGGGGCTTGGTGGATCCCTGGGGCTGCACCTGGAGCTCAAGGGGCTGTCTTTATTTTCCACGGAGGAGATGATGGCTCTGAACATGACATCATAGTATTTGTCTTCCAGCTCCTCCTGCTCCTTTCTCATTTTCCGGAGACGCTGCATGATGGCCTCGTCATCCTCTGGGCGCTGCCACTTGCGACGCGCAGTTTGCTGGCCTGGCAGACCAATTCCCTCCCACCTTGGGCGGGCACTTAACCACTTGGAGGTTCTCCAGGTGGACTCGAGGGGCCTGTTGTCATGCAGATATGGGCCCAGTTCTCTAAACAGGTCGCTGCAGGTGGCGCCCCCGTGCCCTCCCTGCCCACCCTGCCCCGTGCGGCCCATCAGCTGCTGTGTCTCAGAGTGCCCCAGGTGCTTCCAAGCCGGCTGGGTCCCCGTGCACAGCGGCGCACTACCTGAGCGCTGCACGGGTGGCAGGCAATGGCCCTGCCTGGCTCCTGGCCCATGGCGTTTGTACAGCAGTGGCTGCCACTCACGGGGCTGGCCGTGGGTGTTTGCCTTCTGCTGCCATGACATCTTGAGGGTGCTTTGCGAGACACTGGCCACAAGCACCCAGGAAAGCTGCTGCCTTCGGAGAATCTGCTGCTTCCTCAGAAACTGCTGCCTCCTCAGAGAGCTGCTCTCCTGGGAGTGGCCACTGCCACTTTTATAGCCCCGAGGGTCAGAAAATGGATCTGTGTCCCAATGGCCTCTGGGAGGATTTCACCACATGTGACCAAGGCCTGGTAGGCACTGCCTCTAGTCCCAGAGGCCTGGTGGTTTCCATGGAGATGGCCCTGGGCCCCAAGTGGTATTTTGCTCCTTTGGCCTGCACCTTTGCCTACATTTGTTTTTGTCCCAATTACCTGCAGCTCTGTATTGTCCCCCCTTTAGTTTTCCTTCCCTTAACATCTCCATATACGCCCTGTGCTGAGCCATACTGTTATTCCCACCCTGCCCACTACATATCCCAGCCTTTACCCGAGGTAGAAATATCATCAGAGTGGAAAAAAAAAGTTGTTTGAATTTAAACTGGCCAGTACTATGAAAGAGAATAATAAGTTTTTATTGAATAAAGATTAAGGACACAGGAGTTCCGAGGAAAGTTGCCCTTGGTTAACCGAGGGACGAAGGGTAATATGGTCACAAGGGAAATGGAAAATGATGAGGTACAGAATGCCTTCTTTGCCTTATCCTTCAACAGTTACATGGGTTCTATGGAGGGCAAGCAGTCCCCTGAGCTGGCACACAGGGAGGGGAGCAGACCAGACCCTCTGCAATCCCGGAGGAAGTCGTCGTTGACCTGCAGAGCCACTTAGACACTGACAAGTGTGTGGGCCTGGCCCGGAGTCCCCCAGGGCGGCTGAGGGAGCCCAAGGAAGATCTGGCTAAGCCACTGTCCCATTCTTTATTGTTGTCATTGCTGCCCATTTGGGGAGGTCCCAGATGACTGGAGGTGTCAGTGTGAGTGCCATGGCCAAGAAGGGCTGCAGGGAGGGTGAGGGAAACTGCAGGCCTGTCAGCCTGACCTTGGGGCCCAGCAAGGATCTGGAGCAGATCGTGGTGAGGGGGATCAGATGGCCCAGAGAGGAGAGCTGAGGGATCAGGCCCTGGCAGTGTGGGTTTAGGAAATGCAGGTCCTGCCTGATCCTGGATGTGTTCAGAGGGCGGTGAGGAATGGTGCCGCATGCTTTAAGTTTCCGGTCACTGGCAGTTTGTCCTGTGCCCCATCCTGTTCAGTATTCATCCTACTGATGTGGCCAAGGCCATAGAGGTTACTTTCACTATTAAATCTATGATGACACCAAGGGGATGGGAGTGTTGATGTGCTGGAGGGTAGGGAGGATCTCCAGGGTGATGTGGACAGGGTGGATGGATGGTATGAGGCCAGGAGGATGAGATTCAAGAAGACCAAGTCATGGTCTTGCCCTTGTGTCCCAACAAGGCCCTGCAGTGCCCCAGGCTGGGTGCAGAATGGCTGGAATGCTGCCCAGAGGGAAAGGCCCTATGGGTGCCTTGGCTGAGAGAGCTCAAACCTGTGCTGGCAGGTGTGCCTAGGTGTGCAAGGAGCCCAGGGTCATCTTGGCACTCTGTGTCAGCACTCGTCTGACCAGCAGGAGCAGGGCAGTGATTGTCCTCTGTACTGTGCATTGGGGAGGCCACACCTCGAGCACCGTGTGCAGATGAGTGCCCTTGTTGAGGTGCAGTTAGTGAGCGATGCCTGTGTGTCATTTAAAGTGCCCAAGGAGACCATCTATGAAAGTTAACAATGGGAATTTTATTTAATAATAAATGTGGGGTAGAGAGGCAGAAAGGGATGGGAAAGAGGAGGGTGAGAAGGAAAGAGGGAAATACCAGGAGCTGGAGATCTCAGGGTGAGCCGGCATCTTAGGCCATTATCCTGGTGCTGGCACTGGGCTCACTCCTCTGGCTGCCCCCTGAGGCAGCTGAAGGAGAAAAGGCGGCGCAGAGCCCGCCGGGCTGTCTTGGCCATGGAGCGCCATGGCCGTGGGGCCGGGGTCTGCGGGACGGCTGCGCTGCCAGCGGGGCCAGCAGGAACACTGGGTGCCAGGGCCTGGGCAGGCACTGGGCAAGCCTCTGCTGGGGCTCCGGCCACACAGGGCTCTTCCTGGGGAGGGGCGGCCTGGGCACAGTCAGCCTGCATCCATGCTGCATCGGCCATCTCTGTGGCATCATCAGGGAGCGCCTCACTGTGCCCCTCGTCACAGGGACTTCTGTCCGCAGGAGAAGGTGCTGTCTCTTCTCCTTGCAGCGGGAGTGACAACACGGTCTCTGGCTCACATTCCCTCTCTCCTACTGCTGATCTGTCCTGGAGCTCTTCTTCCTCCCACTTCTGCAGGAGCTCGTTTAGAAGAGCATCACAGGCTGGTGAGTCAGCAGAGGCCGAGCACAGGTGTGCCAGCAGGTCAGGAGGTGCCATCTCTGTGTTGATTTCTGCCTCTCCTCCCGAGTCTTTGGTCACACGAGAAGTGCTGTGCGCCCCCTGAGAGCCTGCAGCAAGTTCCAAGGTGACACTTGACTCATCCCTGAGGACACATCCTTCTTTGTCTTGCCTCGGGAGAATCAAGGCACTCTGTGATTCGCTGACCCTGCCTCCTGCTGCTGGTTTGTCAGGGAGCTCTTCATGGTCCCAGTTTTCCAGGAGCTCCCTGACGAGAGCATCGCAGGACAGCGAGTCATCAAAGGCACGCCCCAGCTCGGCCAACGACTGGTCAAGAGACACAAGCTCAGAGTGCTTTGGTGTCTCTGCTGCGGCGTCTGTGTTCACGCTGCAAGTGCTGCGCTGCTTTGAGGGGCCTGCAGCTGCCTCCAGGGTGGGGCTTGGTGGATCCCTGGGGCTGCACCTGGAGCTCAAGGGGCTGTCTTTATTTTCCACGGAGGAGATGATGGCTCTGAACATGACATCGTAGTATTCGTCTTCCAGCTCCTCCTGCTCCTTTCTCATTTTCTGGAGACGCTGCATGATGGCCTCGTCATCCTCTGGGCGCTGCCACTTGCGACGCGCAGTTTGCTGGCCTGGCAGACCAATTCCCTCCCACCTCGGGCGGGCACTTAACCACTTGGAGCTTCTCCTGGTGGACTCGAGGGGCCTGTTGTCACGCAGATATGGGCCCAGTTCTCTAAACAGGTCGCTGCAGGTGGCGCCCCCGTGCCCTCCCTGCCCACCCTGCCCCGTGCGGCCCGTCAGCTGCTGTGTCTCAGAGTGCCCCAGGTGCTTCCAAGCCGGCTGGGTCCCCGTGCACAGCGGCGCACTACGTGAGCGCTGCACGGGTGGCAGGCGATGGCCCTGCCTGGCTCCTGGCCCATGGTGTTTGTACAGCAGTGGCTGCCACTCACGGGGCTGGCCGTGGGTGTTTGCCTTCTGCTGCCATGACATCTTGAGGGTGCTTTGCGAGACACTGGCCACAAGCACCCAGGAAAGCTGCTGCCTTCGGAGAATCTGCTGCTTCCTCAGAAACTGCTGCCTCCTCAGAGAGCTGCTCTCCTGGCAGTGGCCTCTGCCGGCTTTTATAGCCCCAAGGGTCACAACGTGGACCTGTGTCACAATGGCCTCTGGGATGATGTCACTACATGTCATAAAGTCTTGGTGGGCACAGCCAGCCCTTGTGCTGGAGGCCTGGTCGTTTCCATGGAGATGGCCCTGGGCACCAAGTCGTTTTCAGCTCATTTGGCCTGCACCTTTGCCTACTTTTTTTTTTGTCCCAATTACCTGCAGCTCTGTATTGTGTCCCCTTTAGTTTTCTTGCCCTAAACATCTCCATACAAACCTTACCCTTATCCAACCTGTCAGTCCCACCCTGCCCACAATGTGTCCCAGCCCTGACCCCAGGTAGAAATATCATCAGAGTGGAAAAAAAAAGTTGTTTAAATTTAAAATGGCCAGTACTGTGAAAAAGAATAAAAAGTTTTTGTTAAAAAAAAAGTTTATTAACAAGGGAGTTGTGAGGAAAGTTGCCCTTGTTTAACCGATGGATGAAGGGTAATATGGTCACAAGGGAAATGGAAAAGGATGAGGTACAGAATGCCTTCTTTGCCTCAGCCTTCAATAGTCAGATGGGTTCTCTGGAGGACAAGCAGTCCCCTGAGCTGGCACACAGGGAGGGGAGCAGACCAGACCCTCTGCAATCCCGGAGGAAGTAATTGTTGACCTGCAGAGCCACTTAGACACTGACAAGTGTGTGGGCCTGGCCCAGAGTCCCCCAGGGCTGCTGAGGGAGCCCAAGGAAGATCTGGCTAAGCCACTGTCCCATTCTTTATTGTTGTCATTGCTGCCCATTTGGGGAGGTCCCAGATGACTGGAGGTGTCAGTGTGAGTGCCATGGCCAAGAAGGGCTGCAGGGAGGGTGAGGGGAACTGCAGGCCTGTCAGCCTGACCTCGGGGCCCAGCAAGGATCTGGAGCAGATCGTGGTGAGGGGGATCAGATGGCCCAGGGAGGAGTTCTGAGGGATCAGGCCCTGGCAGTGTGGGTTTAGGAAATGCAGGTCCTGCCTGATCCTGGATGTGTTCAGAGGGCGATGGAGAATTGTGACCCAAGCACTTGGTGTTCAGTCACTGGCAGTTTGTCCTGGGCCCCATACTGTTCAATGTCTGTCCTACTGATGTGGCCAAGGCCATAGAGGGTACCTTCAGTAGTAAATTTGTAATGACACCAAGGGGATCGGAGTTGACACGGCCCGCCTTCCCCACCCCGCATTGACTCGCCCAGCTAGCTCCTGAAGGCGAGACCAGCACCGAGAGTGGCCCACTTCCAGGATTCAGGGGAACCCGGAATGTGGGTAGGGCTCTGAACCCTCACGGCCGTACACGCGTCCGGGGAGGAGCAAGGGATCGAGACAGAGTCCTTCTGAGGTTCCGGGGAAGCGGGATTTATTGAGGAAGAGAGGACAACCGAAATTGGGGGAAGGGAACCACAGAAGGCAGGGAACACAGGTGTACAGTAACTTAGATAGGGGCCCTCCCCCAAGGGAGGGTACAATACAGCACCCAATGGCTACAGTTTGGGGGTGTAACATAAGGCAGGGCTGATTATACATACAACCAATAGGGGGAAACATAGGTGGGGAAATACATGTAACATCAAATCATATGCTAAGACGGGGATGACTGATACAGAAGATACTAGAAGGATAGGGGGGGCTAGGAGGGATTGACAGTCTTTGGGGCAGGGACTAGAGTGAGGGACAGGGAAGGTACTGGAAGGTGGGTTGGGGCTTGGGTTGATTGATCAAGGGAAGGCGGGAATTAGGGCAACTGAATTATAACGGGGAGGGGTTACAAACAATAGAACAAACCATCTAATAACAATAAAATAACGCAATACAACATCTCCCCCTTTTCTAAGAAGATTAAGTTGATGGTACCAGTGTGGGGGAGACACCTTTGAAAGTAATCTTAAAAACTGAAATGGTAGGGGAAATAGGAAACAAAACTAACATAATTAACAGAACTGTTCACAATGTAGAAGTGAACCATCCCGATAAAGTCCTTTAGTGTTTTAGATTTGCTTCTTGTGACTTCGCCTGAGTGTCTTGATGTCGGTGGTGGTGAAGATGACTTTTGTGCTGCCCACAGATATCCTTAGGGTCCACCGGAGACAGGGTTGCATCCTCCACGGGGTGCTCGAAGTACAGGGAGCATCCCGAGGAGGTCATGGGGATGGGGAAGGGTTTGCAGGGGGAACCCCAGGGGCGCTTAGGGTATTTTGAAGGAAAGGGGGGGTTATCCTTCTAAAAGAAAAGAGGCAACATAATTCACATAACACTTTAGGGAATTGGGGAAAAAGGGTTTAGGAAAGGACTCTGAAAGGGGGGTGTCTGAGCCAGCTGAGGACTGTTGATGTCAAATGGAGGAGCGTCTTCGACGACGCAAGGAGGCGACCTTTACGTCCTTTAGGATTGGCCCCGGCTGAGACCTGTGTATGCTGTCAGCCAGAGCCAAGCCCAAGGGGGGATGTGGATCCCATTCTTGGATCCTCTGTTGCCTCCAGTAAATGACCTCCCCCAAGTCCCCCTGGCAGCCTGCCTCATTTTTCTCTTCACACGAGGCAGCACTGAGCTCCGCTCTTTTTTGTTCCTCCCGAGATGACCCTCCGTCAGGATTACAACAGGAGGGCCCTGCTGGGGGCGGAGCTGAATGACATAATTGAGTGGACTCTGACATGGGGAAAGGACAGAGGGTGTTAACTGGGGAAGGGAATGGACTGGGATAAGGATCAAGGGAAGGAGCCGAGGGAGAAGAAAGGGACGGGCCAGGAGGAGGAGCACAAGGGGACGACCATGCTGCCACATGGTCGATGCCCTCTTGTGCTCCAGGGATAGGGGCACCATTTTGTGGCTCAGGGTAAGATGAAAGGGTGGGTCCCGGGGTAGGAGCAGGTGCGAGGATAGGGGTGAAAACCGGAGATGGAACTGGGGTAATAACTGGGGAAAAAGGTTTCAGGGCAGAGGGATTTAGGAAAGGATCCCTGGCAGCAGGGCCCTTGCTGCCAGGGCTAGGGAACTGGGGAGACTGCGGGGGGCAGGCGAGCAGTGGCTGGTTTCCCTGGCCAGGCTCACCTGCAGTCGTTGCCGGGCTGCCCCGCCCAGATCCCCCGGTATAGGGATTGAGGGGTCGGGAAAAGGGAAAGGAGAGACAGGGTAAACTGGGGAGGTTCGCTTTGGCTTACTGTGCACTCCCTTATTCTCCTTTAGAACAGACCGAATTGTAAAAAACAACACAATGAATTTTCCAACTGAATAGTCCCCCTGGGCCCCTAACTCTGATAACCTCAAGCCCACCGCGTCCCAAAAGGGGACAGTTTTTACACTTTGAGGGGACACTTCAGGAAAATGCAACGTAAGCCATCTAACGAACTTTTTTAAACTTCTCTTAGAAAAATTTTTCTTCCCTCCCACCAGGGTACCCACAACTTGGGTGTAAATCTCTCTCTGCTGCACCGAAAATTTAGCACCCATACTCTGATCTTACTGGTCGGCACAGCAAAATCCACCCCTGCCTGCAGCAAAGGACAACTTAAAAAACTAAAAATAAGGGCTCGGGGAACCACCTAGGGCTAGAGCCCGTTGCCCCCTCCCGGGGCAATGCTCCCTGGCCTCACCATGGGGTGGCCAGCCCCAGTAAGTCCCTTTCACCCCTAAGGTCCCTGGGGGATACTTACCCTGCCGTGGTCCCGAGCGTGGTGCTGCAGACAAGGTCTCCTCCCCCGAGGACGGCCCTCCTGGTGCTGGAAGGTTGTTGTCCTCACCCCCGGGAATGCTGCCGGAATCAGCCTGCTGTCACCAGGGTAGCTAACGGCCAAGACTTCCAGATCCTCGGATCCTTGGAAGTTCTTCGTGGGGTCACTCCGTCGAATGGCCCCACGTTGGGCACCAGCTGACACGGCCCGCCTTCTCCACCCCGCTCCGACTCGCCCAGCTAGCTCCTGAAGGCGAGACCAGTGCCGAGAGTGGCCCACTTCCAGGATTCAGGGGAACCCGGAATGTGGGTAGGGCTCTGAACCCTCACGGCCGTACACGCGTCCGGGGAGGAGCAAAGGATCGAGACAGAGTCCTTCTGAGGTTCCGGGGAAGCGGGATTTATTGAGGAAGAGAGGACAACCGAAATTGAGGGAAGGGAACCACAGAAGGCAGGGAACACAGGTGTACAGTAACTTAAATAGGGGCCCTCCCCCAAGGGAGGGTACAATACAGCACCCAATGGCTACAGTTTGGGGTGTAACATAAGGCAGGGCTGATTATACATACAACCAATAGGGGGAAACATAGGTGGGGAAATACATGTAACATCAAATCATATGCTAAGACGGGGATGACTGATACAGAAGATACTAGAAGGATAGGGGGGGCTAGGAGGGATTGACAGTCTTTGGGGCAGGGACTAGAGTGAGGGACAGGGAAGGTACTGGGAGGTGGGTTGGGGCTTGGGTTGATTGATGAAGGGAAGGCGGGAATTAGGGCAACTGAATTATAACGGGGGGTTACAAACAATAGAACAAACCATCTAATAACAATAAAATAACGCAATACAACAGGGAGTGTTGATGTGCTGGAGGGTAGGGAGGATCTCCAGGGTGATGTGGACAGGGTGGATGGATGGTATGAGGCCAGGAGGATGAGATTCAAGAAGACCAAGTCATGGTCTTGCCCTTGTGTCCCAACAAGGCCCTGCAGTGCCCCAGGCTGGGTGCAGAGTGGCTGGAAGGCTGCCCAGAGGGAAAGGCCCTATGGGTGCCTTGGCTGAGAGAGCTCAAACCTGTGCTGGCAGGTGTGCCTAGGTGTGCAAGGAGCCCAGGGTCATCTTGGCACTCTGTGTCAGCACTCGTCTGACCAGCAGGAGCAGGGCAGTGATTGTCCTCTGTACTGTGCATTGGGGAGGCCACACCTCGAGCACTGTGTGCAGATGAGTGCCCCTGTTGAGGTGCAATTAGTGAGTGATGCTTTGTGTTAATTAAAGTGCCCAAGGAGACCATCTATGAAAGTTAACAATGGGAATTTTATTTAATAATAAATGTGGGGTAGAGAGGCAGAAAGGGATGGGAAAGAGGAGGGTGAGAAGGAAAGAGGGAAATACCAGGAGCTGGAGATCTCAGGGTGAGCCGGCATCTTAGGCCATTAACCTGGTGCTGGCCCTGGGCTCACTCCTCTGGCTGCCCCCTGAGGCAGCTGAAGGAGAAAAGGCGGCGCAGAGCCCGCCGGGCTGTCTTGGCCATGGAGCGCCATGGCCGTGGGGCCGGGGTCTGCGGGACGGCTGCGCTGCCAGCGGGGCCAGCAGGAACACTGGGTGCCAGGGCCTGGGCAGGCACTGGGCAAGCCTCTGCTGGGGCTCCGGCCACACAGGGCTCTTCCTGGGGAGGGGCGGCCTGGGCACAGTCAGCCTGCATCCATGCTGCATCGGCCATCTCTGTGGCATCATCAGGGAGCGCCTCACTGTGCCCCTCGTCACAGGGACTTCTGTCCGCAGGAGAAGGTGCTGTCTCTGTTGTCTCTTCCTCTTCTTGCAGTGGGAGAGACAACATGGTCTCTGGCTCACATTCCCTCTCTCCTACTGCTGATCTGTCCTGGAGCTCTTCTTCCTCCCACTTCTGCAGGAGCTCGTTTAGAAGAGCATCACAGGCTGGTGAGTCAGCAGAGGCCGAGCACAGGTGTGCCAACAGGTCAGGAGGTGCCATCTCTGTGTTGATTTCTGCCTCTCCTCCTGAGTCTTTGGTCACACAAGAAGTGCTGTGCGCCCCCTGAGAGCCTGCAGCAAGTTCCAAGGTGACACTTGACTCATCCCTGAGGACACATCCTTCTTTGTCTTGCCTCGGGAGAATCAAGGCACTCTGTGATTCACTGACCCTGCCTCCTGCTGCTGGTTTGTCAGGGAGCTCTTCATGGTCCCAGTTTTCCAGGAGCTCCCTGACGAGAGCATCGCAGGACAGCGAGTCATCAGAGGCAGGCCCCAGCTCGGCCAACGACTGGTCAAGAGACACAAGCTCAGAGTGCTTTGGTGTCTCTGCTGCGGCGCCTTTGGTCACGCTGCAAGTGCTGCGCTGCTTTGAGGGGCCTGCAGCTGCCTCCAGGGTGGGGCTTGGTGGATCCCTGGGGCTGCACCTGGAGCTCAAGGGGCTGTCTTTATTTTCCACGGAGGAGATGATGGCTCTGAACATGACATCATAGTATTCGTCTTCCAGCTCCTCCTGCTCCTTTCTCATTTTCCGGAGACGCTGCATGATGGCCTCGTCATCCTCCGGGCGCTGCCACTTGCGACGCGCAGTTTGCTGGCCTGGCAGACCAATTCCCTCCCACCTCGGGCGGGCACTTAACCACTTGGAGGTTCTCCTGGTGGAATCGAGGGGCCTGTTCTCACGCAGATATGGGCCCAGTTCTCTGAACAGGTCGCTGCAGGTGGCGCCCCCGTGCCCTCCCTGCCCACCCTGCCCCGTGCGGCCCATCAGCTGCTGTGTCTCAGAGTGCCCCAGGTGCTTCCAAGCCGGCTGGGTCCCCGTGCACAGCGGCGCACTACGTGAGCGCTGCACGGGTGGCAGGCGATGGCCCTGCCTGGCTCCTGGCCCATGGCGTTTGTACAGCAGTGGCTGCCACTCACGGGGCTGGCCGTGGGTGTTTGCCTTCTGCTGCCATGACATCTTGAGGGTGCTTTGCGAGACACTGGCCACAAGCACCCAGGAAAGCTGCTGCCTTCGGAGAATCTGCTGCTTCCTCAGAAACTGCTGCCTCCTCAGAGAGCTGCTCTCCTGGCAGTGGCCTCTGCCGGCTTTTATAGCCCCAAGGGTCACAACGTGGACCTGTGTCACAATGGCCTCTGGGATGATGTCACTACATGTCATAAAGTCTTGGTTGGTCACAGCCAGCCCTTGTGCTGGAGGCCTGGTGGTTTCCATGGAGATGGCCCTGGGCACCAAGTCGTTTTCAGCTCATTTGGCCTGCACCTTTGCCTACTTTTTTTTTTTGTCCCAATTACCTGCAGCTCTGTATTGTGCCCCCTTTAGTTTTCTTGCCCTAAACATCTCCATACAAACCTTACCCTTATCCAACCTGTCAGTCCCACCCTGCCCACAATGTGTCCCAGCCCTGACCCCAGGTAGAAATATCATCAGAGTGGAAAAAAAAAACCAAGTTGTTTAAATTTAAAATGGCCAGTACTGTGAAAAAGAATAAAAAGTTTTTGTTAAAAAAAAAGTTTATTAACAAGGGAGTTGTGAGGAAAGTTGCCCTTGTTTAACCGAGGGACGAAGGGTAATATGGTCACAAGGGAAATGGAAAAGGATGAGGTACAGAATGCCTTCTTTGCCTCAGCCTTCAATAGTCAGATGGGTTCTCTGGAGGACAAGCAGTCCCCTGAGCTGGCACGCAGCAATCTTCTTCTGTAATCCCGGAGGAAGTCGTCGTTGACCTGCAGAGCCACTTAGACACTGACAAGTGTGTGGGCCTGGCCCGGAGTCCCCCAGGGCGGCTGAGGGAGCCCAAGGAAGATCTGGCTAAGCCACTGTCCCATTCTTTATTGTTGTCATTGCTGCCCATTTGGGGAGGTCCCAGATGACTGGAGGTGTCAGTGTGAGTGCCATGGCCAAGAAGGGCTGCAGGGAGGGTGAGGGGAACTGCAGGCCTGTCAGCCTGACCTTGGGGCCCAGCAAGGCTCTGGAGCAGATCGTGGTGAGGGGGATCAGATGGCCCAGAGAGGAGTTCTGAGGGATCAGGCCCTGGCAGTGTGGGTTTAGGAAAAGCACGTCCTGTGTGATCCTAGCCATGTCTAGAGGGTGATGAGGAATGGTGCTGCATGCTTTAAGTTTCCGGTTACTGGCAGTTTCTCCTCTGTTTCCTCCTGTTCAATGTCTGTCCTACTGATGTGGCCAAGGGCATTGTGGATACCTTCAGTCGGAAATCTATGATGACCCCAAGGGGGGTGGGCGTGTCGATGTGCTAAAAGGTACAGGAGCAACTCCAGGGCAGTGTGGACAGGTTGGATTGATGGTATGAGGCCAGGAGGATGAGATTCAAGAAGACCAAGTCATGGTCCTGCCCTTGTGTACCAACAATGCCCTGCAGAGCTCCAGGCTGGGGACAGAGTGGCTGGAAGGTTGGCCAGAGGGAAAGGCCCTGGGGGTGCCTTTTCTGGCAGTGGCCAAATATGAGCTGACGTGTGCCTAGGTGTGCAAAGAGGCTAGTGGTCTCCTGGCCTTCTATGTTAGCAGTAGGATGGCCTACAGGAGCAGGGCAGTGATTGTCCCTCTCTGCTGGGCACTGGAGAGGCCAAAGCTGGAGTGCGCGGTGTGGATGTGTGCTCCTGTGGAAGTTCAGGTTGTGAGAGTTGTCTCTGCCTTAATTACGGTGCCAAGGAGACCATCTATGAAAGTCAACAATGGGGATTTTATTTAACAATGAATGTGGCGTAGAGAAATAGAAAGGGATGGGAAAGAGGAGGGTGAGAAGGAAAGAAGGAAGAATCAGGAGCTGGAGTCCTCAGGGTGATCCGGCATCTTAGGGCATCGTCCTGGTGCTGGCCCTGGGCTCACTCCTCTGGCTGCCCCCTGAGGCAGCTGAAGGAGAAAAGGCGGCGCAGAGCCCGCCGGGCTGTCTTGGCCATGGAGCGCCATGGCCGTGGGGCTGGGGTCTGCGGGACGGCTGCGCTGCCAGCGGGGCCAGCAGGAACACTGGGTGCCAGGGCCTGGGCAGGCACCGGGAAAGCCCCTGCCAGAGCCCCTGCCACACAGGGCTCTTCCTGCGGTGGGACAGCCTGGGCATGGCCAGCCTGCATCCATGCTGCGTTTGTTGCCATCTGCACAATCAGGAGGCCAGGGCTCAACTGGAAACATCTTTGCCTCTTCGGGCAGTGCTGTGGGGAGAGCCTCACTGTGCCCTTTGTCACAGGGACTGCTGTGTTTTGGAGAAGGTGCTGTCTCTTCCTCTTCGTCTTGCAGTGGGAGAGACAAGATGGTCTCTGGCTCACATTCCGTCTCTCCTACTGCTGCTCTGTCCTGGAGCTCTTCTTCCTCCCACTTCTGCAGGAGCTCGTTTAGAAGAGCATCACAGGCTGGCAAGTCAGCAGAGGCCGAGCACAGGTGTGCCAGCAGGTCAGGAGGTGCCATCTCTGTGTTGATTTCTGCCTCTCCTCCCGAGTCTTTGGTCACACGAGAAGTGCTGTGCGCCCCCTGAGAGCCTGCAGCAAGTTCCAAGGTGACACTTGACTCATCCCTGAGGACACATCCTTCTTTGTCTTGCCTCGGGAGAATCAAGGCACTCTGTGATTCGCTGACCCTGCCTCCTGCTGCTGGTTTGTCAGGGAGCTCTTCATGGTCCCAGTTTTCCAGGAGCTCCCTGACGAGAGCATCGCAGGACAGCGAGTCATCAGAGGCAGGCCCCAGCTCGGCCAACAACTGGTCAAGAGACACAAGCTCAGAGTGCTTTGGTGTCTCTGCTGCGGCGCCTTTGGTCACGCTGCAAGTGCTGCGCTGCTTTGAGGGGCCTGCAGCTGCCTCCAGGGTGGGGCTTGGTGGATCCCTGGGGCTGCACCTGGAGCTCAAGGGGCTGTCTTTATTTTCCACGGAGGAGATGATGGCTCTGAACATGACATCGTAGTATTCGTCTTCCAGCTCCTCCTGCTCCTTTCTCATTTTCCGGAGACGCTGCATGATGGCCTCGTCATCCTCTGGGCGCTGCCACTTGCGACGCGCAGTTTGCTGGCCTGGCAGACCAATTCCCTCCCACCTCGGGTGGGCACTTAACCACTTGGAGGTTCTCCTGGTGGACTCGAGGGGCCTGTTCTCACGCAGATATGGGCCCAGTTCTCTAAACAGGTCGCTGCAGGTTTTGCCTCCATGCCTCGTTTGCGACTTGATGAGCTGCTGTGTCTCAGAGTGCCCCAGGTGCTTCCAAGCCGGCTGGGTCCCCATGCAGATGTGCACACCACGTGTGGGTTGCACAGGTGTCAGGTCATGGCCATGCCGTTCTGCTGGCCATTCCTCAGCCCTTCTGTTCTTCAGTCTAGGGAAGATATTTCCTAGGCCCCGCGAGCAACCAGTGTGCCCTCTCATGAAGGTGGCACAAGCTTTTGGTGGCCGCTGGCCACGGGGCCCACAGGACGTGCTGTGCCTCTGGGAGAAGACATAGAGGCTGCTGTCAGATGGGACTGGTTGACCATCATAGAGGCTGCTCTTTGTATTTTAGGGCTGAGTTGGCAGGGAGGTGCCAGTGGACACTAAGGGTCATGGAGAGGTGGCAGGTCCAAGATGGACGTCCGTTGTGGATGTGTGACACTGCTGTGCGATGTGATGGTTTGTCCAGGTCACCAGTGGTGCTTCCTGTGTCTGCCTGTGGGTCACCTGTTGGAATCAGGTGGAGGTGTGGGATGGAGGTGGCTGTATCAGCACGGTGTCCCTCAACGTGCTGGGCCTGGCTCCGAGGCAGGTGCTGGCCAGAGGCAGCCAGGCTGGGCTGTGTTGCCAGCTCTGCTCACTGAATCTGGGCCATGGCTGTGCCTGGGCCATCCCAGCGCTGTCCCCTCCACAGATGGAGGCCTGGTGCCAGGCCTGGCTGTCTCTACCCCAGGGCTTTCCCCAGCTCCCACTGCAGCCTGTCCCTCCATCCCTGGCCCTCATTTGGCACTGCTGATCCAGCAGTGGCTGCCGCTTATGGGGCTGGCCGTGGGCATTCGTCTCGTCCTGCATCATTGTGGGAGTGCTCTGATGAGCACTGGCCACAATCAACCAGTCGAGCTGCTGTGTCCTGAGAGAGCTGCTCTTCTGGGAGTGACCACTGCAGGGATTTGTTGCCCTCTGGGTCACTGCATTAACCTCTGTCACAGTGGCCTCTGGGCACGGTGGCACCACAGGTGACAAAGGCCTGGTGGTCCAGGTGGAGATGTCCTTGCTTTTGTCTTGGTTATGGTATGGCAGGAGGCCCCGGACAGGCTTTGCAGTACTCCCTTAGTCTGGAATCTCTGTTCCCCCTCCTGCCATTGACTTTTGATGCTCCTTGGTGGGCATTCAGAGGAGCTGTTTCCCAAGAGCCTGCTGGCAGTGACTGGAACATTCTATAAAGGATATTTTCTGACCTTATTACCAATACTCAATATTACAGGGATGTAGTGAAGACGAGTTTTTCCTTGGCCGTTGTTACTTTTTTGTCTTTTGGTATACTTTTAGCAGTGTGTCTTTTTATACATATTTTGGGAACAGAACAGTAGCAATGTTTTTTTAGGAAACGCTTGAGGGAGAAATGCCACGCCTGTCACAGAACAAGAAATGTACTGAATAAAGGTTAATTACTTTGTGATTCACAAAACAACTGAAAGCACAGATGAATGCACCATGAAGACTAACTTTTAAAGCAGGATCAGAGTTGACCATAAATGCTGAAAGAAACAGTGAAAATGCAGTTTTCAGGACTAAAAAGATATCAGGGCTGTGGTTAATGTTCTGCATTTGAAATGTGCTATCTTTTTTGTAAAGAATATTATCTTTTGTGTCATATTTCAGAAATTTTATTTGGGAATTTTTAGCAGATATCAGCTAAATTTTTATGTATTTATGAACAGTATTACTAGACTGGCATGTTTTAAAAACTGTGTAATTTTTGCACTAAGAGGTTTTGGTAATAAATTCATATGTTGGAAAGGAGAGTTTCCCAGCTATATAGAAGCATTTACATCTCCAGACTACTTCGAGTGCTACATCACTACCCCTTAAAAATTAAATAATACTACTTTTTAAATATTTGATGACAAAAATGTGCATGCTAGTTCTGGTGGTTGTATTAGTCATTCATCTGCTGGAAGCTGTAGGAATGGTATTTAATGTTACTAGTAACACTAGAATTTTCTTTTAATATTTTAGGTTCATGAAATGCTTTCTGGTACTTGGCGTTTCCTTGATCTTGTGAATGGTTAACATAGTAATATAGTCAAAGTTTAGAACTTGAAAAATTGCAGATTTTGTCATAGACAGGAGATTGCTGATGACAGAGCATTGCTACAGAATTATACTTTATGTTTTTCATTGTACTTTATTCTGTTATCTTTCTTCGCTTTGAGAAGTGAGGTTATCTGGTCTGTAGCTGCCAAACTCATTGATCTCCTTTTTCCAGCTGAGAACTAAGTCAGTAAAACCTAAATTATTTTCAAATTCCTGGTTGACCAAAAGGGAATGTTAGATTATTTTATGTATATGCCATTAAGATAAGGTAGCTTCAGTTAATAATACTGTTTTATTATAAGCTTTTGTAGCATAATATTTTTAGAAAGCTTCTTACTTGACGTAATGGGAAAGCAGCTTTCCTGGAGAAAAGCAGGATTTCAGTTAGTTTGTTCGCAGTTTTGATACTGACTTCTTAAACAACTGCTCCTTCTGCAGTTAGTGAATTCTCCTGTCCTTGTTTATACAAGAGATGCTAAACAAATCACAATCCAATGTGGAATTGGGAGGGCCTTTGACAGAACATGCAGTCATCATCGTGCTCCTGCAGAGGTTGCAGAGAAGCGATGCCTTGGCTCTTCAGGAAGATCTGGTGATAGAAGTTCCACAATCTGCCTTTGATCATCTTCAGCCTTTGCTATTGCAGGAAATTATAGAAAGCTTTTCCTCTTTTCTCTGACTTCTTCCACTTCATGATTTTCCTGTCCCCGGTGGAAACTGTTCCCATCCTTTGTGCACTGAATTTTGATTACTTAATAGCTGTTATTTGATGTCTTCTATTGAGACTCTCTGAGTTTTACAGTTTTGGAGAAAGAACTAAATAGGAAATAACTAAATTTTAATCCAAATCTGCACCACTAGTTCATTTGTTGGCTTTGGGAGGAATGAGTAATGCTGTCATTTCAGAGAAAACCTGATTGAAGATGAAGATCTGCTACATTTGTCTGAGCACGGCTAAATGCATGTCCTGGGCTGGAGCGTGTTTCATTTCTAGTCATGGAGCTGTTTCAGATGGAAGACAAAACTGAATTTTAAAAAACAATACTGTAACTAAAAAGTGTGATCCATATAAGAAGTAGACAACTTTCATGGATTAAAAAACTTTAAACCAGCTTCTGGCATTCTGTAACATTTGGGTTGACTTGGCAAATCTCTAATACCAGAATGACTATGGTTATAAATTGACTAGCATCTTAATTTTTTTTGCTTTTTTTTCTATCAGCTATCAGGTTTAATGAACTAGTTAATGAAACTAAAATTGATTATAGTAACAGTAGAATTGTTAAAATTTCTGCATTTGTCATCTTTCTTTTAGAAAGGATTTTAAGAGGTGGTAAGAAAAAGGATCAGTGAGCACTATTAGCATGAAACTGGAGAAGGTATGAGTGAGTTCTTTGTTCATCTGTGGTACAGAGTTTAGGATGCCTTTACTTTCTTGGGTGCCATGCAGTTATAATTTATTTTAAGGCTTTATTCAACAGGGCATTTATTTTTTCTTCTTTAGGCTGTTATAGACTGAGATGGTTCCCCAAGCAATAAAAGAATTGAGAAAATAAATGTGTATTATAATATCAGAGTTGAGGAAAACATACTTTTTTCTCCGTTTACATTTTTAAAACTTTTTTCACTAAATTGCAAAAAGTAGGAAATCTGTGGAAGACTCTGAATTAGAAAGTATGACAAATTAACAACAGTTGTTAATTACCTGGTGGAGCCATTCGGAATGGTGGCAGACACAGCTGGGACAAGAAATGCAGTGAACATGTGGGAACCAAGACAACCAGTGACTTTATTGAGCATGGAAATTCAGTTCATCACAGGTCCCTTAAATAAATAGTTTCGCCTTTAGTGTATGGATTAATTATTCATAACTTCAATTCATTTTTTTAAATTTTTTTTTTAAACTTCTATGATCAGTTTCAACTGCATTAACTGATTACAATTTCTAAAACTTCACAACTAAACAGGGATATGAAATTGAACAGTACATTGTCCCATTTCCTGTCTTTATTTTTCCTTATCAAGATCCTAGATAATGTTGGAATGAAATGTTAAATTGTATACATCAATTCCTTGCAGAGATGAAGTGGTTAAAGGAATGTATGGTTGCCTATAGAGATATATTTTGGTTTTTCAACTATGGATACTTTGAACATGGCCAAAGTAGCAGTGTATATCTGAAGTGTAGAAAGATGCAGGATTTATTTATTTATATGTGGTATATATGTTTATACTTGTGAAAGATTGAAGTGCACTGAGCATTAGCTCTGTTACCTTTTGTAGAAGTTGGCCTGTTGATGGAGACATTTTAATTCAAAGAAAACTGATTTTTATTTCTTGTTAATTTGAAGTAACAGAGTGGTCTACATGGAGGTGATAATTCAGTTTGCCAGAGCAGGTATTTTATTAAGTTTTAACCTTGCACAGAATATATTAAGTGATTTACTACACATGAAACCATTTTGTTCTAATTACTATTAGTTATAAATATTTTAGAAGACACTATAACTGATACACTCTGAACCAAAATTGCCTTCCTAAGTCAGTAATTTGGAAGTTGCAAAGGTTTTTATAGTAACAGTGGAAAATTTTATTGAGTATGAAATATTACATAAAACATTCTTAAGCACGAAAACTCTCAATGCATTTGATAACATATGAAGGAAAATCTTGAGGTTTTTTTGATGGTTTTGTCTTTTCAATGTTTTCTTGCAGGGAGGAAAAAATTCCTACAGTGAATCTTTTAGTGATGTCCAGCTTGTCCAGGTGTAGCTGATGAGATCAGTGTTTCTGCAGAGTTTAGAGGCTAAGCTGTATGTTTTAATATAATGTTTTTAGGTGTTAATCCTTCCTCGTGTTGTTAAACGTTTTCCAATTAGTCTCGGTTTATATCAAAGCTGATAGTGTCCTGTAAAGTCTTCAGCATTATTTGAAGTTACTGTTCCAAATTTCAGCACTTTATTTGCTTGTCAGTTCTTGATATTCCTGTACATAATTACTCAAGATAACCTAGAAAAACAGATCACTTTTTCCTGTGTAGTCACGTGTTTGCATTATGTACACAGTAATATTAATGTATCTTTCATTTGATTTCCACGTGTAAAATGGTGAGAGCTTGTTGGTTCTAAGGTCATATTTAGTTGGGTTTAGTGGATTCAGCTACAATATTGTGCTTACAGTTGACACTTCTGGTTAGATTTCTTTTTCTTCTCATTGCTGAAATAATCAGGAACATAGTTATTACCATAAAGGAGCAAAAAGTGGTTAAATTACTTGCACAAATAACAAATAAATACTCTATAGAGATTCTAGCTATACTGTGGAAAAATTAAAATTTTGATTAAGTCGGCTTTGAGCAGAAAGCACTTAAATGTGTATTTATAATGTACATTTTTCTGCATCGTGAAATGCTGAAGGCTGGAGCGTTTTTTTTTTTTCTGTCTAGGTCATGTATTTAGAATCACAGAATCACAGGGTGGTTTGGGTTGGAAGGGACCTCCAAGGTCATCCAGTTCCTGCCCCTTGCCCTGGGCAGGGACACCTTCCACTGTTCCAGGTTGCTTAGAACCCCATCCAGCCTGGCCTGGAACACTTCCAGGGATGGGGAATCCCTAGATATGCCTGAGGCTGTTTTTGTGTTGGACTTTGTACTGCTTGAACTATGTTGATTTGGGATGGAGAATTGAGTTGATCTTCTTCAAAAAGTCTCTTTCTTTGGCTATCCAGATACGATTTTTTCTCAGGAACTTTGAGTCCTTTTCTTTGTATATTATTCTCTGTCTGTTTTGGCTCAATGGCTTACACTGCTCTCCTTTTCTGTACTGTGGTAGTTGTCTCTGGGCCCTAACTTTGAAGGAACTCCCTGTCAATGGTTGTAGTTTCTGTCTTTTAATTTATTTTTCTCTCAATTTTGTTGTCTCTTTGACAGTTTGTGTTAGTAGGTTTTTTGAGAGAGGGCTAATTGGAAGTTATACAGATGTTCAATTATATTTCAGTCACTACAGTTATTGGAAACAGTGTTTATTGGCTATGAGCTTGCTTAACAAAACCATTAAAACCCACAGTTTCCAGATCCTGTTTTTGTCTCAATATTATATTATGTCTCTTAAATCCTTTAGGATGCACATTGACTTTGTCATGTATTATAATATATCTCTGCAGAGAATGGCAGACAGGTGTAATACTTCAAAACCAATATTCTGGGCAATTCATTGAGCCTGTGCTCTTTTCTGCTGAGTTACTTTGGGTTTTTTTGAGACTGCACAATAATGTCCTGCAAGATTACATGGCCTGGCTTTGTCCTGTGCAATATTGCACTGGGCTGTGACTTCTAGAGTCGGTGCCACATCCTAATTCAGCCAACTTAAATAGGTTTGGGACTTGCTGTACTCCAAGATCTTAGGGTTTTGTGGATGTAAACGATCTAACACCAGGTCTGAAGTACTGGCTTGGTTGTGAAAAGACTCATCAAGCAGTTGCTTTGAAGAGAAGTAGTTTTAAAATAGCATGACAGCATCAGAACATTAATTTGATGAGCAATGTAATTAGATACATTTTCACTAGCCTGCTTAGTTATTAGGGAAAATTAACTGATTATTGCATTAATAACACTCCAGGTATTGTTTTCATTACCTGAATTTTAAATGCACTTGCTTTGAAGTACTAAGGGAATGGGTCAAAAGAACCTTATGAATGAGCATCTGTTCAGAGAATAGGGCTCTTCTATTCTCTTGTGCCTTTATCTAAGTTCACTGACAAACACAAAGCTATTTTGCAAAGTCTAAAGTTCTGTGAGGCAGAATGTCTGATTTTGAAATAATTTTCTTGGTGTCAAGATGAGCACCTCAAAAACAGTGATTCTGCTTTTCTGTAAGTAACCTAGCAGACTTTTGGGGGTGTGGTGAACAAGTAAAAAGTAAGGAATGTTTCTCCATTGCCTCTTCTCTGAAAGTTAAAGTTTTGAACTGCCTCTAACAAAAACTTTAGAAACTGCTTTATTTTAGAAAATTAGGCTGGCTGTTTGAAGGTCATTAAAAGAGCCTGTAGATGATCCATCAGGTGAGCAAGTTTGTAAACTTCCAGATCCATCAGGTGAACTCAGCCTAGGTTCCAAGGAGTAGGAAATGAACCTGTGGGGGCAGAGATGAAGTTAGCATGGATGGGCTGCTTCTGTGAGGTGGCTGGGACATTGCCACTCTCAAAGCCCTCAATAAGCAAGTGCCCAACCTGCCACAGGTGCTGCAAAATCTACAAAGTGCTCGAGTTTTTGCTGTCCTTGGTGCTCCTACGAGGCTGCTCCACCCCACTGGTGCTGCTGTGACTCTGCTCCCTGGCTGGGCAGCTCTGGGAGAGACCCTGGGGAAAGCCCCCAGGAGATCTCCCCATGGCACTCTGTGAGCCAGAGCTGGAGCCATGTGGGGTAACCCCTTTCCAGTGCTTCTCATCATCATTCTTGGCATTCTCCTACTTTACCATTTTCTGTCTTTCTTCCCTCCTTTATAGGAAAAAAAAAATGAAGTTGAATTATCGCTTTGGATCCCAAAATGTAATGTTTGTGTTTTAATCTCGCTTTGGGGTATGTTTAGAAGATAATTCTTTTCTGCAACTGTGGATTGAGGCAAAACTTGCTTTTCCTCACCTTAAGTGGATTTCTCACAGAGGACTGTGAGAAAACACTGAGAAATTAATCTTTCCTAAGCAGTGCATAGGTGTGTTTTATAAGTTTTAGATGAATTAATTGGATTCACTACAAGTAAAGTACTCATGAACTTTTTCTAAAATGTCTATGATAAAATGCCTTAATGAGGAGATACCATATTGCAGAGCAAATCACTGTCATGCTGCAAATGTCTAATATAATTTTTTAGAAGTGTTAAGGGTGAGCTCACAAATATATTCAACATTTGCTTACAGTCTTGAGCTCCTTCTTTAGAAGGCAGTTTTGTATTTTAGGATTAAAATGGTTTGTGCATTTATTTACATGTTACTGAAGTGTTCAACAGAATAAGGCATTATAGAAAATACTGTTAACTAAAGGAAAAGGTGGATCTCATGTTTAAAGAAGACTAATTTACCACCAAAGGTTAAAAAGTAGGGTAATTTTAGTGGAGTCATTGAAAGGCTGGCGTTTATGTCTGTGATATCAAAGAAGTGGTGGAGTGTAAGTTGGAGGTGCAAGAACCACACTGATAATCTCTTCCCTTCTAAAGGAAACCAGCCTTTTGTATTGCTACATTAGGTGCTAATTTATTTCAAAGGATAAACATGATAGACACTTATTACTAGAGAATATATAAATTATCTACAAATCTACTCTGGGATAAGTGTATAAACTCCTCAGGGGGGGCTTCAGAAGCTTTTTCAGCAAGATGATTGTGGTTTGCTAGATGGGTGCAGTTGGATGTCAAGTAGTCAAGTGCTGTTTCAGTGCTTCTATATATTTCTCAGAGTGATAGCTTATTTTAGCAGGATATTTTATCTCACCAATGGCAATGCAAGGTCTTGAAAGTAATCTCAAGTAAATAAATCTAGTCAGAAAATATTGTCTTATTTTCCTGGTGTACTTCTTTATACCATAAAAGAAGTGCTTTTATACTTCTTTTTATCAGATATAGTCTATTGAATGGCTTCTGTCTTAAAAAACTGTAGTGTAAGTGCTAAACTTTCCTGTCATATTTCAAAAAGAGGTTTTAGTTATTTTATTTTCTTCTTGTTTATTTCTTTCCTTATTCCAAAGTCTTTGTTTTGCCCCATTTTTTAAACAATTGAAACACCTTGGTTCCATTTCAGTGCTTGATGCATGGAGTTGATTTAAGCATAGAAAGTTCCTATATGAAAAAATATAAATGTTATGAAAAAAACCCGTTCCTACTCTGACCCTTCTCAAGCTTTTCTAAAATTTTACCTTTGATATTACAGTCGTAAGTCTAAAAAAATCAAGCAAGTTTGTTGTATTTTTTAAATTTTGCCTAATAAGTTCTAAAAATGTATTGCTTTGACTTTACCCATTTTTAAGGCTATTTTAGGTAATGTTTTCATTCTTGCACTTGGTCAGTCATTATTTTGTATGACTTTTTTTATAACTCCTTGTCTTGTTTACTTGTTTCCCTCTGATCCAGTATCTCCTGTGTGCTTGTAAGGAATACTGAAGACTTATCCTTACTCTACTCTCTGGTGTCTGAAAACAGAGGTTATGCACATAAAGCAGGGTTTTCTTTGGCTAAATGATAGAAAGAAACTCCACTTAACACAGAAGTAGCTTTTACTAATAAATAAAGGACTCACTGTTTAAAACTTTGTTTCATGGGTTAATGAATCAGTTCCTAACCTGTGCCTGTGACTTAACCAAAGATCCCATATACTTTTCAGCATAGTTTTCAAAAAGGCTGCTTAATTCTCAGTTGCATTTTATATCCTACACAAATTGCCTTCCTGACATTTAAAACTGTCTACCCATACACTGCTGTTTATCTCAGTGACCTTCTAGTTTCTCATGTTCTGGTCTGAGAGCTAAGGTGGTGTCATTTGTTTTGGTGACTCTTCGACATTTGAATCACAGGAGTAGTTAGTTGGAATGTAATTGTCCAAATGAAATTTGTCCAAAACATGAAGGTTAACACTTCTCAGCGTGTGAAAACGATCGAGTTTCATGTCTCAGCAGAAATATAATTCTTTCAGCAATGTATTAAAATACCATAATATGAAGTCAGTGCATTATCCCAAAGTAGGAGTGCTGCCTTCTGAAAGATGAAGGATTTCTTTTCTTTAGACTGTGTTATTGACTTTTAAACTATATATTCTCTTTTTCCACAGCTCAAATGCACTTCTGAAATTTTCTGTAACTTGACCCCCTTTACATTTTGTTTTCTACTTAATAAAAATATAAAATGTGAATAGTTCCTTTTGGTTTTGGAACTGGTAAGGGTGCAGTGCAATGTAAGTGACACATTTATTATGGTTCACCGTCTATATTTAACTCAGATTTGGTGATGTTTCTGACAAGCTTGCTTGCATTTAGACCAAGTCAGCAGTTCTCCATGATGACACATGGGACTGGAACAGGAGAACTAATCATCTGAAAAGGACAGAAAATTAAGGATTCAATGGCAATATGTTAGGAAAGACAATTAAAAGTAAATATTGAGAGCACTTATTATTGTTAATTTTTATCTGTCAGTTTGACATCCATGAAGTGGAGTGCTTTATTTTTTGAGTTATACAAATACAATGACTGGAGTGAGCCATAGGGTTGAAGACCCAGAAAGATTTGGTTCTTCACAGTCTTTGCAAGTACAAGAACATATTATTAAGTTTCTACATGGTGTATTTTATTGATTAGCCTTTTTGAGTTCCTAGTATTATCCTGAATCAGAACTTCTGTGTTTTTCTGGTTATTTACAGTATATATGTTATTGTTAACAAGTGCACTAGACTCCTACCGAGAATTGCTTAAAATTTTGACATCAAGTGGTATCATAAATGCTAAGAAATCAGGAGAGAAGTGATTTTTAGAATGCTGTTGAGTGACTGAATGCAGTTGTTTTCTGAGGCCATTTTAAGAGACAATAAAATTACCCATTTGAAGTTTAGTAAGAAGAAAAATTAAAACCATGTTTTTATAGACAATTCCAGTATTGTGTGATGACCTTGGCTGGCTGCCAGACAACCCCCAGTGGCTTCCTTCCAGCAGTAGGGTGGGGGGAGAATCAGATGTAAAAGCTCAAGGATGGTGATAAGGCAAGACTCGAGAACTGCACATTGCCAGGAAGTGGAATAACTGTAGGGAATATTTTGTTGTGGAGGGACAAGGGCTGGTGTTTGTGTGTGTAAACTGTCCACCTGTGTTGGTGGTGTTGATTTTGGCCCAGTCTAATGAGCAGAGACACCTTCCACTAAACCAGGAACTCCATCCAACCTGGCCTTGGGCACTTCCAGTGATGGGGCATTCAAAACTTCTCTGGGAAACCTGTGCTGGGGCCTCACCACCCTCACAGTGCAGAATTTCTTCCTCTATCTATTCTAAACCTACTCCCTTTCAGTAAAAAACATTCTCCCTTGTCCTGTCACTCCAGCCCCTTGTCCAAAGTCCCTCTCCAGCTCTCCTGTGGCCCCTTCAGGCTCTGCAAGGGGCTCTGAGGTCTCCCTGGAGCTTTCGCCAGGATGAACAGCCCCAGCTCTCCCAGCCTGTCTCCAGAGCAGAGGTCCCAGCCTTTGGCACATCTTTGTGGCCCCCTCTGGACTCTCTCCAGTAGCTCCACATCCTTCTGATACTGGGACCCCCAAGAGCTGGATGCAGCATTCCAGGTGGGATCTCCCCAGCGTGGGGCAGAGGGACAGAATCCCCCTGGAAATATCCCTGGGCTGCAGGGGGAGACCTGCTCTGGGCTGGCAGCTCCTCCTCCTGCAGCCTTCGAGGTCTGGAAATAATGGCCACCCAAAACTGAGAGGATCCTTTTGCCCTCCTTGCTGGGTTTTGCTTTTCGGATCTTCCTTGGTAAAACTCCTTAGACTCTCAAGTTGTGGACAAAGTAACAGTGGATAAAGGGATCCTTTGTGAGCTGGTGCAGGAAAAGACACCTGGGAGCTCTGCCGAGTGTGTGTATAATTAAAACACAAAAATACTGCTGTGCAAAACACTTATTACACCATCCATCATGATCATTCAAAGGACCTGCTGTTTTAAGAGCAGAAGCACATTTTAGCTTGTTTAGCTGTGAATTTAATGAGTAATTTGCTGTTAAAATACTCAGAAAATTTGAAGTGAGAACATTTGCAGGCATTTTTGCAATATTGGGCTTTTTACAAGGAAGAGGTTTTGGTCTTTCAGAGATAACGATTTTTAGGTATCATGCAGGAAATCAAACTACAATACTTTCTCCTGTTCCTTGTGCTCTCCTCCGTGTGGTGCTGTGTATCTGCAGCAGCACAAAGCTGAATTTTTGAGTCGTTTTTCTATACATTAAAACATTTGACACCAACTTCTTAGCTTGATTGAAATAAACATTCCACATCTGTGGATAAATCAGCAACCTGGAACTTCACATGCAGGAATTGTCTGTCACATATCTTAGTGTTTTGACTGATACAACCACTTAAAAGCACAGGCAGATTAGTGGATTCCATTAATAATGACTTAAAATATATTAGATTAATCCTGAATTTATTACCTGTCACATAGTTCCAGGCTTAGAGATGAGTGGAGGACAGGTATTCCAGAAGTGAGGAATACTCCCTGTGTTGGGGATAAAAGGAGATCTTTTAGACAAGGCTGTAGATATCTGAGCTTTGAAGTCAGTCCCATACCTCAACCATACCTTAGCATAATGATAAACCGCAGAACATAACTTTACAAATTCTGTTAACATAATTCAAGGTTTTTGATTATTTCCCCTGCATCACAATGATGAGCATTTCAGTGAATTCACAGTGATATTTTTTTAAGGTGGCACAGTGCTGCAAATCAGGGAAGATTTAAAGCAAAATGGATTAATAGATCAAAAATATCACTGAGTAACACAGAATTTCATAAAATCATGGAATGCAGGCAACCTGTTCCAGTGTCTTGTCACCCTCACAGTAAAATTTTATTCCTAATATCTAACCTAAACCTACTCTTTTTCAATTTGAAGCCATTCTCCCTTGTCCTGTCACTAATGCCATTGTATTTCCATCTTTCTTGTGGGCTCCCTTCAGGTGCTGGAAGGCTTCAATTAAGTCCCCGTGAGGCTTTCCCTTTTCCAGGCTGAAAATTTTATGTGGAAAATTATGTGGTGGGAATAATAAAAATCATTATTGCTGCACCCCAAGCAGCTCTGTGAAGTGCTGTGATAGTTTCAGTTGCCAACTGTAGTTTGGCACCTCCTGCTTCCAACCATCTCTGTGCTGGTGGATTGATGGACAGATGGCAAACATGATGCCAGTACTTTATTGGAATTCCAGGTCTGGGACACAATGTACTGCTAAGCCTGATGGCTCTATTGGACACTGATAGAAAACTAATGCAGAATTAGTGGACACATGAGTGTGTCCCATAGACTGGGGACCAGACTTTTGTTTTCTTTTGAAGTCAATGCTTCACAGTCCATATGCTTGACGTACTGGAGTTCTTTGAAGATCTGAAGAAACTCTTGAAGGAGGGAGATGCTGAAAGTTCTTCTGGATTCAGAGAAACCTTCAACAGGATCAGAGAAGAGAGGATCAGTGAGGGTTACTGAATACGTAGAATTCAGCTTTGTTTTGTGCAGAAAAGGACATTCACACCCATTTCTCCTATCATTTTCAAGAAATCTCATGCTATTTGTGACTGTGAGAGTGGGTTGAGAGGTATTTTGTGTTCTGGCACTGTTCTTTAGATACCTCGTTTTGGTTGCTGTATGTGGCCATTTCTTAGAAGTATGAACTCAGAACTGCAGACTGTGCCATTGGTTAATTTTATTTTAAGATAAAGACTCTTAGATTATGAAGATTAAGAAGAATCTCAGTAAATGCAGGTGAGCAAGAGTCCAGCTGTGGAAAACTTCAGACATGTTGTATAATAGTTTTTTAACTGAAAGAGAGAACAGGAAATGAGCATTTAAAACACTGCCTTAAATATTTTTGAAGATGCATCCTAGCAAGTATTAAGAGCTGTGAGCTGCATGAAATCTGGAGTAAAAAGCATCTATTCTTTACATTATTGTACTGATTTGTAACTTTTTAGGTAGTGGATTTGTATTAGGACTCTTAGTGCGAGCTAGGATTTGTTTTTGATTCATATTTATATGTTCATGCATTGATTATTGCATCAGATGTTTCAAAGAAGCACTTCAAAATATGAGAGCACACATAACATGGTGTTATTACTTTAAAAGAATCAGTGAAAACATGCAGCCGCTTAATAGGACATTTGTAGTTTAAGTTTCTATTATAATCTCCATTATACAGAAAATGACTAAACCCCCTAATTATTCTTTCTCCAGTTACCAAACTTAAGTTGTTCATTGTGTTGGCCTTTCTTTATATTTTTAAATAGCCTATGAAAAAGTAAAATATTTGAATTTGAAGCAGGAGAAAGGGAGAGCAAGGCCTGAAACATTTGAGTAATGTGGGCAGTGGGTGAGCAGTGTATAATAACTTGCCAGATATTTGCTCTGTAGAACAACATTTTTCCTTGACATCGTTCATAAAGCTGTCATCTTCATACCACAATAGAAAGATACTTCCCTCTACACATTTTACAATATCTTGTAAGTTTGTTTGACAGGGCACATGACAGGTCTATCAAAACTGGGAGTCTCCTGTGACAAAATTCAAGACAACTGGCAATCCTGTAAATGGAAAAGGTGGAATTCATGTATGTCAAAAGCAACCCCAGTTTTATTTAAATTTCTAAGAGTTGTCTTCTCATTTTTCCCTCTCATTTTTCTATCTATATATTTTGAAATATTAAATGGGAAACAGGCTGAAATGCTGTCTAGCTGTACCATACTTTCATAAAACCTTACATGAATACTTGCTTGTTGTACCCTTGGATCTCTTTATGTCATGTAGTTGGAAAGGATTAAACTAGAGCAAAATTAAGAAATAAACTTAAAAGAAATCTTGTGTATTTCCCTTAACACATTAGAGCTCAGTGAAGCAGGTGACTGAGCCCTGCTGAGAAAAGCTTGGGAACTCTTCTGCTTGTGCTTAATGAAGCAAACAGAAAAGCTGGAGAGAAGCTCAAGGTAGTGATGGACATGGATTCCATCAATCAAGCACAAAAGCTGCATTTAAGTGCCTGAAAGCATGAACAATTTACTTTTATGGATTTGGGATATACTTGGAATGGTGCAAACTGTTGTCCACAGCAGTTCTGAAAGTGGTGAAGGTAATTGTAATCCTTTAAAAAGCTCAGTCACTCACCTGTGTTACACAGCTCAGCTCAGAGGTGTCCAGGACAGAGGAGCTGTGGGCTGTTCTTCCCAAGGGCTTCCTTGGGTGGCAGAGAAGGTGGCAGGAACATCCCTGCCTGCTGTGTCCTGGCTGCTGCCTGTTCTGAACCTTCTGGAGAGCGAGAGAATTTTCCATTTGTGGAAGCAGATGAGAAGGCTCACGAGGTGAGGTTTTGCAATTGAGAACTGAGAAAGGAGGAAAAAGGAATGGCTGAAAGGATGGAAGCTCTGCCATCAGGATGTTAGATCTCAGCAGCCATGGACAATCACTGGAGCTGCAAAAATTGGATCATCATCTCTCTCTGGTGATAAAATGGATTTACATTCATCAGAAATGTGGCAAAAAAGCCTGCAGAATTTTATAGTGAAGCAGGGAGTGCTGAGGATAGGTCTGTGTTACCAGTGCTTTTGAGGAGGGGTGAGGGATTTTATTCAAACTATCTCTAATCTGGCATTATGGATTTGAATGTCTGGCAGTGGATGGAGTGCACCTGCCAATTGACTATCACAGGTATCATTTCTTTTGGAAAGGATATCTCAAGAGGGTCTAGCCCAGCACACCTGGTCAAAGTATGGTCAGCTACAGCAGGTTTCTCATGGCCATGTCCACTCAGATTTTGATTATCTCCAAGAATGGACACTTTATAAACTCTTTGGGCAACCTGTTCTAGCACTTGTCTATGCTGCTGATAATAAAGCTCTTCCTTGTGATTAAAGGGAATTTTCTGTATTTCATTTCTCCTCATCTTTCCACTGGAACACAGTTGGCTCCATTTTCTTTAGGCCATCACACTGGGTGTTTATATGCATGAGTGTGATCTCCCTGAGCCTTATCCAGGCAGAACACTCCAGCCTCTCCTCAGTCCTTTGGTGACCCTGGGCAGGACTTGCTCCAGTGTCTGTGCCTCTGCTGGGCTGGGGAGCCCAGCTCTGGGCTCAGCTCTGCTGAGGGGTCACAGCAGGGCTGAGCAGAGGTCAAGGATCACCCCTGGCCTGACCTGCTGCTGCTCCTCCTGATGCAACCCTTGTAATTCACCCTGAAATGATCACATTTCATTCTTCAAGACCACCCTGCAATGTGAAAAAAGACTATAAATAAGAGTGACCACAAAAGCATCTTCCTGATCCAGACAAACCAAGTCCTGAAAGTGTCCCCATAAAGTCCCATGGTGAACTGATTAAAAAAGTGTATGACTAGAGTGGGCAAGGGAAACTTACTTACAAAGCTTAAAAATTCTGTTCTATTTTCTATTTATTTATTTTTAAATGGTACCAATTCTCAGAATATTACAACGTCTAGTGTATGGAAAGAGGATGAGTAGGAGACAAAAGTCCAGGTGATTCTATTTCAAAATTGGGCTGACTTCACGTCCCATCATAATGTTGTGATTCATATTATCCTGTGGTATTTTAAACTTGGATGTTTTCTTTTTATGATTTTGAGCTTAATGCAGTTACCTTGTCACAAGCGTATTATCAAATTTTTGTAATATTACATATAAGTCTAATAAATTTCATTTTTCAGAACTCATTAGGGCTTCTTGTCTGCTTTGGAAAAGCTTCTTTTTCTTTCTGACATGGGTTGAATGCAGGTGGGTTACCTTAGGCAAACAATTACCAATCAACCCTCAAGCAGAGACCTTAGGAGTAATTTACACTTTTCCTGTATTAAAGCTGTGATCATGATATATTTAAACTGACTTCTTGTGTCTCTTTATTTCAATAGGAAAAAGTTACGTTCCTGCTACCTGGTAAAAATAGATCATAAGTTGCTAAACAGATTGTTTACCATTTGGTGTGATAAAATTAAAATCTTGGAGATGGACAAGAACAACTTGATTCTTTATAATCTTTTTTTTTTTTTTTTTTTTTTTTTTTTTTTTGAGCAGGGTGTGACACTTGTCATGTAGATGCAGGAATATGGAGTCAAGTATTGATGCTTCACTGTTGCTTGACTTTTAAAAGCAACTTTTGGTTACTGTTTTTCTTCTGTTAAAGAGGGTGTCATACAAATTTATCGCCAAACAGTTCCTGACTTTTAAACGATACAATTCCTGATCGTGTTCTAATCATTGAGCTTAAAAAAGAGGAGTGGACATAGAAGGAATTTTGGATGACTGAACAACAAAAACAAATACAACCCACCCAAGAGACTCCAAATCACCAAAAATCTCCCAGACAAACTAAATACAAAAAAAATTGGTTTTAAATGAAGCAAAGATCAATCATTCTGCTTAAATGTAATTGAATTAGAAAATGAAATTGCTGTTCTATCATAATTCTTTTAATTGTCTTTTTCCCTACTCTCTTTCTTTGTCTGAAAATTGCGAACTCTATACAAATATTTCAAGAATAGGAGATTGTGTTTCTTTTGACTACTGACTATTGTGTAATTGCCTGGGATCATACCAAAAATTATTCCTGTCTTTTATTTGGTGTTGCTGCTGTAAATGGGAAGCATTAACACCTCTGTGTTTTTTACAATGTGGATACATTAACTTGCCTTTTGGTGAAATGATTTCTAACAAAGCCAGTATTTTACTAAGATTTAGGAGAATTAATTTATAAGGAGTTCTTGTGAATTTTACAGAAATCACAATATTTGCAGTAATAACATTTTTAGTAATGTTAAAATTAAAAAATCACTTTCAGGATGAAATAGAAGTATTATGGTGCTGTTTCACAGAGTAACCCATTAAACATGTATTCTTTGCATTACAGTTCTGTAGAAATAGGTAGCTCAGTGCATTATCTGACCAGGACGGAGTCAGGATTGTTGAGTTGCAACTCTAAATAGTTGTACACAAATATAATTTTATGGAGAAGAAACTTGGAGATTGTAGCATGTTTTTTTTTTTTCCTAGATTAAAACAAATTGTCAAATTTATTTAGGTGTTTGTTTGTTTGTTTGTTTGCCTCAGTGAGTGATTCATTCAAAATAAGGCATGGCATCAGTTGTAATGCAAAGAATATTCAATATATGTTTACATGAAATAGTGTTTCCATAGAAGCTGTTAAGAATCAGCACTCTTCCCAGTGTTCTGGTTTTGGTTGTATTTTCCCATTGTGCTCTTTTTTCTGCAGAGCTCAATGGGTGGTCAAGTGGAATTCCCAGAACAAGGATGGGTTTTGCTTAGGATGAAATCGGGTATGAGTAACAGCTGGAAAATGCATGATTATGTTTTAAACCTCTGAAGTTATGAGTCACTGTTTGGGAGTTTCCTGCTGCATATTTATGAAGTGCTCAGAGATGACTCAGTGTGTTTTTTAAGTAAGGATTTGTAATCATTTTAAGTGTGTGCTAACCACTTAGGTTGGGAATCAAGTTAGCATCCTTAATAAAATCAAAATAGTGGTTTAAACATCATTTCCTTCCTTCCTTCCTTCCTTCCTTCCTTCCTTCCTTCCTTCCTTCCTTCCTTCCTTCCTTCCTTCCTTCCTTCCTTCCTTCCTTCCTTCCTTCCTTCCTTCCTTCCTTCCTTCCTTCCTTCCTTCCTTCCTTCCTTCCTTCCTTCCTTCCTTCCTTCCTTCCTTCCTTCCTTCCTTCCTTCCTTCCTTTTTGTAGCATGATCTGTTCATTATTGATCTGTGTAAAGAATACAGATGTGTCAGTAGTGGCAGCTTGAAACCAGGAATGGAACTTCAAGAATTGTCTGAGCTCATGCTCAGAAATCAGCACAAAACACTTGCTGCAGACTGGTCAAATTGTCACTGACAAGTCTTTTATAAATCTATATTTCTAAGATAGCATGTTGTTACACCTCTCATTTGCTGTGTGACCTTTGCCTCGGGAAAATGTGTCTGGTTTTTTGGTAGCATCACAGAATTTAAAGTGTATTCTCAGCCTTCAGGAATCCTCAGTGCAGGTGGGATTGGAGCCAGCCAGCACAGCTGTGTCCACCTGGCTGAATTGTGCCAAAACGGGGTCAGCAAAGCATGGAAATTAATTTTAGTGTCATCTCTATTTCTGATGCATATCTGCATATATTTTTCTTATGGTTACTGAAGAGCTAAGTTCAGATTCCATGTCTGGAGGGGAAACTTTTGAGGGAATCACATATAGTGAGTTTATAGGAGCACTGACTTTGTGTTTTAATGGTGTGACTGAAGGCTTGGTTGCTTGGCAGATTGACTTTCAAAGAGCCTGCCCAGGGAAAGAAGATTCATCAGAATGGCAAGTGTTGCTATTCTGCAACTGGAAGAACCCATTTCTAGCCAGACTAGAGGACAGATTTAATTTCTGAAGTCGTAGTTCTTGAAAACTAATTTCACTATTTTCTTACTCTGTTAGTTTTGATCATCATATTAAGGAGTAAGAATTTGCACTATTCATTCCATATTAAACTCATTAAATCAGTGATAAATTTAGCTCAGTAACTTTACTGATTTTAAAAGTGATTGTGCTACTGGAGCATCTGTTTCCAACCCAAGCAGCAGCTGAAAAATCTGAAGTGCTCAGCCTCTCGTATTTATGTGTTAATGTCTGTGCTGAATAAACAGATCTATAGATTAAGTTGTTCAAGCATTCCTCTTTTAAAGCCCCTTTCTTCGTTTGCTTCTACTTTTGAAAAGTCACTAATTGGGCTTATCCCTTCTAATCAGAGGAATTCCTGAAAAAAAAGAGGATCCTTTAACCCAAAAATGACAAAGACTTCTCATGTAAAAATCCGATCAGTTCCAAGAATCTTTTATAAAATTGATTTTTTTTTCTGATTTGCTGGATACATTACTTTTTTTAAAGATAATTCAGTTATTGAAGAGGAGGATTTTTATCTTTTAGGGTGTGAGTATAATTTTTCTTCAGAGTGTAGTAAATACAATAATATTATGAATAAAAATTATACACATAGTGAGGGGAGCTGGGTTCTTCAGCAGAGTGTTTTGAACAGTGAGTGGATTTGATACCTTCATGAAACCATTTGTATGGGACGGATCCCTGTGATGTAAAATAGAAACTCTGGACCTGTGTAAGACCTTATGCCCATAGGGGGGTGCATGTGATTCTTCCTTCTTAGTCTGGAATCTTATTTTCATATTCTCTGGTGGTTCAAAAGTTTGTAACTTTGACAAGTTGTATGTTGCTATTGGGGAAACAGAGCAATTAACACAATTACTTTAAACTTACTGATGGTAAATATGTTAAAACCAGAAATGAAACTGCAGAGTTAATTATAAGGTACCTATGCTGGGATACTGTTGAAATGGGTTTTGGTAATGAAGGTTGGCATCATGGTTAGCAAATCTGTCTGAGTTCTTTGAAGCATGTTCAGAGCTCCTGAACAGAGGAAATCATTGAGACTGCTCACTTGATTCCTAAAACACTCCCAGAGACTGACAAAAAGCTCTCTGAGAGAGACAGGTGTGCTGTGAGATGAAAGTGAAGGTCCCATCATGAGTTGAGCTGGTTCAGGGTAGGGTAAGTGGCCCATTCACACCCTGCAGGGCGGTCTCCTGCCTAATTCCTTGGGATTGTGCTGTGCCTGTGCCTGCTCATAAAGGGTGATTAGGAATGTAAAAAAAATCAGCAAGGGTAGCACACATGAAAACCAGCTCCTAGGGACTCCGGGCTTGTCCTGCAGTAGGGGTGGGTTGTTAAAGTTTGAGGTGAAGATCAGCATTGATCCACATGTGCGCATGAAGAAGGTGGAGTCGTAATTCACGGTGATGGACTCTGAATTAATCATTGCAGTGCAGGGTAGAGATCTTGAAAGCATGAGATGCTCTACAAAGGCAAATAGAGCATTAGGAATTGAATATTAGAAAGTAAAGGAATAGAGAACAAACCAATAAGTTTTTTCTTTCCCTCTCTTTGTGTGCAATCTTACCCTCTTTTCTCACACAGGGCATGGTGGAAATAGAAGGAACAGGGAAGGGCTGTGTTGAGGAAGAATGAAACAATGTAGAAATATTTGGCATGAAAAAACAAAACTGAATAACTTTGTGGTGTTACCCAGGGACTTGAGGTTGTTGCAAATGAGCCTGTTCAGGCTTGGTGTTGTTACTTTGGTGGGAAGGTTGGAGGAGGACTCTCTCACATTTTCAGACCTTAGCAGTGTTGTCGAGCTTTGTAAAAGTCTCACTTGGTAAACTGGGAACGTATTCTGAGAGGTAATGCTTGTTTGCTGAGCCTGGAGCAGCCAGATGTGGTGAGGAGTCATTAGAGAAAGCCCTGTGCTCGCTCTCTCCAAAGTGAGAGTGCTCAATCACTGCCTGTGAATGAGCAGCAGCACTGAGCAGAGGTGTCAGTCCCAGCTGGGGAATCACTTCTTCAGCACTTGTTTCTAGTTTTTCCTGAAGTTCTTCCTGAATTGTGACTGGGATTATATGTTATTTCATTTATGGTTTCATGACATGGAGGGTTTTTATGCTGGAGACATATCTTTGTTATACCCACATCTTGGTTTTATCCACTTCTAACCAGGGTGTGCCTTTAGTGAGAAGGGATCTGCCAGCATTTGTGCCTTTACTCCTGGGGACTCTGCCTGGAGGGTGAAATGAACAGGTTTCAGTAAGGAAACACATGCAGTGATGCTGCTTTACAGCACCCAGCATGTTCTTAGCCATTGCTGGGAGAACCAGGTGGTCTCCACATAGAGAAATTTCCTCGTGGAAGGGTGTGTCTATGTCTGTGATTTCTTCATCAACTTGTGTCCCTGCATTTATTCTCTCTTTCTACCTTCCTACTTCCAAGTCAGGGCAGGATTTACCCAAAGCAGTGTGGGCAGCTGGTCAAGGAAGGGGATTCTGCCCCTGTGCTCTGGTCAGAGCCCACCTGCAGTGCTGTGTCCAGCTCTGGGCTTCCAGCACAGGAAGGACATGGAGCTGTTGGAGTGGACAGAGGAGGCCACCAAGATGACTGGAGGGATGGAGCAGCTCTGCTATGAGAAAAGTCTGAGAGAATTGGGATTATTCAACCTGGAAAAGAGATGGCTTTGGGATGACCTCATTGTGGCTTTCCAGTACCCGCAGGGAGCCAACAGGAAAGATGGAGAGAGACTGCAAGGGTCTGGAGTGACAGGACAAAGAGGAATGGCTCCAAACTGAAAGAGAGTAGGATTGGTTTAGATAAAAGCAAAACCATTCTTTACTATGAGGATGGCAAGGCCCTGGCACAGTTGCCCAGAGAAACTGTGGCTGCCCCATTCCCAGAAGTGCTCTAGGCCAAACTGGATGGGGCTCTGAGCAACTTGGTGTAGTGGAAGGTGTCCTCCCATGCCAGGAGAGGTTGGATTGAGATTGTCTTTAAGGACCCTTCCAACTGATGCCATTCTGTCATTCTGTGATTTCAGAATCAGAGAGGCTATTAAGGAACATGTGTTCTGACTTGCCCCTCCATTCCTTCACATCCTCCAAGACCAGCATGCAGGGCTGCCTTGTTCCCTAGCACATGTTTTTCTAAGAGATTCTGCAGTTTAGTGTCAGCAGACAGAAAACTCTCCATGGGAATGTTCCGCATCAAAGTTACTTACGTTTAAATTATGTTTAATCTCTGATCTGTATCTCAGTCAAGAACGAGATGCTGTGATAGCTGTGGTCAGCAGTGCTGGGATCCAGGCTGAAGGAGGTAAAACCTCTGAGGCAGCTGAGAATGGGCATCAGCCCCTTGGGCATCCAGCTGCAATGGTGGGACCCAGGAGGCCTGCATGCAATTTGCCTTTAATTAAAGAAGGCAGAATTCTGTGATTATTACAACAAAAATAATTATGTATTTCCTAAATATTTCCAGAGGGGATTTAAACTCTAGGAGGGAATATTGTCCAGGGGAATTATGCTGTGTATTCCTGCCTTCTGTCTTTAGGAACTAACAACTTGTATTCCAGCTAAAAAATGCGCACAGAATCACTTGTGAATGTGTGGCTGCAATAGTCAATTAGGAAGTGCAGAGTTTAATGAGAGATGAATGCTCTTCACTACAAGATTGCTGGATATTATATTTTATCTGTCAGCCTGTGTATCTGTTTGTTACAGCGACCTTTGATTCACCCTATTTGTTAATGCAGAATGACTACACCAGGCCTTTAAACTTAATATTATTCTGCTCACATCTCCATTCTCATTATAAACATGACTATTTTTAGCCTGCACAGATTCAGAATATGCCTTGTAAGCTTAGGGGGGATTTATTGAGCTCCTGTGTGTATTCACTAGAGATTCCTTGTTGAAGCTTACTGATTTAGGGTTGGGAGGGGTAAAATGTACTATTTATTTCCCTGCAAATGCCTGCAGGAGCTATATTTAGCTTCAGCTACTTGTCATTGCCATTGTGCTATTTTTACTAAGAGATGCAGCACTTTCATTGTTCATGGGTTTAACTAGAGAGAAATGTGGATGGGTGAGCTCCATGAATTCTGGTGTGGTGCAGGAATTGCTGCTGGAAGTCCATGTGTGTGCACTGGGGACACTTGAGAAACACGTCACAAAATGGGCACCTTGTTCACTAAACTGGGTGTGTAAAGTCACCTGGTTAATACAGGTGCTAACAATTATATTTAATTGTGTGTTAGACTGATAGAGAAACTTAGCAGGAGTGACAATGTGGGCTTTGTTCGTATTTGTACATGTAAAGGTCTGACTTGCTGCAGAGGTACAATTTATTTCATTGCTTAATCAGTTGTTAAGAGTTTTATCCTGGCTTTTGTAGTTGCCAAGTGTATTTTTAATGGAATACAGAAGAGAAAAATTAGCATGGAGAGTGTGTGCTGCAGTTGGTCCAGGAGGATGATTACATATGCACTACAAGATCATTACATATGCATATCCTTTTTCTAATGCATGTATCAGGGCTTCTGCTATCAATTACTGCACTGTTTGGTGCTCTAAGAAGCAATATCTACAGGGAGAGTCTCCTTTTCTTACTTGGGTAAAGTCAGGAATTCTACCTTGATCAATGAAGTATTCCAGTGGATTCAGATTTGCTTCTGGATTGGCATGCAGAGAAAAGTAGAGCACCTTTCTTGGGTGCATAATTTCTCTTTAAAAACACAGGATTTATGCTTTAGCAAAAATAGGAGGACAGTCATATAATCTGTGAAACTGCAAAAAACCTAAAGGACATTTTGTGTATCAGAAAATCAGACAGGTTAGCCATGAGTGAAGAGACTGATACTGTCCAGTGAGACTGCAATGAATAAATCTCTTTCTGCAAAGCAAATGGATCTCTTCCTACCAATCTCAAGTCCATGGTTGGACTTGATGATCTTGGAAGTCTTTTCCAACCTTAGTGAATCTATGACTCCATGATATCACTGTGCATTTATCCCAGCAATAATGTTCATGTAAAAATTCAATTTATTATATAATTAAAAAAAAATAATAATGATGTAGTGTTTTCTACAGGCAGAAAAAAGTCATAAATACTTCTTGATGCGTTCAAGTTCTTATCTTAATTTCTTAACATGGACCTTTCTTAGGCAGCCTAAGATTGTGCCAGATGCTAAAGACATTAGAGAGAAACAATTTATTTTAAATTTTGAAATAATACTCACCTTGAATTAACCCTTGTGAGGTGTAAAGACTTGATGCTCGTGTCATAACAACTGCTAAACTCCACTTCTCCTCCCAAATACCCTCTCAATATCAGCATTTCAAGTTAAGGAAGGTCTGAGTGGAAGGAAGGAATGATGTGAATTCCTGCATGGAAGAAGCTTTGAGGATGCCAAGATCCAAGTCCTTCAGGACTGAGTTCAGCAGCAAGAGTTGGGTCCAGAGACCCCATGCTAAGGAGCTGTGCATATCTCTAAACCAGGAGCATCTGTCATTTAACTGCAGGATTGTTTTCCTGTTAGATTGGAGATTTTTATCCTCCCAAGGAGAATTATTGAATTTGAAGCTAGCCAGAAGTGTCTCTGCTTTTCTTCTTTAGTAGTGTGGGAGTGTTTGTGGGGTTTTTTTGTTTGTTTGTTTGTTTGTTTTTTCCCTTTTATTCTCCTGAGAACAAGTGGGTTGGAGGATATTCAGCCCATGGACATAGAGGCACCACTTGCTTCTCCCAACACTGCTGCTAAGCCTCATTCTTTTTACACAAAATCATCCTTTAAGCCCCTTTTTTATACAGACTTTACTCTTTGCCAGGTTACCATATGTAACCATGGGCTGTAGACTCAGTGATGAGAGGAAGAAGCAAAAATGTCAGGTATTTTTTTGTTAGACCATTGTAAATAAAGCTCGAGGAAGTGCTAATCTCTATTAATTTCGATAGCCAGATGAATACATAGGCGGAGCTGTGTGCATTTCCAAATGCCAGGACTGGGTTTTGAGCTAAACATAGACACAGTCCTTGTGTTCACAAATTGCTACAAAGTGGAAGCTTGATGTATTTGAGTCTCATCTTCCTTCATTTCAGCTATTTAGGCATATCCATTTCCTTCCCAATACTTACTTCTTGGCCTTTTCCTTAAAAAAAAAAAAGGATTCAGCTGTGTCCCATGCCCTGTATTCGTGTCTAAAACGTGTTGCTGGAGCAGCATATCCCACGTGCTTGCATTAAAAGCTTGCAGGACAGGACCTTTTTGAGGTTGATGCAGTACTGCACATTTTTGAGGCCATCTCTGCTGTTGTCAGGAGCTTGAGCATTGCCAGGGTCATCTGCTGCCCTTGAAAAGAGTGTGGTTAATTGGAGAAACTCGTTTTCTCCTCTTACTGCCAGATCATTTAATTAGTTACAGCTAGGCAGCTGAAATTCCTGATCCATGCCTTTATTTACACAAAGCTCTTTAAAGATTTTAAGTATTCCACACAGTAGAAGAAATGGAGAAATTAATTTTGTTGAGACAGATCCTCTGGTGACTTTTGTGAGATGGAACTGATGAAGTAGCACATTTTTATTTCTCTTTTTTTTTACTGATGAGGATTTTACTGATTCTTGTTCAGAGCTGAGTATGGGAGTGGAATGGTCAGAGAAGAAGAGGAATGAGGGAGGCAGAGAGAACGTAACAAAATTGGGGTTTATAGTAAGTTTATAGGAAAAAAAATCCCACATGCAAACCAGGAAACATAAGGCAACAGGTGAGAAAAGGGCTAAAGTTAGAAAAAATGTCTGAACACTCAGGAATGTGTGGAGCCAGTGCTGCTAATGGGAATTTGGATGAGAAACAGATCAGGAGCAGGATAGGATTTAGGAATAAATCATGTTTACAGTTGGGCAAGTAATCTGTATTTTTTTTTTCCAAAGGAAGGTCTATTTGAAGGTTACACACCTAGAATAAATGATTTTTCAAATTTCAAGCCCTAATTGCATAAGAAATTATACTCATTAATGAGAGTGGTATTCTAGAAGGCATTTGGAATCTAAAATGGAAAGATTATATTCTGAATTTGTATATCTTTGAGTCTGGCCTTCATGCTGATTTGTTTTACCCTCAGTTTTTAAGTGTCACAAATTTAAGGAGGAGTCTGTAGTGCTACAGTCTGGTATTTCTTCAGTCACTGCAGTCAGCATCTGCAGTTCCTCAGGAGCAAACTGCCTGTAGCACTGACATTTCATCTTCTATTAAATGCTGAGATCTACTTAGTGACATTTTTACTATACTAAGGGAATTTAGAAAAGACCTGCAAACACAATGTATGTGAGCCTTGCTCACAAATTATGATTTGTTAATTTAATTACAGGAAACACCATTAATATTTCAAAAATTATGTTTCAGTTTGGAAAACATTTGAGGATAAAATCTTGCTTGGCTGTCTTAAACACAAAGAGAAGGATGTGGAGTGATGGGATACTTCAAGAAAAAAATATAATAACAACAGAATCTTCTGGTTCTTTCAGTAGCAAGATACACACAGGGATAAAGTCAATTATTGCCAGTTAAATTGTTTAGAGATAAAGAAACAAAGAATAACAAAGCAAATTGACCAAGCAAAATAAATGATGCAGGAATTCTACCCAGGAGCTTCTGACCTGAATGTTTCCAAGCTGGTAAATTTTACAAAACCCAGAATTAAGATGTATAAAAGTAATTTTCATCAGAAATGAGGAAAGTAAATGAACATTTTATTGTTTACTTGTTTACAATACATTACTATAAATTTGAGTTTCCTGAGTACTAATTCATGCACTGTGTCATTCTCACTGTTGATGGTTTCTTTGCTGTTTATTTCTAATTTTGCTGTTCAACAGTTTTAAAAAGCTTTTTTACAGCTTGTTTTTAAATTATTTTTTAAAGAAAATGACATTTTAAATGCTTTTCATATATTGAAGGGTTTTTTTTCTAAAGAAAGGTCTGATTATGAGAGCTGCTAATATTAAATTAAGCTGATGCTTTGTGTTCTTCTATGGAAGTTTTATTTTCCTTTACATAGAATATATGATTACATATCTGCAGAGTGGGCCCTTATATTCTTGATTTATAGTTCCTTAATATACTCTGGGTCTAAGACAGATTCTTGAGCTAAAATAGTGTTATTTGCCACACAGAACTTGAGCACTTTTTTGAGGGACAGATTCTTGATTCTGGTATTCAGTCAACCATCCCTCAGTTGAGAACAAGCAGAGGGAGAGGACTGAGCACCTTAATTCACTTGCCAGCACAAGAAATGCCCTTGACACAGCTTTTCCCCCATTCATTTCTTTATTTCTTTTGTCATTGCCTGTTTTGGAGTTTTCTGTCCTCAGCAACGTTCCAGCTTCTGCATGAGCAGCAGTAATCTGCAGAATTAAACGGAAATTCTCTTTAGATTTGACTCTGTGTAGGAAGTACTGGGGTAGTAGTTCAGTAGAAATACTTGCTGTGAGCTGTGGATTGCAATTGAATTGGCAGTTAAAAATCAGTATTAAAGGTGTTTCTGCCCAGAGTCACCACTGAGGTGTTGGCAGGCGGGTGCTGACTCTTGCCAGTGAGCGAGGAAACTTTAGTGCCCAGTGGCTTGATTTTCCTTTGTGGCATCAAACCTCAATTCCTTTCTAACTTGCTTTAAATTATATTATGAGAGAACGAACTGGTGCCAGCTCTGTGCCAAAAATACTTTGAAGACAAAATGCATGAAAAACCCAACCAGCAGTTTTTGATAGTTTATCTGCAGAATATTTCTGGTAGGTGTCATTGATAGTGGGTGCTGTTGGTTAAGAATCTCCAATTTGGAACTAAGATGCAGAAACATTTTTGTTTCCTTTTCGTCATCAGAAAGAAGGAAGGAAATAATGAAAACTAATAAAAAAATTATCAAACCAAAGCCATCATACTAAATATTTACTGTTGAATTTCCAGAAGGGAGCTCTGCCTTAAAAACAAAATTCCCCCAAAGTCCACAGGTTTCTGAATTTCAGATGTGTTCAACAGTTATCAATCAATAGGCTTCTTCTCCTGCCTGCCCTGAGAGCCTGGTGTGCTCCCTCCTTCCATCCTTTTGTTTCTTATGGATCATCTGCAGGCAGAATGATGTTCACAGGCACACCTGTGACATCACCTGACACATCTCATTTTCAGTCTGCAGTGATGCAATGTGGAGAAATCTAAGAGATGCTATTGGGATTTGTAGGGGTGAAGAGAATCTGCAGGTCAGGCTGTGAGTCCTGTAAGGTTGAAAAGGAGTCAGGATACAACATTATTTAAATTGGGGGCTGTAGCATTTGGGCCATTCTCTGCAGGTGCTGTGGCAGAGAGTGGTAAACTATTTGAAATTTGTGGATTTATGAAAGTGTAGGATTTCTTTTTTTTCTATCATAGAGATAGAAAATCGATCTTTCATGTTATAGGTGAAGTAATTTTTGAGGTTTTTAAAGGAGATTGAATTTTCTTGTTGTTGAGGTTTTCTTAAAAATATTTTTTCTGTTCATATTACATAAATCCTTAGCAATAAAACTGTCTCTAACCACCTGAAGGCTCCAGAAAAGAATAAAATTCCTTCAGTCATGCTACACATCCATCTACAGTCCTGATGTTAAGTCTGCCTGATGTTTTTTCTTTGTTTGCATGTGCACACTCACAGGCTCCTGCAAATCATCATGGCCAGAGAAAGAACAGAGGTTTGGGTGTTCTGCAGTTCTCAGAGTCTCTTGTCTCCTCAGTGTTTAATGTGCCCAGTTAGATCTTACATTTTGGGTGAGAAGGGATGTCATGCTGCTGTCTGGATTAACAGAAGGTTGGGTTTCCTTTTCCCTGTTCTCTCCAGCAGGATTTGGGGAGACACAGCATCATCAGCAGGATTTCTGCCACAAATTCCTCACTGCAACAGGGACCAAGATTATGATGGTGCCCTTAAACTCTCCTGCTCATCAGTGGCACATAATGGTTGTAATTTTAGCCTTTTTCCTGGAGGTTTTTCACTTGGTCTAGGATGGAAAAGAGTTTGAATTCAGGCAGTGATGTTCTGTGACCTTTCAAGCTGAAATCTGGTGTGCTCACCTGTAATGACATGGGGCTGGGCCTGCTGAAGCAGTTTTGTGCTACAGTGTGGAGTGAACCATGGAGCTTTTCCCAGCAGGACACTCTGAGCATCACAGCAATCATACAGAACATGCACAGAGTTTTCACCATGCCCTAATTGAAATTGAAGTCCATTCTCACATGACATCCTAAGTCGTGTCAGATCCCTGTATTTACAGAGCCTGGCTCTGATTTTTATGAAATGGTCCAGCTGGTTAATTAGGATGAAGTATGCTTTGAATGAGTTTGTGCTTTTTTATTTTTGTGTTTAATATTGATTAGCTCTCCTGACATAACATAAACTTAAGTTCATTAACTGCAAATTAGGAATTGACATAAACAGAGTAGACGGGTATGTCCAGAGTGCCCAGTGAAGGGTTTTATTTGTATTGTAAGGGGACTCTCATGAATTTTAATGAAACTAAATTAAGAATTAAAATTAGTCCACTTAAAAGGGAGTTGGAAATAGGCAGAACAGTTAAGTGCACACATGCAGCAGAACATTAAACTCTTGATTTTGGTATTCTATAAATCGCTGGACTGTGGTTATTTCAAGAAAATGATTCTATCTCTGTTTCTTTTTCTTCAGCCAGACTTGTAAACAGAATGGTATCAAACAGAAATGGGGTTTTTTCTAAGTTAGAAAATCCTTAGATTGTTCCTTAGAGCTCATGAAAAAAAATAACAGGTCTCATAAATTTTTTGCAAATCTTCAGTTGAAAGGCAAAGTGCTTTTACCTATCTGAGGCTTGATGGTGTCTGATAAATAGATTTCCTTTCCTGAATAAGTTGTTGACTTGAGGTTTGGCATTTTCTGCCTTTTTTTTATAAAGAATGAGCTAAAAGCCAAACAAAGGCGAAATTGGTGTTGTTTCTAAAGCCTTTTAAGAAGTGTCTGTCCTTCCAGATCCAGGCTTCAGCATTATATGTGATGTCCATCTCAGGGTGGAGGGCTGGCACTGCCTCTGTCCTTGCTCTGAGATGTGGCACTAACATCTGCCTGAGGACCAGAATAAAAACTGAGGGGAAAAAAAATCCACTGACATTTCCCAAATTCTCACCTTGCTTCCAGCAAATCATATTTCAGGAACATAATGAAAGAAGAGGTGGTGAATAATCTCTTTGGATCAATCAAAGGGTTGTTCTGAGCTTGAACACCGATGATGGCGTGGGGGCTGTGCTGGGAAGCTTTTCTCATGCTGTTCATTGAGGGGAAAAACACAAAGCCCCAAATTTCCTCACAGAAGTAAAGGCTCAGTGCTGCTGAGAGCAATGAGTGCATAAGGCTCATGCTTAGAGAATCATCCTCATTTTTAATATTTACTAACCAGCCATTTCCTATAAAATGAACACAGAGATGAGGTTCATGCAATCAAGTGTTGTTCCAATCTGTTACTTCATGCACATGAGAATACGTTTGCAGTGACTTGTTGAGAGACCAGATTCTTTCTTTCAGCTCTTGTAATCTTTATCTGCCCCCAAACTTTGAAGCTTTTCCATTTGATTTTGCAGATAGTAAAGTGGTGAATATTTTTCAAGAGTATGAAAGAGTGCAGCATTTAATAAACCCTAACTCTTTTAACAAACTTCATTTTTTCAATGTTGAGTGTGATATGGAGAAGAATTATGTAAAGGGAAGTCCAGCTGACTTTGTGCTGCACTCTTTAGTTTTCAAAAGGATTAGGCAACTGTTTGCCTAAGCTGCAGTTATTTGTTAGATTGCCTTTTTTCCTGAGATAACAGAATGGATGGGTTGGGAAAGCAAATTTGCAAATCACTTCTGTGGCCTAATTTAATTGAACTTGTGAAATGCACAGTAGTGAAAAATAGCTAACAAGGAATTGACTTTTATTCCTCTAGACACTGGAAGCCATTTTGAATTTCAAGTACTCTGGTGGACCAGGACATGCAGAAGGATATTACAGGAACCTTGCCCTGGGGCTCCATGTGGAGGTGGAACCCTCTGTTTTCTTCACTCGCATCAGCACCCTGCCAGCAACAAGGTGAGCCTTGCCCTGACTCTGCAAATCTCACTCATTGTCTCTGTTCTATCAAATATAACTTAAAGACCACATTGGAAACACTTCTGATATCATCAGCAACATGTAGGTAAAGAGTTACATGAAGAAATTTTCAAAATTGCTCATTTAGGAGTTTATTGAAACAGTTCATGTGCATTCAACAGCTTCTGAGGTTCAGACGTTTTCTCATGATGATGTATTTTAGCAGGGACAGGATGTCTCATGTTTATTGTACAATTTGATGACTTTTTTCTGTGTCTCTCAGCAGTTGTGCTGTGTTGTGCATTACAGTTTGGTGTTTTTATAACAGAATCTTACTGAAAATGCACGTGTGAATAATGTGATGAATAAAGTGTGACCAGACTCTCCTCTGGTGCTTGTTTTCTCCTGTAAACCACAGTGTAGTTTCACATGTCATAGTGAATATTAAAAATCAAGGCAACACTTGATGATGGTCAAATGCTGTGATCATGAAAATCTGTTTGAGTAAAATTTATCAGCCACTGAATGCAGTTTTAATAATTAGTAGTATTTTTGTAAAAAACACTCTATGCACAGTGGGAGCAAGAATTTGGTTTAATTAAATTCTGATATTATTTCAGTGCAGTTATGTATGCAACACTAATAATAATAATAATAGTTGAGAGGGAACTTAATTGATCCAAGAGATTCCTACTGGGCCTGGGAGCCCTGGGACTTCAGAAGTTTAAAGATGGGCAAGAAGGAAATGCCAGTCTAGGGGATACTGGGTGAATATTTAATTTTCAAAGGAAGGAACTGAGTCACCAGTATCATACCATGGCAGAAATGTCAAAGGATAGATGGACAGCCTGTGGCAGTAACATAGCCTGAAAAACAGGGCTGTGAGCAGAAGAATTAAAACATCAAGGAAAGTTTGAGGCTTGAACGTGAAGAAAAGTTGGAGGGTCTGGAGCAAGAAGAGTGATAAGATGGGATTTTTGTTAAAACATATGTTTAAAGCAACTTCTGTTCCTGCTGAAGGGAAGATGACTGACAAGGGAATGGAGTTTTTAATCATGACATTGCCAAGAGAGATGGGATTCTGTTCTTCCCCACAGGTGATACAGCAAATAATGACCCTTGCAGATAGCAAGAGAATTTTAGGTTAGGCAAAACTACTGAAATCCTGCAATATTTTTTTAAGAAAATGTTCAAAAATCAAACAAGATTATTTTTAATGAGTAATTTGTGTCCAGCTCTTATAAAACCATATGGTTCTATTAGTAAGCAAGTTTCTTGAGCATTTTGCTGCTTGAAAGTGTAACATAACATGATTTTATTATTTTAGGAATTGTTCAAGTAAAGCAAATCTAATGCTGCTTGGCAAAGTCAGAACATGGTATCCAGAACAACTGTTTGCAAAATTCTGGGCCCCTTTTTAATGATGTTCAGCTTCATCCCTGCAGTGGCACATTCTTCAGCCTCTGTAAGGTTTTCAAGGTTGAATAAGTGATCTCTCTTGAACAACCTGGAGGTACCACAGCATCAGCTAAAAATAGTTTTCAAAAAGACTCATTATACAGGTTAAAATAACCAGATTTCATTTACTATTGGAATACATAGTCCCCTCCCTTCGGTGTCAGAAAAGCTCCCCATACTCTCAAAATGTGTATTTTTAATGAACAGACTGCTCTGTGGTTCACTGCAATTCCTTATAGTTACAGGGTGGATTGTGTGTGAAGCTGCGAACCTTCCATGAAAGCTTCAAATGCAACCTGATGCTTTTATTTGACTGTCCCTTGTTGAGATGTTGGCTTTTTGTGCCTGGCTTCTCCAGCTGTGTTTTGTGTAGGCCAAGGTTATCCCACCCCTGCCTTGTCAATCTGCTCTCTGGAGTTCATGATGTGGGGCAAGAATTTAATCCTGAAATCTTTACAAAGAGATGGAGGTGCTAATTCAAAGGCAGAGTTTCAGTGTTAGCAGGGCACAGTTTCCCACGTTGTGTGGCAGCTGCTGCTATATTTAGTGGCTCCAGTTCAGCCAAGTGCTTCAGCTCACGTTGTGTGTGTTTGCTTCATCCTTTGCCTGCTCATCACACTGATCTGCAGTTAAGCCAGTGGAAACTTTCAGTGGTTTGCTGATTGGAGATGTAGCTAAAGATGTGGCTGCTTTTAAGGGTGCCTAAAAGCTTTACTGAGTTGGAGAAAAAGACTGTAATATTTACATTTCTCTCAGAAATGCTTTCTTGCCAGACCTGTCAAAAAGCTTTTTTTGGTTGTTACTTTAGGTATATATTGTTTGCTAAGTCATGAATGCGTTTTGGTGTTCTTATCTCTTACTGCTTGTTCCATGTTATTGGCTTTAGTGATCTGTAGCACTGTTCCTTTAGTCTTGTACATCCCTGTGCAGGTTCTCCATCAGAAGGAGAGTCATGGCATTTGATATTCTTATTTAGAGTGAAAAATGGCAGAAATGTGTATCCTAATCTGCTAAGGATAACTGTTCATCATTAGAAGAAACAAAGCTTGATTTTTTTACTGTTGGTTATCCCTGCCAATATCTGAGACACAATGGCACTAAATTAAAAGTTTGGTTTTTTTTTTACTTTTACTTGCTCTGGTAAAAACTCAAATCTGATTTCCTTTTGGTTTACATCTGAGACTTCATTGCTTAAGTGCTATCTGAGGTGCTGAGCTATTTTTGTTCAGCTATTACAAGAAATTGTATTTTATAATTTACCTCCTTAGCTATCATTTCAGAATGGAAGTTATCATTGCTTTCATTATCTGGATTAAATTTTTTCATTTTCTTTTTCATTTTATTGTTTTTATTTTACATTTTTGCTTCCACAAAAGTAAGAAACATTAGCTTACTAACTCCTGGGTTTAAAAAGTCAAAGCAAACTAAAAAAAAAACATTGAGCATTGATTCTTCCCTTAGGCCTTTAGTGAAAAAACTTCGGGAAAAAAAATGTTAATGAAAACACTTCACCCTCCTGCATTGTAACATAAAGATTATGGTTTATGTAAAAAGTCTTCCAAACTTAATTGGTATTTCTTCTGTTTAGCTGCTTGAGCAGAAATGCATGGGAAATATCACTGAAGCAACTGGGGATTTGGGCTTGGGTTTTGTTTTTTTAAATATCTAAGCAAAATTATATCTTCCACTCATGCACAAGCTCGTGCCTTGTGGGGAGAAGCTCCGTTAACCACATCTCAAATATATCTTCAGTTGTTTAGTCATGACCACAGATCCTTTTAACCTTTGTGCTGGTCTATGGGGTGTTGAGATGGGGTGGATACAGCCCTTGCCATGCTGCAGTGCCTCATCTGCTGCCTGATTCTGGTTCAGATCTACCCACCCCAAATTCTGGTTCACATCTCTGCTCTCCCCATCCCCAATTCTGGTTCAGATCTCTGTTCTCCTCATCCCCAGTTCTGGTTCAGATCTCTGCTCTCCCCATCCCCAATTCTTGTTCAGATCTCTGCTCTCCCCATCCCCAGTTCTGGTTCAGATCTCTGCTCTCCCTATCCCAAATTCTTGTTCAGATCTCTGCTCTCCCCATCCCCAGTTCTGGTTCAGATCTCTGCTCTCCCTATCCCAAATTCTTGTTCAGATCTCTGCCCTCCCCATCCCCAGTTCTGATTCAGATCTCTGCTCTCCCTATCCCAAATTCTTGTTCAGATCTCTGCTCGTCCCAACCCCAGTTCAGCTCTCCTGTTGGGACAGAGGATGTTCTGTCACTGAAGGGTCTCATCTGCTCCCAGGTCCTTCCCTGGGTGTCACCCTGTGCTCCCTCAGCCTCCTGCATCCAAAGGGGCTGGCAGAGCAGCCTTGTGCAGGGAAATATTCCCTCTGATCATGTTCCCTGTGACCCGTGGCTCTGCCTGTTGGTGTGTGCAGGGAGGGGACTGGCCCAGGATCCATCATCCAGAATGAAGCAGCCCTGGAATGGGGTATAAGAGAAGGAATTAATGCTGAAAGTTCTCCCACTCTGTCCTGCAACTCAATGAAATCATGAAGGGCTTCAGGGATCTACTTTTTTAACCACTTACTTGCCATAAAATAAAGCTACATCTTTATAGTAAAATGTTACTAATTGTCTTCTATAATTGGCCTTGCCATGTTAATTGTTTCCATGCCAGGGCTTAGCCCCAAACACTGCTGTGCTTCCAGAGTGCAGTTCCCAGCAGGTTCCAGGCTACCAGTGGGGATCCCATGATCTGATCCTGGACTGCCAGTGGGGATGGATTGCAAATGGTTCAGTGGAAGGAAACATTCTCTTGATAGTTTTGTGTGATTCTCCTCCTTTGATATCTTGTTAGCTCTAAGCAAGTCTGCTGTTGAAACTTATCTAGGTTGTCTTGAACAATCTTCTTTATACCTGTTGTTTCTCTCAGATGTGTTATCTGCCAGATTTCACAGGCACTGAATGTCCTTCCTTATTGCCTTTATAAAACAGCATGTAAAAATGCCAGAAAAAACACTGCAGGTCTGACAAGAATTCAGGTAAGGTGCTCTCCATGCAGTGAGGGGCCTGCTGGACTCCTTGTGTCCCTTGCCACTGTGCCATCAGTACAAAAGTCTTAAATAAAAGCCTACAAAGGTCAGAAAATGTTGATCTTGCTTATTACAAATGTGGGAAGACAGTCTGAATTTGTAGATGAAGTCAATCCTCAGGGATGGTGCCTTCACTTTTAAGTAAAGTTGGGAATCCAGATATGTGATAATATTCTTACCTGTAAATTCTACAAATTCAAGATTATAAGGTAATTTTTTAATCTTCAGACTTTTTGTGGGGCAGAATACTTTCCTTTCTATCTTAAAACCACCATACAGCTGCTGAGACATCAGCTGCAGGTCTCTTCTGGCAAGTACTGAGCCTTAGACTCTGTTCTTGTGTTTAAATCAGAGGAAAAAAAGGAATGGTAGCAGGTCTGACACTGTTAAATTCAAAGTTCATTTAACTGTAGGTTCAAGGTAATTTTTCTTTGTATCATTAATGTACATCCTTAAATGAAATGATTTGGTTTTGTCCAGAAGGCAGCAGTTCATAGCAGAGTCTGCAGTGTGCTCCCTAGTCTGAGACTTCTCATGTTCTGTATTTAAAATTAGGATGCAGGTTTTCCAGCTTGGTTTCACTGAGGGTTTGGAGACAGAGAAATCTTGGCTGTGGTGAGGGTTCTCAGGAGGTCCTCAGTTGGGTGAGTAGAACTTTGAGGTTTAATGAAGTCAGATATAACTTTTAGAATTTCCATTCCAGTTTCCAAGGTTGCCCCTATTCTCACTGCAAATGAATTGCAACACATCAGGTTTGGATCAAAAATCCTGATTTTTGTATATTTACAAATTATACAATGGAAAGAGTAAGCAGCATTGTTTCTTCAGCTGTGCTCTAACAGACTTTTTTGTCATAAGATAAAAAGTCATGTAGCAGTTTCTGAAACTCTTGTTGGTTTTATATAGTTAGATTTTAAAATTAAATGTTCATATTTGCTACATTCAGAGTGAGAATCAATCACTGCTGATAGGCAGCTGTTTATAGTCTTCTCTTAGTATTTTGGTGTTCAAAATGTCATAGAGCTTTGAAAGGTGGAGGAAAACCTCTCTTGTTTGGGTGTTTGAAGAGCAAGATAAAATATGACCTGGTTAAATGGACTTGATGTTTCTACATCGAGAAAATAATTAGTATTAAATTCACTGTTTTGTTAATGAAAAATATTAACAATTAAAGTAAGTCAAATTGGGAACCAGGCAAATTCAACTAAATAAAGCAAATAAAGCTCTCATTTGGTGCAATTAAGCTGACAAATCATTAGGAAAATCTGTCAAGCAATGGATTTATATTAATGTTCTCAGGAGCAGATGTCATTCTAAAATATATTCCTTATTTATACACTGTTGAGCTCAATATAGATTCTACTGAGTGGTAACTCATGACACGTGGGAGGTCACATCCAATAGTTAAATTATCTTGGTAATCAGAGGTATTTAACTTCTGCTAATGGTGTAACATTGCAGTGGGTTCATGAAAGAGCAGCAGAAAGTAGCTTGCAGATTGAGAGAATTGATTTTTGAGATCCAGATGTTAAATATGTATGGTTTGACACATGAAGATGTGAGAACATAAATCTCCAAATATTTATAGATGTACTGGGAATATTTAGCATAAGTGGAAAGGGTTACAACTGGGAGGTCAGATGAGGACACTTCTTGGAATATGAGAAAAGACCTTTTGCCAGTAATGTGGAGAAACTGACTTAATTATCTAAAGTTAGTATTGAGAACTCAGTTTTTAGATAATTGATTAAAAATTAAATTAAAGAGACCCTACTGAAGACAGAACAGCATCAACAAAGGTGATGTAGATTGTTGTTCTACAAGTCTGTCCCATTCTGTGTAGCAATGGCTGTTCAAAGAAAACAGAAGAGAAGCAAAAGAGAAATGTGGATATGAAAATATTCCATGCTGTCAGTTGATGGGAAAGTTGAGATGAGTCAGGGTGTAAAAAACTTGCCAACCCTCCTGAGAGTTTCTTGTTTAAAGTGACTTTTAAACTAAGCTGGAGACAGAACTGCAGAGATTGTTCACTGAAGTGAGCCATCATTGCAGCTGCATTTGGGGTTTATTTCTGTGTTCAGTGTTACTGAAGAATATCCTCAGCTGTCATTTCAAGTAATCACAATCCTCCTGAAAGAGATTTCTCGATCATAGTGTCATTGTCACTTTCCTGAAGTTCCCATGGCCCCAGTTTTGTGACTCTTTTTGGAACCATAACTGGCATTGTAAGATTTTAAAAATACAGCATGATTCATCGTGCTGCTAAGTTTCCTTGTGTTATGTTCTCAGTTTTACAGTAGATGATAACAGAAATTCATTTATACACTACATCTCTAAGATATTGTTGAATTAACTCAATTTTCAATTAAATTTTTTTCTTAATTGTTTTTATATCAGTATTGACTTACAGTTGTTGTTCTGAGATGTTCAGATGATAAATCAATCTACTGAAAATGTTTCCTTCTAATTCTAGTTTTTAACTCTACAACCTTCTGCAGTTTTGTGTCACTTGTAAAAGAAAATCTTGAACATGACATTTATGGAAGATTTTTCATAAACAAGCATCATGAACAAATCAGGAAGATTATCAAAATAGAAAAATGTTTGAGTGCTGTGATTTTTTAGTAGACTCAGTTTATTGGACCAGACTTCCTTCCTTCCTTGGATAGGTAGAAGAGTCAAACCCTTTGATGAATTTTTGTCCTGTATCCTGGTGTCCATCCATGGTCCAGCACAGCTGCTGATGGTTCCATGTTGTGTGTTTGATACCATCCCCACCCACAAACCCACCCCACCCAAACTAAAACTGATTTATTCTGGGTGTGTTCAACCCAAACCTTCACAAGGAGCTGGTAACAGTGGAATGACCCCTAAAAAAGACTGGGAGGCCACTGGTGACCCTTCAGAGTGTGTGAAATGTGGGGGATGGTGTTCTCTGCATTCTCTGGGATGAATGGTAACTAACACCTACTTAACTAAACTTAGAGGACTCAAAATCTGCCTTCCTCAACCAATTAAATATTTAGTGTAAACTATTACATGGTGGTGCATAGTTTGGGAAAGGGAGAATAAATTGTGTAAATATGGGCAAGTCTTTCCCAGTTCCTGTGGCTTATGACTGATGTTTCTCTGCCAAACACGTCAGTAGGCCATTGTGGTATATAATATCATCAACTTCAGATATATTTCTTATTTTGAGTCTTTTTAAAGTTTGTTTGGTTTTTTTTTTGTAAGCTGGCAGACTTTAAAAAAAACTGATTTACATAGTGTTGAGGTCAGTACTACTGGTCTAAGATTTGGTCAATTGCCTTAAAATCCTTAAAATAATTTGATGTTTGAAATTTTCTGGTAAAGAGCTTGGTTTAAGCAACATATTTCTGACTACACTTAAATACAGAGCTCAGCAAAATCTTATTGGAATTCCTTTATCACAGTGCAAGAACATGATTTGCCTCTCAAATCTCCTTTACTGACATTGAAATATGGTATTTAATTCCTGTCTTGCAGAGGATGACCTTTGTATATTCTGCTGGAGGGAAAATTGATATTAATTATTTGGCATTCTTGTTAATTTTTTTTTTTCCTGGAACTTTCATAACTCAGCATTATGAGTTCTACACTGTTCAACTGACTGCAGACTGTTAAAGAAAAAAAGAAAAAAAAAATTCTGCTAGTTCTCCGATCTTCAGCAAATTGTTCTTTAACAGCTTCAGGGTTTCTTTCCTTTTTTTCTTTTTGTTTTTAACTTTTTTTTGGCATTGCATCTGATTTTCCAGAGCTTATGCTTTCTTGGTTTCCTTACTTGGATGCAGCTTCTGTTTGAAGCTTCCTGTTTCAATAAAAAAATAAATCAACCTTTAATTGTATTTGGTTTTCATTGCTGTAATAGTCTCTTTGATACTGTCCTGTATTTATTCTGAAGTATTTATTCTGGTATTTATAAGTATTTATTCTAGTGCTACCTTTTCTACAGTCTTAATGTTACTTTCAGTTCTTTCACACTAATATCTTATTCTTCTAAGTTTTCAAGGTACTGTAATAATTCTGTAACTTCAAGTTTTATATATTTTTTTTTTTTACCTAACAATTTCCCTTGAGAATTAATGTAAAATTACAAGGAAAGAATTATTTCTCCTACACGCCTGTTTTGTGCAGTGTTGGAAGAGGAGGAAATAAATGTCATGGTGATGAATAATTTTCAAGAATTCATATTTGGGAATTTTTAATATCAGTGATATTGTTTAGTCCTGAAGGGCAGCTGCTTGTGTAGTTCCTTTGTGGCATGAATTGTTTTATTTGTAAAACTTTGGATGTGCTGCCAGAAGATATTGCAGGAGGCTTGAATGTTTTTGTTTGGGTTTGCTGTGGCAGAAATAACAAATTCCTTCCATATAAAGTTTTTAAAACTAATCTACACTGGAAGTTGCTCTCCCAGACCATCATGTTGTTTCTACTGGAGATGCAGAGGTTGTCTGAGACTTCACAGGTCTCATCTCACTCCCCCAGTGATGAGGTAGAAGCTGATAAAAGCTTTTCCCCTTTTCCATCCCTTTCTGACAGGTAACTCAAGTACTGCCCTTCCAGTTATTTCTTGGGAGTTCTAAGGAAGGAAGTTTCTAACAAGAGCCACATCTCCTTATTTCTCTAAATTCTTGAGTCTTGACATGTTTGCTTCAGGCACTCAGCTGCCTTCCTGCATCCTCCTCTATATTCAGTAGTCATTGGGGTTTTTTACAAAGAGAGAGAAATCTCTTAAAATATATATTAAAAAAGCCTCCCCGTCCACTTCTGCTTTTTATTTTTGCTAAGAGACTTGGTCCTGACCCCAGCAGTGCTTGCTTGTGCCTGGCTGCAGGTGACATCATTGTCACTTGGTGACCTAAACCTTGAGCTCCTGGGCTTCTCCTGGGAGTGTTCCTGCCCCAAGGGTTGGCAAAACTTTTCCTCCTGTGTGTGCTCTGCAAGGGACATCTATGATTTTCAGAACAGGCTTGTATTATGGACCAGAGACCCTATTTCCACAGAAGAACAGTTCTTAAACTCTTGTACCTCTAAGTTGAATTGCCTTTGGAATGGTATTTCAGGTCAATTGTGAACTATTGTGCAGTAAATATAAATATAAATATAAATATAAATATAAATATACATATACATATACATATACATATACATATACATATACATATACATATACATATACATATACATGTAAATATAAATATTCTTGGTTGCCCCAGACACACAGCTGTAGTTTGATCATACACATTGAAGGATGGCTCTGACAAATCTCACCTCACCAATATTCCTCTTTCTTCTCTTTTGGGGATATTTCTGGGGTGTTCAGTAGCCTCTTGGGAAGTTTTGAATTTCAAACAGATCAGTAAAGTGTTATTGCATGTGTCTGGTTGGATTTGGCATTTTGGTACCTGGTTCCAGTCAATTTTCATGTATATTATATTTTTATCACCAATGCTGCTATTTCTGGGTATTCTCAAAAGGAAGAAAAGGTTGTAAATTAGACTAACATTTTCCAGAATATTAATTAGAATAAAATAATTATTGAAAATATTAACACTTAATTGTGTTAAATAGTAACTAAATTAGTAAATGACTATTTTTATTAATATTAACATAATAAGACTGGCGAATATTATAAAGTAATATTAATTATAATTAAAAAGTTTATTAGAATGAACTTTTGCAGTAAAGTTTTTATTCTGGAACTTTTTCAGTATTATTTTTTGAGGTTACCAGAAATGCAGTTGGTGTATTTCTGTAAAATGCATTTGGGGAAATTTGGATTTGAAGAATAATAGCCAACAAATTTTAACTTTTTTTTCTGTGAGAAATGCCTGTGTTTGCCTGTGTTACAGAGGGGAGAGAGTTTTCCCTCTCACAAAACTTCTTCTCAAGGTTAAGTGCTCCAGTTGCCAGCTTGTTTTGGTCTGTAGACACGGCATGGAAATGGAATTTCTCCTTTACAATGAACTTAAACTAATTTAAATTTTTGCTTGCAAATTTGTGTCTTAAAGAGGTAATGTCAAGGTAATTTAAAATAATACAACTCAGGCTCAAAGAACTGAAAAATGTCTGTGGCATTTTACACAGAAGTGAATGTGAAAGCTGCACCTTTTGATATTGTGCAGGTCAGAGTTGTCATGAGACTGCTTCTCTTTAGGATGTACCCTTCTGTTTAGTTCTAGCAAAAAAAAATATCTAATTATTAAAAGGGGAAATATTAAATTGTTTTAGTGAGGGATAAAGATATTCTTACAGTTGGAGTGGAAGATAAAACCTGTATGTATTTTTTTCATATACATATATATATTTATACCCATATATAAATATTAATTTTGATAGACATACAATAATATCACTGAAATTGTGTTTTTTTCCCCTCCACCTGAACAGCACCCGGCAGTGTCACCTCCTTCTTGATGTCTTCAACTCCACAGAGCACGAGCTGACCATCAGTGCCAGGAACAATGAAGATTTAATTCTGCACGCTGGGGAGTGTCAGCGGTGAGTGCTGGCCCTGCTAAAACGGCCCAGGCTTAGCTATGATTTCTCTGTACACAGCTGATGACATTTAGGTGCCTGTTTTTCTTTTTAAAACTTGTACATATGTCAAAGAATATAAAAGGTTTGCTTTCTTGAAGGTGCATCACTAAGTTTTAGCAATATCACAAGTAAATTTATTTCGGCTCTGCATGTAGTAGTCTTGAAAATAATGAAATACAAAGCAGCTGGTACTGAGGTGTACAGCTCATTTAACTTTTGTAGAGTGTTTGAATGGAATTTCCATGTGCTCTGAATGTAATCCTGGTATTAAAACCTGGTCTCAGTAGTTTGCTATCCTTTCTTAGTTTTAAATTTTCTTTTCGTGATTCCTGAGCCATTTCCTCACTTTTCCTACAAAGAAAACTACAGGCAAGAAAAATAGAACTGAAGAAAAAGCAATTCCAGTCTCTGTGGGAAAATGCATTTCAGATCAAGCAGGCTGGTTTGGGTATTGGTTCTTACAACCCTACTAGAGTGATGTACAGCTCATTATTAACCATTATTTGTCATTATCCACCTGCCTCGGATTCCTGCTGCTGCTGCTGTGGCCTGGGGTTGCCTGGTGAATCTCCTCAGATGATCACTGCATCTGAATTCCAGTTTATCCTAGGAAAGCTGATCATGTGAAAAAGGGAATCTTGCTTTTGGGTCAGGGGCTCCCTGCACTGCTCTCTTCTCTGGGAGAATTGTGCTGCACTCTTGAAGACCTGCAACTGAGAAACTTGGTTAAAGAGAGATGTTTTCATGTCTGCAAATCCCTGCATGAATATTAAGTTCAAAGTCAAACCACGTTAATTGCAAGGAAGGCAGCTGTCAAAAAGAATTACAGAATAGGTAAAATAGCAGTAAATTTGGAATGCTTTTTGCCTTGGTGACTCCCAAAGCACAACCAAGTCGAAATGTGTTTACTCAAACTCTAGTTGAATTTTACTTTATCAAACAATAGAAAAAAACATCGGCAACATACAGTGCTTCTTCCTTTTATTTGGAAAGAATTGACTTTTTTCTTTTTTAAAAATCAGTCTAAACAGTCATCAAAATGTTCTTGTTCTTATTCATATGATTTTATAACTCTATTTTTATGCCTCTTGTTTTTTTGCATTGTTTTTGTAATTTTCAAACCCCTTGAAATTTTTCATTTCCAGCTTTTGTGACAATATATAACAGAAATTAAGCTACAAATCAGGTTATAAAACTTCTTTGCATCCCTTTTATTAAACTTTATTTTCCAATGGATTTAAATTTAAATGTCTTTAAATCAATATAAACCCTTCCAATAAGGCTTTGAAACAGTCTTGTCAAGGGAGATCGTGTATGTGTTGCAGGTATTTAAAGCTTTAAAGTTATTTTTATTCTTAGTGCAAAGTATATTTTTCATGTTGGTTAGAAATTGCACAGAGTTGTCTATTGGTCCTAAACTCATTTATTATTTATTTTTTGAAGGTAAGTACTTTTAATTGTAAAACTGCATATGGCTCTTATGTTTCCGTGAGTTTTAATTTTTATTCCAATGGATCTACTACAGAATAGCAGGTGAAACATACACTGGACTTTAAAATTAGCTTCCTGCACCTATAAAAAGACTTTTGTTGCTCTTTGGGGGGAAAAAAAGAGAAAAAAAAAAAGGAGAAATCTTTTCCCTTTTTAAGAAATGGCTCCAGATCTTTGCTTTTTTTTTAATACATGGCAGACATTCTCTGGAATCTGCTTTTGAACTGAGGTTTCCAACCCAAATATACAAAGGCTTATCAACACATCCCTCTTTTAGAGTCTCCTTTTGGGAATTTTTTTCTTTTGATATTGATTGTTATTAATACCTGATAATTATTTAAAGAAGGGCTTTTCAATCAAGTTCAGGATTTCTTTCCTGTTCCCTGAACTTTTTTGATGTTGCCCTCATTCTTAATGTTTGCCTCATTCTACCTTTATTTAAATTACGACTTTTTGCCAGCTTTGGTCAATTTCTCTTCCTTTTGTAATTTACTCTCTCTCCATTCATCACCCTCACTTTGAAATCTCCCATCCTGACAGAGTGGAGGTAGCAGGAAATTGTTTTCTTTGTCCCTGTTGTTATTGCTGGGGACTGTAAGTGTTTTCATATTCTCTGCCTCCAGACCCATGAAGAAGGATAATGCTGCATCCTGCTTACTCTGGCCTCTTTTGCTTCCCAATTTGGATGTTTAGAAAGTAAAATAACTTGGAAGTTTTGATGTGTTGCTTCTCCTCGCTATATTATAGAGTGGTCACTGTAGAATGTAATTTTTTCCCTCCTGAGAGAGAATTTGCAGGGGATTCTTGCACTGCTCTCATGGAAAATGAGCAATACTGATGGAAATTCCTGATGCTGCATTTATTAGAACACTCTCTGCAATATATTTGATTTATAATGAAGCTGTACAATTGACCATGGTGGTGCCAATGGGAAGGCTGAGGAGATGGAAACAGAAATGCCAAAAAAAGTCTGGGATTGTCAGCAGATCAGTGCTGGCAGTGGCAGATCTTTCTGAGCCCATGAAGGGCAGTCCCTGGGATTGGAAACATTTTGTAGTATCCACATTATTTAGTGCATTCCCACCCTGTCCTATTCTCTGTCTTGTTTGTATTCATGTAAAATGGATCAAATGTATAGAGTACTGCACAATATTTTTATTTTAAGGTCTGAAAGGCAATTTGCTTCAATTAACTTAGAGACAGGGCAATAATAGCTGCTACAATAACACTGCATATGTCAGGAAAAACTGGCATTATACTACTTAGGAAAAGAGACATCCTTTAGGCCATTAAAAGACTATCTGGAAAATAGATGCTTTTTTCTACAGTAAGATTATTCTGCTGACTAGTGAAAATCATCATTTCAGTTTTCAGAAAAGCTTAAATTTGCAATTTGCTGTACTTTTAAAGCCAATAATTGGAATTATATACTGAGTGCATTGTAGCTGTTCTTGGAGATATATATATATATAAGCAGTGTTTCTGAGAAGTGACACTCTTTTACCTCTATTTTAGGATAAAGAAACATTTTGCTCCCTGTCATTTTATAGTCAGAAGTGATAGTTTGGGCTCAGTGATTATTTTGTTCACTCATCTTTCTGTCTTTCTTCATTGCTTGTTTTGCAGACAAACAAAGCCCTTTTTCCCCCCTATATCCCAAGATGTTAATTAGAGACTTCATATTTCCATCTCTGATTTCCATATGTCTTGAAATGTTCCTTTATATCCCATTGTGGGACAATTAGTGACATGTTTTAGTCCGAGGTCTTTTGTTCCCACGGGATTATGATGGGGAGAGAAGAGAACTAAGATTCCTTAGGCATAGAAAAGGAAAAGACAGGAGGTTTGTCCTCCCTCTCCTGTGAGGTTGGTTGAAGAAATATAGGAGCAGGAGTTTTGGATGGTTATTTGTTGAACTCCTGAAAATAATTTTAGGGCTCATTTCAAAGCAGGATTCCAGCTCAAATTCATTTTTGCTGCTTTACATCTGCGGGAGTTTTTTTTATTTAATTTCAGTATCCACAGGGAAATGTACTAGAGACCTGGTGTCCTGATGGAAAGATGTGAGTGATTCTGAGGTGTTGGTAATGTCTTCAGATTATTTAAAATATCACATGGTGGTATCAACAGGTTTTGTTCACCTCTCCCGTTGAACATATGACATGTGATGATGAGGGAAGCAAATTCTCTCATGTCTGCTATTGGAAAGTTCAGCCTCCAGAGATTTTTTTCTGGACTAGCTGAGTCTCCAGTTTCTTGAAGAAGAAAAAAGCTGTTTCTTGAAGCAGTCAGCTGCACTGCTAAAGGAGTTTTGCAGTGAGCAAAGTGCAAGTGTTTTGAATGTAATCAGTGGGAAATCTGAGCTTGTTTATCCCAGCAGCGAGGTAATCAACAGGTTGTTCTGACATGGAAAAATATAGCAGACAGCTCTTGGAAGGAATTGTTTTAATGTCTGTGGACCAAAAAGTGTTGCCACTACCAGTGATCTGAACTTACTGAAAAACCGTAGGTATGGTAATTATTGTGTTTCTTACTTGATTATCAAACCATTAAAATTAAATTTCACGACAGCCCTCATTTATGCACAAATCACTTCATAATTTATGGTAATAGATGTTATCTCATTATGTGCCCCAGGATATCTCATTTTGTACCACACTCCCTGCCTTGCCTTCCCATTCCCATTCTGAGCACGAGGTGTCTGAGGCATGGGTGCTGGGGGCAGGCTGATGGTGAGGAGTGGATCAATTCTCTCCTCTGTCCTTGTGGGACAGCACAGCTGGGCTGGGGAAGTCTTGTCACACACCCCACGTGTGACACTCACTGCACATTCACTGCACAGCTGGGCTCTGCACATTCACACCTTGGACTTTTCAGGCTGTTCTGGCCTTGGCTGAGGACCAGAGAGATAAAACTTGGGATGCTCAGGACAGGACGGTGTGAGGAGTTGAGAAAGTGAGAGCAAACAGGACAGGTCATGGCAAATGAGAAAATAGTTTTGTTGGTAATTCAAGTCAGAGAGGCTTTTGTGCAAAATTTACAAGTTCTGACAAGTGCTGGTTCTGACAGCACCCAGGGGATGCTGATGTGAAAGAGCCTGATGGAATTTTAGCCTTTTCATTTTTCTAATTGGAAGTTGCCTAATTAAAAATAAGCTGAAGAAATACTGTGGTAGCAAAGTCAACAGTCAAGTTCAGGCTTCCTTTCTGGGTCAGCAGCTTTACCCTGCCTTTTAGCAGGGTTACAGGGTTAAATGAGTGAGTTTGCTTGCACATATACTCTACATTAAGTTTTGGTTCTTTTTTTTATAGTCAGCAGAATTATAGGTATTTTGCTCAGTTTTGCTAAGTGAACTTTTGTGTGTATTGACTTCACCCAGTTTGATTTTTTTCTGTTACATTCTAATGAGACAAGAATAATTAAAGAAACAAATTATTATTTTCATTTTTATACCTTTCATCACATAGTCTGGCGTTTCTTTCATCCATGGAAACTAAAGAATTTTTTAAAAGTCTTTTGTGTGCATTCTAATTATGGGGGCCATTTCTGCTGCTTAATTATGTAAATGTGTTGATTAATTGAGCTGTGCAGCCTGTGTGGTGGTACACTGCAATTTCTGCAGTATTAGTTAAAAACGCACATTTTGAAAACACTTTGAAATAAGTCCTCTTTCAAAGGGAATGAGAATTTAAAATTCTGCCTCATTTTGAATGGAAAGTTCCCCCAATAAATTTATTGTTCATATGTAAGTAAATGATGATTGTTATTTCTCACAGCTGCCAAGTCAGTGTTTAATTTGTGTGTCTGTTTATGACAGGACATGTATGTCTGTATGAGATTAATGATTTTTTCCATACATTGCTGTTACAGTTTATGTTTTAAAGACAGAGCTGCTATGATTAAAGCTTTGCCTGCTGTCAGGAGAAAATAAAATTTCACAGCAGTTGCCCTTGGTCTTCATGTTAAATCTATGCCCAGCTGGATATTTTGGAGAAACCTTCAAGTCAAATTGTATTAACTAAAACATTAAAATCACTCTTTGTTGTCAGGGTAATAGTTTTAATTTTATTTCTTATTTGGCAGTTTTAAATACACTTTTAGTTTCTTTAAGTCTTGCCTTTTTATACTAATAGCCAAATCAATCTTTAAACATAGTACATAATTTTGAGTGAATAATTAGTTATTTAAAAAAAAAATTGTAAAGGGATTGCTTGGGTAGGAAAGGGTAATATATCTAGCACTGCTCAGATCCATGGTATGAACCAGTTATGATCATATTTATTTCAAAGCACTTTGCAAAAACTGGAGATGTTACAGGAGGATTCTGCAAAAACTATAGAATGGCAAAATAACAAACAATAATGATAAAAGGAAAAAGCAATAGAAGTAATAAAGAGAAATTTCAGTTTTGGATGGCTTTGTAGCTAAAGTACTCAAGGAATCCCTTTGCATCCTGTGAAAACCAGATTCCATTTTGGTCCCCTCCAAGCTTGTCCCTGCTGTGGTCCTGGTTCCTTTGTCAGGTGCCTTTGCCCAGTGAGTGATCACAGGGGTTGAGAGTCCTCAGTGTGACTGGATTGCAAAACCCAAATGTGATCTGAGACCAGGAGAGGCAAAACAAAGAGGGAATGATAGGAGAGAATGACCACGTTCAGTTCTGGTCACACAGGACAAAGAGGAGATCAAATCATAGAGATGCAGGTGACCAGTGGAAATAAAAAAACTTTGACTTTGGCTTTACAAGCACAGTAAAATTTAAAGGCATTATTAATGCATTGTATGAGGTGGGGACAGAGGAGGGCTCTCCTGTAAAGGTTAAGGGAAGTGCACATGTGAATAAAAAATGAACTTTGAGTTGTCTATGAATGCATCTAGAAATGAGGAGATTTCAGGGCCTCAGGCATCATCAGACTGTCTCCCTTGCAGAGAAGTGAAGGCAAAGACCTTCACAAGGGCTGGTGCTGAGGTGTCCTCCATCCAATTGCCAAAGATCTGCCTGCAGTTGCCACACTTCCCGACTGGAAGACCTTTCCCAGTGTTCTATCCCTGTAATTGATGATAAAAACAAATGCCCTTGTAGGTTTTACAGCAGTATGTTCCTGTTCCTCTCCCTGTCCTGTCCCCAGTGCAATATCAGCCTTTTCTTCTGAATACTTAGGATATATTTCCATAGAGAATGCACAGCCCATCTATTTCCTATGATTTGCATTTGAATTTAGCATTTGTTTCTGTCAAGAAATGTGTTTGAGTTCAGGTGAACTTTCCTTCTCCAGCTGCTGGTTTTAAGAGTTTCCTAGGGTTGGCTTTCTCAGGCATGTCTGAGAAAAGGAAGGTTGTTTCTCCTCTTCCCTTCTCTTTCTTCCCCAAAACTCAATGCATGGATTATATCAATCCTGGAATACTGCACTGGGTAGGCAGCCCTTTTGGTATTACATGACTTTCCATAAGATTCCTTTTTCTTTTCTCACTTCTTCAGTTGCCTTTTCCTAAATCAGGGCTGAGTAACTCACTGGATCTAGCCTGCATGGCAGTTTTTCTGACCTCTGAACATTGCCTTGGCCTCAGAAGACCCAATTTGCACTATTTATAATATTTTGTGTATGCAGCTGGGGAAACGGGAGCTTTGTGAGCACAGCCAAGTTTGTCTCTGACAGGATTTATTAAGTTTAATAGGGTACAACATAAACGTGACTGGATAGTTTGGCCCTTATACAAAATATCACACAGATGTAGTATGAGCTTGCTGTCCCAGCTTTAAATGAGCTATAAATCACTCAAAATCCAAACCATTTTCCCCTTAAATCCTAAGTAGATTACAGGTTGTAGGACTTGCAGGGTTCAAAATCTGTCTCTTGAAAAAAGTCAGAGTAATTGAGTTAAGGATTCAGATTTAGAAATTATTTTTTTTGAAAAGAACATTTTTTTTTTTTCCTCATAGAAGAAACCAGACTTTTCCCTTCCTTAATTTCTTCAATACTTGTAAAAAATTATTTATTTAATGAAATTTTTGGGTGCTAGGCGCAGTTATGGAAGCTTTTGACAAAATGCAGGCCTGTTAAATAACGTGACTGAAGTGCTAATACTTTTAAATTGGATTTTAATTTCTGTGCAAGGTATGTGGAAAAAAAAATAAGAATATAAGAAAAATTATAATTGTTTCTTTTATTAGATAATGATGAAGCAACAAGCTAAACAGAAAATAATACCTCTTCCTGAAGGAAGTCAGAGTTGAAATGACTTGTGCTTGCACTTAATTCACACATACTCAAACCAATAAATTCAGACTGTGGTTTTAGAAAATCACGTTTCAACATTGATGGATGATGGAAAAACATGGGGGGATGAAGGTGAATATTATCATTCTTTCACTGTGAATTATTCTCCCTACTAGAATGAAATTCAAAAATACCAATATTCCCAGGAAGAAAAGATTCCATGGAACTTTGGGGTTTGTGGGGTTTGTCCTTTTTCCCTTTGTCAGGTTTTCTGAACTCTGAAGGAGAAAGGAAAGTTGTATTAATCAACATTGCTTTTTCTCCCCACGTTTCTCTGTATTTCTGTGAGATGGACACTTAATCAAAATTTCTGTTCTGTCTCAATCCTGCTCTGGTGTCAGCACACCTGAGATATTCTCTTGGCTTTCTGTCTTTGTAAAATCCATGTTGGAAACCTGGGAGTCCTGAGTGAACGATGGCAGAAGGCAGGAGGCAGAAGGAGGTGCCCTCCACAGGATCTCAGACAAGGAGGGGAGTGCCTTTGTGCAGCTCCAGCACAGCCCAAATTTCTCTCAGACTTGCCTTGCAGTGTCAGTTCAGGGCAGGCTGCAGAGATTGGTGTTGCAGAGGTTGTTTCAGAATCCTTCCCCAGCCAGTGGGATGCAGCAGTGCCCAAGGCAGGGCGGGCAGAGGGAGCTGCCCTGAGCTCTGTGCCTGGATGGGAGCAGCAATGCAAAGAATAATTTACATGCCTGGTGCTGTGCTGCAAACATGGGGCCTCGAGGCCAGCTTCCAAATTCCAGTGGATACCTCCAAAGGGACTTCCCAACCCACACTATTCCTTGATTTGAAAATCTGCCTACTCAGTGATAAACTTGCTCATTCTTCCCAAAGCCAGCAGTGTTATGGGCATGTGTCCATAGGAACTGGTTCCTCTGTCACTTTCTTTTGTCCTCCAAGACTTTCTGTCTTTCCAAAATTTGTCCTAATCTGTCTTGGGGCTTTTTTTACCCTTCTCTGGAGAACTAACTTTTTTCCTTAGCTTTTTTCCCTTGCTTTTCCTGCTGTTACAGATGGCACAGTGCCACTTTTTCATAAGGCTTTGACCTCCAGACTCATGTCTTACTTGCAGTAGTATGTTACTGTGAGTAATGTGAATTTGCACAGTCCTGCTCCATAGGTTCAGTCAGGTGCAATACTTTTGCTGCTCACTGTCACCTAAACGTGGTGCCTTCTGTGTTCATCTAACAGATGAAAACTCTCTGTGGAATTAAATTGCCTAATAAATTGCTCTATTATGATATTTGTACACTTGGACATCAGGAGTGAAGGGTATCTGGATGCTACCTAGAACCTTTAGAGATTGCAGGACAAAGGGGTGAAGGTAACTGAATAGTTTTAGTCCATTTCCCAATTAACCATCACCTTTATTTTATATGGAAAAGCTCCCTAACACATTTCAGGTCATTTTTGTTTATGCTGCCAGTAAGAGACTGAGCTTTTGGGTGTAGGTGCAGCTCCAGGTCACACCTGGCTTGATCGATATTTGTAGATAAATAGATTAATTTAGACCATAGCACTCCCTGTATTTAGGAGCACTTGGCTGTGTTTTGTGGCTGTGGTGACACGGTGGCTGCGTTAATGGGATGAAAGAAGATTGTCTTGAGTGGCTGCCAGTTACGTCTGCCTTAATGGCCAAAGGATTTATGAAAGTTACACTCGGATGCTGCCCAGATTTGGCTTCCTGCCTGCTCTCTGATGTTCTGTAAAAGATCACGACAGTACAGCATAGATTTCCTGAAGTTGGAAATTAAAATATCCAATTTCTATTAATTTATTTTAGATTGATCAAAAGTGTAATTAAAATAGCTGGTTTGTGAGTATTTCCTTCAAAGAGAACACTCATTTAAAATTCGTGCTTCATCAGCTTGAATTTATTCCTTACTCTTGACATTCATTTAATTCTGCCTTCATTAACTGGAAACAAAAGCTAAAACAACAATGATTTGAAAAGATCACTGAAAGATGTTAAGTAAATATTGTAGTATATAAAGCCAACCTTTTATGACATTTTAATTTTGCAGTTACAAATGTGTCTCCAGATGCTGATTTGGAGATTTTGTTTTCTTTCCCCCTCACCAATGCCACTGTAATAACGGGGATCACCAGCAAACAGTTGAAGCCTCCTTTGGAATAATGGAAAGATTTATAGGTCCTGAATTAAAAAAACAAACCACTATTCTGCTAAGTTTGAATACAATCTGTGATTTGCCCTGTAAAAGTGTCTAATCTTGGCAGGGAACAGGGGGATGTTAAATCTGTAATCTTTCTTCTTCAGTCTCTTTTTCTGTCCACTCCAGTCCCCTCTTCCAGTGGCTGAATCCTTCCCAGCGAGAGCTGTGACACATTTGAGGTTTTAAAAAATGAACACTCTTTCTAATGTGTTTTCATAACAATGAATTCTGCTCTGGCTTTGGATTTTTGAAGTATAATTTGCAATTCTGAAATGAGAATTTTGAAATGAAATGTTTGATTCCTTGGCCCTCAGTGGAAGAGTAACTCTCAGTCTGGATTGTGTACTACCTTGATTTCTGCCTAGTACAGGAGATGTGTTTAAAACCTCCATATATACACTTACCAAATTACTGCTTATCTTGTATAGTGCTTTCAGGCTATGAAAGATCCTGACATCATGGAAACATTCCAGTTTGATATGTCAAATAAAAAATAAGTACCCTTAGAAGGATGGTGACTTGTGCTAAGGAAGGTTAATTACATGTTTATTTCAGTTTTATGTGTACATCTGCATCGAGTAAGTGTGCTGAACTAGGGAGGAGTAAACAGGGCTTTATGCAGGGAAGATGTAGCTCATAAATCCATTGAAGTTCTGTTCAGGAATGAACAAGCTTTTGGGTTGGGGGCGGTTAATTAATGTAATTCTTGACATGGGATGGAGTGCCCCATCAGAAGCTGATAGAGAAAGCAAGGTGCTCTGGGCTAGGAAGGGAAAGTTATTAATTAGCTAAGAAAGGGGGTAATAACTTGTAGAGCTCAGGTCCTCACTGGAGCCCCTCTGGAAGGTGGACTGGGCCCTGAACTGTTCAGCTTTGTTTGGGGCTGTGCTGGAAGAGGAGTGAGCAGAGGGCTGGGAAGGTCCCTGATCCTGGGCTGTAAAGGAGGAAGCTGGTGTGAGGAGTTACAGAGGACAGGATGATGAATTGTCAGGTGAAACTTCAGTATTAATAAATGCAAAGTGATGAACAGGGTGGAAAAAGAATCTGAGCTTTAAATAGTGGGTGATGAGCTCAGGGCTGGCTTTTACCTCTTAGGAATTAGATCCAGGTTTTAATCCATCTGTGAAAATCCTACCTATGGCTCAGTAGTGGTTGAATACTTAACAAGCATCTTTTTTGAGCAGAATGTTTTGTATCAGCACAAACAGGGCTGGATGTTTTCATGTCTCTGGAATGATCTCATCAAATGAGAAGACGATACTTGAAAACTATTTAATTTGAAAGGAAGTGCTAGGAAAAAAATACTTGCAAAAGGGCACCTGATATGAGAGAGAAATCCAATGTTACACTTGAGGGGAAAAAAAGAAAAAATTAAAGCAAGCATACATTGTGAATAGAAGAACGAAGTATAAAAATATTTCAAGTTTAATAGTCCGAGATGATTGATAGTCTATTTTTTTCCCTCACCCAATTACAGGATAAAGCTTTGCTGGTTGGTGTAACTGTTGTTAAGGTGGTTAAATGGAAACTGGTTTATTGATTCTTGTCTTCACAAATTGAATTATTTACTTCTTGGTGAAGGTTCTCCTGTTGTCCACAGATTTTTTCCTGACTCCTAACCTGAATGTTTCTGGAGTGTTCCCACACATGCAGTTGTTGCAGGATTTGCAATGCTGAGGAGAGGAGCTGGTTAGAGGCTGTTTATTGTAGATTATTTTGGGATGGAACAGATTTTCCTCACCAATGGTAGGTGCTCTTCTGGGTGCTTCAAATACTTTATTTCTCCTCTCCCCTGTTGCTTCTTCTCTTCAGAGTCTTCTTTCCTTTGAATTGTGCTGATGCCAAGCAGGTGGTTTTAGGTCTGTGCTTTAACTGAGAGGGGAAGGCAGTGGACAAGCAGGAGAGCAACCTTTGCTTTAATATTTTTAGTCAGCTGAAAGAGTTATAAACTACATAACAAAACAGTTATCATCTAGATAAATTCAGGTATTTATTGCAACTAGATGAACTCAGTGTAGTAGAACAGAGTTGGGCCAGTGGTTTAGTGTGCCTTTCATGGAATTAAAATGTTTTTCTTTTCTTCTGTATAAGTCTCCAGAAGCAAAGCTTCTTTTGGAGATCTACTAAGTCATTGCTTGCACGAGGAAATTTTTCTGTCTGACTCCTGCTCTAAAGTTTACTAGGTCAGGAGTATTTTTCCTGAAGTATTTATTCCTTGTCTTTTTTTTTTAAAAGTTGAACCTGAAATGTATGTCAGCTCTTCAGAACACATGGCAGAATATTCGTTCTGTTAATAGCTGGCTGTGAAATGTGTGGTAAAATCCCAGCCATGGGATTATCTCAGCTAAAACCTTTTTCTTTGACAAGTGAGGGCCTTACATGTAAATTTGACTCACCACCAGTTTCCTTCCAGGGTTCCTTCATCAGGGAAGCTTCTCAGCCCTATCTTTTATATCAAAACTGAGTTAATGAGTTGTGCATCTCCTGATTAGCTGGCAGAGCTTTTGCAGCTTCAAGGAGATCTAACACCTGCTAATATCAATGCAAAAGCTTGGCTGCAAAGTTGCCAAACCCACATTTAACCTATTTAAATCACAAGCTACCATTGATCTGGTTTTCACAGTGTGTTCTCCTGAGTGCTTTGGGCTTAGATGTATTACTTAAAGAAAGATTTTAGTATTTAATTTGCAGTGTTTAAAAGGAGAGAAGCTGGCTCTTTAGCATGGGGAAAGGTAAAAAAAAAGCAGTTTAGTAATTTATTGATAATTAAAAAGAGGCATGAATAGGATTCTTTTACTGCATGAAGATTCAGCTTGGTATGAACAAAACCAGACTTGATCAAGAATAAGCTCTGAGTGGAAATCTGCAGTGAAGTGTTATCTGTGCTAACAGTGAGGGCAGGAGCAGTGAGTGCACTGTGAATGAACCAGGGCTATTCTTGTGGTCCCAGCACAGCTGAACCAGCACTGAGAGCTGGCCCAGGCTGGGACAAGGTTTGAGACTGGGGATGGTGTTGAACAAACCTCTCCATTCGATGTGCGTTGGAATTTTGAAGTTTGGGAGTTTTGATCTTTCTGTGCTTTCTGGCACTGACCCCCAGAAGAACACTGCTTTTGACTTGAGGCCTTGGAGAAAGCTTCCAAAATTGAGTGGTGGAATTGGAATCACTGGTGTGTAGTTTGGGTAGAAGTGTGTAATATCACATGGTGAAGGGTTTGGAATTTAGGGCTTTAGAATATAGTAGGAAGTATGGGACAAGATGGAGGTCCTTGAGTGTTGGGTCTTCTTCCTTCTTGTTCCTTCTTCTTGGTTTTAAGTAGTAGTTTTTGGTTGGATAGAAAGTACTGCACTGTGGGTCACAAGTGTTTGGTCATTAAGTCAAAAGTATAAATAATATAAATATAAGTTTTAAATTAAATTGTTAGGCCTTAAAAGACCTTGTAGCGAGCAAGAGACAGTTCCATTTTGTCATTTTGAACTTATTAACTAAAAATACTGTAAAACTCACTATACTATAAATAAAAATTAATAAACAATCCAAACACAAAAATCCTATCTCTCATACTTCAATCCCAACTCTAACTAAAAACAAAAAAAAAACAACAGAAAAAATGTACAGTTGGAAATTGTAGAAGCACAGAAGGGTTTGGCTTTGGAAGGGACCTTCAGGATCATCCACTTCCAATCCCAGCCACGGGCAGGGACACCTTCCACTGTCCCAGGTGGCTCCAAGCCCCAACCAGCCTTTAACACTTCCAGGGAATGGGACATCCACAGCTTCTCTGGACAACCTGTGCCAGAACCACCCTCATCATAAAAGCCACTTTCTTTACATCCAATTTAAAATTCAAATCTGTCCTCTTTCCATGTAAAACCACTGTCCTGTTTCCATGGCCCTCCTTTGGAGCCTCTCAGCAGGTCCAGGGGTTTTTCCTGTGCTGGGGAGCCCAGAGCTGGGTGCAGCACTCTGAGAGGTACTGAGGAGCTGCAGCAGCAACATTTTATTATTTTTTCATGGTCCTGGAATGTGTTATTTAGGATCCTGATGGGAACTGTGCCATTTTGCGTGTACTGTAATAAGTTAATCCAAGCTTGTCCTTAATGAGCGTGCTTGTGGTGGCAGTGACAGCCCAGATTTGAAATAGACTTTGCTTGTAAACACTGGAAATGAAGTGGACTTTGTGTAGAAAAAAGGAGAAACCTTATTTTTTTAAGCTGTTCACTTTTGAGTACTTGTCTGTGTGTGTTTGGAGAAAGTACAAAGCATACATCTGAGATAGTTTCCATCTAATAAAATACATTTTTTTAATGATAACAACCGCACATTGTACTGGCAAATAATTGATGCAAGATTTCTCAAAAACCTTTTTTCTTGTTTTCTTACTCGAAACCTTTGTCAATATCATTTTTCTGAGTAAAAAACTTTCACTCCTTTGAGTTTTTGATTACTTATAAGTTAAATTTATCTTGCAAAGAGTAGGCAAAGTGTGGATAATGTTTGTAAATCTAACCTATTCAATTTGGATAAATCTTACACTGAGATTTTAACAGTTCAGTTACTGAAGGAGTGGGAAAAGAATAAAAAAATTGAAAAAATACACATATTAAAGCTACTTGAGTAGCAGTTTATTTTCCTGCTGCTCTTTGAAAAAGGGGGCAGGGGAGAAAAGGGTCTTTAAATAGCCTGTAGCTGCTGCTGCTGCATCTACTTGCTTGTGTGACAGATACTGCATTTCTCATTAGAGGTACCTTGCAAGTACCCATGGTCACCATAGTAACTATCTTGGAGCCTTATACCTTAAATTTATCCTGACAAAGGTTACTGTGGCAATTCCTAGTAATTGGCTTTTTTTCTCTTTTTTTTCCCCCTGCTGCTATTTTTAACTCATCCCCTCCCCCTCCATTTAAGTTCCAGATCCTAAATGGAATGCATGGGCAGAATTAGTGAGAAAATGCTTTTCAGGGTAGGACTAATTGGCAGCTAAACTCTATGTTTTGTTCCTTAGTGTGAAAAAAAAAATCTAAGTCATAACTTTCAGTGGAAAGTAAAAGGTTATCAGATTTGTCCTCCAAATATTTTGATATGAAACAATATCAGTGCTCTTGAAACATGGGTTTGGTTCATGCAGGCTTCTACTCTTGTTTATTATCAAATATTGGTCATGTTGTTTATTAGCAGATATTACTACCAGCAGAGATTGAGGGAAACAAACCATATCCTGAAGAGCAGAAAGCTAATTTAAAGTAAGCCTCTAATAAACAGAAGAGTTAGCCTTGTGCTGTGCTGTACTGGTACCTGGGACAGGTGCTATATGCAGCTACCTGGCATCTGCTGGTGCAGCAGGTTGAATTAAAAAGTTATTCATAGGCTGATGATATCATTGTTTAATTTCCTGTAGGTGTATTAGAGGATGACTGCTACATTTCCAGTGGCTAAGAAGTCTCAAATTTAATTGTTTGATTGAGTGCAGTTCCATTTTCCAGGCCCAGGAGTGAGAGTGACTTGCTGAGCCATCCCAGGGAAAGGAAAGGAAAGGAAAGGAAAGGAAAGGAAAGGAAAGGAAAGGAAAGGAAAGGAAAGGAAAGGAAAGGAAAGGAAAGGAAAGGAAAGGAAAGGAAAGGAAAGGAAAGGAAAGGAAAGGAAAGGAAAGGAAAGGAAAGGAAAGGAAAGGAAAGGAAAGGAAAGGAAAGGAAAGGAAAGGAAAGGAAAGGAAGGGAAAGGAAGGGAAAGGAAAGTTCTCAGCTTTTCAATGAGGTGCAGGACACAGATGCATGTTCAAACACTGTTCTACACTCAGCCCATCTCTGTGTGGCAGAGTTCACCCAAAGGTGCAGCCAGCAGTCACTTGATCTTTTTTCTTCTTTTTGAAATATAAGAGAAAAACTCTTAAAACTTCACAACCTTTAAACACTGAGCTTTCTCCTTTTAATATCAGTTCAGTCCTGATGTATATCAGCACTTAACTTTATCACAAAACAAGCTTAAAAGATATAAGAGATGTTTATTCAGTGTTGACTCTGAAGCACTAAGGATGATGCATTTAATTGCTTTGAAGACCAAGAATAATGCACTAGAACTGTTTAGAACAGTTTCAATTTCTTCCCATGCTTCCTCAGCAGATATTTACAAGGACTTTAATTTCATACTTGGGAATGGGAATTTGCTGCAAAGCTAGAAATTGTTAAAATAATTAAATAATAATGGAGGCCTGGGAATTACATACATCCTCAAGGGCTGTGCAGGGCTGGGTTTTATTTGCCATTTTTTTTTTTCCTGTGTATAACTTTGAGCAGAAGCCTCTTTTTCATTGTAAAACAAAAAATAACCTGGAAGACTCTCAATGGCTTTCAGCAATTTTAATTCTTCTTTAACATGAAGGATAAGGTGAAGGATTATTCTGTTCTAAGTAGATGGACAGCATTTGTATCTTGTTGACAGTAAGTCTGCCTTTCATATAATTTAAAATTAACTTAGCAGAGTTCTTTGGGATCTAAAATGGGAATTGTTGTCACTGTGAAGCCAGTTCAATGGGCTTTGTAGAGCCCTCATTCTCTTCCCTGAGATATTGGATACTACAATTCCTGAAACACTGTTGAGCTTTCTAGATTTTCCTGTATTATTCACTTGGAATGTCTGAATGGGAACAGAACTGAGAACTGGCATTTTGCTCATTTTTTGGAAGCTTTGGTCATTTCATCTAACAGGGTGACCTGGGATAACAAAGTCCCTCTCACATGTTTTTTTTTTTTTTACCCATATGCTGTGGGTATGTTATTAAAGAGATGTAAGGTGTGATTTGGAGCCTGAGACCAAGTGGGGAGGGATGATGTGGCTGTGGGCAGGAAGGTGCCAAGAGCAGGAGCACAATCTGCTTCTCTGGGTTTGCTGTGGCTGGTGAGTGCAGAATCCCCTGCCCTGTCAGCAGCTGAGCCTGCACTGCCTGAGTGGAGATGCAAACACAGTGAGACCAGAGCTGGGTGTTGGATAGAGCATCTTCCGAGGTTCCAGGAGTTTTTATTTTAAATACATCAGCGATGGTGGTCTGAAATGTAAATGATGACTTGCAGACATGTAGAAAATTGCAACATTGTTCAAGAAAAATAATTTCTTCCAGTGGTCAGTCCTGGAAATGCCTGAGCCCTGTTGGAAATCTGAAATTAAATGAGGGTTAAGTAAAACAGCACTCACATGCTGTGATAATTTTTCAAGGTTTTGAGGCATTTAAACTTTAATTTTATGTAGCAAATTATACTCATTTGCTGCTTAGAATTTGTAGCTGAACACCTACTGAAGACTTTTTTCTTATTCTGTTGACTTTTATATTGTGTTGGCTATGACTATTTGACTATGGTTTTGTTCTTCTCAGCAGTTTTATATCTTAATTTTGATCATAGATCCACTGGCAGTGGGATGCCTTTTTTCTGTGTGTGTTGTCTTCCTGACACAAAGTTATTCTGATCAGTACTTATGTTTGAACACTTGCTGTTGCAGGAATTAAAAAAGATTAAGAGATAATAAAAAAAATTATGGAAAAGAGGAAAATAGTAATTTAAGTTGTAGCAGCAAATTTTTTCTCATGCATTTCACTTAAGTGTACAGAAAGTATTTACTAAGTCATAATTGCTGGTTTTACTATTGTTGGAGGAACTAGAGAAAGTTTCAGTGGAAATTAACCATATACCTGATTCTGAAAGCATTTCAGTTGACCTACCTAAAGTGTTCAGTGTGTTTTTTTCAGATTTTGCTTTGCAGTTTGTGTTAAATTCTAGACCTGGATATTTCAGGAGAACTAAGCAGACTTAGAAACTGAATTCAGTGCTTATGCTGTTGACACAGTTCTTTGCTTTCTTCATTGTGAATCCAGTTTATGAATGGCTCACTGTAAGAGGATTGTGAAAGCTTATTGTCTAATAAAATCTGCAACAAAAATGCACTTGTTTAAAATTATATTAAATTTTATCATCATGTATTAAAGTGTGAAACCTATGCTCCTGAGAGCTTGAGCCATTCAAAGATTTTTCTTCTTCTGTCATTAGTGACAGTAGATGTAGTTTAAATACTCAGGAACGTTAAGATCATTTTGGTTTGGATGTGAATGCTCTGTCAAAAATATCAGTGAATGTGTTGTCACAGCACCATTCAGAGCCTTGTAGGTTGGAGTGGACTTTTTGAGGTCAAATAGTGCCATGCCCCTACTCAAGCAGGGTCACTTAGCACAGGTGTAATCTGCTGCAGTGCTGTACAGAATGTGGTGGTTGCTAAAATTTCTCAGAGGGAAGGATTTTGGTCAAATATTTCCTGTGCTTTCCTTTCCTTTTTTTTTTTTAAATAAAGGATTCTGAGGTTTTATCTCCACCTGAGACAAGTTGTTATATTGACTGTAGGGAACACAGTAACTTCACAAAGAACAGAATCCCAGTATTAAGTGTGCTGTTTCTCTTAAGGACTGAGTTTCCTAAGACATGATTGCTTTTAAGCTGCTGTTTCTCTCTGCTCCCATGTCTTCGAAGAACACTTTTTAGAAGCTCAGGCATTTATCTCTGCCTCTGGTGGGACTCAGTCCTGGGTGATGAAAGGGGTAGGAAGGGTCCCCACAGAGCAGCTGATGGTGACTTGTGTAGATGCTGGAAGTCCTCCCTGAAATGGCAATGATCAAGGAAATGTGGTGTCCAAGAAAACCTGGCCCTTCTGGGCTCCAGCCTGATGACTTCTGGCCCTTTCTTTTTCAGAGCTCGTGCTTTTAAAAAGGGTTTGTTTTGTTTGATGGTTTTATTTTTTTTCTTTCCAAGATAAAAATAGTTCCAAAATTGCGTTGTGTCTTTGACCTCTTATCCCTTTTAAAGGTGGCTTTGTTGATATTGTTGACTGGATATGAAATCTGCCTTGCCTTTTGCCTAGATCCAGAAAATCTGGAGATTCTTTCCCTTGTATCAATCTCCCTCTTTCACAGGTTTTCTCTTCCCTACCAAAGACACCTCACTGGTTTTAAGTATCTTAAGGAGGAGTTTTCATCATTATCAGGTATCTTAAAATCAAAGTTCTATCTCCATTTATTGGTAAGCTTCCTGCAATTCCCTTTAATCCAGGTTTGACCCATGACAGAGATTGGTGCCTCACTCTTTTGAAGACTTATAGATATATATATAGATATATAAAGATATAGATTTGTGTAGAGACAGATGTATGTATGTATATTCACAATTATAATTTCACACTGAAGGCTTTTGATTTTTTTCTTGTGTATTCTTACCTTTCCTATCCTTTATTTGAGGAGTCTTGAAAGAATAAAAGAAAACCAGAAGCTGCTTTTCCAGTTCAGAGTTTTCTTTTAGTGTCATATAGTAATTAAAAAATAATTAGAGTTTCGTAACTTGAAGGTTAATTTATGAAGTGTAAGTAAATTTGTCACTTTAAAACGATGGAAGTGCTTGTGGTGAATGTCTGATCTCTTAGATGAAAAATTATTAGGGTTTTAATTTTTTTTGAATTGTGAGAGATACCTCAGTATCTCAATACTGTTAAAAGAAAATTTGGGTTTGGTTTAAGGTTTTTTGTACCCTCTTCTCTGGCAAAATATTTTACTTTGTTTCATTGAAGAAAAACTACAAATAGGTTTTGTCCATCTGTGCATGAAGACTGAATAGATGCTCATCAAAATTAAATACTTAGATCTTAAATATGTTAGCAGGTTTTTAAAAGTACTTTATTTACAAGAACATATTAGTGTGGCATACAAACTACAGCTGAGCCTCACAGGCAAGATGCTTGAGCAAACAAGCAGTGCAGATGTCTTTTTCTTTTGTGAAGGTGAGATTATCAATTGTAGTGCTACAGAAAAACCTGAGGGATTATTTGCTTTGCTTTATTTGGAACATTTTGATTATACTAAACTGATTCAGATTGAGAGGTAGGAGCTGCATCACAGAGAAATGTAAACAGGAATTACAGAAATAAAACATTAGACTAGATCTTTAAAGAAAAAGAAATTTCCTTCTTTAGGCGTGGAGTACTGTGGAATTGTTTAAATAGAAATGGTAGGAGCTGTAGGAATTACTCTGTGGACATGAGATTCTGTTCCTCACAGTAGATTTAAGCCAGTGGAGTATTCTGTGCTGTACTTCAGTTCAAATGATTGCAGATGGAATGAAGAGGAAAACTGAAGAAGATAGAATATAATTTTTTGTCATCTCTTAGGTGTGGAAGATGCCCCAATGCCAGTACTTGGGCACCTTTTGAAATTTAATTTGTGCTGGGGTCTCAGTTCGTGCTTGGAAGAAGAACAGGTCCTGCATTCCTGATTTCTGTGCTGGAATTTGGTGAAAGTTTTAGCCTTGGTACCTTCACTGCATGCTGCCTCCAGTTAAATACTGATTTAGTCACAATACTGCATGCAGTAAGCCAGTAGGAAGTTATTTCAGTAGAATTTGGTGCCTGAGGAACATACACCAAATCTGAGGAACAAACTATAATTTTCTATTAACCCCTTTTGCTCTGATGAGCTCCCTGAACAGTTAGATTGAAACAAGTCTAGTTTTCATTTAAGCTCCCAAAAGTTCTGTCAGTACCTGGCAAGCCCATCAGTGATGCCCTACAGGTACCTCTGGGTGTGTTTCATGTTTCATTTTAGCTCCATGTTGGCTGTCAGAACTACTGATTCCACAAGAACTGTGCAATTACAATTCCTTGCAAATACATTGCATTAAAAACTAACAATGAATCGAATATGGTTTTCTGAATCCACTGAAAAACAAACATGCTAAGAGCTGATCACTTGGAAATTCATCAATTTTCAGGTCTGGTTCAGATCATGCAAATTAAACTTATTCACTGCTAAGTGTGGTGTCTAATATGTTTACACAGAAGTTACACTCTTGCACTGAAATAATAATCTACAGGGGTTTAAAATAATTTAATGTAAATAATGTGTATTATGGCAATATTCAGCTGCTTGGCTGGGATTTTTTTCTCTTAATAATCATCCTTCACTGTTACATGTGTAGTTCATTGTTTTTTTAAATATTTTTCCTTGCTTCAGTTCAGAAATAAGTCTGTCAAGTTTCCAAACCCAGTGTTGTTCTCTTAGCATTTAAAGCAAAACTAATTATTGTCAAAGGTCTTGATTAATGTAGAGAGCATGATAAAGAAATAAATTATACAGCCTGAGGGAAACAAAACTTGGGTTTCCAGAAGCAGTTTTAGAAAACATTAAGAACATGCACAAGATAAAGAAGCAGTAATATGGCCTGCCAACTCAGAATGTCTGTGATCTGGAAATCAAGATTAAATATTTCTGGAAATAATGATGCAGATGGTCATATTTGGTGTTGATGAAGGGTTTGTAATCTTTGTTGAGACTGTGAAATGCAAGAAGCAGTAATTAAATTGGAGAACATGAAAAACTAAAAACTAAGGAAACAAATTTCAAAGTTTGTATTGCACTTTCAGTCATTTCAGATTTACAGACAGAAGTTCTGGCCAAGGATGGAGAATACAATGCTGGGAAATCTTAGACTCGAAAGAAACTTGCATTTTAGGGTCACAGTTTAATAAAGTAGAAATGTAGGAAGAAAAAAAAAACAAGTGAAAGAAAGGAGAATACAGGAACCTGGGTTCCTGTGCCACAGGAAGATTAATGAAATAGGAGAAAATATCAGTTCAAGGCAGAGGGGTTTATCTCACTGAGAGCTTAAAAAGCACAACATCCTCCTTTTATAGTGCTTGTTCCAAGAGAGCCAAGAGGAGAATTCTGCCTGTGACCTCTGCAGTGCTCAGCAGGACAATGTCCCCTCTCAGGTGCAAATTCCTTCCCTCTGGCCTGGGACCCTGGGCTTGGTCTCTGAGCTCATCTTCCACCTTGGGCTCTGCATTCCTCAGTGCATTCCTCAGTCTGAGTCATTTCTGAGACCTTGGTCTGCTGAAGGAATAAACCATATTTCTTGTCTATAAAATAAAGGTTCAATTTTGCATGATGTGCCAGAAGAGTGATTATATTTGACAGTTTCAATATTTTGATTTCACACCGAGCCCCATTTTGAATTGCATCTGTCAAGGTAAAGGAAAGGTTTGCTCCTACAGGGAGCATTGTCTATGAGACAGGATAGTCTTTATTATGCTGCCCTGAAAATTCACGTATTTCTTTCCAGCTTGGTCCTCAGCAGGCAAAGAATCAGTTTCGTTTTGGATATGATTAAAAAAAGAAAGAATCAATAAGGAATTAAACAGTCAGGAGTCAGAAAAGGCCTGATAATGATGGAGAGTTGTATTACAATTTTCTATATATATTTTTTTTCTTACTAGCTAGTGGAATGAAAATGCAAGTATAGGAAGTAAAAGTTACGGAAAGTAAATTTTAAAAATAGTCAATTAAGCTGGTGGGATTTAATGATGGGGTATTAGTTCTCTTTTCTGCTTGTACTCACCAGTAATAATTAATTTAAAATAACTTGTTTTGAACATACTGCATAAAGTTGGAACAGTGCTTTTATTTGTTTTGATAATTTTCTCATTATTGCCACTTCTGTGTTCCTGAACTGACTGTCAGTATTTTTGTGATCTTTGAGTCAGGTATTTGTTAGAGAGAGAACATGAGAATAAAGAGGTTTATAGTTTCTGGTGGAGGAGTGTGTCTGTTCATGAAGAGTGAATGGATGTCACATAATGAACACACTATTTTGAGTTCATGTAACTGTTTTATAAAGTCATAGAATAACAGAATACTTTGACTTGGAAGGGACCTCAAAGATCATCTCTTCCAACCCCCTGCCATGGGCAAGGAACCATGTAAGCACTGCATATTAATCTGTTGCAAGATAATCAGAAATCTGAGAAAGTAATCAAGGAGGACTTTTTTTCCCCCCTGAATCCAGCAGAAAATCATCCCTGAAATGCAATTTAGGAAGGAGTATGTTGCATCCCAATTCTTAGTGATTCAGGATGCTGCCAGAAGATAAATGATACTGAGCTTATCTGCACTGACTTTGACCTTCTCAGATGGAAAGAGAATAAAACTTCTACCGTTGCAGCAAATTCTTCATGTATCTGAAGTTTAATGATGTTTCATCTGAGCTATCCTGGTGTATTATGGTTGATATTCCTTAAAAGTCTCTGCCCCAGCAGCTTCCTCCTTCTGTGATAGCACTTGAGATTCCCATTAGGACCCAGCTCCCTGTTCATCAAGAACTCCTTCAACAAAGTGATTTATTGATACAGAATGTTGTTATGTTGCTGTTGAGTGAACTGGCAGCCATAAACACTGCAGTAAATAAAAGTCTTAGTAAAATACAGTTCTGCAGTTATTGTGATGATTGGGCTTTATGGTAAAAACTCTCTTTTACAGAGTTCAGAGCTCACTTTGAGAGCTGTTTGCTGGTTCAGAGGGTGCCTGGATGGGTCTGTGCTCTCTGCATTTTTCCCTGGGTGCTGAGCTTCCAGGTTCTGCAGGCTGTGTCCATCAGGAGTTGAGCTGGAATGTGTGTTTTGTCTGCTTTGTATCAATTCTGGGTGCAGTAAGTAGCCACGTATAAACCCCAGAATTACAAAATTCCTCAGGGCTTCTTCTGCAGCTCGTTCCCCTTCTCTCTCTCACTCATTTCCTGGTTTAGCCTCTGTTTTTCTCTCACTCCTTCATCTTGAGCTGCTCCCCATCTCAACTAAACATATTTTGGAAGCAAAAGAGAATTTTCCTTTTGTTTCCCTCCTCTCCCTTTTGGCAGTATTTTGTTTAGACAATTTAGATTAGCTGAAGGTTGGAAATTTTCTTACAGAGAATTCATTTTGGTGAAATTAATTGAAACAGCAGTAGAAAATGAATGTACCAGAAAACTTCCAGTTTTTGTGAGGGCAGAGATAATGAGCAGGAGATGATCCCAGAAGTTCTTGTGTACATTTCTCTTCCACTATGTTAAACATGTTTTCTGAGCTAACTATGTCTTATGCAAGCAATCCTTCAAGTACTGAGTGTAAAAAACCCCAACCCAACTCTGCATAACTTCACCTGATAAATAGGAATGCTGTCCTTCTGCAGATAACATATTTATTCATCTAGATCAATCCCCTAAATGTTTTGTGCTGTGTTTTTCAGCCTCTTTAATAATTTGGAATATTTTATTTATTTTTCCATTGAAGATTTTCCCCCATTACTTTCTAATTGTTTCTTAGTAAGCAAAATCTGGACTTGGGACATATTAGAGGATGGACATTCTGGAATAATCTTCAGACTGTTTTTTTCCCTTCCAGTTTTCCTAAGTAGTTTGAAGACAAAACTGGTAATTTTATGAGCGAGGTCACAGAATCACAGCCACAGTCACGGGCTGCAGAGCCTCTCTGAGCAGCCTGTTCCACCCTCACAAGAATAAAGGTTTATACTGTGTCCAGATGAAATGCCCCATGTTTTGATTTGTGTCTGCTGCTTCTCGTTCTGGCATTGGGCACCACTGAGAAGAGCCTGGATCTGGATTCTTCACTCCTTGCCCCCATCTAGAATTTATGGATAAGATCCTCCTGAGCCTTCTTCTCTCTGGGTTCTGTCCCAGCTCTCTCAGCTTCTCCTTGTATGACAAATATTTGTATCCATTAATCATCTTCATGACCCTGGGCTGGACTTGTCTTTATTTAAAACACTGCTGTATTTACTTTAAAGAAGGAATACAAAACTCTGAATATTTTTGCCACGTAATTTCCTTTTACTTGTGGCCTTAGCTTTATTTCAGTCAGTTGTTGATTTGGGACACCAGATCAAACCTCATTCCTTTCTTTTCACATCTTCATCTTTTTCATTGATTTAGCTTAGTCTTCAGAGGATCACAGAATCCTGGAATGATTTGGGTGGGAAGGAACCTTAAAGATCATCCAGTTCCACCCCCTTCCATGGGCAGGGACACCTCCCACTGTCCCAGGTTTCTCCAAGCCACATCCAGCCTGGCCTTGGACTTTTTCAGGGATGGAGCATCTGCAGCTTCTCTGGGCAATCTGTGCCAGGGCCTCACCACCCAATTAGGAATTTCTTCCTAATATATAATCGAATTCTCTCCTCTTTCGGTTTAAAACCATTTCAAAACTATTAAAAAGTTACCAACGTTTGAATTAGGTTTTTCATTTAGAAGAACATCTTGACTTGTGGAAGCATGAGATAATTCTTTTTCCTAGAAGTAATTATTCTGTAGTTGTGTCACACTTCAAAGCTCATATATGGAATTTCACAACTTTTCTCCTCAGATATAGTATTTGTTTCAATTTTTTTCTGTTCTGACTGATGTTTGATGAATCTACTACCAATGATGAATGGAAATGGATATTTGACATGTTGTAGAAAATGCTGTTTTCTGAGTTTCAGTTCACAGTTAAATCAATTCAGCTTTCCTGTTGTTGTCCCCAGTTAGATAACTGTTCCATGGAGCAGAATAATTTATGCCCATTGCATCCATAAAAATATTTATTTGAAAATAAACTTGTTCTTTTCAATATTTCCTTAAGATTTCCACCTACATAAATATATGGTATTTTTAACACAAAGTCAGCTATTTTACTTACTAGCATATTGAGGAAAAAAAAAAAAAAAAAACAAACAAAACCCCCACAGCTTTTCAACAGGCATTATTAAAAAGGTGCTGCAACACTTTCTATCCTGGCATGTGCTAGGAGAAACACATGGTGAAAAAACTTCATTCATTCATAGAATTACAGAATCATTAAGGTTGGAAAAGACCTCTAAGATCAGTGAGTCCAAAAGTTAATCCAGCACTGCCAGATTCACCACTGACCCTTCTCCTTTAGCACCACATTTGCCTTCTCTTGAACACTTCAGGGATGGGGATTCCACTTCCCTGGCCATGCCTCTGCCTGTGCCTGACCACCCTTTCTATTTTGTTTCTTCACCTTTCAACTAATTTATTTTGGTATAGATCCATAGTTGACTGTATTGCTCTTCTTCAAGGATCTAACATCCAAATTCACCCTATTTAATTTAATACCTAATTTTTGAAGCATTTGTTAGTTTCTCCAAGGAAGTTATTAATTCATCCAGTTGAAGGGAGATTTGTGAAAATGAGTTTAAAAACTGCTTTAATGTTAATGACTTGTTTCAGGTCGCGTTACCCAAACTTAACAAATCTTACCAGTAACATTGAAACTAAAAATCAAATACAATTAGTGAGGAAAGTGGTATTTTTGTGCATAGCTTTAGCTAAAAATAGGAAAGACCCTCAGGATATGGTGGTAAATCTATTTTTAAAAGAGAGCATTGCTATTTAATGAAATGCTGAGCCCAGGGAATGCAGTCAAGGATAATCAGAGGCACTTATCACCTTTGACAGGCTGCAGTATTTCTTACAGCTTTGTTTCAGCCCATGACTTCTTACTTGAGTAATTGAATACTTTCTGTGCCCATTCTTAAGGAAAACATTAAAGCTTTAAAAAAGCATTATAATAATTAAAAAAAACCAAAAAGATTTAGATGCAGGGGATTGGAGCATGCTTGAAACATCAGATTCGAAATATTTAAATTCTTTAAATCAGACATATCACAGGAGGGTAGGTTGAGTCCTTCATCTTTTGCAAGCCACATAAACTCAGCTCCGTGCAGAATCATTGAAATCTCTAAATTGTTGTGTCAGGGAATCACTGTACTGGTGTTCACAGCACACATTGATGGTCTTGTTAGATTGTTTTTCAAAGTCCACAAAGAGCAGCTCTCTCCCTTGTGAAAGGACATTCTGCCAGGTGTGGACCTGCTACAGCCAAAAAAAAGGAAATTCTCAAGGCAGACTGAGCTCCCATCGCTGCCACTATTTCCACTCTGTTCTTCTACTCTGAGAATTGTGAAGTGTGTGAAGGAATGGTTGGGCTGCAATGGGGCTGATCCAGTTTCCATCAGGAGCTGGAGAGGATCCATTAGCAGATCCACATGGAGAAGTTTCCTGATGATGCAGGATCAGCTTTGGTTGTGACCTCTGCATTCCTGGTAATGAGCCATTCTGTACTGCACAAATGCTGAAAATTACTGGTTTCTGCCTTAATGCACCTCCAATATATCCATCTTTATTTTCCTTCAGTACATCATTTCTAAAGAGTGGAAAGGACATGCACCAAAGTTTGTTTTCAGTTAATAAGTTTGAAGAAGTGTTCTCTCAACCAGCAAAGTGGTTCACTGATGAGAACTGCATGGGTAGAACTCAGCAGAAGTTGACACAGAAGAACTGTAAAGAAATAGCTGTGGACCAGTGGCAACACCTTCACTTTTGTCAGTAGTATTTTCCCATTGGAAGCTCTTTATAGAGCTGTATTTCTTTGCATCTGCTCCTTCTGACCTTGAGGGTGGGCAGCTTAAAGTTATTTTTAGATCTTTTGTGAGCATATTTATGTGACACTGACTTTTTTAAATTTGAAAAGCCAAGGAGCTTTTTATAGCATTGTTAAAGAGGCAGTGGTCATGGCTCACTGGTTAAAATTGAATTCTATTTTGCACTTAAAAGCTGAGATTTATCCTTTTAAGCCTTGTGCCTGGTTTAATGACTCAATGCAACTGTATGTTTGCTGGGAAGCAGCTTCTGGCTGCTTTGGTCTGGTTGTGTGGTTCTCTGCCTTAAAAAAAAACCTAAACAGGTTAAGTTTGTACTGTGTATCATCTTTATGCTATATTTGTATAAATTTTTGAAAACCCCTGCATTTTCAGGATAAAACCCAAGCCCCAGCTTTACCTAAAATAGCCTAAGGTTTGAATCAGTAATTTAAACCAGAACAAAAAAATAGATACCCTAACTACCTACACATTAATCATTAAATTTTCAATAAATTAACAGTTGAAACTGCCCAGAGAAATGCCACTGATACGTAAGGTTCTGGTAGAGTGGCAGTTTCACCAGCAATGACTTGTGCTTTGTCTTTCTGTTTTTTTTTTTTCCTGATGGGGTTGAGAGAAGCTTGTCTTGGAATCTCATAAAATACCTGGCTTCTTCTGCACACGTTATTTGATCAAAGTCTAGGATCTGCAGGTATTTCTCTCTTAATGAAAACTGGCTGTGGAAACAATGTTTTACAGCAACTGCGTCAGCTCTCTTTGTGTAGTTGGCTTTTGACGCATTTCTGTGTTGTTAAAATAAATATGGATGGACTTTTTTTTTTTTCTCTTTCAGTGATTACCCTGTGTATGCTTTCTAACAGGGACATGTTTCCTTCTGCTTGTCACCAAATATTTCAGCTTCTCCTTCTCAATTAATTAATGTCCTTAAAATACGTGAATATATCTGCTGGAGGAGATTAATCCACCTGTGTCATTCTTAGCATGACACTGCAGCTGCATTTATTTTCCTTGCTGTCCCTTCTAGAATTTTGCTTTGTTTGTGTTCTGAGAGCTTTGACAAAAATATATACAGGGGGTTTGAATTTGTGGGTGTCAACTTTGAAGCTGCTGGGCTTTGATGATCTCGATTTTTGATGTTTGGTCTTTCCTTGGTTTCCTCTATTCAAATGAAAACAACAGAAGTCTCAGAACACCCAATCTTGAGGAAGGTCTCAGTGTTCACAGGGAGAGGTGGAGCACATCTCAGTCGATCTGCATTTAGCAGCCCCAGCCAAGGAGGAAAATTGTCCTCCTCAGCTTTGGTTGTGCCTGGGGGCATTTCTGCCATGGATGCCCTCCTGCAGCCTCTACTGTTCTTCAGTAACTCCAGGGAAATCTGTCTCAGTCTTTCCATGAAGCTTCCACAGAACTTCCCAAGAACACCTTGCAAGCCTCTTCTTGGTAACTCAGCTATGCATGAAGTGTATGATCTCTCTGCATCCTTGAGATACTTGGAATTCTTCTCATTCATAGAGTTATTCCCAACATGCCTGTTAAAGCTGATGTGCTGAATTAAGGCAGATCTGTGCCACAGGTGGGTGCAGTGGGCACGTCCTGTAGCTTAAATCTTGTTTTCTCAGAAGTGAGAAAGAGACAAAGCACTCTGCCGATAGGAAATCCCGTTGTTTAAAGAGCTGGAGCACAGGAAGATGCAGTTCCTTGTTCCTAATGAGGGCCTCTGAGGCTTGACCTGCCTTTGCAAAGGCTGCCATCAGTTCTCTGACCCTGTGAAGGAGCTCCTGCAGGGATCTTCAGCTTCACAAGGAGATTGTCTTTCTCCCTTATGTGCCTTGGGGGCAGCTGTTGAAACACAGCAGGAATGGTGGCATCCCAGATCTTCCAGGAACCATCCTCTTTGTCACCTTCCCTCAGGCTAATGGGTATTTCAACACCAGTGCAGACAGCACTGGTGGACTTTGTTGGTCAGAACAACTGCTTTGCCCACCAGTTTTTCCTCCATTCTTCTCAGGAAAAGGCTTATGAAAGCTGCTTGGAAACACTAGTCAGTGTCTTCTTCACAAGGCTTCCTCCCACTTGAGAACAGAGTTTTACAGCAGCTGTTTTATGGCAACAAAGAGAAAAAAAATACAGAGACTTAATCTGAATTTCAGAAAATTGTGGTTCAGATTAAGTATTGTGATTGAGGTTGAAATAAAATTATATCTCTTCATGGGGAAAACTGATTTGTATCTATACAACTTCTTGGAGGGGCTGGTGTGCTTTTCATATTTTGCATGTTCTTGTGTAAATAGAATCAGTTTTTCATAGGTGAGAATCCCTATCTGTACCAGGATCTATAGCTGGATTCTCTGTAACTCTGGAGCTGCATATGGAGGACTCTGCACCAGTGGATATGGGCACTTCAGGTTAAGTGAAGGGGTTTTTTGTCATTACTTCCAACAGGTACAAAGACTTCTAGAGATGATTGTGCAGCTGTTTCACTTACTGGAGGTAATTTGAGCCATGCTGCTTGTTTGATGATGAGTCATGGGCAGCATCTGCAAAAAGGAGCCTTTCATCTTCAGCCCTTACCCTGTTAAGGTTTTTCTCTGGTTAGGAGACAGGATCTGTGTTCCATGAAAGTGCTTTGGAGCTCGGGGCTCCATCATGTTCCAGGTCCTGGTGGGTGCTCACAGTGTAAAGTGAAGCCCAAAGCATCTTGATGTACTTGAGCCATTTCTGGATTCCAAACAAAAGTGGTAACATCAAAAATAACGTCCTTTACTTAATTTTCAGCACTGAACACACCTGGAATTTCATGTGTGTGGGATGGCAACCAAAGCTTGGATTATGCTGTGGGTGCTTTACTGGCCCAGCCCAGCTGTGTGTCTGATTCACTGGTTGTGATTAATGATGGATGCTTTACCTCAGTTCCAGCTCTTATTGAAAATACCTTAGGAAGAACTCAGTGAAGCTGCAGTAATTATAATCGTATTATCATAAGTGAGTTCCCAGCAGCTGCTTGATATTTTAATTTATAAAAAATGCCCTGAAGTTCAGGATGGAAGTGCATGGTCTGGGAGTCTCTCTGCACTTAACTGAGTGGTGAATTTACCCCAAATCAGCCAGACAGGCACTGACAGCAGGAAAAGATGCAACTCCTCCTTAATGGTGGTGGAGAGGCCAGAGAATGATTTAACACCCAGCTGGATGGAGTTGATGACAAACTCTGTAAGACCTGCAATGCTCAGCTGAATTTTTCCCCCTATCTGTCTCATTTTTTAATACTGAATTCAGTTTGAACATTGAGGAAAGCTGGAGGGGACAGGGAATCACAGTGTCCTTTTTTGGGTCATTTTCCAGCAGCATGTGGGTAGGTCAGAGCTTGACTGAAGAGTTGAGGGCTGAGGTTATAGAGCTGAGGCTAAAAAGGTGACTTAAATCCGAGGTGAATGTGAGCAGAACATAAACACTGAAGTGGACATGAGCATGTTAAAAGAACTTCCAGTTTTTGGTAAATAAATTTCCATATTATAAATGCTAAAAAACTGATTACCTTCTGGGGTGCAGAAGTATGATATGGAGAGTCATTATAGCTTGGGCCATGTATAAGCTACAGAACTTTTAACTGAATTCTACTTCCTTGGCCAAATTTTGTCCTTTTTTTGCATTTCCTCCTCTTCTGGGAATGACAGTGACTTTGGAAAAGTTTGTTATTGATAGTGATGAATAGAAAAAAAGCATTAATTATGTGAGTGTCAGGATTAGAAGACTGGAAGGAAGGAATTAAATGATAAACAAATTTGATTTGTAGTCAGTGACCCAATAAACTGTAGGATAGTTTTTTTAGAATATAAGTGCATATTAAACAAAGTGTTATTATGCCTCAAGTTAACTCAGTTTAAGCAATGAGCATTTATGGGCAGGGCAAAGGTGTTGTCTACAGATATGTCAATATTTTGAAAAAGCTTTTGTGCTGCAAAAAGCCTTTTTAATTATTAATAGAACAGAGGTTGAGAATAGATGGTTTCTCCACTGTAATGACAAGGGTACATCAAAACACAAAATGTTTCTGTACCTTCACGTCATGAAACTACATCTCTCCTAAAGCTGTCCCAAGAAAGGGTAATTTATTGTTGTAGAAAGGTTTATGACAATAAAAATCATGAAATAATCAAAGTATTGACCCTTAGAGAAGAAACTGCATTATGAAGTCTACTGACTTTTGGAGGAAATGTGAGTAAAAGAATGCAGTGACATTGGTAGACTGAGTAAATACTTCACCATTTTTAAGTTCATGAACTTGGAAATCTTTAGGGTTTGGTGTTCTTTTTTTCTCTTCTTACATATTTGACACCCATTATTGTTACAAGCTTTGTCTTTTTAGCTGCTTGATAAGACCTTCTGTTTTGGATCCTGACATGAATGTAACAACTCTGTTTCATTCCCCCCCTGAATTCAGTTTAGATTTATTCTTAGGCATTACATTCTATATTGTATATTATTTATTATCCACTGGAGGGAAAAGCCCAGTATGTATGTAAAATGAAATGAAAAGTGAATGGTAAGAAATTCAAAACCATTAATTTTAAGATAGAGAGCATAGGCATCATGATGGAAGTTGTGAGTGAAGTCCTATTTGTCATTTGAGTCTAGACTCATTAAGTAGTAAACTTGGAAAGGGTAATTTGTGGTAAGTCATTGAGATGTTTTTTAAAATATCAATAACAATAATAATACATAAAATACTGAGCTGTACTGTGTTCTTTAATAATGCTCCAACCTGCTTCTCATTATTGTGTTTTGTGTTACTCAGGAGCAGCCTTTAACTCATCTCTTCCTTCAGCAGCTCTGCCAAGCACACAACAATGTCAGGCACAATAAATCTACATCACACTTTCCCAATATTTGCTTTTTCTCTCCTGATGTATTGATGGAAAGCATCTCTTAAGATGGGCATCACTAGCAGCTTATTTCAGGCTGTCACTTATTTTCTTTCTGAATCGCAAGGACTTAAATAGGATGGGACTTGAGAATATTCAGTCATGATCTCCAGTATGAAATAGAGAATTTTATGAGAGTAAGCTATGGGGTGATTAGTGACTGCTGATTACATGGTGACAGCAGGCAATAAGTACATGTATGCAGGCTCTAATGATGGAATTTGAATTTACATGAGGGATATTTTCGTGTCAGTGCTCATTGTTTCAGAGGCCATTCCATGTGGGTTCAGAGCAGCTTCTTTGTTGTGTTCTTTCTTGTATTTTGACATTATGTCTCCCTTTCTGGGAAGAACCATCCATCTGTAATTTGAAGGAGAGCTCCTTGCCATTTATCTGGCATTATCTGAGAGGCTGTGCAGGCTGGACTGCTGTACAGTGATATTTGCAAGCACATGGTGACATTAGACAGTGGGCTATGTCTGTACTACTTGTCCTCAGAACAGGCTCACCAAAACAAGCCCTGGTTTTTGTCTTTCTCATGGCCTCTTGCTTTTCTCACTGCTGCTGTCAGCTACACTAACTCACTTATATTTGATCCCTTGTGCACAGGAACTGGTTTATACAAATAATTAGCATTTAAAAATATCTATATTTCTTAAAAGCTGTTTGTTCTTTTCATATAAACGGGTTAATTTTTTCCTAAGGCAATTTAAGCCATGTGTTTTTTTCATTTTCTGCATTTTCATGCTATTCAATCAAGAAAGCAAATCACTTTGTTTCCTTTCCAAGTCTCCATTTCAATTTGTGTATATGTATGAGATAAACAATAAGCTGATTTTTCCAATATTGAAGTAATGATAGTGCTTCAACCAGGGTTTCTCAGCCTGCCTGGCAAATGTGATCCTATAGGATAGGAACTTTCTTTAGACAGAAAGTCACAGATTTGCCATCGAAAGGGCATTATCTAAGAAACATAACAAAAAAAGAGATAGATAAAAAGTGAGGTATTGGGAATTACTGGGACCAATTTGGCTTAGGGTACAGTGGCTGTGAAAATGTTTGCCCCCCTTGGTTGCTGGACAGTCACAGAATTGATTTAATTCCGTGCTTAAGAGCTGTGAATCCTTTTATGATATTCTGATTGTCATCTAGATGAATGGTTTAACTAAACAGTGCTGTTCTCAAAAGGGGATGCTGATGGCTTTTTGCCTGGTTTAGCCAATTTCCAGAAAGGAAAAACATGGAAAAGCACAATGGGCAGAGGTAAATGTTGCTTCTCCTCCTGCTCTGCCTCCTGTAGTCCAGGACAGTCCCTTGTATCTGCATTTTGGAATTTATTTCCATCCACCAGCTGAGCTGGTGCCTACAACGAGCAGGTCTTGGCCTCAGTGCTGAGAATGGCAAGAGATGAAGAATTCAAACCTTGTAGGTCAGAATTTTTTGCACTGCACTTTTTTTTCTTCCCCACTGCATTGTTCCTTTTGATGATGTTTGTGATTACAAGCCAAATTATCCTCAGTTACTGTCACTCACGTTTGGCAGCTAAGGTGGTGATTTGATCTGGTGGTTTCCTGGGCTCTGGGGATCTCTGTAAGAGAACAGTCCCACTGAAAAAGTGTGTCTAGGTACCCAGCTGAAGGATATTACAGCTAACAAAAGGGAAGAAAACTACTTTTCATGACTTTGTACTCAATTATGCATCATTAAAGTATTGTATATTTGGGAGGGGATGCTGCTGTTTAGTCAGTTTCCTACCACCTGGAAGTAAATTGATTTACAATTAAGAAAAGTGCTCTTTTTAGTAATACCCAAACTCCTAAGATACTGTTTTGGGGGTGTGTCCTACAATGTGTCATGTGCTGATTAAAGTCGAGTTTTGTCCTTTTTGGGAATGATTCTAATGTAGTCTAGTCAAAGAATTTAATTTAATTACATGTGTAATACAACTTTCTGCCTTTTACTTAATTGGTCTCGCCTACGTCGTTCCTGCCTATTAGATGACAATTTAGCAATTTCCAATTTGTGTATCCCTGAGGGAGGCTCAATGGGAATAAATGGGAGTAAAAAAAATCTCTGCAGCTTTATTTCTCGATTTACTTGCTTGATGGCATCTCTTTTGTAGTTGTATGGAAGAAGAGAGATGGAGAAGAGTAAGCAATAAAAGGAAATCTTTTGTGTGAAAGGCTTATATTGAGAACAAAGCAAATTGTGCAATCTTTGCTTTGTGTATTTGCAGCATTATTTGCTTAGCATAGGATATATACACCCAATTTTAATAATATATTTTCAGTTTTAGTGTTAACCCTCTAATCCATTTATGACTGTTTAATTGAGTAACTCAGGACAAATCAGTGTGTCAGAACCATGGTGACTTCTCAGCTGTGGATGGGAAAATTTATAAAACTGCTACACAATTTTGGGGTGCAATTTTTCTGGTAGTAGTGGTCTGTCCGTTTAGGATAATCTGGGTCTTGATTTTCTATGTTAAATTGCTCTTTGTAGATGGAAAAGAACTTTTTTTTTTTTCTTTGAGCTGTCAAATTGGCCCAAAGCTCTGTGTATGTTGCTGTGTGTGCCCTCTGTGTTTTTTGGAAGGTTCTGTCTTCCTTCCAGGAACTGGGAGCCTGATGGCACAGCATGACTTTAAGAAAAATCATGTTGGTGATCTATATAAAAATGAATTTCAACTCCTTCTTAGGCTGGAAGTGAAACTATGATAATTTTGCCATTCTTTAAAGGCAGGGAATAAATCTGATTCCTAAACAGGAATTCAGTTTAAAATAGGTGCCTAAATCTAGATATGCCTGTGTTTTATATAGTCAGAAAAATCCAGTAAATGAGTGAAAAGTAGATGTAATTTTCATATGAGAGATGGAAAAACAGTGTTTTCTATTTCAATATCTTTGAATTTTACCTCACAGTTTGCTTTTTTTTTCTAAAGGAAAAATTTGTCTGGTAGATGTTTAGATGCCTGGACTTTTATTCTATGCAAAGGAATATTACAATTAAACAGAAAATAACAGAATCTTGATTAAAATTGTTTCTTAGTTAATAAAATTTAGATTTAAGTGAATGAAAAGACTTTTAGAATTTCTATGCTAAACATAAATGCTGAAAAAAACCCATCTTCAATGTTTAAATATTTTAAACATTGCCAAAGTTGCTAAATAATACCATGTTGATGTTTTAATTGAAATAATCCCTTCTCAGTTTATGAAGCATTTTAAAGGTTAGTCTAACATCTCTGTATTTTTAAAGCTAGATATTTCCAAAACATTATTTCAAGTAGATACGAATGAAATCCTTAAATGAAAAGTTATATCACTCCTTAATCATGTTATGGTATTCGTCAGTTTAAGAAGAATACTTTCTCTCAAAAATCATGGAAGTTCTGAAGAAGTTTAGTAGTAGACTTCAAACCATACCTTCAGTGTAAACTTGTAATGAAAAGGTCTTACTTTGGGGGTTTTGTTTTAAATTGTTCTACAGCTGCAGGCTTTGTGCTTGCCATGATAAGAAAGGGTGCTCAGACAAGAAAATTTTTAAAACCAAGATGTCTGTCTCAAACACCAGTAACTGACTGCTCATAACTTGTAGTATTTATAGTTCTTTTCCCTCACTTCCTCCAAATGTAGTGAAGAAATCCATTCTCATGTAAGAGATTTGGGTATATGAAGTTGATAAGAAAAGTTACTTTTAAAGTGGCACCAAAAAATCCCGGGTTTACCTCTGAGATCCTTTACACAGCTGCATTTTCTGTGAAAGCTTCCCAACATGACTTTGCTGACAGGTGGAATTTCCTCATCTAAAATTTAGAGTACTTTGGTGAAACTATTTCTGAACCACAGGAAGCATGAGTAAAAATCCCCTTGATCTCATTTGACTTTAGTGGGTTTGTTTAATTTGCTTTATTTCTTTGAAGATGGGTTGGTCACTGCCTGGACATCAAGGTCCATTGTCCATATATAGTAAGTGCTCTATACCACACTAATTGACCAAGGGAGGTTAATGTGGCAGGAAACTTCTCCTAAATGACTGTCATTCCATCACAATAATTAAATAAATACTGAATTTCTAGCTGTAGTGTTCAGATCTGAGTCTGGTGGACATTTGGCTTCACTGCCCTTTCCCAGGAGAGCTGAAGCTCAAGGCTCACTGATTAGGAGGGCACCTGGCAGGGCCATTATTTGGGAAGGTGATTTCCACATGGGGAGTTTTGGCTAAAATAACAAGCTATTTTAGAGCTGTGCTCATTTTCTGATAAACTGGTAAAGCACATCAGACAACTAACACAGCTCAGCAATATGTGGGGCAAAGTGTGTGAAGGTAAATCAATATAAAAGTGATGAGATGAAAGTGAAGGCAATCCCAGCTCTGCATTTGGCTGAAGCTGGACCCAGGGCTGCCAAAGGCTGGGTATAATGAGCAACAGAAGCAGTAGAAGCAGCACCTTGGTTTATTACCCATTATTATCTTCAGTTTAAAACCATTTTCCCTTATTCTATCACTTGATGAAAAATCTGTCCCCATCTTTCTTATAACCCTCTTCTAAGTACTGAAAGGTTGCTTTGAGGTCTCCTGAGTGCATTTTCCTCTCCAGGGTGAACAATCTCTGCTGGTTTGTTTTCTGAAAATAGCTTGTTTCTGAGCATGCTTCTAAACACACATAGAGGTGCCATTGCTGGTGAAAGCATTAAATAAAATTCTAATATGAACTGTGATTTTTAGAAAAACAAATAGGTGAAATTGTGCACGGGTGAGTGAGATCATTTCTATTATGAGTGCTGAGCAGTTGACTGCAATGGAACCTGTGACACACACTCACTGTGAGCTAGAATTTCTGGAGCATGATTAAAGCTTTTGTGCTCCCACTCATGTCTGTGAACATTATTCCTGTACTAGTTAAAGTTCTGTAGGTTGAACCTCATGGACCACATTGCTTTGTTGGGAGATGTTCACTGCTGTTTGGGTGCTCTGGTTTCTTAAACTGAGGATGTCCTGACTGTTCCCCCATCTTTGCTCTTTGGCAGAGATTCTAGATTTCCTTTTTTAAGTATGGCATCACTCACAAAACTTGCATCTGGGACTTGAGTATATGTAATAAAATCTGTGCAGCTCTAGAGGTGAAAAGAATCAATGTTTGTGGCAAAATAAACATTTCAAAGTCAATGGACTGGGTTAGCTTGAAATAAAAGACACTTCAAGGGACTCACCAAAGAGTGAGTGCTCTGAACAAAAAATGTGAAAGTTGCAGGTCTGATAAAATTATACAGGCTGTACTGGGAAAACAGTGACTTGGAAAAGAATTTATTTATTACGCTAAATCATCTTGAGGTGAACTTTTGCTGCAGAGCTCTGGGAAAAGGGAAAATGTTACCTTTGTGTATAAAAAGAGAAGACAAGCAAGTAGATGGTAAATTAATAATTCATTATGAATGTACAGTCTAATTGTATCTTAAAGTGACAGTCCATGGTGAAATGTGTCTTGTTGAACACTGAGCATTCATGCATCCTATGATTCTACCCAAAAGATGTTTTGAATCACTTCCTTTGTGAAAAAGTTACATTCTTCCTTATGTTGTATCTCTGCATTTTCCCATGAGATGGACTCTTCTCATGTGAATAATTTCCTAGATGTACAGGCTGTCCTGGGAGGTTTTGCCCCCTAGTTTGGTTTTTGAGTAGGATCTCAGCATCTTCTCTGAAGTAGCCTTCCAGTTTGTGCCACATGTAACAGTCATATTCCTTTAAAAGAGGAGCACTGGGAATTTTTATTTTTTCTCATTGGCAAAAGTGAATGTACATGTATCATGTACAGGAGGCTGTGAGATCTCTCTGAGTGTTTTGGGGTGCTACACACACCCAACTCCACTCCTTGGGATCATCCTGCAGCGCTGTGGGACCAGCAAAAGCCATCAGTGCTGGGTCAGGACAGAGCCCGGGCTGGGAAATCATCCTCTAGTGATTCCTGACCAACATTTCTGGTTTCTTTGGGATGTTCCAGGAGCAGAGACATTTGGTGGTGTGAGCAGTTTCAGAATGAAAATCAGGTTTGGACCAGGTGAGCTCCTGGTTCCTTCTCTCGAGGCTCCCTGGTAAAGATGCTTTGAACAGAACCTCATTCCACTCTTACTGTTTGTATTTTGGAGTGGGAAGTCTTCTCAATCTTTTCCCAAGGAGATTCAGACAGCTGAAGTGATAACTAGGCATGACTGTAGAATTGAGGTTTTTTGGTCTTATTTGTTATATCTGGCACAAAATTCCGTGTTTTTAATTTTGCATATGTTTCCTTCTGAACTTCCTGCCATATGAAGGCAATAATGAATTACATAAATGAGCAGCTGAATATAAACATATATGTTTTGAAATTTATTTCTCTGATTATTATATTCCACTGAGAGAGAGGTAGGAGGTACAGTATGGCATTATTTTGGATAAAGAGAATTTCGAAATCTTTGTGTAGTTCAGCTGTGATAAAAGGAGGATATTTAACTCAATCTTTAAGAATGGCTATACTTAGTCTTTTCCAAATTTCCTAATGAAAGGCTATTGATTAATGGTCTTTTATGACTCCTATGGAAATTGGTCTATTCATAAAGAAGGCTATAACCATAATTATTATTATTTTAAATTTCCTATTTCTTTAGGTAGCCGACAGCTTTGCTGCATGGTGATTGCCATGGGAGTCCAAATTATTTAAATGAGAAAATGAATAAAGGCAAGTTGAAGTTAATTGTTCTGCCTCTTCATGTGCAGTTTATGGTTTTCAGATCTGGAGTTAGGAATTAAGAAGCTATATGCCCAGCACGCATAGTATAATCACATTTAAGCAGAAGATTTATGTAGCCAACTATCTCTTAGCACTGCTCCATTTTCAGATATTACATTATATCCAGTGGAACAATTCTTTCCTGGTTTAACTTTTTATTGTCTGAAATGTTGTCGCTCAGATAAGTCTAAGCTGTTCAGTATTGCAGACTTCAGAGATATAGTTTGACTTTTCAATTATTTTAAATAAATAATTAAGTTCTAAATGCAAATTTTTAAATTTAATTGACCTTTCTCAAGATTAATTGAAAAATTTATCTTCTGCTCTGCACAGTTCAGTTACTAAAGCCATCGTTTTTCTTTCTGCAGTCAGTTTTAGGCCAGGAGGAGAGATCATTACTTGTGGCTCACTTGAGCTACTGAATTTTACAGTTTTTTATAGTAATGAATGAAATGCAAATTGCACTTCTAAATCTGTGAAGTAATTACAAGTAAATATAAGGTTTATGTTAATTTTCACTACTTTACATTATTATTACCAACCAATGATACATATGTATTCATCTCACAAGAGATTTGATTCTTGAGATCCCTCTTTGCCTTTCAGTTATTATATACTGGGGCATCACTTCCAGTTTGGTATCAACTGTAGGACTTGTATTTAGGGTGGAATTATGTGCACCCAAAGCGTGATGTTATATATTACAAGTGAGATTGCACAATGAAAGTATCAGGCAAAGTTTTAATAGGAAACTTGCCTTATGCACTTTTTTTTTCCCCTCTTGAATGTAGAGAATGAGAGTATCATCCTAACTTCAAGTTTTCCTGAAATTTAAAATCATTGAGTATGCAGGGACTCTTCAGCACATAAGCATTCTGCATAAGTGGCAGTAACATAGTCTGGCACTGTGTCCCTACTGTCTCCTTTATATAAGAAAGGAGGCTGAACAGGAAGCAAAATATTGAATATAGTCTCTAACTGCCTCCTGTCAGCTTCATTTTGGAAGCAGCTTGCAAACTCATCTGTGGATGATAGTATTTAAATAGGTAGTTAGCCATGAGGAAGAGTTTTTGGGTTCCTGTTATATTGTTTCTTCCTCGGGATAATTAAATAAGGACTATCTCTATATTTTATTCTTCCAAGCTAAGCAGCAGTGTTTTATTTACTTAATGAAAGATGAAATCTACTTACGTTGACCAGATTGCTGCTTTTCTTTTAATACCATGCCTGCTCTTTACCTCGTTTTATTTGGAGAGTATCACATAATTAATTTCACTTTATAGCTTTATACTCTTAGAAGAGGACATGGAAAGATCTGAGGTGTGTCACTGGTGGATGGGATATGCCCGGGACCTGCCCACTGTCCTCCCAGGAACAAAAGCAGGAGTTTGCAGCACCCCCAGTGATGCTCCTTTGCTCAGTTTTTCACCTATTTTCTCTGCCAGTTGCCCTTTCTGTGAAGCTGTCGGTGCTGCCTGATTTTAGCTGGCCCTGCTTTGGGAAAGGGGGATTTGGAAGGCACTGGCTCGGGAGCAGTTGTGATGTCATTTGCAGGAAGTTATTTTCCTCCCTGCAAATCCTTTCTGCTGAGCATTTTGTTGTCAGGGCAGGGTAGGATTTCCAGTAAAGTTGCAACTCTTTTTATGAGAAGAGGTGAAATGAGCTCTCCAGTGCCTTTAGTAGCTCTGCACTGTGACTTTAATAGGACTTTAGGTGACTGTCATTGAGATGTTGGCTGTGCCATCAGAAGGTTTGTCACTTTTTTCCCTGTAAGCCATCCTGACAGATGACGTGAGATGATACTGTGCAGACACACCATCAGCATTGCCAATGAGCTGACCTTCTCCTCTTCATCCATTTAATTTGTATTTGAATAATTTGCATCTCTGTAACGATGCTCAGTTGTCTGAGGAGCTGTCACAACAGCTTGGGCTGGTTTCGTGACAAAACCCAGTAGTTTCAAAACACAATTGTTTCATTATTCATGAAAATTGTTGTTGCTTTATTCCTCCTCCTGCTCAGACAAGTTTGGCCAGAGAGAAAAAAAAACCCTGTTTTACATTTGCAGGATTGGATTTTTTTTTTTTTTTTTTTTGCATAATGCAGTGTTTTTATACAAATATCTCATTATTTATTGAAAACTCATTCAGTAGGAAATTTGGATAGCTCCCCATGAGGCAAAGAATTTAAAGTGGAATTCTAGTCCCTTTTCCTGGAACAGGTTTATTTCTAAACTTTTGAGTTTTAAGATCTTCTCTGTTTTCCCTGTTACGTAATTACTGTGAAGGGCAAGGAACAGGTGCCCTTGCACAATGTGAACTGTCATTATCCTGGCTGCTTGCAATAAATTGAATGCCTGTTTCAGACTCAATTGTCTATTTTTACCTTTTTTTTATATAGATTCCATAGATTCTTGTATATCACAACAAGCAAGGACAAATTTGGGGAGAAGTGCAGAAAACTCTTGACAGGAAACAGGTCTCAAAGTAACTGCAGAAGACAGCAGGGAATGACTTTTTTGGCTAAAATATATTTCAGTGTCATTATTCTGATACACAGCCCAGTGACAGAGTTGGTGATGTTTAAAAGGTTGCCTTTCACTGCCCTCTCCTCCAGGGTGGGGTCCGTGTGATCTCTGGTGATCACTCAGAAGTTGAAAAAAATCCTTTTTTCAGTTGGTGATTGTAATTCATTGTCCAGCTTATCCATTTTTTCATTCCATCAACTGGCTCTGGGAATTTGTCCACTCATTAACACCTCCCTGGTGAAATGCATCTCTTGAGATGGGAGAAATCTTCATGTTTAAAAAGAAAGTGAAGAAGCTGGGTTTGAGTACGGGTACGCTTTCCAGGATGAATGACTGATTTAGGTTATGGTATTTTTTTGTTTTGTTTTGATTCTGGTGCAAAGCCTTCCCATGTACTACATGTTCCATAAGCTGAGGAAAAAATACTGAAGCAGCGTTTCAGATAAAAAATGCAGAGACAAAACTTGAAATGAGTATTTTTAGCACAAGAGGAAGCAGAATACGGATGATAAAAGGCAGATACGTTTAAGAAAAAGAGTAAGGATTTAATTCTGTTGTGCTTTGCTTTGAGAGGAACTATAGTCTTGAAACATTTTATTTTATCTCTGTTTATTGCTTTCATATATCCTACCTAGAGCTGTGTTCATAGTACTGTTTTGTGGGATATTTTTCTCTCTGTAGTTCTCTTTTACTCAGACTCTTCACTTTCCAGCTGGCAAGTGTGTCGTTGGGGGTGTTTTTGTAGCTTCTCATGTGACATGAGGTGCCACTGTGCTAAATACAGTGTAAACATTATAAATAAAATCACGGTTAGAAGATTTGAAAACTTAGTGGAGTCTCTGAGTACTGAGAGCCCTGTTTACTAAAGTTTTCCATAACTTCAAGCTTAATAGAAGTTACTTCAAGCAGAGATGCACAATGAACAGTTAAGAGCAATTTAGGTGGTATTCCTAAAGCTGATGTGGATTTATTGGAGGCTGCTGGGGTACAAAGTGTTTACATTCATATTTCATTTCCAGACAAAAATTACCATATTTGCAGCAATGATCCTTCAACAGAGGAATGCAATCTGAATGCTCCAGTTGTATATTAAATATTGTTAGGCAGGAATATTTTTCTCAAATATCAATCACTTAGAAAAGTGCAGCACTAATTAGATGGGAGCTGTTTTCCTGGTCCCTTTGGAGATGGATTCTAAATACTTCTGACTGTCCGGAAGCAAAGACAATTTTTAAAAATCTGGCTATAGGAAACTAAATGTATTTCTGAGAGAACATGAGCATTATTGTGTGTATCATAGAAATCAAGTACTGAGTTTGCTCATGTACCACAGAGGGGTGGAGTGATCTTGGAAACAAAGACTATGAAATTCAAAATATTCCAGTTGTGTCTTCCACGTGCATTGCCTGTGCAAAATCCAGGAAACTCATCCTGCCTTTGCAGAATCAAATCATACTTCAATGCCAGTAAGAATCGATGTTGTTAGTCATAGTTTCAGGCCTGGTAATTTTTTTTCAGAATCCACTCTTTAGATTTTATCTGGGTGTTTTTCATTATGGTCTTTATTTCTGGCTTGATTCTGGCAGTTACTGTGATCCACTTTTATAACTCATCTTTAGCTTTTGAATATGCCCAGCACTTGATGGATTCTGCATGCAAATGAAGAACTTCTAATGATCTCTTGCTGCATTAAAAATAGCCAAAACAAAACCCCCTCTTAGAGAGGAACAGATTAATTCCTCCGCCTTTGGGATGTGAGGATCAGCAAAGATGCAGGCTGCAGAAGTGGGAGCTTATAGAAACCTTTGCCTGAGTGATGTATATGAACTTTTTTGTCATAAAATCATGGAATGCTTTGAGTTAGAAGGGACCTTAAAGACCATTTAGTTCCACCCCCCTGCCATGGGCATGGACACCTTCCACTAGAATGGTGAAGGGGGAACTTGAGAAGCTTCTTCTCAGTTTTTGCTCAGTGTAGAATTCATCTTCCCACTGCAAACTTCACAAGCTCTAGATTATTCCTTGTAATTTGCATCTATTTTCACTCAGTTTCTTTTGGGGTCAAGATTTTTTTTAAATTAATGTGGATTATAGAAAATATTTTCTGGTCTGGAGGGATTTCAAAGCTCGTTTGTGTTGACATTTGTTACTGGTGTTTTCCTCTTGGCAACATTCATAGAGTGTGTTTCCCTCTTTAAATGGAGAAATAGATAAAATAATAGTAGTAATCCTGTGTTTTTGTGAAATGTCCTTCCCAGACTGCTTCTCAGTTTGTAGTTGCATTTTATCCTGAATGGTTTTCAAAGCTGTTGCTTGGTCTCCTTAAGTGCAAAGTCATCTCAAGAGCAATATATTTTAATTCTTCCCTAATTATTTTTCTATTTCAGACAATTCAGGAAATTAAAGCTGTTTTGGCAGCATAGTATATTAGATCTTCCATAACCACATTTCATGTGATGTGAGCTGGTCTAAATTCCCTTTTAGATTAGATTAGTGATTCTAATTTAACATATCAGTATTTAGTATGCATTATAGTGTACTATATTTAATTTGATTACCTTTTATGCCTTACCGTACATTTAATAAAGCAATTATTTAACCATTTGCTACCAATGAATTTTACTGTGATATTGAAATTAATATGGTCTGTAATCCATGAAGATGCACAAAACAGGAGAGAAGTGTCTTCTAAAAAAAAAAGTCAAGGGCCACATTAAGGCCCTACTTCTGTGGTTGTTTTGTTTTCCCTGTCTGAGTTTTGCATGGAAAAGTGAGGAAGTTGCCTTGTGAAACCAATGGACTCTCCAAGTATCTTACAGTTCACTTCAGGAGACTTTCATGTATAATATTCTGCTTCCCTTTTGTATGGGTTGGTATTAATAAACAGCTTTAAATAGTTTATTGCTCAGCTTTTGGCCCAGTCTTGTTGCTTTTTTCAACAAGTCTTGAGCACACCAGGAGCTTTCACCTACCAGGAGTGGAGGCAGGTGAACCTCAATGAGGTCATCTGCTTACAACTGCAAAATAAATGTCTTGTGTACCACTCACAGTCATTAAGATGTTGATTGATGATTTGTAAAACATTTTTAACTATCAGCAGGCCTATACTTCTGTTTTCAGGAGCATGAACCATATGGTTTATATATCATTAATTACAGACTGGGTACCTTTGGAACCAATATATTGATATTGTAGTGTCTGTGCTCACAGTGGTCTGCACGTTCTGCAGAAATAATACCAGCAAGAATTATGTTTTTGGCTTTTTTTCTTTTTTTTTTTTTTTTTCCTTTGTTACAGCATGGCTATCCAAGTGGACAAGTTCAATTTTGAGAGCTTCCCAGAATCCCCAACTGATGGGGCACAGTTGGCGAATGCAAAGCAGCTGGAAGAAGAAAGGCAACAAGCAAGAGGTCTGGAGATTAACAGCAAGCTGGATATTTGCTGGAAAATTATATCCTTTCATAAATACTTGCTTTAAAAGTATATAAATAGATGCCCTCTGATACATTTTATTTTATAATTCAACTCGCTTCACGGCACTGTTACTGAAAAGAAAAGTAATTAGAACTATGAAGCTTATCATAATTATAGACTGTTTAAGGTTAATTGTGCTGTATATTATTTAGGCGATGCTCGGGTCATCCTATAATGGGTTTTTCTGAGTCACTGGGCATGTCATAAATCCTGTGTGTTTTTCCCAGCTTTTAGGGAACTGAGGAAGTGTAGTTAGGATTGATGAGTAGTAGATTCATGGGGTCAAATTTTTCTATTCTCCCTCACACCAAGTAACTGAAGTAACTGAATCATGAAGAAATTAATGAAGCTGGATTTAGAGGGTTTGCATATATTTAATTAAATCTGGGTAAATCAGAACATATTAGAATAATTTATTTCCAAGTCCTCTTTATAGATTTAGTAATGTATCTAATCTTGGGTAGCTTTCTAAGGCATAGACAGGACTTGTGTGATGACTTAGTCATTCTAAACATAAAATCCCCACAATAATTCTAAATGCAGTAAAATATTGCCTTATGATTATTAATAAGAAATTGCATTCAGCTTAGAGTTAAAATAAACCAGTGGCATTGCTATAAATTTCGTGATTTCTATAAAAAAATCTTGTGCTTGGCTTGTCAAAAATACACTTTCTCATGATTTTCTTCAGGAAACATTCTGTACAGCAAACAGTTCCCTAAGGCATGTGATGGTACTCAGCACTTCCCAGGAGATTTATATTTTTCACTCAGATCATCCCCAAATTCACATGATAGAGGGTGGCAGAAGATGAGAGAAGAATGGCAATCAAATAATGCTTTATCTGTTTGTACTTTTAATTGTACTTTTATCCAGTGATCTGGAATGATGTTTCATTACTAATTATTATGAGGAAGAACTTCTTTACTGTGAGGGTGGCTGAGCACTGGCACAGGTTGCCCAGAGACTGTGGATTCTCCTTCCCTGGAGATATTCAGGAGCTGTCCTGGACACAATCCTGGGGACCCTGTTTGAACAGGGGGTTGACAAGATGACCTCCAGTGATGCCTTCCAACCTTAACCATCCTGTGATGATTAAATCAGTTCAGGATTTGTCAAAGTCAAGGCTTGAGACATAAATGAGATTCCTAATGCCTGGTTCAGTCCAGATTCCCCAAGCAACATTTCAGAGAGAGCTCCTTTTATGCAAAAATGTCAATATTTAACCAGTACTCACTTAGAAAATGTCTGTGTTATGGAAAGATATAAATATTCTATGATAGCACAGATGAATTCTTACACTGGAATTGAGTGCATAATTGTAATCATTTTGTCAAGGTGTAAAAATTCATCCTCATTGCAGTTGCTGGGCAACACTGTTTACATCCATTCTGTGTTCTGGATTTAACCCCAGTTTTGATCCCAGAACCATTGTGGCTGACACGAAAGTCAGTACCTTAGAAACCAAGTAGAACAGTGTGTGGGTTCTGTGTGTTAAATTCAGTGCAACCATTAGTTTCTGTGTTTTTTATACTTGTTATGAATGTTCTCTCTGTTCCAGGAACTAAAACTCATCTAATTAATGAAAGGCAACAAGTTTCATACGTGCTTAAAAATCCTTGAAGAAATGTATACATTCTTTTCCAGGTGTCATGTCCCAAGTACAGTTTAGTCTTTCTCTTAGCATTGTAGAATCATTAATGTTGGAAAAGACCTCAAAAGACCTCCAAAATCATCAAGTCCAAACTTTGACCGAGTACTATCACCTAAACCACAGCACTGAGTGCCCACTGAGTCCTTTCTTGAACACCTCCAGGGATGGTGACTCCACCACCTCCTTGGGCAGGCCCTTCCAATGCTTGACAGCCCTTTCCATAAAGAAATTCTTCCTGATGTCCAACATGAACCTCTCTGGCTTCATCCTTTTATTTCTTGCAGCAATATTTAGATGTGAACCAGTCAATAATACATTTTTTTTCCTCTCCATTCTGCTAAGTTTAAGAAACATGGTTTCTGATATATTTTTCTCCCATCAGAGTAGTTGGACACAGGTCAGCAGAGTTTATACTGATGGACAGACAGGCAGAGAAATGGATGGATAGTTCAGCTGCATTAGCCTTGTTTTCCTTCAGGACTCAGCCTCAGTGCAGCCCAAGAGAGGAAATGTATTTGCAAAATTACAAAGGGGTAGAACTACTGATATTTCCTACTAGAGGAGGCATTTTTGCAAGTCTCTTGAGTGGTAATGCCAGATGATCCCTTTGTTACCCATCATCTCTGAACTACTTAGAACTCCCCAGGCAACTTTTCTGTCCTGTGTGCCATGACATGGGAAAGTGATGGGCTGAGGTGAGTCAACCTCACAGAATCTGCCCTGAGGTGAGATCCAAGGCCCAGATGTTTACACCAGGGCTTGCAAAAGCATGTGCAGGAGAAATTAGAGTGTGCACAGGGAATTATTAGGAAAGGAGAGATGAGATAATCGAAAGCTTTTTGACCAAGGACAGAGTCGTCCAACAGAGTGAGGTGCTGGGTGTTTGTTACAGACACCCAAACAAGGAACAAAGCTGGATGAACTTTCCTTTAAGGACTGGAGGAAGTCTTCCAGTTGCAGGTTTGCTTATTTCTGAAATACTTTAAGGACAATTTCTGTGTACAGGTGTTGGATGTTTGGTTTGGTATGTGCTGTGTGGGATGTGCTAGCCCTGAACAAAGGATCCAGCTGGAGAGTTTGAAGCTTGGTGTCAGCCTTGGCTGCAGTTGTCCTGGGATGATGGAGCTCAGTATCCTGAGGAAAGTGAGGAGGGCACATGGCAGGATGATGACTCTGGACTGGAGCAGAGGAGACTTTGGGGAAGGCAGGATTGGAAAGGATGCTGGCTCTGGTCCCAGTGGAGTTGCTGGGGGGCCTCCAGGAGCAGCCTCCTCAAAGCCTGAGAGTTACAGCAGTCAAATAAGTTCAGCAGACCCTTGGGGCAAGGTGTGTCATGAGGAGACTGCTAAATTCCAGTTAGGTGCTGGGAAAATTCCTTTTCACAGTGAGGGTGCTCAGATACTGGAACAGGTTGTCCAAAAGTGCTGTAAAATTGCTGTCTTTGATGACGTTAAAAAATTCTGGACAATGCCTTGAACAGCCAGGTGCAATTTCAGTATTTTCCATGCTTTGAGCACAGGGCTGGACAGTGACTCTGGAATTGCCTTTCAATATAAATCATTCTGTGATTTTTGCAGCTGGGCAGAGGGCTGGGTCAGAGACTGACTTCTGAAAAATGAACTCTTTCCTTCCTCCATCTTCTGCTATCCCCAGGTTTGATTGCAGCCAGAGAAATTTTCTAATGTACTGTGAAGGAATTGCTATTTCAGTGAAATGAGACTGTAACATTTTGGGGTCATTTTCTTGAAAATATTCTCAACCTGGCCCTAACAGCCTTTAAAAAAGTAAGACAGATTTCCAGTGCCACCTTAAATATCATGTTCCATTTTTAACTTTTCTAATAATTAGACGTTTTTGCTTACTTCAGCCTTAATATCTGTGGTGTATAGGAAGTCTGTCCTATTTGCAATGTTTCTTTACATTGTTTGAATTGTGTTTTGTGCCCCTTCCTCAGTTTTTTATTTCCCATATTTAAACCTAATTGCCAAAATTTCTTTCAAAGCACATTTTCTTTCAGTCATATTGCTGATTTTGTTCTGCACTACAGCTCTATTTTTCTCAATGTGTGTGGTCCAAAGCTGGAAGCAATACTGCAGGTGAGATTTCTCACAGAATAAAATTGTACCTTCCAGGTTTCAGAGATGATGTTTTCTCTGAGAACTGTTCTTTATTCTATTGTCTAATTGATTTTTTTTTTTTTTTGCATGTGGTCCAGCATAACTGACTGAATTATTATTCCCAACTTTCATTTATAGATTTGTTGATTTCTTCTAGGGTGGTACTTGGAACTTTTTGTCATTTCATCCCAGTGATCTTCGTAAGTTCCACTCACTTATTAGGTTTGTGAACACTGACATCTTTCCCAAATACATTAAAATTATGAATTTTTTTTATTTCATCATTGAAGCAGCCAATCAGGATCTTGAAATTATTATCTATCAGACAGAACCTTGAGTCACCTCATTTGCTTGACAGCAAATCACTGATAGCTCTTATTGAAATTCATTTTTCTGTGTCTATTCCACTTTTGATGACTTTATCTTGATCATAAATATGAATCATCAGTTGTTATGAGAATATTACATCTTGTAGATGTGCATCAGTAAAGGTTTCTTTAAATTTCTATGCTGCTTTTTATTGTTTGCAAAAATAACTATTATTTAAGACCCTAAATCACTGCTTATAATCAGTTTTAATGTAAAAATACCACAATAATAATCAAGCAGAAAGCTTAAAATATGAATAAGGCAACTGCTCTAAGTAAAATGTGCAACTCATGCAGATTTCTTTTTAATTAGTATAATCTTTATTTATGAACATTTGCTATTTTTTATGATTATGTGCATTCTCCCACCTGCATTTATTTCCAAAGGACATATGTATTGAAAATAATTTCTTCTAGGATGCAAGATGTGGAATGCTGTAGGGAGAAAAAACACGAGTAACTTCCAGATAGAAGCCATTTTTAAAAACCTACTGTCTTTTTAAACAGTTCTAATTGTGAGTACCCAGCTACACATGGGGCAATCCAGAGAGTGTAAAAGACCAAAGTTTTCCCTGGGGAAATAACTGGTTCATTTGACTGTCAGGTTTTTGGTATGAAACAGTTTATATCATATGCAATCTGTTGCTACAGAAATGTGAAATAAGGGTGTCAACTGTGAAAAAGCAGGTTTTAAGGTTTGTTGTGTTTTTGTTTGGTTGGTTTTTTTTTAATTTATTTTTTAAATTTAAACAGCATCTGGTGATTGTGTGTTTGTTAGCTCTGAGGCCCCCACTGGGGCTGATTAGGTTGTGCAGATGAAAATATCTCGAGCTGTTAAACATGGAGTGTTGTGCTGGAAGCTGGAAGTCAAGTGTTTGAATCCTGGCTGATGCCTGTGTTGTTAATAACAAAGATTGAAGTTTAGGAAATGGGGCCTGGGTCAGCAATGTGGCTCCTACAGAAGATCAGGTTTGTGATGGCAGTGAGACCTCAGCCAAATGTGTGGAGATTTTGTTAAGTAGAGAGATTCTGCAAGGTCAAACTTAACCTTGGCAGTCTGTACTCGTGTTTATCTGGGCAGTCTTTTTCAATGAATTTTAAATCCTGGATCTTACACTTTTGTCTTTTATCAGCTTTGACTTTGAGCTAAGAATAAAAGGGTATCTTGGCAATCCTGTTCAACTCCTTTGCTTCCATTGACTTGTAAAAGCTTTGTCTTAGGCAAACTTTGGAGTTAAGCTTTTCTCTCTTGTTCCTTTTATGTTTTCTTATTGCATATTTTAGTTGCTTTTCATCTCCAAGCTAATGAGTGTGTTGCAATGTTCAGTTTTGTATTTGTCCTATAATGAGCAATTTAATGTAGTTTTCTGATAATATAGTCAGGAGACAAAGATCACTGTTTTGGAATTCCATGATCCATATCCCTCTGTAGGTCCATGTGAACACATAATTCCTATATGAGTTTATTCCTTTATGTTTTAACAAGTCCACTTTTTTGGTTGCATTTTCCTCCTTTGCCACCAGACTCCCTTCTGCTGCTTCATTCACTGATCTCATTAGACAAATGCAATTTATTTCCTGAATGCATGAGTCAATCTGTGCATGGCCTAACCATTTAAATGCTACATTTTTCTTTCATGTAGAATTGTGAAAAATGAAATTTCTCATCAGTTCTACAGTCCATGGCCATATATCTAAGATAAGCTAATACCATCAATTTGTTTGACAAATAAACAAGTAAGACCCTGAACCTCCAGATTAATATACAAGAACACTCATGAACTATTTCTTATCTATAGAATTTATTTTGCTGCAAGATGACAATAAGCTGTGTGCTAAAAATGAGTTTGGTGCTTGCGATGGAATAAGGAAATTTATGTATCTGATAATTTGGGCTGTAAAAGCTTAAACTGCTTTGGGGATATTACATGATTTTCTCTGTTTGTGGGTTCTTCTGGTGGGTTTCTTTTTTTTGTTGTTTGTTGATTTTCTGTGAGTTTGGGTTTTTTTGTTTTTGTTGCCCCTTTTTTTGTTTGTTTGGGTTTTAGTTTTGTTTGTTTGTTTGTTTGAAAACTTTTTTTTTTTGCTTTTGCAAAGAGCCACTCTGATTTCTAACCTTTTTCTGAAATGTGTGACCAAAAAAACCACCAACTGTATCCCAGGATGGGTCAGGTTGGAAGGGACCACAGTGGGGTCACCTGGTGCCACCTCCCTGCTCCAGCAGGGCCATCCCAGAGCACAGGCACAGGATTGTGTCCAGACAGTGCTGGAATATCTCCAGTGAAGGGAGACTCCACAATGGTGACAATGTGACAATCTGGTCACTGCACAGGGAAGAAATAATTCCTCATGTCCAGGTGGAACTTCCTGGGATCAGTTCCTGCCCGTTCCTCTTGTCCCATTGCTGGGCACCAGGAGCTGAGCCTGGTCCCTGCTCTGAGCCCTCCCTGCACACAGGGACAGACAGGGATGAGCTCCCCTCTCACTCTGTTTTTCCTCTCTCACTCTGTTTTTTAAGGCTGTAACAGCCCCAGCTCCCTCAGCCTTTCCCTTCTCCAGTCCTTCCATCCCATTTTATTGTCCTCCCCTGGCCCTGCTCCAGGAGCTCCATGTCTCTCCTGTCCTGAGGAGCCCTGAATGGACACAGCACCCCGGATTTGTCTCACTGCCTCCTGTGATTTTATGTTCCAGGAGGAATATTCTGCATCTGAATACATGGATGTGCTTTGGTAGCATTTACTAACGATCAAGAATGGAGAATCACCTGTTTTGTAGTAATTTTATAGTGTTATTTGAGACATTAAGCTTTCCATGAAGCTCTAAACAGTGAAAATTTGTAATATTCCAGGCACCACTGTGAGTCTGTTGTAAGTAAATTACAGTAAAGTTAGTTTAATGTTGCCGTTAATGGCAGCCACTATGTTTTAAAGCATCTTTTAAATACTGCCTTTTTATTAGTATTTTCTCTCACTTATAGTCCTTAGATTAAAGATGTGATAACAGAATTATTTATCTGCTGTTTCTGTGAAGTAATTCAAACTATTCTCTACCCTCTAGTGTGTTTTATGGAAATTATTGAGTTGTGCTGCTGTTCTGAGTCTTATTTTTCTGCAACAGCGCTCTTCTAAGGTGATATTCTGCTGCCTTCAGTTTTCCAAATAGATGCTTTTCTTTAATGGTGTTTACAGCTTTCAGACTCTTTGGGGTTTGTGAATTCTTTATTTGTGGTCTCTTCAGGAGAAAAAAAAGGTGCTATTTATGACATTTTTTAGGGCATAATGAGAATGTTTTAAAAAACAATGGCAAGAAGCCTGTACTTGGTATTGATTTTCCTCTTCTGTCATCTCTGAGCTCTTGAGTTTCAATCACTGCTAGCTCTGCTTTTGTTCTGAGCTTTCAAGACTTTCCTTTAAATCTCCTGGAGATCCTGCAAGATTATGTCCTGTGGTAGAAATTAGTTATCTGCAGTGCCTGTTAATTTTCTTTTAACTGACACAGGTGAATCTACACTTCAGCAGTCAGATGATGTGTGTCCCTTTCCAGCGTTTACAGCAAAGGGACAGATCACATTTAGAAGCTGTTGATAAAAACTCAAGTACTCTTTTATTTTTTTGATATATTTTTGAGGACCAGGATTTCAGTACTTTTGGAGTAGTTGGTTGAAATCTTGATGAATCTCACCAGGAGCTTATTCCTTAGTTATGGTGGGATACATTCCTGGATACAGGATGGTGCTGACATCTGCTTCCAAGCCCTGTGAATTCAGTGCCTTTCTGCAGTCAGGGAATTAGAAAAAAAGAAATCCAGTGGTTTTCCTATTACAAATAAATATTATCTTGATTGACTCCTCACACAAAATTACTATTAATTGGTTTAAGTGTATAATACTGTCTTGGCATGACATTGGATATTGCCTGTGCTTTTATTTTAGCACTTGTGTAACCTGTTTTGAAGCCCTTTTAAAAGAGATTCTTCTGTCCACACCAGTTTATTTCAGTGCTCTGCTGTCCTTAGAGTATGAAAAATTTCCCAATTTTTTCTCTTTTCAGTCTGGGCCTGTTTCTGAGCTCATGCAGGGTAGAAAGGGAAGCTTGCAGGTTCTGTGCCTGTGGTTCTGATGTTTGTCCTTGTTAATGACACTGTCACTGTCCAGCATCCCTGTACCCCCATGGAACTGCCACCAAGTCAGCAGTCAGGGCTACCCTAGCAGACATTTGTTCTGCTTTCTCTTGCCCTGTTATATTTCGTTCTGTTTTCTCTTTGCCTACCAAATTTTAACTTTGTTTTCAGATTGTTCCTAATTTATTGTTCTGAATTCTCATCCTGCACCACATCCTTAAAAGTTTGGCACTTTTGTGGCTCAAGATGTTTTAGGAAGAGGGGCGGGGGGAGGGGGTCGGGAGAGATATAAGTTTCAGGTGGTTTTGTGGGGGGGGGGGGGGGGGGAGGGGGAAAAAGGGGGGGCCTAACTTTTTTACTTTCATGTTTTATTATGGTTCAAATATATTTTACTAGTGCTTTAACACTCCTCAGTGGAATTCAACTGTTATTTTCAGGAGATATCAACTGCTGTAATTCTACTGTTGGTCAATTTATGGGTTAATAAACCATATGTAGCATTAACCTTTAATGAATCTGTAGATTGCAGTTTTGATTCGCAGTAATAAAAGTTGTGCATATCACATGCTCTTTTCCTCTGTGAAGCAAGATTTTCCTTAATTCCAATTTACCCTTCCTTGAAGCGTGAAGGGGAGGCCAGTGTGGAAGGGGTCCTTAATCAGCTGGTCCTGGAGCATCTGCAACTGGCTCCTCTCCAGTGGGGTGAGTGGTGTCAAAATGTGCTGATGATCTCTGTAGAGACTCTACTGGCTCCTAATTTTCAGCAGCATGAGAATGAGAATGTTTTCATTTACTGACAATGTGTGATAGCAGAGAATTTGATAGGAATTTTATTTTCCTGTCGCTGTTTTACTTAGCTGAAGATAAATGTAGAATTGATATCTGTTTTATTTTAAGTACCACTGTTTGGTGATAGTAGATATGAAACCTGACTGTGCACTTTGTCCTGTAATTTTCATCCTGGTTGTTTTGTAAGAGAGGTGGCTGCTACTTAAATTTCCCCTTTTCCTTACAGTATGTGTTTTTAAAGTAATTTCTCTAAATTTTTTTTCATATGAATGGTAATGTCCTTGTGATATATTTCTTATTATAGTCTAGACAACTGCATTACTAACTTTTGAGGTGAAGAGAAACATTGAGAAAATGTTTTTACTCTGGGTAGCAGGGAAGAATTGCTTGTCTCAATTTTCCATTTAGAATGATGTTCCCTGACACGGCCCGCCTTCTCCACCCCGCACCGACTCGCCCAGCTAGCTCCTGAAGGCGAGACCAGTGCCGAGAGTGGCCCACTTCCAGGATTCAGGGGAACCCGGAATGTGGGTAGGGCTCTGAACCCTCACGGCCGTACACGCGTCCGGGGAGGAGCAAAGGATCGAGACAGAGTCCTTCTGAGGTTCCGGGGAAGCGGGATTTATTGCGGGAGAGAGGACAACCGGGATCGGGGGAAGGGAACCGCAGAAGGCAGGGAACACAGCTGTACAGCAACTTAAATAGGGGCCCTCCCCCAAGGGAGGGTACAATACAGCACCCAATTGCTACAGTTTGGGGTGTAACATAAGGCAGGGCTGATTGTACATACAACCAATAGGGGGAAACATAGGCGGGGAAATACATGTAACATCAAATCATATGCTAAGAAGGGGATGACTGATACAGAAGATACTAGAAGGATAGGGGGGGCTAGGAGGGATTGACAGTCTCCGGGGCAGGGACTAGAGTGAGGGACAGGGAAGGTACTGGAAGGTGGGTTGGGGCTTGGGTTGATTGATCAAGGAAAGGCGGGAATTAGGGCAACTGAATTATAACGGGGGGGTACAAACAATAGAACAAACCATCTAATAACAATAAAATAACGCAATACAACATATCCCCCTTTTCTTTTTAAGAAGATTATGTTGATGGTACCAGTGTAGGGGAGACACCTTTGAAAGTAATCTTAAAAACTGAAATGGTAGGGGAAATAGGAAACTAAACTGACATAATTAACAGAACTGTTCAAAATGTAGAAGTGAACCATCCCGATCAAGTCCTTTAGTGTTTCAGATTTGCTTCTGGTGACTTCGCCCGAGTGTCTTGATGTCGGTGTGGTGAAGACGACTTTGTGGCCCACAGATTCCTAGGGTCCACCGGAGACAGGGTTGCATCCTCCACGGGGTGCTCCAAGTACAGGGAGCATCCCGAGGAGGTCATGGGGATGGGGAAGGGTTTGCAGGGGGAACCCCAGGGGCGCTTAGGGTATTTTGAAGGAAAGGGGAGGTTATCCTTCTAAAAGAAAAGAGGCAACATAATTCAACATAACACTTTAGGGAATTGGGGGAAAAGGGTTTAGGAAAGGACTCTGAAAAGGGGGGTGTGTGAGCCAGCCGAGGACTGTTGATGTCAAATGGAGGAGCGTCTTCGACGACGCAAGGAGGCGACCTTTACGTCCTTTAGGATTGGCCCCGGCTGAGACCTGTGTATGCTGTCAGCCAGAGCCAAGCCCAAGGGGGGATGTGGATCCCATTCTTGGATCCTCTGTTGCCTCCAGTAAACGTCCTCCCCCGAGTCCCCCTGGCAGCCTGCCTCATTTTCCTCCTCACCCGAGGCAGCACTGAGCTCCCCTCTTTTTTGTTCCTCCCGAGATGACCCTCCTTCAGGATCACAACAGGAGGGGCCTGCTGGGGGCAGAGCTGAATGACGTAATTGGGTGGACTCTGACATGGGGAAAGGACAGAGGGTGGTAACTGGGGAAGGGAATGGACTGGGATAAGGATCAAGGGAAGGAGCCGAGGGAGAAGAAAGGGACGGGCCAGGAGGAGGAGCACAAGGGGATGACCACGCCACATGGTCGATGCCCTCTTGTGCTCCAGGGATAGGGGCGCCATTTCGTGGCTCAGGATAAGATGCAAGGGTGGGTCCCGGGGTAGGAGCAGGTCCGAGGATAGGGGTGAAAACCGGAGATGGAACTGGGGTAATAACCGGGGAAACTGGGGAAAAAGGTCTCAGGGCAGAGGGATTTAGGAAAGGATCCCTGGCAGCAGGGCCCTTGCTGCCAGGGCTAGGGAACTGGGGAGCCTGCGGGGGGCCAGGCGAGCAGTGACTGGTTTCCCTGGCCAGGCTCGCCTGCGATCGTTGCCGGGCTGCCCCGCCCAGATCCCCCGGTATAGGGATTGAGGGGTCGGGAAAAGGGAAATGAGAGACAGGGTAAACTGGGGAAGTTCGCTTTGGCTTACTGTCCACTCCCTTATTCTCTTCTAGAACAGACCGAATTGTAAAAAACAACACAATGAATTTTCCAACTGAATAGTCCCCCTGGGCCCCTAACTCTGATAACCTCAAGCCCACCGCATCCCAAAAGGGGACAGTTTTTACACTTTGAGGGGACACTTCAGGAAAATGCAAAGTAAGCCATCTAACGAACTTTTTTAAACTTCCCTTAGAAAAATTTTTCTTCCCTCCCACCAGGGTACCCACAACTTGGTTGTAATTTTTGCGCACCGACAATTTAGCACCCATACTCTGATCTTACTGGTCGGCACAGCAAAATACCCCTGCCTGCAGCAAAGGACAACTTAAAAACAAGAAACTGAGGGCTCGGGGAACCACCTAGGGCTAGAGCCCGTTGCCCCCTCCCGGGGCAATGCTCCCTGCCCTCACCATGGGATGGCCAGTCCCGGTAAGTCCCTTTCACCCCTAAGGTCCCTGGGGGATACTTACCCTGCCGTGGTCCCGAGCGTGGTGCTGCAGACAAGGTCTCCTCCCCCGAGGACAGCCCTCCTGGTGCTGGAAGGTTGTTGTCCTCACCCCCGGGAATGCTGCCGGAATCAGCCTGCTGTCACCGGGGTAGCTAACGGCCAAGACTTCCAGATCCTCGGATCCTTGGAAGTTCTTCGTGGGGTCACTCCGTCGAATGGCCTCGCGTTGGGCGCCAGCTGACACGGCCCGCCTTCTCCACCCTGCACCAGCTCGCCCAGCTAGCTCCTGAAGGTGAGACCAGTGCCGAGAGTGGCCCACTTCCAGGATTCAGGGGAACCCGGAATGTGGGTAGGGCTCTGAACCCTCACGGCCGTACACGCGTCCGGGGAGGAGCAAAGGATCGAGACAGAGTCCTTCTGAGGTTCCGGGGAAGCGGGATTTATTGAGGGAGAGAGGACAACCGGGATCGGGGGAAGGGAACCGCAGAAGGCAGGGAACACAGCTGTACAGCAACTTAAATAGGGGCCCTCCCCCAAGGGAGGGTACAATACAGCACCCAATGGCTACAGTTTGGGGGTGTAACATAAGGCAGGGCTGATTATACATACAACGAATAGGGGGAAACATAGGCGGGGAAATATATGTAACATCAAATCATATGCTAAGAAGGGGATGACTGATACAGAAGATACTAGAAGGATGGGGGGGGCTAGGAGGGATTGACAGTCTCCGGGGCAGGGACTAGAGTGAGGGACAGGGAAGGTACTGGAAGGTGGGTTGGGGCTTGGGTTGATTGATCAAGGAAAGGCGGGAATTAGGGCAACTGAATTATAACGGGGGGGTACAAACAATAGAACAAACCATCTAATAACAATAAAATAACGCAATACAACAGTTCCCACAATGAAAAATTGAATTTATTTAATTTTGAAGAGTCATAATAATGCAACTTCTGTCTGAGGTTCTCAACAAGGCTTGTTCAGAGCCTTTGGAACATGGGAAGTTTTATCCCCAGCACATCTATGGGAGTTGCAAGTTTCAGATAAAATCTCCAGGTCATCAGCAAATTGTTATCAAAACTTTTGCTTTTAAAGCAAATATGCTCCATATTTTAGTACTGTGATGACCTAATGAGGAGCAACTTTAAGGAAAAATGATCTATCACTGTTGCCTGTGTTAATTATTGAAACTGAAATGACCCCAAACTCCATTATTTGTGTACTCTTTTAAGTGTTTTTCTTTCAAGCATGTTGACCACCCTCAACTCATGTGTTAAAACCTGTGAGCACTTTGTTTATAGATGAGAAGATTAAAAATGGTTTGAAGTAGTTTGTTGTAAGTATGTCCAACTTTAGCCATAATCAGCTACCTCTGAAATCAAGCTTACCTGTCTCAGTTCTTCAGGGGATTCAAAGATTTGGCAGCTTTTTTTTTGTAAGATTGATGGGATTTGGCCATGATTGCCCTGGGCTCACCAGTAAAACCAGTGGTTAATGTCAGGTGTGTGCTGTGAGCTCAGGCTGGTCACTTCTTAGCTCTGCAGAGTGGCTTTGACAATCAGCAGGTTTGTAACCTGGGCTCTATGGGGGAGAAATCTTCCTTTGGCACTTCTGCATAGGACCATGGCCTTGAGGATGAAAAACATGTTTTTCTTTTCCCTGTAACTTTGGTTTGCTTATTTTAATTCTCTTTATGCCAAATTCCACTGTTTGCTTAGTAAAAGGGGCTTTTTGAATCATAGAATTGTGCCTGGCATTCCTGCCTGAATTGTGATCTTTGATGCACTGGTTGAAAAACATGAACATAGCACTGATTTACAATAAAATCTCCTGTGGAGTTGCTTATTTCTCAGGCTGCTGATTAATTCAGTTAAAGAGTCCCAGTTACTTGAGTTTTCAGCCAAAACTCTGTGATATTCTCTGCTTCATAGCTGCAAAAGCTTTTGAAGCACAGTCTGTTAACTGATGGTGTTGTACATTGTAATTTTCCACACTGAACAAAGCAGGGAAAGGGAGGTCCTATGGGATATTGAATGCTTGGTTTGCCACCATTTATATATGATATTTCCTGGTGAAAAGTTCAGTTTTGCAGAAGTTTACTTAACTTTTTTTGTTTATTTTTTCTCAATCCTAAATTGCTAATGAATATTGTCTCTTTTGTATAACACACTAAGTATGTCCATGTGGCAGCTGTAACTTACTACAGAGATTATTGAAAAGGACATTTTGGTTAAATGCCTGATTTTACTTGAAAACAAAAGCAAAAATTGGAAATTAAAGACAGTGGAGACATTTTAGCTTCTTTCAATTAACCATAATTTTGAATATTCAGCAGTTGAATGTTTGGCTGTGTTGTAGCCAGGTAACCCTCCCTGCAGCTCCTGCACTCCCTCCAGACTCTGTACCGTGGCAATACAGGATGATTTTTTCTTTAATAATGTGTGGGATGGAGGAGGAATTAAGAGATTGTTATTATTGTTTGGTAGGTGGGAGTAATAAGGAGCTGTTGAAATGTTTGGACAGCCCCCTGATGTGTGTGCCCTGTACATGCACTTAGACAATGTGACACACTCTCTTTTGGACTTAAATTCTCTTTCAGTGCCAGAATAGATTTCTTCAATTCTTACAGGCATGGAAATATGTTAAGAGTTTAAAATACTGTAAAATTGCAGTATCAGCTGGATTTTTTTTTTCTGTTAATCATTACACTGTTTGTATTTATCACTTGGCTTTGCTTTCAGTTTTGTTTTTCCATATGTTAAGAATAACTTGTGTTTTAATACGAACTCTTTACTACTGGCCATCATTGTGACGTAGCCTTTGCATAAATTGGCTAAAAATTTGGCTTAGTTTTATGCAGTAAAATTGATTCTATGATTATTCAAGGATTTTGCTATATTGATGGTCACATTGAAGGGTTTACTTTATTATAAGTACTCACAGTGAAACATGAATGAATATTTAACATGGTTTTGATTAAAAAAATGACTGGCTCTTAGTCAAATTTGTAGAAGCTATACTCCAACATTCCTTTAAAAATTGGCATATTTAATTCATATAAGAGTTAATATTACATCTCTAGAATTATGAAAGCATATTGAAATAATTTTTCATGTAAATTTGACAATCTTGTCCTTTTTCATTAAATACAAGGCAAAGAGTAGAATCAAAAGTTGGTGACATTGAAATTTTGGTCTGAGGGTAAAAAGTTACTTTTGAAATTTGTCATAAGAGGGGGAAAACGTGATCTATAGTGAATAATTTGTTTTGATTTCATATAATTAAATGAATGGGGAAGGGAAAAGTATTTAAGACATGAGGAATCATAGAAAAGAAAATACTTCAAAGGCTGGAGTGAGAGTTCGTAATGCATTGTTAAAATTGATTTTAAGATTTAGGACATCTCTGTAAAATGAAGTTGTCTGTTAGGCAGGTGAGTAAATCACACATAATTGAAAAGCATCATCTTGCTCAATGCCACCAGGTTCAATGTTCTCTAAAATTTATGACATATTTTCTTTTTATGGCTGGGCAACAAACCCAAAGTAGGCATAGCTGTGGTTTTAAGGTGAATACATTAATATCATCAAATCAAGGAAACAGAGCCTGCAGAGTTTAATGAAGAGAACAAACCTCCCCAAGTTGTGTGCCATGCAGGCTCCATGGCTGGGGCTGGAAATGATGTGGTGGAGTTTTCTGTACCTGCTGCCCATGCAGGATTTTCCCAATCTTTATTTGATTTATGCCACTGAATTAGCAAGCAAGCAAAATCCTGGGACTGAACACTTAACCAGTTTTGATGGTGCTTTTCTGCTTTCCATAGCAAAATTACCTTAGGTACAAATGTGTGAACAAGATTTTATTGAACTTGAAGTAGACTGAGTTTGAAATAGGCTCCTGATTGACCCTGGAACAGGTGGGGCTTGGGATATTCCTGCATTCAGTGAGAAGTTCCCCTGAAACAAGAGGCTTCTGACTCTTTGAATGCTGTAAACAATTTTCACAACAGAAACTTATTTTGAATTCTCCTACATAAAGCAAAATAAGCATTACTTCCTTCACTGCCTGCGAGCACCAGGTATAGAAATATTTTTTCTGATGACCCTCATGTGTATAAAAGGGAAGATTTATTGGAGAAAATTGCTTTAGGAATTTAGAACTGTAGACACTGAAAAGTGCTGGAGGTTTTAATATATCAAGCAAATGCTTTTCTTTCTCCATAGCAACTAACTGAATAACTGAAAATCAATGATTATACATGAATGCTAGTATACCAACAGTAGTGTTCCAAGAAACATGCATTTGTCAAGCTTCACCATGGAAAAAGTCCAGAAATAGCTTTTTGCTTTCATTCACTCTTTTATTTCATTCACCCACCCATGTCATTAATTCTTCCCTTCATTAAAAAAAGAAAGTGAATTTCAGTACAGTTTTAATGTTTCAGTGTACCTGGATGCCTTTCCACAATGCAGTGCATTTTATTTCCTAGTATGTGATTACAGGAGAACTAAAATCACTGCTGCTGGATGCTGCTCAGGTTAGAAATAAGAAAAGAGATGGCCAGTAGACAAAATCTTGATTATTTACTTATTGGTAGAAAATGCTATACACCTTGTTGTGGGCCCACAATAAATTCTGTGCCTACTTGCAGCATGTAGGAATATTGTACTTAGGGAAAACTAAAAAACTTAAAAGTTAAGGTGGTGTTAAATTGTCTCTCAGTTGGAATCAATAGAAGATGTTGATTTAAAAGTCTTTTGAAGTGTTTTATGAACTTATGGTTCATGACAGCTTTGTTTGGAAGTTCAGTCTGGTTAAGTTTCACAAAGCATCTTATGGAAGCATTACTTTAAAAATAAATTATCTTAATAATTAAGTGCATGTTTTAGAGAGCACCAAATCATAATCAGTTTTCATAGCTTTATTTTTTGTGGATATTAACATTAATTACTGAAGGTACACAGCGATGTTATTTTGTAGTTTGCAGCCTAACCTTAGACAATAATTAAATCTTTCTTTCCATAATTCATGTGATTAAGGGATTTCAGCAAAGTGAGATCACTGCATCCCAAATACACAGGAAAATATTTTGTAGTGTCTACCAGTGAGTAAATGACACACCTCTAAGCTTGTTTTGGATGTCTCCTGGACAATCTTGTCCCCATGATCTTCAAAGAGCCAGATCTCTGCACACATAACCATTATTCAGAGTTTGGTTTTAGCCAGGACAGTCCTACAGTGTTGCTCTCCCCCATATTTGAAATTCCAGGGCTGTCTTGGATGTGTTTCAAAGACTGAACTTAATGGGGAACTGTAAGGAATTAGTTTTACTTTCTCTTTTAATAAACAAACCCCTCCTAGGTCCTAGACATGATAATATGTATTATATAGATACAGGCTTGGAGATGCAAAGAGATCAGCAGGGTAAATAAGGGCCTGCCCTTGAGAAAAATGGTGAATGTTACAGTGCTAATTCACCAAACTAAAATATTCTGCAATTATTTCTATTTTATGGTAGCCTGGCCATTATCATCACTGGAAAGATGAAACCAAGAGCATTAGCCAGGAAAACTCAAGAGTAAGCTCTCTGTAAGGTAGAAAATCAGTCTGATTCACAGGACGACCAAAACTGAGAAACAATCTGGTCATAAATGGATTTTGCAAGGTAACTGACCTTTCTCATCCACATAGAAAAATCTTCAGGTTTTTCATTTTTATTTTTAAGATCCAAGAGAGGTGGGAACACTTTCATATCATAGCAGCTTGTGTGCAGGCTGTTTGGGAGGATATTTTGGCAATGTCAAACAAGCAACATGCTTTAATTCCTGGGAAGTGTTGAGGGTAATACTCAAAAAAAATTGGACTAACTTGATGGAACTGGGGCATCTGGCACAGGAATAATGGTCTCTCATGTCAAAACACAGTATTGTGTGGTGTGTTTTGAAGCAGCTGTTGTTTCTAATTCCTACCCAAGCTTTGGTTACTCAAAACTGAAAAGAAAAGCTCGTACAGAAAAGGTTTCAGATGCAACAAGATCGGTAATGATTTCAAAAGGAAGATTCTAAGAATAAAGAGAGCACCCTGAAGTGAAAATAAATCAACAAAAGCTCTCAGGAATGGCCTGAGAGAGGTTGTGTGAGTGTCAGTGCTTACTTCATATCAGATTTCTGAAGGAACTGGCAGCTGGAGCTTCAGATCCAGCACTTCTAACGAAGCAATGAGAAGAGTGGGAGGAAAAATGGGCTAATAAATACTAATGAAGAACTCTAAGTACTGGTCTAGAATCATCCACAGATATTTTGGGCAACCTGTTCTGCAGTCTCACCACCCTCCTTGTAAAGAATTGTTTCCTTGAGTCCAATCTAAACCTGCCCTCTTCAGTTTAAAACCCTTTCCCCTCATCCTGTCACTGCAGGTCATGGTCAAAAGTCTCCTTCTGTTTTTTACAATATTTCAATAATCTCAAAAACCAAGTGCCATAAGTGAAATTAATAAAATGTAGTTCAAAAAAGGTATTTATCTGTTCTGAGACAACACAGAAATCTGCTACAAATTCACCTGTCTGAAGTGGTTGGAAATTATTTAATTAGGTGTTATTCTGAGCTACCAGAGTAATTCAGCTGTGAAGAAAGGGGTATGTGACATTTGTCCAAACCTCTAATGAAACTTCTTACCAGAAGAGCTCAAATCAAACCAGAAAAAGAAAATGTAAAATTTCGGAGGTGATCTAGGAATGAAGACTATTAGCAGGCTTAGACTCTAAAGATATTACACTGAATAAAATTTGATCAATTCTGCAAAGCTGAGAAAATCTGGGGAGTGAGGTCTGTGTTCACTACTTAGAACATCTACAGTCTGCTTGCTTTGAGTTGCAGTATCTCTTGAGATGCATTTTTTTTAATTAGCAAAATTAAAAGTTGATTGTTCTCCAGGAATCCATCAGAGGACCAGAAGAGCAGAAAAATTGCTGAAGTAGGGCAGCTTTTGGCATAGGAGAATAGATGGTTTTCAGCACAATGTTAGGGGTTTTAGAATAATGTTACAGTAGAAATACTGGTGGAAAGAACCAAAAATGGTGCTTAATCAGATTCAAAAAAGAGAAAAAGAAGCAGGACATTATGGAAGAAGGAAAATGAACTCATTCAAGTTTGATCAGGCACATGGGTCTAACACATTTTTTGTGTTGAGTAAGTAACTATGTTCAATATGTAATTTACAAAACCATTATATTTTAAAGAAAAAGAAAAAAAAACAGAGCAGCCATGCCTTATTTACTTCTTTATAGAAGTATTCCTTATGACATTTCAGTTAAGTCATAACAGGTGATTGAGAAACAGCATAATGATGATAAATTGTCATGCAGTTATGAAAGGTACTTAATTTTCTAGGTATTGTTAGAAGTAAATTGAATAATAGATTAAATGAACATCCAAATTAAAAAATGAAAAGCTACTGTAATAATGATGACAATGGGTTAGATGTTCTAAAAGAACTGTGTGAAGTTAATTGTAAGGAAGAAGATTGAAAAGACAAAAATGCTGTCTTGTAAGGTAGTTGGTGAAAAACTATCAATGAATTTGCAGGGAAATAGATTTCTGTTACTTTGATGAACACAAAAGATACCATTTGAATAAAAGTTTAGAAAAAAATATGTTTCATTTTGTGGACAACTTAAAAAAAATGGAAATTAGATCAGAAGATGTATGTATTAACAAGAGAAGCAAGGAAAACGCTTTGATCAGGCAAGATTTTAATTGCCCAACAATTAAATGAACTGTACAGTTAAGTGTGTAGAGAATGAGAAATGGAAAATATGCTAATTGTAGTGGAGTGTACTCTGAACAGCCTGTGTAGGTCAGGTTGTACATGAGATTGATTTGGGGCAATAAACAGCTTTCCTTCTCTGGCTGATGACATTTCTCAGCTTTTGTTGTATTTCACTTGGAAAAAACCAATGCACATGCCTGGAACTGAAAGGCAGGAATGCTGTACATGAAAGCATTTCCCTCACTGGCCATGCTGTGCTTGGGATCAGCCCCTTTTTCACCAAGGAAATTTGTCCTTTGACTGAACCATGATGTCTGCTCAGTAGAAGTGCTCATGTACTCTGCTGTAGTTTGAAGTTTGTACTTAATCAAGATAAATTGAATATTTCCATATTATTTTGTTATACTAAAAGCAATTTTTCCCAAGGATTTCCACACGTTCTTCCCCCACCTCATGTGTTTGGACTCAGTGGTTAAGGCCAGTGTGACCTTCCAGCAGCAGAAGTTCTCCAGATGTTTTGAGGGGAGGGAAGTCGGCTTCATTTTCATTGTTCATTCTGAAGTAGTCCTTTACTTCATCAAGGAAGCAGAAGTGAATTAACAACTGCAAAGAACATAAATCCAGTTCAATAAGCCTTGTAATTCTGAAATTAATGGCTTCCAACTGTCAAAACCTCAGCAGTACAAACAGAAACCAGAGCAGACAGATTTGTATGAAGAAACATATGCTTTGACTGAAGTGCTCTCTTTCATGTCCTCTCATTTTCTCCTTTTCAGTCTCTCTCAAATTTGACATCTAGCTGTCTATTTTTTTCCTCCATTTTGTGATTTTTCTTAGCCTATTGCATCTCCCCACTGTCCCTTCAGTAAAACAATATCAGAACTAGATATTACTTTTGTGTTTTTTATTTTCTAACCCAGACCTTTGGATTAAGAAACTTAATAAATTTAATTAAAATAATAAAACTTAATTTCATTTGGTTGATTTGAATAATTAATTGATTTGATTTTACAAAAGAAGCCGATGGAATGGAAAATCTTAGCTGTAATTCTGTGTATTTATTAATAATGTATACTCAATAGGGAACTTGGACTTTATATTTAATGTCCTTACTAAGCCGAAATTCAGGGTCACTTTAGGAACATTCTCATAACCTATGGATATCTTAGAAAAAGTTACAGAAGGAGAAGAGACATTTTTTCCATCTCAGAATATAAAAGGGAAGCTGAGCAAATGCATTCTGTAGGATGGCTTTGTACAAAAGGGCTTTTGTCAAATGATACTCAAGTTGGTTTTTATTACTCATTATATTTTGCATAGTATCATATGAAGTTGTGGCTCAATAATACCAGACACGTACAGAGCTGTTACAGAATTTCTATATCAAGGCCAGACACATGAGATGAAATAGGGAACAGTCATTTAAAAATGTTAGGATATGGAAAGGGTAAAGTGTCTCAGCAGTATTTGGAATTATGGGGAGAAGTAATTGGTTGCCTTATGTGAAAACTTCAGGAAAGAAAAAAGGCAGCAGGAGCAATCCTCAATAATTAAAAGAAGTGTCAAAGGATAATTACATTTCTGTGCTTTGATAAAGAGTCAACTGTCAGTTTTCTGAGTGAAAGATGGGGTTGAGTTGCTCAAGTCAAAGGAAAAACCCAGGTATTAAAAGTGTTGGAGACCATAAATCAGAAACTCCAGAGCAGAAGCAGGTGCCTCCAGCCCCTCAGATGGTTCTGGTGGGAAGCCTTCCATCAGAGCTCCCAGCTGTGGGAGCATTTAGTCGATTTGTTTTGGCAGGACGTGAAGCCTCAGAGCTGCTCTGACGCTGCTCACAAGCTGCAGACCTGCTGGGGTGCAGGCAGCAGCCCAGACCTGGCTGGGCTTCCTGGCTGGAGCTTGGCCCTACTCAGAGCTCAGGCTGAGTAAAACATGACTTTGCACCTCTGCTTTGGGCCACTTGCAACCTTTCTCTGAAATGAGACGTATTTATAGCTCCTTCCTTGTGCCCAGTAATTGAGAGCCAGGCATAAATCCCCTAAAACAGGAGCTGGCCCCACAGGGATGGGTGTCCACACTGCCTTAACTCCCAGCAACTGTATCACCTCTCTTTTCACTTCCAGGAAGAAAACGTGCAGGTTTATCTCACTAATCAAATAGCCAAGGAGCAGTTGTGAAGCACAGAAAATAAAAATGAGTGAGAAATGTTATCTCAGGTCTGAGCCTGGGATGGGTAAGGTCAGTGAGCAGCTGCCAGTTGGAGTGAGCAACTTGAACTTTAGCCTGGTAGAGTCAAAATGACCTCTTCTATTTTCCTAGCAACTATAATTTTGTATGTATTTTTGCTGGATCAACGGGAGAGTTTCTGAACATCTGTTCCTAATGAAGGTATTAATCAGCAATGCGCTCACCATTCACTAATTATGAACTGTTTTTGTTCAACATTTCAGCTGTTTTTGAAGGAGATGATTTCTGCTCACGGGTGCTTAGTAGATTGTGCTTTGTCTGCATATTGCTTTAAATTAATCTCATAACATGAAATATACATCTTCATGTTATTTAATTCAGTAGACTGCAGAAGGTGTCTCAATATAATTTTGTTTGGAGAGCCTTTTGTAAACTTATTGAGCTCCGTCTGAGATCCTTGCTGCAAATAGGAATTTCGAGATTAAATTTATTTGTGACTCATTTCCAGCTCTTTTGTTCTCATGTCAATATTGTTCTTTAGTTTAAATAGCTTTTCTCAGTCTCTGATGTTTGCCTTTTATCACTCTTGCTCTTTCTTTTGTGCATTTTGAGACAGCAGTCAGGGCTAACTCTCCCAGTCTCTTTGATAGCAGAGGATTTTTTATTTTATTTTATTTTATTTCTCACCCCACAATTATCTCAGTAGCCTTTGTCTGTGTCTGGTGTAAAGTGTGTTTTTTGTTTTCTTAGATCTACTTGACAAGCTTAGATCTTCAGTAGCATTATTCCTGACATGGATCCTTAATGATCCATCTTAAAGTGAATCTGTGCTATCATTTCCAAGGCTCTGTGTTGTCCTTCATTAACCACCAAGTTATAGTGAATATTTAGTATTTCACAGAACATGATGTAAGCTGTTGAAACCAGCATTGCCTGTCTTACAAGCAGGAGTTTGAAACAGGCAATGATGGAGTAAATCCAGCTTGTTAAACCTCTGGCTCATGCCAAAGTTTATGAATTAAGAACAGTGTGAGAGTTGTTGGTGCCTGGCTACAGCACAGTGTTTAAGTTGCTGCTGTGTCTCTCTGGTGTACTTCTGGTAGGATCTTGAATGTTTAAGATGGATAATAATGTAGTCACTGATTAAATACAGAATAATTAAACCACCAAAATCATTGGAAGTTAATTTTGATTAGATATTAAAATTCAGGTACTCAGCACCATGACCAGTGTAGTGTAATAGTAGTGTAGTAATAGCAGTGTAATAAAGCAATATCAGCCTTACAGGCTGGAAATGTAACAGTTATTCAAAGAGTCAAGTGAATTTCAAGTTTATGTTCACTTTCATTACACAGTAACTGCATTTTGGGAAGGTTGTAGTGCAGTTGTTTGGAGTCAGTAATACTCAGAAATGCCTGCAGAACAAATAGATGCTCCACGAAGGTAGGAAACATTCTGGAATGACAAAGAGGCAGTACAGGACTGTTTGCTGGTGAGGAATGGCTTTGGCTTTGTGGCTGTCGCAGTACAGGGTTTTGTACCTCTGAGAATGCTGTGCATGAATCAGACAAGTAAAAATGAGCAGGAGGGAGCAGGACTGTGACATGAAGTGATACACATCTGATAGGGGAGGCAGCTCGTAATAGAGGCTGGCGATGATAATCTGGAAGCTGTTCTTCAGAAGGCACAGTGGCAGATAATGAAACTCTTCTGTTATTTTGAGACAGTAAAAAAATCCAGCTACTTGTTAATCATTCAGAATTAACCTTCACAAACCCTTCTGTTAGTGTAATAAATAATTTTTTAGGCTATGTATTGAGTGAAATTACCAACAGCTCTGACATACGGTATGGCATCATTCTTAATCCTTCTTGTTCTCATTTAAAGTGTCTCTTGTATTCCTCTGGTGCTGGCAACTTGGTAATAATCCAGTCATTTTACCTAATTTATGTAAAATACCACAGATGGCATTTACCTCTGTCATTCAACTGGAGTTTCAGACTGTGGAGCTGTTTGTTTGCCAAAGTGCCATAATCATCAGCCAACCTTAAGTTAAGTTGGATATTTTGATGGCATGAATTCAGCAGAAAATTGTTACACGTCTAAACTTAAAGGTGAAGGGACCAAAAAGCTGCAAAAAAACAGAGATGTCATTTAATCCAGGAACTCCATTTTATTCAGATTTACTGGCCTGTAGATTCTAAAACATTGCTCCTTTGGACTTTTGAAGCAGGCTGGCTGTCATCAGTTATCTCACACTATAGTTTACTCCTCTAATTAGAACCTCACTGTATTCTGTATGGATTGTGGACATCTCTGTGGCACAGGTTCCAAATGTGACCCTTGACTGTTCAGTTATTGTCTTTATTCCCAGAAGTTCATGCTAAGAGCATTCATGTTTACTCCCAGTATACCATTAGGTAATACTGTTGGCTAGTACTATTTATACATAAACGTGCAGTTAATTGAGTTTTTGAACCACCTTTGAGAAGAAGCTTTAAACTGACAAAATACAGTGATGACTCATGTGCCTTTCCAGCCATGCAAAAATCTAGAGGGGAGGCTCTGTGAAGGGTTTTTCTGAGATAACACTGGTGAAACAACAGATACGTGTGCAGCTTCAAATATTTCCAGTGCTAAAGTTTCAACTGGCCCTGAGCATTTCACTAGAAATTAAATTTGAGTACATGGTATGTGGCAATTAATAGCACATTACAACTACCTTTATAAGCAGTGATTATCCAGACTTTAATTTCATTACTTCATGTTCTGATGGCAAACTGAATTTATTAAAGTTTGAAAACACTAGAATAAACACAAGTAAATATTTTACTCTGTAAAATTTCACTTGTACGTGATAATGTCTAGGAGAAAAGTCATTGGGGATTCTTTCTATTTTGAAGCAGGGAATAAAATCAATCCAAGTAATCTTGTTATTCATTAGGTAGCTCACTCGTGCTCCATTACAAATAATAAATGATATGATGGAAAGACTCATCATTGTTAGTGAAATTTGAGTATCAGCAAGTGAGTTAATAGATACAAGGAAAAAATGAGCTAAAATCAGCATAAAATGCCTTGAAACTTTTGAAAATGGTATGGTGAAAATCAGGATTGGATACCTCATGCTGCCTAAAAATGAAAGTTACCAAGATCAACCTGGAGAGCTGTTTCCTGATTTTTCCATTCCTATACTCCATTCAAGCTAGGTGTAATTGCCAAGACTAGAGACTATTTTCTTCACCCCTGAAAATGGGTGATTTTTGAATGTACAGATAAATTCATTCTGTAATATCCTTAAGATGTCAGAAATAGCTGCTGACTTCTTTCTTTCAACTCCTGTTAACAGAGAAACCTTTTTCTATATACATATATAATTTTATAAATAACATTTTATATACATATATACATACATACATATATGTGTGTGTGTGTGTGTATATATATATATATATATATATATGAAACATCCAGTCAAGACAGTATAAACAGATTCAGATAAAACCCCAGCTGAAATCCTCTCCCCATTTTGGAGGTTGAATATCTTAGGCTTTTGTGGGAAATCCTGGGAAGTCAGAAGGATGGTGCTGTCAGTAGAAATACATTGTTCTTTCTCCTCTGCCCCTGTCCTCTTCTTTTCAGTCTCCTGCATCTGGAAGCCTCTCACTGAAGAGAAATCATGTTTGTGATTTGGAAGAAGTGTGGATTAAAATATTGTAGGTGCTGTTGAATGCCTGAAAGCACCAATGACACGAGGAAATTTATACTTTTCCCTGCTAATTGTTGAAAAATATGAAGCCTTGATTGGTATGCAATTAGAAGTGTAACATTCTGTTAAACATATCACACAGCATATGGCATGTTAGTAGCAAATCCTCTAATTTAAAATGGGAAAAAAGTATACAGTTCTGCATATTAGCAATTTTTGCAGGCAATCAAAATTTGCCATTTGTCTAAATGTCAGAGGGGGAAAAGCCATCCTTAGTTATTTTGATAATCTAAATTTGGTTTATGTTTGATAAAATTTCTGTTCTTCAACAGTAAACAAATATAAAAGAGGAAAACCCAGAATACAGTTAAATGTACCGTTGCTTTGAGTAGTTACTCAGATCTGTGACTTTCATAAAAAAAATAATTTGAATAGCATTACCACATCTGGTTTAATTCAAGAAAATTAAAAGTACTGAAGTAAGACCATATTTGCAGAACCTCAGAAAAAAAAAAATCAAAGACCCATGAGTGGAATTCATTGATGGGCAGTCAGATGGTGCACTGGTTTGTCAATTAAAAATATAGAATGGCTCCATGGACAGATGTTCCTGTCCTTAAGAACCTCAGTGGGTTGAAGGCTTGATATTCAGTATATCTTCCAATCACCTTCTGTCTGGTGGATGCTTTGGAATGAGATGTTCATGTACATATGGAGGTGCTCCAAGAACTGGCCTTTTAATTGAGGCTGAAGTCTTGCTCCTCTGGGCCCAGGACTGACCAGTGCTTAGGAGCCCATTTGGGAGGTTAATTGTAAGCACTGCTGATTGCTGGCTGGTGTGGCTCATGGAGAGGTGGCTCTGCGGGCCAGGCTAAGATGGGAGCAAGGAAACTGCACCTGGGAATGGAATCGTTTCCTTTTCCCAGTGGATATGCAAAGTTACTGCATATCTTCAAATACAATCAGTCTCAGAGGAGTTGAATTTCCTTGACTGACTGCACAATCACTACCGTTTGTACCAGTGAAGTTTAAAAATCTCTGAATGCTTCAGACACGTTTTTGTTAAGAGTATTTGACAAGCTTGTCATCTGATATTTGTAGATGGTCAATTTATGTCACATTTGGCAAGTAATATTTATCTTTTTCCTCGAAGTTGCTTCCTGTTCAGTCTTTCACTGTTGCCATGTTGGGATAACTCGTCACTTAAAAAATGTTCCTTATTTCTGCTCTGATTACATTCTGTCTTCACTCTTCTTTCCATGGCTGGGTATTTGTGAGGCATCACTAATGGTGTATTTGCCAGTGTATCTCATGCTGGCTTTATTAAGTATTTTCCATGACATGGGAAGTGGGATTCCCATTCTGCTGCTCACCTTGTCATTCCTGGCTTTGTCACCCTCCTGCTTCAGTCCCCAAATGTGACTCCTGCTGCAGCACAGATGAGCCACAGCCCAGCCCTGGCAGGATTTGTGTCTGAAGCCAGGCAGGAATGGGAATTTTTCTACTCTAGCAGAGAACTGATGATTTGTTATGCTCAAGCACTGACATCAGTTTTGTTGTGACTTTGTGCTCCATTTTGACATTGCATTATACAGTCAGTTTGGCATCGAACTGGAGAAAATGAGAATAGTAGGAAGCTGATTCCTCAAACTATTAATTTTATATCAATATCAGCCCTACAAAACGTTGCATGGAAGGGGGGAGGGAGCTCTTTTTAGTTCTGTTTTACTCACCAAATTACACAGTTACTTCATAAACCTTAAAATCAAGTAAATTTAAAATCAGTTTGTGCTACAAAGCCTGAGGTTTGGTATCGGCTGTTCCTGTTGTGTGTTGTAGTCACTAATCCTTTTAATGAAGAGCTTTTAGCAGTGAAGAGATTCTATTTATAGTAAAGCCATTAGAGCATAAAGCTCCTCATTGCTATTCTGCAGCATGGAGCTGTAATGTTTGTCAGTGGAGAAATGCTATTTTTAGGTGCAGCATTGAAAACCAAGGCTGAAAGGTCAAGAATCCTCGGGGGGATATGTTCTGCTACATCAGTGCTATCACACAGCTGCTGTTTACTCTCTTATCATGCCTCAGTAATAAGAAGATATTTTTATTGTGACACTGAAGGTATAAAGCATCAAAAGGATTTTGTGCATGAAGTGAATGCTTGGGGAGTGATGTATCCAATCACATTAAATGTTCTGCTTCTTGGGAGGATGATTTTATTTTCCCAAAGACTGTCTCAATACCAATTCTTCAAAAGATTCATTCTAGGAAAGTTCTGGGTTTTAATTTTTTTTTTTTTTTTTTTTTTATTAAAGGAGATAAGACCTAATGTGAGCAAAAGACAATCTGCTGGAATAGTGAAGGATTTCAGGCATGCACTTTTCTGCCTGACATCTACACCATTCATTTTCTTAGCAATGCAGTGCATGAATGAGAGACATAAAATCAACGTGGAATTTGCCAGAGGAAAAAAGAGCTGGACATTTCTGTTGGTAATTTGAGGAGCAGAATTGTGGGTGGTGGGTGATTATATCTGGCACAGGACAGCTTGTAGCACACTGGGTAGGTACTCAGTGAGCACAAAAAGACCATGTGGTCCTATTGAAACAAGATATGATAGATGCTATGTGAAAGGGAGAAGGGAGAAAGGAGGGGGGGAAAAAAGGATAATTATAGGAATACAAGTCTGCATAAATTAGCTGAGTCTACAGCGTGGAGGCTTCAGAGGGTTTTCTAATATCTTTATATAAAAATCAGGGGAAAAAGAGATTAATTGCCACATTGAGAAAATTAGAGTTGTATGATCAAAGGGAAGGCAGAGAAGAAATGGCCTGTTGACAGATGGCTTATAAAAATGAAAAGATTTTTCTGAGGATATGAGTTTGGAGGTTTGTGCTGCTTGGGGAGACACAGGCACTGTCATCACATTTTAATAACAATAAGCTGCTATGTAACCCTTTTTATTCACCAAACATGTAACATTGGAGCAGTATGAGTACAATAATCCACTGATAGGTACACTTTCTTCTCAGGGTATAATGAAATTAATTGCACTTCTCTGAGAATTTATTCAAAGTCTTGCTGCTGAAGGCTCCTACCTTCTGACACATGGAGTCCATTATCCCATACCTTTTAAAACAGTTTCTTTCATATCAGGAAATTATTTAAATTCTTCTCTGTCTCCATACTCAAACTAGTCTTAACACCATATTTCCCAAGCCTTCTGTATATGCAGTATTTGACTAAATCCATGTGGTTATAACTGATAAATTGTTCCCTCTGCCAGGAAGCAGCACAGAGTGAGCAGACATTAACTGGCAGTTCCTGTCTCAGTACATAAAAAAACCCAAAAAAATTAAAGCATTGTCAAAAAAGAAGGGATCTCAATTCTACAATTTTTTTTTTCATAATTGAATGAGATTTAGGTAAATGGGCATTGGCTGAAGGGAAGGATAGAGGAAGGAGGGTATGGCTTTGTGAGAAGACAGGGCAGTAATGGGTTGTTCCTATCAAAACTGCCAGATGTTGCTTAGTCACATTATCTCTCATCTCTCACTCTTTTGTGAAAGAAACTCAGGTGTTCCTGGCTGTGTCACTTCACGGCACAGTGACTTAATTCAACTCACTAAAATAGCAGGAAAAAATAAACCAACACCAAACCAGAAAAAATAAATAATAGTTTCTGGTTTTGGGTGGGATCAGTCTGGGAGGTTGAGTCAGTGTGTCCTGCCCCCCTTGGTGTGGGCATCAATTGTTCATGAATTGTTAATTCATCTTAATTCAGCTTTATCATCATGTGAAACAGGAGCCAGTCAGAGGAACAGGGACAATAGGTGGAGAGAGGCTCATTTGGACTACAAAAGGAATCAGCAGAGAACGTGATAAAAAATGACATAAACTCATAATCCATGATCTTAACATGCAGATTAATAAGTTATTTGTTTATGGCTTTCACATCTATTACAGCTTCATATGTTTGTAGCTTTCACAGCTGTCATAATGTTGATTTGCCAATTTAAATATACTCATATTTACACAGCCCAGGTGTTTGTGGGGAAAGAGTGACCTAGAATAAAATGAAATATTGTTTGTTTTCTGTGAAAATGCATATGATTTCGCTGCTCTGGCTGCTAGAGTATTGCTGTGTGTGAGTTTTCCTCCACCTCTCTAGTTAATCTTGATGCTTTTTGTACTCATTAGTCCTGAGCAATCCCATGTTTGCATTCTCTCTTGCTTTCTTAGACAATTTCACTCCTGTTAGGGCTTAGACTGGCTGTAATTACTGTAGTGGTTGTGTCTTTGTTGAAATTTTACAATCACTATGACATCCTTTTGTTTCTTCCCACGTAGTTGCTGTTTTCAGAGTTATCTGTTCACATACCGTTTAATTTGCTTTATTAGACAAACATTTCTGAGACAAAGGGATTTTTAAAATTGTTTGTGGGGGTTTTGTTACCATTAGTGGTTTTGGTTAGTAAAAACAAAGGAAGGTCTTTTGGATTTCAGTGGGTGAATGCTCCTGCTTGGTTGTACCTTGGCCTGAAACTGAAGACTGGTAAATTTAGTATCTATTGACATTCAAATTTGCTATAAATTTGTAAAATTCAATGCAAGTCAGTCATTAAAACACTTTGTAATCATTAAATTCTCCCCTGAATTTCTTCCTTGTGCAGAGATAGGTTAAAAATAATTGCAGAGTAAAGACATTCCAGCTTGTATTGACATAGAGTCAATGGACATGCAGCAGCTGACAGTTGTCTTTTACTGGTTCACTACTTTAAATACATACTTTCTGTGAGAGAGTGGAAATGTCAAAGCTGTGTCTGTAGTGAACACAAGAATACTTGCCTATAATTACTGTTTTCTGAATGATTTTCTTTCTCTGAGAGAGGTTTTATCAGTTCTCCTTTCTGCTTTATCTGAGACTTGTATACTCTTGTCTTCATTTGTTTGTTAACCAAGGGGAATTTTTATCTTCTTACTGTCATGTTTTGAGATTTATGTGATTGCCTCTAATTTGGAACTTGGCAAAGCTTATGAAATATGGAAATGATATAGTTCTGACCTAATATACCTACATTGCATCTTGCAGTGATGCTCTTGGCAGGTTTGATGGCCCTGCAAGTCTCTTTATTTGCAGTCTGTCATCACAAAATGGATTTGGCTCCTGGTTACTCTGTAAAAGGATTAACAGTTCCTGACACAGCTGAAGTTCCAGTTTTGGCTTCTTAGTTTAAATTTCATTGCAACATCTGAAGTATCAAGGATTGTTATTGGAGATTAGAGAGAGATGGAGTTGTTTTGGGGAGACCAGTGCAAAGCTGTGTATGTACATCCGAGGGTGTCATCTTTTCAGCTGCACTTTTTTGGCTGTTACAGAGCAGTGTCTGGAGAGTTCAGTTTATCTACTTGAGTTAATTTGTGACTTCAATTTATTGTATATACCCAGCCTGTGCTGTAGATCCAGTTCAAATTAAAACAAAGTGCAAGGTCTTGGCACTTCACTCCCATCTGAAGCAGCAGTGGTTTGATGGTGGCAGTGTTGGGAACACTTTTGCAAAAAAAAGGCTGCAGGCAATGGTTAACATTTTAATTGTCCTGTCCTTTAAATCTGCTCACTTTGGGAGTCTTGTCAGTGCTAATGCTGTCTCTCTCATGCAAAGCCAGGATGTGATTCCAGACCTATTTGTTAAGTGACTGTATTTCATTTGCAGCTAATGACTTGCTGCTGGTGGATGTTAAGTGTAAGTGCTGATGTGTTTTATTGTCTGTTCAAAGCTCTCATGAATCTCTGGAAGTGTCTTAAGATGCATTTTTGCTGTGGTTTCCTGCTTGTGGTTGGGTGTCATTCAAGATTTGTAAGGAATTAAGAGCTGTAAGGTTGCCTTGTCTGACTGTATCTCTCTCTACGTGGCATTTCAGCGTTTGGGATCCAATGCAATTCATGTTGACAAAATCTAAATTGGGATACTTAAAGGGTAAAACATTCTGGAAATGAACTTTGTTGTTCCTGTTGTCAATTAAATGAGCAAGTCTCAGTGTAAAATCTTCCTCTTTGTTCAAGATTCTCGCCTGTATGCCTGCTGACATGCTGGAAATGCAGATAAGATGTGATAAAAGGTACTGTTACTATTGCCTGCCCACATATGCAATTGGTTTGCTGCATAAATACACCCACAGGCTTGTTCCATACAGAGGCCTAAGTAGCTACATAGAAACATATACTAGTTTTGTTAATTCACAGAATTCTTCTGTGTTGTGTTCAAGACAAATATAGATAAATAAGCCAAGACTTCATTAGGGAAAACTATATGTTCCTGCCAAGTTGTATTTCAGTAGGCCAAAAAAATTCCTTCCGAAACATTCCTCGAGTCTTCTGAAGGGAATACCTGTGACTTCTAACATAATCAATCTGTTCCTAGGTAGTTAAAGCTGAAGATGAAAGGATAATTTTGCCTTTTCACTCAATAAGGGCTTTTTAAAAACATGGAAGGAGAATGTTGATATGGTGTGGGGGAGCAAAGCCTATGTTGATGTCTAATTTGGACATCATACATTGCATCTAAAAACAAAGTGAAATATCAGCTAGAAACATGAAACCTGATTCTGACCAAATAACATCTTTGATAGATCAAGTGTCTAACTAATTCCCCCCAAAAAAGTTGCAAAATTCTCCTGTGGAACTGCTGGAACTCCTCTTTCCTACTGTGCCTATCTGAAGAAATGTCATTATCAGTCTCTGCAACTGCACTACTAAGACTCCAGTGGAATTTTGATAAAATAAATGAGCAAGTCTGTTTAACTGCAGAAGCAAATTCCATCTTCTCCATTTTATCTGGTTGCTTTCCTGAACTCCTTCTCCCACACCAGCTTTCCAATTCAGCTTGTTGGAGATGCTCTACAGCATCTCCATCATTTTCTTGGGATTGTGTAGTTCTCCCGAGCTGACAGAGCTCGAGCCTTGCTGTTCCCATTCTCCCAGGATTTGTGGGATGATGTGGAAGATCTCATCCTTTCTGGCTCCAAATTAGAAGTCCTGGAATAGTCAAATGTCTTTCTCTGAGGGCAGGATGAACTGACTTTCTTCTTCTGGCCAACATTATGTTTATAAAGCTGGAAGCTCTTTTGGGAAGATTTAAAAAAAAAAGGGAAAAAAAAATATGTTGAAGAACTTGATATTGGAGAATGGTATAATTGTAGGTAAAAAGTTTGTTGCATCTTCTAAATTGTCCAGCTGCACTGGTATGGGAAGACAGTTGTTTTCCTCTGTTGCTTATCTCTTGTGGATTTATGATGCTGTTTTTCTGAGAACACCAAGATGTTTTTTATCATCAGTGAACGAATCATATCCCTGTGAGAAGCATAATGTGCATATTACATATAGACAGACTGAGAAAAGATCATTACTTTGCCTCAGGCTACGAAATAAGACAGTAATATAGTGGGAAGCTCAGTCTCGCAGCCTCCTGGTTTAACCAGTGAATGACTCATTATACTGGCTGAAAAAGCACTAGGAGTGAATGGTGGTGAATAAAGCTTAGGAAATGATTGGTCAGAACAGAGTGTCCTGTTCAGGGTTTTTAATAACCTGGGACTTTCACACCCATTTTGAGATTAAACTAAAACTATGTGACTGTATTTTGCTTCTGGGAACATCTTTGATTAATAAGCAAAGCAAATGGTTTTTGCAGGGACTTGCTGTCAGTGTCTTTAGTTCAGTGCCTAAGAGCAGTCCTTTCAGTTGTGGTTTGATATTTTGGCAGATCTTATTTTGTTGCTCCATTTGCCTGTCCCTGACTTGGCAATGAGATGGCATTATGTGGCTACTGGAGCCTGGAAAAACAGAGTTTTCCCAGGCATTTGAAGGAAAACAGAAAGGAAAGAATTACTAACAAAAATGCACCTGCTATTGTTGACAGGATGCATGCGTGTGATGTTTTGGTAAAAGCATGTTTGTAAGAGGTGTTGCCTTCCTTGGACCTATAAGCTGACTCTGTTCTTGGTTCAGTGTAGTAGTCTATAAAATGTGTGTGCTTCTACAATAAATCTGATTCATTCTGCCTTTGAGAAGAAGCCGAGTTGTTGTGATTTCTGTCGCTCCTATAGCAGACAGTGACAGCATTGGGCTTCTGTCCTTCTGATTGACAGCACTTCTAAATATCCCCCTCAGCATCACAGCAGGATTTATATCCAGAGACCTTCCTGATCTTGGAATTTCAAGAAGCCTCCTCTAGGAAGAGGTTTGATTTTTAATTGCAGGTAGAGGATCCACAAATCTGTGCTCAGTTTATTCCAAGCCCATTATCGAGGCTCAGAGGAACTTCAGAATGTCAAATTCCCACTGTCTTCCTGACCCTGCAACCTGCTGCTTTCCTTCTCCTTCCTCAAGTGTAGTTTGAGGAAGATTTTTTTATTGACCTAAAGGCTGCTACAGTCTTTGTGCATCTCCCACTTCCCAGTTGTGTACTGGGTTTTGGCTCTGGTGTTTGTATCGCTGCCAGGTAAGTCGAATTAAGGAGTTGATCTCTCTGGAAACAGTTTTCACTCATCATTGCCAAGTCTTCCTCCAAATTATTTCCTCAATTATTTTGTGTATTTTTACTACCTAATTTGTTGCAGATTCTCTGTACTGATTTACCAGACCAGTCTGACTGAAGACAAACCCAGTGAGAAATGCCAGTAGTTTTCTATGGCATCAGTGATTGGAAAGGCTGGTGGGATCTATGGCATCAGTGATTGGAAAGGCTGGTGGGACGATTGCCTTGATTGCTTTGAGAATTGCAGACTCAGATCCTCTGTTCCCAAAAAGAGACAGGAAATAGATTTCTAAGGACATGGAATTTCCTTCATTCCTGCCCCAACCCTTCTTTATGTGATCCTCATGAAAATTGTGTTTTATGATTGATGCCTTTGTCCCTGGGCTTCAGTGTGCCAACCTCAACACCCTCCAGTGCTGGAGTAATTTATAACCCAGGGTTCCTTCTGTGCAAACCCCACTGCAGAACATCCTTTGGTCTGTGTGCCTTTTCAGCTGGGTACTTTGAAATACAAAACTCTTAAGAGCTGACTACTCAGTTCTAGCCAGAATTTGCAAGTTGTCTGAGGGTTTCCTTTTTTTCCAGAGTTGTATGACTAAGCACGAGAAGGGAAAACAGATTAATCATGACTGAAAACAAACGAATAATGACTTAATAATCACAAATCTAACTGAGAAAGCAGTATTAATTATTCATGGAGGGTGATTTATCTTAAAACATACTGTTAGATTGACAGCTGAAATAAAGACAGATGTTTCTGCTTTGTCCCAGAGGGTTGGAAATAGAGAATTGCATTTAAATTTGATACCCACATAATGATGTGGGAGGTTATGGAAGTTTGTATAGTTGTTATTTGTGTATGAAGTTTGCTTTGAGTCACAGATGGAAGCACTTTATTTAGTATCTATACTGTTTCTGGTTTCCTGGAATTGTAGAATCACTGAATCATAGAATGGTTTGGGTTGGATGGGACTTTAAAACTGATCTCATTCCACTCCTCTGCCCTGGGCAGGAACCTCTTCCACTGGACCAGGTTGCTCCAAGCCCCAACCAGTTTGGCCTTGGGCACTTCCAGGGATGGGGAATCCACAGCTTCTCTGGGCAGCCTGTGCCAGGGCCTCAAAACCCTCACAGGGAAGAATTTCTTCCTAAAATCTAATCTAAACCTTTTTTCTTTGTGTAGGCACTGCACCGTAAAAACTTCCATTTAACACTTTCACTGCACGTTTTGGAACAGGAATAAAGACAAATGAAAAATGCCATGTATTACCTTGATAGTTTATAATTATAAAATCACTCCTAGTAGTCACATTCCACTTTTGAAGTGCTTTGCAAACATACCTAAATACCATAAACCCATAGTTTCAGAATGTAGCGTTTAGATTAAAGGTAGAGGCCCTAAAGTAAAAAGGAGTGAAAAGGAAGGAATAAATTTCTGACAAATCTTGGAGTTTCAGCTCTCAGAATATCTAGTTTTGTCTTCCACCTTTATTTTAAATCTGTTGTGATGCTGTGGAGAGGTTGGTTTGGTTCAATTTTGTTGAAGCAGTATTGTGAGTGAGCTACTGGAGTTTTAAAGAATGTAGGTGGGCTGGAACTCTGCCATCATCCATTCCAGACCCCACTCTGAGCAGGGCCAGTCCTGTTATTAAAAAGAAATGCCAAGTCAGGCATTGGAAAGGAGTGGTACCATCATTGTTTTCCCAGTTCCAACACATACACTAGAGCCAGCTTTGATTCCATGTTTCCAGCCCAACTCTCCCAGTTAATTTCCTCACAGATCTCTGCAGAAGCCTCTGAGATGCACTGAAGCTTTTCTTCAGTGGTTACATTATATATATTTAGAATTTAAGGTGAGAGGAAGGCCTTAGGGTTACAGTGAGGAAAGGGAAAACAAGTTGTGAGAGTTAAAAATCTTTTTTAGAATGGGAGCTTGGAATCTGTTGCCTTAGTTTAAGGTGTTAAAAAGGTGCAAAGTTAACACAGAAAACCTTGTTCGTGGATAACTCTTTTCTCCATGTGTAATTTTATCTGCTAAAGTATATGGCATCATCTTGGAAGTGTGATATGATCTTTATTTAAAAAAAAAAAAAAACACAAAATAAGTCTTAATCCCAAGCAGCATGTACTTGTATTCAGTGCTTATCCTACTGATCAGCACATATACTGATAATAATCCAGAGTTACTTGAACCCATTGGGCAAATTTGTGGTATTCACAGTTACATGTTTGTATTTTTCATTGTCCCCGAAATTTGGGGTGTGTACTGCTACAGAGTGTATTTATACATATAAATAAGTAATGCAGTACATGTAATGGCTTTTTAATGTATTTTAACTCCCATTTTTCCTGGGCACCCTGGCAATGCTTCCTATTAAAATCTCCATCTCAGAGATTTTAATAATTTTTCTCTAATATTTTCTTTAGAGAGTTGGTTCTTTCCTGGAAGCTGGTTGCCAAACTAAATTATGCTATTATTATTTAGGTTTTCCTTCCACGAAATAACACCAGAAGTTCTAAGAACTTAATTTTTTAGAATGGTTGACCTTTCAAGATACAGAAAACACATACATTTTCTTTGGGAAGATGTCTGCATTTTATCTGTCTGGACAGACTGAGAGAACTTGAAAATAACTTCTCTAGCTACTCTTCTGTGCTGAGGCCTAAAATAAAATTAGTAATAATTGCCAATGCCTCTTCACATGGCTTAATAATAGAACCTATGGTAGAGCATCCTATAAGTTGATGTCTGAATTTATCATTCCAGGAGAGAAAAGGCACATGGCATTTTAACAGCCTCAGACCTTTTCAAAACAGGTGATTTTTAAAACTTTAATTGTCTGTTGAAGACAGTCATTCGTTTCAGCATTAGCAATATTTGGATCCCTGACTTAAATACACTATTATCCTTACCTTTTAGCTAGACTCAGGTGCCTGCTGTTGTAGGAAAGGGCTTTTGACTCCCAATTATGCATATTCTTTTGTGTATTTTATGAAAAAAAAAAAATTTGCAATTGCACCCTCCTTGTCCAGGAGCATACAACTTTTGTATATATCAAGTTAAAGCAAAACATGAGACTAATGGATATTTGATTTCTTTGGAAATAGGATTTTACCTCATAATGAATTCTGGGAGAACAATTACTACCTGTGGTTGTCACATTATGGCACATATTCCTGCCACCTAAATCAAACTGGCCAAGGTAAATTGGGAGTTTGCAAGATTTGATAGTCTTTGTTCCTTTACCCTGATTTATCCTGGTATTCATTCAAGGATGTCTGTATTTTTTGTCTCTGCTTTCACATTTTCCTATGAAACATCTTTGCTGCTGTTTCTATTTCTAGACACAGTTTTTAGTGTTTGTATTTATAGTGTTCCTATTGCATGTTTACATGTACAAAAAAATGCACTAAGGCTGTATGTGGGTCAGTTTAATTTACATGCTTATTGTGTTTTTGTGCAAAAGACGTGCAGGTTTGGAGTGGAAGAAAAGATTGTGGAATCCAGGACACAGAGACTTGGTAATTTAGTTTTTTGAAGAAACAAGTGATATTTTCACCCTGCAACCACTTGCTGAATATTCCATAAATAGACTTTATTCATATCCCTCTAGGAGAAACGTGGCTGCAATTTATGGAAAGCTCATCGTGCTTCATGGAAAAGCTGAATGCTGCAGCTTTCACTAAAGCTCACTGGTTCATAAATGTTGCAGTGCTATGAGCAGTATAGAAGTGGGGTTTTTTTTCTTTTTCTTTTTCTTTTTTTCTTGCCTTTCTGGTAGGCAATATGATTTTATTGCTTGAAGATAATCCCTGCGGAGTTCAAAGAAGAAAAACGTGAATTCTCAACGAATTTTTGTAGGAATTTGATGCTGGCTAATCAAAAGATTTTCAGAACAATCTGAGAACCTGATTGACAAGGTGTGGTTTCAGTGGACTGTGCACTTCTGTGGCTTCCACTCAGACTTGTGTGCAGTGTCACATTCCAGTCAAATAATCCATTCTTGATTTGCCTGTCAAGAACTGAAATTCAGGGAGAAACTTAAGCTGGGGTCCAGCCCTGGGTAGCTGCAAACCTCACAGCTTTCATATGTTAACAGTAGCAAAAAAACCTGATCAACAGAAAAGAGCTTTGCTGTGGAGTGACTTTTATTTTCAAAAGATTAAATCTGTTAGTCACAACAAATTAAATTCTCCTGTTATCCCAGCAAGTGCTTCCATCCTGAGCAGAAATCCTGTGACAGTGGGACTGGTGCTTGTATTGTCCCTGCAGTGTCCTTGGCAAAGTGCTTGATGGATGAGCAAGAGAGTGGTTCTATTACACAGATTATGGGCAACTCATTCTTCATAATAACAGTTCAGTATGGTGCATTGCTATTTACCATCCCAGGCATACCAAATGAATATGTTTATATTAAAACCATATATTAAAAAAAAAAAAAAAGGAAAAATAAATTCTTTCTTATAAAATAAAAGAGGATTCGCTGTAGTTTTAACTTGCTGGTTTTGTGCAGCATCTCCAGCCTCAGGACCTTGTGTGGACACCAAGGATTCTGAGTCATGGTTGAGGAGGGAGCAGCTCTTTCAGTTCATATCTCGTGTGTTTAAGTGTAAATGGCCACTCATAAAGTAGATGTGAGAGTACAGATGGAATGCAGAGAGCACAGCCTGATCTGCTTTAGGTGGGCTAGAGCCTGCAGCAGGTTTCCCTCAATCCAACGACCCAGCTCCCACCTCTGTTCCTTCCCAAGCTGAAAATAGGATAAATACTTACTTGTTGCTGTTTCATTTTGGCTTTTCACTAAATGGAACAATCTAGAGTATCAGAAGGAGGTAAAAAAGCCCTAAAGAAAAATTAGAACTAATGAATAATTCAAAGGAAGAGCTTTTTTCCTTGTCTTTTTTTTTTTTTTCCTTTTTTTTTTTAAGAAAGTAATTAGGTATCATGAATATTTTGGTTACTCTGCAATAAGCAAATCCTTAAGGGATGAAAATATGCTCTAAGTAGCTGCTTTGCAAATGTATAAAATTCATGTGTTTGATTAAAACCTCTGTATTGCCTAATTAAGCTTTGCACTGAATTCTACAAACATTTCGTAAGGAGTAATTAATAAATTCTGTAAGGTATACATACCATCTTTGTCAAAGATGTATGGCTGTTGAGAATTGATCAAAACTAAACAGGAAGTTAGAAACACTGTAAAGAAAGAGCTCTTTGTATTACTGGGACCTTGGGCAGTGTTGGGACTTCATAATTTTGGTTAGAATTGTATTTTATTTGTGATATTTCCATATTCTTGAGCATGCCAGAAATGTGTGACAAAGGATAAATGGGAAGGCAATGCTGAAGAGGGCAGAAATGTGGAACTTGAGTTCCAAACTGGCAACAGGCTGCTGAAGGGATTTCTACTTGATTTGTTTTAGTATTTTAAAAATAGAATAATCTGAATAATTTACTGTCTTTTCCTGAAACCATTTTCTTCCCAAACTGTGAATCTGTGGGTGAACAAACTGATGTGGTCCTTTCAGTGCAAACAGTGACAAATAAAATCAGCCAATCAGTTTACAAATTCTTATGCTGCACACAGGAATTGCATAACATTTAGAGGTAAATAAATTGAGTGTATCTAAATAAGGCCTGCCCTGCAAAGGCTGGTAGTACAATGCTTTTCAATAACCTGTTTCTTGAATGATCATTCCCAGGTCACCTGAAGTACCCTTCTTCCCTCTTTGCTGAATTTTATTATACACCCTTGTGATTTTCCAACTCAGAAAGAGAAAAGAGCCATAATGACATTATTGCTGTGTTTTTTACTGAAATTTTCTCAAAGCCCTTTAGCAAAGAGAAGCTGAACCAAAATTGGTGGCATTCATCAGCCCCAGTAAACAAGCAGGGATCACTCTTCACCACAGAAAAAATGTTAATGTTTCATTGCAATCAGAATTAAAGGCCTGTTCCTCCCTCATCTCCCCCTCCCTGGTCTGTTTTCTTGGCCATTCATAATATGAATATTCATTTGTGCTGACCTATGTTCCTTGAAATAGTTTTGTAGATCTTTAATTTCATTGTTCCAAATTACTCTGAGGTGAAAATTTTTGCTGTTCTGTTCAGTGACAAAGGCTGTTAGAAAAACCAGCTCATCTCAGGATAGACTTAATGTCAAAAATCAGCTCCACAAGGTTTCATGAGAAAAAATACTCAGTAGAAAAATAGGAAAGTTGCACAGACAACAATGATGTTACAATTGGAGGGAAATAAAAATCTGTTGAATGTTTGTAGATGTTGTGAAATCTGTGTAATGCAGGAAAAAATCCCAAGTGGTAATTCTACTTTAAGGACAGGGTAAATAATTAGAATAGAAGAGGTTCATTGATATGGGATTAAAATCCCTGACAAAGTGGCAAATAAAATAAAAATCAGTCTGCTTTTATTTCAGTTTAAATTTTAAAAGTTGGAGTGAAAGATACGGTCTTGAGACAAATAAAAATTCTATTCTAGATGTTTCTGAAAATCTTTGTAGTTAAGTCAGGTCATCCAGTAGCTTCATTCAATATTTTTATTATAGTAAAACCACCACATTTGATAAAATTTAGTGTGATAGAAATTCCTCAATGAGCTTTGGATTCCCACATGCTGTTACGCTTGTGGCCTGAAAGCTGTTCCAAAGGGGCAAAAAAAATGGAAAGAAATTTTAAAAATTCATTTGTTTTCTCTGGTCAAATCCAATCACAGCTCTCCTTGTGCACTGCCCAGTGCAGAAGTTGGAGCAGCTGATTTTGGTTTTTGTTTTGGTGGCACCCTGGAGGTGTCCAAGGATGGGGATTGGAGCAACCTGGGACAGTGGAAGGTCCCCCCTGGCAGAGGGCTGGAATGAGATGATCTCTAACATCCCTTCCAAAGGAAGCTTGGAACCCCCAGATTTTACCTTCTTAATATCATTTAATGCACAGTAATCCTTTTGAGCCAAAGTGTGACCAGCAGCAGATCCAGAAGTTGAGTTATGATGCAGATTTCTAAGAGATTTCTTTCTGCTCTGGAGGAGCACAACAGTTGCTTATTTCAACAGAAATGTAAAACTCTGCAGCAGCTGATAATGTTGGCCCAGTCCTTTAATCTCTAGGCAGGGGAACATGCAAAACCTTTCAGGCTTACAAGGAAGGTTTTTTAACTGTATTTACCAGTCTTAACAAAATCCTGCCCTAAGAACAATAACCAGTTTCAAATTATAAATTTTGTGTTAAGATTTCAGAGTGAGGCTTCAGCTGCAAACTTTGCTTTCGGTTTTCCTGTGATGCAGAGAAGCCTGAAAACAAGTTTGTGCTTAGGAAGAGAGATGCTTTCTTGACTGTAACCTTTCAAGTGGATTTTAACTTGGTGTGGTGCCTGAAGAATATCTTGTGTAGCTCATCCTGTCTGCTCAGGGGCTTAGTGGTGATGATGATAATGGAAAACAAGCAGTGATCTGATTCTAGTTCAGGAATGTCAGGTTATTCTTGGTGTTAGATGCTGTGGTGCATTTGCCTGCTGATGAAATTATGGAAAATTAGTTTTCGTGTGTTGACACTTAGTTTCCCTTATGGGCCACATTCAGTTGTGGATTGCAGTTCCATGAGTTAAAAAATGTTTGGAAGAGAAGAATGTGGGAATTTATTAGCTGTATCTCTGCATGTTGGAACAATATTGGGGATTGCATGTATTGGACTGATTAATTTTCTTTGCTCTTAATTGCAAAAATCCATTTGAATTTAACCAACTTATTCCAATTTGGCAATGCATTTGTACATGATGGCTAGCACAAGTGTTTTGAAAATACAAATCAAATTGATTAGCAAGCATTTAATCCCAAGGAGGCTATTTTTTTTTTTCTGAAGACCTTTTTCCCCCTCCAGTAATTGTTATAAATATTTTAAAAATTGCTCTCTTTAAATGAAATATTATGCATGTTTATGTTCATATAGAACTAAAAAATAAATTGCAATGCCTGTTTAAAAAGAAAACTAAACAAATATGATGCATTTATAGTTATGACTTATTTTGATTATTTTCTAAATAATTTTATTTTCCACTATTTTTGCTTATATATTCCAATTTAGAGTCATTGAGCCTTGTTTCAGAAGAGGAGATCGGCTGCATTTTCCCCTGCTCACTATGTACTTTATATTTAACGTCCCACTAACTCTGGCTGAGTGAGTGGGCACCAATATTTGTTGAAATTCCTTGTGTGATTACAGGAAAGTAAGAAATGTAAAACTGTATTCAGAAAAGTAATTTTCAGTGAGAACATTTTTTACAAAACAATCATTAAAAACAAAGTGTAAAGTGATACACACACTGAGCCAAGTTCCCCTGTGGTTTTTTTATAGTTACATCCCTCCAATTTTATGTAGCTCCTGTTCTGCCTAAGAAAGCAAGTGAAATAAAGCCATTTTCTCTATAAAAAATACTACAGGATGGACTCAGTTTTATTTTACTGCATTTCAGTTGTTTACTCACTCTGGCTGTCAAGCACACCTGGCAGATATTAGTGCAAACCATACCATGGAAGGTGTATTAAAATAATACATATTTAATTAAAAAATGCTTCATATTAAGAGAAGTTTTAATGATGCAGCAGATTTCGTTTAATAATTGTACAGCATGAATCCAATATTATCAGAGAGCCTTTAGGTCGCCCAGTGTCTCCATCATCCTCCTTGATAAACTAAAAATATCCAGACCTTGAATCCTTCTGGGGTTCTGCTGATATTCTAAGGAAAAATTCTGACACTGTGTCAAAAATTTCCCAAATTCTGCTCCAAGAAATCAGGAGCAGAGCAATAGAGCCCTTATCTGCAGCTCCTCATTCTGCCCCTTATCCTGCAAGACCAGCCCTACTCTCATTTCTTTGGAAAAATTGCCTTTGCCTTTATATTTCTTGCAGGAAAATCAACCTTTAGGAAATCTCCCAGTACTTCCCTAATTTATAAATCTCTGTTTGACAGAGTTGTTCCTTTTACCCTGTGCAAAATGGGACGCAGATCTGTGGAGACAGATCCTAAAGGGGGCCTATAATAAAATTAAAATTAAAACCAGAAGCAGTCTCACACTTGAGTGAACTCTTCTCTCTTAGGGATGCTCATTCAGGCATCTTCTCCTGTTCACTGAGCTGCTGTGACTTGAGTTGTCTTGGGCTTTTTTGTGGGCTCTAGGCAGGCTGTAACTGCAGCAGAGCTTTCACAAAAGGTATTTCTTCAGGCTGTGTATTTTACTTTTTCTGTCTGCACCAAATTCTTTCATGACATACCAGGAGAGCTTATCTTCTCTGCACTACTGCTTTCTGTGGCCAGACTAAAAATAATTTCCTTGCCTACTGGGTTGGTTTTTTTTTCGCCCATTCTTCCTCTTTTAGGAACTGAGTCGACAGAATAGAAGTTGGAAGTGGAAATATGCGTAGTATCAAGAATCAGTTCTTACTGAAATATTTTACAAACCACACGTGGGTGTCTGTAGGGGATGTAAGGGTGAAAAGGGCACAGAGGTCCTGCTGTACCATGTTTGTGTTGCCTGTGGAGTGAAGCAGCAGGTGATTACATACAAACTTCAGCTCTCAGCTAATCCTTGCCTCATTTGGCATCTTTTTCCCATCAAACTTAGCCATCAACTTTACCCAAGTTTTCCCATCAAACTTAGCCAAGTTTGATACACTTATCAAATGAAATTCAGTGTAGTGGGTTTTTTCAGGGCATAAATCTAGGCACCTGCCTAACTTTAGGAGGCTGGGGTCAACAAAATCGTATTTATTAAATAAAATGCTCAATTTCATATTTATTATATAAAATGCTTAATTTAACATTCCATTTCTCTCCCATTTTTAAAGTAAAGCAAAGGGCAGCTATTTGACAGGCAGAATATGCTGGTGTTAAACCAACAGGCTCCCTGCTCTCATTTAAAATTGTTTGGAAATGTCTTAGTTTCATTCAGAATCTTAAAGGGTGATAACCTCCTTTATTCACCTGAATCTGCAGCCAATGTACAGACACTGGTGTGAGAGTGACCCTGCAATGCCATGGAATCATGGAATGGTTTGGTTGCGAAAGAATCTTAAATTAAATTTAAATGCTATTTAAAGAAAATTTCTGCTTCATATTGTAGGAAAATTGGTCGTTATTCCCCCAGAAGTTCTGAGGGTTGTGTCCTGTCTCACTTCAGCCTTTGCAACTATGTTTGTCCTTGCTTTCCCTGCTAGCTCCTGCAGCAAACTGGACTTCTACTACTGCAGCAGGTTCTTGCAATTTCACAGTTTTCTACAGTAATATTTCATCCAACACAAGGAATTTAACAGGAAGCTTTCAGAAAAGAAAAAAAGAAAAGAAAAAAAAAAAAGGAAAAGAGATTCTCCTCTCTGTTATGGTCAGTGATCAGTCCATTCCTTTGTACAAAGAGACCTATTCCTGTTGAAGTATCATGGAAGTTCACAAAGCCATCCATCAATTGTTTTTAGGTACTTTTTAACTTCTTTCAACAATATCTTAGGTAGTGGCTGAAGTTACTTTGTTTAGGTCAGAATGTTAGGTGGATAATACTGAATTTTTGAGGTTATTGTTGATTGTTGCTGATGTGCAGTGCAACGTGGGAAATAAATCAGAGATGACCATCCTAGCCTTTACTCAGGACATTTTTTTTTAAAAGCTGGAAACTTTTATAGAGCTGCCAGTATTTAAAACCCTGTGTGTGCAGTCTGTGTCTTCTTGACAGTGTGGAAAAATGGAATGGTTATCATGGCAGAGTTTCCCTTCAGAACTGGGGGTTACCAGCCCCCATCTGCAGCTGGAGCTTTGAGATTTGGTCTTGACAGGAATATCTTTGATGGGTTCACATTCAACCAATGGTTTCCCATGAGAGCATTCTGAGGTTGATCTCCTGAGTGGGGATTGCCCCTATACACCTGTGCTTTACTGCTGAGAGGGCTTGCTGCAAAGTCTGGCCTTTCTTCAACAGGCAGTGTAGAAAATGGGGCATTCTTCAAACTCTAAAAAAAGGGTTTCTCTGCTTTTCAGGTTTAAAGTTTTACCACTGTCAGAAGGCACAGTATCACTCCCAGGTTCATTCTTGAGTTAGGGGCCTGATAATACAACGCATGTACAAAGTTCTTTGTTAATGTCTGCAAAGTAGTTGAAAGCTTTTTAAAAAATCTGAATTTCCCCAGATATCGACAAAATCAGCTTTAGATTACTGTACTGTACTGGCTGGCTTCCCTATTCCTGAATTTATGAACCAGAGCTCTGACCTCAGTGACAGGTGCTCTGATTTCCATCACTCCCTGGCACTTCTTTCAGTGCAGCAGGATGGGTTTGCCCACACTGCTGCATGAGCCTCATGCCTGCACATGGCAGCTGCAGAGAGTTGGGATGGTTCTCACTGAACACATCAAACTGTGGCTGCAGCACTGCCAATCAAGAGGGAAGTAAAAAAAAATAGACAATAATATGTGTTTTCACATATATTCTATCATGTTAATTTTTTTCTTTTTTTTTTAACATTCATTTTTATGAAGCCATAATAATAAAGTTTGCACTTTGAAATGAGAGTCTTGAGAAATCCATCACAATTACATTGGAAGATCCATAAGTTTATTAACGTGTGTGGTATTCTGTTTTAGGTGCTTAAAGTGAGGTTACCTGGAGTAAGCATCAGTAGAGGTAAAAACAATGCACTGGAAAGTCAGGGCATGGAGGAGGAACATAGGAGTTGCTTCAGACTCTTGCTGTTTCATTTGTGCTGCTTTAGGAGGCATTGTAAGTGCTTCTCCTGATTCCCAAAGCAAATAGCAAAATCTTCTTGCTCATAAAATATAAATAAATTATAAATCTTTTTGTACTCATCCCAGTGGATGTTCCATTATATTACATGTTCATCTATTTTTCATTTTTTTTTACTTTAAATTTGTTAGTGTTTGCACTCCTAGGAAATGTGTGCTCTTGCAAGGGGAAAAAAGGAAAAAGTTTTCAAATGTTGATGGCAATAAAAATGGATGAGATATACATTAATAATAGAAATGGGTTTTATTCATTGCTTTCAGACCACTGCTGTATTTTACTGAGGATTCTGGTAGCAAAGGGAGTGGATAATTTTGACATTAAGCAGTGTTGCCCTGGGCTCTGATTAAGCTGAGAGATTTGGAGACACAAAGCAGGTGGTTCTTGTGTGCATTAATTCAGTCTTTGCTCAGCTCCACTGTCAGCTCCTTCTCTCTGGGGCTCTGCCATGAGCTAAGGGGGAAGAGGGTGGCTCTGAGTGCCCCTGGTTTTGAAGGAAATGTCAAATGCAACCACAGTTTTAAAAAATTGCAGAAAAACATCCTGTTCATTTATCAGTTTGGGGTGTCAGAGGGAAAGCAGTGAGACTTCATTTGCCTTGGCAGGTTTGCACAGCACAGAAAAAGGGATTATTGCAGAGGCCACTGTGTTCTTTACATCCTAAATTGTCAGAAAGGGACAACATGAAACAATCCTCTTTTCTTGAGGAATCAGTCCAGCTCTTAACATTTCTAGTAAACCCCAGATATTTAGGGAAGGCTGAGGGGAGTTTTATTGCAGTGCTCCAGCCTTGCAGACCTGTTGCAAATTGTGTCATTTGTATGAAGAGTGACATGGGCTTAGAGAAAACAGTATTTACTTCCTTATTTGAAAATTAGTTTTCCTAAGAATTAGGAGAAGAAAGTATAATTTCAGCTTGTTTCCTGAAGTATGAATTTGTAACATTATTTTTAGTTATGACAAATTTCAAGAGGTGCTGAAACAATGCTGATGGATGCTTTTGCTGGTGATACATTTTCTTTTTTCTGGGGAAGCACATTGTTCTGCAAATTTTTCAGTTCATTTGTTTATCTAAGCTAGTGAAATAAGAGTGCCCTTGTCTGCTCTGCAGGTTTGGAAGTCATCAGTTGTCCCAGATAAACTGGCTTGTGTTAATGAAACGAAGATAAAAATTATGTTCTGTTATGTTTAAATCTATTACGTGTATTGCTTGAAGTCTAATAATGTGTAATGCACCCATACAGTGCCAAGTGGAATAATCCCTCAGTGATTTCCAGGATGCTGAACTAGTGACTCTGAGCTGTCATTTTATTGGTGGGATGAAAGAACTCTTCTTATGTGGGTTTTATTTTCCAAGTGTTCATTAGAATCATGAGTTCCTCTTGGGGAAAAAAGAAAAGGGAAAGCATAAAGTGTTGGCTTGAGAATATGTCATAAGGTGGAAAAGGAGTTGGAGCTGGAAATGTGAAATATTACAGAATGCTGTGGATGCTGTGTTTAGTTCTCAGGAAAATATTATTATTAACTTAACTGCTGGATGTTGAGGGAAGGAGTCTCTGGTCTGAAAATGGCACCTCAGACCTTGGCAGAAAGGTCAGCATCAATCACCATGGAAAGGAAATTATCAATCAAAAGTTCTGCAAGGTTTCTTTCCCAGATTCAGACAGAATATTGGCAAATATGACCTCCCTCTGGAGCTCTGCTTTAGGAGAATGTGCCTGCTTATTGTAGGCTGCTCCTGTAATAAGCAGTTGAAGAATTTTCTTCAGGACTGCTTAAAAAGCTATTCAAATTGGGTTCATTAATTCAAATAAATAACTTAGCTGAGTAAATTTATTTTGAAGTATTTATCATGTTTCATGGCAATAGGGGTCTAAATAAACAGGATTTTTTCATGATGAAATGACAAAGGAAATGCAAATTAGATCTTTAAAAAAAAATGAAAGAGAGGGTTACAGTAAAATGCATTGATAACAAACACTTTAAAAATGACTCCCCAAACGACTGGAAAAGATTTGAAATTGATAACTAATAGCAGCTATTAGTTACTTCTAATTTCAGCACAGGAGGAGACAGCTGGCTGAAAACCAGCAGAGGAAAAGTCCCACGTCTTGTCTCTAGTTTTTCTGTAAGTTATAAAGGGGAGGATTCAATGTGGACCTTTTTTTTTGTAGTGTTGATATGCTGATTTTTTTAAATGATTCAGGAACATATTTTCCTTTAATTAAAAGCAATATTATTTTTCTTTTGCATTTGTGCCCTGAGTGGAAGAATTAAACTGAACACAAAAGTTGCTGTGGACTCTCAGATGGTGTTTCAGACCTGAACCAACTCTGGTATCTCCCATTTCAATTTCAGCCTCTTTTGAAAACAAAGCAAAAAGCCAAGTAACAGCTTTTATTTGCATTAATGTTATCTTTGCTTTACCTTGCCAGAATGCTCTGCACAAATGCTGAGGTGTAACATCCTGTGAGAGCAAAACTGTCACGTGCCTGATTTTGGAAGGTGATGTTTTGGAGATGCAGGGAGGTTGTTATCTTTTTTTCCTTTGTAGGCAGGGATGAAGGAGGATACCTGAAAATGAAAGTGTTGGATGTAATAGCTAAAAGGTTTTTGCTTTCTTCCTTCATCTAGCTTAATTTGAGAACTGGTGAAATTCCTCACCTTTGTAATATTAACTTTTTTGAGAAGCTCTTCAGAATATTATGCTTTAAGAACTCTGCTCATTTTGTCAAATTTGGTTGAAGTAATAAAATGTATTTTAAAAGAAATTACTGGAAAAAGGAAACTTAATATGGAGATGGTGTGATTGACTAACCCTTGTTTTATTATGAAACCTGATACACTTGAGCAAATCTGAGTGAGATACACAAAGAGTTTTGCCTTTTCCACTCTGCAAGCATTGTCATCAAACTCAAACTCAGCTGAGTTGCTCCATGTTTTGCCCCAGCCAATCAATTAGCAGAACATTAATTTTTATAAATGTCATGCTGCTATAAAATCACTTTGTGTCAGTTGATTTTCCCTTGGAACTAATTTCTGTGGCACAGGGAGAGGTATTGAAGTGTGCAGTATTTTGGATCTGAGCAAGATTTGTTTCAGTAGCATTATAACCATGTGCTTTAAACCAGATGGGATGTAAATTATTTTCTTTGGGCCTGCTTTCTTTTACCACAGAACTTTTGATGAAAAAACCCAATTTTTTTATCAAGAATGGCTTTCTTCTCATCCATCTTAATGAAATTAACCATCACACATGGGAATCACATCTCTATCACAGGTTATCCTAAGCAAGTACTGATAGATAAAATTATTTCTTTCTTACTAATCCAAGGAGGGATTGGTGTCCTGCAGTGTTAAACTTTGCTACTTCTATTTTGCTGCAATTTTTGCTTTAGTAAAGGAAAGAATTGGAAGCAGAAAGATGTGTAAAGATAGGTCACTATGGTTATCTCTGATTTTTTTTTCAAACCTATCAAGTTTCCCTGATGAAATTTTAACCTCTGAAATTCTGGCTAATGCATTTGGCATTTTTTTGTGTTTACAGGGAAAAATACTGATCTTCTTAACATATTACTTGAATATTTGTAACTTCTTGCTGTTATAAGGTAAAGATTTCAAGAGCTACCACTGGGCTCTTCAACAGTCTGGAATAAGTATGGAAAACCAAAACTGGGGCACCAATATTCACTGCTTTTCCTAGATTTCTTATGTCCTTCCCATGCAGTGGGAAGTGTGTGCTGAACAGTTTTCTGTCCAAAACTCTTGTCTTGGATAAACTTTCTTAGCACCTCACTCACTATTCACAAACAAAACCCCAAAGTTTCCTTTCCTTTTTGGTGTGATCTGTGTTAAAGGAGACCTGTGCTTGGGATGTGAGAGTATAAAAATTCCTGTTTGCTCAGTTCTTAGAAGTGTGAATTCTAATTTACAAATGCAGGACAAAAATGCCTTTCTTCACACTTTCATCTGAATTTCTGCAGAAAGGAATTATTTTTCCATCAGAAAGGAGTCTGCATTTTCTAAAATCTCTACTTTTAAAATCCCTGCACTTCTACAAAGCTCTGCTCACAGAGATGATGTGTGTACAACCGAGTTTTTAAATAGTTCTGCAATAACATTCCCCATCTCTCTTTAATATTCTCATGCTAATATTTCTCTACAGTGGATGCAGAGCTGCACTCACCTGGGAAATCTCAGTTTTTGAACTAGAATGTGTCTGTCTGTTTGTGCTACTCCTGCCTCTCATTCCCTTTGATTTTCTGTTTCAAAACAACCAGCTTAAAGACACTCGGTACTTTTTACTAAGAATCTGATTAAAAATATGGCATTAAAAAGAAATAATATTTCAGGAGAACTTTGCAGCTGTCCTGATGCATATTTGTTTTCAGATAAGGCAGCTGGTTTTTGCTGTTGTTCGTTCAGGAGCATAAATCTGTATCTTTTTAAATAATGCTTTGTTTAGGTTTGGTGTGTTGTGTTCATTCTTTATGACACCTATGTCAACCTGAGGGTTTGTGAAGGTCCATAATTGAAAAAGTGGCTTGCTAAGTGTACACTCAGCCAGTTTAATGTGCAGCAATTGGCAGACAAGAAACCTTGAGTCACAAAAATATCAATGTTCCTACAAAGCCATTTATTACTGACTTTCTGAAATAGTCTCATATGGCAGAGCCACAGTGCTCTGTGCAGAAGGAGGCATAAACCAGGATTCCACCAAGAATGAGTACTGCACTCACACTTTAAAAAGGTCAACAACCTATTTGTAATGGCTGGGATGTAAAGCATTTGAGATGTTTCATGTTTCTGCTCTTTCAAACAGTTGAATTTTCTACTTGGAGTTGTTTTTTGGAAATCTGGTGAATTTTGTATGTGTGCTGCTCATCAAACTGACGGTAGTACAGGTTCTGATGTTTTGGTATGTCCACTTCATAATTTGGAACTGTTATACAGATTAAAATAATTATTTTTTTGAGCTGAAGAAGACTAATCAAAGGCATTAATACTTTCAAACAAGAGAATAAAATTAATGAGCAGAAAGTGTTAAAAAAAAAGGTTTTGTAGGAGGAAATTATAATCCCTATGGAGAGAGAAGAGCCAGTTTATGTATTTTGGGGAGCTTAGTAAGGTTTTTGATATTCCTTCTCATAACAGTTGAAGCAGAAGACACGTGGTTTAGATCACTCTTCTGTACAGTAATGCAGAATTCCTTGGAAAACCACCTGTAGAAAAATTATGAGTGGTTCATTGAGGCTGGCAGAACGAGTGGAATGGAGCTCAGCAAAGACTTTCTGATGAGTATTTTCATTACCAACCCTGTTGGTGGACTAGAAGACTTTCTTATTAAAATTGCAGGAGAGCTGGGAGAGAAATTACTTGAAGAACTGGGCTGAAAAATGTAAGGATTTTTATAGGAACAAGGACAAGCTCCTGAGTTTAGGAGAGAACCCTTTGTTGATTCTCGGGTGTGCCTTTCCAGCAGGGTACACAGGGAATTCAGAGTACAGTCATGGTTTTGATTCGACATCTGCACAGCAGGGTCTGAGAGATGAACGAGAGAATCTTTTTTTGACTTGACACAAGACCAGGAGGTACATGACAGCCCTCTGTTACTTCTTGTAGTGATTTTGGCTGGGCTAGTTAATTTTCTTCACAGTGGCTTGTAAGGTGGTTTGTATTTGTGATGAAAGCAGTGTTGATAACATGAGGATATTTTAGGTATTGCTTACAGGGCGTCAAGACCTTTTCTGCTCCTCCCTCTGCCCTGCCAGTGGAGACTGGGGATGCACCAGGAGCTGGGAGGGGACACAGCCAGGACAGTGACCCTGACTGATCCAAGGGAGATGGAAATAAACCCTGTCAGGTTGTGCACAGCAGGAAAATCTGGGGGAAGAAGAAGGAAGGGGTGATGTTTGTCTGCCCAAGTCACCGTTCTGTGAGATGGAGTCTGGCTGTCCTGAACACCTCCATGGGGAGGGGTGAATGAATTCCTTGATTTGCTTTGCTTGTGTTCACAGCTTTTTCTTTCCCTATTAAACTGTGTTTGTCTCAACCCATGAGTTTTCTCAGTTCCACCTTTCCAGTTGTCCCCTCATCCCAGTGGGAAGTGAGTGAGCAGCTGTGTGGGGCTGAGCTGCTGGCTGGGGTTAACCACAACACCTCTCTTGGAAGAGAGGACAAAAATATCAGACTCCTTGTTTTTCTGGTAAAAAAAAAAAAAGTTTGAAATAAAGTGGTTTTTAGTACAGTGTATTTGGAAAAAAAACCCGCAAAGCTATGGGAAGAGGTTGTCTTGGGAGGCCCTGGTGGCTTCACTGTGGAAGCCTCTGAGGTTCAGGAAGACAGAAATGTCTCAGAAATGATTAGGTGTAGCAAGACACTCATGTGGGAAAAGGAGATGGAGCAGATGTCTTCTCCAGGAGCAAGATCATCTGATTTCCATGACAGCCTCGTGAGGTTGCCCTGTGTTACACCAGAAATCTATGTGATCACCCATCCTCACCATTTTAATTGGTGGGTGTGTGTTCAGGCATATAAACTTGTCAAGCTGTATCCTCCATTGTTGATGAGTGCATAAATTAGCTCTTTTATTTTTACATTTATGAGACTGTAAAGGCTTCCTTCACATATCAAAACAGAAACTTACACATTTCCTAATGGCTTGTAGGAAGCAAATGAAGCTTGAATTCAGCTCTTTTCATTTTGACAACTGTTATTGATATGAAGTGTAATGAAAGCAGCCTGTTGTTAGGCTTTTAGTTGTTTGGTATGCTGTCTCCAGCCTTTAATTTACAAGGATGAAATAATTGACCCTGTGTCCTTACAGGGCTGGCTGGGAATTAGTGGCTGCAGTTATGTTTTATTTAACCAGTAGTACAGTGCCTGTGAGAATAAATGGACACCTGTCTTTAATAAACACAGAGGATGGGCTGGTTAAATGGTTAAAGATTTTTGGTGCTTGATAACCTTCTGTTTGTACAAGTATGGACTGAAAAAACCTTGTGAATGATGAGCAGCAATAAAGTCAAAGGAAGTGAAGCAGAAAATATACATTAATATAACTGCTGCTGAATTTAGGTTCTTATGGCAAATACAGAATATTTTGCTTTGCAGTCCCACAGCCAAGTCCCAAGGTACTTGTGGAACAGAATGATTTTGGGTGTAATAATTGGAATTCTTTTAGTGATATTATTGTTTCCTTTAGTTGCATCTTATGAAAACACAGGTCAAAGCATCTTAATAATTGTTATCATCACAGATGTGAATATCCTTTGAAGAGAGTTTGAGGATTACTACTAAATATAAGAAAACCTTGCAGAGCTCCTTGGGCATAGCCACAGCATCATAACAAGTTACTGGCTTATTTTTTTTGCTGTAGTTGCAATTAAGTTCAGATTTCTATCAATTTAGCAAAGCTGAATTTCATGTGAGTGGTATTGTATTTAAATTTTGGTGAGAAGTCTACATGAGATCTGTGCTTGGCAGAGTAAAGGATATGGCCTGGGTAATTTGAGACCTCAGAAAAAACACTTCTTGCTGACAATGACTTGACTCCTCCTTCTCCTCTCTACACACATTTTCAAGCTGTTACCCATCCTGCAACTCTGATGTTGTTTGTGTATGTCTAATCAGAATTACTACATACTTACTTTTAATTATTAATTTGGAGAGTTATGTAAAGAGTGGATTTTCTTGTGTAAGAAAGGTGGTGGGCAGCTGCCCACAAAGTATTTTGCTAAATTAACTATGCAGAAAGCCTAGCAGAGTCACTGGGCAAGGAATAATTTAAATTAAAAGCCTAAAAATTATCACTTGAAGCATCAAATTGCCTTTTACCATTCCATTGCACCATTATTATCTTGCATCTTTCTTTTGTTTTGATTTGTTGTAAATTATCCACATCGTTGGCTAGCAGCTTAATACCAACCTTTCACATTTGCTCCACAGCAGCCTGCCTTGCTCCTAGTGCCTTCCATGGTGTCCTTCTATCTCTGTTTTTATTCCCTCTTGGCTCTAAGTCCTCATCCTTGACCTTCCATCTCCCCTCAGCTTGCCACTGAGCACTGGATTTCCTTCTTCCCATGCTGTTCCTGCCATACCTATTTAAATGCTAAGGTTCTCAACACAGGAGAAGGAGATGGGTGGATCCCATTCCATCATGGGTGTCCAGCTGCAATATTTGTCACTCCTGGTGTCCTCTCTCCCTTTCTCCCAGGGACAGTGACCTGTGCCAGGTTGTTGTCCCTATAAGTGTTTGCTTTCCTGTTAACAAGCAAACCCAAACTGGACAAAGTGTTGGTAGCTGTCTGCTGGAGCTTCATTTCCCATCTCTTGCCGTGTCTCTGCTCTTCCTCTTGCTTGGTCTGCCTGGTCTCTCAAACACCTGCCCAGTTCTGCAAACAGATTTATTGTTGAAATTGTGTTATTGGTATGGTACCTAACACAAAGCCTCTGGGTGGCACCACAACATGAATAATGATAATTATAATGAGTGGAGTCAGCCATTAAATCACTTCACCTTCAAATCTTGGCTACATGTGGAGGCCTTTTTTTATTTCTAGAGCTGACTTCTTCCAAATCTAAAATTCATTACTCAGTGCATTTTTCATCTCCTCAGACATGCTGGCGCTCAGAGAAAATTGGGCTGCAAAAAGACGCTGAAGAAGCTTTAATTAAAAAGCAAATAGCATTTTTCAGCAGAGAGAAGAGGTGGTGAGATCTCCCCCAGGCTTTTCTTACTATAAAAAGATCCTTCTATTTTTGTTTCACTTGCCTTTTAAAAATCCACCACCTACCTTGTTTATTCATCCCCATTTGGAGTTTACTGATCCAGATGTAAGAGAGGTATTCAAAATTAGCAGCTGTGCTGTGGCAGCCTTAAGGGGTATATGACTTCCTTCTGTAAAAATAAAATTGCAGGCTCTGCACATCACTACTCAGCCAGGGGGAGGAAGCTCTAATAGTGTCAGTACCTTTTATATTCAATATTTAATTGCCCAGTATGTAAAGATGGATTACTTTTGCAATAAGTAGAGCAAGTAAAATGTGTGTGTGTGTGGGGTATTTATTTTTTAAGTTTACTTTTTTCAGAACAGACCATGATGATTGAAGGAGAAAAAGTGAAATGCTGTGGTTATCATTTTACTTCAATTTTCACAGTTTCATTTAAGATGGTGTGCATTATCTACCCTATTATTGCTATTTTGGGGAAAGCTAGGAAATTCAACATAAGTTTGTTTTTTGGTTTTTTTTTTTTTTTTTTTAATTTAAATCACATTATGATGTTTAGGACATGATTTAGTGGTGAACCTAGCTGTGATATGTTAATAGCTGATCTTAGGGGTCTTTTCCAACCTCCCTGATTCTCTGATTCTATGAGAAAATAATGTATTTATCCCTTTATCAGACCTGGCAGAGTGGGCTGAGTTGTGGTACAAGCTTTTTTCTGCAGTTTACTCCCTTGTATTCAAAATCAAAGCAATGAAAGCCCATTAGAATTTATTAGCTATTTGATGACCAATTTGAAATAAGATGTGATCTTTCTTTGTACTTCACAAGAGCATATCTTGTTCTGTTATATTTAGCTGTAATTGGCATCTTTATTGGCAGTCTGAAGAAAATGAAATGGTGAGGTGGGTCCTGGGAGCTGATTAGACCCTCTTAATTACTGAATATTTGTACTCCTGGGAGACACTCAACTGTAGCTGTGGTAAAGGGGAACTTTACTCTGCTGCTCCTTTTTATCTTTGCAAAATGCAGCTACTGATGCTGCTGAGCTTTCAGTCCTTCCTCCTCCATGTGAATAAAACCCATGAATTATTTTTCTGAAGCAATTTTAATTTTCATTTGAATGTTGGACAGTGTATTTCTAGGTGCTGCATGTTTCCCTGTACTGGAACATATCGTCCATCCCGTGGGTGTTTTAACATCAGTGATAAGTCCTGGTTTTATTTCAGTTATTAAGAATTTGATTTTTGGGTGGATGACAACAAGGATTTCACCTTTAATGTCATGTGTTAAGATGGCTTGGCCATCAGGTCATGCAATGACAGTTTCCTGGGTTTAGAGAGAAAGGTATCTTTACTATTTTTTCTTAATTAAAATCTAAAATTATTACATTTTAATAATTAAATTTCAACGTTTTCGCTGAAATTATGGTTTATGAAATTCCAGAATGACATATAAACATTGACTCCAAAGCAACTGCAAGCTGTAACCTGAATTTTCTGAAAACTACACTCCTTTTCAAATAATGTTTGGGATTTTGAGGATTTCTTCATTAACAGGCACAATTTGGTTGCTGTGGAAAGCTCTGCTCTCTCTGTAAATGTTTAAAATGTCTTTGTGCACGCTCTCTCTTGAGAGAAGATTTGACTTTTTAAACATGCCTCTTTACAGCTGTTTTGAAATGGAGAATTTGCACTTTCTTATATATTCCAAGCAGCAAGGACATTATTTACAAATGTCCCTTTTTGAATAGCAGAAACTCCAATTAATCAATCAATCAATCAATCAACCAATCAAGAAATCAATCTTTCAATCTTTTCTTCTGCATCAGGGCTCTTCTTCACCCTTGTAACTGAGAAGTGGCTTGGTCACCATGATCAGAATATGCAGTTAGAGAAAACTGCACCTGGAGGTGATTTGACGGCCTATTAAAAGAATAAAATTGTTTTAGATCATTACTTTTAATAATCAAATATAAGAGACCTTCCCCTTTTTATTAGGACGTGGATGCTTGGTATGAATCCTTCCAAGCAGTCTCCTCTTAGCTGGTTGTTTTGCATTTGTGAGACTGTAAACCCATGAGAGTTGGCAAGGGCATTTAACCTCCTGCCAAGCAGTGCATGCATAAAACTTCAAGACTTGTGGTTTAAAATCTTTTAGCAATATGAAATCTCTTGAAGTCATCAATTTTATTATAGACCTTTAGGTGCTTTTTAAGTCTTCTGAGGGACATTACCTTTTTTTTGTCTGGTGCACTGGAGTGCCTCTTCCTCGAGTCCTTCAGTACATAATTCTTAGTGGTTCCAGTGAAAATTGCATCTTGATTGATGTTCTCATATTGAAGACTGCTGATAAATTTAATTCTGAAACTGTATGATAAAGAGTGTTGAAACAAGTAACTGTTCAAGTTGGAAGCTGCTTGGAATTGTTGTAGTAATGGATAATATATGCTTCAAAAATGTCTTTTATCCATGTTATAAGATAGTCAGCCTTATTATAAAAATAAACTGGTACTGGATGTGTTGAACTATAGAGTGATTTATGTGATTAGAAACAAGTTTTCTGTGTTACTAGAGGGACATATCCCTAATTCATCTCTTGAACACTTATTGGAATTCTTTTCTAGTGGTCTTGGACACACAAACACGATGTCAGCTTGAATCATCAGATGGAGGCTTTAGGTCTGCCTGTGATGTTCCTCATTTTCATTTTACTGCCATATAAATTATATTCTCTTGGCTTTCAAACTTTTTTCTCATCTTGTTTGGAACAGACTATTCTACATATACTTTGATTTTTGCATAGTCCCTTTGTTTCTAGATTTTTAGGCAGTGTCCATCACTTTCATTACATCAAGCTTCTTGCCTTTTTTCCTTGCCTAACCATCTGCCCTTGTCTTTATTTCATGTCTAACCAGGCCCATGCCTACTCTCCTCGTAAAATTCAGATCCCCTCAGAAGATTTACTTCCATTATGATGCTGACAAAACAGTAGACAAACTATAACAGTGCATTTTATAGTCATTTTATTATTTTAAAGGCATTTACTAAAAGGGGAGTGTAATCACAGTGCCTGTTTTATTTATACATGTACCATTTTTCTCTAATTCTCATCTGGTTTTAAATGCCTAAATTTGCATATTGATTGCAAATAGGAAAAAAAAAAAGAAAATAATGGGAATTTGAGTGTTCTCCAAGTAACTGTCCTTTAATTGTCATCTTTCTGAAGTAGTTGCCTAAATATTACCTACAGATAGTTCAGATGTCTAAACTCAACTGCAACAGTAGGAATCATCCCCAAAATGTCCTTAGAATAGTGCTGGCAAACCTGTTAGACATTAGCAATAGCACTCTAAGATCTGGGAAATGATACTTTAAAATCATCCTCTGTAATTTAAATATTATTAAAGGAAAAGAGGGGAGAAGATAAAGTGTCAGCAGAAGTTAATGATGTGTAAGGTATCCATGTTATTAAGTATGTATCACAAGTTTAAAATTTTCTTGGAAGTTGTCAGAATGGAAATATCAAGAAGCAGAATTTTATATCAGTAATTAAAAAAAGCATTTTTTACATGTTGGGAACAGTGATCTCAGCCTCTCACAGCTTCAGTTCTTAGATTTGGAGACTCATAACAACATTTCTTCCCAGTGATGAATGACCACTTAGATTTTCCTTTCAGTTAAAATTACTTTTGTGTAAAATACTGTAGATTTTAAATTGGGAGAGGAGATTATTTATCCAGCCCTTGCTATCTGTTGTATTTCTACTTTAATATTGCTTGGAAAAAGGATCACCTTTACAGAGAAACAGATTGTAAACATTAGACAATTTGGTATTGTAAACCACATTTCTGCCCTTAAATATTCTCTTGGGAAAGAAGTGACCGCCTGAAGTTCCCCAGGAGCAGGAAGATATATCTGAGATATTAGAGGCTCAGTAAATTGAATAGGAAAGTGAAAGGATCACACAGCACTGGGGAACTTAAACTGGGAGGAACAGTGAGGTAACTACTCAGTACCTCAAAATCAGACTGTCCTTTGCAGACAGAAGCAGGGAGGAGGAGGAGGAGGAGGAGGAGGAGGAGGAGGAGGAGGAGGAGGAGGAGGAGGAGGAGGAGGAGGAGGAGGAGGAGGAGGAGGAGGAGGAGGAGGAGGAGGAGGAGGAGGAGGAGGAGGATGAGGATGATGATGGGGTTGTGTAATGTGCCCTTTCCACTTCCCATTTAAGCTGTGTTCCCCTTGGGACACTCCAGTTCACCTGCTGGGAGGATGGACCTTTCAGTAGGTGTTTGTTCATAGGAGCAACCCTGCAGGAGGAGGACACAGATTTATTTCTTCTGATGGCACAAGTTGTGTTCCAACCCCAGCTGGTGGCTCAGAAGAGAGTGTAAGGAGCAGGGACAATGGCACATGATCCTTTCCCATAAATACATGGCCAGGATTTACATTCCCAGCTTCTGGGAACAGCACGTTCAGGACTTTCTCATCTGCAGCTACAGTGAATTAATTGCTGCTAATGGTGTGGTGCTACAGAAGTGAGATTGATGTCTCTGTGGGCTTCTGGACTCATGGCCCCTATAGAATTTGGTGTTGGTAAAGTCCCACAGCTCGTCTGTGCTGTCTGAAATGTATTTTCGAGGGTTTGCTTTACATTTGTTATTTGATAACTTTATTCGTGTCCCAGTTATGTCATGTGTAACTGTGAAAGAATTAGTCCCTTGTCATCTTTATTTCATAATTCCTGATTTTATACATCTATATCAGATCCTATTTTACTAGCTATAGAATCAAAATGTTTGTTTTTTTCTCATGTTTAAAGCGCTCTGGGTTTTTGGGAGGGCTTATTTGGTTTTCTTAAACTTTTTTTTGTCATACCTTTTGGAGTTTTGTTGGCTTTTTTGCTGCTCTCTTTATTATTGTCTCACAATAATAATTCTTCTGTGTTGTGTGCTGAGCAGTCCCATTTGCTGTGGCTCTCACAGAGCTGTTGGCCATGTAGCTGAGATTGCTTTACAGAGTGGAGATGAGTAAGAAGCTGTCAGTGCTTACCTTATACTTCAGAGCTCTGTCTCTTTTATCACCCCATCCCTCAGGTGGTTTATCCAGGTGAGTTGACCTTGTCTGGACATCAGGTGCCCACAAAGCCACTTTGTCACTGCTCTCCTGAGCTGGACAGAGAGAGAAAATACAATGAAAGGCTCATGAGGTGAGAAAAGGGCAGGGAGTGATCACTCACCAATTGCTGTCATGGACAAAACAGGCTTGACTGGGGAAAAATGTAATTTATTATCAATCAAATCAGAGTAGGATAATGAGAAATAAAAACTAAATCTTAAAACATCTTCCCCCGCCCCTCCCATCCTCTTGGGCTTAAATTCACACTCATATCCTTTATCTCCTTCCTCCCTGCAGAGCAGCTGGGCCTCCCATTTTATCTCCCCATCACTTGGGTGCCTTGTGCCTTTGATTTTGATGATTCCAAATGACTTTCTGTTGTCAGCAAACTTCACCCTTATGCTAGTCAATCATTTTCCAGATCATGTGTTAATCTTCTCAAAGCCACAGGTCCCCTGTGTGTTTCCCTGCTGTGGAGAACTGCTAAGTGAGCTATAATTTTAGAAAACGATAGATTTTTTTTTCCCTGCAACATCCAAACATGTCTCTTTTTGAAGCTTTCCAGTGAACTGCATCTAAGGAATTTGGTGGTCTTTGGTCTTCTGCACATGGCTCTCAGCACCATCAAGTTAGAGCTGAGCAGGAGCTTGAGTAGGTTTTGAAGGGACCTCCCTTCACCTACACTGTGCCTTTGCAGGGAGGCTCAGAACTGCCTTGGCTGGGAGAGATTCAGCCCCTCTTTTGGGATTAGATGGACATTTAAGGATGAATCACCATCAGCCTCGAGGCATTACTCATAAATAAAAAGTGCCTTTTTAAAATTTTTATTATTTTTTAAAAAATTTTAATTTTTTTTTTTTTAGGAAAATTTATGAAGCTATGCAATGATTTTTTGCTGCAGTCATTACTGTGTTATGATTCTTTAGACAGAAAAATAGCAAGCAAATAACTATTGATCATCTGATAGTCCCCATATTTAGATGCACATAAGTACAGTTTCCCTTTGTTGGTTTGCTCTACAGCCCTAGTCTGGCCATCACAATGAAGTTATGTTTACATATTTCAGTTTTATGGTCCTCTTTTTTCAAAGGCAGAACTGTCTGATCAAAGCTGTTGTATTTAATATCTTTTGCTGTATTTTCTTAAATTGTATGATAGTGTATGCTGCCACGGTGGAATAAAACTCTAGACAGCATAATGTATCAAAAGTTTGTATTGCAATAGTTTTCAGTAGAATTCCAGTGATAGATTTTAATAGCCATCATGTGAGCTGTTTACCAGATGCATTGACATATTTAGATTGTAGGTTTTTTGTTGTTTTTGTTCTTCTGCCTTTTTTTTTTACAAGAAAGCCAAATTCTGTCAGTCTGAGGAAAGTTCCTACAGAAATGATGGCAAGGATTGGAATGACATGATCTTGAACGTCCCTTCCAACCCAAACCATTCTGTGATTCTGTAATAAATTAAAGTATTCCTGGAACTAGATATGGTGCAAGCTAGCAGTAAATCAGCACATTATTTGTAAGCTAAGATATTTTATTATATGGCAGATACTTAACCATGTGTAGTTAAATTCAAGGAATCTCACACAAGATGTGAAGTTTAACTGGATCCAATGACTTTTCTTTAATTTGGTACTTTTTGTGAAGTTGTAAATGAACCCTTTGAGACTGTGTGTTAGTGTTAGAGGTTGAATTTATATCTTCTTGGAAGTAGCTAAAAGAAAAAATTATAAAAATTAGTGCATGAAATATTTTATGCAAAAAAAAAAAAAAGTTCATTATAAATGGTAATTAGACCAAAATCCACCTGGGTTTTGAAGACTGGTACATTTATTAGAGTTTTGGTACAGAGGAAACTCCACTGTGGAAATACATATATTGAAGTTTATTAATATAACATTGTACCTAAGGCTTGAGAGCTCTCCTTTGATGTGAAATGGCATGGAATTTTCTATGGCTGTACATGAAAAATGTTCAGGGAATGTGGCAGAAGTCACATGTTGTGACACTTTTGGCAAATCCCAAGTGCTTCTGTTCATGTTTGCATTGAGAATGCATTCTGTGAGCTGCTCCCGTGTACTTGCTGCTCTAACTCACACTTAATTTTGGTTTGCTAATGTATTTGGTTTTTCTTCCCAATACTGGAGATGAGGATCTATGAGAATGGAGAAGCTTGGCAGGGTTCTGGACTGATGAGCTGTGAAGATTTTTCAGAAGACAAATTTGAATTAGGGCGGGTTTTATTCTCCAGTTGCTTCTTCCCCTTGTATTAATGCTAGTTAAGTCCTGTCTCTTCTGGAAGTTGTGGTCTTTCAGCTCTGAAGGGATTTTGAAAGAATGGTGTGTGCTGGATCTGAGGGAGAAATCTTCAGTAATATTTCTGAACTCCACCAGGAAAAACTGAAACAGTGCACAAAATCCTGAAAACTGGTTTTAAAGGTTGAATAGAGAGGGCAAACACGGTGTTTTTTTTAGACATGCATTAAAATCACAACATATGAAAGAGGTGCAGAGACAAATTAGTGATGACAACTTTCTGACACTGTAAGGTTTGTCACTTTGTAATGAGTGATTGAAAATTTTATAGCTTTTAGATCTTTTCATTACCCTGTGGACTAAGATGTGTGAGCTACTTGTTCTGCTGCAGGTCAGGCATATGTGTTGCTGTGGATGTGAGTCCTGGTACAGATGAAGTTGGCACTTTTCTTCCCAGTCCTATTAGCAGTTATTTTCCAGCAGTTTCACTCTCCTGTTTACTGTTACCTGCTAGTTGAGTTGGCAGCTCCTTTTTCCCAGGGCCCAGTGCAGTTATTTATTGTGTGGCTGCAGATTTCATTCTAAAATTGCTTTCAAATGCCTTCAAGTCTTTTTTAAAATTTTTTTGTTGTTTGGTTGGTTGGTTTTTTGGGTTTTTTTGGGTTTTTGGGTTTTTTTTCTCCTCACCAGTCTTGTTGCAGAGCTGTGGTTTAACAAACTTCATTGCAGAACACTCTGGAAGTGGTCCTGTACTGAGAACAGCAGCAAGGAGACAAGGGGGAATGGCTTCCCCTGGACATACCTATTAGCTCAAATTGGAATCACAGCTTGGAGTGATTTCCACACTTCTGGGGAAGGTCACTTGTTTCTAGGTACTGCAGGATCACCCCTGCAGTGAACAGTATGCCAGGAAAGCATGTGCTTCCCTAGAAAGTGATATCCTAAAAGCCCTTTGTCCTGCTCCAGATTGTGTGCAAAGTGAACGAGGAAGGAAGGCAAGACAGGAGTGGGGAGGATGCTACTGTCCTAATTTTATTTTATATACCGTCCTTCCAAGCACAAAACCTGAATGTTGATTTGTGCAGTGGCATTCTGCAACTGTTTTCAATAAGCATTTGTTTATAAAGGAACTCCACAGCCCTTTCTCAGTGCAAAGTGTTGGGTTCTTGAGCTGGGAGATCCTGGCTAATCAAAGGGGAGATAATGCAAGATTCCCTTCTCTAAAATCCTGCTAAAACGTCAATGTGATGACATCCTTTGATTGCATTGCTTTAATGCACAGATAAGTGTTTAAAAAATAATTTAAAACTATAAAAGCCAGCATTGTGAAATCTACAGTTAGCTCGTTGCCTGGGTAAATAAATAATTGAAAGCCTAAATAAATAAACAGCTTTCAATGAAGCTAAATCCCAGTGGCTTCCATTGACTCAATAATGATTGTGGCTAAATTCAGCTCCATGCCATTACAGGTGACTTGGACTCCTTAATTCATTAAATTCCAAATCTCAGAGAAGATTCAGCACTTAATAATGTATTTGCAGGGCTGGATGAAATTAGTTTGCACTTGCATGTTATTTTTCTTCCCCTAATAAATTCAGAAATTAGTAACTACTATCCAGAGACCCTCAGGAGAAAATATCCTGACAAACAGAGGTTTAGAGCATGGGGTGTGCTCATTTAATTTCTGGCTTATAGTGTATTCAGAAGTGATTTTCACAGAATTTTCTGGGACTTCACAGCCAGACTTCAGGTATAGAGAAGATAGATTTTTGAATTAGAAGTATGTAAAGACTGGAGGGAGGGATTTTTATGAATTTTTTCAAGATGACTGTGCATTTAGACATAGGTATTAGAGCCAGTGCTTGCAGAAACCTGCTAAATTTGCCAAGAAGCATTAGCAATTAATGTAGTTAATTAACAAGAAACTATGTTAAAATTAGTTTGGGCTGGGGGGGAGACAGGAGTGAATTGTAATTAGAAAAGGAAATCAGAGCTGCTGTCTGGAGGATTGGTAGGGAAGTTCTCAGGTCGGGCTGTTGGGAGAGGCTCTGCATTGCGGCTGTGCCTGGTTCATTCATTACATCCTCAGTTTTCTAGGAAAGAGCTCTTTGGGGTTATGTATCACCATTTCCAAGCATTATTGACTACCCTAATCAAATTTAACTTCTGCAGGCTAACAAACTGATTAAAAAAAAGTACAGGTGTGGTTTGTTGTTTTTTTTTTTTTTTTTTAATATATTTCAGAACTTCTCAGAAAGGTGAGGCTCAGTGTTTCTTGAGCATTTAATGTTCAACAAATTATGGTGATTTTCTCCAGTTAAGGTTTTGGATCCTGCTGAGTAGAATTTGCTCAAAGAAAAATGCTGCCTTTCCCAGCTTCTATTATCCTGCATGCTGTTACTAAGCAGAGAGAAAAAATCAAGGCATTTATCTTGGCAAATTGAAATGAGTTTCAAACTAGAAATATGTGAGAGTTGCTAATGAAGTAGTGAATGTCTTACACATACCATTTTATTTTCCCAGTGAAAAATGAACTACAATTAATTCAATAGATTCTTGAATAGGCCTGATGTGAGCTCAGGGAATTTTCAGGTCCTTCTCATATATATTTATTTCAAAAATAAAATTGGGCATATGGATTGGGATGTGTGAAGCAGGCTTGAATCTCAGATTCACTAAGGCACAACAAAGCACATGATCAATAGTCTACATTACAAATGTTTTAGTGGGCTGCTTCCATGGTAGTATATGGAGGAGATGTAATTTATCCTGTCAAAAATTATTCTTTCTTAGCTAGTGTAATTAAACATTTCATAGGTAGTGAAACTAGCTTGGTGTCTTCTAAACACCATAGATCTTATTGCATATTGCTCTGGTTTTGTCCAAGAAAGGTCAAAAGAGATAATATTTTTACTCTTTTTTGAACGGATTGGCTTTTTACTTTAACATAACATTTACCTGACTTTTTAATACAGTCCATACATCCTGAAAAGGTCTGTATGTACAAGCAGCTCTATTTAAGGATTATTAGAAATGCCATTAATAGCAAGCCTGGTAGCTTCTGCCTCCCATTCTCCTCTAGAAATCACCATCCTTTGTTTTTGCTGACATAATTACCTCCATACGAGCCAGTTCTAACAAGGCAGAATTAAGAGTTCACATTATAAATGAGCAGCAGGAACAGATGGACTGAGAAAATAGTCAGGTTCCATGCAAATATCAATCAAGGTGATTAGGAAAGCAATAAAAGCATTTGGCACATATGTTTCTTTGTATTAAAAATATTAATAAAGACTGCCTAACTGGAAAAGGCATGAGGCCAGTTGGAGGTCTGGAATGTGAGATGTTCTTCTTGTGCATATTGCAAAGCCAAGTTTTGGGTTGTGAGAAGATGTCACTGCCAGGCCTGATACTGAAATTCATAATTTTTTGTGTAACTTGAGGGCTGAAAGCACCTCATTTCATCCAGTGCATCAGATACTGAGCCGAGGAGCTTAACTTTGATTAAAACACTGCTGTGGCTGGGTAAAATGGGATTGGGGTTGTTTTTGCCCGGGTTTTCAGTTTTCTGGTTTGTGAACCTCTACCTGCAGATTCCCCAGGCTAAAAGCCTTCCTCCCCTTGTTCTTCCTGTGGTACCAGAGCTGTGCAGGGCTTTGCCTTGGCTGTTGGGTGGCTCTGCTCATTAGGAAATCTGTTTGTCCTGCAACCATCAGGAGCCAGGGAGGAGAGCAGCAGAGCCTCTGGCTGCACAGCTGGATGTGCTGGGAACAGCTGGAATTCACATATCAGATGCATAGCACATGTCTACGTGCTCTTCTATAGGATTTTTTTGGAGAGAAATTTCACTGTGCATTCCGTAGCATTGGCATGTTCCCTCCCAGGTCCCTGGAGTCGTGGCAGTGTCAGCACACACTTCTGGATGTTGCTCGCAGGGTTGTGTGGAATTGCTGCCCGTGGAGTTGATGTGCACATGCACTGGGGGTTGAATTTCTGGACACCCAAACTGACTCAGTAGCTCAGACTTGTCTCTCAGCTATCTGGAAAAATACCTCTGAATTTTTCTGAACATCATCTCCTAGCAGAGATATCTGGGAAAACCTCATCAGCCCTTATCTAAACCAGAAGCTTGAGGCTGCCTCTCCCTTTGCCTCATATGCTCAGAGCTGCTAAGAGTCACAGCAATGTGGACATGGGTTTTTTTGTGGGGGATACTAAGTGTTTATGTAAAATGCTATATTTGCCCCGAAAACAAAAGTAATTTCCCAGTCAGATAAAGCACTGAATGAGAAAGCATTCAATGACTTTTTTTTTCATATTTCTCATTTACTAATGAATGAGCACTTGGAAGAAAGTAATTTTTCACTTAAATTCAGTTGTAAATCTATGAAATGTTCATTGCTCTAAGTGAGTCCTTAGGCAGAGTAAAGTGCTGTACTGAGATCTTTGATGTCAATAGGCTTTTTCACTGAATGCTCTAGGTTTGTCTTCCTGGAAGAAAATCTCTTGTGACTGTCCCTGACTCATATATGTATTTCTAGCCCTAAATGTGGAGTTTTGCGATGGATTCAGAGTTATTTTTGGAAAAATAATACTGGGGTGCATTTCCATCTCTTGTTACCTTTGAATCACTTTGAAATACTGTGCATTCAGTTATTTTACCTTCCACTTAATAACATTTTTTTTTTCAATACCAAACCTTGGCTGTAGCCTGGCTTCCCATAGTCTGGCTGTAACCATGAGAATTTCCAGTCAGAGCCCACTCCTTTATTCAGGCTGCTTTGGGAGAGCTTTCTCAGCTGGAACCAAAGCCTCATCCATTTCACTTAGCTTCTGATCGATTCTGTTGCTGCTCGCTGTTGGTAGTGTATTGAAACAGTATTTTTATTGTTGTAATCTCACGTGCTGTGGTGGTTGGCAATCTAGAAATGTGTTAAATAATATTGATTTTTTTTCCCCCCACTTGGCAAGCATCTCATTCCACTCGAATACTGTTTTAAGTATCATTTACTGGTATCATTTTCTTTCTTATTTATGACTGAGCATCTCACAGAGCAAGGGGCTACCACAGTGTCTGGAGAGAAGTGTGAGAGGGCATTTATAAGAATATCCCTTCCAATTCTGCTAAATGCCTTTATATACCAAGATGCCTTTACATATTATATTCCTATGACATCATTCAGTAGTTGGTGTGTGTCAGAAAAATAAAAACTTCCTTCGCTTTTCCCTGCAGTGCATTCAACCTTTCAGGTAGTCACCCTGAATGACAAATACACTTCCAGAAAACATCCAGGTGATAAAGCTGTGGTTTCTAAAAGTGATTTTCATTGCAGCTATTAAGGGAGCACAGTGTCTTTTCAGCTGTGGTGATTGTCTCTTTCTGCTGAGACTTCTCTTGAAGTGATAGTGGGGGGTCAGTTTTAAATCAAAAAGAGATTAATATGGTGGCTTATTGTCACCATTTATTTATTCCACTTTTGCTCTGTATAGATTTGCAAAACTCTGTGTTGTTTCTGAACATGTTCCTGAACATGTGAAATATTTCTTTAATAAATAGTGCTTCCATCCCAAATTTCACACAACTGTTGAAGCATTTCATGTTGGAGCTTCAGACTTCAGGTCAGGCTTTTATGATGTCTTCTCTAAACCTCTGTGGGTGTGAGGGGAATGGGGTGAATGTTCTTCCTGAAAAGATTTCTTTAACTTAAAATTCTGAACCAAAATTTTCAGCCTAGATTTCCTAAATATGGAAAAATAGTAGCAGGTTTTGGTTTTTTTTTCCACTTGCAAAGCTTATATCTTGCTGTCTGGGAAGGATGTGGCAGCCACAGCTTCTCTGGTTCAGTGGTGCCAAGGCCTCACCATCCTCACACAAAGAATTTCTTCTTAATACCTAATGTAACCCTGCCCTCTTTCAGTTTGAGAACATTTCCCCTTGTCCTGTCCCTCCATCCCTTGTCCCCAGTCCCTCCTCAGCTCTCCTGGAGCCCCTTCAGGCCCTGCAAGGGGCTCTCAGGTGTCCCTGGAGCTTTTCTTCTCCAGGTGAGCACCCCCAGCTCTCCCAGCCTGGCTCCATAGGGAAGGGGCTCCAGCCCTGTGATCATTTTTATGTGAGTGTGTTTTTTTTTTTTCCCCATAAGTCAGCATTAGCTGAAGTGTTTAAAATTCATCTAAGTCTTCTGAGTAATAAATCAGGCATTTGAAATGAAATATCTCTTCTCAGTAGACACCACATTTCATCCTGCTGAGGCCAAATATTATTTGTGGTTGAACGTGAAGGCACCACTCAGAGAAGTTTGTAGCATCACATCTGTGTAAGTTTCATTCCAGCTACACTGACACCACAATGTGAATCTCACTCCCTTTTACTGATGTAAACAGAGCCTTTTTCTCAGCTTCCTTATGCAGCTCATTTACAATTTTAACCAAGGCATGTTGGGGGAGTTAAATTTTGGAGATAATGTTCATGCAGAGTGTTATTTTTGTCTGAAACTACAGTTTGTATGCACGACAATTTGCACATGAATGTAAGACATGAATCCTAATTAACTTCTAGTTCAAACTGAATACAGTACAGGGTACAGCACTGGGGCAGTGAGCAAAGGGGAGAGACAAAGCATATGGTGACATTATGATAATAAAATGCTGTGACAAAGGTCTACTTCCAGTATCCATGAGTTTCACTGTCCTGTGTATCTAAACCAGACCTGCCCCTTGGAGATGTCAATAACAAGCAGTGTCTCCATGAGTCTTTGCCATAGAATCTGTTTGATAACCTAATTCTCCTCAGTCAATTGATTCCTGACCTGACTTCCATTCTTGTTTCAAATGGTTTTCTTAATAGCTCAGCTAACTACAGTTGCCAGCAATTGGTACTTACTAAACATTTTTTTTTAAACAAACCCCAGCATTTTCCCACCATCTGCTTTTAAACTGCCCATTTGTGGGGATTCTTTGCATAAATATTTTGTGGTTCATTTGATTCTCTGCATAATTAATTAATTGCTTCTCACTTAGTTTTCTGCATAACTAATCTACTGCCACATAATTAACAAACTCTTTAATTCCTTATTAATTATTTGCTGTTCTTTTGAATATATGAATTAATTGACTTTAAATTTGCCGCTGTGGTGATTTGACATCTAGCTAATTGTTTTGATTAATCAATTAATTAGCTGCTTAATCTCTGCTTAAAAGTATAACCCCATGACTGCCTTGCAAATGTTCTAGCACCCTTCCCTGCTCTCTTCTCATTCAGTGCTATCATCTCATCTACATCTGGATGCTCCAGTTATTGTCCAGACACATGGAGCCTTTCAGTTTCTGTGTATCCCTCTTGATAAAGCCATCTCTAGAGCCACAGTGATGTTCCTTATATTGAGTATTTCTCCAAATATGATTTTTTCCATGTTGCACACTGCTCATACACTGGAGCCTCCAGAGAGATTTGACTCTGCTTGGTTATGCCAAGAAGGGGAGAATCAGGAAAAAAGACATTGAGATATGAAGATTCATGAAATAAATGTGATACAAGAGCAGACTGAGAATTTTTGTTGCACACAGGATGGGAATGTTTATGATTCAATAGAACTGCTGAAGAAATTTTTGGTAAATTGATGTGGCTGATAAAGTTCCTGAAACTTTCTATTTATGTATAGCTCTTTCACTAGACCTTGTTGAGGCTGTTTTTCTCTGGTTCTTCATAGCAGAAAGGAACATTTTCTTTCACACTTTGCTTTATTTATGTGCTAATCTTGGACTTAAGATTTCACATCTGGTTGCTGTAGAAACCACTGTTCTCTTTGAGAACAGGACCTTTAAAAGAGGTGTTGCCTGAACAAGTAGTTTGATGTTATACATCATGAACAAGCCAACAGAAAAACATTGCTGACGTGATGAAAACTCCTTCAAAATGGAATGTTTTATTTAAGTTTTCCACAAGGTGTCAGCTGTTCTTTGAGTGTATTAAATTGTGGCTTCTTATGCAAGTGGAAGAGTGGGATTGGAAATGGTTTTATCAAACGTGGAATGTGAGATGTAGGGGGTATGTTCATGGGCATTACATTTAACAGCAAGAGAATAACCAGGTGAGAATCCAAACAGGTTGGACTTTTTCTTATGTTTGATGGGCAGTGTCCAAATTTATTGCCTGATGTTGATCAATCTGCAGACTTAATAGTGGGAGAAGTTGCCAGAAATAAAATACTTCTGAGGCACATGAAAATGTTTTAAAACTTAACAAAGAAATTTCAAATGCATATGATAGGTTATGCTGTTATGTGTGCAAAAATTTGCAGTATGCATGACATGTATGTTATGATATGTTTTAAAGGGATGTTTCAGCATGACTGGGTGCCTGCTGAATATTGGACAGTGAAAGGTTGGAGGGGGTAGAGCAGTTCCCAGGATTCTTTGTCCTGGTGCTCCTCCTCCTGCACATCATCAGCTTTGGTAGCTCCATCTGCATTCCATGGGGCTGGAAGCACCAACTGCACATGGACAAACCTACCTGCAGCTGACTAAATTTAGATGTCTTGCTCTTGAGCTGGATCCTACCCCCAGGCAGGATTTTGATGAAGCACTTTGGCAGGAAGGCACCAGCTGGCCCATGGAAAGTCACCTCTAGCAGTGGCCTCCATGCCCAAACGTGTGGGACTCTCTCTTCCACTTGAAAACATTGCAAAATACGTGGAGGTTGGTAATATTTCAGGGGAGTGGATGCAAGAGTCTGCTAATCTTTTTTTTAATCTCCAATTTCTCTGAAGCTGATTATTGTGAAAAGACACTTGGCAATATGCACAACCTTGTGTTTTTGCTGGAAGTGTAGAGGTGAAGAATTTAAAGTAATTTGCTTTTCTTTATTTACTTTAGGCAATTTTGGCTTGAGGCTTTTTCAGGACTGTTTTGCAGCATATTGAGTTGAATTCATAAAGAATCTGAAACAAATGGATTCCTTGCACATGTAGTGAATAACAATGAAAAACTGGTTGAGGTTGTTGTTATTCCATATTCTGATGCTATGTTAGTGTGTGATACAGAGAGCGTGCTGCCAGTGGATCATCACTTAGGCCTGTGTGTATCCTATAAATATAAAAAGTTAGATAACTCAGTGGGCCCAAGCCCTAGCAACATTCATGCTGCAGATTTCCCTTTGCAAAAAAACCCAAACAAACAAGAAAAGCCAAACCAAACCAACAAACAAAAAAATCCCCAAAACATCAAAAAAACTTAAAGAAGAGGTTCAGTCTGAATAAAAAATGTGCTTCAAAAAAAATTAAAATTGCAGGAGAGGTGTCATAATGTACAAGAAAAACGTAGGGAAGTGATATAGGTGGAAATAATTAAAATTTTTATTATCTCTATGTGTATACATACATTTACACTTACCATCAGCATTTCTTACTAGTGAGAAAAAATATCAACAGCTCAGTGGTCTACAGATATTATTAGAGAAGGTGAAATAGCTGAGCCTGCAGGAATATAGTTCCCATTCAGCTCTGTCTCATTGCAGTTTTATGTCAGTATAAATTCACTGATTCAGTGAAATTCAGCCCACACCTTGATTTCTGTGTCTAACTAAAGCTGTGCAAGCAGAAGGCTGAACATTTCTCCGTTTCCTCTTTATTTACTGCTGATAGAGTATTATTCTGTGGTGTACAGAGGATAAGATGGTTATTCCTTTTATTATTTTATTTTTTAAAATAATCAGAACTTCTTCCTTGACTTCCTCTATCTTTATTAGCTCACTCTCATACTTAAGGTTACTTTCATAAGTTTATTTTTTTTTAATTTTAGTGTTTCTTAGTCTTCTAAATGTAGAAGAAAAAAACATAAAAACCTTGTAATTACTTGTTTAAAAATCTGTCACAATTTTGAGATGTTGATTCCATCAGCAGAGTTGAGAAACAGTGCTGCTAAAAAACCATCTAAAACAATGGCTTCTCATGTACACAAACATGTTGAATACTGACTGATTTTTCCCCCGTGTTTACTTTTCCATCTTCCTACTAGAAGCAAAAGTTTGTGAAAATAGGTAAAATGGAAAACATGCATTTCTCTTTTGGCAGGATTTGGCATTTTTATGTGAGATTGAGTGGTTGCAATTGACAAAAAGGGTGGAGGCAGAATACCAGAAACCACTGATCTGTCAGGGGCCTGTGTTGTACTCAGCTTCAGTGATTTGCTTTTTAATTCTTATATGTAATTTTTAACATGTGAAAACTGTAAAAGAGGGTGCAGTGTTCATACTGGAAGCATATCAGCCTCAGAATCAGATTGGCATTGTTTTAGCAAAACTTTGGAAAAGTAAGTGCTAAATGAGAATTGGCTCTTTACTGCTGCTTGTTCTTCAATTAAGAATTTATTTAGAATTTCAGTTTATTTGAAAATAAAATACTAGAGAAGCTCAGTTCTTAGCAACCTTATACTTTAATTATCCGATATTAAATTTTGCTTAATTACAGAACAACACATAGAACTGTTTGACATGTGAATAAATCATTACCAGAAACTTGCTTTTAAATCTAAAAATCCAAAGAAAAAAGCAGGTACTGAGACAATAATGCTCAGACATTTAAAAAAAAACTGTCTTGAAAGACGATGGAAAGCTTTCATGGAATATTTAGAGATAATTTAGCTGTTATTCAATTTATGTAAGAAGCCAAATAGCAGATATTTTTATATCTGAGTACATGTTGCAATACTTTCAGAGAAAATAACAAAAGTCTGTCTTTGAATTTGTATTAAAGTAGCCCAGTGTTGTCTTACAGCTTTCCACAAATGAGGAGTTTCCTGTACAGCCAACCCAACAGCATCACCTCTGCCCTACTGCACTTAAGCACTCAAATCAAGTAAACAAAACAAAACAAACAAACAAACAAACAAAAGTCTGTATTGAAACACCGAGTGTTTCTTTTGCCCAGCTCTTGTGTGGAGCATCAATTACCAAAATAAGCACTTGCCTTTTCACTGTGCTTAGAGATTTAGAGATTACCTGTTCCTCATGATTCATTTGTATGGCAGAGGAGGTGACTGATTTTCAGACCTGTGGAGTAAACCCAGAAGTGCCCAGGGAAGCTGTGGCTGCCCCATCCCTGGAAGTGTCCAAAGCCAAGCTGGGCAGGGCTTGGAGCAACCTGGGATAGGGGAAGGTGTCCCTGCCTATGGGAGGGCCCTTCCAACCCAAACCATTTTATCATTCTGTGAAAAATACTGGGGCTCTCTCTTAATGGTAATGTTTTGGTAGGCTTGTGGTTCAGGCATTCCTAAGTACAGCAGTTCTGTGTAAATGGGAAGTAGACTTCTCCCAGGTCACTTCTGTAGGAGATGTAATATTGTGTCAGATTAAAAAGATTCCTGAATTACACTTGGTTGTGACTTGAGCTTCAGGAAATGGAGAAATCTGTTTCTGTTTAATTCTCCTTCCCCACTGTCAAGTGGGAGCTGCAGAAAGCAAAATCAAATTGGTCCTTTAAGGCCCTGTCAACCCTAACTCTTGAGTTCCCTCATTTTCAGCAGCTTTTTTATAACCAAGAGGCTCCAGAAGGACACTCAGCAGTGCTGGGTAAATGAAGCCCCACATCAGTGGTGTTCTGAGAACTTTGCTTGCACTGCTTGAGAGGAGGAAATAAAGCACAAAGCAAAACCTTCCACCACAGTGAGCAGCACTCGAGTTCCTCTTCACTGTGTCAGTGGCTGCCCCAGCCACAGAATGGGGATTGTGCTTCCCTGTGTTGGACCTCATCACTCTATCCCTCTCTTCTGTCCTCATTCTTTCCTAGAAAGAACAGATTTCACCAGGAAAAGTTTGTTAGGGAATTAGGGAAAAGGTATTAGGGAAAAGGTGAGGGAAATGACATAGGACACAGGGCCTCAGGGAGGATTTTTTTAACAGGGGAAGGAAAAACGGTCACTTAGGAAAGAGGAAGAACATGAGAATTTAAGAGTTGTTTTCACAACTTGACCATGTGTTGCATATTGCCATTCAGAAATAGATTTGCTTCCTAGTCATTATATTCAAAGCATGGTGTTAAATTTTAAATTCCCCTTGATGGTAACATTTGTCCCTCTGATTATTGTCCTGTTAGCTGAAAAATTGGAATTTGAGCCCTCAGTGGATGGATGCAGCTAAGTATCAGTAGCTTTCCCCCCTCTCTGAGGCACCTTCTCACTTCAGCTGCATCCTGGACTGCCAGATGCTGTCTTTGATCTGAACTGCTTCATCCTTAAATCCTTGAGTGTAACACCCTGGCCCGAAGTCAGTGAGTGCTAACTTGTTTCTGAGATAGCTGCATACAGAAAAGGACACAGCTTTTACTTTTATGCACATAAATCATATTTGGCAGAATTATCAGCCTGAAAGTTGTTGGGTTTGACATTGGCCATTAGGATGACCAGATTGATTCCTCTTTTTCAAGATTTTATGTCTTTTCATGAGACTTCTTCCATCCTTGAGCCACTTCTTGAACTGTGATGATTTTAAATGAAAAAGACACAGCAAAACCTCTGCTTTGCCAGTTCACTTATAAATATTCAGTCTGCCTTCTGTAGCTGTTATATACAGTAGGACTAAAGTAAAGTACCAGAATTTAATGTTGTTAAAAGCTGTTCCTTTGCTTTGACTCATTTTGCTAACAATTTCCAATTATTTTTTACTCTCCTTCCAATAGATATCCTGTTTTTGGTCCCCAAAATATCATCTAAGTTTCTCTTGCCCAGTATTTTCTTTATAGACAAGTTGACATTTCTGTTGCTCTCCTGCTTGGTTTTGCATTTTAGTAACAGCCGGTCTCAGTAACTTTGAGTTTTCTACAGCATTTTGTTCTATAATTGTGTTCCAGCAGAGTTGCAGAACATGAATGTCTTTATTTTAAGCTGTTAATTAGCAGTGGAAGCAGGAATGTGTAGTAAGCTTTACAAATTTAACATCTAAATTTAAAATGATGAAGTTATGTTTAAGTCTCTGCAGAATATAGAAAAAAGGAGCAATAGTAAGTTTTCATTTTTACTCCTACTGCAAAAACCACATGCTGAGGTACAAGGAAATATCTAAGGATAAGTGAGAGAACTGGAAAACAAAGAACTCCAAAGCCTCGTCAGGTGGGAATTTAACAACCTGAGAGACGTTCCAAAGACTGTTTTAAAAGTTACTTCAAATAATGGCTTAAGATTTGTTGAGAGCAAGCACAGCCACATCTGTGGCAGCTTGCATTTAAGTGACAATGGACAATACAGAAGATCTTGAAGCATTTGATAGTCTTAGTTGTGTTTGCATGTTAACACTTAGGGTTTTTTTTGTAATTTCCTAAAAGTCAATGAGTTGTTTTTTTTTTGCTTCCAGCTCTGATGCTGACCCCCCCCCTCAGCGTCCCTTTGTCAAGCTGTGTGATATTTGAAGATGATGGTTGTAATTAAGGCTGCTGTTATTATTTTATTTAGCTGATACTTTGCCTTGTTAGGAAGGACCTGAACTGAACCACCACGTTCTTATTTTCCTCATTTTTCAGGTCTGCTTTTGCACCCCATGTACCAGACTTCATGGCTTTCATACATCCATTTAACATCACAAGTCTGATAGCACACAACAAACAGAAGGAAAAAGATGGTGATAAAAATCCCTCCAGCACCGTGAGCCAGGGGACATTCACAAAATCCTATTGCTTTTTGCAGGCAAATAATGAAGAGATTCTATATACCAGGCTTTTCTAAATTAGATTCTACTTTTGATTTCAAATTTCATCAAATACTAATTTTTTTTTTTATCAGTTTCAAATCCTGATGGCCTTAAAAAAAAATTCAGCTTGTTCATGTTTCAGCACGTTCATGTTTTTGCTTCTGCGTTTTTCCTGCTTGCAGTGTAGTACATTGGAGCTGTGTTTGTATTCAAGACCTCTTGATTTTCCTGCAATTTCATAAGACTAAATTAAAGGACAGTTTTAATAAGCTGGGTACACTGTCATTACATTATGAGTAGTGCTTTATGCAGGTTTTCTTCTATATCAATATGAAAACAATGTTCTAGGCTTAATGTGCTCATGGCAACAAGTTATGGTGAAAGCACCCAAAAACGAGAGACTTAGGAGCTGCTATTTCATTTGATGATGCAGTTTTATTTATTTCTCTCTGCTTTCTTTTTTCTGGTAGCCACTTGCTGTTCTGAACAGTTTTGAGAACTGGCTCTTTCAACATTAAAAAAGAAAAAAAAAATTTTAGTCCTATATTTTGAATCTCATGTCCATTATAAGTTGAAGTGGTTTTGTTTGCACCAGGACATAAAGATTTTGCACAGTGTGGGGATGTCAGCTACCTTAGGGTGAGGAACCAAAAAGCCCTTCCTTTGCAATGTTGTGTTACCAGACTGTGTCTTCTCACTGCTGGAGACAAAAACAGTTCTGGTGGATCACTCAGAGCTCTTTCAGTGGTACAAAAGGCCACACTCAGACAGCACTTGTGGTTTGGAGATGGCACAGGAGTTCTTGTCTGTGTGCTCTTGCTGATGCTGTGGTTGAATCCTCGGAGAGCGAGGTGAGTCAGCCCATGGCAGGACAGCACTGTGGCCAGCCTGGGGACTGGTGACAAGGTTAAAGCTGCCTTTGGGGCTCAGACAGGCTGAGGGGATTGGGAATGTCCAGCCTGGGGATGTGAAGGCTCTGGGGAGACCTTAGAGCCCCTTCCAGTGCATCAAGGGGCTTCAAGAGAGCTGGAGAGGGACATGGGACAAGTGTGTGCAGTGATAGGACAAGGGGGAATGGCTTCAAGTGACAGAGGGAAGGTTTAGATGGGATATTGGGAAGAAATTGTTCCCCGTGGGGGTGGGGAGACCCTTGCACAGGCTGCCCAGAGAAACTTTGGGTGCCTCATCCCAGAAAGTGTTCAAGACCAGGTTGGATGGGGCTCTGAGCAACCTGGTCCAGGGGAAGGAGTCCCTGCCCAGGGCAGAGGGGGGAGTGAGATGATCTCTAAGATCACTTCCAATCCAAACCACTCTGTTATTTTTGTCTATATGTTGGATTCCTGTCACTTTTTGGATGGTGGCATTGACCTAAAGTATGAAAAGTGGCAGCCCAGTGTTGACCAGGAGGTTTCATAAGAGCCCAAGTGAGTGCTGTGCTTGGCTGGCTGGAGGAGCAGGTGTTTTTCCATGGGACTCAAGCTCCCTGCCTCTGTGGACCTCTTTGCTCATACAAATCCTATAAATATATCCTGAAGAGGCAGTTTAACAACCTGAATATGCATTTTGTATACCATCTAGCAAAAATCAGATATAAAGATTTAAATTTCGGTGTTTTTGATACTTCACTACTAAATAGCATTTTTGTCTTCAAAATATTTTTGAGACTCTATGTAGCTCATACACACAATTTTTGGGATGCAGCTGCTGGGAAAATACTAAGCCAGAACTGAAAAAGTACATAGAGCTTGCACCAACATTAGGACTCAAAAACTGTCCCTTTATTACTCTGTTTTCCTAAGGAAGAGAGGGAACAAGATTTACTTTCAGGTAATTGGATGGATATTTTTGGTACATATAAACCATAGTTCCTTTGAGAGCTGTGTGATTACCCAAATGGTAAAGAAAGATGGAAATTTTAACTCACAGCAGGTGGGTGTGCAGTGCCCCCCCCCCAAAAAAAAACCACCCAAACAACAAAAAACCTTAAAATCACAGAGTTAAGCAAGAACAGCCAGCACACTTCTGTCATGGGCTGTACTCTCAGAAATGGGGAACAAGGTCATAGCTCTCCTTGGTTCAAAGCTGAGCCTCAAACTCCAAATGTCTCAAGGACTTTGTATGATTTTGTGTATATTTCATGTGCAAGGTAGTTAAGGATGCTTGATTTCCCTAACAGCCTTCAATATCCAGCTCCTAAACTAGAAAGAGGTTATAACCTCATGAAATGCCACAAAACTCAGGTTCTTGTCCCAAAACTTGGACAGCATGAGAAAAGAGAGTGAAAGTAGTTGAATTTAAAATGTGGATGGCCAGTGTTGGCTGGGTCCTAGTTTGGAAAGACAGGAACCTTGATTCTGTTGTTGAGGCTGGTCTGAGCACTTTAGGATGAAGAGGATTCTCCTCCAAATTTTGGAATCACACGGGAATCCCCCATAGGTCACTGCGTAAATTTACAGAGCAATAAAAGACTAAATAACACTGCTGAAGAGGCCAGCAATTTTTTTTTCTACTTCTCTTAAAACATTGAAATTTTTCCATATTAATATATTTCAGAACGTGGAGATTTTTTTCCCTTTTGTGTGCGTAGAGTGTGACTCAAGGGTTCTTCTTGTAGCTGTTGTGGGGTGCACCTACCCCAGCTATCAGCTGCTGTATGGAGTGGAGAAAAAGGGGTGTTTATACATGCTCACTGTTAATGGTAAAAGTAATCAAAGAAGGATCAGATAATCCAACAAGAAAAAAAATGATGAAGTTCCATGTCTGTTCCTTCAGGATGGTTCTGTATGGAAGGTCTGGCAAGACGAGCTTAGATGAGCTCTGCTGGTTCCTCAGGGCTCCATCCTTTGCCCAGTATATATAGAATATATAGATAGGATATATATAGAGTAGGTAGCAGGAAAAGGCTGATTTTAGTCCTTGCAATAGAAGGGAAATGGTTCTGTGTCTTACCTAAACCTAGAAATTGAAATTGATTTTTCTTGTGTTCTGGATTTAACTCCCTCAGTGGTGTCTCTTTGCTGTTCAAAACTTCATCATTTTCAGGAAAATATGTATGTTCTCCCAGGAGTAGCAATGCAGGAAAAACTCTTTTCACTGAAGTTGCAGGGTGGTGCCTCTGGAAATCGAGCTCTGGAGAGCCTGATCCTCTTCCTTGGCATACAGGGAGGCTCAACTCCTGGCACAGATCCTCAGGTGAATAATCATTCACATGTGATGATTTCACTTGAGGATGTATTTTATCTCACAAACTCCAAATGAAATGCATTTTATCCCCTCATTAAAACTTAAAGGAGCAAAAAGTCTCAAAGCCAGCAAACCAGCCTTCTGAGAGAAGATAACTCTGCTCATTTTACAGCAAGCACAAGTTCCCCAGTGTTGAAATTTGCTTGCCTAAGGTCAAAGTGAATTGACAAGAGGTCTTGTCAATTCAAGACCAAGACCTAGAAACAGGATTTCCAGGCTCTAATTACAAGCTGGAAAGGGAATAGTTGTCTTAAGCTGTTTTATTGCATTGCATCGTTGACCTGAACATAGTCAAGTAAAATCAATATTTTCCATGGACTTCTGGAGTTGGCCTTGTGGGTGGATGGGGACAGGCTGCTTTATTTAATGAAGCTGATAGCATGAAGTAAATGCTGTCACAGAGTTTGTCACCACATACTGGAGGGAAAGCAATGATTTCTAAGGAGGCTGCTATTTGCACGTTTATTGATCTCTTGGTGGAGCCATAGCTACCAGTCCTGTTGTGATGCCAGATTATTTTATCAGTGACACATCATGTGTTTCCTCCTCAGCCCATTTATAATCAATCCCCTTAGGCACTGGCAGAACATGGCAAAGCAGCCTCAGTGTTCTGGCAGAAGGTGGCATTTTCTTTCAGAGTTGGAGCATTCACCCTCTATTTTTGCCATGCTAAAAATTTCTAATAATTAGAATTTCTATAAAAATAATTAAGAGCTGATGTAAGTCTGCTTGTAAAGAGCCAGTGGGTTCTGACTGCAGGCTCTAAGGTTGTTACTTTATGTGCTGTGTCTTTCCAACATAAAAATAGGAGAGTTTCAATCTACTGTTCAGTGAAGCAAACACTTCTCAGGCACTCAGAGGCTCCCAATAAGTCACAAAAGGCTAAATAAGAGAATATACATCATTGTTCTTGACAACCATAAAAGACAATTTATGACCAGTTTTGGCTCATGGATTTAAACACCAGTGGAATTAAGAAAGCCTCTTACAGAGCTACCAGAGTGATGATTGCCAGTTGCAAATGACAGGGCTCTTTAGATCTGCTTGCTGTGGGATGCGAAGTCACTTAGTGAAACATTGACTTGATGGTGTATTTTAATATTGTTAAACAGCTGCATGGATGGTATAATGAGTCCCTAACCTTGTTTGATCAAAGTGAATCAAGCAAACTTGTTAAAGTCCTTTAATTCTCATAATTTATGAAGTTTAAAAATTATTTTAAAAATAGAGTCTAATCGAGGTACATATTGCCATTTCTGTTTCTTCATGCTCCACAAAGCCAATTAATTCTCTGAGCAAACCAAATGTGTGACAAGGAAGAATTGAGCACAGCTCAAGGGTACTCATCTCTTTGAAGGTTTATTTTTGGATGGGATGCAGGCAAGAAACTTTTGAGCCTGTGAAATTCCAGAAGTGTCTATGTGTCACCAAATGCTATCAATGTGTGAGCTTGGGGATATGGATGGGATGGGGACACTCTCAGATGGGTATTCAAGAGGTTGGGTGAGCTGGTGGAGGTCATTTGGTGGTGTGAGTTGACCATGTAGATGGTGATGTTTTTAAGATCATCTATTGCATCAAAATCAGTTTTTTATTTGGAGTGGGCAAGCACAGAGTTTTCATGTGTGGCATCTCCTTTCAGGGGGCTTGGAGAGATGCAAATCTTCTTGTCTTAGAGTGCTTGCAGCTGCCACTGCACCACTAGAGGGAAAAGGAGGCTGGTCTAGGGAGATCCTGATCCAGATGGCTGGTGCAATTTTATGGCCCAGATTAGAGTGGTGAAAAAGGTTACACTATCAGCAAGAACTTGCTGCCTTAGAGACAAGTTTTTAAGCTTATCTTTAATATTCATAACTTCCAGATACTTAGATCAGTCATTCTAACTCAGAGACGATAAATGAAACATTTCAGCACTGACTTATTAGTGGCATGTGACATCATCTTAATCCTTTCCCTCCTTGGAGAATTAATGTTTAAAAAACAAAAGTCCCATAAAACATTAGGCTTGCACTCTGGTAATTATCTAATAAATATTTGTTTTCAGTTCCTCTGTGTCTGTTACTTGCAGATGTTTGCATCTAAACCAGGAAAGTTGTCTGTTTACAGCTCACAGGATAATTTCTTTCCTACATGGCACGAAGATACTGGTCCTTGTGAGCAGAATAAAACAAACAGTTGCCTCTCTTCCCTCTGGTAGGCTCTTTAATCAATTTACCAACCTGTTTTCCAGCCAGAGTTTTCTTAGTACTACCAGTCTGATACTCTGAAGGTAGATATCTTGTTTTGCTGGTGTCTCTGTAAAATGCCTTGAGCACAAAGTTGTTATCTGAGAGCTACAAACTAAAATTGATCTGCTTTAGGCTTAGCATAATCTCCATGTCTGGGCTGACCTGAATGGTATTGTCCAACAGGTTTCTGAAAATGTCAAGAGCCAGAGGGGAGGTCCCAGTGAAATTGAAGTTCTTCCTTCCCTCAGAGTAACTGAATTCTCAAGTAACTGAATTACCAAGCCCTGTAAATAAAAGAGAAAAATTGGTTATAAGAAAGGGAATTAATAGGATAGTCTTTCACACGATTTATATAGCTTTCAGAAACTGTTGCACTGTTGTGTTTAAAAGTGCTGGTCTGCAGCACTTTCACACTAGGAAGATAAGATTAAAAACTTCAAGGGCCAGCTCTGGGAATTAGCAGCCAGAAGAGCTGATGGATTTGAAATTAAATAAAAGCTGCTATTGGGGAAAATTTATTTTGAAGCTAAAATAGTGCAGCTGCCAATGAAGTATTCAACAGACTCGAATGTTTACCTTAATATTGATGTCACATTTCCATTTACTAGGCAAGTACTTCTTTTCAGCTACTGTTGTCATTATGGAAATCAGCTGAATGAATCTCTACCATATAATCCATTATGGAGTAAATTGGAATCTGAGGCAAAGTTTCTGTTGGGTAGATGTGAAATCCTGTTTGGATGTGTGTGTGAAGTTGTGTTATTGCAGCCCTCTGGAATACACTGCACTGAGATGGGAAAAAATGCAACCAGGAGTTAAAATGGTCTTTTAATTAGAAGGAAGAAAAATGAACAGGCACTGATGCATCTGCAGAGCATCTGTCTTTATTAAAGAATTCTCTTTCAGGGAACCTATTTATTTTAAACTTCTCAAATTTATAATGAAATGCATCTTTGCAGTAAGTTGTATTTTAAGGGAAGCAGCACAGGTTCTAGTATCAGAGGTGATGTTTTCACCCTTTATGGCTTTATTTGTACTTTATTTCTGCATCTCTATGAACTCCTCTCCCTCCTTCTCTCAAATGTGTCAATGTTCTCATTTACTCTGTGAAAATGGCTGAATTTGTAGGCACATGCATAGAAGTGTGGCTTTATTCACAGTTTTACTGTGCAGTTCATGCATTGGGGATGAGATTGGGTAGATTGCTTCTGAAATAAGGCACTATTGGAGCATTCCATGTTCCTGCAGCTTTCCAATTTTTCCCAGAAATCTTCCCTTTTGAGTATTGTTTCTCTTTGCAAAAAAATCCCAGCGTTGGTACTTTATTTTGAGCATTCTCTACATGAAAACTAATGCAATAGAGGTCAGTGTTACTGAAATAAGGACAGGACTGCTAATTATTGCTTTAAAATGAATTTGTGCCTATTCATTGGAAGCTTTCCTTTTTTGCTTACAGTTTGCTGTAGGGAATTTTTGCTGTGGATTTCCATCTCCTGATATTGTTGAGGTGCCTGTCTTAGATTTTTCTTCCCTTATGAGAGCTTTAGAAGTTCTCTGGGCAAACAAATTGATTGTTACACTGCAGTGTGGGAGGATTTTCTGTTGCATTTGTTTGAAAATGTTATTTCTCCTGGAGCTTCATGTTAAACTAGCAAACTTCTGTAGTCCCTGCTCTGTTTTCTGCTTCATTTGCATATTTTTTCCCCGGCTCCACAGTAGTGCTAAAAGGAAGTTAATGAACAAAACATGAGAGTGCTGCAGGAATTAACAGTACTGTAAATAGGAAATGCATATTCTTATAAAAAGTTTGGTGTCAGCAGAATCCAGGATCACAGGATGAATTATTTCTTTTCTTTTTATTTGTTCTCAGGCTATTTATCTACAGTATTTAGTACAAAAGGTAACAGAATAAAGTTTATACCAGAATTTACAGAAAAAAAAAGAAAAAGACAAGTTTTCTTTTTGCCTATTTAAAAAGAAAGTGAAGCAAAAGCGTGTAAAGCAGATAGGGCCTAAAGATTTAAAAAGCTCACCTATTTTTTTTCTAGGACATGGCTGCTGTGCTGTTCACTGCTAATTAGCCTAGTGAGATCATATAGAATACTTAATATTAGAAAGAAGTATTTGTAGGTATGTTTTACACCCAACAGTTCCGTAAGGTGCAGTGGATGATAAAAAATACATGATTTGCAAAAATCTCTGTATCTGAGCATGAATTCCACTCATTAACAATGTTCTAACACAGAAATCAGCTGCATTTTGTGGCTTGGGCTACAAAGATGATCAGGGGGCTGTAGAGTCTCCACTATGGATTCAGGCTCAGAGAGCTGGGGCTGCTCAGCCTGGATAAAAGGCTCCAAGGAGACCTTAGAGCCTCTTCCAATGCATAAAAGGGGCTCCAGGAGATCTGGAGAGGGACTTTGGATAAGCTCCTGGAATGACAGGACAAGAGGAATGGCTTCAGACTAAAAGAGGAGAGATTGAGACCAGATATTAAAGAGAAGTTCTTCCCTATGAGGGTGGTGAGGCTCTGGCACACCAGAGAAGCTGTGGCTGCCCCATCCCTGGAAGTGTCCAAGGCCAGGTTGGATGGGGCTTGGAGCAACCTGGGATAGGGGAAGGTGTCCCTGCCCATGGCAGGGGAATGGAACTCCCCAATGATCTTTAAGAGTCTTTCCAAACCCAAACCACTCTTTGGTTTTTCCTGAGCTGCAGCAATTCCCACAGAAACACAACACACCACAGAAACAGAAGGTCCCGTTGACCACAGCTGGTGTTTGGAATGTGTATAGAAATCACCAAATAATTGCAGCATATGCTGGAGGAGGGAAATCACCCTCTCTCCCACCTTTCAAACACCTCCCTAGCACTGCAGATGTATCACCAAATGGAGCCTTCACATCAGTGCCAAAAATTAAGGACTGAATACAGCTTGTGGATGCTTCTTAAAAACGGTCCTCAGTGCTGTCCACAGAATTGTGAAATTGGTGTTTTAAATGTGGGACAAGCCTAGAGACCCAAGGGGCCAGGCAAGGAGCTGAAGAGCTTTCATATCTACCTGTATGACACAGCTTCTTTCTCCTCTCTGTTGGATTCATTGCTTTTGTTCATAGGACAGTAAAACAGAGCTAATTAGGAGTTGTGTCTCTGTCTTTGCTGTGCTTTGGTGTCGTTCCCCTAAGTGGTGATGCCAAGGACTGTTTGTGGTCCTGTGTCTTTGGCAGCTGAGGAGAAGCACCATAGCTGCACACCACCAATCATGGAATCATGGAATCATTTAGGTTGGAAAAGACCCTTGAGATCATTGAGTCCAATTGCCATAAAATTGCCATATTGCTCATGTGTGCTCCTACACAAGCTGGTGCTTGTGAAAACATGGTGTTCACATGGATAGTTAAAACCATTTTAAATATCCTTTCTTCAGGCAAGTTTTCAGTCATTTTTATGTATCAGCTAATCCTAAATAAGGCAATTTGTAGATAGCAACACCCCCTGGAGCCTCTATTTCTATGGGCTATGTACTGTTTTTTTGGTAATCATGTACATCTTATTTCTGGTTTGGTGTTTGCTTTGGTTTGGGATGGGTTTTTTTTATGTTGAAATATTGATCTTACTGTGTTATTTGGCTTTGCCTGAATGATTTTCAAGTATGGAAGGCAGCAAATTCTGTAAATATGACACTTCTATGTTAATCATAAGGATTCCACTGGTAGCATTGGATTTTTTAGGTTTGCAAACAGATTAATTTAAATCGATTTTACCAATATTGTAGTGCTGAATTACAAATGCTAAAATCTTTTGTACCATGAAGTTGCCCAGGGATTTGAACAAAACTCACCCAGAACCCAACCCCACACAGTTCTGCTCCTGAATTCATGTGGAAATTATGGTCAGTCCAGTGCAAAACAATATTTTGGGACTTGCTGGATGCTCAGCGCTTCAGACTATCTAGTTTATCTAATGCTTAAAAATTAAAACAAAGCCATTTCATTTTTCATTTGAATTTTATTTTAAAAGTTGTGACTTTTTTTAACATAATAAAGTCAGGAACCGAAAACAAGACAGGTAAAAGGTTCTAGGGGAGCGTGACTTTCTCCTCAAAATTCATCCAGGCACCTCTTCACATGTTCCACAATTCAGCAATGACTGAATGAAGTAGGCAGGCTTTGTTTTAACTCCCTGGGGACACAGAAGAGCTCCCAAGATAAAATGAGGGTGCCTTTTCTGCATAACTGTTCTCTACATGTTGCATCCAAACCTTGAAATTAATCATATCACCATGGCTTATGCTCTGGCTCTTACTACAGAAGCAGAACTTTTTCGTTTGACGGGAAGGGCAGAATTTGTTATATAGTTTATGCAATCTGTTTTATCGTTTATGTAAAAGCTTGAAGTGTTTAAAGTGCTTCAGAACCTGTTTCCAGTAAAAGTTCATATAAAATGTAAGAATTTTGGCATTAATTTCTTTGTCATTGGCCTGAGAAGATGGTTAAGAAGAATCCTTATCTGATGACATGTACATCTGTATGGGCAAGAAGACAATTTGAATGTGTTTTACTGGGGAAAAAAAAAAAGCTTCTGTAGCCATGGAGCAAGACTTGGAAGCCGGCAAAGTTTGACCAGCAGATAAATGTAGAATGAAGCAAGGCTGGTATGTATAGGATCATAGAATATCCTGAATTGGAAGGGGCCCACAGGGACCATTGAGTCCAACTCCTGGCCCTGCACAGACACCCCAAGTGTCACACCATGTGCCCCAGAGCATTGTCCAAATGCTGACTGAGCTCTGTCAGTCTTTGTGCTGTGACCACTGCCCTGGGAAGCCTGTTCAATGCTCAAACATCCTCTGGATGAAGAACCTTCTCCTAATATCCAACCTAAACATCCCCTCATACATTTTCTTGCTAAAGATATTGCCATAGTTAAAAATCAGGATCGTGGTGTGGTATCTTTCACACTGCTGTGGCACAGGCAGCTCCGTGAGTTACTGTGGTGAAATAAAAGTATTGTCCAAACACAAGTGAAGTGTTTCATCTCAGCACTTTACTCTCAAAGCAGTGATGTCTCATGTTTGTAAAATGCTACCCTGAATCCTGGAACTTCTCCAAACAGGAGTGGGTGCTTCAGAAAGGATATTGTTAAGGACTTGGAAGCTTCTTCAGCAAAGGTATAACAAAAGAATTGATAGGAGGAGGACAAAGTTAATTTCATGGGGCATCTCACTTTGCTGTAGTTAGGATGGAAGGGTTGACCATGCTTTAAATATTTCATTCTTCCAGAATGAGATGAAAAAGTAGATGTCATCTTGACACACACAGGCAATGCATATACACAAGGTAAATGGTACATGCAGTACCTGTACTTTTGTCTTGCAGTGTTGTTGTATTCTTAGTACTCAGTTTTATAGTGTGAAAAGAGAAAACGTATTTGGATTCAGAGTAGATCAAGCCATACATAATAAAGAATGTTTTTTCTGGGTCTGGGCATGCTGGGTAGAAGATCTAAATATTTGTGCTACAGATAAAAATTGTGTGCCTTAGATTGTCAGCTGGGCTCTGCCCTTCCACCCTTCCTGCTGTGAATATATTCTGTATCTGAAACTCCAGATATCAGTCTGACTCCCTAGAAATTATTCTTGTGTCCTGAAATTTTCAGCCCTTGTTATCTGAAGGAGCTGGCAGTCACGACCAGAAGATGATTCCTGTGCCTAAATTCTGTACTTTGGTTTTCAGTCATTTGCTATTTGTGCTGTCTGGTGGCAGAAATAATTAGAATATTTGGCAATTGCGTTGGTGGCTTTTCTGACAATGTACCTGGTACACAGTGTTGCCTATCTCTAAACTGACTGTCCTCTCCTTCCCACTTGTCTTCTATTAGATATTTTCCTCGATTTGCCCCTGTTTTCTCTGTAGATCTTCTTCCAATTGAAATTTGGATGTTTGACCCCTGAAGCCTTGAAGAAATTGCAAAGAGATTGCCAAGATGAGAAGTGTGAATTGAGATGGGAGGCTTCCATGTGAACCTCAGGTGTGCTGGGACCTGGGCACTAGTGGCAGTTCTCAGACATCTCTCTCTGTGGTTGGGAACCTGGATTAATTTATCTTCACAATCTGGTTTTTGTTGTTGTTGTTTTGTTTGTTTGTTTTTGTTTGTTTGTTTGTTTTCTGTGTTCACATGAAGTTGTTTTGGTAGTTGGGGTTTTCTCTCACAAGAAGAGCAGAGTTCAAAGTCCCCTGAGGTGTAGGCAGAGAATGAGCAGGTGTGGGAATTCTGCTGCCCAGCAAACTCTGCAAGACAAGTCCTGCTAAGAAAAGCTGAGGTTTTGTTTAATTATAGCAGCAGGTAGCACAGGATGTAGTGGGTAATCTGTCTCTCAGGGGTGATCTCCCATGCATGATTTCAACATTCATGAACTCTGAGCAAACTGTGGGAGAGTTGAGCACTAAATCTTCATGAAGATCAAATGCAGTCCTTGCATTTGCAAAGAGAAACAACCAGGCCAGAAAACCATCAGGGGGATATTTCACTGCAGACACGAGTCCTGTGAAATCATAAAGTTCCCTGAATTATCTGATGTGCTGTGATTTAGCACTGGCACAGGTTGCCCAGAGAAGCTGTGGCTGCTCCGTCCCTGGAAGAGTCCAGGGCCAGGTTGGATGGGGCTTGGAGCAGCCTGGGACAGTGGAAGGTGTCCCTGCTCGTGGCAGGGGGGTGGAATGAGGTGATCTTGAAGGCCCCTTCCCACCCAAACCACTCTAAGGTCTGTGAGCCCATGATCTCCCAGACTGACACAGCACAATAATCTGTTATGGACCAGCAAATTCTTGGCAGTGAGAATGGATTTGTCCAGAGGAGCAGGTGAGTGACTTGGCTTGTCCTTTGGGCAGAGCTGGAGCCAAAAATGAGCTTGCTATTTTAGACAATTCTATGAAAATAGCTTCTTTTTTTTTTTTTTTTCTTTTTTAAGCTAAGGCTTTCATTGGCTTTAGAAGAAAACAAAGTCTACAGCATATATATTCTGAAAATGCACAAGGGAAAAAAAGTGCCTGTCATGGGGATGAAAGAGAGAAGAATTTTTCCTTCCTTGATACAGTAAAAATTCAAGAAAGTATACCTATGGATTTTTTTTAAATCTAACCTCGATAATGTTGGATTTGAAGAACTGGCTGAACTGTGCATCAAGCTAATGCTGATAATAATCCCCCAAATCAATACTGAAAATGCCTTGCTTATTTAGTAGAAATGTCTTAATTGGGACATTCAAGGAATAAAACAAAATTAACTGCTTCCTCTCCAAATATTTGAAAGGTGCACATGTTTTCTGACTGGAGTGATTTATGTGAGAAAGAATTTAATTTAATGTCAAGTCTTTAGGCAATCATCTCAGCTGAGAGCAGAATCCCGTTCTTGCACATCTGTACTATGAATTCAGTTGTTATTCCCTGCATTTATTAGTATGTTTTGACTGATCCCTGTGGAATGAGGCTCTTGCTTATCTCTCTTCACTCTCATTACATTTTAACCTATCAGGTAACCACCCCCAAATTTAAAAATAGTGGAGGAGGACTCAAATATCATTTAAAGATCTCAGTTTTACAAACAATTGAATAAAATGGTTTTGAACTTGGGAAGAATCTGGAGAATTTGTCTGGTTTGTGCTGCTTAGGGACATGGTTTAGTGGTGAACCTGGAATTGCTAGGCTGATATTTGGACTCAATGATTTTAGAGGTCTTTTCCAACCTTAATCTGTGTTTGGCAGCAGCAATTTGTAGGTGCAAATTAACCCCAGTGCTTAACTGCTTTTGCTTGGTAAAAGTTGACCTTGTGATGGAGAGGATAGAGAGGCAGAGCACACATGTCCTTTGGCATTTCTGCTGTTTGCTCTGGTGGTTTTTAGTAGCTTGGACAAGTTATTTTGTGTTTTAAGGCAAGCTCTGAATAAAAAGTATAGGAAATAGTGGCCTTCTGGTGTGGACACCTGAAGGGCATCAAGGACTCCTGCACAAGGCCCTGGCTGTGCTTTACTTTCTTCTCAAACTACTATTTTTAAAGCCAGTTCACCCTGCTGGTTCTTTACTAGATGATGTTTTTGTTTATACTGCTCAACACAAGGACTGGTTATTGTTTGGGTAAATGCTGAACAAAATGATTCCCTTAGGATTGATCAGCAGTATCCGATGGTGAAGGATCTCTCTGAAGTGTGTCTAAGTACCTTCTATACCTCCCTAAAAACTGAACAAAACTCACATTCTAAAGCCTACTTTAGAATTTGGGTACATGCCGAGAGCTGTTTTGCTTGCTTCTGTCCTTCAGTGCAGGCTGAATTAGTTGGTTTTGCTTTCTGATTCTCCTTTGTGCAGTAAAAGATTGTGCACTCGAGTTTGTTGGGGAAAGGGGGTCTCAGCCTTTACAAACCAGTACAAAGTGATTGGCAGGGCTCCAAAGACATCACAAAGGCAGTTTATTAGCAGGAAGATGCGATGAGAAAATGATTAGTTGTGATGGACATCTAGTACAGAATAACAAAAGAAACCTGTGGGGTTTTTTTCCCAAAACAGTTACATTTTATTCTTTACTAAATGTTGCTCATAAAAATCAAAAAACCTCATCAGTTGTTCTGAATTTTGGTAAATAATTCAAGCTTCTGCTGAGATGACAGTAAGCTTTACAGGGCTGGTGATGCACATTAATTTCTTGGCTGGTGTAATGAGGCATAGAGTTGTCATGCAGGGTCACTCTGGGCATAGGAAATGGTGCCAGTCGGAAGTGATAACTTGCATTCTGTCCTGCCCAGGTGGAATAGCAAAGATTTGGCTGTACCAGCCCGGGCTGTAGCCAAGAGCTCATCATACATGCAGGAACTTGAAAGATCAGATGGTGCCTTATGTGAATGGCAGGGGAGCAGAGATTATTCAGGAACAGATATAGTTCATATGTCAACGTGTTTTATGTTTCCATTCTTTATTCTTGACTTCATGATTCAAATCCATTGATATCTATCCTGCCATCTTACTTCTCCAGCTTGCTTGGCTGCATTTTATCCTTCATTGGTATTGCAGTCCTTTCACTGCTGTGCTCGAGGATGCATCATTTAGCATGATCCTGTCTTTAGCTTTGTTCGGTGAAATGACGACAGTAGGGTGATGTATGTTGTGCTAAATTTATCCTCAGGGTTTAAAAATGGCATTTGGTTGGACATATGGGGCAGTGCTGTACGACATCAAAAGTCATGCTTAAAAAGATCACGCTTCTTCATAAGAATCATGCAATTCTGGCAGCTCTCAAGGTGTGTTACAGACCCAGTTATTTTTGTCACTGATGTGAATTTCACAACCTGCTTCCGTGGGACCTGACCTGAACTGTTATGTGTGGTAAAACAATGTTCAAGCCTGTGTGTCAAATACTGGAGGATGTTAATATAATCAACAAGAAGTCTTTTTAGTTTTAGAAGCAAGTCAGAGTATTTATGTAATACCTGCTTAAAAACTTGGTCATCTGTTAATTGACCATAAAAACAGGCTCTGATTTTTAGAAGTACTTTGATTGTACTGATTGGCTATATGACTTTGAACTGTCATTGAAAGAATTCTTTGCTGGAATCAGTGAGTTAGTGAGATTCATTGCAGTATGCTTGGGGTTAGTAGAATTTTTCCATTCCTCAGTTATCATAAAAAATGGAAGGAATTATTCTTGGCACTTTCGTAGTGGAATGGAAAGAATAACTGTTATTTCAGAGGCATCCTGCATTATTGATGGCTAATCGCAAATAGCTATTTCAATTTAGAAATAAATTCATAAGGCAAAAAAACCCCTGTAAATCCATTTGCCAGTAGAATCCAGACTTAGGCTTTTGAGAAGATGCTTCATGTTTCTTCTCATGGGCTGCACACAGCTGGCACCTGGCTGTTCACCTGTTCAATTGCTTTTGAATCAAATTCATGTGGTTTTTATCAATGTCATTTTAGTATGTGCTTGTGAGTGAATTGCTTATTGACTGGTGTATGAGAACATTAAATGCAGTTTAGAGGTGCAGAGTCAATCCCCACACTTTTGTTCAGCCACACTGGGATATGACAGATTGGCAGCATGTGCAAAGTTATTTGGAAATACTGTTTTGGTTTCTGTCTGAGCTACTGGGCAATGATGAAAAGGGATGGGAAAGAAAATAATTTTTTTGAAGGGGGCAGCTCAAAATCCTTTATCCCGCAGGGGACAGAAGAAAGTGTGTTATCCCTGGGAAATAACATGGCACACTGGAATGGCAAGGTCACTGAGCTGAAGGCCAGCACTTGCACTGTTCTAGCTGGGGAAGAAAAAGACACAATGAAATTAAGGAAAGGAGGAAAAAAAGTCTTTCTCAAAAAGAGCCTGGCTTTTCAGCCTGGTTTCCTTTGCAATAGCAGGAATCAGTTACTGCAGAGCTTTGGGGAAGGTATTCTGGTGAGCTGTTTTAGTGCAGCTCATATGATGAGTTCACCACAGGAAGAAACAATTGCAGGAATGAGTGGCAAGTAGAAATAAACTGTTTTGAGCCTGGCAACATTACTCTGCTTGAAGCTACATTTGAGAGCTCCAAAGTTCAACAGTGAAAAGGCATCTGGTGACAAGGTGAGTGAGATCTAGTGAGTCATGCTAATTTGTTTTCACTCAAAGATGTTTCCTAGAAAAAGATGCCTGTGCCAAACTGATTGTCCTGAACAAGATGAAGTTTCTCATGTTTCTCTGTCCTTCCCCTTCTCCTGTGGGGTACTCACTTTCTAAGTTCTTGTATAAGGATTTTGCCCATTTTAAATTTCTGCTTCTTGAAGCAAAAGAAGAAGTTTTTTCTATCATACATGGGGGATTTTTAATTCCTGTGCAGAAAATAGGTCAAAATTTTATTTTAGTTGCTTTGTCCTTTACTCACAAAGAAGAATGCAAACACAATCAGGTTTGTTCACATCTAACAACAGACTGAAACTATAGTCTGGTGATGAATTTGGAAATAATTTAGTCAAACGTTTTCCTTATAGATTTTCCTGTGATTTCTTATACTTAAGGGTTAGGGGAAGAGGAAGCAGGAAAACTTCAGCATATAGACTAAACTGAATTTGTGAGTGCTTAAAAATGGGAAAAAAGTTCTCTGTCAGCCTTTTTGTGGGAAGTTAAAGAAGCCCCAGGCATGTTGAGCAAGCTGTTGAGATTACGTAGTAATGAATAATACATGTGTACCAGTGGAGAGATCTCACTGCTGATTATTTAAGTGAATATTTTTGTGGCCAAACTACTTGTGAAATATGCAGAGGATTTATTATTAGCAGAAGTGACAAAGAGAAGATTGGAAAAAGCTGTTGAATGATGGGAACAGGAGTGATTTGTTACAGGAGTGGTTAACCACACCAGTTGCATGATTTTTTGGAAGACTGGCCATACGTGTTTGAAAGCAAAATTGTTTTCATGAGCCACAATGTAGAGATTCTTCAGCATACCTGGCCTGGGGGATCTTACCTGGAAGGTAATGCAGAGCATCACAGCTATTTTCATTTTCTTTACCTTTTTTTCTTGAGTAGTTGGTACTTTCTTGTCCCAAAGATGTAACATTGGGAGAAGTATGGTGTTCCTGATAAAGATATGCTGGGGACAGTGGGACAGGCAGATTCCCACATTTTAGGAGTATCCAAGAAAGGCAGAACCAGTTCTTTACCCTGTGACTGTTTCTTCAGGAAGGCTGACACTTGCTTTTCACTCAGAGACAAATCAGGATTGTGGCTTTCAGTGAAACAAAACTGCTTCCCTGCTGTTTGAAAGGATTTTGCTCTCAGTCAGGGGTAGGATGTAGATATTCACCTGTCACCTCCACGCATCCCCCAGCTGAGCTCAGTGCCCCCTCTGGAGCTTCCCTGGATCTGTGGAGTCCTTGCAGCAGCAGCAGCAGCAGCTCAGGTGTCCTTCACACTTCCCACTCAGGTGTGTGACTCCAGCCAGTCTGAAATTAGATGATGAAAGGAAATACTCTAATGTGGATCTGTTTATAGTTGCCTTCAAGTCTTACATCAAACAACAGCACTGTGCTGAGTCTTCTATTTTTCACTTGTTTGGACTTTTTTTAAAATTAAATGTGGACAGTGAGATAGTCATCAAAATCAATTATTTTGATATGCTGAGGGTATGATTTTATTGTAGTTTACTTGCTGTATCTCATTTTGACTCACCTAACTCCTAGAGAAAGGATGGAAAATGTATTTAAGGTTCCTTATTTAGGATTTTACTCTAGTGTACATTAATGACAGAAGCTGTGGGTGCAGTAGCTGGGCTGAATTTCACTTCTTCCACACAGCAGAGCAACCATACCCCAAATCCAGTTCAAGAGGAGTAACATCAGCTTCTTTCACATCTGCATTTTGATTTGGGCCTTTGTTGTTTTGTTAAGGTGCCCTTGTGTGTTATTTCACCCAGTGTTATTTCAGCTGCTGTAGTGCCCAGCCACTGGATGCAGGATGCAGAAGACATTGGGGAATTCAGGTTGTTGCAGAGATTCATGACAGTGTCCTTCAGCTGCTCATAAATGTTATTAATCGACCTTCTTGCCATTCTTTGTGCCCTTCTGATACCATGTGAACTGAAATCATTGTAGAGAACATCCTCACTCGTGTATTTGACTGTGTCAAGCACTTCACACATGGGTTCCAGTTCATCATTTGATCAGATAACAAGAGCTTTGGCTTCACTTCCACAACTGCATGGCTCTCACCTCTCAAATCAAGTTCCACATTCTCTGCTTTGCTTGAATCATTTCAGCTAATTGCTTTCTTTTTTCCTCTTACCTAGTCTCTAACATATTTTGTAGCACTTCTAGCTCAATTTAAGGTCATGTAGACCCCTTATCAGAATTGTTTTGTTAAAATTCATATTAAAAGGGTGATTTTCCTTTCCTGAACCTCTGTTGACCAGACTGTGACTCCATGAAAATCCTTTACCAAACCTTATTTGTTTGCATCTCACTTTAGTTTGCCTTGGCCCTCAGCTTTTGTGTTTCAGTTCTGCTTTTGGTTCCAGAGAGCTTCAGAGGTTTTGAAGCTCATTTATAAATTTGCTTCATCCTCAAAGTGTTTTCGTCAGATATTGTCACTGAATTTTGTGGATTTTTTTTTAGTTAAATGGTGATGTTACTGCTGGGAATTCATTCTAAAACAAAATCCATTGTGATTTTTCTCAAACTCTTTACAAGTATAGCACAAAATTCTTTCTAAAACTGCATCCTGAAAATGTAACAGTGACCAGGAGCTGGAAGTTGAGTTTTTGACAGAGATGTGGCACTTTGGCACTCACTGTCTCTGTTCATCACTGCATATTATTCATAGCAGAATAAATGCCACATTGGTTTGCCATGGTTCTGACCATCTCTGGCTTCTTTGAGTTCCCTTCCTCTTCTGTACATCAAAAGCAATGCACAAATGAGCACAGTTTATAAATAGAATGAAGTGGAGATAATTGGTGGGACTGGAAGAAGAGTTTTCAGTATTCTCATGGCTTGGTTCATTGGTGACAACTAGATTTAAGTTCAAGAAAAATAATTTTAACAAGAATCTTTGCAATTTCTTCCCATTGCTGCCTGTCCCAGGAAATGTCTTCAGAACTTTCATTTGCTTCTCTGTTGTCTTGCTTTTGGGTAATTAATGGAATGTACTCTGTAGTTCCATTGAGCAGATACATTGCTTTTCTGTTTTATTTAAGTTATATGAAAGAACTGAGGAAGGAAAAAGCTGTGCAGCCTTTTTGGGAACAGAGATTGTTAGAAGCACAAATATTTCTAGAATTATGTAATAATTAATAGTTTATTTAAAGGAATATGTCAATTGTAATGGAACCAAGACATTAGTAGATTGATTTTTGCACATTATTTAGAGTAGCAAGTTCGTGGTTTGTTTCTTTGTGTTTTTTTTCTCTGTTCTTTTGGAGTCTTCTAACACTATAGTCATAAGTAGAAAATCATTTTCAGAAATATACCATAGAGAGATGGAGACACCACAATTAACTCGATGAGTAAAACAGGTTTAAATGTGGCTGACTAAAAAGCATGGGTTTAAATCAGCCTGCTGATAAGATTTAGGCATCAACATGGGACAGAAGGTATTTTTGGGAACAGCAACAATAGAACCTGAGGATCTGTTTGGTTAATCCCCTCTGTGGTTACACTGATTGCTTTGTCTTCCTGACCTTCAATATTACATTGTTTAGAACAGCCTTTTGCATGGGGCTGGAAGAAGTTTTTTCTTTGGGTATTTATAAAATGTTGGTATGTTCATATAATTTCAGCTTCCAAGGAGCTGCAGACACTTTGGTGGCCCCGTGGTGGTCGTGAGTCCCATCTCCCATTCAGAGAGAGGTGTTGCCAGCAGTGGTCAGCTCAGAGGTCACTTGTCTATCAAGGGTCTTAATGTCCTCAGAAATTCCTGCACCTTGATCTCCATCCTTCCAACCACCCATCCCTGACCCTCTGAAGAGCTGTTGGGTGATCTGTTCTTCAGCTGCTGGCTCTGACTGCTGGGTTTAGCCCCAGCCTGAGTGAGGCCAGCTGTCCCCTCTGGGTGTGAGCGTTTCAGGACACACAGTTTGTACGAGCACTGAGCAATAAACCCCAATGCCTCACTGCCAAGACTGGAGCACTAGAGAGAATTGATACAGCTGGGAGAGAACCAGATCATTTGAAATAACAAGCCATGCCCTATGCTGTAAAAAACCTGAGAAAATAAATCCAAAGCTTATCCTTGCAAAAGACTGACTCCCACCTCATTAAAAAGTCTGATTTGTTGGGTACTGGCATGCAGCAGCCAATGGCTACTGCAGGAAAATGTAGCAAATTCAACTCTTTTTCACTCAAAACTCTATGTTCTTTTGTTCTGTTTCTGCTGTCTAGCCCAGTTTTTCTCACTCTGTGTGATCATTCACATTAAATCTTCTGAGAAAAATTTTTTCATCCCTGCAATAAGACCTGGATGACAGGAGTCAGTTGACAGTTTTAGAGGTTGCATAACAGAAAAAGGGTTATATAGAATAATAAAATAATAGAACACTTCAAGTTGGAAGGGATCCATAGGGATCATCGAGTCCAAGTCCTGCTCCTTTCAGAGCTACCTAAAACTAAACCATATGATTTGACTTAAAGCCTCATCCAGACATTCCCTGAACTCTGCCAGGCTGGTGGCCACTTCCAGATGCAACTCCAGTCATCAGCTGTAACAGTAAAGAGGGGAAGAAAGTGACCTCAGTGCCCTAACAGCAGAGTGTGATGGTTCCAAGAGGAGATGAGAAACCTTGTATATGGAATATCGTGACAAGGGGTTAGGGAGGCAAGTATTTTCACAGAGCAATATTTTCCAAGACACAGTGGCCATCTGACAGCTGAGTTATGAGAAAGCAGCTGGGTTTTGTCAGGGTAACATGCTCCAGGTCTACTGGAAAATGTTCTTTTGTGTGAGTTGAACTTTCATTGTCTGTTGGCAGATTGCAGTAATTTGCAGTTACCCTGGAAAGGAGGAAAACCTGTCTCTTCTTGCTGTGTAGCAAATTCTCAGCATCCTGTTGATGTGGAAGAAGCCAACTTTGGAATCTGTTGAGTGCTGCCTGCTCTCCCTCCCTGGTTATCCAGGGGCTGACTGGGGTGCTTGTAAGGTCACAGCTGCAGTCTTGTGAAAGCTTGCTACAGGTTGTGGTTAGAGAAATCAATTTTCTCTAGCAATAGGTAACACAGTGAAATACCTCTTCCAAAAGCCCTCTGTGATCTGTAATCATCGTGCTTGTCTGTGTCTGGGTTTTTCTATGCTGGAAGTAGGAGGCAGCACTTGAGATTTTAATTTTGTGCTATCAGGAGAGTGCAGTCTGAACTGACGTGTCCAAAATAAAAAATTATTATGAACTTGCAGCCACTGGACAAATACTGAGCAGAAGCAATTGTTAGTATTTCCAGATTACTTTATATTTAGAATCTGAATAAACTAAATCCAGGATAAAGGATTACACAAACCTTTCAGATGGAACACTACAAGCCCTTTGTGAAGAGATAAAGAAGCTGTATTTCTGATAAGATTTGCATGCCGAATCCTAGAATCTTCATGCCATTGCAAATGAAAATTCAGTTTATAAGGAAAAAAGCCAATGTAAAGAACACTCCCATATGTCAGAAAACTGAGAGAGAAAAACATTTTCCTAGCCATTCATAGTCATACTGCGTTCAAAGAACTCTATGTACATTTGTAAATTGTCTTGAAGCTGGAGAAAATTAATCTGTGCAGCTCCTGACCGTGCCTGACGCATTGGACAGACGTCAGGCTTTTCCACTGACTTCATTTCTCCCTGTCTGCACTCTTGATGTTTTCATTTCCTTTAAAGTAAACTGTATGTCTGAAGTTCCCAACTTTCTAACGCTTGGAGCTTACTTGGTGTATCACTACAGAGTTTAAAATTACAGAAATTTCCAAAATGTGCCTTCAGGCTTCACTTTGTCTTAGCTCTTATTTGCAGGCATGTAGCATATTATGGTGCATCCTGGTGGTACTATAAAGTTCGACTTTGAGCAAACACTAAGCTTTTATTTGTAAACATCTCATTTAAACAGCAACAGTCAGAGTGAAAAAAATTTGAGTACCACTTGAACTTTTGCTGGAACATTATGAAAAATGGATGAGACTGGAGAAAATAATAGGTATTGACAATTACCTCTTTGTCAGATTTTCTCCAGAAAATCTCCTTACTCTGCATGCTTTTCAGGGGAAGAATTTTTTTTTCCCTGTCCTTAGTCCATATCATTTAATCTTGGCTTGTTGTGTACCGGCTCATAGAATTTCAGTTATAGTTCAATAGCTTTTGTCTAGAGCTCGTTATCTGTAATTGAATGTATGCACCAAGCTGAATATGTTTATTTGTAACTTGATAATTAAGCTGCTGCAGATGCTTATTCTGGGAGGAGAGGAGACAGGCAGCCTCTTATCCCACAAATGCTGCTTTGGCTTGGGATGGGAGAACCAGGATGTGTTTGAAGGTAACCACAGTTCACCTGCCAGCATGTGCAACCACTGCTCATATCTCCCAGGGGGTGACATGTTTTGTTTATTAATTATCTTGTCTCCAAAGTAAGTGAACACTGAAGAAAAGGGGCTTCATTGTTGTTTTTGTAGATTATGCTGGCCCAGATGTTACTGAAGACCAATGTCCTAAGGTTGTTTAAGACTGATGCTGACCAGCTTTGGTCTGCAGCTTCCTCGTGGGGGGAAGAGGAGGGACAGGCATGGATTTCTTCTCTTCTTTAGGTGTCCTGTGCAGGACCAGGAGTTGGACTTGATGATCTTTATGAATCTCTTCCATCTCAGGATATTCTTTTGTTTTATGTTTCTATGAATTTTTACCACTGTAGCTCCTGATTTTAATCTACCCTGCAGGTTAAGGAGTGCTGATTTCACAAATTCTTAGGAAAAAAGGGTAAGGTATGTGGGGTCACCTCGCCATTGTGCTGATACTGAACTATGTGAAGCTTCTATTTAAAAAAAAGAGAGAGAGAGAGAAAGTTGAGTGGGAATGTATTGCATTCTGGTATTTCATGGTGATGAAAATGAGAGCACACTGACGTCTGGTAGCCATGGTTGCTAACATTTCAGGAAGCACAAAAGCAGGGATGAAAGTAAGTTGTTTTTTGGGTTTTTTTTCCCCAGTTCCTCTGAGGTTTTTCAATAAATCAGATATATAGTGCCACCTTAATTTCTGCTAAATATATCTTAGTTTGCTAATGCTTTCTGGGAGCAGACCTGAGATGGCATTGTAGAACATAACTGCTTTGTTTTTGCTCTAGTTACTCTTATGCATTTTTTAAAGTTGAGCATGTTGAGTTGAGTTTTTATTTTCTGTCAAGTGTAAGAATGGCTGCTACATTAAGACCCATTAATCACATTTTAAAAATAAGTGCAGATTCTGAGAGGAAAATCACTACATCGACTGATTGACTTTCTGAGTAACAAAATAGAGAAAATAAATTGCCTTGGGAAGACCTAACATGTTGCAAGGTCCTGATCACTGGCCATGTTCTTGTGAGATAATAAAGGGCACATTTAATGTCTATACCTAAGTTGTCCTTCTGAGGCCAGTAGGACCAGAGGTCCTATGAGCCTGAAGAAGAACATTCTGTGACTCCTCAGAGCAGTGTGGTGCATGAGATGGACCCTTCTGCTGCTGAGTTTAAAGGCATCCTTACACACAATGTGCAGAATAATCTGAACACACACAGAAAAATCCAAGGAAGAAATTTCAATCGCTTGGTTTACCACGAATGCAGTCTTAGGAGTATCCTTGCAAATAGTAAAACAAAGATGAATATTTTAAGATGGGAACATAATCAGTGAAATCTGACTGCCAGGTTTGCCAGACTGTGCTGGAACTGGTGATTTGGGAACCTGCACTGTTTATTTTCAGCTAAAATGGGCCCAGACAGAGGAGGTGCTGAACATTGCTGAATGTGGCACCTGTGTGCAGAACATCTCAAAAAAAGTTTTGGCTTCAGGCTGAGCTCCTCCAGGCTTCTCATTATCCAGGTAAAAACTGGTTTTGGATCTGGACTGTCATTGTCCATGAGTTTATTTCACAGGAGTAAAAAAAATGCAACATGTCAGAAAGGAGCAGATGTTTTGACAATGAGCAATGGTTGTAAGCAAGAATTGGAAACTGGTAGGATTTTTTGCCTAGAATTTATGAGGTGTACATGTATAAAAATGCCCATGAACAAAGTTGCACCCCATTTTGTACCTGGAGGCAGGGTTTATAACCTAGCTTTGGTTTATTTCCTGCTTGGCTCTGGGCAGCTGGAGGTGCTGGGTACACTCAGAGCTGTGAGAGGTTTTGTGCACACCTTTGTCACCTCCTGGGTGCTGTAGCTGTTGTGATGATGGCCTTGGGTCTCCAGGTTTTGATGACAGGACTGCTTTCTGCCTATTTTCTTTAATAACTGTTGTTTGGGGTTGTTATCTTTGTGTTTTGAGCTCAGGGATGATTGTTTTGAATGTTGCCAGCTTCTCTTGGTATTTACTTTAGTTTCTGAGAAAAAATGTAGCCAAAAGTCATTCTGAGTTAGACTATCTTTATGAATAAAAAAATTGCAAAGGACAATTGTATGAGGCTGCAGATGGATTTGGGGTTTAATTTCTTCTTTAGAGACTCAAAAAATAGACATTAATGTTAAATTGTTGCATTTATAATCCCTTAGAACTAGTGCTATATTTTGAAATAAAGTGGAATATAAGGAAGAAATAAATATCTGCTTCTAAATTCACTTTCTCCCCTGAAAGCTATATAACTTGAGTCTCTGCCTGGCACTGTGTTTGAAAGACCATTAAAATCATCCACTTGATATGCTACTTGAAAGCCTTTTTAATTCTGAAAGGCTGTGTTAAAGCAGAGACATGAGTTTAATATATAAAATTATTAAGACCTCTGAATTTGTGGAATCTTTGAATACAGCAGAATTTTACCAGGAGTGACCATTGCACCATGCTGCTATAAATTATTCAAGTACCTGGGAAGTTGTTTTCTCCACAGGGATTTACCACCCTCAGTTCATCTTGTCAAGTCATTGCCTCCTTTCCATAGAATAATTTCAGTTCCAAAGATGACAATTTCTGGAGGTCATCTCACCCATGCTCTGCCTATACAAGTTTACTAGTCTTAATATATATATATATTTGTATATAACGAAAGTATTGTGCCAGTTTAAATAATATGGATAAGAAATCTCTTGTTTTCTCACACCTGCATTTCTTCAGTGAAATATTTTTCAACAAGTGGCTCTGTACCTTGTGTTTTTCTTCTGTGATTTTTTGTTGCCCATGTTTTAAGATAGTTTTGAATGTTTCATCTCTGTTCATTTCAGCTTAACCTGAAATTCTGTGGTGTTGCTGTTTAGTATTCTTTTGTGGTTGGAAGAGGGCAACAGTTAGGATTTATTTGTGGGTGGGAGGGAGTTAGGAGTTAGCCTGTGGTGGATTTATTTTGCCTGTTTGAATGCAGTGAAAATAATTCACTGGGGGATTGCTGAATGCTCAGGAAAAGATAAAAAAATAATTAAACCCTTTGAGTATTTTCTCTCTTTTCAATGGAAGCTGTCTTAGAGGCAGAGATAAAATGACACAATTTTTAAAAGCATCCCACCCAAACACAGCAGCATGTAAGCTGAGAGTCAAGAGTGGAAATGTGTGTGGAGATCTTTATTGTCTCTCTAAATGCATTGATACACACATGTGTGTGTATTTGAAGTTGTCTAACTCTTATGTCCAGTTCTCAATTGGATTCATTATGTCACACACCATTAGTTAAGTGCCAGCATGCACAGTAAATTATATATGGTGAACTCTAATGTTGTGGTAACAAATCAGTGAAGTAATCACATTTAACATCATTATTACCTTAGATTAAAAAAATCCAAGTCTATTCCTGAACAGTGTTGTCTGTTCACTGTGTTTTCTTTCACTGTTAACTTGGTAAGACACTGCAACAAAAGGGTGGTGAAGCTGCCTTTGGGATGGAATTTAGGGTTAGGAAGACTTGTTCTGTGCTCCTTTCCATTTGAGAGGGGAGGAGAACGTGCCAAGGCTGCAGCCTTTCAGCTTTTCAGCCTCTGACAAATGCCCACAGTGCACAAAGAAATCAGCTGAGATGGCTTCTGAAGGAGATGCTTTGTGTCCATGAGGCTGCAAACTCAAATTATCAGATAAAATGCTTCACCAGTTGGCTTCATGGGCATCTCGTAGCCAAATATTTGTACAACACCTGGTGGGGGGTGTTAATTTCGTTTTCCCTTCTGCCCAAACAAATGCTATAGTTTTGTATTCTTTCTTACTGACAGGGCTAAAATCTGTTGCCCAAAATTGCCCTGCTCTCTGTAGTGTGTAAGCAATTGAAATAGGGTTTCTTTCCACTTCTCTCTTTTGCTTAAGGTAGACTGCTGCAAACAGGAACTCTGGTAGCAATGGAGCCCAGATTTTGGTTTGTTGCTGAATAATAATGAGAGCTGGAGCTATTAGATGATTCTTGGATGGGCATTGTTTTTCTTGAATACTTGACCTGTTGACTTCCACAATGACTGTTGGTGATAAAACAGCACCACCAAAAAATCCCAGTGCAACAACTACAAACTGCATGAGCCATTTTGCTCATAAGTTATGCAAAGGACATTGTGTGTTTCTGTGTGTGGATATGGGAAGAGAGCAGAATGAGGTGCCCTTTTTCATCTGAGTGTTTGAATGGATTTTGCAGACTGGGATGAAGCTGGAAGGCATTTTCAAACGGGAGGGAAGAGCAACTTCCAAATCCTCTAAGCAAAGTTAGGGTTCCTTCTGAATTTCTGGCTAACTACTTATGGCTAAGTTTGGATGGCTCTGATGGTTTTGTACATACCAGAATTCAGAGTACATTTTCCAGTCCTTTTGGAGCAACTGTCTGGGTTTCTCTTTTTGCTTGAAATGCAAATGTTAAGATGTATTTGTTACCAACTGACAGAAAGCAAGAAAAATTATTTTAGAAGAAAGAAATCAAGCGAGCAAGCATAGCCATTCATTATTGAAATGACAGTGTTTCATGGCAATTTTGTCTTGAAATAACCTTCTGGGTTTGCAAATTGTGCAGAATTATTTTTCAGTCGCCAAAACTCTTTGTCACACACTCAAAACCCCTTTGTGATACATGCAGTGCTATCTCAGTAATGGAAAGGTAGGAGCAGATATTTGGCAAACAGTATTAACCATCACTATATTCCAGTGAGGGCAGTCAATCAGTATTTTGCTTTGGTAAATGCATGTTAGTGTCCAAGAAATTTGGTAAGCCTTTAGATTTGACTTGAGAAAATAAGTGGAAGAGGATTTTTTTGTGTGCCCCCAAGAGTTGGCTTTCCCATCCTGCCCTTCCACCCAGAAATGTGGAATTGAGTGTTTTTTCCCCACCAGTGCAAAGTTTGCTTCTTGACACTGGCTCCTTCATTAAGATGATTGTATAAGATGGATATTCTCAGTGAGGGTCAGTTCCTGGGCTGAAGTCATGGGATGTGCCAATTTTTGAGGCTACCAAGGTGTTTCAGAAGATAAGTAAGAAATGGCCATGTTGTGCATTCAGTATTTTTTTTATTGCCATCTGCCTGAAAGAAGTACCTTTGAGGAGATTCAGATCAGGGAAGAAATTGCAGTAATTGTTTCTAGATGCCTTGTTCTGTGCAGAAACAGTTGCTTTAAAGTCATGGTATTTTATAACTACTTTATTAGAGATATTTGACCTCCTCCTCCCCACCCCTTCTTTGTACTAACTCACCAATAATTCATGGGTATCCTTAAGACAAAAAGAGAAGATCCAGGCTAGGTCTAATTTTCCATTAGGAGATGATCACAGAGCCAGTAATACACATATAATCTGTTGGCTCTCCCTGAGCTACTTATACTGGAAGAGAGTTAATATCTGAAAATTGTTGTGACAAACCTCCATGCAGCCACCTAAATACTGCTTTTACTCAGGTCTTGGGGCAGAATGTGTGACTTTGAAAGCCACTTTCAGATAACAAAATAATTGCCTTGGGTCTCCAATCATCTCCTTGTTGCAGATGGATTTCTCGTGCTGTACCCAGAGGAAGTTGCTGTTGTGTTTCTATCTCGGCTGTTTTGTGATCTGGCTGATATTTTGCTGTGGTGTTTTGGCTCACAGCGAGGTGCCACACGTGTTATTAGAGCACAGGGATCGCTGTGCCTGCTCTGATAGGGATGAGCCCCACAAAAGCTCTCATAAAAAGCTCTCATAAACACTGGGGGAGAATAAAGGGCTCCCGGCGAGGGCTGGCTGAAAAGGTGTGTTGTGTTTTTTATGTACTGTTTTTCAGACTCTGAGTTCAGGAATGGTTTACTGGAATTAATTTTGTTTTATATCTGACACTAAGGAAAAAAAATTGCCACTGGTTATTATTTCTTTAAGTAGGCTTTTATTTTGATAATTGAAGTTTGGAGAGGAGGGCAAAGCTGTGAAACACCTGTGAAGGAGCCCTCAGTTATCTATGGTGACTGTAATGATGGTGTGCATTGCCACAGGCCTTACTCATCCATGTTCCCTATCAAACCAACCTTGTTATAATGGGTTATCATAGACATTTAGTAGGAGAACTTTCTGTTGAGGAGCAGGAATTGAAGAGCTGTTGTTCTCTTGTCCCTTCCTGGGATCTGCCCCTTGGTGTGCAGTTCTGGAGGAGCACTCCAGTGTTTATCCATGGAAAGTGATAATATTTGGTGTTTGTACTGCACATTCATGTGTGGAGCAGAGCAGTGCTTTATATAGGATTCAAGAAGTGTTATAATAATAAAATTCAGCTGCCGTGCCTGTGCTGTTTTGTGAGAGTGGTATTCAGAAGTACAAATAAAGAAGTGAGCATACAGAAGGAAGGGGCTGTCAGGCAGAGCCCACACTGGCACAATTTGTACCCAGCCCCTAAAATCATGGCTGTGTCATTCCTGGGGCCTCTAGGTATGGTCATCATTCAAAAAATCAACTAATATTTCTTGGTCACTATCTCTGTCTTATTAAATCAGTGTTTCGTGACTCTACACAGCAAAAGTGTGTTGTTGTCTGCAGACAAGTGGGCTGTGTTTTAGACCTAAAAAGGGAAATTAGATTCATGAATTAGTGATGATATCCAATTTTATGTTGTCTTTTATTTTTTTGTCCTGATGCTGAGATTAGCATTTTACACAGATGCATGAGAAAACACCTGATGTTGCAGCTCAATTAAGTGCATACTTAATGTTCCACAACAACATGTGACTAAGGCAGGCAATGAAAAAAAATTAATCTGTTATTGACAGAGATTGTACAGAAAAAAACATACATTTCCGTCATGCAGCAGGAAGGAAAAAACATCAGCAAGGATGATGAAGACTTTCTTAATAAGATTTTGTTTTTAAATATTCCTTTTCAGACCTCTTAATAAAATGAATGCATAGAACTAAGATCACTGTTGAATGAGATTATGTTCTCATCCATTTAATAATGATGCAGTTGTAGGGTTTTTTTCCTGCCTTCTCTTTTAACTTTAAATATTTAGTACTGGGCAAATTTTGTCTAGGTTTAAGTGGGTTTATCTGGTTTTTTATTTGTTTGTTTGTTTGTTTGTTTTATGATTTCAATTTGTGTAATCTGAATGGAGCTTCATCTCACAGAAGTCTAAACATAATTTTTTCTAGTCATCTTGTGACTTCAGTGCCTGTGTACTGTAGAAGCCACGTGGACAGGAGCCTTTTTACGACAGCATTTTGAAAATTGAATTTAAAGAGAGCATTTTGCTTTAATTTGCTGGGTCAATTTGTTTAAATGGGCAATAATCTTGTATTTTTTCTGGTGAGACCTTAGACAGAGAGTACATTTGAGCATCAGTTTTGATGCTGCAGAATATAGCACTTGTGCTAATAAATGCTGGTAAGCTGATAGGTTTATGTATTTTTACTCAGAATGACTGATTTTTGGCTTATGTATTATTTGTGATTGATTACAGGTTGCCTATTCATTTTCATTCTGGCTGGGCTATGGAAAGAGAAATTACTCTATACTTCCTTATCCCCTCTGTTCTCAGCCACCTCCCCAAGAGATCAGCTCCAATCTCAGCACTGTGTGACAGTTAGCAGTTGTGACAGGCTAGCCTATTTTTGGAAGTCTGTCCCCACTCTTTCCCTGCTGGAAAAGAAAAGCAAGTTATCTTTAAAAATTAATCCATTTGGAAGAGGAGGAGAGAGCTTTAGGCAGCACTCAGTGCTCGGGCTGCAGTTCTGTGATGTTGTGTTCAGCTCAGCCACGGGCTGGGAGAGCTTTGCACTCGGCCTGGCACGGATCACCTGCCCTCAAGCTCTGCAAAAACCCTTCTGTTGTGCATGGAGGAGGCAGCAGACTCAAGTACAGCGTGGAGCTGCATGGATGTTGTCCAGTCATGTCTTATACTTCACACATTCCTGAGCTGCTTCTGCAAACCCAGAAATACTACTGCTTGTCTCCAAGGAACAGAAACAGAAGTTCAGAATTTGGCAGTTAGGGTGGAAAGACTTTTTTTTTTAAAAAATCTTTTATTTTGACCCTCCTTTAGGCTTGCAGACTCTACAACTAGTAGAGTACATGTGTTAGATTGTGCTTGCAGTTGGATCACATCCATAGCCCTGCTTCATGGGAAGAGTAACTGCTGTGTGCTCAGTGATTGCACCTCTTATTTTGATGTGGTCTCCTTATAATCAAACTGCTACCTCTCAGTGCATTGCAAACTCATCTCAAATCAGGCAGACAGTCCTGGCACTTCCTCAGGATTATCAATTTAAAAATATCAAGCAAATGTTTTCTGGTAGGGAAAGGTATGGCAGCAGAATGGCATTGTCAATGGATGGTTTATATTGTATCAGGAAAGCAAGAACTGAAAGTACATAAAACTATGACCAAAATAGCTTCTGTATTTTCATTCTATGTTGTCTATGTCCCTAAAGCTGAGGAGCACACTGGGCAGCTGATGTCAGGGCTGATCTCCTAAAGCACAATTATTTTGTTTTCTCATAGGTGGCTATTATTGGAACTTTAAAAATAGACTCTGCTGTCTGTCTAATCTATTCATTTAATCTTGTTCTTGATGCTTCATTTTTTTCCCTTGTATATGATGTGAATGCCTCTGTGCCCACACTTGGTGCTCCTGTCATTGCTCTACAGTATCAGAACACCTTTCCCTGGAAAGTCAGTGCTGAGTCATGTTCAGAAGGTGCTCCTGCTCCCCACATCAGCTTAGTATGCAAGGAATGAAGTATTCAAAATACCACTTAGGTAGGGGTCACAAAAGGAGTGGGCAACACTTGACCCTTTAGGGCTGATCTTGTATTTTCATGGTGGAAGTTGTGTTGTTGAAGGCTCCTGAACCACAAGGCACAGATCTAAAATGTTAGTGAGCTCATGAGACAGAAGCCATAAAAATCTGTAAAATAAAGTACCTCTGGAGGCAGGACTGTGATACCTAAGGACAGTGCTCTCTTTACATGGATACCATCCAGCCCTGGGGCCCCTAAAATTCTGGTGCAGGCCCAGAGGAGGCCACAAAGTTCATGAGAGGGTTGGAGCACCTCTGCTATGGAGACTGGCTGAGATAATTGGATCTGTTCAGCCTGGAGAAGAAAAGGCTCCAGGGAGACCTTGGAGCCCCTTCCAGTGCCTAAAGGGGCTACAAGAGAGCTGGAGAGGGATTTGGGACAAAGGCATGGAGTGACAGGGCAAGGGGGAATGACTTTAAACAGAAAGAGAATACCTATCAATATCCAATATTCAGTCAAGACACGATGGGATATGAGGAAGAAATTTTTTGCTGTGAGGGTAGGGAGGCACTGACACAAGTTTTCCAGGCAAGCTGTGGCTGCCTCATCCCTGGCAGTGTTCAGGGCCAGGTTGGATGGAGCTTGGAGCAATCTGGGATAGTGGAAGGTGTCCCTGCCCATGGCAGGGGTTGGAGCTCAATGATCTTGAAGTTCCCTTCCAGCCCAAACCATTCTGTGTTTCTGTGTTTTCCTGAATGTGGCTTTCCCTTTGTCCCCTTTAAAAGATCATGGCAGCACTCTGTGTCTCCTTTTGTCCTCTACACCAACTGAAACTCAAAATGTACATCAGCTTGTCTGGGTGGAATGGGTTAAATTGAAAGTGAGGCAGTGCATTAACTTACAGCTACAGCAAAGCACATATTGATTCCTCCCAAAGAAATATATCCATATTTTACACTTTTTAATCCTTTAGGTTTAAGAGTTTCCTGAGGAATATAGCTCATCTGATTATATTCTTACCAAAAAGGCTTTTCTTTTATTATTGTGTGACGTAAAATTCCCAATTCTGTCTCATCTCTGCTTCACTGCCAGAAAGAGAAGCTCCTGAGTGTGCAGGTGGACACCCCACATTTACAGAGTTTCCTGTCAGCCAGAGGGATGCACGTGCACACTGCAGAAATTCAGACTGACACAACCAACAAAAAAAGCTCCACATGTCTGTACATGCCTGGTGTGAACCCTACCTGAGCTGAGGTGTGAACTGCACACAGGGAATTGTGTGGATATTGGGGAAATTTTGTCATAACAGATGTTTCCATGCCCATGGCAGTGACCTTGGATTTAGCTGACCTTTAAGGTCCCTTCCAACCCAAACCTTTCGATTTTTGTGTAGAATAGAAAAGTTTCATTGTGAAAGACAAAGAAATGGGAGAGCAGAAACAGTTTTCAGGATCATTTCTGGTACATATATGTATGTATGTATGTATGTATGTATGTATGTATGTATGTATGTATGTATGTATGTATTACCTGTTGTTTTACAAGGTGGATCAGTAAGGGGCAGCTTTCTTTGGGTTTCAATTCCTTCTGCATGGTTTGGTGCATGGAGAAAAAATGTTTCCTTAATTCTACCCCTCATGTCATTTCTGGAAGATTAAGCATAATTAGGCCCTTAAGTTGATGATCACTTTTTTGTATCCATCAGTGATAGGATGAAGCATTTTTAAATACTTATTTAAAGTACATGTGAACTAGCAAAGTAATGAATGGGCTGTGCTTCTGGACTTTGTCTTTTCATATGCTAAGTAGTAATAGTTAATCAGCATTGGTATGTGGTGCAACATCAGATCATCAGACCAAAAACATCCATCTGTCTCTCTTGAAGTGAATCATCATAGTAGCATCCTTGTTCAGTGTCTTCTGTAGAAGAAAAATGAGACAAACATCTTTTAGCCTACAGAGTGTTTGCTTGCCTACTGTAAATGAATATTTAAGAGGAGGGGGAAAAGAAGAGAAGCAATACAGGTTTGTATTTGTATAAGGCTGGAGAATCTGTAACATTTTCTCTACATCCTTTTTCTCAGTCCATCAGAAACAGACGTGCTTCTACACACATTGGCTTGCATGGGCATGTGGGGAAGTCTCTGTTCCTAGAAGCTTTACACTGCTCTGAATTTGTATCTTTAGTGAGAGACTCCAGTCATCTAATCTTTCTAGTTGGTTTTGGTTTTTTGTTCTTTTTTTCTTTTTTTTTTTTTAATTTTTTTTGAATATCCATTAATTTAATGTCATTGCATGTATTTCAGCTGATAACTTCATGTGCACACTGATCAGAAAATAATTTCTTACTTTTTGGCTGTAAGTGTACATCTTACCTTTTTATCTGCTTTTCTCCAAATGTTTCCAGTCAGATTGGTCTGAATTTCTTAAATCAGTTGTGTGGCTATAAAGAATCATGACAAATTTCAGGGCAGTCTATATTTGGACACACAGAGCAAATCCTGGGAAGTTGCTCTTATCTATTTCCATGTTTCAACTATTGTTCTTGACTTTAAAAACTCATTCTTCCTGCAAGAGTTGAGGGCTTTTCCTTCCCCACTCTAGTTGCTTTGAGACTGAGTGCTACTTTTACCTTCTTTTTTTCTGTGATCAGAGTACTTTTTAAATTTTTGTAAGAATAATTTAAGACAGATGATTAAAATAGTTTTGGCTCTGTATTAGACAATGGCTAATTAAACCTATCAGCTGCAAGAAGGTGCAACAACTGTTGCGTGTAGACTGTCTAGTAGCTGTAACAAAAATGTAGCAAATTTTGGCTTTTCTTTTCCATTGGAGGATCATCCTGCTTTGTCTAGTCTTAGTTGAGTGCCCAACAGCATTGACTGGGATGGAGTGTCCAAAGACTGTTCTGGGTTGTGACTGCTGTAGAAGTGATCAAATTGTACATAAGATATTTATGAAAAGTCAGTAGAAACTTACCCACACAGTGATTATGTGGAGCAGTATTTTATGTTGTTAAGATGCTGAAAAGATGTTTTGTATCCATTGTATAGCACAGTGTCCAGCTCAGGGACCTCCATCATGAAAAGGGCATTGAATTGTTGTAGCAGGTGCAGAGGAGACCACGAGGATGCTCAGAGGGCTGGAGCACCTCTGCTGTGAGGAGAGCCTGAGAGTTGGGGCTCAGCCTGGAGGAGGCTCTGAGGACACCTTAGGACACCTTCCAGTACCTAAAGGAGCAGCAAGAGAGCTGGAGAGGGACTTTGGCCAAGGGCATGGAGTGATAGGACAAACAGAATGGCTTCAAACTGACCGAGGGCTGGTTTAGACTGGATATCAGGAGGAAATTCTTCCCTGTGAGGGTGGGGAGGCTCTGGCACAGGTTGTCCAGGGAAGCTGTGGATGCTCCATCCCTGAGAGTGTCCAAGGCCAGGTTGGATGGGGCTTGGAACAACCTGGGATAGTGGGAGGTGTCCCTGCCCAAGGCAGGGTGTTGGAACTGGATAATCTTGAAGCTCCCTTCCAACCCAAACCATTTTATGATTCTGTGAAATCATGGATACACTGGGTTGGCCACAGTTGGTTAAATAACTGAGAAAAAGTCATTTGAGGAGTCTCCTGACCAACTCACACAACTTCCTAGAGGAAGTTTGGAAATGTTGGAGAACAAGGAAGCAAAGCAGTTATGTAAGGATGCAAGTTGGAGTTGATCATTTTGAGATCCATGGAAAAAGATGTGTAATGTGCTCTGCTCTCAGCTGAGGATGTGTGACTGTCACTTGGAGCAAGCGAGAAAGTCTCCCCAAGGCATCTGGCAGAAGTTGTCTGGTTCCTCCTCTCCCTCCCACCTCCCCTGGTCTCCAGCAGTGTCTCCTCTTGGAGTTCCTTCAGTGCATTATGCCATAAAACTGCAGCTCTGTCCTCTGTCATTTCCACTACTTGGAGCCTGAACTAGGGAGCTCATGGTGCATTTGAAAATGCAGAGGAAATCTGGGTTTTGCCACCCTGAGGTTGATTTTCCCTGTGGTCAAAACTTGTTATTTCTGTCCCCATCCATGTTTATCTGGTTTTAGTGTTAAATACCACTCTTGTTCTCTTTTCATTTACTGTAATCTCATTTAGATATAAGGAATTGCCTGTGTATTTTTTTTCCTAATTGTACTGTTTCAGTCACTTTCAAAGGGCTAGTTGTGCATATTATTGTAATTCTGCAAGTTATGGGTGTCATTGAAATTGCAAATCATTCCAGGTGCTTCCATGTGGCCACCTTGGCTTTAGCACTTAGTTAATCAGGAGAGGAAGGGGTTTAGATGGATTTTTTTTCCATATGAACATCCATGATTGTCCTTATGTCTACAACTTTAGTATCATCATACTTTGCTCTGGCAATTATCTGATTGCAAAAAAAATGTTTCTCTTTCCAGATTTGGTCATTATACTTTTTTCTCTGATTACCAGCATGCAAAGCAGATCAGTGTCAAGCAGCTTCCATAATATTTGTAATAATACAGAGTAAATCAATACTTGATGTAATGGAACAAGAATATATCCATTAAGATAGTGAATTATGGTAGTGTCTCTGATGTTGTTTAGTGTTTCTGTATTCCAGCCCTTCAGAAGGCTGAGATGATGTTGACTGACAAAAATCGTTTAAAAGAAGTGGTTCATGTGATGTTTTTTTGCCTGGGAGTCCAGGTAAAGACTCCTGTTTGTTGTTTTGTTATGTTTTAACAGAGTAAACCAGGTGCTCTATGTGACAATCTAAAACCCACTTTAAGGCAGTTAATTTTTGTCTTGTACCTACAGAGAATACTCCATATCATCCCCCTCCTTGATTAAAACACTTCTATATTTACATTTCCACAAGCATATCAAAACAGGAGTGAAAGCACTGATTTCTAATAAAAAGTATCTCAATGCTAATGTGCTTTGTTCTCCTGCCCTACAGACTAATAGTAATGAAAACTAAAATGACATTGTCAGACTTGCATATTGATGTGCAGAAAGCTGACTGTGTTTATGTCAGCTGGAGTTATCAGATAATAGTAATAACAACAACAACAACAATAATAATAATAGTCTGATTTTTCACAGTTTTACCTAGAAAGGAGTTGTTTAGAAAGGAGCTTTATGCCACTCTTCAAAGCTTGCTCATGGCTCTGTTTTCTGTGTAGCTTTTTTTGCTGAGTTGTGTGGCAAAGTGTTTTTCCTGCTTTTATTCCTTGGGACCCTGGAAGGCAGTTCACCAAAGCCAGCCAACTAATGCCTGTGTATCATCATCACGAGGCTTTATAACATTCCTGAAAGGGCTGTGCTGGATTGTTGGAAACACACTCTTTTGTTCCCTTTGATGCAGTTACCTGTACTGCATCCATCATGACATCTCACTTTATAAACACCGTTGGTGCTTTTGCCATGTTTCCAGGAAAAAAAATGGATGTAAGGAAATACAGGAGCTAATTAAGTGAATAATTCATTAACATGATATATTTCTTTTAGCAAAGGCAAAGCTGTTTGGAATGTGAGGGTGTGGCTAGCGATTCTTCAGCCTTGAACTATTTCCTCTTGTTCCAGTTGTATCTGAGGAGTGGATTTGTTATCCCCAGAGTAAGTATTTGGATATAATTTGGATGTCTGCAGATCCCTTGGAGGCATTAAGAGCTGTAGGGATGTGTTAATTAACTGGTGTTGATGGCACTGGTGGGATCTTTGCTGTTGGTGAGGAGATGATAACACAAGTTCAGTTTTAGATCAGTTTTAGATCCTGGGCTGATCACAGAGCAGCAGCTTTTAGAGGAGAGCAGACTGATGTGCTCAGCATGGCAGGATGGATTGCTAGCATGGAATCCATAAGGCTGTTAGTCTAGGAATACTTTTCCTAGCAGAGTCTGCTTCTCATCTCCAGTGTCCTTCATACTGTGTACTTTTATTAGATATCAGGTAACAAGGCAAAGGATATCCCAACCCTGCTAATTTGTTCTCTGATCTTTCAAACCCTTTCTTACATCTTTATGTTTATTCATGTGGATTGTTCATTTGACTAGACTCGTTGCAGAATAGAAGATGCATAAATAGTGCATTTTGAGTATGTTATGCAAAGTTAAGGGAGATAAGGGAAAGTGTGTCTGTGTCATTGCAGATTCATTTATTTCAGGGTGTTCTGTACAGAACATACCAGCATGTTGTACAACACAATTTATCCTTGTGCTGCTGGTGGTACAGAGGAGTGAATAAAATGCATTGTTAAAACATAATAAATTGTATTAATATCGAATAAAATAGCATAAGGATCTTCTTATAGATACTGTGGCTACAATATAACCCATGGCAATATGGAAATAAGTAACATTTATTACTAAGTATAATTTTTATGCTGCTTTGAAAGTGACAAACATTTGACATGTTCAGTTAATAGGTTTAATTAAAATTCAAGATTCATTATGGAGATGAGTAACTCTCCTTCATTACCTTTGTAGGAACAAAAGATACATTTCAAGAAAGAAAATATGATTAACCCAGTAACATGTATCAGAAGAATTGCAAATACTCCCTTACAGGAGCACAGATCATGATTATTAAATTCTGCCTCCCCCAGCAAAGAGGGAATGAGATTCAAAGCACATTGGATTTGCAGAACTGCTGGATTTCAAAAAAGTGATTTTAAAATAACTGTAAATGCACTTGTCAAAGAGGTGAACTGTTGCTTCAGAGAGATCAGAGGAGATTAGAACAGGGGAAGGTGTTGGAGTCTTGCTGTAAATTTCAACATATTATTGAAGAATAACTCAGGTGTAAAACATTGAATGTGGGATTAGTTCTCTGGGTTTAAGTTTTTGAATATTTATCCTATAGTAATGTAAAAAAACTTGTTAGAGGGTATTAGACAACTATCCCATTTCTTCCACTGTTTCCAAGAAAGTGGCAACACCAGCTGATGCATTGTAATACGTTATATTTATAGGTCAATTTAGCAGCTTTTCCTATTAAGTCTTGTCAGGCTCCGTGATTTATATGATATTTATTCAGCATGCCTGTAGCAGATATGACTGGCAAAGTTGAAATATGTAATGTGTTAACCTCTGAGTTGAGCTAATGATAAAGTTGAATGAGGCTAATAACAGTTTAAAACAGCCATATGTTTCCTTTCAGTTTTGTAGACTTTCAATCTTAGATCTGTTTTAGTTTCGTATAAAAATACAAAACTTTACTTCTCTGTAAGTGCAGTGTGTTGTTCTAAAGGGTCACTTCTGGGCCTCCAACTTAGAAGTGGAAGAAAAAGGAGTTTGTTTTTAATATATTCTGAAATTTCAATTTTTAAAAAAGGTGTTCATTGTTTCCTGTGTCAGTCATCAATATTCAGCTAAAGTTTCTAATCAATTGTCAGATCTCACAGCTGGTTGAAAATGACCAGCAGAGTTTTTTCATCTCTGCAGCCTTTTCTCTTGGGTCCTTTGAATTAGCTCTAAACAAGCTGTGAGCACCACAACTCTGACACTCTTCTATGGGTTTGATGTGAAAACAAAGCAGTGCTGTACTGGGCATACAGAGAGACTCTTGAAATTTTTCTGATGAGAGAAGAGAGCACACTGGCCAGGATTCACCTCCTCCCTATCAAACTTGGCAAGCAGGTTCAACTTTCCAAAGCTGCCCTCACTTGGGTGACATCTTGGGTGGTTGGTGTGTCCAGTCTTGTGTGTGCTGCAGTCAAACTGTTTTAAATGTTAAATACTTCTGAGCACCCTTTTGCAAAATGGAGTACTCTGTTTTGCTCATAAGTGACAGAATTCAGTTTTTAGGAGAGTTGTTGGTGTCAGTGTCATGACTTGAAGGACAAAGTTTATTTAATGATGTCTCATCCTTGCTGTTCCTTTTCTTCCACCTGTGTATCCCATCAGTTTGGATACAAATTCCTAGGGAAACCCACATTCAAGGGGTTCATTTAGACCTTGTTTCATTCATGACAGCAAAATATGTCTGGCAATGGGGAATTATTAGTGGAACTCCTGGACTGGGAGAAGGCAAGGTGTGGATCTGAAATGGTCCCTTCTATTCTACAGGCTGAGAAATTCTTATTGCAATTAGGAAGTCTCTGCTGGTGACTCCTTCAACTGCTGTATGAATATCCAGGTGTAGAAGTCAATCTTTTTTAGGCCACTGAATGACTAGAAAACGCAGAAAAGTTAGAATATCCCTTACCCCTTTTTTCTTTCCAGTAATTAATTTATACACAAAAGTTGCCCTGTTTTCATTGTTTTGATTAACAGCAATACGTTTTATCCCCAGTAGCTCTGAAGGCAGACTTTTATATGTAAGTCTAGACTGAGCACATTTGCCAGCACCCAGTGGTCATGAAGACTGGCTGTGGTGTCTGGTATAGAGAGCTTAGAACAGAATTAAGTTCCCACCAAAAAAGAATTGCCTCTGTTAGCTGACTCATCCAATGCCTGGGGGAAACCCCTAAAATCACACATTTGTGTAAATGGTGTTTGTCAAAATGTTCCTGTCGGGGGATGTGGGTTTTTTGTGTGGACAAGGTTCCTGCTTGGGTGCCCCAGCAGAGAGCTCTGCTTTGCCACAGGCAGTGCAGTAACTTCCAGATTTGGCTGTCACAGCAGAGGTACCAAGCTAAGGTGAATTTAGGTTGCTTTTCAGCACATGGCTATGGGATAGGATTGGAAGAGCCCAGGACAATCTTTAGGATGGAGTGTATCAGTCCTGTATCCAAATGTGTTTGTGGCTCACATGAAAATATCCTGTAGTGTTAAGCAGTGAGTGCAGCACATTTCTTGGGTAAGCCACTGCCTGGTGGCATGTGGCAGATTTGAGTAAAATAAAGATTTTCTGCAGCACAAATAAAAGCAAAACGGAAATACCATAGTTGGACACAGCTGTGCTGCAAGTTGATCCTGTTTGTCATTGTCCCCAGTTCTTTCTGATGTACATCCTTTATGTCAGGGGGTAATGGTCACTCAGTGTCCTCTATCTCATCAGAACATCTCAAATGGTTTCCCATTTTGGCAGGAGTGATTTGGAAGTCACTCAGTTATTCCTCATTGAGATACAAAATGGAAAATCTGATGGATTTACTCTCTTATTTTAGGCCAAAAAAAGCCCTTTCATTTGTTTTCTTGAGAAACATCAGTCCTAGATTTACATCATGGTAAGACACAAGGTTAGGAGAATGTCTGCTGCCACTCTGTGCAGGATCACCTGAGATCACTGAGACCTTCCCAATCCAGTGCCTCCTTACAGAGGATCCATCACTTTCTGGAACCCTGATAGAATCTGCTTTCTCAATGTTTTCAGTATGAGGCCAATCTTTAACTCATGGGATCTTCATCACTCCTCTGGTTTACTTTAAGAGCTTTAGACAGCTGTGGTAGCCAGCCATAGTGGCTGGTCTAAACCAAAAGGATTACCTCTTCTAGAAAGGTTACTCACACCAAGGAAATTATTTATTCCTAAAGTTTAGAGGCCCAGATGTTGTTGGAAACTGTCACCTGATGCTGAAAAGTTCAGCAGGAGAAAATACAAAAAGGAGAAATATTGTTCTTCATCTGCAGATATATTTAACATAATAGTGCATTTTGGGGAAGAAATAGAGAACTTCCAAGTTTTTCAGCCTCACAATTCGAGGCTGAGCAGGAGAGATTGCAAGGTCACATGGTTCGAGGCAAACAATAGTTTTTATGCATTGTTTTTACTGCTGATACTTTTTGTGTTAGGTAACAAACACATTTAAACCCCGAGCACGTTTGGATGTTTTCCGAAGTGCCTTAAAACACAGAGCAGGTCTGCATTTGTCTTTGCAACATAGAGTCTGGGAAGTTGGCTACTCTGAGAGATGGAACTGAGGTCTGCTTTTAACTCTGAAGATTTCTTAGAACACAGAAAGTTTTCAGAAAGGGAAGAAGCTCATCCCTTCTACATTTAAAAAGTTTGTAGTCTAGAAGCAAGTAAAAATAAGCATTGGTCTGTGCATTTCAGTCCCTCAAAAGGGGGTCAGCAGAGGTCTCCTCCATATTTATTTCTCATTTTTCTTTGGAAAACACTAGAAAAATAGGGATATTGTATATTTTTCTTAGTAAGATTTCTTATACTTTACCAGTAAGGTCTGGACCCCAAAGAGTCAGATCATACCACCCTTAAAATTCTTACATAGTAGGAGAAGATCACGATTTCTCATATTTAGGCAGGGAAGTGAAGGCATATTGAAAAACAACTGGGGTTTCATTTATTTTCTAGACAGAGTGATCTGAATTTTTCAGACCTGAGATGCCCTTTTGCCCCTTTTGTTCTCTGTCTGGTGCCTACCTATAAATAACAAGCCCTTTCCTGCATTTTACTGCTGAACTTCTCAGTAGCATCCCCTGTGTCTGTGCACGTGGGATGTCACATATCAGAAAGTCTCACCCTGACCCTCGTGTGTTTCCATCCAGCAGGTCTAAGGCCTTCATACAAATCCAAAACAGGCGCCCATAAATTACACTGAAAAATAAACAATTTCTTAGAGCAATTTCTTCTTCAATTCTTCTCTTCAGCTTTTTGGAATGTAGAAAGAGCAGCCACACCAAAAACTGTTTGAATGAGACCAGAGATTCCCCTGAACCTTGTATCCCTCTTCTGACAGTGACCAGCAGCATTAAGGCTCTTTTAGGGAGTAAAATGTCAAGTCTAAAGCAACACTTCACCAAATGAGTGCCCTTCTTGTTTTAGAAAACTGCATCCTGGGCACTTTTTGAGCCAGAGGTTGGATCCACAGCTTTGTGTTTATTAGGTCGTGCTGAACTTTCTCAGATGGATTTATCTAATTAGTCTTTGAAACCAGTTGTATTTTTCAGTGCCTGTATCACCAGGAGTGATTTTTTATGCATATTTTAAGGCAGCCTAAAGGAGCTCCTATGATTACCTGCAGTTGTGGGTTTTTTTGTTTACCATAAATCCTTTTCAAAGTGCATAAATCCAATTAGTATAGCTTTTATTCTATCTGTTGGCATTTTAGCAAGCATTTCTGCATCAACATTTTTATCAACAGATTTATATAACAAGCTGTTGTTCCAGTTCCTGTGTACAATTCTCCTTAGTCGTGGGAGAAGGAAATGTTTTTACTTGCTAGATTTTATAAAAGAAACTTATTAATAAATGTTTTAAGCTCTTTTAAAGCATGTAAAATTCAGATATGAACTCAACTATAACTGGATTATCCAGCCTTATCCTCTCACCTTCTTGTTTTTTCTGAAGCTGGTGTCAATCCATAGCAGCGTTGGTTGTCTTTTACGTGAAGATGTATCTGTTCCACATAATCCCTTATAAAACATCTCCAAAACCTTCTGCTGTTTGTTCTGAACTAGTTTTCAGATATTTCTTGCTATTCCTAATGAACTGAGTGGCCTCATGGTTTGTTTTGTTCCCTTAAACTTAGCATCCTGCTGTTCTCTTTACCTTGTCTTTTGCTGTTTCTCCCTCCCCAATTTTCTTTGTAAAGTTTCAGATTTCCTTGTGTTTAAATTCCAGGGATAATGAGATTTTTGTCAGATAGCATTCAGTGCCTGAGTTTTAGGATTGGAAGCTTTATCAATTAAGGGTACTTTTCATCAGAGCCATTCTGGTAGCCAGTTCTGGCTTTTATGTATTTATTTGTCCTTTTCTTCCAGTTCTGATAAATCTTTCATAATTTTAAGGAGCTGAATCTATAAGAGTATTGCTTGTTTTTTATGTCCAGCCTCTTCACCCTAAATTGGTGGGTGATCTTGTATCTACAGTGTTCAGTGCATTTCTTAGCAGCCAGAAGGGAATAATGGGCTTACTTTAATATTTAATAGGATATCTCCTCTGGAAGTCTTATAACACACAGCTTTTCTTCTTCTTCTTCATGTTCTCTGTAGGGCACATGTTTTTCCCTTTCTTCTTCTTCTTTTTTATTTATTTATTTATTTATATTTTTTATACTTTTTTTTTGCAATAGTCTTTATTTTACTGGTCTTGTCTTAGAGGTAGCTTGTAAAATGCATTTCTGTCTAGCTTACAGCCTGTACTTGCAGTGCTTCTTCGATTCAGTTTTGGAGATTTGATTTCTGATCTCAGCTCATCAAGAGCCTCTCCCCTTTTAAAGGCTCTTTTATGTCTCCTCTGCGTTTTCTGTTTCCCATTTGAGCAACGTTATTTTATTTGCCAAATCTCATGTGGTATCCAGAGCTGTGAATCTTCCTGGGAATTTCTGTTGGGAAACAGCACTGGTAATTCCTCCCTTCCATGGAGTATCTGTTTCATAACCAGAGGAGTACAGGTAGGGAGTGAACAGGCACTGGTATTTTTGGAAAATTTTGTCTTCTCCCCCTTTAAACTCCAGCATCAAGCAGTGACACTCTAGGCTCCTGGTCTCTTTAGTGTTCTTCTTCCTTTTTATATTTTTAACAATTTAAACATAAAGGCAAATTCAGAAATTTAAAAAAAAAAACTTTCTGGATTCAACTAACAGGAGGTTGTAAAAGATTAGTACCAGAGAGTGTGTGTCTTACAGGCTTTAAAGTACCTGAACTTGCTTTTAAATTGCCAATCCATGCTGCCAGTGTTCTGTAATATCATAATATGTATCCTTATAAACCCCAAAGGAAACTGTAAAACTTACACAGGTAATAATTTCTGCAATGGGGAAAAATATAGTTTTAAGAATTCAAAATTTGTTCTTGTTATAAAGCACGGGTTTCAAGATTATAACATGTTAAGTGTTTCAAATTTTTTTATTTGTTTATATACAATTTGTCTGGAAATTGTTGAGCTTTTCCTGTAATGAAAAGTCTTTTAATGGAAAACCTTGCAGCAGTAGAAACTCTTCAGCTCTATTTGTGGAAAACTGAGGGAGGATAAAAGAGAAACAATAAGAACAAAAGTGAGGAGAAAATAAAGATTGTGGGCTTGGTGGCTTCAAGAAGGAGCAAAGGGCCACAGGAAGGAATGAAATCCAAGATGCAAAGCAAGGATCAAGAGCCAAGGACATGCACGTGCTGTTTTTAGAGGTGACATGTTGGGTGGAGGGGATGACTCTGTACAGTAATAGCCTGGGAGGAAGGGAAGGATATTTTCAGACTATCAGACTAGGAAGGTAATTTTAACAACAGAGGTGAGAACTTACATAGGCAAACATTTCACAGGTGGGAGAGTGAAATGAGAGAGAAATCGAACAAGTGCTCAGAGAGGAGGTGAAAGTTTACCCCACCTTATAATCACACTGTAACTCCACCCCGCAGCAGAGAATGAGGCTTTTCAGTCACTTCCAATACTATTTCCTCCAGCAGGTTTTGATTTTTTACCAAAGTAAGAGTATGCTGTGCTTCCAGCTGGAGGGGAATGACATATGGTGTTGTTTAATAATTGAATTTATTTTAGAGCATCGTGTAACATAATTGCCCTGGAAGTGCTGTGCACACTGCAGAGCTGGCTCTGAGAATGGAGAGCAGCACTCGAGTCGTGCCTGTGACTGTGCTGGGGTGGTGGAGCAGAGCTGTGAACATCCACAAGCCAGATAAGTGATCTTCAGTGCTGGGAGTGATTCTGGAGCTGCTGAAATCTGGGGAGGTGAGAGATTTCTGCTGGCTCTCTCTCTGCTTTTCTTGTCAGCTGGTTGTGACCATTTGCCAGTCACGATGAGACCAAATGAAGGCACCTGATTGTCACTGGCTATGAATGCAGTAAATAAATACCCAAGGACTTGCTATTCTTGACTCCTTTTGGTCCATTAGTACTTCCATTGCTGAAAATAGATAGGGAAAAAATTGGTATTTGCTCCACTTACCCTTCCTACATCTACAGATTTTCAGAGTGAGCTTTTCCTTAGGATCCTTTTGCACTGGCATCCTGCTTCTAACAGGGCTGGTGTTACTTATTAATATATTTTTTTAAATTTTAATTCCGCCTCCTCATAAGATTGAATGTGAGCCAGAAGCAGCAGGATTGATATTCTGCCTTGGTTAGATATAAATTTTTTATCATATTAGTAATTTTCTTTGTCATATTGGTTTTCTCTTCCAGTACAAGGCGTTCAGATGTTTATTTTCCTTTTGAGCTGAAATAAATCATAATTTAATAAATGCAAATAGTTACATAAAAACAACATTAGGACTGAAGAGAAAGAAAACTAAGAAATAATTAATATAGAGGTAAAGATTATGGTTTTTTTCCCTCCTGTTCCCACAGGGTCCCAAAATAGACATTCCCATTTTAGATTCTGCTTTGGTATTTTGCAATGCAGGAAATTTCCCTGTGGAAGTGACCACAATGTGATTCTTCCTTACACTGCTCTGAACCAAGCAAGGATGTCATTCAGTTTGTCAAATGGTTTCCCACTTTCCTGAAATTCTGCTGTATTTATTATAGTATAGTGTATCATCTGTTACATTTTATTATCTGTTACTAATGCTATTAACTGCAGCAAGTAGCTTCATTTATAGTCTTCTAAATTGTGGTCATAATTCTTTAAAAAGGTAAATCAGCTGTTTTAGGGACCATAGTGGAGGAAGTTGTGTTGCTTTACCATTCAGTTTTGGGTCATTAGAGCCTCCATTAGTGTTCCTGGCACTCCTGGTTGTTAGTTCTTCTCATTTAGAGGGAAATTCCTGTCTTTGGAACAGTTAAATCATTATTTCTAGATAATGATTTGGCTCCGCAGTGTGTTTTTCCAGTTCTGAATTATACCTGGAATTGCACTTAACTTTTGGGGAAAACAATCCTTTTGCTGAGCTCTCTCAGGAAAGTGTTTTTGCCAGCAGATGTTTCAGGAAGCAAAGCCAGAAAATCAAAGGCATCAGTCCATTTTGAGCCATTAACCCTGTCCCACAGTGGCTTATTTTCGCTTTTTGCTGGTACAAGAGGCAAATAAGAGAACCAGAGCAGCTCCTCCTGCTGAGGTATCACCCCTTCCATCCCTGCCTTCCATTTCCTTCAGGAGAAAATGAGAAGGACAATATGGAATATGGTATCTATATATGTAAAGATGTCTCCAGCAGTTCTGCAGTCATAAATCATACAATTTGCCAGCCTTAAAGGGAATAATAGGGGCTGTGAGGATGCACTCTTTAGGGGAGTAAGGGAGTTTAACCCAGTGTCCATGAGACTTGCCATGGCTCTTACCTGCATGGTCAGGCTTTATTTCTTTATACAAATTTAGTGTTTGAAGCCATTAGAGCTCCTTTAGAAAGCTGAATTTCCAGCATCTTTCAGGAGAGATTCATCTGTGACCCCTTGGAAAGGGAAGACCATAAACTTTTATCTCCAGAAAACCTGTGGGGGAGATTCGTGTCCAAACTCAAGGGACTGGAGTTTCAGTGGGAGAAAGAAATTAAATTATATGTCCTGGGAAGTACAAGAGGTCAGAGAAAAAGAAGATATAATGTTACTTGTTGGTGGTAATGTCTGTGAATCAGGGACAAACTCCTCAAGGAAACATTCATAAATCTGAGCAACTTCCCTGTTCAATTTATTTTAAGCCAAACTGCTGGGTTGGTGTTTGGCCTCTTTGCACAATGAACAGCAGCAAAGTCACTTCACTTGGTATATAAGAACCTGAATTCTCAGATTATCTTTGCAGAAATGATAAATATTCCTGCCTGATATTTTCCCATGGATCTGCATGGCTCAATGAAATCCATAAATGAGGGAAGACCATGCCTGTCATTTCTTACTTCCTGGCCTGCCTAGAGTTTACACGAAGGGTTAACATCACATTTTACTGTTTGATGAAGGCATATTATGGCACACTAGTATTTCCCTTTCCCTTTCTAGCCAACAGCAAAAAAACACTAAAAAGCCCCTCAAAACCAATCCACCATTTGGCATCAGAGGTGCAAAGCAGGGTTATTGGAAGAAAGGCTGCTATGGTCTGTGGAAATGAACAAACAAATCAACAAATCTATTCCATTCAAAACAAGGTTTGTGATTTGAGTAGTTAAGGAGAAAGTAAACAGCAACCTTGCATTCATTAGAGAGACTCTTCATTTGTTTGTGTAAACATCTAAAAAAATTATGTGTATTTTTAAAATTATCTCAGGTGATATTTGGTGAAAGGAAGATGCATTCAAACAGAATTTGTAAGGACAAGATTCTGTGTAGTTGTCCATAAGTTATCCTGTTGTATGAGGCTGTCTTTAATACTGGAAGTGCAGCAAGAGGCACTGGCAAGGTTTGAGTGCTTGGCCTGTGTTGGTGTCTGGGTCAGGATTTCTGTGTCCCCCATCACCTTGAGGGGAGCAGAGGGAGGTGTAAAACTGGTGAAACCCAGCTACATTTGCTCAGCTGAATTCTGCCTTAATTACTTCCTCTATTAAGAACTTTGGTTTTTTTTTTCCTCCCCAGCTCTGTGAGTTGCAAAACACAGCACTGGAACAGCTCCAGCCATGCAGTGTGCTTTAGGGTAGCATGGTGATGAAATCTTTAGAGTTATTAAGAAGTCAAGCAAGGTTTGCACTGACTACCAATCCAAATGTTGCTTTACATCCTGCTAACAGCCACTGGCGTGTGTTCCCTCCCAGAACAGCACTGGGATATAAATATTTAAATGTTGGAGGGAATGTGGAAGCACTGTGCCTATAAACTATAAATGAGATGAGATTGGTAATACCAAAAGGTGATACTATTTGAAGAACTCTACTTAAATAGTTGCTTTGTGCACTATAGTAATTTAGGGAATGTTTATTGTCTCAGATAAAATTTCACAATGGAATTTGCTTCTGGGAAACGTGGAAGGCTCTGTAATATTCCTAAATGTGTCTGAGGGCAGGCTTTAAGGGGCACACAAACTGCTAAACACTGAAATATGAGCAAGCCCTTGATTCATTGAGTAGGAAGAGCAGAACACACATTATATTCATAAAGTTATTAAAACTCTACCATGCAGCATTTAAAGGATATTTGAAGGATGCAGGTTAGTTTTACTGGATCAGACCCAAAACAGATGGGATATTTAATAAACAAAATTGAGAGGAGGAACAGCTTTGGAGTGTGTCTTGAAATCTGACAGCTCAACTACTGTAGTTTGCCCCTGGAATATTAAAACTCTAATTTGTTTTCTGAAAATGTGAAAGTAAATGAAACTGGCTGCTAAACTGTTCTTGTTTGTTTGCTTTTCTCTGTTCCCTTGATCTTTGGAGGTGTTGAAGTTGAGTAACTTTCTTTATTATATTTTATTTTAAATTACAGCCCAGAAACCAGATGATAGTCAGATAACAAGAGACTATTTTCAAAACAAATGAGATCTCTTGAGCTGAAGCCTCTGTTGACAACTCTGTAGAGCTCTGTCTAGAGCATTGCAAAAGGTAGCTGTACTGCATTATACTGAATTTCTGTAAATTCAGTAACAATTTTCCTTTGTTTCCCCTGCAATACCTACTTTCTGTTGTTACAGCTTTACTTTTTAGCAGTGTGGACCATGATTTTTTATGTGATGCAAAGGAATGTAATTAAAACCAAGAAAAAAGTAAAGATCTGTATGTTAGGTCTTCCTGTAAGAAAAGTTGTGGTTGTCCCATCACTGCAGGGCCTAAGAAAATAACATGGGAAAATATGGACCAATCCTTTTCTGTTTTATAAGCTTGAACTCCTCAGAGTATTTCCTACCCCAGAATGAAATACTCAGCTGAAACTGCCTCAATCTCATAACTTCCTTCCCTTGTTTCCAGTTGACTTCTTAGTGTGGAATTCCTTTACTCCTCCCACCATGCTTGAATGTCTTTCTTGACACATTTGGCCACCAGACAATTCAGGTAAAATATCACCTGAAACTACACATCCAGAAACTTAGAAAACCCCTCAAACATGAAATCAACAACCCTAATCCACTTTATTCTGTGTATTTAGAAGTGATTGAGCTCATCAGCACCTTCTAAATGGACAATATTCAAGTTGCCCTTCCGTGGGATTCTCCACATTCTTGCAGCTGTAGGAGGGATTCTTGCACATGTTCAGCAAGGAGTTGTGTGATTTAACAGAGCTTTTTTCTCCTTAATTCTCAAGATTTTTTTTTTCCTCATGAGTTGGCATGTGTCTGAGTTTTAGTAGGCTTAAAATTGCTCTCCTTTAAAGGTTCATTTGGTCAACAGCCTCTGCAATGTACACCAGCTGTAAAGTGTTCATAGTGACTAATGGCCTCCTTCCAGCAACCTAAAATAGTGCTGCTTTTTCTGTCCATGTCTATGAATCCTGGTGAGGATTTCGGAGAGCCAGCTACTAGCCAGAGATATAAATTGTTCCTATTCGACAATGAAAATCCCATTGGTATCTTCAAGCTAGACTGTATTTCCACATGTCTGTGTCTAATGTATAGAAATAGTTTTGTAATGTTTAGAAATAGTTTTAGTGCTAATATTAGCATGTTTTTTTTCTTTAAAAAAGAGAAAAAGTAAGGAAAATCCTAAAATAAAGTATCTTTTTTGAAAGCATTAATAAGTGCTAAAGTGGGAAAGCAAATTAGGAAATACCCTCTATGAAAACGGAAAAATTGCTTATTTATTTTCCCAAACTCTTAATCAGTTAATTATTATTTCTTATTTGTACAAGCATGGAACCTATAAATCCTGCTAATCCTGCTGAATAACTGGTGCTCTGCAAGCAAAGAGACAAAAAAAGGAGATTGTGTCCAGAAATAACCATCTGTGTGAAAGATGAAAGGAAATTACTGAATGAGCTGGGGAGGACACAAGAAAATCAGGAGATGCTGTGGCTCACCAGAATAGGCAGTGATCTCTAACATCTCAACAGCACCACCCATGTGAAGCCAAGGAAATGCTTGAAGGAGGGGATAAAGCAGAATAATTCTTCCAAGAGCCAATGGGCAGCATGAGCAACAGATTGGAGAAAAAAGCTTGATTTAAACTCAAACAGATGGGCAATGGATGTTCTTAGACGCCTGCTAGAGGTGAGCACAGCCTCCTAGTGCAGAACTAGAGAGGAAAAGACACAGGAGGACAGACTGCAGGAGAGGCTGGGAGCAACAAAATGTGGCAGGCATTACATTTCCATACTTTTTATGTGGCAGGATGAAGTCAGAATTCATTAAAGCCTTTTTATAGGTACGGTAGCAACACCATATGGAGTATTTCAGTCTGGCTGTAGCCACATGATAGTCTCTGAGGAATACCATGTGCATTCAGTATGAAGTCTGTGACACTGGAGCTCTAGATGTGTGTGGAAGGGATGAATACACAGATTTAAATTTATCTAGCACACCAGCAGTTATTTCCTGAGGGAGGTGTTCAGTGGGTCGACCTTAATCGGCTGCCAGATGTGCCCCCAAACGCTGAATTGCTCCTCTACCTCAACAGCATAGGAGAGAGTAAGAGATAAAGTAAAGCTCATGAGGTGAAATAAGAATGGGAGATCACTCACCAGTTACCATTGCAGCAAAGTTTATTAAGTGAGAGCAAGAAGGCCACGCTGCCATGTCTCATTAACAGATCTCTGCAGCTCCACGAAAACACTTGTGTTTCATGTGCTACTCCTTAACACAATGTATTCAGCCCAACTGTGACCAAATATCTGCTTTCCAAATGCCCATTCTGGGGAAGTGAGAAGCCCAGGAAAGCTTTCTTTACTGTCCTGACTCTGGCTGTGTTAGGTATGGTAAATCCCATGGGTGAATCAATTCTAACAGTGTGGAGGAGCAGCCTTGGGTGAAAAGGCTCAGTCTGAATTTCATATCTGTAAATAGACAAAATCCCACCTGCATAAACAGCTATAAACTCAGGAATGCAAATAACCCAAAACATGAGTGGTGGTTGTATTGCTGCCATTGTTGATAAATATCAAAATACTCCAGTTCTACCAAACCAGGGAGTGTTTGCAGCTCTTCATCACTGAAGAAGCCCAATTCAAAGCATAAGATATAATAAGAACAGTGATGCAAGTCTCAGTGCAGATTGCAGATCTGGGGCTGAATCCATTTCCATTTTCAGTTCAGCTAATTGGTTTCCAATTGCCTCTTTCATTTCACTACACCCAAATGCTCATTTTCAAATCTGGGAGCAACTAACTCCGTAAAATAGAAATATTTTCACTTAGCTTGCTGATTACCTGAAGCATTTTTGTGGTATCAGTGAATTTAGAGCTGTTTATGAGACTGATGACCAGAAGAGTTACTTAATTTACATGACTCCTGCAAAATTTAAACTTAAAAGGTTCCAATTGGTTCCTACTGTACTGTTGTAGTCATGTTGTAAGCTCATCACTTGAAATTAAGGCAGGACAAATACTTTGATGTCAGAAATGTTTTAGATTTGAAAGAAATTTGCATCAAGGACTAATGCAGGTTTTGCAGGCTGTCTACACCCATATGGTGTGTCACACGTGCCTCAGTTGCATGTGTTTGATGTGTGTCTTTTAACCAGCTATCCCTTGCCAGCCCAGAATAAGAATTATTTATAAATTTTTTATGCTAGACTGCGGACATTTTTATTTTTCTTAGGTGTTTGCATGCAAAGGAAGGCTTGTTATTTCTTAGAGGCTTACCTCACTGTCCGTGTTTTCAGTTTGCCAGGTTGAGATTGTCTATGCCCATCCTCTTCTCTAAGCTGACCGCTCCTTACAAAGAAACCTTTGAGAAAATGTTAACCAGCAAGATTTAATTGTTAAAGGCAGCAGACCTCATGTACAGTGCCTTAAATTCAGTCTTTTTTCAGTTATGTAACAGCATTATGGAAATCTGGATAAAACCTGAATATGGTGATCCAAATATATATATATATATCTATCTATATATATCCATTTTATATATACTCTTTGCACATTTTCAGTTGTAGGTTATTTTTATGTTTCCTTTTTTGTCAAGTAATACTTTTATAATAAAGATTTTAAAATGTTATGTTAAAGCTATATGGGTTCCTAACACGTGAGCAGATGTTGATGTACTTACATCTTTAGACCATCATAGTCACATCTAGCTTGTTGATATAAAGAAAAATAGCAATAGTTTTAAAAAATTGAATGAGATTCAGAAATGCTCAGATGACTAGAAAAATGTGCTAAAAAGATTGGGAGGGAGCTCAATGTATTTCGTTGTTGGAAGACAAGGATCTGGGCTTTTGATTACAATCTGTGCATATCTTTTTCGAGGAACAGAATTGGAAAATTGGAGAGAAAACCTGGTGATGACAAAGAAATGATCCACCAAAATAGAATCTGAAGCAGGACTTCGGACTTGAACCAGGCTGCTTTTCTGAACAGAGAGAATAACTCAGTAATCACAGGGGCACTCACATGAAGAGTTTGGGTTTACCCAAAGCTCAGCACCTGATGTTTTTCTAGAAGTTATTCCCATGTGAACACAGATAAATTGGAGGATTCTGGTGGCATGTGTTGGTAGAGGTCACACTGCAACTTCTGAGAAAATCTGTTTTCTCCCTGAGTTGGGGCCAGGTGAGTGGGTGTATTAGAGATGGTGCAGCCTGTGGAAGTGACAGTGTGATCTCTGGATGAGCTCTACCACCCTTGGTGTCAGGCCCCCCTCAGGGCTGTGATTGCTCTCTGAATTCTTGAATTTTTGGTAATTCTCCTCATGCCCTAAGTCTGGTGTAGCAGGCAGACTGGCATCTCCAGCCTAAGAAGAAGGTGAAGTTCAGTTATTCTCATTATTCAGCAATGTTGGAGGGAAATCATTGTAGCCAGCATACCTAGGTAATGATTTTTCAAAGTGACAGGCTTCTCTGTTCCACTCTCAGGCACATGATTCATCCCATTGCATGATTTAGATTGAAAATAAGAATGCTACAGTTTGCATTTTTTTTACCAGTGCAAGCTTAATGCCACAGGCTGAGTTCTCCAGAAAAGGTTAAAGAAGTCCATGCTTATTGATGGCAAGAATTGTGCCTGTTATATGTCAAGACCTTTTGTACAGATTTGGTTTATTTGTTCTGCTTTATTTTCTTTCTAAATTGAGATATCCTTCTATACAAGTCTGCAGTGATCAAAGAGAAGGATGTAGGATTTCTTTAGCTTTTTTTTTCATTCATCCCTCACTGGAGGTAGTACAATATTGGAAGAATGTTACAAAGGGTCAGACTCATGGTTGGTTATTGATTCCATGCTACCAGTGAACCTGCTCTCCTTAAAAAATTGTCATTACTCTGCATTTTGTAGTTGCTGAAAGCAATTCAGAGAATGGGATGAATGAAGCTGGAATATTAACTATGTAAAAGGAAGTGGTGGTGATTTAAGTCACAGGTTTGTCTTGCTGCGAGTGAACAACCTGTAAGAAGCAGAAATGTTCCTTTTAGATAGGAAAAGCTTGAGGGTTCTTCCTGGTGGCCAGCACGTGTATGATTATATTTAATGTGAATAAAAGTGACTTTACAGCCTTGAGGAGCAGTACCTCTGTTTCACATATGGCGTCTCTCTTTTCAGATAGAAAACTGTAGCAGTGGCACACGCATGTAAATATATCCATATTTGTGAGTTCCTGCAAATGTAGTTTGAAATATGTTGGTATATGGATATAATATAGAGATACTGCTACTTAAAGTTCTGTTAAATGGGAAAGTTATTACTGACCAATCAATCATATTAGAATACACATTTAGTGATCTGTACTCATCAGTAGAACACAAAATACTGTGTTTTCAGTGCATTGTGTCATCCATTCTAAGAATACCTGAGATACCACTATGTTACAAACTCCAATATGGACTTTTAATACACACTTCAGAAAAATTATAGCAGTATTTCTACCTTCAAATCCCACATCTGGGCTAACCATTATCAGCTTGCTACCATGGAGTTTTAAACAAGAAATACCAACTACACTCCAGGGACAAAAGGTTGACAAGTTACTGGAAAAGGGAAAATAATCTCATTGTAGAGATACAGAGACAAAAAAAAAAGAGTAAAGTTTGATCTGGCTTTTAGCATCTTCTTCTTTATTTCAATCCCTACTTGATTTCAACAGTTCTTACCCTCTTACATTTTTTTTATATATGTAAATATATATTTCTCCTATAGTCTGAGTTGAATGGTGAACCCAACAGTAGGAGCTAATAATCATGTATATTAGAAGCTATACACTGAAATTGAAATTGATCTTTCTGGGGGAAAAATGCTGTAACTGGTTTTGTACACTTAGATCTGGGCTTAGAAGTGCTAAGTCATACTGATCAGCATGGGCTTATTGCATTATTTCAACAGTGGAGATAATTAAATGAATGATGACTAAAAGAGGACATTTATATGACATTCAATTATTTAACGATGTAAACTGTCTAAGTTTTTTATTCCAAGACTCTAAAAGCTGAATTTGGAAGCCAACCTAGTGAAGTCATTGAAATTGAATTTTTCATTAGCTTTAATGATTTTTTTCAATGGTTATTGTATGGGTCTTCTGCAAAATGCAGTAATTAAAGTACTGGTGGTAATTAGAACTTACAGAAAATAAGTGAAACTGAATTTGAGAATAATGTGTGTCTTTCTGCCACAGGACTAGAGCAAAGGCAAGTCTGCATGCTCTGTTTTCAGTTATCTTGCTTTCCTTTCTCTGGTGGAAGCCATTTGGAAATAATTTCTCAGAAATTATCTTTGCCTTCCACCGCATTATATTTAGTTTTCTGTTGAGGGGGTTTTTGCAAGTAAAATTTGAGTTTCTGTTAACAGAAGTGTGTTTCTGTGCCAGATCTCTTTCTAAGTCTTGGACATTCTGTAAGAACACTTCCTGCACAGAACCCCAAAATTTTTTGCCCTTAATAGTCGTGTAAGAAAGAGTAGATGTCCATTTTCCCCTCAAGCCTTCATACTCCATCACTCTTCAGCCTTGCTTTTTTAAGGGTATAAATATGAGAACATGGCATGAAGCACCTCACCTCGAGGAGATAAGTGCATCTCCTTGATTCCACAGTCTTTGGTGATTCACGTTAAATCATGATCTTCAACATCTGTTTGATTTGGACCCCCAATGATTTGGAAAGGAAAGGAAAGGAAAGGAAAGGAAAGGAAAGGAAAGGAAAGGAAAGGAAAGGAAAGGAAAGGAAAGGAAAGGAAAGGAAAGGAAAGGAAAGGAAAGGAAAGGAAAGGAAAGGAAAGGAAAGGAAAGGAAAGGAAAGGAAAGGAAAGGAAAGGAAAGGAAAGGAAAGGAAAGGAAAGGAAAGGAAAGGAAAGGAAAGGAAAGGAAAGGAAAGGAAAGGAAAGGAAAGGAAAGGAAAGGCTCTTGAATATTCATTGTTGTTACCAATAGGTTTGGCTTTATAAATCCTTACCTACTGTTCCCTTTCAAGGGTTGACTGTGAAGTGAAGAGGTGTCTAACATGATTGTTGGATAGACTAAGGAAAGCTAAAGGCAGTGGAGACTTTTTGGTTGTTTTCTTTCTAACATCTTGAAAAATAGATGAGAGTGTCTTGTTTGTTTCATTAATATGCAGAAATTACAAATGTCTTAACTTCGGGCGAGTTCCTCAAGAAATGCATTTATTGTTTTGGCTTTTTCCTGGGTTTTGAATCATCTGTTAAAGTCACAGGCCCTTGTTGACAAATCAAAATCCCAAAATGTGCAGCAGAATTGTAATTTTTTCTGATATCACTCTTTATTTTTGCTCATGTTCTTAGAAAGCACTCTTGTCTTGGGAAAGAATATACTAATAACTAGTATTTCGGGTTTTAATTTTTTTAATACTGTTTGGCTTCAGTAATCAATACAAACTCTTTCTTGGTTAAGCCTCTTTTGAGTTTATAGTAAAAAATGGGATTTAAAGTTTGCAGATGTTCAAGTTTTGGAAGCAGGCCACACTAGAGCTACAAACATGATTTTCTGCCCTTTAAGGGCAAAGAGATTTGAGAGTTTTTACCAAGAACACTTTACAACAAATCCAGCTTCTCTTCAGAGAAAGCTGTCAATTAAACTCCCTGAGATACTTATTTATGCATTTTGGTTCTAGAAGGCAGAAGTGATGTTGAAGCCATGTTCCTATTTAAATCAAGGGGATCTGCCCTTCATCAGTGTGGGGCACTGTGGCTGGGAGAAGCTTTTCCCCCTGCCAGTTACCACCAACACCCAGGAGCCCAGCTCTGAGGATCTGACTCAGAGTCTACCTCAGGCAAGAGTAAATGCAGACCTTGCCCGAGGAACAACTATTTCATGTAGGAATTCCTGGGATATAATGTGTTTTGTAGTAAGTGAAGGAAATTTGATTCCTCGTGAAGTGCTGACATGCAATTCCCGTTGGCTCATCCAGGGAGAATTTATTTCTTCCTGTCTGATCTTGTCTGCAGACCCATAAAAATCCTGTTTTGTGCCACTGGCATGCTGAGGGGGTGATTGCCAGCCTCTCCCTGCTGTTTGGGAAGGAATGCCTTGGTGCAGAGGAACCTTCATTAAAACACTTTATGCCAACCTGAGTGGCATTTCAGAAAACTGAGAAACTTTTGGGAAATGGGTAAAGTTACTTTTATTTAAGAAATGGTACTCACTTTCTATTTAATTGGTATTTTATGAAGAAACTTTCTAAAAAGTTTAGTACCATTTTCCAGCCTCTGTTGGAAAATTCAAGGATTTTTTAAATGCTAGGTTTTTTGGAACCAAGGCAGGAGAATTAAAAGAGTTTGTTGCTCAATTTTTGTCTCTCCCCTTTCCACTGTACCAGAGGATGAAGCTCTTTCCTTTCCTTCTGGAGCACCTGGTGCAGAGGCAGTGCTGGTCTAGATGAGTCTTGTGTGCAATTCAGCATCTGATTTCCACAAACATGAACTTCCATGAAATTACATTAATGATATTTTGTGCACTGAAATCACAGATTATTTCTGACAGAGGATGTAAAGATGAGTGAAATTTCAGGTTTCTGAGACATACTGGTGGGAAAATTGTTACATCTTCCCAGTCTTGAGAGAAGGGATTTTAAAGAACCAGCTGAAAGCTCCAGTTGAGGTGGTTTTGTCTGGATAATGGTGGGTTCAATTCTACCTTGCAGGATAGAGTCCTTTTAAATAGTTTTGTTTTAATGAATTGCTGTCAGGAGGGGGAAAGAGAGTGTAAGTGGCCTTGTGGGTGATTTCCCCCAGTGGAGAATGCCTTGAGCAAGCTGCTTTTGTCTGAACTGTGAATTTCATCCACCACTGAGAGAGCAGCAAGTTTGCCAAGGCAGAACTCAAGCAAGGGCAAGAAAAGGGCAAGAAATGTCTCTAAGGTTGCTTTCCCAACTCCCTCCATGGAGTCACTGGCACCTGCACTCAAAAGGATGGATAATAAGAGAGTTTTGTGAAAATCTGCTGGAAGTTATTTTTATTTTGGGTAGGAAAAAAAAAAGTATCCTGAATCCCTTCTGTGACTGTGGCCATAGTTGAAAGAGTTTTTTGGCCACCAAATTCTCAGATAAAAAAGTTTGAGGTTTAATTGGAACCTCCCTTCTTTGGGATGATTTTCTCCTATGTAAGTACAAACTGTCAAAAGTCAATGTTTGAAGTGTATGATATCTGAAAATTCTGTTTTCACTTGATACTTGGAACTGCTTTTGAGGAAAGGTAGCATTGTGTACCATTTAAAATGTATAGATTTAGACCTGTAGGTTCTTCATTTGCAAGGTAAATTCTCTCTGTAATTACAGTCATGTTTAATCTATCTGCTAAATTACTGTGCTTGCTTTCAGACTGTTCCTTAGAAAGATTGTTTTGGTTTTCTGAGAGAATGATGATCGAATTTATGACTGTGTTCTCTATAGCAACATCAATTATTCCAATAAAGGCCAAATAAAAAGAGCTATTTACTTGTTTTCTCAGACAAAGACTTGCTGGGACTTTCAAGTAGCTCAGACGTCTGGCTCACAGCAAGCCTCTGTAACACAATGAGTTCTCATGCTGCCTCCACATATGTGCCCACACTCTTCATTAGGGAGGTCCATGAAAAGGCAGTTGTTGATGCCCTAGAGACCAGCTTGCTGTCGTGCTTTCTGCAGGCTGCTTCCCCACACAGAGCAGTCAGTGCAGAGAGCTCAGGACTGGAGTCAGCAGTGTTGAAAATGGCTTTGGTTTCATCCAGCGAGTGTCACTTTAGCAGGAATGTGTCTTTGGTCTGCTGGACTAAAATAAATTTATTGCTGTTGAATGTGAAAAGCTAGGAAGCTTCCTGCTGTTTATTTTACAGGAGCAGAAGTTGTTGTCTAGCTGTTGGAGTTTATGGTGTGCTCACACAGAATAGAGGGACACAAAGGAAGGTGTTTTTAAAGGATGGAGGAATGTTCAGTTCTGCTGATAGGAGGCAATTCTGTTCTGTATGAAAAATGGGGAAAAGGCCTCATCCCATGAATATGCCAAGTGACTGCTTAAGGCTAAAGGGTAAGACAAGATCACCTTGCTGGTTCACTTGGGCTCTGCTAAGTTATCACTTCTGCTCTGTTATTGCACAGCTGATGATTGCTTGGCATCAAACTTAAACAAGTGAAATTTCTCAGATTTTAAAAACTACAAGGAGAATTTGGAATTTGGTTAGGTTTCTTTATTTTTCTAAGAAACTTAATTTTCATTAAGTCTCACACTCTGACTATGCCTAAACCAAGGGAAATGACATCGCCAATTTAATATTTTCCTTTGATTAAAATTGTGAGTGTGAACGTGTTTTATACTTTCTTTTTCTTTATCTGTACCACTCAAAGGGCTCCATAAAGAGGCAGGTGGAGACTGAGGTATCATATTTGTACCAATGGCTTTAGATCTGCTCTGGAGGCTGCTGAGGCATGATATTTATGGAACTCATTTTTCAGTCATTCATTGCTTAGTGTTGGTAAAAGGTCTTAATCCACAGTATCTTTTAAGCACCGAAGACAAAACAGAACTTGCATTTCTTTATCTTCACTATTGTATGGAAGTAGGTGGTGAAAAGTTGGAGCAAATAGTATGACAGTGCAAAAAGGGTGGCCTGACTCTTTTCTATATCTAATGATGTAAATGAGATAAAGTTTGTAAGAAGAGGTCATCTCTCTCCAAACCCTTCATTCTCATTAATATGCATTTCTGTTCCCTCTTCTATAGGAAACATAATCATGAACCGAAATGACTGTTCCCTCTGAGCTTTGTCACCTCAGGCTTTACAGTGTTATTTCATTTTGGTTCTCATTTAAGAAGCTACTCAAGTTCTGTTTCCGAGAGAGGTTTGGAATGTTAATTAGGTCCAAGAGGTCTATACTGAGGCCATCAAATTAGTTTTGCTTCTGTCTTGTGTAGATATGAATCTCAGCTTCCTGAATTGGAAAGGCTGTTACATTATATGCAGACCATTGTGCCCTGGAACCTCTCAGTGTTTACAGTACTTATCTGCCCCAAAGAAACACTTCTGCTCATTCAGGGTGATTAAAACACCTCCTTGACAGAGGAAGGCAGCCTTCCCTTTTTACTTGTGACTTGTGGCAAAGGTCTAATTAAAGTTAAACTGAGGTAATAAATATGTTCTTATTTTAACAACAAGGCTTTTACAAGGGCTTCAGAATTCTTGGACATTAAAAGCATAATGAGTAGATTCCAGCATAAAAACTGCATCTGAAATACTTTACAAAGCTGAATATTAACAGACAGGAGGAGAATTCGTGTCCTGAGTTTGTTTGAAGGAGAGGGGACTTTATACCATTGGTGTTAGAAGGGAATTTGGATCCTACAAGAGATGGGTGTGACATTACTGCTGCTAGAAGATCTCATGACAGGCTTGCATCTGGGTCCAAAAAACATGAAAATCACGATCAAAAATCTGAGGAAAGCATTGTTTATGGAAGCCAAAAAAGGTACATAAGGATGTAAATTGTTGTGTAAATCAATGAAATTAGGAGTTTCAACCAGCTTTCCTTGTAAAGGAACTTTGGACCTTGGGGCTGTTGTGCATTTTATGAGATAGGGAGGGTTAGATTTATCTTGGGACTCCTTTGGTTCACTTTTCTGCAGTGCCTTTGGCTCTGAGCTGCCTTGGATGTTCAATCATTTGTGTGCACCAGCTTGTGCCTCATGTCTCTGCCTCACATACAACTCATCAGTACCTCAAATACCCACTTAGGAAACCTAATTCATTTATAAAAGGAATGTCAGTTGGGAAGGACATACTTAAAATCTTACTAGAAATTAACTGTCCCTGTCCCTGATTTGGTATTTACCAAGGGGAGATAAGCAGTAATTGCTTGATGACACTGGGGGCTCTTACAGTTTAATTAATGAATGACTGTAGATGCACCGAGAACTTCTGATGAAAGATACTCAAGATATGGAAAATGTAGTTGTTTTAATGTCTTATTGCCAGGACCCTTTCTTCAAATGAGTATCTCTGGGGTAATATAATTGTCATGATAGTCAATTAAAAGTCCATGTGCCTCCACTGTAATTTTTTCTTCTTTTCCAGTTGTCACCTCGGGAAGAAATTATTCCAGTTACAATTTTCACCGCCAAGCTGTAAACTTTAACTTCATCTTAAAGGAAACTAGTAAAGGAAGAGAGTAAGAAACTGCAGTTTTATGTGTGATGTTGGGAAATACAGCATAATTGGGATTTCTCACAGGGAGAGCAAAAACAAAGGTGCTAATCTGTAACACAAAATGAAGAGCAAAGTTTCAGCTTCTGATATTTTGAATAAGAAAGGGACATTTTACTGAGCTGTGTACTAAGGAAGATGGGTTATCCAGTGATAGGAGATGTAAATAAGAGCTTCTCACTTTTTGGGCCTCGAAAGAGCCATTGAACTGTGATTTGATTTCTTCCTCAGCAAAATTAAATTAGGCATTGACATTTTGTTTCAGAGTGTTGTGATAAACAGGTGAGTAAATTTGAATAGTTTTTCAAATATGTTTGCCAGTAAGCTGAATTTCACCATCCAGGTACTTGCAGCTGTTATTAGCGTTACTTCAATAAATTTTATTTCAAGTGTTTTCCTTTCATCACTCAAAACTAAACCACTGATTTAATGTCTTTGAAGTTCTACTTGGGGACATACTGGTTTTTGGGTTTTTTGACTGCTGTTGTTGCCTTTTGCTCAAGCTGGAAATGAAACTCAAGATAATTTTAGTAAGGAGGTAATATAAAAGAGGATCTTTAATGAAGGCCTTCAGGAGAGTTATGGAAAGATGTCCACAAAAGCCCACTCTTCCCAGGGGGAGTTCATTTGTACAGGTTTTAGGAAATTAGCATAATTGATTAAAAGCACCAATTAGGAGGACAAGTGGTGATGGAATTCGCCCCCAGGTCAAGCCCCTTCTCTGGAGCCCCCCCGTCAGCACTGGCTGTACTTTGTCCATGGGGATGAATCTCCAAGAGTTGTTCTTGCCTTGGCTCCCAGGAAGAACCAAGATAGGACTGGGGCCTTTTACCCCCAGGGCTTGGAACTCTGAAATTTGTTTTGGCTTTCTGCTTAGGGAAAGGCTATGGAAAGTACAGGGAAAACTAGTCATTAATACAATAAACTACAGAGTTACAAATATATGTGTGAAGAATACAGAGAACATAGAAAAAAAGGCAAAACCCAAATGGCATCACTATATGCCTTACTATTCAGAAAAATAAATCACAGTTCCTTTCCCCAAAAGTTTACCAGGTAGAACCATGGTAAATTCAGTGATACATTCATATTTTGATTTCATACGTGTGTGCTCCCCACAACCTTTGATGTTAATTCAGAAGACAAATTAGTACAGTTTCTTTTGGGGGATTCAGGGCTATGAGGCTTGGTTTTCCCAACAGCAGATGGATTTTCATTAATCTGTTCCATTTAATTCGTGGTTCTTATAAACCTGATCCCTGAAGGTATGCAGCAGTCCAGAATGCACCATTCCTTATTGCTTTCCTTTCCCAGTGGTAAAGTAGCCAAATACATCTTCAGTAAAAGTTGTTTTTATATAATAAAAACCCAAGGAAAAGTTAAACATTGCTGCAGAGAGACTTGACATAGCTGGAGGTGTCTGCCAGGGGAGTGACCATGGATGGAGAGATGTCTTTAGTTTTGTAAATGCTGTGATGTTGGAAGTCTGAGATGAAAATCCTCTGTGTCATGAGCCCAGTCAGCATTCGGGAGGGGAATGCATCCATCATCGGTGCTGTGATTTAGAAGCATAAAGTGGCATGAATCCAATAAATTATTCCAGAAGTTTGTGAGGTTTTTTGCATCTTTTAAATGCAAAAGGTTTTCCTCATGACAGGGGTTAAGAAATATCTCAGTGAACTATAGAGTAATAGATTCTCTACTTAAAAATTATGACCCATATAGTAATGAATATACGGCAAAAAGTCCTGTGGCAATAAAAGGACATGGCCAAATCCATGGCAAAAACGAAAACATGCCAAATAATATATCAAAACCAGTACATGAATTATCAAAACTAGAACATAAAAACTGAGCTGGCTCTAATGTAAGTAAATGGGGTGTTTGAGGTAATAGCAAGGACTTAGGTAAATGAATGGACCAAGGTGGAGCTGTGCTGAGCTGCCACATCCATCTGTGTCCATGCTGCCTCCAGGGATTTGTATCTCCACATTTTGCTGACAATACTTGAAAAGACTACAGTCAATATAGGCTTTAGCATCTTATTTTCTGTGTGTTAGTTCTGATTAGAAGCAAAAGAGTATTCTGTTTGATCCCTGTGTCTTCTGAGAGAAGCTGACAGCCTGTGGGTTCTCGCTGTATGTATTAGAATAACAGGAACGTGCCAAGAAAGGGCTTTGGAACTGGCAATGGGATGAAGCATTGCCCTGACTCTGTAGAAAGCATGTCCAGAATGGAAATAAGAGCAAGCACAGCACTAATTATCTGAAAGTGTTTTAATCTCCAGACAAATTGCTGTGTGGCAAATAAGAAGTTTTCAGTGCAAATTGGGCAATCAAAATTACAGCATTTGAGCCTTCTAAAATAATGCCTTTGTTTAAATGGAAGGTGAAGAGATGCCTGAAACACATGTGAGGAGATTCTGAGGAACATCTTTGTGTCTTCAAGATTTTTAGGGAAGTACATGCTGAGGTAATAGGAGTAATTGGCACTTGAGCAAGTTCACATATGCGTTGCATGGTAAAACCATGAAAGGATCCTTATGATATGTCAGCGAGTGAAGATTAATTCTTGATAAATTCACACTCTGTGGCTTAAAAATGCACGCTTTGGTCTCTGGGAAATCATGTAGCTCTCTGTTAGTGAATTAATGGCAGACCATGATTTTAACTTGGATGTATTTCTTATCCAGTGTCTCCTTATTTGAGCTGTGTCTGTTGAGAAGCCATAAAAACCTACTTGCCTTCAAATAGAAAAAAAGGGGGAAGAAAGAAAAATACATTAATAAACATACCCCAAGGCAACAACCCAGTATGTTCATGGCTATGAATAAAAATGCATTTAACAATAATGCTGTTTTTTTCCTATCTTGTTTTTATGGTCCTGGAAACTCTCAAATATTCTTTCTGGATTGAATTAATGACTTCAAGTGGTATATCTGCTGCAATGTGTTAAAATTGTGAGATGGAGTTAGGGTGAAACCTTACTAAGACCATCTCCAGTGCAATTTGGACACCTTTCATTCTGAAATTAAAAAAAAAATGCAGAAATACCAGATTGTAGCAGAATGGTTTGGCTTTTTATTTTTCACTGTTCCTTTGGCAAATGAAAGAAGTTACCATCATCCTCCAGTGATTTTTCTACAGCATTTTATTTTTCAGTTGCAGAGAAGCAATGTATGCTTGTTATTTGGGGAAATGTGTAGTCTAATGCCTTGAAGACCTTGTGTGGTTTGATTTTTTTGAATTTACTGCTCCATAGTCAACTCCTTGGGCATTCCCCTTTGCTCTGTCCTCCAGGGCTGCTTCATGTCACTTTCAGGTCTTGAACCTCGTGATGCTTAAACCAGTATTCTCAGACAATATCTCCAGCATTGTTGACAGACAGAGGAAATGTAAAATCTGAAATAGAGACCAGCAAGGAGCTTACAGCTACAGGTGCTCACAGCTTTCAGCATTGCTGCCAGTGGGTACCTGGCTCATGCCCTTAGAGCATGAATTCTGCCTCTAAAACCTTTGAGGAATCACACCTTCATCATGTGTGGCTTGTCCTCTCACAGGTAATGGAAATGTTTTCAGGCCTCTGATTTAATAGAACAAAATGTGGCACAATTGGAACAAATCCTGTCTGGAAGATATTTTTAAAAATTTTCTGACTCAACCAGCTCAGATCGCTCATGTACTTCTCTGCTAAGCAGGAGGAGCATTTGCTTAATACTCTTCTTGAATGACTTTCTTGAATTCCTCCCATAAATGCTCTTTTAGGGGGAGGGTAGTGAGTCCTTCAGAGAGCATGTGGCTTCTGAGGGATTTAGTTAGAAATTCTGTTGCTAGGAAGCCTGTAAAGAGAAATGTGGTATAAAAGCATGAATGCATACAGTAGTCCTCAAATAGCCCTTGTATCCATCTGTCACGTGTCAACATTTGTTTATGGAAATATTCTTTCCCAGATGTCAGTCTACTTCATTCAAAACTTCACAAGTTTGCTGTAAAATTGTTTTCTTCTGCTATGCAGATGACTCCCAAGTACCTCTAATGCAAATAAGTTTTGACCTCAAGCAAAGTACTTTCATTGTTGAGTTGCTGTACTCTAGCTTTCTCTGCCTTTGTTCAGTTACATGTGTAATTTATTCTTCATTTAAATTTTTTTCTGCTACAGATTTCATAATTGCAATTAAATCATTACACTGGGACAGGGCAAAGATTAATTTGAGTTTAATTCATTTTTTAATTGCAGTTTTCTCCAAAGCTTGAGTTACATTTCTTTGTGTATTTAGATTTGCTACACTGGTCTAACATAAATATTAACCAACTTAAAGCTACATATTACTTTTAATCTTAGAAAAATCCTCTCTTTGGTTTGGAAGATTTCATCTCTGTTCACTGTGAAATTGCCACAAATGAGCAATGGATTTTTGTTGTTAATTCCATGTGCATGGCATTGAATCATTATTCTTGAAGGCATTTATGAATTATCCTTTGAATAAGGAATCTAGTTTTCAAATAAATTTGTGGATTTAATGTTATCTCAGAGACACATCTGAATTTTTCACATTCTATATCTAGACTATGTTTGTCTAGACAAGGGCTTTCTGCTGTCCCTTTTGGTCGCAGGAAAAGGTTGAACATTTGCACTGGAAGCAAAAACAGACTGAAGGAATCACAGTTGTCACCAAGTTTTCCCACTGTCCAAGTGTGCTTTGCAACTCAAAATCCATTTTGGAATACAAGTTTACAGCAGGATCTCCATCTTTGTTGTCAGGCACCACATGTAAAATAAAAAAGATTAAAGAAGTGGATTCATCTTGGTATTATTGGCACATGGATAACTTGATAATATGAGCCCATGTTGGTGCTGCTTCTCAAAAAACTTCAAGGTTTAAGGTTCCACCATCCTTGTTCTCATAGAAAAGATGTTCTTACTGTAAATTCTTTCTTTCCTGGAAAGCTGGTTGGGTCAGAATGGGTGACAAGGGCAGGAGCAAAAAGGATTGTACAAGTCCTAATACAGCAGAACTTGCCTTCTAAATTTGTCTGAAGAATTAAAACAGTAAAATGTTATTCACTTATTATAAAAGTTGTTGTTTTTTTTTTAATTTCTAGGATCTTGGTAGTTTTGTCACTGTAAATGTTTTGGGAAATGCTGGTCTTTGCTTCTCACATAAACCTGAGGACCCCCAGGAACATGGAACTTTCCATCCTCACATTAGAATCATGCTGCTGTTAGTAAGAATGAGAATTCCAGTTAATGCCTGTTTGTTCCAGAAGCAGGCACAGTTAGTGTTTAATGTCACCTCCCAGGGTCTGCAGTGTCACTCCAAGGAGTTCACTTTGAAGGAGCAGACAACATCTGTCAGCCCTCAGTCATGGAACAAGGCACCAACTGCTGTATCACATCATGATCCCAACATGCCTTCCCTGGGTTTGCTTTGTGCTCAGCAGCAACATTGCAGGAAGATTTGTGAGGATTTCAGGTGTCTCTTGATGAGGAGTGATGCTGCAAAGGCCAGAGGGTGCAGTGGTGGCCAGTGGCCCCACCTGGAACAGGTGATGGCAAAGCACACAGGAAACTGAGGCAGGAGTGGGTGCAGAGGCACTGCTCAGCATCCCACACAGCCCAGGAAATCCTCAGCCTGGAGACAGCTCCAGGGCCAAGCCAGGAAGCCCAGGGGGCAGGTCCAGGTCTGGATGGAGGAGACAGGAGACCAGATGCAAATGCAGCTCTCTGCAACTGCAGCTTGAAATCAGCATTTTTACTGATTTCACCCGTTTTACCACCTTCCTTTTCTGCTAAGAACAGCATTTTCCAGCTTCCCAGCAGTGCCATGCCCCTGCCTACGTGTGCTGGTGTCTGCCAAGGGTGTAGAGGACAGTGGAGCATCAAAGATCACAACAATAACCAGAAAGACTTACAGGAACTTTTCAAAGACTTGCAGGAACTACAGGCAGGTTGTTGTGATGGATTCACCACATTATTTAACAATTCTGGAGTATCTGAGAAATGCTTATATTCCCCAGCAATTCAAGAGCCATTAATTAAGATGTCACTCAAGTGGATATTCGTGCTTGTGCAGTGTCACCTAAACTGTGGCCCTGCCTATGATGTGTCCAGCTTGGTGATAGTGATGGAGCTTTCTGATGTTGTTAGGGATTTGTCTGTGTACTAAGCTTTTCTGTAAGTACCAGTGTAATTCCCATAAGTTTCGTGGATTTTATGTGCTGTTCTGGGTACTGGCAGCTTAAGTGCTTTTATGGGTAGTTTGTGCTGCCACTATGACATTACAGCATTTGGAAAGATTTTGGTGAATCTCTGCCCAGTACTGCTTTACAGAAAAGATTTTATTGGTGGAGATAAAGTAATAATGAAGGAATCTGCAAATTCCATGTTTATTTAAAATAGGAATATATTTATTTATTGAACTGCTAATCAGTCAGAAGAAAGAGGAAGTTATCATCTCAGTGAACTCACATTCTAGACAAGGTTTCCTTCCACCACATGGTAACAACATTGCAGAGCTGCCTCTCCAGCACATCTTGCTGCAACCTTGTCAATTTTTTAATAAGGCAGCTGGGAATTACTGTGTTTTCACACTGCATTTAGTGTCATTTTACACTTAGGCTTTGTAACAGAGAAGTGAAAGAGGTAAGGATTAAGTGTTAGTACAACTGTAAGGCAGCACTTGTACAGCAAGTGCTGGTAAAGTGCCCAGTTATTGCTGCTGTAGATACCAATGCTGAGCCTATTTTAAATTTGCTCATGTTCACAGTATCTGGTTATGAACAATGTGTTATTGTTTCATATTCCACATTAACAGTACAACCAGAGCTTTGCCTACGGTTTCTGTGCAGGATCTCTGGGGCCTGTTTTTTCAGGTAGTTTAGAAAAGAGACCTAAAGCAGCGTCATAAAGATGAATTTAAATTATTTTGGGAAGTGCAGTTTGGGTCTGCTTGTTTGATTCTTTGTGCTGAAATGATTTTTCACCTTTCTTTTTCTGGTGGTTTCTTTTCCATTCTACTGGATGTGGATTTGTCTCTCAATGAAGCATTTAGGGTTTGATATATGCATGAAAAGATGTCTTCTCCAAAGTCCATGTAGTACATAGTATTTGCTATATGCCTTGAGCCTTCTGTGCAGTCATCTGTATTCATTCTGGAAAGATGACAGAAAGATTCCTAGTAAGAATCGGGTGATAAATCAGGATTGCACTTTAACTAAGGTAATTGCAATCCTGAATTTGCTCAAGTGTTTAACTTCCCATACTACTTTATTCTAAACTTAGAGGTGATCTGAATGTTGGGTTTTCAGCTCCCAAGATGAATGGGAGTACTTACTATGTAGGTGGCTGGCCATAGGGTTTTATCACATCTCTAAAATAGAAACAATATTCCTTTTCATTTTTGTGGAGACTTTTGCCTGAGGATGTTAATGCAGCTTTATAACATTCTTGGGAAGGAGAAGAACGTTATTAAATCTAGTCTGCCAGCAGAGTAGATTTAGTCACACTCTAGCAGAGAGCGTGTACCCCAGTGGGGAGCATATTTTCCCTGTCTCTGGAGTTCAGAGCTTATATTGGACAAAGTCTTGGTGGCAAAGGCATATTTATTTGCACATAAATAAGTGCTTTGCAGCATTTATTCCGTCTTGTCAATATGGTTCATCAAATCAGAGAAAACTGCTTGCAAATCATTGGGATCAAACTGGGACTAATGTAAATCAGCCTGTGTCATCCTAACAGCAGTTCTTCCCATTTAATACCGTGATTAAATCTGACTTAAATCAGGGGACGTCTTTTGTGTGGGATAAATAAAGATGAAACAGCACAGCATTTCCAGGACCCTTTGAAACTCTGAGAAATCCATAAGAGCTGTCTTGTTCAGGAATCAAAGTTCGAGGCAGAGGAATACAGAGGCTCTGATATGATGTTTTAAGAGCCACAATATGGGTTCAACTTAGCTAATTGTGAAAGAGTGAGTATCATCCTCTTCTAATGTTGTCTGGCTGATGCCATGCCTAGCTCTCTTTCAGAAATGTTTTTTTTTTCTCCCTTTGAAACATATTTCCCCCCACTTCTTCCTCACTTTTTTTTTTTTTTTTTTTTTTTTTTTTTTTAACATTTAGGTATGGACAGGTTTCTTGATTAGAAATTGAGGTGATACTGCTTCCTTGGTATATGGGTCCTGTGAAACTCCTTTTTCCACTTTTTCCAGTCAAGTTGTCTTGGAATATGTAGATCAAATGTGATAGAAGATTTTATTAGAAGATATCAAGGCATCTTGGCTTTGTCCCTGTGTGTCTTCCTTGTCGTATAGTAACTATCACTGTAACTATTTTCAGGTGAAGCACATAATGAACACAACTTATTTAAGGCATTTACTGAAGACATTGAGGGAAAAACACCTGGACATTCATTCTATCTGTAATTTCTGGAACTTCTTCAGTTGACTGAGAATACATGAAGAATTAAATGATCTGACATAAGACAAGAGGGGGTGGAGCACATGATGGGAAAGATGGTGTTGGAGGCAAGATGGGTTCAGCAGTACTGGGAACAAGTCCTGTGCTTCAAAGGGCCTGGGTGTGTGCTTCCTCCATAAGGACAACTGAAAAAAAGCCTCCTTCACCTTTCTCTCTTTCTCTGCTTTCTAGAAAATTCCAGCAAAGTGTACCAGCCTTAGAAATGCCTTGTTTACAGGCAGGATTTTTTAAAATGGATGTATTTATGTGTCAGTTGATAGAAAAAAGAAAATCTAAATAACAAACATCTGTATGATGAGTTCTATGTGCTTGCCTGAGGAGTCAGTGCCCTCTTTGATTTTCACGGTGTGTTTTCAGTTTTCTGACTCAGTCTGAGAGAGTTGAGACTGTTCAAACTGGAGAAGGAAAGGCTCTGGGGGGACCTTAGAGCCCCTTCCAGTGCCTAAAGGGGCTGCAGGAGAACTGGAGAGGGACTTGGGACCAGGGATGGAGGGACAGGACATAGGGGAACATCTCCACAATGACAGAGGACAGGGTTAGTTGGGATATTGGAAGAAATTTGTTACCCAGAGGGTGGTGAGGCCCTGGCACAGGTTGCCCAGAGAAGCTGTGGCTGCCCCATCCCTGGAAGTGCCCAAGGCCAGGTTGGATGGGGCTTGGAGCAGCCTGGGATAGGGGAAGGTGTCCCTGCCCATGGCAGGGCATGGAATGAGATGATCTTTCAGGTCTCTTCCAACACAAAGCATTCTGTGATACCATGACATGTGCTGAGGGAAGCAAGAAAACACTTTTCTAAAGGAAACAAAATGATTCCGTAAGTGTTTTGTTTGCAGACAAAAGGTATCATGTGTAAGTGTAATGGATCTGTCGGCTGCAAGTGATTTCTATGTATATAAAGAGAGATCAAAGATATAACCTCCCCAATATAGACCTCTTTATGTAATCATTATAAAGTATTACTACAGGCAAGATAAATAGAGGCTCATCATGGTGATAGAAAGTTGAGTTCAAGCCTTATAAGAAACATATTTTGCTATTATTGCTGTTCATGTATTTTAATTATTTATAAGCATACTATCAAGAACAAAACAGGGTCTTTATATTAAAAAATCTTAGAAATCTGATATATTTTTCCCTTTTCTTTCTTTAAGGTTTTGACCAGAAAAATGTTTTATTTGGGCTATCTGATAGCAGTTCAAAGCAGGAAGAAAATGAAAATAATATGAGGTTTGAGTATTTGACTCAAGTGGAAGGAAGCCACAACTTAGTGTATAGCATGGAGCATCATTTTAATTGCTTTTTCTAGGGAAATAAGGTATGAACTTTTAGACTGTGTTTTATGAGAAGCTTTACAAATCCCTTGTAAAGTTTCAGTTGAGGTGGAGAAAGCTGATCTTGGAAACATTTTTGCAGCAACCTCAACTTGGATGTGTAGAAGCAAAGATTTAGTGTTGTTTATAAATGTTTCTAGGGCCAAGTCTAAAAAGAGAAATTAGCTATTAGAGATTTTAATTCACCTTGTATCCAGTAGAGAAATGTTCAGAAGGAGATGCAGCAGTGAGAGGCACCTCTGCTGCATCCTGTCCCCCTTCCTCAAACCAAGGCTTTGTACAGTTCTGTCTCTCTTCTTTTCTTCACAGTAGTCATTTAATTATTATTTGGCTGAGCTTCACTTACTGCAGTATCTTTCATACTAATTTAGGCACTTCAGCTCTTGAATGATTAATGTTGGCTGTGCTCAGAAATCTCATTGAACCTTTCTAGCCCTGAGATGTGTTGAAGTGTATGAACTGGTTTTGATGTAAAGTCCTCTGTGACAAACAGGAATAACTAATTTGGGCTAATATATGTGTTCCATAAGCAGCCAGTGACCTTGCTGTCTTGGCCAGTTTAGGGCTGTGTCTGAGTTACTGTCTCTTGGTTCTCTGGGGACTCTGGGGTTGCTGCTTTCAAGAGTTTTGTCTGTTCCCAAACATCTTTTTGATATTAATCCCCCTCACTTACAATGCTTGCTGTAACTTTAATTCTGGCCACTCAATATTCATACCTGTATTTTAACCTTTTCCAGCTTGACAGTATTGGCAATGCTCACTCCAGTGATATATATGAAACATTCCATTTTAACTAAACCCAGGCCTATCATTTGCCTCACAGATATAACATTTATTAATAAACCCACTGACACCTACCATTACCACTCCATATCTGTCCTTTGATCAATTCCTGTTTATAAATAAAAAATATAATTAATGTTTCATTTCAAGCCCAGTAGCTCGCAGTGGGGAGAGCGCTTTCTCGGAGTTCAGACAGGCAGTCAGATGCACCATGTCCTCTCCATTCACTAATTTGTGTAGGCTGATGAAAAATTACTTTCCACATGAAATTAAATATCCTAGTAGAGAAGATGTTTTGAAAGCTGTGTGGCAAGAAATGTTCACACAGTAATTAATATTCAGTGCAGAGGAGAAGTTGGCGGTTAATTTTCACAAGTGTTTTATGATGGCAGGAGTACTTTAATACAGCAAGTACTTCATAGGTACAGAAAATAACTATTATCTGTGAACAACAATAGAAGCTATACATCAAGCTGTTGATGTAGCAACCCCATTTTTAAGATTTAGTGAGGCTTGCTTTTAATTTTAGTCTCTACCAAGCCTTCCTGACATATCACTGCAATGTCTCTCAGTCTGTTATAGTGCTAAACTAAGTGCAGTCTCCCTTTCCTCAATAAACACACCCCGTTATTGTGTTGTCTGTGAGTACAAAATTAAAAAAAAATATTTAGACAATAAACATTCATAAAATGTGTTTGTTGGCTCATCCATTTTTTTCTGTCTTGTCATTGACAGTAGATGTAAAATGAAACAGAAACATAAAATTTGTCCTACCAGCTTGCCAGTGGTTCCTGCCACTCACTTTTCCCAGGCCAGGCTCCTCTGAGTCGTCTGAGCACAGTTGAACACACCTGGGGTCAAGCATCTTTGAAAATACTTGACAAGAGAAAAAATGACTCCATAGCCCTCCCACAGTCTCGCCTGCTTCTCTGAAGGCAAAAATGTGCATCTCTACTACATGTTCTTTATTAATCTAAATAAGAACCCATTCCTTTGGTAGAGGAAGGAAGGTTTATAAAGTCTTACTGATCCATTGGATTTACTTTGGAGAAATAGGTTTAAAAGACTTGTATGAAGCTGCCTATCGATTTTTCTGCATCTAAAATACTAATCAGCTAGTTGGTCTCAATGTGGGATGTTTTCATATGTGTAAAGTTTGCTTTTGGGAGTTTTAATGTTATTTTTTTTTAAATCAGACACAGTTAACAAATGGCTGCAGGAAAGGCAAAGCACTGGGAGCTGCTCTGTCAGCTTAGGCTTGCTTTAAATGAAAACAATTCAGGTCTTAATTTTTAATGGAGGATAATAATATTGGACTTTATTTAATGGCAAGTCAGTTGCCAAGGGGAAGCAGAAATGCACTAAAAGTTCTAAAAAATATTAAAAAGATAAACCATGTTCCAATGAATATTTGTGCTGCTCTCCCACATGTGTTCTACCCTGGGTCAGGATCTTGTCATCAGAATGTGATTTAAGTTATGGTTCTGATCTGCACAGAAGAGATGAGGTCAAACCATCCTTTATAACCTAGAGGTGGAAACCTTTAGGTCATGCAGCATCCCAGAAATTAGTTGTGAGTGTGATGGGTTATGTTGTGCATCCCCATTAGACCAGCATTTCTCAGAATGGGAGAAAGAGCCTGGCAGAGTAAATGAAAATAAGTTCATTTCTCAGGGAGGAGAACTTGTGGTTGAAAACGTTTGGAAACCACTGCTGCAGAGTGTCATGACTTTGCATCTTTGTCTCCAGATAGATGCTCACAAGGGCCACAACTAAAACCTAATCCAGTTCTTCTAACAACTTTATACCTTCTGGATGCTTTGGTGGCTCATCACTCCTGCGTTGGTGAAATTGGTCCCTTCTCAACATTGATCCTAGTGCTGTCTTTCATCTTCCTTTCTAAATGCACTGGAGGAATCCTGTGATGGATTACTGCTTGTTGGGCTGTGTCTCAGTCATTAAACCTGGCAGCAGTGAAGGATGGGCATCTCCACAGGTCTGAGAAGACTGGGGTGGAATTTCTGCTCGGTCTCCTGTAAATTTGTCACAAGCTGCTTGGGAAGGTGCCTGATGTGTGGGTCAGGCTGGATCAGCCCAACACAGATGGCCAGAAGAGGACATTATTCCATTTGTGTTTTGACTTATTGCTGTGCTTTTCCTGAGTCTCTTGGATGAGAGAGAAAGGTGGAAAGAGCCAGCCCTACCAAACACTAAAGCTGGGGAGCTCCCATGTGGAAAACTGATCTTACAAGAAGAAAAATTATTTTAAAAGAAACCTAGTGATGTGGAAGGCAGAAAAAAGAAAGACACAAATTGTTGATATGATTTGCATGTTCTTCAGTAGAACAATGAAAAGGAAGTTTGGCCTTTAAAATGTTGTGCAGATGAAAACAAGATTTGTCTGTGATAAAGAAACACTCAGTGGCACATGGGGTTAAATAAGGAATTATTTTCCTGGGTGAGTGCCCAGCCCTGTTGCTGGTCCTGTACCTGCATATGCAAAGTGCTCTGTGGAAGGTGGTACCATCAGAGGGGCCTGGAGAGATGTGTTTGGGTTCACAAAAACATTACCAGTGTCCTGAGGAGTGGGAGACCAATGGACATCCAGCTCTGTGTGTCTGGAGAGTGGATATTGATGTTAGGAATTAAATTTGGACTTCTATCATTTTTTGAAACCTGAACTTTCAAGATTCTGAAACAAAACCTGGCCTATTCCAGCACCTCTGTGGAAAGCTGACTTCTTTCTTTGTATTTATTTTTAATCTGCTCTTGATATCTAGCAGTGGGATTTCTACTACTTCCTCAGCTGGTGGTTTTGGATGCTCATCTATTATTTCCAAGATGTTTGCCAGGATCTGAAACAATACTCAGACCTGTCCTGTTCTTCCACATCCTTAATTGAAGTTATAGCTACAAATTTCAAGGGTGATCCTGAAGATTCTGAAAAAAAAAAATTGAAAAGAGAGTATTTTTAGAACAGCTGCACTGCAGCCTTTCTCTGAAAGAGAAGAATGAGGAAACATCAGTATTTTATTTCAAGTAATGAGAGTATTCCTGTTCATGATGGATAAAATATCAATTTTTTTACTTGGTTAATGACTGTTATTTTAATATTCATAAAACATGGAAATATTTGCATTTCTCTTGTAATTTTGGGGCCGAACAGCATTCTACAATGGCCAAATTATGGCAAAGGTTTTTTTTCTGTTCTCTCTTGAGAGAAATAAAACCATATTAGTAAAAACCACAGATATTGGTGGCTCTTCCTAGCCAAGAGCTAAAGCATTCAGTCTCGTAGACAGAGGGATGAACTGGGCTGCAAAATGTGGATACAGAGGTGTGCTGTAAAACACTTTGAAACCAGCACCTTTTCCTGTTTTGCAGAGCAGTTTTTAGCCCTGTTCAAGCCTGACCAGAGAAATCCCAACACCACCTGGCAGGTGAGAGGCACATTTTGAAACATGGCAGCAGGACAGTTGTGAATCCTGCTATAGAGAGCCCTCTAAATGCACCAGAACGATGCTCAGTGTGTACTAGGAAAGAGGTCGAGTCTTGTCTGTACTCTGGGGAGGTGATATTTGGTGAAATTGCATTTGTGCTTCTTCATGTTATTTATATCCAAAAGTATTGCATTCTGATACAATCTCTGTTTTATCTCTGGTACATACAGTCTCCCTCAGGCTTCTTGTGAAAATGAGGCATTTATGATTTCCCTGGAAAATTAGATTTTGCCTAAATACATCCACACTGATTACAAAAAGCGCTGCAAAAATCTTCACGTTTAGGATTGCATGAATATTTCCATCCTAATTCTTTGACTGTGACATTAAACCTTTCTGAATTTTTCCTCTGAGGAGAATTTTTTCCCATCCTGATATCTGCCTGAAGACTAATACATGGCTTTTCAACTTTGAATAAAACTTGCTCATCTACTTTTGAACAGAATGGGAGACAGAAATAGTATTTTTCTTATTATTAAATAAGCACAAGAAAATAGATCTTGCAGCTCAGGTTATATCTTTGGTTGTGTAGAGCACCATCAGCCACAGCTTGAATACATTTAGAGGCTTTAATAATTTATAATTATGTTTAAGGCAATTTAACGGGATAACTTAGTCCTTAAAGGGTTAAAAAGAATTTGTAATATTTGAGTCTGGACCAGATTACCCCACTGTGGTCCCTTCCAACCTTACCCATTCTGTGATTCTCTGATTCTGTAACAGTTTTTTCTTGCTTTAGACTTTGTGGTTCTTTTAAAGTTTTCTTATGGCTAAAGAGAAAGCACACAGTATTTTTATTATTATTTCAAATGTGACTGCATGTGAAAAAAAACAAACAAAACACAAAAAAACCCCCAAAAAAACATCCAAAAACAAAATAAAATACATTTGGGTAGAAATTCAGCAGTTTAATGACTGCTTTGTATCTAAAATGACACCATATGTCCTATAGGCCACAACATGATCTCCAGGACAGTAGTTTGTATAAAAGCAGCACAATCTCTAATTTCTGTTGAGACTATTCAGCCTCTTTTATCTGTATTAAAATACCACATTAGAGGAGCACCAGGGGGCTTGGTCCAAGAATTTGTTTTGCTAAATGCCATAACAATAAATGGCAGTAGTTTTGTTGTGGAAAAGACCTGGGGCAGAACTGGGAAAAGAATTGTCCCTAGCTCAGTGCAGGTGATATTTTCATCAGGAAACCTTTTGGGTTTGATCTCTGGCAGGATGCTCAGAATTGACAAAATGCTTGGAAGTTGCAGGATTGGTCTGGATTTGGATTGCTTTGCTCTGTAGGAAGGGGGCCAGCCAGGAGATCTCTCTGTCTCCACAGGAGGAGGAAAAAGTGTATTTGGCCAGACAAGATGACTGCTACTGGAAAGAAGCATCCATGGCAATTTGCTGTTCCTCATATTTGTTGAAATGCAAGGGAACAAATTCTTGCTTCACTTGTAAGTCGCCAGCAGTACATGAAGTCATAAAGAGGGGGGTATTTTGAGTTTTGGCAGCTGTGAATGGAGAAGGAAATTGTTTTCCAGATTTATATTATCTGTCATGGTTCCACCTTTCCATTTTTTCCTATTCAGCTCTTGTGAAGAAGGGCAGCCTTTAAAAATTAATAAGTGCAGTAATGATAAATGCAACAGTGGACAGAAAGAGGGGGGAGATTAGTTTAAAGGGAGACTTGGCAATCATACAGAAACATCCTTAAGCAAAAATTTAGATTTTTTTATGAAAACCAGATCACTGCATCTAAAACCACTTGAAACGGAATATAGAGTGCAAGCAACTGAAAGTTAATTTTAATTTTTAATGATAACATTTCAGAAATTTACCGAGCAAACTTAAGCAAAGCACTTGATTTTCAACAGCAGTATCTGCTTCATCCTCAGTATGTTTTTGAAAAGTTCTCTGTGCCTGCTAAGAGAGAGCTGCAGCAATGCTTGTTGCTGGCTTCCAGCTGTCCCATCCAATGTCATCCAGAGCATCTTTGAGCTTCGTGAAGAAGTTCTAACTTACTAAAAAAATCAGCACCTTCCAATTTCATATGTTAAATTATTTAAAGAACTAAGGGAAAAAAGAGCATTGGAGATGTATGTTGGTAAAGCAGAGGTATGGTACACCAGCTCCTGTGAAATTCAGTAGATTTGCATGCATAGCTAGAAATATGTCTAGCAAAGTGTCTTAGCACAAGTGTTTTCTAACACTCTGCATGTTAAAAGTAGAGCCTGGCTGCAAATTCTTACATGAAAATGATCACCAGGATAATTGGATAGAGGGAGAAAATACATAATGACAGAATCACAGAATGGGTGAGGTGTTAAGGGTCCACAGTGGGTCACCTCTTTATCTCTTCACATTCACATTCACACCTCAGGGTTATCTTTTCCATTGGCTTCAGGAATCCCCATAAACACAGGTGCACACTTATTCCTTCATGGGGTCCAAAATAATTTCTTAATGAGAAGCAAGATAAAAGCCATTACTGTAAATCTGTTGTTTCATGGAAATAACTAAGCTGGGTGTGCTGATAGTTCACATGCTCCTCTGTCATGCTGCTTAAACCAAACTAAATATGCTTTTGGACATCAATTCTCTGGGGTAGTTTGGCCTATTTTGAGCACTTTAGTGGACACCATATAGAGGTAGTGAACCAGCAGTGTTAGAGATTAAGAATTTGACACTGTTTTGGAAGGAGTACAGTTTATTCTTTCACTGCAACACTTTGTCATTAGTGTGCCTGGGCAGTTTTACTCTGTAGCATTTGTCACTATGGAAGTAGGTAAAGGATGTAGGTTTTATTCCTTAGATTTAGTGGCTTTGTTATTGCAGAGCAAAGGGAAAAACTGCTTGAAGCCTGTAATGGAAGCCTTTGCTCCTCTGAAGTGCACCAGCTTGTATTACTTTGGAAACTCGTCCCTTTATTGTTAATGGAACCTGTTCTTAAAATCTGTTTCCCCAAATGCTCAACAGATACAAAGCATCACAAAACAAGATTTATAATTACAGAGAGACATCTCTTTTCCTTTTCGTACTTTGTAGTTTATTTGTGCTTTCTCCATTATAGAGAAACATATGGAAGAGAATAGAAAAAATCAAGTCATGGAGGAAAGCAGAGAGAGATTATGAGACACAGCCAAAAGTGAAAAAAAGTGTTGTTTCCACGTGTGTCACTTCCATCATTACAATACATCGAGTCAGTTCATAATGTGTCTTCTTGTTTATAAGAGTGAGTCTTGGCCAGAAGATGTGGCTGACACACAGACCCTGAGCAGCCAGGATGGCCCAGCTCCTTTTTGGGTCCTGTCCCAAGTGCTGAGTGAGAACACACCAGGGCAGCAGCCTGTGGTGCAAGGTGGTGGCTGTAGAATGCACAGGAGGTTTTACTCTGCTTCCAGGAGATTCCACAGTGCTTCAGGCTTTCAGTATGGCTGTCAGACCAACTTTGCTTTCTGAAGACCTTGCAGAGATTTATAATGAAGGCCAGAGACTGAAAGAAATGGGAGGAGAAGGAAGATGAGGTATTTTTGTAGCCAGGAATTGAAACACCTGCCCAGTACTGAGTTTTCCTGGCAAGCCAACCCTGGTCAGTACAAGGCTCTGTGAAATTAAAATAGCTCCTCATGGCTAGTATGGATTTAGAGCCCTCCATCAGTTCTGTTTGAGCTCATAAATATCCTTTAAATACTTTTAAGATACATACCTTGCATAAAATGGTGCAAGTAATAAAATATCGCAAATATTTAGAAAAATTTGAGCTTGTTAATTTAATTACTGTGTGTTACTGAAGGACAGTGAGATCAGAGAGAATTTAGATAGGAAGAGCTGAAGCACAGAAGCAAGTTGAATTTTTTCAAATCTCTGGTGCAATACAGAAACCCTTGTAATATTGATCCCTTGCTTTGTATTAGTTTAAGTGGTAGAAATGCCCCTTCTGAAAATTTATGAAAGCACTTGAGAAATATCAAGACTTAGCTGTAGGATTATTGTTCCCATTGATTATGATTTAAAGTGACTCATCTGCTTTGCTTTCTGTTAAGGCTTGGGATATCTTCATTTTGTGTACAGATCCACTTCTCAGCTTGCAGCTGATGAAATGTGGTGCCTTAAGAATAAAGGCAGCACGAAACATTGAGCATTAGCTGCCAAAATAGCTTCTGCACTGTTGTGTTTAGAACTTGCTATGTAGAAAATTGTTTCTTTTCACTGTAATTTTGCTGTTACAAAGAGGAAATATAGTGGCACATTGTGCCAGAGAAGGGCAGTCCATTAGAAATTTTTGTCTTTGATCAGAGAAAAAGCATAACTAATTGCACCTTATCTTGCTACCCAGTGGATCGAGGCACTTCAGGTTGCAGTGGCCTCTGTCCTTTTGAGATGTGGTATGGCCTGATGTTGATCCTTTCACTTCTAATTGAGCAAAACTCCTTTGTTAGCAACCTGTAAAATGGAGCTGATAATTGTTACCCAGCCAGGAGCAGTGTTATGAAGTCTAATTAGCAAATGTTTTGGTGCTCATGGGGGCAAAAAAAAAAAAAAAAAAAAAAAAAGGGGAAAAAACGTACAAATGTTGCATTGATCTTTCCCTTTTAAGACTGTATTAATTTTGCTGTTGTAGAATTGTTCTCAGGGCTTTCATGTAGGAGATGGGCAATCTAAGTGGGCTTTGCAATCGTAAAACACTGTGGGTCTCAACCAATATTAAGTACAAAGGCTTTTTCTCACAAATATAAGGAAGATAACACTTCAGAGCCCTTCTCTCCCTTTCAATGGGATGTTCTAGAGGGAAACTATTTTTAAATAGAGATGCAAAACAAATCATAGCACTTCAACAACAGCCTCATCTTGTTTAAGGATGTAACTTTGCATTTGGGAGTTTTCCTGTAAGTTTGCATGGTACACTCAAGTAAAGTGTGTCCAAGACAGGCAATGTTTCCTGCCTTTCTGACAAGCTGAGATGATTCTGTCTTTGCTCTTTGTTCTTTCTGATTTTTTTTGTTTTTGTTTTTGTTTTTGGGTTTTTTTGTTTTCTTCTAAAGTTTCTGTCTTTGTCACTACTTCAGCACTTCTAGGTAAATTTGATTTACCACAGCAAGCCTTCCAGTAGACTGCATGGACTCTTCTTCCAAGTGGTTTTCTCCTTATAAATATGCTCATTAAAGTACTGTTACACAAAGTATGGGTAAGCTGCACAAACAATCCCCAAACTACAGGTAGTGTGCTGCTGGTAAAAGATCTCTGAGCTTGGTGTTCATGGAGGAGTTGTCTGCTGGTCAGAAGTGCTGTAGCCCCATCTCTGCTCTGTTCCACGCTGAGCTCTGTTAAAAATATCCTCATTAAGGAGTGCTTTTTGCAAACTGTCATGGATTGGGAACAATAAAAAAATCCCAACATGTTGCCAGTGAAATTACAGCCCTGATAATATGAATAGTTGAAATAGAAGAATCAGTGGGAGTGCATTACTGCCCAGTCTGAGATTCCAGCACAGAGCCAGGTGAAGGGCTGGCCAGTGGTCTTGGCCTGATTTGGCAGATAATTTTAGCAGACTATGAAGTGTGTGGTCATCTCATGCAGCAGCATGACTGGGATTTCAGAATTATGGCTCTAGTTTCTGTTGTGAGTTGTTAATTGTAAGAAAAGGTAAATGAGACAAGTGACCTCTTTGCCTTCTCTCTGTCCATCCTCTTCCCTCATTCCATTTAAAGAAATCCATGTGGGATTTATTTCTTTTGCTGTAGCCTGATACCCAGCACATGACAGTGAGGGCACTGCCTGAGAAAAGCCTGGCTACACCAAAGTCAGGCTGGTGTTGCCCTTAATGAAGGGCAGGTCTCAGCAGGCAGAGGTGAGATTGCAGCTCTGTGCTGCTCCCTGCAGCACCCCTTTCCATCTTGTGCATGTAAAATACTGGATGGGCTGATTTTTACTTGCTGTTGGTCTGATAATCTCATCATGCAATGGCAGAGGACATTTCTTCCACAACTTTACATTGAGGAACGGTTTTGCTTTGGGATTTCGTTCAGTACTGGCCATTATTTTGTCTGTTTATGCATTGATGGGTAAGAGCATCTCCCCTGTACCTTCTCTTACTGAAATGATAAACCTGCAAGGACATCTTGAAGTTTAGTGAGGTGATTATGGTTTGAATTTAATTGTTAGACAGGCCATAATATAGTTATTATTTAATTATATCATTACCTTGCATTAACTTCAGAAAGCATTAAGGAAAAAGAAGTGTGTTTAAATATTTGACCATAATTTTGCCAGACTAATCCTTGCCTGGAGCAAGGGCTTCTCTTAGCTGTTCTGTCATTCTAAGATTATGCAAGCTCCTCCTTATTTTTAATTTTTCCCTTGATTAATTCTACTTTGTTTATGAATTTGTTATTTGCGGCTGACTCCCCAGGATGCTAATTGCTACTGTAAACTACAGATACTGCTGAGCTAATGTATTCTCAAAATATCAGGAAAAGATTTACAATTAAAAAGTGAACCACTGATTTGTAATTTTCAATTCTTTCTGAAATATATCATAGAAATACCTTATTCTTTGGTTTTGCTTTGTATTTTTTTTTATCTGAGAAAGCATCAATCTCTTCTCTATTTTTATCTATGAAAGATGAGAATGGATCTGGTAAAAGAAGAAGGTTTTTTTGTTATTTGGTCTTGTACTTGATATATTTTATTTTATAGTTAAGAACACAGTATGACCTCACATATTCCGGTAAAAATGTAGAGGTTATCTAGAGTATAATATTTAGGAATTGGGTCCTAGACAAAATCACAATCTAAGTGAAAGGAATAGAAAACAATTGCAGACATAAGACTTAGAAATTCTTTGCTTTTTTTTTTCATTGCTGACTTTATCCTACTGAGAAAAAGTGAGATGATTAGTGGAGTGCAGATCAGCTCCAAAAAATCCAAGTGAAAACACCAGTTCTTTCACAGGAGAGTTATTCTGTTGAGTAGTGTAATGACCTGGATGAGGATCAGAAAAAGTTTGTGCTGTTACATTGATCCCCATGGAGAAGTTCCCCATGCAGAGGCTGGATTTTGGTGGAGGTCTCTGGGTGGACACACAGGTGCTGTGAAACTTTAAAATGGCCTGAGGCAAATGAGTCTAATCACTTGGACTCGAATTTTTGTCTTATAAAATATAGACATGTTTGTGTTTCTCAACTGTTATAAGATCTCTTGGGGAGCTCTCCTTCTCTGCCAAATATTAGAGAAAATTTTATAGTCACTTTTTCACTATTTCTAATAGGTTTTAAGTCGCATCCTTTTTCCTAATTTAGGATGGTTTTTGTGTCCCTTCTCCACCTTTTCCCAAAACATGACTTGTCTTTTCTCCCACCCTCAAATAGAGCCTTATTTTCAGCCTCTGGGCAATACTGAGATTTTATTTCCTCCTTTCTTGTGGCTGGACAGTGGATTGCTGTGTGGTAGTGAGGTGCCTTTCCCCTTCTTCAGTTTTCATTAAATACTTTAATTAGCATGTCTCTGCCTTCAGCCTGCCTTTTCTTATTGGAAGAAACTATTGAAGAAACTACTGCTATTATTTTCTGTGTCAGATTATCTCAAATATTTAGATGTGCTTGTCTTCAATATTTGACCCTTTTCTTTATGTGAACATTGGGGATCTCATTGCTCTTTACAGCTCCCTGGCAGGAGGTTGGGGTCAGCCTCTTTTCCCAGGCAGCCAGCGACAGGGCGAGAGGAAATGGCCTCAAGCTGCACCGGGGGAGATTCAGGTCGGAAATCAGGAGGAATTTGTTCACTGAAAGGTTTGTCAGGCTTTGGAAGGTTCTGCCCAGGGAGGTGGTGGTGTCTGTCCCTGCAGGTGTTCAAGGAGCTGCTGGAAAAGTCACTCAGTGCTGTGGTTTGGTTGACACGGTTGTGTTTGTTCAAAGGCTGGACTCGATGATCTTGGAGGTCTTTTTCAACCTTAATGATTCTGTGATTCTACTGATTAGAGAAAAAAAAAAAGAAAAGGGTGCTCAGACCAAGTGCAGTGTCGTCCTCCCACCAAAGCCTCTGGCTCATCCTGGTCCTCCTCTTACACCCACACTTGGAGCAAGCAGCTGCAGTTAAAATCATGGTGTTGCTTCTCAACAGGGAACAGATAAATCAGCGGTAAAATAGATGATGATCCTTACAGGAGTTACTTTGATGGCCGTGACTCTTCCCAGTGGGGTTTATAGAGTTCAATAATCAGGGCAACAAAGTATTTGCCTGCGGGAGCAAACAGCCCTGTCGCGGTAGCATCTGTCAACTGCAGGAATTTCATTTACAGCCCCAAAGAGCTGTGCAGGCACACCTCTTACCAGTGAATTGCTGAAGCAAAGGTGCTAATAGCTCATTATACTGCAAACAGGTGGTTCAGGCTCTTGCTGGAGAGCCTGCAGAAATGGGATGATTCACTAGGCAGCCACTGCTGGCCACTCCAGAGTCTTTGTGGTTTCTGCGTGTGTCTAAGCAAAATGCTGCTTGTGATGTTTGTCCAGGAGCTAGGGCTGTGCATTGTGTTTTCATGCTGTGTTTGGGCTGAGACTTTGAATTTTCATTGGGAAATACTAGCGTGCTGTAATATCCTGAGGATGAAGCAATTACCTTAATAGATGCTTCTGTCTTATTGTGTGGTCTAGAGCATGCTACTTGCCATCCCTTTCACAGTGATGCCTTCTGTAAAATGAAATGTTTACCACCAGACTCCTGCAGAGTGTTCAAAATTGTGGAAAAGTATTATATTGCATATTAATGCAGCATAATAATGATAGTATTCTAGTATTCAGAGATTAGAGGCTGACTTAGTTTGTGCAGAAGGCAAAAGAGTCATTCTTTCATTATCTTTATTTAATCTTGCAAATGGGAAGTCTGTATGGCTTAACATTAATTTCCCTAACTGGCTTTTTGTTTAACTTGGGTCCAAAAAGGCTGATTTCTACACCTTTGATTGCTGATATTTCATTTTTCTGATAACTGGGTCCTTACAACCCTTGTCCTCCTCTCTGACATCATGCAGTATTTTGAACTTCAGCCCAATAAAGAAATATGAAGTTTGCTGGTACTGAAATCAAAGCAAACGTTAAATCAGGATGTGCCCAGTAACTATTTAACTTGATTAGCATTTTGACTGCATTGGAAACCTGAAAAGTGCTTGATAGATGCAATATAAAGCTTTGCAGTAGCAGCAAAAGATATTACTTGTTTAATGTCAGCACTAAATAATGTAATACTGTTGTCAAATGCCAATTTTCATTGCTGTTTTCAGTGCAGCTTGATTTCTGGAAAATTAACCCATCACAGTTTCAGAAATTGTTTCAGCTTTTCCTTGAAAAAGTAATCTTTAGAGGGAATATTCTGAAGAAGAAAAGCTCCTTCACTCCAGGCACCAAGTTTTGAAATTCTTAGATTTTATTTATTAAGGTCAACAGGGAGGAAATAAATCTCAGGCCTTCAGATGTTAAGTTATAATTTTGAAGATCTTGTGATCTGAGACTATTCCATAGAAAAGAACCCAGCTCTCTGATTTGCATCATTAATGAAGTATCAGACTTCTCATATAAATAATATCCTGTCTTAATTAGAAAGTATTTAACCAAATATTTAAATTAGAGCAAATGTAGGGAAAAATAACATCTTGATTTAATTAGAAAGCAGTTAAGAATCACTTCAAGCCTGAGAGGTGAGGGAAGTATTAGCAAGTATGGATGGACTCCTTAGGAACATCAGCTCCTTGGGAGTGGCTGTACGAAAAGAGATTCATGGAATGGTTTGGGTTGGAAGGGACCATAAAGATCATCCAGTTCCAACATCCTGCCCAGGGACACCTTCCACTATTCCAGGTTGTTCCAAGCCCCATCAAAAGTGGCCTTGGACACTTCCAAGGATCCAGGGGCAGCCACAGCTGCTCTGGGCACCCTCAGCTCTTTCACAGTGATCAGTTTCTTCCCAATACTTTGCCCTCTGTTCTCACTACCAAAAGCCTCTGCCTTTTATGGGCACATCTAGTACATAAAATTGATTTTCTTTGAAATTAAACCGTAGCACTATCTCCTCAGGTGGCAGCTTTCCTTAAATATGTTTGTGTCAGTTGTTTGTGTATAGACATTAAAAATATTTCTTTGGCATATTTTATGCTGACATAATTTAATGGCTTTCTTTCAAAGTACAAGTGAGTATTAGCCTGCTAAATTGCATTACTGCTTGGGAATTCCCTTTGGTAGTTTTTCTTAGTCATTAAAAATACCACAGTAGCCTAAAGCTGTATTTTGCTTAAAAACAGCCTTTATTCTCTGAAGTGGGGCACAGGATCCTCAGCTGTAACGTGACCATACCAGGTTCTGCAGATGGAAGGAAAATTTCAGTTTCTTCATTGAAGACAGTTTCAAGGTGAGGCCATGAGTTGTGTGGCTGTAAATCTCAGCAGTGAGGTTCTTGGTCAGCTTTTCTTTGACTCATCATCACATGTTGGTTATGAGACACCCCAAAGCCAGTTTGCTGCTGGAGTCAGTGTGTGGCTCTGTGATTGCTGAAAATGACACTGAAAGAGGGTTAGGCCAGGGAAGGTAAGACTGCATGGCAAAGTCAAATCCCTAAGGAGTCAGGAAATGGTGAAATTAAAGCTTCTTGTATGACTCTGAATCTTGATGGACATTGAAGCTTTTCACCAGCCCCAGTTAATGACCTGGCTCAAAACACAGATGTGAGACCTACCATGGCTCCATGTTAATTCTTATTATTTTACATGTGAACACATTTTGGTTGAGATCTCCTTACTTTCATTATCTTAGATGTGAAATCTACGGGGAAAACCACATTTATGTGAAGCTGACAGGACTCCTGGGCTTCCTTTCCCGAGTCTGACTGTGTGTGGGGAAGCACCTGAGGGAGGTGTGGAGCTGCTTGACAGCCATCCTGCTTTATTGCCACTCCTGCCACTGCTGAGACCTTGTGTCCCTTTTCCTTCTGGAATGGACACACTGCAGATGTGGTCCTTAAGACAGCTTTAGATGATAAAGCTTTTTACAGCTTTTTTCTCCTCTGTGTATACATGCACAGTTGTTCTTTTATTTGTTCTGTGACAGCATTTTGTGTCTCTGCTAATTGTTCTTATTAAAGTTTTCTTGACAAACTCCCTTCTGCCTGAGCTTGTGGAAAAGAGAGGAGGAGGAGAGAAAGCAAGATCAGGATTCCTGCTGACTTGCATGGCAACAGTGATCTCCTTCCAGTTCAGAATTTATCAATTTTGTGGCTGTGTGAATCAATTTGTCTGCTGCATGCTGTCAACTTATTATTAAGAAAGTGAAAATGAGTGCTAGATAATCACTCAGAACAGCTTGGAGCAGCCTTGGTAGTCACAGAAATAAAATTATGGAAGAAATGTTCTCTTGATACAATGCCTTGAGATGCACTAATGGGCCAATTGACCACACCATGAAGTTGCTTGCAATCTGTGCTAGGATATTTTTCCCCAATTTTGAATGAAGACTTCTGTGAATTTAAGAGAATTTCAGGAGAATATGTTGATTTACATCTCTAGTCAGCATAGGGTTCAATGTTAGGCTACACATTTGAAGTAAAAATTACAAACCCAGAACCACTGGGGACAGAAGGAGATCCTAGGCTCTCAACAACTTTTTCAATTTTAAAACACTGAAAGGAAAATAACTCCTTACTTTATACCTTAAATAGTTATGGTCCCCATCAATGTCTACAAGAAATATAAACACAACAGGAGATGCAACATAGGCACTACAAAGACATAAACAACGGCTGAAGGAAGATTAGTAATTTTAGAGATTCATGTGGGAAATGTTTTAGAGCTGCTGTTACCAGGACATTACCATTCTTGATTAAAAATTGCATTTTTAGGGGGTGCCAGAACATTTCCCACTTATCCCAAGATAGTACATTAAAATTCATTTTGTAACTGTCATTATCTCTGGAAAAAATTCTTTGAAATCCTGTGGTTTAGGAATGAAGGCTCGGTGGATCCCTACAAAATCTCTTGTAGAGATGCTGACTGTTCACATTCAGGTGATTCAGACCTTTTGTTAATAAATGGGAGCACCTGGAAGGCAAATTAATGAGAATGACACAGCAGAGGAAAATCAGCCTTTTGCAGCATATAGAAAGAAACCAGAAAAAAAAACCCTCAGTGTTTTCTACAACGTAAAGTTATGCTGTGTGTGGATTCTGTGCTTCCTTTAAAGTGTAATGGTAATTGTAATAAAGAGTCCCTGATCTTCCTGGTCTAGTGGAAAGTGTCCCTGCCCGTGCAAGGGTGGTTGGAACAGGATGGTCTGTGAGGTTCCTTCCAGCTCAAACCATTCTGTGATCTCTAATATTAATGGTGGAGAGAAATTGTTCATTGTGTTGGTAATTCACCAGAAAATGACAGAAAACCTTTGGAGAGGTATCAGTGACAATAAGTGTAGTGTCTTCAAAGACTAGGTAATGAGAAATAAGAGGAACTTAAGGTAAAACTGGAAATAGCAAAGATTTGTAATTATTTCTCAACTAGGATTATATTAGTTTTGCCTAAAAAGGATCTTACTACCAGAAGGTAACTGCATATTATCCTCTTTTCCCCTATTTTTTAATATAGATAAAAAAGGATGTTTTACATTTAAATTCCAGAAATTGTTCCATATCTTGACGCTACAGGAGCTTGTTCAGCCAGGGGATGATGCAGGATGATAAATGGGGACACAGAGGTGCCCTCTGACTTTATCCATGGCTTGTACCAGTGTCTTTAAGAGAGCAGCCCTCTGAGACTGGTGCAGACATCCTGTGCTTCAATCTGCATCTTTTCTGGTCAATTAAAAATACTGTTGTGTAAACGCAGGGTAAAATGTTGTTTGTCTCTAGTAGGTTCTGAGTGTATGTGGGATATTGGGAAGCGTTTATGCTGTGATAATCAGTTAAAAAATATGTGAACCCTTCAGATGGAAGCCAGCTTATCAGTTTGGTTCTTTACTAGCCTAAGGTCCACGTGTTTTTCCCTGTTTTGTTCATGTTTGATGCTAAAGAGAGCTTTAAAAAAGAGCTCTGCTAACCAAAAACAAAGCATAACATAAGAAAGAATAAGATTAAGATTATCGAGGCTATCAGACAAACAACTGGTAGGGAATGTTTGCTAAGATATAGGAAATAACCAAAAAGAACTCCAAAATTCTGCTAAGATAAATCCAGTGTTTGGTTTTTTTTTTTTTACTAGGAGAGGTTGAAAGTACAACAGGCATATGATTAAAAAGTGATGGACATGAAGCTCTCTAATACCTTCATGGCTGGCATGTAGCATATGAGATTAAATTTCAGAGGTGAAGAGCAGATAGAAAAATATTTAACTGTCTCTCCATGTTGCTATCTGCTTGCAGAGGCTATCCTTCAACACCTGAAAAAAAAAGGAGGTTGGTTATAATATAGTGATGGTTTGGAAAACTTAATTTTTTCTGTTTCATCTGAGTGAGTCACAGTAGTTGGGAATATGCTTGGTTTGCTTTAAGTATTAAATGCTTAGAAATAATTAATACTTGACAAATCTTGTAGCTTGCATTACATTGAGCTGGTAAATTGATTTGTTGTTTAGAGAATTTTGGTACAAAATTGTATGAAATCAAAAGTTCTTTTTACTCCCTGGTAGAGTCTTGTTTCTGCTGTGCTAACTATGCCAGACTAGTTTGGAAGTTCAATTGCTGGACTCATTTCAGCTAATTTTTCTTCTGACAGTTTCAGGATTTTATGTGCATCTTTAGGAATTAATGAACATGCTTTGGCTGTATTCAAAATGTTGTTTAGGACAGTGAATGAAAATGTGCTGAAACTAAAATGCCCTTAAATTTTTAATTATTTCACAGTGGTTTAAATAAACCTGTATATTTAGCTTGTACTTTAACATTATTTTGAATACAAGTCCTTTCCTGAATTTTTAATTTAAAATTTTACAGTGTGGTTATGTCTGAGCACCCCCTATTTGTTTTTTGATTGCCTGACAGCACTCTTATAAATTAGGGAGGAACTTTTATCTCTGCTGTGCAGCTGAGAAGCAAAGGGAGAGAATTCATGGCATGCCTCAAGGTGTGCAAGAACACTGTGGCAGAGCAGGGAAAGAAGCCTGGGTCCCCCAAGTCCTTGACTAGAGCAATGTGACTAAATCTTGCAGTTGTGAACTGCCTTCTTGATTTGTTTCTTTTCATGCAGCCTTTCAGTCCCACTTGGACCGAGGAGCGAGAACTCATTTTAGGTATGGACATTTCCTCTGACTCTGATTAGGGCCAGAGAGAAACAGAGAAACTGTTCAGAGAGTATGAACAATTGCAGCCAGCACTTGCAACTGCTTCTTGTCTCAGTGCTGGGAAAAAAATGAGCCAGAGCTGACTAGTATTGCCTTTTATTAAGCTTTATAATCCCTATTGAACTCAATGTCTGAGTTCCCTGGGCTAGCATTTGTTATCCCAACTCTGGGCTAAACCATCCTTCTTCTCCAATTATAGGCCTTGGCATCGGTGGTTTTTATAAATCTTCTTCTTCAAAAATTTTTTTCCCCATGGATAAGATTGGGATATTGAATGACTACCTTTCTGTAAGCTAATCTAATAATGCAATGATTTTCAGACTCTTAGGTACAAAACGAGAGAAAAGCCTCTTTAGACTTCCTGCTTAATAAGATTTACAGTGTTTTTTATTATCCACAAACTTAGTTTCATTCCTAGCTTGGAATATGTTCGCTTCACAGTCAGGCTTCTTAAATTAATGCCTGATTCTTTTTCCAACCGTTTTTCATCTCTTTTAATTGGCCACTCTTGTCACATTTTGCTCCTGCACTTCAGTGCTGGCCAGCCACTGCAGTCAGAGCTCATCTCTTAACCTCCACTGATCCCCACCTTTCCCTCCTTCAGCCCTTCCCATCCCATCCCACCAGCTCTGCTCTCTGCTGCTAGCACAAAACTTTCAGGGCTCATCCTAGTCTTCTTCATGTACACAGCTATTTGAGAAAGAAATGGCTTATTTAATTCAGTTTGCCTTGATTAGGTGGAAACACCTAAAAAAGTTGAGCAAGGTCCAGCAGTGTCTTCTTTCAAATAAAGCTCTGATCTTATTGCAGCTTTTGGAATGGCAAATGTTGAAATTATAGCTTAAAGAGCAGTATTAAATTCTGTGATCTCCATCTTCTGTGTCCTGTTAGATTTATCTACAGAAAAAAATGTCATGTATGTAAGCCTAATTTTCAATTATATAATTAAAATGGCATAACTTGCTGACACACATTTTTACTACGTAAGTTCTCCCCTGTGAAAACATATTTTTTAAAACCAGATCCTAATTATATCAATAATGGCCAACACACACCTACTCCACTTTTCTTCATGTAGGTGGTTGTTTGTGCTTTCTAGCAGAAAGACTGTGGTCTGTTTACTTCTATTTTTTGTATTTCCTCCTTTTTAAAATAATGCTGTAGACTTTACTCCTTTCTATCTTACCTTACACTGATTTAACTGCATTGACTTCAAGAGAGTTAACCATAATCTTCATTTATGTAGGAGGTAGATTGTGCACATTTAGCTAATTCTCTAGGTGTCTGGGCTCAAAATGTAGTGTAATGGATCTTAGTCACTGCTGTGTTTTCATGCAAACTGTTAAAACAACACTTTATTTGCAGAATTTCTCAAAGCAATAGAAAATAAAGACATTCAAGAGCATGCTTCTCGCTACAGAGATGCAAATCTAAAAATGTGCTGATTTCACAGTGAACGGTCCTGGAAGAAAGGAAGGAACTTTAGTGGGGTCAAGTACACTCCACAATACCAGTGGTCAAGAAACCGCTCCATCTGTGATTCCTTTCTAAATATTTTCTCAATATTTTTTTATGCAGCCTCTTCCAGTTTTATCCTCCCTGTGGAGCTGAGGTAGGTTAAGCAGGATCCCTGCAAGTGTGGTTGGGAAGCACCAGAGTGCCAGTAACAGGAAAGATAAATCAGAGCACTTTGTCACTGTCTGGTTTTAACACCAAGCAGAAAACAAACCTGTGAGTAGTGCAGAATGTTTAGACAGAAGGATGTAAACATAAACTGGTGATGAGACAGCGGGGGGCTGATGGGTTGGGTTCAGGGGGCAGATGCTGTGCTGGGTGTCCCTGTGCAAGGACATGCAAGAAGCCTCACCTGGACTGGCACTGGTCTTCATAGGGGACCTTAACCATCCCAAAAACTGCTGGAGGGACATCAGAGCAGGACAAAAACAATTCAGGAGGCTACTGGAGTACATTGGTGCCAGTTTCCAGACACAGGAGACTGAGGAGCTGGTGGGTGGGCACGATCTGCCTGGGCCTGACCCTTTAAACAAAGAAGAACTGGTCAGGGCTAGGAAAGTCAAGGGAAGCCTTGGCTGCAGTGACTATGGATGGTGGAGTTCAGGATCCTGAGGACATGAGGTAGTTTCACTGCCCTGGATTTCAGGAGAGCAGTTTTTGACATGGTTTCCCATAACATCCACACAGACAAACTGGACTGTGAGGTGGATTGGGATGTAGGGTCTGAGAGTCTCCAGTTCACACAACAAAGCTTCAGAAAGCTTAATGGTCCTGTCTTTCCCATGTGTGTTCTTGGGTACTGCTCACTGTCCAAAAAGAAATTTGGAGAAAGTTTTCTATGTTAATTGATTCACCCCTGCCCGCTGCTGAGTTGCTCCCAGAAATTCTTCAGAGTTGCACGGGGAGCTATAACTTCACACAACATGATTTTATGTGGAAAAGGAAAATGAAGGAAACAGCTGTTAGTGAAATCTCTTGGTCCACAAACCAGCCTGCACTGAGATCTACTGGGTGTAGTTATTTAAAATGATATATAAAAAAATAGGAAGCACAACACAGAAATGGAATAAGAGGCTGCACCTTAAGTTCCACTTAGCAGGGGCAGCAGTGATGCCTTCAGGCCCATGCTCTGCTCACAGGAGCTGCAGACTGGTTTTGGCTTCTGTCTCCTGCAGAATACAAATATTAACATGCTGCTTTTGACTTCTGAGAGATGACATCTTTGTGTTGTAGCACCAGTTCAGACATTCCCATTCCTGCTTCCACATCCCCTCTGTCTTCAGACTGCTCTGCCTGGCTTCCTTTAGTTGGTAATGAATATTTTTATGCTCTTCCATTTGTTGTGAGGACGTCTGTATGAGGCCCTTGCCATTCCATTCTCACACTGCCATACGAGCAAACCATCCATCATTGCCTGTTCCCAGGTTTTGTCTCTGCTCCACAGGCATTGCTGAACTGAGATAGCTTTCTGGGAAAACCAAATGACTAAATATGTGAGAGGGTGAACAGTCAATCAGTTTTATGAAAAGCTCTGAGTCCAAGAAGATGGAAAAACTCCTAGTTCTTGCAGACCTCTGACTGGATCTTTGCTCCCTTTTATGTTCAATGAAAGCTAATATGTACTTTATGTCTTTTTATAAAGTATTGCATTTAAGAAGATCTTTGGAAATGATCTCCTTTTCTGTAGAGAACTCTTTGTTAATGGCTATTTTGACCCAATAAAATTAGATCCCTGTCAGACACTGCCTGCTTTTCCAAAAACAACTCAGATATCATCTATTTTATGTGTATGATATCTAGAAAAGCTACGATTTCTATTTGTGTTTTAGACTTACTGCTTTGTCTCTGTCTGCTCTGTCTCCATGGACATCTTTATGAGTATGTGTTACCCCAGACTCCTGCCCTTCCCCATTGCTCACCTCCAGAAGGTGACTGAGGAGCAGGAACATTTGCAGAACCATGAGGGATTGAATCTGTCTCAGGGTTTGGGCTCGTTCCCCATATTCCCTGATTTAAGAAACCACCAGCTCTTGTCATTCCCTGCTTGTGTCCCTTCAGTAATTCCTTGAGCTGCAGTTATTTGCATTCACCCTTCACATCCTTCCCTCCTGATCCTCCCACCCAGGCTTCCCAGCCTTGCCCTTCACAGCTGCTGAGTGCACTTTTTGGCAGATTCTTTCCCCAGTTTTGACAAGAGACTTTCTTATATCCCATTCTAAGCCCCAGCTTACTGCTGCTGTTCCCTCCTTTCCCACTAACCACTGCAAATGGATCTCCTTGATTCCATGGGATTTATAAACATCTTTAGTGAGAAGGTGCCATTCAGTCTGATCTCCTCCTTGTTCTGGGAGCTTATCTGGCCCTCCTTGCTAATACTAATACATTGTGCTCAGAAGTGAGGTTTGGGTGTAGAAAGGCCCTGGTTTTCATAAGAAGAGGTCAGGATAGGAGTAATCCTCCTGTTCCCTGCCTAATTTCAATTTCTGCTCCAGCTTCAAACCCTTACTTTTAGTGACAGGTTTTCCCACTAGAGAGTCCTTTAGTACTCTTAATTTTCTCTCCACAGAGATACTCACTAATCAAGTAATTTTTACAATCTTTGTGATAAACTAAACAGATTAGGCTTTTAAAGTCTGTTACTGAAAATGAACCAATCTTCAAGGGTTTAACCCCTCCTCTTTTCTGCCTCCCTACTGTCCCACATTCTGTTCTGACATCAGACCAGCCTTGTGGTTATAGGTTTAATATTACCAATGGCCATTGCAAAAGTAAATTTTTTATTTATTCTTATCACCTGTATGTATGTATTTCACATTTTTTTAATGCAGTGTGCCATTAGAAGGAAAAGTTACCTCTTTGATGAAAAGATAAAATGGTTTGGATTGGATGGGACCTTAAAGATCTCTCATTCCACCCCTTTGCCTTTGTCAGGGACACCTTCCACTAGACAAGGTTGCTCCAAGCCCTCTCCAGTCTGGCCTGGAACAGTTCCAAGGATGGGGCAATATGAACCATCATTTAATGTAAAGGATTACTATGCCTAATACTTAAAAAAACCTCTGTGAATTCTTCTCTTCTAGGGAGGCCGATTAGGAAGGCTCCAAGACTTTTGGTGAATTTAACCCCTGATCTGCTGTTGCTGAAATACTTTATTTTGCATAGTTAAAATACATTCTTATCCATATAAAATATCAACGATTCACTTCAGAGTGGAAAGATCAGCTCTTCAAATGCTGGCTCCTGTGGAGAGGATCAGTTATGAACCTCTTGTTAGAAAACATTAAAAGCAAATCTTGTCCCTTCTTGGCTGTGTCACACACTGGCACAAAGTCACCTCCTGAATGAGTAGCCTGTTCCATGTGTTTGGTCTCCTAAGGCAACAGCACTGCATAAAAGGGTTTCAGTGGTGGAATAATTTTTAACATGATGCTGGTGATAATTTGAAAGAAAGCAACCTGCAAAGTTTTTAATAAAAAGAATCTTAGAATCAAAATCAAATATTTCAGTTCTGTATTCTACTATTGCAACAAAAAATAATCTAATTAAAATGGGAACACAGGAAGTAATGGGCAATGGCTTGGCATTGGGCTGTTAAAAATGTTGAGTGTAGTGCTGAATACTCTTCCCAAGGAATTCCAAAAGGAAATTGGACAAAAGGCTTGGAGAGAAGCAGCTTTCTTCAGTCTTGAAGAGGGGATAGCCTCACCTGGGTCACTCAGAATTCCTGGGACACATCCAGGATTTGTGTTATCCAGAAGGTGCACTTAAACAGATTTTGATTCCAATGTGATGTGAGTAGAACAGGGACATTTCCATATAATAATCCAGGTTCTGTGCTGTGTTTGCCTCCTATAATCCTGATAAAATAGGGCTAAGTCTCTTTAATGAGAACCTGTACAAAACCTGGAATAATCTTATGTAGAAACTTGGAACAATCCCTGCAATACACTGAAAAATGTGTCTAGAGCTGACAACAGCTCTCTGGCAGAGTGAAGAGAGAAGATGAGTCTTTCTCACACTTGTGGCTGGTATTTGGGGAAGATAAAGGTTCACCAGTTCTAGCAAGGACGACAGAGTGGAACTTGTGGACTTGTGTGTGAAACCACAAAGTTCAGTATTTCAACAGCCCCTCTCAGATCTGCACAACTTTTTAAAGCATCATTTAATCATGGGCTACAACAGCAGTGTCTTATGATCCTGCCATGCCTTTTGTATTTGTTTTTTTGTTTGTTTTGTTTTTGGTTTGTTTTTTTTTTTGTTTGTTTGTTTGGTTTGTTTTTTTTTTTTTTTAATTAATGTGATTTCTCATAAAGAAGTAATTTTTGGTAATCCGGATGGATGGTGGGTTTCAATATCAGTACTGCCCCAAGTAATGACTTTGGGATTTTGAGAAGGTGATTTTCCTTCTTGGCACATCAAAATAGCACTTAATTTTTCTTGTATTAAATTGAATTGTTGGAATAATCAATTAATCTGTTGATCCAAAATCATAAGCCAATTTGGGAATGAGAATAGGCTTGCATATTACTTCACAGAAAAAGAATAGATTCTGTGAGAAATTCAGAGTTAACTATAAACTATTTCCCACGTAGGACCGTACTGGGACTGATTTAAACTTTTTTAAGTGCATATCAGAGTAGAAGCAGAGACTCAAATATGCTCTCCCACTTTCCTCTTAGTTTCTAACTTCTAGTTTACCCGGAGGAGAGGAAGAGTAGATTACTTGCTCTATAAATTCTCTGTCAAAATTTCTATGAATTAGGGCTAAAAGTGAATAATGACTCTTTCTGCAGCTTTACCCTCTCCTGTCTCATACATATACATTCACACTCAGAAATAGCATACTTTTCATGCTTTGCATGGTTCCTCTCTTTTCAAATAAAACCAATACATTTTTTTAATATGTCATACACCGTGGATAACTTGATTACCTCATGCTCCTAAATTCAGCTGTTAATTATTTATTTGGAAGTGTTGGGTGGGCTGCCACAATTAGCCTTGACATATTAAATAAATAGTTTTTTACGGTAATTGGGGACTGATGCCATGCTGCTTAGAATAGGCTCCAGTATTTCTTTCCTGTCTCGGAGCTAACTGCAATTTTTAATTTCGTGAAACACTTTAGGAGACCATAAGAAAAAATAATCACATTACAAGTGAGAAGTGTTGAGTAAATTTCCTTTACAAAACACCACACCAGTTATAAATTTAGCCTTTAATTGATGGCATTACGAAGGGCTGAGATGGAAAACAAACAGTGAGAAACCCAATAATCTGTAATGTCAGGAGCCTGCATGGTCTGCTTGCCAGGCTGTGCACGGGCTCTTGAAGAGATAGAAGCTTCCAGTGGCAAGACAAAATAACCTTCCAGTGTCCAGCTGAGGAAGCAAGAAGTAGGCAATGCCCTTTCAGTTCTAATTTACTTTTATCATCTTGGCCAAAGGGTTTTCCTGTGCTGCTGTTTCCAAAGTATTGGTTGTCCAGGTTTTCTTCCTGCCAGGCTGCACTCTTTCCATGGACAAGCTGGCCCCTCTGTTTTATCCTGTCTGTTGTTTGCATCCAGCTCTAGGAAGGCAGCTGGGGTTTCTCAAATCCCAGTCAAGTGCATGGAGAAAAAACCCCAGATGTGGCTGCTCTGGGCTGTGCAGGGAAAAAGATCTGGCTCTGCAATGTCTTCTGACTGACTGGAAGATGTCCAAGCTGAAAGATTCCTTCTCACTTGCTGTGGGTGTCCTGTCAGAACAAGGGAGTGGCAGGATTTGGGTTTATACAGCAAATCCACCCATCCAGAAGCTCATTTGGAATTCCTTATGCTGTGCCTCTCCTTCCATTACCATGCAGGGAGATTCTACCCTGAAGGATGCACAAGGAGGATAAAAAAGGCACTTTGAGAGCTTTACTGGGTCTCAGGCTTTTGTACCTCCAGTAGAGTAAGACATTATTGATATATTTTTGTTGACATGTTTCTCAGGGAGCTTCAGCCCTCTTCCCATTTTCTGTGGGTTACATCAACTTCAGCGGCTGCTTTCTTTAAGTTTAGGTGTGAATCTGTAACATGGTAATTATCCATCATGGTGATCCCTTTCAGTAGCAGGTTTGGGTCCAGATAATCCAGACCATAATCCATATGGTTCTGGATTTCTCACCATTTTGAAGAACGGTTTTGTCTTTGGAAGTTCTCCAATCTCTCCATCTCTAGAGGGCTTCTGGTTGTTCTGTGTGGATATTACTTGGGCAGTTGGCCTCAAGCATCTGAAAAATACTGAGATCTAGCTAAAAGTCCCAGAACAATCCTTTTTATATTGAAAGTCTCTAAACTGTAGAGAGTTGATGGTATTTCTGCTCTTTCCTGCTTGTAGGAATATGCTTTTCAAAGGCAGCCTTGAGGGAAAAAAGGTGCTCTCTGCTCTCCAGTGCTGGAGGTTTGATGAGTGCCCATTTCCAAATGATGGAGTTTGTGCAAGGAGATCTGTGCCTCAGCATGCTCAGAGACCTGCTCATTACCATCCTTCAGTGGCTCACATTAAAGAAGCATTTTTAGCCTTGTCTTCCTCTCCTCACTAATCAGAACTCTGTTTCATTTTGCAAAATATGTAGTAAATTCTCTATACAGCTAAAGCCTCTGACCTTGCTGTCTTTAAATCCAGGATAACTGTATTCTGAGAGGCTGAGAGACAGATTTTTTCCTAATACCTCCACAATTCCTCTTCAATGCTGTCTATTAAACTTGTCTTCATCAGGACCTTCTTCAAGAAATAGTAGCCACAAGCATATTTTATAAAGGACAGCTAGATTTTAGAGTGGTGTTTTGTGGATGGGTGAGGGGAACTGCATGACAGAATATCTAATACAATATAAAATAGAGGAACTGTATAAATTCTTCTTGAAGGACAAATTAACTTCCTGGATTTCCAGAAGGCTTACAGTTTTCTTTTTTTTTTCATTGTCTTGAAGAGGTAAGAAGTTTTGAAGGAGAAGATATGGAAATGTGAGTGATGGGGGGAACTGTGATAGACTGCTCCTTTTTCTACCCTTTTGCAGGGATAGTGTCTGACCTGGAAGGATTCCTCCTCCTGTAAATTCCTGCTGCACCAGTGACTTGTGATAGCATTTCTGTTGCTTAGTCAGTGGAGGGAACAAGAAGAATCTGCTTTTTTTTCTCTTTAGAACTTCCCAGTCAATTATTGTGACTTCTTACATTGAGTTGTTTCTCATTCTCTGCTCCCTTCACATACTAAACTGCCCTTTTCAAGGGGATGAACTTCTTTGGAGAGAAACTTGTGAACTGACTGGCAGACTGTTGTCTAACACTGAAGGAGATAAGGCTTTTTAGCCTTTATCTTTCCTTTAGGCATCTGTATAAATTCAGACAGTGGTGTTTGATGCCACGATTGGTTGAATTTTAATAGAAGTTTGCATTGAATTTTAATAAGACTTCTATAGTGACAAATAAAGACAATGACATAGTTCAGGAAGCTGAAGTCATCTCTTCATTCACCCAGGGGATGAACTAACTTCTGCCCAGTGCTCTGGGAGTTTGTTCCCTTTCTAAAGAAATGAGTTACGTACTTACTTGTTTCTCTCTTAGAATACTCTCCTACATCTATCTGAACTTTGTTAAAGCACATAGTTGAAAAGTGTCTACCTAACAAACATTACTTGTGGATAGTCCTTTGCTAGCACTAATTATGGGCTATAGTGCAATAATAATATAGTGCAAGTCTTATGGAACATATTTTGGGTTTTGGGTTTTGTTTTCTTTTTTTTTTTTTTTTTTTTGGTGTTGTACATCTCCCAGACTTATTGCAGTAGACATGGCACGCAGAGAAGATACAGTGAATTTATCATCTAAACACCAAAAAAGAGACTCCAGCTGTTGACAGTAAAGAGAACAGGGAGATGACAAAGATGAGCATAATCTGCTTTTTCTTCTGAGTACACACGGCCTGGCACGGGCACTTGGGTGAGACATCCATGAAACGACTGCTGTGAACAGGGACAGCTGTCACAGCAAAGGTTTGCAAGACTCTTCAGTTTAAATGCAAGGAGGAACTGGAATATGAATGAATTTCATGAAGAGATGATACAATCTGTCTCCAGTGTCTCACATCTATTATCTTTCCACTTTTCTGTAAACACTTGAGAATGGATTTTCCAGTGGGCAAATTAAAACCCTGCTGTGATATCTTGTGTTCCTGACAAACTCCTGTCTCCCTGTGTGATGATTTGGTGTTGTCACTGAGGGGATAATTTTGGATTGTGTGGACTTTGTGGCATTAACACAGGCTTCTTTGATGTTGGTCTGCTTTTGCTAGAATGTGTCTGTATTGGTTGGATTTAGAACATGTCTGAGAGGAAAGTAATCAAAAACTGATAGCAGCAAAAATTAATGAAGTCAGAAGAAAATGCTGTGCCTGTGACTACCCAAAGGGAAAGGCACAAACTGAAATGCAGCATGTTAATGAGGACTGCAGCAATCTTCCTTATTCATTTCTGAGCTGGGCTCTGCAAACTTTTGTGCATTCTGGCATTCTTTATATAACTCCAGTAATTTAAATGAGTTTGTGTATCCCCAGGTGGAAAGATTATAAAACTATCTTTTAAATTTTTTTGTAATTTTTATTTTATTTTATTTTATTTTATTTTATTTTAATAGTAGGTACTACACTGGGGTAAGGAAGGCAAATTTTTACTGTAAATATTGGGAGCTTATTTTGCATGTACATCTAGATCCTCCAGTGTGTTGCATTTCCCTTGACAAACTAAACATTAATCTGTAAGTCACAAATGATAAAAAACAAGTGAGATTTTTCCTTCTTCAGGTCTGCCATAATATTAGGTCTCCTTTTTTCTGATAAAGGGTTGGTCCTTTGGGGAGGAGAGAGGTCATTGGTGAGGGTTTTCTAAAATCTCTGGTTTCACTTTTCTGTCCTCACGGCATGGTGAGCTGCATTCATGGGTCAGTCAGTGTTTGATGGGGAGGATTGCCAAAGTAAAGCTGACACTGAGCAATGGGGTAGGGTCTGCTTGTGCTTCCACCCTCTGTGCAATGAACAGAAATGATGAGCAACCGCACCCAAAAAATCCCTTTGATTGCTCAATAGCGTAGCCAGTTTTTTTCAGAATGGCTTTGCACATACTGAAATACATCTCGTGTGATGAAAGCCTGATTTGCTGTAGGAACACATTGTTTTCCAGAGCCTCAGTCTCATGGATCACTTTTATGGCTTTCCATTTCTGTCCTCCCTCCCTAGTCTAAACAATGAGTCGTTCTAGCCACAGGCAATTTGTGCTGCTTCCTCAGGGCCCCCATTCTGGGCATTGCTTTTTACTGGGTTTTATGCTGCACTAAAAACGAAGATGAAATAAACTGTCCAGATGGGACTTTAAAGATATGGAGTGTGGAGATGTTCCATCTACACACGCTGCAAGGGGTTTCTGATAGTCCTGCAGCACTGTAAGGGAACAGCACTTTTTTGTGCTTCCTTTAACAGAGTCACAGAGTGGTTGGGGTTGGAAGGGACATAAAAGCTCATTTCATTCTAATCCCCTGCCAGGGGCAGGGACACCTTCCACTAGACCAGGTTGTTCAAAGCCCCATCCAGCCTGGCCTTGAACATCTGCTGAGGTGCTGCTGGAGGGGTGTGTGTGATTTGTTTTTATGATTGTTACACAGAACTGCGTGGAAACAGCATTTTCCTACTGGAGTTGTTTGACTGTTATTTTAATTTGATTGTTTAAAGATCCGAGTCATTGTATTGTCATTACCAAATCTCCAAATGGCCAACTCTGCTCTGACAATCTCTGTGCACATTTAAGCTTTAAATGAAGTCTTCAAATGTCACCTTCAAAAATGCTTTCTGATTAATAAAAATTTCAAATCTCATGATTGTCGTAGAGTTGTATTCTATATTTCTCAGTAGTCAGGTTGCAAAAAGCAAGGGTGCACTCCAGGAGGACCCTGGTCTGGGTTTTGGGGAGCCAGGATTCTGGAGCAGAGCACCTGTGTCTATTGGCCATGGCATAATTCAAGATATAAATCCTAGGCCCATAGATAAGATAATTCACTTTTTGGGTGCAGGATGACCTTCCCATCAAACTATAGTACAGCAGTAAAATCTAGTAAAAGATCATGTCTGTCTCAAAGAACAAACCTGAGCCTTATATTTTGCTAGAAACCTAAATTCTCTGACTCTTCAAAAGCCATTTCATTTACTTTAGATAATTTCTTAGTCCAAGCAAATGTCTCTTTGTACCAGTAGTATATTCTCCTAAGTGCTAGAGGTTTTGCTTTTACTTGCCAGCACATCAGTACAAGGATAATAGCAAAAATGTCAATTTAATTAATTGTATGTCAGAGCATATGTTGAAAACCCTAAAATAAATCTGTAGTCTAAGTTCGCACTATTGAAAGTTGTAATTTATACTATTGAAAGTAAAAAATCACGTAGGTGGAGAGAGCTGTAATTTGAAAGCTGGAGGTATTTTTATTTCCAAAAGGATATATAGGTTCAGTGACAATGCTAGCATAAAGATGTTAAATTATATAGAACAGGTCTTTTGCTCAAGAAAACAATGCATCTCATGGATTTTAATGTCTTTTGATGAACTATCCTCAGTATTTATAAATACTTGAGCAGTAACTCATAAATAACATAATCTTAGTTGAATAACTTAGTAAATGACTTTTTCAGTGGTTATCACTGCATCTCTGTTCAATTACTTAATGAGATGTGCTGGGCAGTTCCTGTCAGAACCTGAATTCTTCTATCTCTTATTTCAGTGCTGATTTAGAAGACAGTGAAATAATCTTTTACAAGTTTATTTTACAGTCAGGTCAAAAGGTTGAGAGCTAAAGCTTAAATCCATAATGTCCAAGTGAATGAAGGCATTAGGTGGAATATAAAGCTTTACTTGATAGACATATCTAAAAAAGGGAAATGAAGCATTGCTTTAAGCCCAAAAAGCTATCCAGTAAGATCTGGGGAGTCAAGGCTGATCACTGAATGATCACCAGGTTTGCAGGAGCTTGAGCAAGAGGAGAATGTGATTTTTTTCTAGCAGCACTGCCTCACCTCAGCCACCTCCTGGCGCTTTCCAGAGAAACACAGGTTTATTTCAGCAAATTGGCTGGGAACCACCTGGGGCAGCACACTGGGCTCAGGCTGAGCTGTGCCTTGGATTAGAGGATTAGAGGGACCACATTGCCAGAAATGCCATGCTGGAGGGGAACTGCAGAATTCAGAACTCTGGTTTGCTTCCTGGGCTTGGTGCCCCCGTATGAAGTGGAGAAATTGGAGAAATTTACTCTCCTGCTGTTTCTAAGGATCCATTTTAGGAGTGCACAGAGTGGTAAATTCTCCCTCTTTGCTTTTCTGCTTCTCTTCCCAGGCTGTCCCAATGATTTGTGGGAATGAATTATTCTTAAAATTACCTTTAAAAAAAGAAAAGTTTTAACTTGACAGCTTTCCTGTAAAGCACACGTGAGCAGAAGGGACCACACAAGGCAGTGGCTGCTGCTGAACAGATGAGAAAGTATTAAAGTGGAGAGTTAGAAATCTTTTCTGTTAAAGACCTTGGGGTTTTGCATTGTTGTTTCTCCCAATATTTTATTTTTTAAATAAACTTTCTGACTCAAGGAATGTTCTAATGTCAAAGCCTGATTTCTGTCCCCCTTAAAATGCCCTTTAAATAGTAATCAGTGTTCTACTTGCCTGTTAATCTTAGCCAGGGCTTTCTTCCAAAGAAGAGATACATATGAAATGCAGTCTATCCGAATACAGGTAATTTGGTGTCTTTTGCAGAAAATGTAGCACAAAAGTTTTAGACAAAAGAGACTGTCAAGTTTTCTGTGTCCCACGGAAGGGGAGGAACTGGGGGAACCATTGTTAGGTGACAAAAGCTTAGCCAAATTCTCACTGCAGGAAAAATGAGGCTAAGAAAAAAAAATCTTCTATAAGTTTTTGAAAAAGTTGTTTTTCTGTTCATTATAGGTGAGTGGGATCGGTGTGTTATTTCATAGTGATACTGAAAGATGTTCCCAACTGAACATCTCATTTAATGTTTGATCAGGGATCCTCTCCTCCTGCATTCTGGAATCCAAATAAAATGTCAGGCTGTGTTCAAAGACTTTAGGGGATTGGCCACTATTGGTTTGGTTTAAAATCGTGGGTTTAGTTGCATTAATAATGATGTTCTAATTGACAGTATGTACAGCAGTCAATAAAACTCTCACTTGTTTAGTTTTCTTTTACTGTATAGGAACCACTTTCCCTACACACTGATAAAAAGCACTCTATAAATATCTGTGGCCTTTGGAAATGAGGGACCCTTTTCTGCACTTTATATATCCTCAAAGTATTTACTGAAGCAGAAGTGCCTCCATTTCAGAGTGTTTTGCTCGTTGCACGTTTCCATCCCCATTTAACAAGATATTAAAAAGATATCCTTCAGGGCAGGCAGTGAAATGTAACAGCAGAAAGGTCACTCAAAGAGCATGAAGATGGCTTTTGAAGAGCTATTTCTGCAGGAAATAGGGAAGAGAAAAAAACTGCTTTGTAAAGTTACATTTCAGGGATAACAGGTTATCTTCTCTTCCCCACTTTCCCCCTTTCTTTTGAACCCAGCGTTGCCAGTTTTCCCCCTGCATGATTAGCAACTGTTTTAAATTTTTGGGATACTTTTCTTAATATTTTGGATATGTTGTAGGGGCCCCAGAGCACTACGGATTGAAGTTGTACCTATTGCATCTACTTTTGGGTTGTGCTTCAAAGGCTTGTTTTAGCTTGTGGAAAAATTAATAGGCCTCTGTTTTCTTAAAACGTTGTTACTTTTTATAGATTTGATATAAAGTTTCCTGTCTGATCATATTAGTATGAGGATGAGTCTTTCTAACTCCGAAATAAAGGAGTGCTGGCAAGGTCTGTGTGTGTGACTAGGGTCAGCTAGAGTTTTAAGATTGATGGTGGCTGGTTTGTCTTCAAAGATCCTTTCTCCTGAGTAATGAATATTTGTTTCATGGTGTTGTTAATCCTTCAATTCAAATGGAAGTCATCACACTTCTTTCTGTATGAGTACAGGAAAGAAAATAGTGCACAGGAAAAGGAACTGCACCATGCTTTTACCCTTTTTTAATTGCTTCAGTTCACCCAAGTAATTTAAAGACATTATTGGTGCTACAGCATCATTTGTTGAGAGCTGCATGTCTAGTTCTAGTCTCAAAGTGTTAGAGGAAGTAATTGAAAATGTTCATTCATGTTACCTTTCTTCCTAAATTTCTAGTTCACTTAGATATATTGCTGTTAGGGCAGTGAGTTATCAAAAATGTCTTTCCACAGATGAAAAAAGCAAAGAGTTTCCCTTGTTTGAATTTAGGTTAGATATTAGAAAAAGGTTCTTGATTTTCACCCAGGGTGTTTGGGCACTGAACAGGCTCCCCAGGGCAGGGGTCACAGCCCAAGCCTGACAGAGCTCAAGGAGTGTTTGGAAAACTCTCTCAGGCACATTGTGGGATTGTTGGGGTCCCCTGTGCAGAGTTGCTTCAAACTCAGAATATTGTGGGATTCTGTAAAGTTTTGCACCTCTGGATACCTTAATAAAATGATAAACCATGAGGAGAAGAGAGGAATGGAGTACTCCAACTAATTAATCACTTAACAAAGTAAATCAATAACAGAACCAAAGCTGTTTTGATGCTCCAAACAGATTAGTCAATAGTGCAATGACATTTCTCTGACTCATGAGTTAAAATTATAAAAGGAGTTCTGACAGATTAACCAGAATCTTTCCATTTCATTTTTATACTTTCATTTTTCTTTCAATTTTCTGCTACCTGTATAGAAATACTTTTCCTTGGGGTGCTCTGTTATTACAAAGAAGCTGTGTTTGTTTCTTTCCTACTGTTTCCAGACTGCCTCTTTAGAAATTATTTACTAGAGATCCCGTGTGGAAGGCCTGTATATATTGTGCTTTATAGAATACAGCAATTCCAGTTGCTAAATTTGGATCAAAACTACAGACATTTAGGTATGCCTCTTTGCTAAGGACGCATCTTCCATAAAAATGGAACATGAGCCATCATCCCAGCATGAAAAGTTTTGCAAAGAAATGGCCAACTCTTAGTTCAGCTGCTGCTTCCTTAATTTCAAGTTTTGGGGATGGATGCTGCAAGGCACTAGAACTGTAGGTGTTTTGTTTTGCTATGTTAGGTTTTTATTTTATTTATTTGTTTTTAAAAAATTCACTCTTAGAGTTTCTATTTCTTACGTCATCTTAATGCCCTGGAAACTTCTTAAAAGCCCAGAACAAAATAAGTGTTGTTATACTGGTATATCAGTGACTTTATTATGAATAAAAAGAAAAAGATATTTTACTTTTGCTACCCAATTACTGTTTCAATCAGTAGTCATAGGAGAAGGGACACAGATACTCAAAGAGCTGATTTTCCTTTTTTACTTTCTGGATCACCAGAGCTCAGTCCTTCCCCATGCTCTGTCAGGGACTATTTCTACAGTGATTTTACATTCCTCTTGAATATTTTAACGGAATTAATCTAACTCCATATAGTCTAAACTCAGGATTTAAAAAATAATTTTGCTAGGTGTAAATTCTCTGTTAAACCTTTGTTAAGGTCATTAAGACACGAGTGTTGTAGAGACAAAATACTAAAACTAGGATACTATCCCAAGAACATTTTTTGTTTTCATGCTCTATTGCTCTTAGAGTAAATCTGTCTCTTTTGTCAAAAGGTTGTTGACTTAGCAAACTGTGCAGATGCTTAATTACTTACAATTAAAAGTACAAGGTAGGAAGTTTTCAGCACAGTTACAGCTGATGTTCCCCAGCCCAGCCTGCAGTGAAATTATTCTCTGGACTAACCAGATAAAACCTCTGTGCAGGTTTGTGTCTTTGTGCTGTTCCAGTTGTTAACTGGAATCTGACACCATGACCTAGAAAACACCTTGTTCTTTGATCACTAATTTTGTAACTTGAAAAGCAGGGTTGATTTTCTGACACTGCTTGGCTGCTGAAGTTGTGCTGCTCCCCATGTGCAGCAGGGTGCATAGCAGGGGGGCTGCTTTTCAAAATGATCTAAGCATGACACAAATAGAGACACAGCTGCTTTTGTGAAGAACATAGTAATTGTCTCTGTGCTTGCTGTTGCCCTCTGGATTTTATTTCTTCATTCCCTCAGAGGGAAAACTGGGAACTGAGTCACAACAGATCAGCTGCATTTGGTCTGACTGAGATCCCCTGGTAGTGTGGGAGCTGAAGGTGCTCTCTTTTAACACCAGAAGAAACAGGGAGGTCACCTCATCTCTAATGAGCAGTAGGTTTTGGCTTTCTTTCCATCTCTCCATTTCTGGAGTCCTTAAAAATGTGGATAAGTTGTGCCAAGTCTAAGTTGTACCCTTACTTCTGGCTTCTTGAAAAGCAGTGGTGGAGTCCTGACTCCCTTGCCTACCTTTTCCTGCAGCAGCCATCATAAAAAAATAGAAGTGCAAGAATGGAGATCTAGGTATTGAGCATCATATAAAATTTTTGTTTGGAAGGGCTTTCTGGGAGCCAGCTGCTCAAAGGATTTCTAGCCTCCAGGGTTAGGTCATATTGCTTGGATAGCACCAGCAGGTTTAGCAGATCTCCATGAATAGGGAGATTTCTGCTGGTGTGCAAATTTATTTTTCCATATCTCTGATCAAGTTTTCCTTCATTAAAACTTTTAACCATTGCCCCTTTCCTTCTCTGCACCCCTGAGAAAGTCTTACCCTGTCTTCTGTGTAAGTTGCCCATATTGTCAGGACATGGATGGTGAGAAGCCCCTGAGCCTCCTCTCCCTCTTTGCTGAGTTTTTCCACATCCATTATGTGCTCCAGCCTCTATGGCCACGTGAGTTCATTCCACTTTGTCAGCTTCTCTCTTGTTCTGTGGGCATTCCAAAACTGGACATTGTATCCCAGGTGAAGCAGCTGAGTAGAGGACTTGCAGGCTGGGCTCTCAGGACAGCAATGCAATGTGCATTTAGCTGCCAGGACACCTGTCCTCAGATTGTTCCTTCCCAAATGCAGGACTGGCCTTGTGCAATTTCTGGAAGCCCAATTCTTCCAGTTTCTGGATGTCCTTATGACCAACAAAATCCTCCAGCACCTTGACAGCTCTTCGTCCCCAGTTTGGGGTCATCTGCAAACTTGCTGAGAGCTCATTGCACCTGATGAGCCAAATGTAGATGGGAAATGGTATCAGCTGTGGTATTGACCCCTGAGGAACTTCCCTTGGAACCCTGTAAAAGTTCATGCTCAGAAGCACCACTCTTTTTATGCTCAGTTTCTTTCTATGCAAGGGAAAGGAAAATAATTAGAGGAAACAGAGACTCCTTTTTACTTAAAATGAGAAAGTCCAATCCTTAATGTCAGATGGGGGCTTTTTGAATGAGAATTTTCTTTGGTGAGCACTATGGCAATGTAGTAGAGTGGAATTATTACATAAAATAGCAGAGAAGGATCGTCTTGTAATTTTTTGTATGCAGTGTGATAGTCAATTTTGTTCTATTTGGTTTACTATTACTTCTCATCTATTTCAGCTCAGCTGCAAAGTCGAAAGTACTGCTGCAATTATTCTTGACAAAATGCCCTTTCAAAAACCGGCTTAAAGCTTCACAGAACCACTGGTATGGAACTGCCAGGACTGGTCCTGGTCTGCATTGTATTGATGTGTCCTTATGGCTGTGGAAGATGAACACCCTGAGCCTCAGATGAGTTTGATTGGCAGAAGGTTGCTTGTGCTTGGTTGAAGGATTTGGGGAGAAAGGAGGAGGAGGTTTTCAGTGTGAGGCTGTGGAGAGAACTACCTCATCACAGCCTCAGTCCCCTGTGATTCTTTCCACTTAGATCAATTTAATAACCTGACAGATACAAATTTCTTTACTGTCAGTGTGGCACAGCCAATATGAGAGTGAGGGATCAAGCAGAGCTTGGTTGTGTCTCTGGACTCCTCAGCACAGGGATGAGGATGGAATACTGGTGGGAAAAGGTCACTGGCTGATCTTTCAGTGCACCAGGCTGGGCTTGCAGGCTGAACAACATGAAATATCTTGTTTTGATTTGTAAACCGAGCAAGTAGAGAATGAGACTCGTTGGGGGAATAGCTCTGGGACCACGTAATGCCATGGCTGTGCGTGGCTTCCATACACAAAGGCAGTGCTTCTCTCTTTCTTTTATAAATGTCTTCAAATGGACCAAGATAATTTTTTCTCCTTCTTAATGACTCCCTAGGCAGCTGACTTTTGCTGTGTAGTGGGGATTACAGCTAGAGGAAATCCTCCTCCCCTTGCACATCCCCACGAGCAATATTTTCCTCTCCTGGGAAAGCCAGGTCTGTCCACCCACCCACCCAGGACCAGCTTGAGGGCTGACTTGGCCACCTTTGTTTCTGGGGATGCTGCTGAGTGGTCACAACAGTCCAGCCTGCAAGCCCAGCATTTGGCTTTTCAATTTTTCTTGTTTGAATGCAATCACAGGTGCTGAATGACAGCTTCTGAGGAGTGCAAGAAGATGGTGTTAGCTTTAGCCTGGGCTGGTTAATCATTGATGGACAGGCAATAATCCTGGCCCGTCTCCTCCTTCCCTCCCCTTGCTTTCATTCCCTCTCTTCCCCACATGAAACTCAATTAATATGCCACATTATTTCTGGACAAAACCTGATCTTAAAATATGTAAAATAAAGTTCTCAGTTTTATTTCTTCAATCACCTTGGCAGGGGGTATTTTTAGCCCAATTTCCACATGAATATTGTATCATAAAAGGGCTGATTAAAATGAGGTAACATGACAGGGTTGGCTCATAGTGAATGGATATGTTATTTATCCTGTTGAAAGGACATTACTGTAACCTTGCCTGCAATCCTACAGAGTGGTTCCCAGTAAGTTATGTGTCATCTAACCTTTCCTGAAATTTATTTCTAACAATTGACATGTAGATTATCAATGCAGCAGAAATCTTTTATGTTCTTTTCAGATGGGGGGTGGCAAGTAAGAAACCTTTCAAACTATTCAAAGGTGTCCATTGATAAAACTGGAGACAGATAATTTAGAATTTTGTTTTAATTCTGGAATTCAGCAGAGAGGTAAAAGAAAAGCATTGAAAGAATTTAACAGTAAAAAAAAAAAAAAAAAGAAAAAGCTTTTTGTTCTCTTTTCAAAGGGTTTTGCCTTCACTTTGAATAAGGTGTTTAATTTCCAAAGCAGATGCCTACTATAGCGTGAGCCTGTTATTTTAGGAAAAAATGACAATCTTATCTTTTGTATTGAAGATTTACAATTAACCCCTGGAAAAGTTCTGAGTTAACAGTAACATCACTTTACTGAAATATTGTTCAGCAGTAGACCTTGAAGCAGTAAACAGAAAACCCCCAAGGGCATCCTTCACACTTGACAGGTGGTAAAAACAAAGCTCACAGTGAGCCACCAGTTTGCCCAGCACAGCAGTGGCCCAGCTGTGCCCCAGCTGTGCCCCAAATGCAGGCTGTCAGAATTCTGCTGTGTCACTGGGGGCCCTGGGCACTGAGGCTCAAGGAGGTTGGCAATGGCTCATCTCCTGCTCGAGAAATATCAAGGAATTACAAACTGTGTGTGAAATCTCTGCCAAAGCTGGTACCAGAGTTCTTGACCAGTGTAACTTTCTCCTTTAATACATCCAGCTTCTCTCCCTCCTTTTCACAGATCTGGTGACTGGGTCTGAATGAGAATTGCTTTGGTCGTTCTGTTCCTAAATATCACAGATGCTACTACTTCTTTATTTCTGCCCTGGACCCACTAAATTCTGGTTGATGTGCCACAGGATTTTCCAGACAAATGCCATATTTTGCTTTGAATTTTCCATGTCCTTTAAAAGTCAGCCATCCTTATGATTCATCTTTAATTTCCCGTTCTAATTCCTCTAGGTTTAGCCTCTGCCAGTGGATGTCATGCTGATTTTTCTAGAGTGGAGCACCTTTTCAATGTCAACTAAATGAAAGCAGACTCTAATATCAGTTTCCTGAGCAGATATGGTGACCCATGTGATGGTTCATTTTTTCCATTCTGCCTTTCAGTTTGTGCCCAACAGGTGAAGACTAGTTGAGAAAAGGAGAAAAAAACATTCTCTGTAATCAGGAGTAAAGGGCTTTGAGAAAGACACCAATATATTATTTCCTCCCTCAAAACTGTACCTTTTTTCTCTGCTGGTTGACAATTAGAAAAAAGGCCAAAAGACATTTGCAGTTCTAATGATAAACAGATACATGGACATTGTGCACTTTCGTTATCAGCTGCTCTTGTGTTAATGATTGATGTAACTAAGGCTGTGCCTTGTTTCTTTAGCTTGGCTGTAAGTTAGGATTGCTGTAGGTACAGCTGGAGACACAGGGGGTTAAGGAAGGGAGATTTCTGTCTGGCAATACAGGCAGGAAGCTGTTTTTTAGCTTTATTTCCTAAGGAAATTAGTAACTGCAATGCTGTCTGTATGCCTGTCCCCAGTAATTTCTCAAGTTAGTGATTGATTTCAACAGTATTTGAAACAGGAGAGAGATCTCAAAAAGTAATTATGTTCTACAAGTTGGCACAGGTGAAGATCTCAGTGGGACAGAGATGGTTTCTTGTACCCTTGACAGGGTCACAAGAGACTGGGTGGGAGCCAGGGACAGGACAAGGGACAGTAATCATAAGCTTTTGAGGGAAATTGGGCATTTTTTATTCTCCTGCTTGCAGGAAAACATATTCTGTATGTGCACATGGGAGGGCATTGTGCAAGGGCAGAACTGCTGCTGCACTGGGACAGAATTTACTGCAAATTTCTCGCTTTCTGTCCTTTCATTCTCTTTTTGTGAAGGAAAAAGTGTTTGTGGGAGAGGATTCATCTGACTCAAGGTCTGCAGCCAGTGAAGCCCAAGCTTCCTTGGGCTGATTGAGGCTGAGGCTCCTGGTCAGGCAGGAATGGGCTGCTACTTTTGGCACAAATATTTTTGCTCATTTGGTCCAACACACAGGGAAGGGAAGTAGGTGCTGGTTAGGAAAAGCTGTTTGTATCTGGTCTTATGTAGGAAACAGTTTCTCCATCCTTGATTTCTTTCTCACTTTATTTGAGCTATATTAAGTGAATGTTACGCACAATCTATTTTCAGAAAGTGGTAATTACATTAAATTTTCTTCTTCTGGTATTCTTTTATTTTGTAATGTATTCAAATGCTGCTGAGATATTGTCCAGACTGGATGACGATAGAATCTGATCATCTGTTACTGTTTACTAATGAACACAAAATTGGAAGATTATGTAGCAACTTTGAAAAGGGTACTTTGACAGTTCTTATTTTATTGGACTTGTTCTAGTCTATTATTTAACAAACCACCTCTTTATTGCTTAAAGAAGTGATTGCAGTATTTCACAAGGAACTCATTTGTCTTCAATTTCTATTCACTCGTGCAGTGTTCTTCTGATAGCTTTGTGCTCTGCTTCTCATGCTAAATCCTTTTAAAGCAGTTGCTGGATGAAGTGAATTAATGAAATTTGGCATTCCAGCCCCTTTCACTGCCTGGAAATACAGTGCCCAACACAACCTGGGTCGAGCACATGTGTTGCCACTTCAGCACAGGCTGGTGGTAAAACTGGCAACTCCTGAGCCTGCAAAACCTTCATCAAATACCCTTTATTTATATGCATAGATAGCCCTTTTAAAGACACTGCATAAAGCAAATAGTAGAACATCTTTTCAGGACTAAATTGGTATTGCTCCAGCAGTGGCCAAACCTAAATATTTGTACCAGAAGACAAATGTGTATCAGCAATTGTAAATACTGTAAACAGTGGTGGAACATTGCTGCAGGTTTTTGATCAGAGACAACCATCAGTTTGCTCTCTGGTGCTATAAATTATTCTGACATTTCAAATCTAGTGAGTAATATGGTGAAAACTGTATTAATACACATGAAAATCAGCCCTGGTTTGAAACTCTTGGCAGGGATTTCTGCAGGTTAATTGAATTAGAGTACGTGTGTGCTGCTTCATCCTATCAATTTTTATCTTTTAGTTTTATTGATAGATCATTTGCTTGTGTAGTCAGAAGAAAATGAGAGTCTAACCAGATTTCTCATTCTTTTTCTGCTGTTCAGTCATCAGTGCTTTTCATTTCTTGTCTATAAGGAATTTGATGAAAATGTTTTCTATATTCCTGTAAACACAACCAGGCAACTTTCATTTAGGCTGCAAGGGTTTGTGAGGTCTAGCTTCAACCTTCCTACTGTATATCTGGGTGAAAATAAAATATTCTTGCTTTCTTTACACTTAAGGATATATATAAGAATATATATATATACATGAATATGTATGTTTTGCAGAGATAAGAAATTTTGGAATTTTATAGTTGTGAATTGAAGGTGTAGTAAATTACTTCTATTTGCTACACAAGCTGTCAAAAGAACTCTTATAGAGGTTAGGAATGGAAGGTAGAGGGGTAACAGTGGCAGAGTATCCTGACGTTGTCTCTGCAGGGCAGCTCTTAAAAAAGGATGTTCCTCTATATATCCCTAAGTCTACACTGAATGGAAAGCAGCCCTGAATAGAAGCTGGCAGTCAGTGGAAAGTGGAGAAAGCCAGGAGGGGCTTTCTTCAATGCCTTCTTCATTCTGATTGTTTTTTTCACTTCCCCAGTGAAATGAGAGAAGTTGCTACCTCTTGTTCCTCCCTGGCACCAAGAACCAGGAGGGACCAGAGCAGGGACAGAGCAGCTTGGGGTGTGACTGGGGTGGTACAGCCTGACCTGGGTGTCCTGAGGGAGCCCAAAGGGGACAGAAACCTCCCATGGAGCAAAGGGAAGAAGCTTTCTCAATGTCCATTTCCAGTACAAACACAGCCCATGAAAGCCTCATGATTCTTCTGCCTTTCGTTGTTTTAAGCAGGAGGTGTCAGGAAAGTTACCAGGGGGTGACTGGCTTGTGGCAGCCAAGTGTTCATAGCAATGTTGCTTTTTGGTCTTTCCATATGGGCTCTTTGTATCACTGGGAGCAGAATTCACCAACCATTGGATTGCTGACCTGTGCTAGGGGATGTGAGCTGGAGTTAGATCTTTGTGAGACAGGGTTTCTTTTGCTTTCTTTACCTACTGATGATGTGTTGCTGCAATCTCAGTCCTGCTCAGTGCAGGAGGAGCTGCAGGTCCAACCCTTAATCTGTACTCTCAAGAATCAGCCCTTGGCCCACGAGCTTTTGGAATTTTTCACAGGTTGCCCAGAGAGGTGGTGGATACTCCATCCCTGGAAAAATTCAAGATCAGGTTGGATGGGACTGTGAGCAACCTGATCTAGTAGAAGATGTCCCCTGATTGCAGGGGGGTTGGACTGGGTAACCTTTAATGATCCCTTCTAGCCCAAGCAATTCTACAATTCTTAAACTTGGCTTGGAAGTCTTTGCCAACAAGGAGCCATTTTATACTCAATGCCCTGTTTCACTTACCTGAAAGACAAGCCCATTGCAGGAGTATTTAGAAACCTGCTTGCCTTTGTTTCTCCTGTTGCTGTCTTAATGCTTCTCTTAGCTGTCAGGTCTCAGGCTCTTTTGCAAGCCCAAAACAAAAGTATGTTCAGTTCTGTGCTGTGGTCTGGGGGATTCATAGCTTGGTGTGTTTTACCAGGCAGTATTTGTTCCCTCAACTCCCAGCTCTATACTTATGGCATGTCCATTTTGCACTCACAGGTTGATTAAAGTTGAATACAGAGATGAGATTGCCCTGCCCTGGTCTGAAGGTGAGCCTGGGAGGGGAGAGTAATGCTCCAAGTTATCATCAGCTTCCCTGCCCTCCTGCTGCTTAAGGAATGCAGGGGATGTCTACAAGCAGAGTGTGCAGTGTTGTGATGTTGCTACAGTGCTCAGGAGCAAATCTTGTAGAATGGTGAAAGGCACTTTCAATAAAACCCCAACCATTTACCACATGCTTTTTCTGAGGAGCTGGGTTGCCACTGGGGTAATCACTCTAATGAAACTGGAAAGGTGTCATGCTGCAGTTGTTTTCATATTTGTGTGGCCTCTCTTTATTACTTTACTTTTACTGGGTCCACTATTGTATTTCCCAGTTGGAGCTAAACACTCCTGAGCCCTGGGGATTTTTTGCAATTATTGCCACTGACAGAGCAAACAGGAGTGAGGAATCTGAGCTGTTGCTATAGAGGCTGTATATGACACAATGCCCGTGAAGCACTGGGCATAATAACCATAACATGAAAAATGAGCCATTGATTCTCTTCCCACTTGCAGAGAATGAAAAATTTCCTCCCAGTCTGTAATCCAGTGCGCTGAGAACATCGTCCTCCTGAGCGCTTGTCCGTGGAGGTCTGACTCTGTTCTGTGGGCACCACTGAGTTTAGGCTAATGAAAAGTGAGTGTATTTGAGGAAGAAGCTGGTCACAGGCTTGTTCAGTGTCTGTGCAGTGTAATCTGTGCTATGATTTCATGGCACTTAGGCTGTTTTGACTTTGGGTGGTTACCAGTCCCGCCTTGCATCTCAGGGAGCAGCCAGGGCTGAATCATGGAAAGCATCAAGGGGAAATTTGGCATCCTTACTCATTCCAAGCACTGTTTCAACCCCTGCATAAATATCCTGCTTGATGTGAGCAAAGTTGTCACAGTTTTGGTGATTTTGGCCTAATCATGCTGGAAATGCTCCAGAAAGATCAGCCCCCAGCCTCTGTCTTACGCAGAGACAATTTGAATAGTGATCCATCCATCCATCCATCCATCCATCCATCCATCCGTCCATCCATCCATCCTCATGAGCTCAAATGGAGCTGTTTTCTTTGATGTGATCAACAATTTAGTAATTCTTGACGTTTTCCTTTTGGTTCTCATTGTTGGGATTTTCGACGCTGCCCGGTGCAAGTTGGCTCCGATCTCTTCTGTGGTGGTGGCCTGGGAGATCACGACCCTGCCACAAGGATTGACACCAGTTTTGCTTCCCATGACATCCCTCTCGTTGGCTTTAGATCCCAATTTGCAGGGCAGATAGCCCACACAAAGCAATATTAGCTCTTTGTGGGCAGCTGGAAGAGAAGCACCATGTAGATATCAGCAAAACTTGGCTGCTTGTCTTGCTGGCATCAGTGCCAGCATTTTCTTTGGTTGGCTCCATGCAGATCTGGGACCTTGTGTTTCATTTGGAATTTTGCTCGGGATTCAACCCAAGGTTGGGAGATGATGCTGCCAAGTTTTCTCTGGTTTTGTGTCAAGAGCAACTTTGGATTGAAGCTGGATTTGAACCAGGCACGTGACCTGACTCCTCTACTGTCTCCTACATTGAGGAAAGCCAGTCCTGTCTAGCCAAAATGGAGTCAGACAGAGAGTGTTATGGGTTCCTGGTGTAAGATCAAAGTAGCATCCATGGAGGTTTTTACTCTCCCATTTTCTCTCAGTCTTACAAAAGAAATGTCGTGGAACAAATCTTCAAGCGAAGGTCATGAATGTTCTTTTTCCCCCCTCTCCATTTCTGAAGCAGTGGGTTAGAAGATGACTCTGCCCTTTTTGAGTGTGTGGTTGAAAGAAAAGGATGTGAAAGCAGTGAATGAAGCTCCGTGGTAGAATGCCAGGTGCCTGGAACTGCTTCATCTCTGCAGTCTTGGGGAGAGGTCCCCAAAAGCAGCAGCTTTGAAATCTTTGAAATCTTTTTCTGGGCACTGAGCAAAAGGCTGTCACCTGAGGGTAATATATAAGAAGCCAAGTAAATTGTTTGATGTGTCAGCATTTCTGTTGATACAAATAATTAATGAGAAAATTGATTTTTGGACCAAATTCCTTCTCTCAAGGAGAGAAATTTTGTCACTAAAGATATCTTGCTCTGTATTTAGGTATTTCTGCATTATTTGTCACACACCAAAAAAAGGCATTGGGACAGAGGATTGGGGTGGCATTTTTAAGCCTGTTTTCGACAAAATCCTTAGCATGAAATTCATGAATGTGAGCTCTGTGGAATCCCACAAACAGTTGGGAGGGGCAGGCAAAAGACCTCTCTGTATCTGCAAACACTTTTTTTGTGCCTTGCTGTTGCCTGCCTTAGATCTTCATCCCTTCACTGGCTCATGTGTGAGTGGTGCTGTGCTGCACATCTCTGCCTTGACACTGGGTCCAGAACCAGGAAACCCCTTCCATGGTCTTGTGCTGAGCCTTGCCTTAGCACAGAGGGCAGACTATGGGCATGGCCCATGAGGTTTAGCATTCCCAGATGAACCTCCTGTTGTTTTTGGTCATGCAAGACACCTCTGCTATTGATGGGAATTAATTTGCCCTAGCTGGGAAGAACCAAGAGAGATGCTTTAGGGTATATTTCTGTTTGGATATATAACTTCCACCTATTCATAACCAACATGCTTTATTTTCAGCGTTTGGATGCAGAATGGTAAACAGGCAGGGGGTGGGGGAGCCACCTCAAACTCTGTTTTCAAATGTACAGAGAAATCAGTGCATTTAGTGTAGTTTCAGCTCTCATTTCAGAGCACTGTGTGTTTCTGAGCTCTGTGCTGAATCAATCTATTTGCTTTCCATCTTGGGCTGCCTTTCAAGCCATACCTGACCGCTGCTGATCAGCCTGGAGAGATGTGAAATGTGACCTCCCCCCTCGACTTACAGCAAATCAGGCTCCACGAGGTCTATTTATAGAAGCCTGGTTTCTGTGTTAGGCTCCTGAAATTCTGTGTTTGCTTCATCTGGAGTACAACAAAAATCTTTTGATTAATTTTAGA